>CM060679.1:191896885-194305419 GCA_030686995.1 Artemisia argyi
AATCAAGATTAGGCACCTAATAATCCACCTTAAGTTTGTCTGGTTAGCCATATATGTTTGTTTATTATTTTATTGTCTTTAAATTTTATAAGATGGCTCGCTTTTAATGAAATATTTATGCTTTATATGTTCATTCATTTGTTTGTTTATAATGTTTGCTTGTGAGGTTTATTATTTGTAAGGATGTTGAAGTTAAAGAGTTCCTTACTGTCTTACTGACTTCCAATGTCAAAGTCTGATTCTTTTCTGAAAAGGGTTAATCTCGTGTTAATTGCCAATCTTGAAGCTTTGGAGAAGTATCTATTAACCCATTATACATTATAAAAAATCATCCCTGTTACATAAAGATGAAGTTGAGTAATGAGTCATATGCTTAGTATATGCATTCTAAATGTATCACATTTAACTGTAATTGGCAGTATAGATCTTTTAGGTGCTTTTTCCTCATAATGTTGCTCAACAACGTGGAACAAAAGTGTATCGTTGGCGTTTGTCAACCTAGAAACAACCTTCTAGAAACCGGTTATTGTATGTACTCGAGCTCTATAATGTTTATATGTTCAACCTTTTTTACAAGTTTGTATGTTTATTTTGACAAGCTTTGTAAGTTAACGCTTATCAATTCAACTCTCACAACATCAGTCATGTTATTTTATTTTTTTCTCCTCTTAACAGAAAAACTTTAATTGACTTGTGACCACTAATTGCAAATCTTATTACACTTGCAAGATATTACTTTGCATACAACATTTTGTAATTTAAAGTTGCAAACTACTACGTTGGTAGTCACATAAACATGCTTATTATAGTTACTAATATTATACAAAGCGACAAACTCTCAAATTGTCAAACTTCTAAACCCGAAAGTCACTAGAACCTTTTGTTTGATTGTATTTTTGTTACTGGTAACAATATATGTATTTAGAAGATGGCCAAGTGATTTGAGAATGTTTAGTTAGCCAAATGATGCATAATTTGAAGAAAGATGAAGATGCTAAACTTCATAATGCTACGAACCTCTGCCTAAGTTAGGATGAAACAACAAACATAATTACGATACTTACGAAAAATTATTGCTAGCTAGAAAATCTTAACAACCCTTGTGTCCACACCGGCTACACACAACAAAAATATGAAAACCAATTAGTTTACTCTCTTTAGTTCATAAGCTCACAAGCCATATATAAGCTCAAACAAACACCCCCTTTGTCCATTTTCTTATTAGCCTCGAGTCTTCGGTTGCATCTTCAGTTCTTTCAAGAAGTGTTTTTTTCCCTTTGAAATTGTTGGTTGTTGGGATCCAATTAAGTGTTGCTTAAAAAAAATGACGAGTGTGCTATTTTTAGTTGATGCAATTTCTCCCTTGATTATGTTTCTACAATATTGCATGTACGTAGAGATCCAATATTGTAAAATACTAATCCATTCTTGAGAGTTTTCCAACTTTTATGAAGACAATTTAGGTCTTAGGTTTGACCCTCAGTACGTAAACATTTTCGGGGTGGCAAAAGAAAGATTCAGAAACTTTTAGGTATCCAATTAGGCTGCATATATCTCAGTTAATGACTCGTCTTCTTTAGATATCTTGAACACTCATCTAATTACCCATTTTATTAGTTTAGGTTATAAAAGATAAACAAAAAATACCTTAAACTTCATTACTTTTTAATGCTAAAGGACAACCGAATCTTTTAGTTTGAAATATCTCAAAAAGAAAAAATAAATAAATAAATAATAATAATAATAATAATAATAATAATAATTTTGGTTAAAAAGAAGAAAAAAAATGCACTTTCCAATAATAACAAAAAAAAATTTTAAATGTAAATATGTATTTATAGCAAAGAAAAATGTGTTAACCATAGCTTTAGACAATTCCATTTAAATTTCAAAAGATGATAAATCTAAACATAATATATAAGTGTTCTTTATTGTTTATTTATAAAATATTACAATAGTTGAACTTACAAAAGCGACATGGTAACACAACCATTAATATTTCAGTATAAGATTAAAAAAATGAATTGATCTAAAATATTGATACACAAATACAACATGCTGTAGATAAACTTTGTGCATAAAGATGACTATGTCTGTGAAAGTACCATATATGAATTTTTACCATGTACATAAAACATAATTATAAATCTGAATTAAGAACCATAATTAAAATAAAAAACAAAAAATTAAGTTATTTGCTTTTGATAAATAAAAATACATTATTGAAAATTTTAGAATAAACCCCGCGCGTGCGCGGGCATTATAACTAGTACTCAGTATATATCTTTTTGTTTCGCAAGAAAAATGAAACATTGTATCAAGATGAGAATCTTTTAGTCAAAATATCTTATCTATATTATATATAAAATATGAAACTCATATTAATAGTTAAAATTTACACACATTAAAATTAAAAAATTACTTTTGAATAATTTTGAAATTATACAACAAAAATTTTCATTAATATTTTGATATAGTTTCATACTTACAAAATCAATATTAGAACACAAAATAACAGAAAGCACAAACTTGCATAATTCCAATTTCACATTACAAAATTAATAGAATAGTTGAAACCATATCTTACTATCTTATAATACAGGAAGACATTCTTTAAGTAGAAATATTTAAAAATTCAACTTGCTTATTATAAAAATTCAATAGCTTGTATATAATTTCTCTACTACATAACTTACAAGTCTTAAAACTTAATGTACAAAATACAAAACACTATTAATGTGGTCAAGATATTTAATGTAGTCTATTAATTAAGTGGTCAATAAATACAATTAATATAGCTATTAAAACACCTATTACATAAGAAATATAAATTATCAAGCATATTGTACAACAAACTTAAACACAATTCCTACATTATATATCACTAATACAAATAATAAAGCATATTATACAAATATTCAAGCCCGAACGGGCAACAAGCAAAATGGGCTTGAGCTAGAACGGGCAACGAGCCAAATGGGCTTGAGCCAAAACGGGCACGGGCTAAACAAAATTCTTGATATCAGTAAATTTATTGTCGAAAAGAGCATAATAAATTAAAATATATTATGCACCTGAAATTTTTATTTCAGAGTACTCGCCGCCGCAACGCGCCGGTACCCTGCTAGTTTTACACATCATGCATACTCATTTTTGGCAAATTTGTATGTATGACATACTATATCACATTTCACATGACATTTTTTTTTTTTAATTTTAAATATATGTGTTTAAAAGATGATACATATTTTGTTGTTTGATGTCGGATTTTTTTTTTTTTTTTTTTTTTTTTTTTTTGTTGGTAAAGGTGAGTAATCCTGCACCCTGGTAAATATATTAACAAAAAAATCTTTAAGTACAATGGATATGGGTGAAATCCCATATCTCAGCCCGTTACATAGGCAAAAAACTTACATAACAAGATACTTCATATTTTCTAAATAAGAAAACAAACCATTACTCAAAGGATAATATAGGACATAACGAAATAAAGTTACTTCCTAAGACCTTGAAGCTTGGTGCCATACATGGCATTAAAAGCATCCAAATTCCCTGGAAGATCATAAACCTGGTTCGAATAGTCATCGTAGTCATATTCATCATACGCATCCTCAAACTCTTGGCCACCACCGAATAGATTAGCAGACTCATCAAATGGGTTTGCAACCACCTCATCATCAGAATCAGAAACCACGATCTCTCACACCTTAGAAAAAGGGTTAACTCTTTTAGTAGAAAAGGCAGGCGGAGTACAAGAATCACTAGTTTTAGGAGCCACAACCGACTCCTTCTCTTTCAAATCACTCACAAGAGGTTCTTGTGATGCAGTACCTGTCTTAGCAGACTCAACCTCATTAACGTCCATTGTACGACCAGAATTAACATCCTTATAAGTAACATTAGTATGAATACCCAAAGCATCCGTATCATCCATATTAAGAGCATCAAATTGGTTAGATGTAGAGATCTTCGTACCACTCGAACTAGCCACATCAGAAGCATTCTCCTTATTGCCATTCACTTTCTTAGGTTCAGGAGTAGTCTTTTTGGGTCGATACTAAAACTGCTTACCCACAACTGGTTTAGTAAACCCTCCTTGCCCCGGGATTGTAGGACCACCTTGCTTTCCTTTCTTTTTGTTATTAAAAGTCTTGAGACCATCATTAACAGGCATAGTAGGCTGAGCAGAGAGCACAACAACTTTAGGACAATCAATAAGAGTATGACCAAAGATCTTACACTTATCACAACGCGGTGGTTTCCACTAGTATTCAACCAGAATTTTCTCAATAGTCGACCCCGTACCATCAAGTAAAGGTATCTCAACAGTGATGCTATCCCGAAGAACCTCATCCGACTTCACTTCAATCATGCATCTAGCAAAACTAATACGGTCCCATGAGTTCATCTAACCTTTTGGGTGTACCAATCAATGTGTGTTGAACTATTAGACCTTGATAGATCTTCTTGAGCACTCTAGAATCGTTAGTTATGTTACTGTAATCAATAACACACTAATAGACAATCTCTGTAACTTGTATTTTAAAGCGGAAACAAACACAAGTGTAATACTAAGAACTCTTGATCCTCTATGGATCTTTTTAATAATAATAAGAGTGTTTTCTAAACCTTTTGCAATACATAATCGTGTGTTCCTTTTATACACAAGGAACCCTAAACCGTTTCCCAAGAAACGTATATTCTAAAACTTCTAAAAGATATGCATTATCACATCCTAAATAAACTCATGCATATCCAAACTATAATACATAAAATACGGAAATACTATATCCGCAGAAACTAATAATGCTGAAACTAGTCTTCAGCAGATATACTGCTTCAGCAGGAACTAGCTCTTCAGCCGTAACCTTCAGCAGAAACAGTCAGCAGAATTCTTACTTAACAGAATTCCCAACAATCCTCCCCTAATCTTGAATTTGACCTGGTTAAGTTCAAGATTCTTGATAGATCTTCAAAATAACATACCAAGAGGATTGTAATAAGATAACACCAGCAAAGAATCATCTTCAGCAGAATCTCTATGATAAGCAAATACTTGAAAGCTCCATTCTTTGCAGCAACAAATGACTTAATGTACATCAAAACAAATTAGTTTCATACTATTCTCATCACTTCCAGGTGTGTTAACTCCTGTGAGAGGTGAATCATTGAAAATAATGGACTTGATGTCTCTTTACCAATAGTCATCACTACTGGAGTAGCCAAGTGTTCTAAGGTACACTGATAACCACATGATTTTTAGCAAATCATCAGCTGTAAACGGATTTGAGATGTCTTTACCTGTAGCCATTTGCTCAGGACTAGCCAATTATTTTGATGAAAATCATCTTGGTTAAGTGAGTACCAAATATGGTTTTCCACTGCCTTTACCACAAGCCATATACATGTGGGCTAGCCAACTATTTGGAATCCATAAAGGAAAAAAATCCATGGTCAATTGACAACCATTTCAACTACTCAGCAACAAAGCATAGGTGAGTTGAAAACCCTATGGTTTTGAGCAAACCATTACAGCTATCAACAGATTTGATATGTCTTTACCAAAGCTGTACCCTTTGAACTAGCCAACTTTGTGATGGAATTGTCAACATCAGGTAAGTTGATAACCAAACCTGCATACAATAGATACAATATTATACAACAAAATGTTAGTTTTTTTTTTTTTTTCTTTTTTTTTTAATAATACTAAATAAGAAATAAAAACAAATATAGAACATGATATCCTTAAACAGAAGCTGCTCTGGAAGTCTTAATTCTTTGTTTGAAGACCTTCACCAAAGATTCAGCAAACAACCTTGCATTCCCAACTGGATCAGGAGGAATCTCCAACTTTTGTTGTAGTATTTTCTCCATCAGAGACACTTTCAGAGGATATCTTTTGGTAAGATCCATAATAAGCCTTAGACCAGTTGTAGTTTCCAAAACATGAACATAAGGCATAGGATAGAACTTCCAACTCTAAACTTTCCATCTCTGATTGTTCTTCCATATATCATAGCTAGCACCAGTGGGAGTAGAAGAATCAAACAACACTTTTAGATCACCCAATAAATACAATCCAGACCCTGTAGGAGTATGAGTTGCATAATACTTAAGAACCAACTCATATAGAGTGACCAAATCCTGATGATCCACAAGATGGAGAATCTCTTGAAGAAATGTAAAGGATATGAAAGTTTTATCCAATCTGTAAATGGTATTAACTTGACCATTTTCAGTTAACTCCCAGTGAACCAAAACATCTCTAGTTCCCTCAGACCAATCATCAGGGGATCCTTCTCTTACAAATGAAGCATCAGAAGCATTCACATTGATTAGGCTTTGTTTGGAATGTGAAGTTCTGACTTTAGCCATCCTCTTTGCTCTTCTTCCAGGAACATAAATAGCAGCATGAACTTCAGCTTCAGTAGATTCAGCTTCTGCAGCATCAGTTTCCACTGATGGAGTATCCAATTGTTCATCAGTAGAATCCTGAGAAGATTCAAGTGCAGCAGATGCATATTGTTCATCCATAGCCTTCCTTATCTGTTTGTTTCTAGCAGCTTGAAATTCAACTTCTCTTACCTTAAGCTCATGAAATCTTGCAAGTTCAGCTTTTTGTTCCTCATCTAACTTCCTAGCAGCCTCTTCACCCAATCTTTCCTCCTCCAGTTGTCTTCTGGTTCTCTTTCTGGATGGAGGATCTGCTGCAATCACTTGAGCTTTACCTTTATCCACATAAGATGAAGCAGCAACATGTGGTGCAGCAGCAGAAGTATCAGGTAAAGATACCTTTTCAGCAGCAACAGGAATATTAACAGATGAACCAGCATCAGCATTGAGGAGAGGAATATTCTTAGAAGCACCCATTCCAGCTTTGTCATTTCTAGCTTTGATTCTGTTATAAATCTCAACCAGTTTGTCAAATGGAAGTGCCCACACTTGTTTCTTAGACCAAGCATTATTATACAATGAACTGCTTTGACTTTTCACATATGTTCTCATATAATCCCTCTGCTGTGCTTGAGTCATAGGTTTATCTCTTTTAGCTTTGGCTTTTAACTCATCTGCTACCTTCTTCCTCAACTTCAGCACTTTCACAATTTCAAAAGCCCAGTCTTGTTTCTCCACCCTTTTACCAAGAATGTCTGTAGCTAAATCAGAATTATCAAGCACTTGTTTTCCAATATGCTGCCAATCTGACTCATCAAACTCTTGAACAGCTGCATCCAATTCTCTTTGTCTTTCAATAGGCAAAGTAGAAACATAGTTTTGGATGGCAGACTGGTATGCTGCATCAATCTTAGCTTGCTGTTCCTCAGCCATATTAGCACTCTTCTTATAATCTTCCCAATCTTGGAAGAGTTTTTCTTGTGCAGCTCTTTCTTCAGCTGTAACAAGCTCATCCATAGCCACATCTGATCCTTCAGCAAGATCATTATGAGGAACATTCAAATCTTCCATAGGTTCATCATGTAATTCTTGAACCTCTCTATCAGAAGAAACTTGTTGATTCTCAGATGAATGATGAACAGGGGAATTCAAATACTCTTTCCCTGCCACAAAGAATGCTTCTCCTGATGTGTTACCTTTATCAGCAGATTTGTCAGCAGCAACACCACTTGATGATTGTTTCTTCTGAAGTATATCAGTAGCTTCAGTCATGAGCACATCATCATCACCACTAGATACTTTGGAAGATTCAGCAGCTTGCCTAGCCAAATACTGTCTTGTACTTCTCCTTCTGCTGAATAGAATTTGTGGTTTAGATTTAGGTACTTCAGCAGCTTTAGGAGGAACAACCTTAGACTGTCTAGCAACTTCAGCTAAAATTTCAAGAGAATCCAAATTTGCCTCCTGAGCAACTTCAGCAGTATCTAATCCATTGTTACTTTGCTTCTGCTGATTCAGCTGTGCCTCCAAATCTTGAACCTTACTTTTCAACCTTTCAATTTCATTACCAAGAGTAGTCTTGGTATCAGCAAGTTCCTTTTGGAGATCATCAGTCATTTTCATGTACCTGCAAAGTGAATCATATACAAAAGTGAGAGTAACAGGGTCCTCTGCTCTACCAGCTGATTGCTCAGTGGTAAGAGGAGCTTCATTGAACCCAGCAGGAGAAACAGACTCATTTACAACATTAGGAAAGCCTTCATTAATTGGCTCTCTCATAGGACTAGGTGTAGGTAGTCTAGTGAACTCAGGTTCAAGAGGCTGAAAATTTTCTTCAAACTCATGAATTTGCTCAGCTGGAGCATCCTGAGATGGTGAAATGGTAGGACTTGGTGACTCATGTACAGGGGTAGGTGGTGGTAAGTCAGTAGAAATAGGTAATGGTTCAGCAGTTGTAGCTGGCTCTTCCTCCATTACCACTGAAGGATTACCATCAGCAGCAACACCAGAAGATGATGGATTACCATCATCAGCAGCATTAGGAGCAGGCACATTACCAGCATCATCACCCTCAACTACATTATCATTTCCATGTGGCAACATAACTTCTAACATAGGGTGATGTTCCCCATTATAATTTGTTTTCATTGAGGCAAACAACTTAGAACCAAGACTTTTAATAGGCACATGGGTTCTATCTTCAGTGGTTATGTCTAAAATTATTTGTAAGAATCTATGGTACATTAAAAACTTATGTTGTTGTTTATCAATGTTTTCAAGCATATTTGCAAAAATAAACTTAGAAAAATTATAAGTTAGACCCTTAGAAAGACAAACAATACCACAACCCAATTGCAGAGAGAATTGGTTCCATCCACCACACTTGTTGCTTATACATTGGAGCAGCAAATGCACTAAATATCTCCACTTAGGACAAAATTGATTCTTGTGCCACTTAGATGTATCAGTACTTTGATATCCAGCTTCCCTTAGCCCAGCAAGAATCTCTGCAGTGTTGGAATGATACACACCATTCTCATCATCCAACTGAAGCTTTGTCCTAATCAAACCTTCTGTCACCACATACTCTACACCATCAATCTCTGCCACAATCTCTGTGTCAAATCTCTTAGTAGCAGATGCCCAAAATTGCTTCACCAAGGATTCACAAACCAGATTGGGACTATGTGTCAAAGCATAATGAATCTTTGACCTTTGTAGAAATTCCACCATTAAATCAAATTCTTCATGTCCCTTTGCCTTTTTCAGAATAGCATACTTGTTATGATCGCCTCTCAATTCGAGTTGTGCCATTTGAATGAACTTGCGTGAGACGGTTATGAATTACACAGAGAATAATGGGTTTAAGTGGAGTGATAAGCGAATAATGTTGTTTAGGAAGAGATATGCAAAGTGGGTTAAATTTGGAAGTTCCCCAATCGTGGTCAAAATTATCGGAACTAATTATTGACCGAGTCTGACGTGTAATTCAAAAACTTCCAATTTGAAAATTTACCCTTCAGCAGAAATGAAAGTCAAATCTGCTGAAGAATGGTCAACATCAGCAGAAACCAAGCAAATGTAAAAATATCTTCGGTGAATATCTTGATTTTACTGTGCCACCCAACTCGCATTAATTATCGTAACGCCTAAACTTTGCTTATTTAATCACCCCAAATCACATCTCAGTCACCAATGTACCCCAAATCATCTTTCAAACCCTAATTTCCCAATTAAACCTAATTCTTCACCAAAACCATGTCATCAAACCCAGAAACCTCAGATCAAAATTCCTCTTCTTCATCTTCAGAAGAAGATTTACCACCATATCCATGGGAGCTTGATGATTCCGACTATGAAAGAGAACTGGAGAGACGATGGGATGCACAAGAAAGACAATGGAATGCTCATAGGAAGGGTGAACCATGCCATGTACCCATTCCTGCTGAGAGAGAGCTTGTCTCTCCCTTCATCTATACCTCTGATGAAGACTCCTCAGAGGAAGAAAATGAAGATCCAACCTTTCTTCCTCCTTCCACACCAGAGAGATCCCAACCAAGATCAAGTAAGAGGGATCCATCTCTTCCAACATCACAAAATGAGGTGTTGGATCTTCCTGCTCCAGGACCTGATCTTTCTTCACAAGAGCACATCGGACATAGCAAGAAGGCAGAGATCATACGTAAGGGAAAGGAGAAGCTGAAGTAGATGATTGAGGAATGTTGCCATGGACCAAAGTTCTTGAGTATTTTCTTGACTATGGTACTTGAGCATCTTCACATTCTTCCTTCTCTTCTTTTTCCATTTTCATCTTCAGCTTCATCATTGTACTTGTTATAGCCTCAAGTATTTTGTAATAAGTGATCGAAGCTAGTAGTACTCAATTAGGCAAATGTTTAGGAATGGTCATTGTAATCCAGTTGGAACTTAGAATGTAAGCTGTAACTTGTTTCTTTGAATGAATGAAAAGATCTTCTTTATTAATCAACTGTGTAAGACCTTCAGCATAATCAACTAAATAGTAGAAACCATGTTCAGCATACTTGACCACATTCCTTTGACTTCAACTCTTGGTGACTTTAACATACAACTTACAATCTCAGAACATCTGCAAAACAGACATAAAACATGCAAATACACCAAACAACTTGCAAAAATATTAGTGGGTTAGTGTTAAAACTCAAAAAGTATACAAATTATATACATCTACAAAGTTTACACTCATAATCCTCCCCTGAGGCATATGCCTCCCCTTAAACTTTGCAGTTAAGGGTTAAGCATTCCAATATGGACCACTAAATATTGAAACCTTGGTCCATCAAATGCTTTGGTTAACAAATCTGCCACATTCTCATCTGTGTGAATTTTTACCACTTTAACCAAATGTTTCTCATAAGCATCCCTTATAAAGTGGTGCCTGATTTCAATATGTTTGGTTCTATTATGAAAAACTGGATTTTTAACAATACAAATGGTACTTTGATTGTCAATGAAAATGGTAGTATTCATAAAGTTATACCCATAATCCAGCAATTGATTCTGAATCCATAGAACCTGTCCACAGCAATTGGCAGCTGCAACATACTCTGCTTTAGTAGTAGAGGTAGCAACAATGGTCTGTTTCTTGCATTGCCAAGAAATCAATCTCATTCCAAGAAATTGGCAACCTCCAGTTTTGGATCTTCTATCCAAATTTGCACCAGCATAGTCACTATCACTATAAGCTGCTAGCTGAAATGGAGACTCTTTGGGATACCAAAGACCTAATTTGGGTTGGCCTTTTAGGTACTTAAAAATCTTCTTGACAGCATTCAAGTGAGAGGTAAGTGGAGTGACTTGGTGCCTTGAACATGCACTCACATCAAATGTAATATCAGGTCTTGAGGCAGTCAAATACATCAAAGAACCAATCATTGACCTGTATAAATGAACATTCACAGGGAGATCAGGATTAATATTGTTCTTTGGTTTGGGAGCCTCATAGGGAGTAGTGGCAGTCCTGACATTCTCCATAGCAAACTTAGACAACATATCTTTTACATATTTCTCCTGATGTATGAAAATACCATCAGGTTTCTGCTGAACCTGTAAACCCAAAAAGAAAGTGAGTTCTCCCATGGCACTCATTTGAAATTCTCCTTTCATCAGATCCTCAAACTCTCTACACCATGCTTCTTTGGTTGAACCAAAGATAATATCATCCACATACACCTGTACAAGAATAATATCCCTGGAATCTTTCTTGAGGAATAAAGTCTTGTCAATGGCACCCCTTCTGTAGCCATTCTTCAGTAGAAATGTGGAGAGTCTAGCATACCAAGCTCTGGGAGCTTGATGAAGTCCATAGAGAGCTTTGACAACCTTGTACACATACTCAGGATGATCAGGGTCTTCAAATCCCTTGGGTTGAGTCACATAAACCTCCTCTTCAATCTCACCATATACGAAAGCACCTTTAACATCCATCTGATAAACCATAAAGCCCATATAAGAGGCATAGACCAAAAATATCCTAATTGCTTCAACTCTGGCCACTGGTGCAAAGACTTCATCATAGTCAATGCCTTCCTCTTGTCTAAACCCTTGAGCCAATAGTCTAGCTTTGTTCTTCACCACAATCCCCCTGGCATCTCTTTTATTCTTCAAAATCCATTTTGTCCCAATGGCATATTTACCATCAGGAAGAGGAACCAATATCCAAACCTACTGATTCTTAAATTGCAGCATCTCTTCTTGCATTGCTTCAAGCCAACTTGAATCAGCCAGTGCTTGAGGAACACTAGTTGGCTCTATTTGAGAAAGAAAGCATGCAAACAGACAATGTTTGAAGTCTGTGTGATTGTTCCTCTTTTGATTGTAGACATAAGAGATGAAAGCAACTTCACCATATTTTGTATTCTTTACAGTGTGTATAGTTCTAACAGGATCTTTAGGATCTCCAATAATCTTTGATAGGGGATGAGCATTATGAATCCTTTTAGTTGTTGTAGGTTGAACATCAATTGTGGCATCAAGGTTGTTGACTGTAGGCCCAAACTCAGTATCATAAGAAGCTGAGTGAAATAGGCCAGGCTTTGGCTGATAATTCCCAAGATCAGAAGGACTTGGAAATCTTGTAAAGGGCTTCTCAAAGTCTGCAGAGACTTCAGTAGAAATGGGAGAGTGTGCATCATTAGTATCAGCATCTTTGACCTTATCAGTGGGAATAGGTGTGCCTTCAGTAGAATCGTCAGCAGTATCCTTGTTTCCACTGACTGCTTGTGCTGATTGATGTAGGAGAGCTTCAGTCTCTTGTGTAACCTTTTCATTGAGTTTCTGAGCTTCCTGAGTAGCAGCATGTTCTTGCTTCTTTAGTCTTGCAAGATCCTCTGCATAATGTGACTCATCCTCTTGTTCAGCAGCAGAATGATTACCTATAAAATGGTTAGGTGGAAAAGATGGTACAACAATGGTATGTTCTTCTGGCTCAGATTCACAGTCTGAGTCATCATCCATGGAACCTGCAGGGTTAGAATGTGGATCTTTGGTACCTGCATTAGGATTAGAAGCATGTCTAGAATAACCCAAATAGTCAGTCAAATAATCCAGGTCAAAATACCAAGAATGGCCTTGTCCCTGAGTATTAGGCTGGTCTTCAAGAAATCTTAGATTAAGGGTCTCTTCTATCCTTTTGGCATTTAGATTATACACCCTATAGGCCTTGCTATGAGCTGAATAACCCACAATATATCCCTCGTCAGCTTTCCCATCAAACTTACCCAGTATATCAGCAGTATTCAAAATGGTCACTTTGCATCCAAAAGGCTTAAGGTAATGAATATCTGGAACTTTCCCAGTGAGAAGTTCATAAGGTGTCTTGACATGATGTCTAGTGATGGATACCCTGTTCAAGACATAGCAAGCAGTACTTACTGCTTCAGTCCAAAACATAGTGGGTAATTTGGAGTCTGCAAGCATTGATCTTGCTGTCTCAATGAGGGTTCTATTTTTCCTTTCAGCAACCCCATTTTGTTGTGGGGTCCTTGGAGTACTATAGTCCCTTCTAATCCCCTTAGACTTACAGAATTCTATGAAAACAACATTTTTGAATTCTGTCCCATTGTCACACCTAATTCCTTTAACCTTTTTATTAAGCTGGTTTTCAATTAAAATGATGAATTCTTTCAAAATAGGAGTTGTTTCATCTTTAGTTTTTAGAAAGAATACCCAGCAAAACCTGCTAAAATCATCTGTGATAACCAGGCAGAAGTACTTGTGATCTATACTTCTGATAGGAGTTGGACCAAAGAGATCCATGTGCAGCAACTGAAGAGGTTCTGAAATGGTGCTCATAGCATTGATGGCTTTGTAAGAGGCTCTGTATTGCTTTCCCTTGTTGCAAGCAATACAATTGTGTTCATTGGTGAAGAGTTTAGAAGGAAGACCCTGAACAAGACCAAGTTTAGACAACTTGTTGATAGTCTTGTAATTCACATGAGCCATTCTCCTATGCCACTTGGTAGATTCATCCTGGGAAGCTTCGGCCACCAAACATGTTAGATCACCTTCTGGCTTGACATCATTCAGATTGAATGTGTACAAGTTGAAGGTTCTAGGAACTCTCAGCAAAACAGTTGTGTCTTCTGGAAGTTTGAAGTCCTTGGAGAGTACAAGACATTCATCCTCAGAGAAGAAAACCTTATTCTTAGTGTCACAAATTTGTGATACAGAGAATAGATTAAAATGATCTAGTTCCTTCACATAATAAACATTTTCAAAGTCTAACAAAGGTGTCTTAATAGTTTCTTTCCCAGTAATTTTGCCATCTCCACCACCAAAAGTTACAGTGCCTCCTCCTTCTATGGGTACAAAGTCATGCATCTTGTCCTTGTTTCCTGACATACTTCTAGAACAACCACTATCAACAATACCTACTTTAGTACTTTTCAAAGGATGATCCTACAACAACAACAAAAACATATACAAAAGTTAGTACACATTGGAGACTCAAGTCATTGCAGACTTGAGCCTGCCTTGTGGATCATTAGTGATAGGCCATGTAGATGTTTTAGATCCACCATTGTTCTTGGGCCTGTACTGCAAATTAGGTCCCTTCTTTGTCCAAGAACAACCTGCTGAGGGCTTCACAGCAGTATTCTAATACCCACCACCATAATACATTGAGTCAAAGTGATTAGGCCAATAACCATTAGAAAAGAAAGAACTAGTGGTCAAACATATGGTCTAGTACTGGTTCTTCTCCATGAAGAATGTGGTTCAGCAGAATTGGATTTCTGCTGATGTGGAACAAAAGAGGGTATTTCACTAACATTCTTCCACATTTGCCTAGGTTTCCTTTGACTAACACATTCACCCATTCTTTGCTCATGATATGTACAATCCTTAATCAAATGAGATTTACTTCCATACACAAAACATTTCTTCTTCTTAGAAGATTTATTCAAACCAAAGGAAGTTCCATAACATGAAAAAGTATTCAAACCACCATGATAAACAGAATTGTTTTTAACAAAACCAAAAGTATTATTTTGCAAAGAATTTAAAAATAGGTCTTCAGTAGAAACTGTCTTGTTATCAGCAGCAACTCTAGAAGGCTTGTGGGGAGTCTTGGGTGATGTCTTTGGTGTGGTCTTGGGAGTGGTCTTGGGCAGGTCAGACTTCTCACTTGAATCACAGCTGGCAAATGAGGTAGACCCTTCATCAGAAGACTTGTCACTGTCACAACAAGAGACAAAGTCAGTAGATTTCATAATAGGGTCTGGCAAGTCAGTTGACTTTTTGCCATAGAGATGGTGTGATCCATCAAAGTCACTAGGTATGGACATGTCGATAGGCATATGTTCCCCTCTTATAGGTCCAGGGACAGCATGTAAGTTACCTTCTTTGACAAAGTTAGCTAACCCTGCTGGTGTTGATTTACCTAGGTCATTCCTAGCTTCTAAACCAACATATTTTTTAAATCCTAAACCTATTTTAGAGTTCACAGCCTGACTACCATAAAGTTCACTAGCTAGATTATCACCTGATATTAACCATTGTTTATTTCTAGCTATCTCTTTGTCTAACTTAACTTGTAATTCTTGTTTTTCCTTTTCTAGATCAGACTTCTCCTTTTCAGTACGTCTTAAGTCTATCTTAGCAACTTCTAAATCACTTTCTAGAACTCTTATTTTTTTCATCATATTTAACTTGATTCTTTTGAAACCAGACTTTTTGTTTCTCTAAAGTTTTTAAAGCCATTTTATAAGACTCTACTTCAATATAACACTCATTGTACTTTGGTTTCAATTCATCAAATTCTTGTTTAAGCTCATTGTATCTTACACTACATCCAAACACACAGTTGTGTACCTGAGAGATTCCCATCAAGGAGACTTGCTCCTTCTTGTCCTCTGAAGGTGAGTATGCCAGCAGATTCACTTGTGAAGAAGTATAAGCTTCCTCTCCAGCAGGTTCATGTTCAACGCAATCAATCTGGTGATCAAGAGTCACTATAGCTTTTGAAGGTGCAACCTTACTAGTTCCTGCTTCCAATGGGTAAGAGCCATATCTGACTTCATCACCAGACTTCCTCTCCTTGCATTCTCTTGAAAAATGTCCCACTTGACCACAAGTGTAGCATTTAACCTTCCTCCTATCAAACCTTGCTGCCTCTCTTCCATTAAAGTCAAACTTCCTTCCAGACTTGGTTTCAAATCTCTTAATGTTCATGGAGATCATTGCAAGCTGTCATTTCAAGTGCATCTCCTCCATCTCCAATGAATCCACCTGTTCAAAATCCTCATAAGCAAGAAACTGCTGATGTTCATATTCAGCCACAAATGAATGAACAATATCATCCAACACACTACTGGATTTTGATTTAGGAGCATATTGACTTTGGGTTTGAGAAGATGCTCATGATGAATAAGAGCTTGAGGTATGATGCACAGGTTTTGTAGTGGTGCCAACAAATGCTGAGTGAGTGGATGGACGAATGGGACTTCTAACATCAGGCTCAAGTGATTTAAGCCTATTGTAGAGGTCATCAAAAGACATCAAGTCCAATCCACCCTTGGTCTTGAGAGCAATACAGACTTGCAACCAAGATGGTGGCAAAGATCTCAGAAATTTAGCATTGCAGTCCTCATTGTCAGGTCTAGCCTTCAGCTGATTGAGTTGACTTAAGATCCGGTGAAACCTGTCATAGCCTTTATGGATTCCTTCTTCCTCAGATATCTGAAACTCTTGGAACTACTGCTTGAGCATTGATTTCTGCAACCTTCTTGATTCCTCATTCCCACCAAATCTTGCCTTTATTGCCATCCAAATGTCCTTGGCATCCTCTATGAAATGGAAGTCACCCATGTGGTCATCTGGTATAGCTTGGAGCAGAATTGTTCTTACTTTACTCTCCCTCTGCACAGCCAGAATCTCTTCAGCAGTTTTGGGACCTAGAATTGTAACAACCCCATCAACATCTTTAACATGCTTCTTCAGGCTATTCCCCTTTTTGACTACCTCCCAAAGATTCCAGTCTATGTTTGTGATCCAGTTCTGCATCTTCATTGACCACAGATGATATTCTTCAGCATTCTTCAAGTATGGAAACTTAGCATTGCTGTTGGAGAGGTTGAGTTGTTGAAGAGAAGTGGTGTTAAGGCATGTTTCTTGATTGGTTTGGATTCTTAAGGTGTAAGATTTGTGTTTCTTAGTATAACAGAGACTCTCTCGAGGCTCCGATACCACTTGTTAAACTATTAGACCTTGATAGATCTTCTTGAGCACTCTAGAATCGTTAGTTATGTTACTGTAATCAATAACACACTAATAGACAATCTCTGTAACTTGTATTTTAAAGCGGAAACAAACACAAGTGTAATACTAAGAACTCTTGATCCTCTATGGATCTTTTTAATAATAATAAGAGTGTTTTCTAAACCTTTTGCAATACATAATCGTGTGTTCCTTTTATACACAAGGAACCCTAAACCGTTTCCCAAGAAACGTATATTCTAAAACTTCTAAAAGATATGCATTATCACATCCTAAATAAACTCATGCATATCCAAACTATAATACATAAAATACGGAAATACTATATCCGCAGAAACTAATAATGCTGAAACTAGTCTTCAGTAGATATACTGCTTCAGCAGGAACCAACTCTTCAGCAGTAACCTTCAGCAGAAACACTCAGCAGAATTCTTACTTAACAGAATTCCCAACAATGTGGCAAGCAGACTAAGACCATCATCAGAAGACATAGCCAGAGGGACATCATGGAATTTAACCCACACCGGGATGTTGGTCAAATCCTCTTTAAGCAAGTTGGTGTTCAATGTCCATGGTTTAAGAATAATAGGTACATTTCTAATTAACCAATGACCGTTTTCAAGAACATCATCAACACCTTTCTTCGAGTTAAACTTAAAGAAAAAGAACCCCTTTGCATTCATCGTTACCTTCTGTATACCAAACTTAGCCCACGCCTTTCGTACATAGTAATCGACAACAAGAAAAGCAAGTCGTTGGCCAAGGAAGTACCCATACAGAGTATTCTCAAACCTAGTGTTCACCTCTTCAACCACTTTTATAGGTACAGAAAGATCCACACCATTTGATTTCTTGCTACACTCCAGCATACGAAAGTTAGACATGTATTTTTTGTGTTCATTAGAAGTAACACCAGCATACGATGTAAAAAGTTGTTTCAAAGCATCCACACCACCTTCTCAATACCAACAGCCCAATGTGCATTTGTATCAACCTTATCAGAACTATGAGACTTGTTAGGTGCCCCATGTGGACCATTCGGATTATTAACTAAAGGATCAAGTGAAACCGGCTTCACTTGATTATTATTGTCCACAATCATAAATAAATTAAATTTCGAGGTATACGTCATCACAATGCACGAATACCCGTCTAATTGATTACTGTTAATAAATTCTTTTAAAGGTCATATTTGCTTCTTCCCTTAATTATTGTATATGTTTAAGATTTTGATGTTGATTTTGATTTTTTAGTGTCAAATAAGTTACTATCTTGCAATTTGCAAGTACAAAACTAATAAAATACATATTCTTTCATGTAGGCAAAGTCAAAATGATATACTACAAGTAATATATATAATGTAATATTTTAGTATACAAAATAAAAAACACATGCCAAATTTGATCTTCACAATATTATTTTTGATTGCTTAATAAGTGAGACAAAAAGCTATGTTCTAGCAAACACACAATAATTTAATTGGTCTCTGATGAAATCATCGACTCATTAACTACACAACATGTTGCAGTATTTGGTTGGAAGAAGTCAAGAAGATACGTTATAGCATAGTGGACAGAGATTTAGATAGTGATAAAAATAATAATAATAATAAAAAAATAATAATAAATAAAGTATTGCTTTGAAATCATTTCACTTAAAACAATAAATATTAGGGTTTTGGCTCACATAGCTATAAGAGTTACTTCGTTTAAATAACAAAAATACGTATAATGGTGGTACATTACATAGAGTCAGTTGCGAGATGCTAAACTCATAGGTAACCGGTTAATGACTACGTTTAGCAATTTGTTTAGGACACGTTGAATAATCATACCTACTAATAGATTATATATGAAAAAGGCAGCAGTTATAAAGACGGGGCTACTTTTTTATTTAAGGGGGCTACTTTTTTTTAATTTTTTTTATTTTTTTTTATTTTTATAATTTTGTTTATATCAAAAAGCTGTAAACCTGAAAGTGCGGAACTGAAAATATAAAGTTTAATAAGTCAAACCAAAAATATAAAGTTTAATAATTTTGATTTTTCATGGGTCGTACTATAAAGACGGGGGACAAAGGTGACAGTCACTTTGTCTCCCCATTTGTCCCCTATTTTTTTCCAGTGCAGCCCAGTTTTTGTCAGTTTCTGTTCCGTATTTTTGACAGTTTTAACCGTTTGACTTATTAAACTTTATATTTTCGGTTCCGCACTTTCATGTTTATAGCTTTTTGATATAAACAAAATTATAAAAATAAAAAAATAATAAAAAAAATTAAAAAAAAGTAGCCCCGTTTAAATAAAAAAGTAGCCCCGTCTTTATAACTGCTGCCAAAATCATATATCATGAGATAGTGCCACATATTCCTATTGTTAAACAATGATATTTCGTTTAGGACACGTTGTAATAGTAAATGTTTGTAATATAAAGGCAAAATGTAATCACAAATTTCCTTATAATGACCTTCTGAGTTCAGTGAAGTTATATCATCAAAACTCTTCTGTATGAAGACTGTATCACATACATGACAAGTATAAAATCAATTTGCAACTCTCATGTCTTCGATTTTTGTAATTTACTCCTTTATACAATAGAATTGACGTATTATATTATTTTTGTCCCCGCAATATATAATCAGCATGAATGATAACTTCATTGAATTCTTATCTTATAAAACATGTAACACACAGTCTCTCTAAAAAGTTCTGATTTGAGGGACTTTGGATCTAAACAATACACTTAAAAAAAAAAAAAAAAATAGTTGATTCCTAACACTTTTATTTTCACACTTTTTAAAAGTGTGTAAAATTTTATTACTTTATTAACACTTAAGAATGTGTAAAAATTGATTACATTAATAAGTGTGAAAAAAAATTGTAAAGCAATAAATGTTCCTCATTCATAATTGAGTCAAAAAAAAGTTCACACTTTTAATTGTGAAGAATTAAAAATTTCTCCCCACTTTTATTTGTAATACCTAAATTCTTTACACTTTGAGGAAGTGTGGAGATTTTAATTCTCCGCACTTTGAGCAAGTGTAGAGAATTTGGGTGTTACAAAATAACCTCCACACCTATAAGTGTGGACATTTTTTAGATTTCTCCACACTTAAAAGTGTGAACTTTTTTTGAAACAACTATAAGTGTGAAAAATCTATTGTTTTACAATTTTTTACTACACTTATTAATGTAACAAATTTTTATACATTATTAAGTGTTAATAAACTAATTAAATTTTACACACTTTTTAAAAGTGTGAACATTAAGTGTGAAAAAATGAACTTTTTTTTGTAGTGATATAATGCATTTCATGTGACAAAATTATAAATGAATTATTACAAGCCAACTTGGTATGACTTTTAAAAGTTATTCATTGTACAATAGTAAACTTTAAACACCCAAAAATGATTAAACCTTTAGATCGAGCCATATAGTCAATCTATATATTAAAGAAACGAAAAGTGATCATGTTTGGGACGGCCGACAAATTATTTATAGTGTCCCAGTTAGTCCAATGAAATATATCTTTATGCATAAACAAAAATTAGGGACGTCTCGTGATTTTCGATTGCCCTAGTCAATTACAACAAAAAGGCCCGTCAACTTGTAAACTAAAGAAAAATTACATACAAACGTGAATTATATGACTCATATATATTTAATATTATACGTATTTATATGATAAACCGTTAAAATGTGACTCATTTTTAGTGGAGGTCATGTGCAACGGCACCTATTGCACACCCTCCGAGACCCTTCTGACAACAACAACAATACCCAATACCCGCAAAGGCGATGTATAGGAGATGTGAAATATAGACAGTCACACCTTTACTTGAGGGTAAAAAGACTGCTTCAAAAAAGACCTCCAGCAAGTGTGTGCAAGCAAAGTGTGAGGAAAGAGATACAATAACATAAACGGAAGCATAAAGCAAAAAATACAAGCAAGCAACGAAAAACACGCATACAGACAAGTAACAAAAGGAGCATGCATTCGAGAATAAGGATAAAAGAGCGAAGGACACATAAGATCAAAATACACATAACATATAAGAATTGAAACTAAAACAAAACCCACAAAACAATCAAAAAAGCATTAAAAACGCAAATAGCAGAAAAGAGTAAAAATAAAATAGAAAATAGAAACACACGTAGAAGCCATAACGCGGATCAAGGGAGACAAGCATACCAGCAAAATCTGATAGAGCTAAACAAATATACAAAATCCGAAAAACGTAAAATAGCAAAAAAGACCTACGTGCATGAACTCTAGAAAACTAAAAAGGCGTATACCTTTATACATCAATATTTCAAAAAAGCTATACAACTTATACTTTACCATACATACGGTCGATTTATATCAAATTTGGACAAAAGGAAATGGCCAAAAGTGATTTACAACCATGTAGGTTCATGTATTCTATTTTCCCGAACCTAAATAGCAAATGTAAATAAAAATGATATCGGAACTTGTTCTTTATTTTTATCTTTTACGTGTTAAATCATGTATTCATGAAACCGACAGTTTTATTTTGAAAACATGTTAATTAAAAGTTGCTCAAACAAGATCCATAGTGTTGCTGTTAGCAACTCCAAAATTTTAATAGGTGCAACGCCCAATAATTTGTAATATGTCGGTGGAATTTTAATTATAAACTTCGTGAGTAATAATTTTCCTTGTAAATTAAGTTGTCGCAAGTCATGTGTGTAGGCAAACAAATTTAGCTATGATACCACGTAACAGATTTTTTAATATGCTATTCATATTTTTAAATCATAATTCATAACTATAACAATGATCGTTTGTTTAATGGGTTTTGTCCCGGATAACCTTAGGATGTGTTTATTTTTTTCCTTAGCTAAGGGTTTATGTGGTATCCACATCTATATGAGCATTTTAATTGGTAGGACATTATAATTTAAGCTTTTTAAATATAGACCAATTAAGAGAAATAGTGAGTCTCATTTAAAAAAAAATATATTATTAAATTAGTAGGTCTCACTATTTCTTCCCCATAATTAAAAAAGAAACACACCTTTAGCTGTATTTCAAAGAGAGAAAATGATGACTATTCATGACTTATTATATTATAACCGTGTGTAAGGTTGTTTTTATATACATATTATGAGCATATTGGAGAATTCTAAATTGTAAATCACTAATAAATATTTTACATAAGTCATTATTACATGTAAAATATGTATATTTATTTGCATGACACAGTAATTCTTGTTTTCATTACATATACAAAGGAGTTCTAACAAAAGTCATCTAATTGAGATTGAGTTTGACACAATTCAATCTATTTGTTTGAGTATGCCGTGAATAAAAACATTACAAATTACAACAATAACAATTAGGGATGAGTACAATCATCCAAAAACCAATCCGAACTAACAAAACGACCAAAATCGGGCCGGGCCGAACCGAACCTAATCGACCTTATACGGTTCAGTTTTCAGTTTTGTATAATTATTTTGATTTTACTTGGTTAGGTTCGGGTCAAAAACACTTATTCTGTTTGAAATAGCTAAACCGACCTGACCCGAACCAACCTTATTCGGTTCGGTTTCAGTTTCGATAGCTTTTACTCGGTTGGGTTCTCGGTTTAATTTTTACCCTTATTCGGATTTCGGGTCGGGTCATGTTTGGTGGTTCGGATTGATTTTGACCTGTTGCTCAGCCCTAATAACAAAAATGACATTTTTTAAGAACACATATAAAATCTAAGGGGTATTTATTATATAAAGTTTCAAATTAGATATTTTTATAGAGTTTTGGGTTTGAATGTAATAACTATTAACCAACTAGAATACAAAATTATTTTATACTAGGCAACCAGACCCGTGCGTTGCACACATGCTCTATCTAAGTATTCATAACGTAATATTCACTAATTTTCATCATGTATTCATTGCGGGATCATGTCATTTCATTATTTGAATATACTTGCAAACACGAATACTCATGAAAGCCCATGCGATACACATGGGCTGTATAGAAGTTTTCAAAGTCTAATATCCGTCATTTATTTTCGTCATTTTATATTCAGGACGTATTTTTGTCATTATATATATAAGTTTTCATGGTAGCATACATTTTGTAAGCATGATACGTATTTAAAATAGTTTATAGACATGTAATCTTTTAAGATGTATTTTTTTACGTAATATTTTTTGTCTATTTATTTTGGTGTTGACTCTATCGTTTTTTATTTGAACTAACTAATATTAATACATCGGGCTAAGTTATAACTATTTCTTATGATAGTTAACAATTCCCGTGCGATGCACATGGGCTGTATAGAAGTTTTCATAGATTTAAAATACGTGCGATGCATATGTGCTGTATAGAAGTTTTTATAGCGTAATATTCGGCATTTTTTTTTTGTCATTTTATATTTAAGTTTTCATGGTGTCACACATTTGCTAAGCTTTATACATATTTAAAATACTTTATTGAGTTGCACATGGACTGTATATAAGTTTTTATAGCGTAATCTTCGGCAATTATTTTCGTCATTATATATCTAAGTTGTGATGGTATCACATTTTTAGGCATGACACATGATGAGGCGAAAAATGAACCGTTTTTAGGGGGTCATTTAAGCCCGGAATTGAATTTATTTGATCAAATATTGCCCTAAATCGTTCCTTTTATGATTTTAGGTACTTTGGGAGAGAAATCTGGAAAAGGAAGCAATTCGGACGTTTTTGGAGCATAAAAGTGAAGAAAACGCCAAAATCTTAATTTTCCTTGCTGGGAACAGTAGGTGACGGCGTCAAGAAGAAAATCTTGACGGCGTCAAGAGTAATTTCCATGACGGCCCAGTACAGATTTGAAGACGTCACAAGGTAGGGCGTCAAGAGGAAAATGCATGACGGCCTGGAAACACATAACACTTGACGGCGTCAGATCTGGATCAAGCCAGTCCGAGGAGTATTTTGGCGGCGAGATAACGGCGTCACAAATTTGTTCTTGACGCCGTCAGACCCTATTTCCTATATATAGTTTTCTAATTTTCACATTAAAAAGAGAGAAGTTTTAGAGAAACCCTAAGTACGAATTTGGTACGAATTTTACAGGTTTTTCAAGGGTTCTTAGCCCTTGAACCCTTTCATGTGTAATTAAGATAAGTATTCTTTTAATTCAATCAATATGTCTATGTGTTGGTTGTCTATATCTTGTTCTTGTCTTAATTCCATCATGCTAGGCTAGATCTATCTTGTGTTTGCTTGGATCTAATGAAACCTAGATGTTAATTATGTGTTGATTACTTGTTTATGGTTGTATTGGATGAATGAATTCGATGTTAGGCTTAAGAAAACTGGCATATCTCCAAATGGTAACATGCTTGAACGTCTTAGGAAACATGAACTGACGTGCACTAGGTTTTATTGATTGTATTTAATGCATGAGTAAATTCTAATGATCCCATGTTAGGAGCTTCTTAGCCGGCTCGACATAGGAGTGAAGTAGGCACTCATAGGATTGGGGAATTAAGTGCGCCACCCCATGAATGGTATTAAGGAATACAATCCGTCATCCACGCAACTATAACAAGTAATTAACATGTAAAAGATATCTAGGGAGTAGTGAAATCTAAGTAAACACAATTTTCTCCACTTATTGCTCACAACCTTAGTATAATTTAGTTTATTTTCATTTTTAGTTTTTTATTTTGATTGCATCTTTAGTATTGGGTTAGTTGATTAGCAACTAATTCCGCCCAAATCCTTTAAACCCGAGATTTTTACTTGTTTTCTAAAAAATATAAAAAATACAAAAATAATCATCTCTCATCTTTAGAACTAGTATTTAGGTTTACTAATCCTAGCGACACTATTCCTAGCTGAACGATCAATCCCCCGGTACTTGTCACTATACTATACTACAACAATCAGGTACACTGCCTGGTGGGGGTTGTAAGCTTCTCAAGATCTCTTGAGAGGTAAAGCCTAGTGCGATTCCCACGTATCAAGTTTTTGGCGCCGTTGCCGAGGAATAGTTATTGTCTAGGTTAGAATTTCTTTTTATTAGGTCTACTTGCTAGATCCCTTTCTAGTAAGATTTTATTTTTATTTTTAGGTTTTCTTTAGTCTATCTTATTTCTTTGTATTTTTATTCGTAACTCTTCACCACCCGACATCATGGACGATGGGAACATCCTTGAACCCGTCATCCCACCACAACAAAACCCACCACTAGAACCTCTTAGGCCCCGAACCTTAGGAGAGTATTCCCGACCTAGCCACCAAGGCCACCGAAACACCATTGAGCTCACCGGAGCCAATGTGACTCCCTTGCGATCCGACACCATCCGGTTGGTGCAAAGCGGATGTGCATTCCATGGACTTCGTTCCGAAGATCCAAACCAACATCTTAAGGACTTCCTCAAAATCGTAGATTCCATAGACCTAGGTGTTGAAACTAGAGAGACAACCCGATTACGCCTATTCCAATTCTCTCTACGGGATCAAGCTAGTCAATGGCTTGAGCGTTTACCCGCGGGATCCATCACCACATGGGATGATCTCACCACTCGTTTCCTTGCTCAATTTTTCCCACCGGGGAGAACTACTAAGCTTAGAAATGACATCTTGATGTTCCAAAAACGTCAAAATGAAACTCTTTATGAAGCATGGACTCATTTCAATGACTTACTCCAAAAAGTCCCTCATCATGGCATAGATCTTTGGCTCCAAGTCCAAATCTTTTATGACCATATCGATCTCTCCACGAGGCGAGCCATTGACCAATCGGCCGGTGGTAAGCTACGTGATCTAAGTGCGGAACAATCATGGGAACTCATAGAAGATCTTGCTCTCTATGACAACGAAAGTTGGAATGATCCCCGTGATTTGAACAAAACGGTCAAGGCAATATCTTTGCCTTCGAACAATTCTAGCACTCCCGACCGTAGGATCATGGAACTTGAGAACCAAGTCAAGTTTCTCATGAAATCTTACGAAGCTCCTAAACCTTCAAGCCAAGTGAACAAAATCACTTCTTCATGCGAATTATGTAGTGGTCCCCACGACACTCGTGATTGTGTGGAACTCCCCAGAACAGCTTTTGCGGATTACGCATCCACGCGTACCGACGAAGCAGGAGATAAGTGGTACACTTTCAAGCCCGAGCCAAACCCTTACGGTGATTCATACAACCCCTCTTGGAAAAATCACCTAAACCTTAGGTGGAAACAAAATCAACCCAATTCTTCCAACCCGCCTAATCGTTATCAACCAAACGGTCCACCCTCCAACCGTACCTTCAACAACAATCCTTCTAACAACTATGGTAGTACCAACAATCTTGAAGGATTGATGTCAAAGTTTATGGCATCTCAAGAAGCTCGCATATCTAAGTTTGAAGCCGATTTCGAACAAAAGCAAAGCGAGATGACCACTAAAATTGACGCATTGTTGAAAGTTCTCAATGACCGAGAAATGGGAGCACTCCCAAGCGACACGGTCAAGAATCCGAAACTAAACGTTAATTCCATATCTTCAGTTTTGTCACCCACTTCGTGTCCACAATACTACTCAGTTAAATCAACGAGCACGTGTTTCAAACAAAACCAAATTCTTCAAAAGGACCAATCAAGTAAAACACCCGATATAGAACCGGTCAAAAGTATAGTTGAAACACCTCCTACGCAAGACCTTGACGGTGAATTCAAAGAACTTCACCTTGAACGCCCCATCATTGATGTCTTAGCGCGTGCTCCTTACTATAGTGCCCTCCTAGAAAAATATGAGAAGTTTAAACTAGGTAAAAATGAGACCGCCTTCGTTCAAAACAAGTTGCCTAAAAAGCTTGATGATCCGGGTATATTTGTTTTGCCTTGTAAGATAGGAAGATCCGAAGCTTTCGACACATTAGCCGATTTAGGGTCAAGCCTCAACTTGATTCCCTTATCCTTATTCACCGCTCTTAAGCTAGGAAAGTTAGAGGAAACGGAGGTATTGATAGGGCTAGCGGATGGGAGTATTGCCCACCCGGTTGGAATGATTAAGGATGTAGTTGTTCACGTAGGAAAGTTAACTATATTAGCGGATTTTCACGTCCTAGACATGGTTAGTGACACTACATGCCCATTATTGGTAGGAAGAGGATTTTTAGCAACCGCTAGCGCCATGATAGATTGTAAGGAGTCTAAGATAGCGGTAGGTGAAGACGATACTTGGTCGGTGTACGATGTAAAGAAGCATAGTTATGATTGTGATGATGAACCGACACCGCATTGGGTAGAGATGAATAGGAGACCATCTAGATATGGACCTTGGATAGAAAGGAACTTCATAGGACCTCAATGCCCATTTTATCTAGAGAAAGATTTCGTTGAAAAGACACATTCGGTAGAACAACTCATAGCTAGAGATGAAGAGCTAGATCCCTTTGAGGACCCTTAGTCTTTAGGAAGATGATTGAGTTCTTGAGCGTAATGCCTATTAATATAGAGATGAATAAGTGGAAAAGAGAGGGAGACAAATGTAAATGGAGGTGGGACAAGCCACCTAAAGAAGGTGACGGATCATGGCATATGAGGATGACTTTGTATGATCCGGATGGAGAAAAGTTTGAAAGGTCATACCATACTAAGGAAACCGATAGGAAGTTGAAACCTAAGTTTGATCCCAAAGATGTCCTCAATGAGGAACTCACCCGTATCACGTAGTAACCCATGACCTTGAGTCTAGCTACAAGACTCGTAAATAAAGAAAATCGCTTCTTGGGAGGCAACCCATGTTTTGTGTGATTTTATTTTGTTTGTTTGTTATTTGCTTCCGTGTGCATGCTTTATTTTTATTGTTGGTAGATCATGTTTCTAAACTAAATAGTGGAAATACTTTACTTTGTTGTTTTGGCCTAGTCTTAACTCCACCTAAAAGTATTTTTGCAAAAGATAAGTGTAAGGGGAAACCCCAAATATGTTTTTAAGAAACAAACCGATCATGATTCTCCACAATATTAAATGAACATGTATATTCGTATTTGCTAGAGTCAAATGCTTGTATTGAGTCATAATGAAGTTTTGCAGGATTTTCCAGGAAGTAGGACCAAGTTTTTCCAGAAATTTTTCGGAAACTTAACATAAGAATTTCTGCAGGTCACTTCTGACGGCGTCAAGAATTAATTCTTGACGGCGTCACGTGTAAAAAAATCTGGAAATTTTACCGGTTTTGTTTTTCTAACGGAGTCTTATGGTTTTTGTGAATTATTAAGTTTTATAATCTCTAGGAAATCTGTAAACTTCATTCCACAAACATTATATCTTATTTTGTTTTCTAGGATTTAGTAACTTATATAGGATGCCGCCGATTTTACGCGAGGTTGTCTTGTCTATTTTCTCAGGATTTACAGGTTATGTATGACAAGAAGATGATTTATATTCTGGAAGGGAAGCTTTGATTGTTCATTTTCTTGGAGGAAGATTTAACCTGGCCACCTTATTATCCATACCGAGCGAATCAGGGGAGTATTTGATTTCATTCTTTTTACTTTTTTCACTTTTACATTCTTTACTTGAACATTGGGGACAATGTTCATCTTAAGTGTAAGGGGAGGGTAAAAAGATGATACCTTACATATGCACTTTCGCTTGAGTTTGTTTTGTTTGATGGTAGATGTGTAATAAAACTATGAGAAATACTTGTTAGTGCAATTTTAGCGCCAAATTTAAATTTTTTTACAACATTTAGGAGTGAAACTTTAGCCATAGCAAGCGTCTTATGGATAGGAGATTGTATGACTAGCACAAAACCGTATATTCAGAAAAACTTTCCGCCCAAATATGTGAGGTTCGCCTTTAGATTTGATAGGAAAAGCATTTACTATTAGTGCTTATGAGTGTACCTGTAGCATTTAGATTCTAGAACTTGTGTTAGTGATGCATCCCGAGACCGCTAGTGAGACTACATTCGTGTAGTAGGATTTACTACATGATAAGAGGCATTAGGATCACCCTTGTGTTAAACCCGTATTATAATTACTTGACCATTTAAGTCATATTACTTGCCTAGTTAAGTCAATTAATTTTTCTCACACCCTTAGCGTTGTACTCATTTTTAGTACACGAAACCCCTAGTACACCCCTCCGAGCCTATCTTTTCGTTTCTAACTTTAAGCATTTTACTTAAAGGAAGAATTTGTTACACTCCACTTAAATGTACAACCAAATCGCCTTAGCCTTCCGTGTATGCGCTCATTTTTAGTGCATTATTGTTATTTGTTAAACCCTAAGTTAACTTTCTAATTGATTACATGGTTGCTAAGTCGAGTCATATCCTTGTACATATTGTTTTGGGATGATTGGGACTCATGGGTAAAGTACTTATTTTATGGAGTAATGGGGAAGAACATCATATATTACCCCCATACGTACGTTAATCTTAAAAGTGCTCCAAGTGTTTTGATTTTCTTAATTCGAGTCATTAGTTTAGTTAATTGTAAAGTATGTAAAAATTCAAGTGTAAAGGGAATGTTCATTCCCTATGATGTATTATTTTGGATGGTAGGGTAAGAGTGTATGCAAAAAAAAAAAAAAAAAAAAAAAAAAAAAAAATGAAAAAATCAAAATATATATATATATATATATATATATACGGACTACCATCCCTTTTTATTCTATGTTCATTTTATGTTTTTGTTATTTTTCATTTATTAGCTTAAGTCGAGTCTAGTTTTGGCTTAGCAACGCCACATTGTACATGTAATTAACCAAGATTGTTAACTCGCCACCAGTAAAACTTCCTTTATCCAACAAAACCGTGTATTTCATATCCCTACACCTAACGTTACAACCCTTTAAAAGACCTCTTTGATAGTTTATCCTAGGTGCTTACGCCATGTGGTGGAGGTTTGATCCTTTCCCAAGCCTATGGTAATCTATTTTGCTATGACAGATAGTGAGAGATATCTTCCGTTTCCATATTGTAATTTATACTTTATTACACCCGAGAGATGTGAGTATCTAAACACTATTTGTGAGGTACTAGTATATGACCTCCGTGCTTGTCTATTGGTCTTTAGTGGAACGATTATTTGTTGTAATTACGTTTATATTAGTGTTAAATGACCCCTAACTTGTATTTTGAGTAGAATAAAAGCGCATTTGCTTGAGGACAAGCAAATCTCAAGTGTAAGGGTATATGATGAGGCGAAAAATGAACTGTTTTTAGGGGGTCATTTAAGCCCGAAATTGAATTTATTTTATCAAATATTGCCCTAAATCGTTCCTTTTATGATTTTAGGTACTTTGGGAGAGAAATCTGGAAAATGAAGCAATTCGGATGTTTTTGGAGCATAAAAGTGAAGAAAACGTCAAAATCTTAATTTTCCTTGCTGGGAACAGTAGGTGACGGCGTCAAGAGTAATTTCCATGAAGGCCCAGTACAGATTTGAAGGCGTCACAAGGTAGGGCGTCAAGAGGAAAATGCATGACGGCCTGGAAACACATAACACTTGACGGCGTCAGATCTGGATCAAGCCAGTCCGAGGAGTATTTTGGCAGCGAGATGACGGCGTCACAAATTTGTTCTTGACGCCGTCAGACCCTATTTCCTATATATAGTTTTCTAATTTTCACATTAAAAAGAGAGAAGTTTTAGAGAAACCCTAAGTACGAATTTTACAGGTTTTTCAAGGGTTCTTAGCCCTTGAACCCTTTCATGTGTAATTAAGATAAGTATTCTTTTAATTCAATCAATATGTCTATGTGTTGGTTGTCTATATCTTGTTCTTGTCTTAATTCCATCATGCTAGGCTAGATCTATCTTGTGTTTGCTTGGATCTAATGAAACCTAGATGTTAATTATGTGTTGATTACTTGTTTATGGTTGTATTGGATGAATGAATTCGATGTTAGGCTTAAGAAAACTGGCATATCTCCAAATGGTAACATGCTTGAACGTCTTAGGAAACATGAACTGACGTGCACTAGGTTTTATTGATTGTATTTAATGCATGAGTAAATTCTAATGATCCCATGTTAGGAGCTTCTTAGCCGGCTCGACATAGGAGTGAAGTAGGCACTCATAGGATTGGGGAATTAAGTGCGCCACCCCATGAATGGTATTAAGGAATACAATCCGTCATCCACGCAACTATAACAAGTAATTAACATGTAAAAGATATCTAGGGAGTAGTGAAATCTAAGTAAACACAATTTTCTCCACTTATTGCTCACAACCTTAGTATAATTTAGTTTATTTTCATTTTTAGTATTTTATTTTGATTGCATCTTTAGTATTGGGTTAGTTGATTAGCAACTAATTCCGCCCAAATCCTTTAAACCCGAGATTTTTACTTGTTTTCTAAAAAATATAAAAATAATCATCTCTCATCTTTAGAACTAGTATTTAGGTTTTCTAATCCTAGCGACACTATTCCTAGCTGAACGATCAATCCCCCGGTACTTGTCACTATACTATACTACAACGATCAGGTACACTGCCTGGTGGGGGTTGTAAGCTTCTCAAGATCCCTTGAGAGGTAAAGCCTGGTGCGATTCCCATGTATCAACACACATTTAAAATAGTTTATTGACATTAAAAGAGTATATGTGAAGAGATTTTTTTCAAGAAGTTATATTGAAAAGAGTCTATTCACATGTAATTTTTTAATATGTATAAGTTACATAAATTATTTTAAGTATGAAGCGATGACATTAATGTTAGAGACCTTTTATTTTCATCCCCGTGCGATGCACACAGGTTTGGACTACCTCAGGACCCATGCGATGCACGCAGGTTGGATCTAATTGTTTTTTCGTAATGTTCGGGACTAATTTTCGGTTCATGTTTGAAACTCTCATTTTTTGTGAAACACGGACTTCGTTGTTTAATAAATTACATTATTAAAAGAGAACTATAAAACAAATTCCCTTTTTAACAAAACTACAAAAATATAAAACATTTAAGTAATTAGTATATTCAAGAGTATAAATTATAATTCGTATAGTAAAATATTGCATGTTTAATTTGTAACGTACTATTAATATGAATGATAAGTATTCATCTATATTGACACCGGTGGCCGTGGCGTTGTTCTTGTTGTTGTTCTCTTTGTCATTGTTGTTCTTTGGCATTTTGCATATTTTGTTCTTGATACAATTTTTGTGACTTCTCCATCTCTTTCTTTAATGTGAAGAGGTTTTTGCAAAACGTTATATTTAAATAAGGCTTTTCATATGTAATATTTTAATATGAATAAGTTACATAAATTATTATTTTTAATTAATGCGTTATTACAACATTTTTCCATAAATTATAATATCGAATTTGGAGCATTAATTAGTAACTCACTCTAAGTATTTACAGTATGACGACATGAATCACATGATCTCAAACTCAAATGAATAATGCTTACCTCGTGATAGGTGTAGGATAACATTTGAAATATAATTTTCTTCTCCTTTATAAACTTCTTTGATTTAGAAGATTCTCATTGTTAAGATGATAGTGTGAATATATTTTTATTATATACTACCATTTTCAATATGGAACATCGACATAATTTTCACAATTATATCAAATATCAAGTCATGCAATATTCCACGACGTTTAATTAAGAAAGTGACATTAATACACCGCAAGACAAAAAACTACATTAAGAGCAAAAATATTAAAATGCACCAACAAAGTGTAGTAATAATTATTGACTAAAAATTGAATGCTCGTTACATTATTTTCAATAAACTTACTTGCTAACGATTCAATAGTATTAGCCAGTTCATCGGTATTACATGAAGTAAAATATTGCATGTTTAATTTGTTACGTACTATTAATATGAATAAGTATTCATCCCATCGGTGGCCGTGACGTTGTTCTTGTTGTTGTTGTTTTCTTTGTCGTTGTTGTTCATTGGCCTTTTGCATATTTTGTTCTTGATACAATTTTTGTAACTTCTCGATCTCTTTCTTTAATACTTTTTGACGTGCTACAAAAAATAATTAGATATAGTTGATAGTTAGTAACTTAAATACAGTTAATCAAAGTAAAAATGTCCGTGCATCTTCCACTTAATTGATAAGACAACGATGTGTATGATCTCTTAAACAATTAGAGAAGATGATGTTACTACCAAACCTCCTAAGCACCATCTTTGTGTCCTACATTGTTACACACACAAAACACACATGAAATTTACATAAAATAATATAAATCAATATGATTAATAAGTAAGACGATATGATGCTTACTTTACCACCATTATAAGTTGTAGCCCAATGTGCACGTGGTGTGGAGGAAGTTGTGGTTTGTTATGTGTGATTTTTGACACATTATATAGTTGATAAAATATTTGTAACTCATGGACGGGAACGTAAAAAGACTAACCACTAATTGGTGTGTTTAAATTATGCATTCATGACATTTTTGGTTTGTATTCTTTAAGGTTTAGAGATGCTTGAAACATGTTGTACCGTACAAACTTTTGTGCATGATTTCTCATGCAAAACATATTGTACCGTACAAACTACATTTGTTAAATCACATTTAAAGGGCATATTTGGAATAATCAACTCTTGAAACATTTATTAAGGGTATTTTGCATTTATAAGACAACCTAATTTTATATTATATATAAGATTTAGCCCTTTAATTTAAATAACCATCTTTTATATTTAAAGTTCATTTATTGTAAATTTACATCAATTCTTTATATATATATTTTACATCAAATTATAGAATCAAAATTATTACAGTAATATTTTAAACATAACCATTAATTTAAAAAATATCCCTCTATGATCTTTTATACTTTTTTAACAACTTTGAGATATGTACTTTTGTACAGACTTTTTATTAACTCGGAAATTAAAAAAATATTGACCCAGAAACTTAATTTTAACTTTCTATTAGCTAATAGAAAATATTGATTTCCTATTGGTTAATGCGAATGACTCGTTTTTTAATTTTTAATTTTCTATTATTTACTATTTATAAAGAGAAAAATTTTTTATTTAAAAACTATCAAAATAAGAAATGTTTAATTACTATTATGCCTTTATGTCTTGCTTAAAATGTTTTCCCACAATGTTGTTTTTAAAATTAATGTTGTTTCCCAAATTACCTGATCTTCACCAATTTTTTATTTTATACAGATTCGTCCCAATCATGCTCTGAGTCTCGATCAATATTTTAATCTCAATTTGTTAAACTAGAACTGGTATGATGTTGTTGCCATCTCGGATAATGATGATGAATGCTTGCCAACATGTGCTAAACGTTATACGAAAAATTTAACCACACTATCTAAGCTATAATTATATGTCGCTACAAAATTCATGTCGCTACGCACGAGCATACGCCTAATCAATACTATATATATAATAAAGCATTTGAGACCTTGCTACATAAGTAAGTCTTAAAAATTTCAGTCAACACAATTACTTATTGTGAAATTCATATGATTAAATTCTACACTACACTTATTACATTATAATGTACAATAATAACACATTAAATTTTAGTATTAAGATGGATATTACAAACTTACAATAATACAACTTTGTAGTTGTAAATTTTATCATGCGTTATTGTACAAAGATGTTACTAAAGTTTGCCTGAATTTTGTCCTAAGGTAATATGGTTTCAAAGTTGTCATCCAGGTTACTCAAGTTCACGGGTTTATCAACTGGGTTACTAAACTTTCAAAGATGTTACACTAAGGTTACTCCTAAGGTGGGCAACCGGTTGATAGCCGGTATCTCAACCTGAAACATATTCCACCTCAAAGAAGTTACTAAAGTTTGAGAAAAAGTTCATTTAAGTTACTAAAGTTTCAAAACTGTCATCTAAGTTTCTCAAGTCCATGTGTTTTTTTAGTCCCTTTTGTACGTTTGGTCCCTTTTGTTGCAGAATCTTGCAGAATCTATCCTTTTGGCTAACGGGTGTTTGTAATTATTTTCAAAAATCTTGGTTTATATGTTTTCATCCACTATTTATCTGTTTTATATGTTTGTGTACGTTTTATACGATTTTATACATTTTTGTATGTGATAAAGTATCATTATTAGTGATCCAAGCCCACTAATCACATGCTCGGATCAAGCTCAAACACCAAATAGTTCGCGAAGTCAGCATTGACTAGAAAAGCATAAGCCTATGCCAAACTAGGCCTAACAACTCTTGGGTAAAAGCTATAAAATATCATCATACTTTCAAAAATGTATCAAGTTGAACCATGTACTTTTTTATTGCTTACTTGACCAACGAACTTTTAAATTTTTATTCGACTTGAACCATATCTTATTTATTAAAAAAAATAAAAAGAAATTACACGTGGATAATTAGAAAAGATATGTTTAAAGTCGAATAAAAATTTGAAAGTTCGTTGGTCAAGTAAGCAATAAAAAAGTACATGGTTCAAATTGGTACATTTTTGAAAGTACGATGATATTTTATAGCTTTTTCTAGGGGTAGCATATTACCTGCACAAATGACGCATGACACCTGTCCTCCTTGTTTGCTCTCGGATGATCAACACCTGGCTCCCTAGCGCCCGTTGATCATCCCCAAAGGGTTTTTCTCTAAACCCTACAAGAATCTCAATTTTTTTTTTTTTTTTTTTTTTTTTTTTTTTTTTGTGTGCATATTATAGGTTTTCATACGTTTTTATCCGTTTTATCTATTTTTATCCGTTTATACAGGGAACTGAAAGATAGTGCACTCGTCTCTTATCACAACAAACCCACCATCCCCCAGATTGATGGCATGAAGATCTTCGTCTATACGAAATATAATCCATAATTAGACATTAGTGAACAGGAATACACACACATTATCCGTTTTAACTATAGTAACTTAAGTGAACATTGCTCCAAACTTTAGTAACTTATGTGAACATTTTCGCAAACTTTAGTAACTTATTTGTATATTTAACCTATAATACATCAATGCCACGTAGGATTTTCACCGATAACTCTAGGTTACCAAAAACACAGTAACAAATTTAACCGGTTATATTGAGTTGAGTAACCTGAATGACAACTTTGAAACTATATTACCTTAGGACAAAATTCAGGCAAACTTTAGTAACATCTTTATACAAAACATCCAACGTTTACTAAGTTTAAATATAATTATGGATATCTATATTTGTATTAATATATTTTACGGAAATTTAAACACATATACTCTTTTAAAACTATCAAATTGGTAAACCGTTAGATACCGACTATTATTGCATACCGTTTACCGATCAAGATATTGAAAAAATTTGCATATTTATATTGCTGTTGCTTTACGCGGTTACAAATGTACATTTTGTAGTAGATGTGTGTTTGCCAAAATCAGTTTACAATATTTTATGTTATTCACGGATCAATGAAAATCTCAACGTGATCCGCAATTACTATTTCTCTTTTACTATAAATAGACTGTTTGAATTTTAAACATTAAAGAAATTATCCGATCGAAATTGTTGAAGACTTTTCTTAAATGAAATCATATACAAAGAGACTTTTCTAAAATGAAATCATATACAAAGATCAAATATGCTTTATAATTAGTTTTTATTATTTCTGAACAACAATGTTAAACGTGATGAAACAAATTATATATTCTAGAGAGTTGGTCAAGTACGACTATCGATACCAGGCCACATCATATGTTGATAACATAATAAATAAATATATGTTCTGGAATGGTAGCGTAACACCTCTAACAGCGGTCGGTAAGGTAACGCACGACCCAAGTTATCTTTTAACGCAGCTCCAAAACGGGGTGCGTTACCTTACCGTGCCCTGCGTTAACTTGCACGTTAAAAGGGTGCGTTAACCCCTTAACACACGTTAAAGTCAGGCAAACCAAAAAAAAAAAAAAAAAATTTACACCAAGCCCCCCTCAAACGGCTCTTTAGTTCAATTTTTTTTTTTTCATTAATACCCCTATACTTTATAACCGTTAATACCGACTATATATATATATATATATATATATATATATATATATATATATATATATATATAGCTAACTATTTTTTTTTTGAAAAATTTCAACAAATTTTCAAAAAAATTTCAAAAAAATTTCGAAATTTTTTTGAAAAATTTTCAAAAAATTTTTGAAAATTTTTTTGAAAAATTTTCGAAATTTTTTTTTCACATGTGACGAATTTTTTTTTCCACATATGACGGAATTTTTTTTCACATGTGACGAAAAAAAAATTTACGTGCGAAGAATTTTTTTTTTTCACATGTGACGATTTTTTTTTTTTTTTTTTTTTCACACGTGACAAAAAAAAATTTGTGAAAATTTCAAAATTTTTTTCACATGTGACAATTTTTTTTTCACATGTGACTGAAATTTATTTTCACATGTGACGAATTTTTTTTTCACACGTGACATAAAAAATTTCGTGAAAATTTATAAATTCTTTTTCACATGTGAATAATTTTTTTTTTCACATATGACTGAATTTTTTTTCACATGTGACAAAAAAAATATTTTACATGTGACGAAATTTTTTTTTCACTGTGACGAATTTTTTTTTTCACACATGACAACAAAAAATTCGCGAAAATTTCCAAATTTTTTTTCACATGTGACGAAAAAAATTTCAGAAAAAAAAATTTCGGAAAAAAAATTTCGAAAAAAAAAATTTCAGAAAAAAATTTCGTAAATTTTTTTATGAAAATTTTTTTTGAAATTTTTTTTTTTCGAAAATGTATTTTTTCGAAAAAAAAAATTTCGAAAAAAAAAATTTTCGAAAATTTTTTTTTCTAAAAAAAAAGTTTCAAAAAAGAAATTTCGAAAAAAAAAATTTCGAAAAAAAATTTTTTTCGAAAAATTTTTTTCGAAATTTTTTTTGAAAATTTTCGAAATTTTTTATTGAAAATTTTCAAAATTTTTTAAGAAATTTTCAAAAAGTTGATTAACTAATATTAGCCGTTAGATTAAAGTTAAAGGGGGATAAAATAAGTGGCTAGGATTGCTTCTTGCGTTCTCACAAAATTTAGGCTTCTTATTTGAACGCTTCAATATATATATATATATATATATATATATATATATATATATATATATATATATATATATATATATATATATATATATATAGGTGGGTTCATGAAAAAAGTCAACTTTTGTAGAAAAGTGTACAAATCAGCACCTCCTTTTTTTCACACAAAACTACAGGGACCTAATTGTATTTTCCTACATTCTTTAAGGAGGTTTTGTAAATTCGCACCCTACCCACCCACCCCCGCCCCCCCCCCCCCCCCCCCCCGAAAAAAAAAAAAAATTCCCGCCAAAATTTTTTTTTTCTTGGGGCAAAATTTTTTTTTTTTTTTTGGCCAAAAATTTCCCCGCCAATAATTTATAACCCAGATGCACCTTTTTTTTAGTGCATCTCAGTTATAAAAATTGGTGCATTTCAGTTATCAAAATTGGTGCATCTCAGTTATAACTATGATGCACCAATTTTTATAACTGAGATGCACTAAAAAAAAGGTGCATCTGGGTTATAAATTTTTGGCCAAAAAAAAAAATTTTTTTTTGCCTAAAAAAAATTTTTTTTTGCCTAAAAAAAATTTTTTTTTAGGCGGGAAAATTATTATTTTTTTTTTGGGGGGGGGGGGGGGGTGGGGGTATGTTTCAAAACATACCCATGAAGTTTGAGATGTTTTAAATTAAACCCTATAACTTTTTTTCTACTAAAGTGGACTTTTCTCTAGAACCTTACCATATATATATATATATATATATATATATATATATATATATATATATATATATATATATATATATATATATATATATATGGGTAAAAGGTCAAAAGACCCGGTAAATATATTACTCCAAAAAAACGTTTAAGTACATAGGATATTAAGTGAATCCCATATTTCAGCCCGTTACATAAGCGAACTCTTACATAACAGGGTACTATCTATTCTCCAAAAGGAAAGGAAACCAATACTCAAATAATGACAAAAGACAATGAAAAAATAAATTACTTCCTACGACTTAGAAGCTTAGTGCCGTACATTGCATTAAAAGCATCCAAATTCCCTGAAAGATCATAAACCTGCTGCGCATAGTCATCGTAGTCATATCCATCAGAGTCATATCCATCATACTCATATTCACGTTCGTGACCCCCACCAAATAGATTAGCGGACTCATCAAACGTGTTAACAACCTCCTCATCATCACTATCAGTCACAACAACATCTCCCACTTTAGAAAATAGGTTAACCCTCTTAGTAGACGAAATAGATGGAGAAGAAAATGAACTAGGCTTAGAAGTCCCAACCTATTCCTTTTCAGTCGGATCACGCACAAAGGGGTTCTTGTGATGTAGTAGCACTCTTTAAACACCCATCCTCATTAGCATCCTTAGTACTTCCAGATATAACCTCCAAAGTCACATCCTCAGTAGGAATACCAAAATCATCAGTATCAGCCATATTAAGTGCATCAAACTTATTTGATGTAACAATCTTAGCTCCACTAGTACTCGGCATGTCAGCATTCTTCTTCTTATTGGCATCTACTTTCTTGGGTTCCGGATGAGGTGCTTTGGGTCTATATATTGCATCTTCTTACCCACTCCAAGCTTTGTAAAACCTCCTTTAATAGAACCAGATTGACCATCACTATTACTCTTCTTCTTATTAGTAACTGTTTGGAAGCCATCATTAACTTTCGGTGTAGGTTGAGTAGTAGTTGGTACAAAATTAGGACAATCAACAAGAGTATGACCAAATACCTTACATTTATCACAACGAGGCGGTTTCCACTCATATTCAACCCGAATCATCTCAATAATCGAGCCCTTCCCATCTAGCAAAGGTATTTCAACAGTAATGCTATCCCTAAGCACCACATCCGACTTCACTTCAATCATGCATCTAGCAAAGCTACTATGGCCCCACGATTCCTTGCATATTTGGCTGGTAAAAGCATCTAACCTTTTGGGCGTACCAATCAATGTAGCAAGAAGACTAAGACCATCATCAGAAAACATATCAAGAGGAACATCATAGAATTTCACCCACACCGGTATGTTGGTCAAATTCTCTTTAAGTAAATTGGTGTTCGATGTTAATGGTTTAAGAATAATAGGCACATTTCTAATCAACCATGGACCGTTTTCAACTACATCATCAACACCTTTACACGAATTGAACTTAAAGAAAAAGAACCCCTTAGCATTTATCATCACCTTTTGTATACCAAACTTAGCCCATGCATTGTGTACATAGTAATCGACAACAGGAAAAGCAAGGCGTTGACCAAGGAAATACCCATAAAGAGTATTCTCAAATCTGAGATTCACCTCTTCCACTACTTTAATCGGAATACAAAGATCAACACCAGTTTTGTTGTTGCTGCATTCCATCCTACGAAAATTAGACACATATTTTTTAGGATCGTTAGAAGTAGCACCTGCATAAGAGACCGAATTCACTCCCGTACCACTCGTATTAGAAGGCTGATCCAAACCATCTAAAGTGTTAGAATCCGTATTAGTACCCTTATTATCAGCAATCTCACGTTGAACTTGATTCATAGTAGAATCAAAATTCTTACGCGCACTCAACAATAATTGTTCAACATTAGGAGCAACCACAGGTTCATTAGTAGACTTCTTCGCCACTTGAGGTTCATTAACCGTATCATTAGCATTCACATCAACATTAGCAGCAATACTAATGTCAGGAAACCCATCATTCCGAGGTAATGGAACCCCATCATCATCCACAAACACAAGCTTACCTTCTACAATTTTCCTTTCAATGTCGCGGATCTTATCGTCAAGCGAATGCGTCACATCATCACCATGGGAAGCAACCGATCCACCCAAGTTCCCAGGACCAACAAAATTAGACTTAGTAACATCAGTAGTATTCTTGTTATTCAAGAATCCCTTAGTAATCATCTCTCCTAAAACCCACGAACACTAAAACCAACCAATACAGCCAAATCAAACAGCCAAGACAAGAACCCTAACAAAAAGTTAGGGTTAAACGCGCAGCACCACAAAATCTAACCTGGACCCATAATGAACACCTTAACTTAGAGATAAAACGAGAAAATCAAGGATTTATAGTGTTATTAAACCGACTAGGTAAGCAGAAGTAAAGACACGATAAAGGAACTAGATCGGTTTAAGAGAAACTTAAAAAATGATTTTTCAAACCGTAATAAACGATCCTGAAAAAACAACTAGATCTTGTGAATCAAAGCACCCATCTAATAGAGAATCAATTAACAAAGATGCTAATCAATTACAAAACCAGAATTGATGAAAAAATACGCAAGAATTATGCAGATTTCCAAGAAAAACGATTAGGAGTAAGGATTGTGAAAAAATCGCCAAGAGAATTTAGTTGTTAAAGATATTGAAAAGGTGTTAAAAGGATTATATATATATATATATATATATATATATATATATATATATATATATATATATATATATATATATATATATATATATATATTTTCCAACCCATTTTCTTACCACCATAAATACCCACCTCATATACATTTTATTTTCACACTTAAAAAACTCAAATTCAATCTATACACTTCCTCTCTATAAGAAAAAAAAATCACCCAAAACTTTCTTGCTCACAATGGATCCGAATGAAAATAACCAAGAAGAACGAAGTTTTTTCCGATATAGATGACGAACTGGACATGGAGCATATGATAGTCGCATTTGAATATCATCAACAATTGGAACAACAAGAAGCAGCAGCAGCAGCGGCAGCTCAACAACGCATCCCGCGTACACGCATCCACCGTGAGTTTGAGGTTGCTGAGGAACGTTTGCGTAGTGACTACTTTTATCAAGGGTGTAAGTATTCGCACTGGAATTTTCGCAGAAGGTTTCGTATGCGTCGGAAACTATTTCTAGAAATAGTTGAATGTATTCAGTCTTATTATTCCAATCCTCTTCCAGAACATTTTAAATTCATGAATAAAGGACCCGACTGCACGGGTCGACAAGGTATTAGTACACTTATGAGGTGTACCGATGCCATAAGCCAATTGGCATACGACAACGCACCCGATGCATTAGATGAGTATTTGCAAATGGGTGAGCGTACTGCACGTGAATGTCTTGATAATTTTAACATGTGTGTTCTAGACTTGTTTATGCGGGAGTTTCTAAGGAAACCAACATGGTCCGACGTTCAGGCTATTTATGAAAAACATGAGCGTGAACATGGTTTTTCAGGCATGCTTGGTAGTATTGATTGCATGCATTGGGAATGGAAAAATTGTCCGGTTGCGTGGCAAGGGCAATATGGTAGCGGTTTTAAAAAATACCCAACCATACTGCTTAAAGCTGTTGCTTCGCAGGATTTATGGATTTGGCATGCATTTTTTGGGACGACGAGGGTGAATAACGATATTAATGTTTTAGATAACTCTCCTTTATTCGACGACATCCTTGCCAACGAAGCCCCAAGAGCACCGTATATGCTAAATGGACATCGGTATGAACGGGGTTATTACTTGGCTGACGGAATTTACCCACGGTGGTCAACTTTCGTCAAGTCCTTCTCGGCAATCACTGACGAAAAGCATGCGTATTTTAAAAATAAGCAAGAAAGTGCACGAAAGGATGTCGAACGTACTTTTGGGGTCCTTCAAGGACGTTGGGGTATAATACGACAACAGGCACGTGCAATGGAAGTTGTCAAGTTACAAAGAATAATGTATACTTGCATAATTTTGCATAATATGATCTTAAAAGATCAAAAGTTTGCACTACGTAAGTATCCGGACATGTGGGTGGATCGACACCATGGTTCCGGCACGTGCAATGGAAGTTGTCAAGTTACAAAGAATAATGTATACTTGCATAATTTTGCATAATATGATATTGAAAGATCAAAAGTTTGCAATACGTGAGTATCCGGACATGTGGGTGGATCCGACACCACGGTTTAGCCGAGACAGGTGGATCGACAGATGTGATACCCAATGTCGCATACATAAAGAAATACACGACGTGGATATGCATACTCAACTCCGAAGACCTTATGGAGCATGTTTGGGGAAGACGTATTCAACGTCAAAATGAAGAAGAATGTTCCGATGACGATGAATAAATGTTTGTAATATTTATGTTTTTAAATTTCATATGTTTCGTAATGTAATATTTATGTTTTAATTTCGTATTGTAATATGTTTAAGAATTTATGTTATGTTTTAAATAAATGAAGTGTTTGTTAAAATTTGGGGTTGAAATTGAAAATAATTGAGGTGGAAGTGAGTTAAATGTAAGTTACGTTACCGGGGTGGAAAGTCATGAGTTAAGTTAAAAGGTAAATGCTGATGTGGCACTGACGTGGCAGTGTGTTAACTTATGACAATGAGTTACCTTACCCTAAACTCTAAATGATTCTTAATACTAAAAGGACAGAGTTTTGGATACATGGGTTATAAATGAGAAATCGAGGTTTTGATGTTTTAGTGCTCTCATCTTTTTATAATTTTTTGCTTGCAAAAAGTGTAAACAGACTAACAGAGTAACAATTCTAGAAAACTTAAATTACTCAAAACAAAAACAAAAACAAAGCTATGTGATTTTAATTTAGTATCTATCCCTGTGTTCTCAAGAAAAAAAAGAAGAAGAAAGTGAAAGTAAATTTAAAAAAAAATAAATAAAAAAAAATCCTTTCACCTTAAAAGTGGGGTGAAAGTTATTAAAGCAAAATCATACCACTTTCAATCATTTTCTTTCATTTTACTTTTTAATAAAAACTTGAGAACAAAACTTTTATCACTTTCATTTTCTTTCATTTCTTTTACAATACTTGAGAACACAAGGTATATCTGGAAGTGTAATTGTCGTACATATCTATTTTAGTACTATAATTATCTATTTCCTTGTTAGTTTATTCTATTCGCAGTTGATGGATCATGATGGATAAAATCGGATGATGAATGTCAAGCCAACATCCAACGATGCATGACTTAATTCATAGCTAACCAAAAGTCACATCTATGAAGTGAGGGATCCACTATTTATCCACTGTAAAACTTGCGCCTTAATAAACCCACTTGATTAACACTGTGTTCTCAAAAATTTTTTAAAGACGAAATGAAATGAAAGTTAAGAAATGTAAATAGGAGGGGAAGTAAAAATAAGAACTTTGTATATTAGAGCACTTACAACAATCACACAAGTTAAGTTTTAACACGGTGCCACGTCAGCGCCACATCAGCTTTAACACTTTCACCTTAAGTCACAAAAAAACACCCACAACAATATCTCAACCTTAACTCAACAACAATTTACAAAAACACTCATTCATTAGGGGGGAAAGTGATTTTTTTTTTTTTTTTTTTTTTTTTTTACACAATACACCCTTAACGCTGAGTTAAGGGGTTAACACCGGACGTTAATGCCGGCTTAACGCATCACCATGCAACAATAACTTATCTTTAACGAACGTTAAATCCATTTTAACGCATGAATTGCGTTATGAATGTAACTGCTCTTATTTGTGTTTAAGGCTGGCAAAACAATAGGTACTCGATGGGAACCGATCATCAAACCCATTAAAGGATGGCGAAACCCTAGATCATCTTGGTTAAAAGCCAAGTAATTCAGTCATTAATAAAATAGTGCAAAACTCTAATTTAGAATTAAAGTTAAATCAAACAAATGTACTTGCATGTTTTTTGTGAGAGCAAATTACAGTATAAAACCAAACCCAATGCTTTTAAATAATACAAGACATTAGTTTAAGTAAATCATATTACGATATGATCGATTATAAATAGGAGGTGATTGGAATACTCATATTTTTTATTCGGACACTCAACTGTACAAGCAGTTAAAACACAGTAAGTACTATACAAGTATGTAATGCCTACATTAGAGTCTTTACTCAAGTTAAATGATTATGTTTTCGAGATGAGGGGCCAAAGTTTGAGGACATGCAACATATTTGATTCGAAGGTCTAAGGCTGTTTAACATTCGTCCTCATACCTTTTCTTTTATCGTTATGCGATTTACCTCTCAAATGTTAATCTCGAGACCCGTTGGTACGAGACCACGATGACGGGAGTAGTGGGGCTCTTGACCACGATGACGGAAGTAGTGGGGCTCTTCTTACGTAAAATGATACTGTAACTGTAATATGGCTACGTAGCATTATAATTTCTTGGAATTTGATTTTTGAATAAAGCGTAAAGAGACGAAACGGTCATGTTGATCATATACGATTAATCTTTTTTTTTTTTTTTTTTTTTTTTTTTTTTTTTGTGAGAAACATAATTATATACGATTAATCTAACCAGTTTTGTTTGTTCATTTCAGTCAGAGACAAATCAATATACCAAAGAACACGTTAATTTTCTTATTAAGTTAATTTAATGTGCGTTTGGTATCCTCCTATCGGAATGAGGGAATGATAGTGGTAATGATTGTTAGTGTTTGGTTAAGATGCGGGGCCCACATTATATGGGAATGAAATATAGAAATTGCCCATACTCCATAGGAGTCTAAAAGGGATGAATGAATCTATCATAGGTGAGGGACCCATGTTATACCGAAACCGATACCGATTGTGATTCATGTCATCATACCAAACGCACTATGCAATTAATATGTCTGTTGTTTCTTGCATTTTTAACGTGACTTGCTGACTTTTAACTGGATGTCATGGTTTTCGTTTGGATCACATCTAGTGCTTTGGTCAAGATGATCTATTGACACTGATTAGTACTGGCAGCTAAGCCATTGCTTTTTAGAGATATTCTTAATTGCATAAGGTTAATACAACATGTATATTTGGCAAAACTTAAATTGTAAAAATGAATTCCTAGACATATTGTTTATTCGTAACTAAGTGGAGGAGGTGTGGGCTCGCCGTTGGAGCTCGTCGTCCGACGTGGAGCTCGCCAAGGCTCGCCACCACACCAACTGAAGCTCGTCGTCGCACGCCAAAGGTGATCTCGTCGTCTGCGTGACGAGGGAGATTGTCTGCAAATATGTCATTTTTTTTTTTTTTTTTTTTTTTTTTTTGGGTTTTATGGAAGCTTGATGTTTTAAGGTGGTGATGGAGGTGTGTCGGTGGTAGCTTAAGGTGGTAATGGAGGTGTGTGGGTGGTAGCTTAAGGTGGTGATGGAGGTGTGTTGGTGGTAGCTTAAGGTGGTGATGGAGGTGTGTCGAGGGGTAATGGAGGTGTGGTTTTAAGGTGGTGCAGCTGTGGTGATGGAGGTGGTGCAACTGTGGTTTTAAGGTGGTGCAGATTTGGTTTGTTGGTTCAGGAAAGAAAGAAGAAAAGATACAAGAAAAGAAAAAAATGAATAAAATAAATAAAATGAATAAATAAAAAAATAAAGGTGTAAGTGGTGGGTCTCAAATGAGTAAGTTGAGGTTAGCTATAAGTGATGAGGGGTTAGTTGTGAAAAGGTGTTGGGGTGATGTGACACCCGTGAGCCCCAAATGAGGAGGTGACCCTCTAAATGCAATGAGCACTTAAGTCCCATGCAAGAATAGTCACTCTACTTTTTATATCACCTTTTTGCAAGCAAATTTTTTTATATAAAGCAACGGTATAAGAGGCTTCTCTATAGGCCACTTGTAGCATAAGAAACACAATAAATTTATAGCAACACATTCTGAAATGGCTTCCCCAAATCTTTTGTCACAAAGCGATAGAAGTGTCCAAGAGCTTGCAAAAAAATTTAAACATGATGTCCCTCACCGCTACATCCAGGAACATCGAGAACCCACTTTTGTATCTAACAACGCTACATCTTTGCCTTCTATCCCAGTCATTGACATGAACGATTTCATCAATATACTAGGATCAGAGAAGGATCAACTAAAAAATCTGCGCTCTGTATGCCAAGAATGGGGAATTTTCCAGGTAAATTATACGAAGTATTTATGTAGCTAAATGTTACGTTCGATCTCTATTATAGATGACCATAAAATAATTTACAATATGTAGCTGGTGAATCATGGAGTTGACAAATTGTTGGTGGACAAAATGAAAAATGAGGTTGTAAAGTTTTTCAACATGCCGGTGGAAGAGAAGCTAAGGTATGAGTTGAAGGCAGGTGACTATCAAGGATATGGACAAACCATACTCCATACTCAAGATCAGAAAATCGATTGGGCTGACCGGTTTTATATGATCACTAATCCTCATCATAGAAGAAAACCCAACTTACTTCCAGAGTTCCCTCCATCACTAAGGTATTTGTCTAGTCTTTTTTGAACAAGAAGATTATAATTGAAACATATAGCTTATAATTTAATTGGTGACACACTTAATAGCACATTTATCCATCTCCTAATACTTGTTGTATGAAAACCACTATATGGAATCATCATTGTTGGCCAAAAAACAATACTTAATTACTCCTATTAAAAATCTTAAATCTTAGCTTAATATATAGATTGATAACATTTTTTTATTACTCATAAAATGTCTAAATATGTGCATGATTAAGAAAAAGAGAAATCTATTTGTTGAAACGTCATTTACCTTTGATTAAGAAAAAGAGAAACACATTTTACTAAACTCAATTTATCATTATACTTAAAAACCTCCATGTCGTTAAATTTTGCAACAGAGATACCATGGAGAACTACTTGCAAGAACTGCAAAAACTTGCCATGACTTTGTTTGGTTTAGTCGGGCAAGCAGTTGATATTGATAATCAAGAGATGATAGATGTTTTTGATGATGGAATGCAATCAGTGAGGATGACTTACTATCCTCCATGTCCCCAACCTGATCTTGTTATCGGTCTTACCCCTCATTCTGATGCTGCTGGAATTACCATTCTTCTTCAAGTCAACGGCGTCGAAGGCTTGCAAGTTAAGAGAGATGGTGTATGGATCCCCGTGAATTTCCTCCCTGACGCTTTCGTCGTAAATGTTGGAGACATTCTTGAGGTTAGGCCTCCCCCTCACTTCCTTAAATTGAAGAAAAAAAAATATAGTACTTGCTTGATGGGACCTGCAAAATGAATTTAAAATAAAAAGATATAAAAGCAAATGAGTGCTTAAATTATTTTTATATGCATTTCTAAAACGTGAGTATTCATTTGATTCCGTTTTTAAAATATTAGATAACCAATTTAAATTATGGTTATGTGTCATTTTCAAATATATGTTAAATATCATTCATTTGTACTGAAGCATCAATCTGGGGTATAGTTGTTGGATGCTAGAGTCTTCTTGTCTGTTTGACCAAAACACATCAAACACTTAGTTTCAAGTTTTGTTCTCATGAATTGCAAATTAAAAGAGAAGTCAAGGTATAGATGTGGTCCAATCTAACTGCGCTGTATATGTTACTAAATAATGAAAATACTTGCATTATGACGTTCTGAAAATTTAACTTGATTTAGGAGTAACTTGACCAAGTCATTTTTTCGGTGTTAGTGAATTATCATACACGTAACAAACACATGCATGTAATTTATCGTGGGGTTTATACATGACATGCAATCATGCATATGTGTTTATCGCTTCAAATTCATCATGTGCTTAGAAAATAGTGAGCGACCAAATCTAGATATATTGCAACCAATATATGGATCTATTTAACAATGTTTGTTAGTTTGAATTTCGAAAAGTGATTATTTAGTGTGTTTTTAGATAATGAGCAACGGTGTATACAACAGCATTGAGCATAGGGCGACCGTTAATGCAACAAAAGAGAGGCTTTCATTGGCCATGTTCTTTAATCCAAAGCTTGAAGCAGATGTTGGACCTGCAAAAAGCCTCCTAGCAAACACAGGAGATCCACCTTTGTACAAAACACTCGTTATGGAACAGTACCTCAAGGATTTCTTCTCACGCAAGCTTAATGGAAAAACTTTTCTTGAGAAAATGAAGATCAGAAATGGTGAAGCTAATGAAACTTTATAAGATATCCTAGCCTTTTGTCGATCATACTACTTATTAATACAAAATAATTTGATCGACGTACATATAAGTTGTATGGTAATGAATTTCGTGCTTATCAATTACTCGTACTATGTAATGGCCAATATTTGTCAAAATTTGAAACTCTATTTGTCTACAGAAATTTCCTCACGTACATCTAATACGACATATGAATGATGCCCAGATTTATCTATCACGCGCTTCAAATTAACAATAACCCACAAAGAACTGGTAACTAGAGTTATCTTGTGCTAGAAAAGGTTCAGGGGTTTTATAGCCTGTTAAATGTTCCCCTGAGTCCTCAATCCACTACCAGAAAATCTAGGATTAGTGACAGTATCGCAAAAGCGATTTAGTGAGAAACATATACTAATTTTAGCAACATGTAAAATGCACGGTTACTTCAATTCGATGATTAATGCTTGACTTTCTAGCAGTGATCTGAAGCATTTATTCAATTATCTTTCTATTCTAGCCTTGATATCAAAGTTTCAATTCTAGTCTCTAAACAAATTTGAACATAAAATAGCCTAAGTATAATTTAGCCGCTGAGAATTACTCAACATAACTCCTTCTGAGTTCTTGAAGACAAAGAGTCTTCGCTTCACTCGTGATGTGGTTCAGCTACGGAAGTACAAGATCCAAAAATGAAGTTCAGTTACTGATAATGACAATGCCTCACTAAATGATTTTTGATCTCCTTATTCATCAAGATACTTAACAAAGAATCTCAAGTATCTAGAAGGTCAGAGGTGGGAAAATGAATCTACTAAAGCAAAAAGGGATAAAGGAAAGTCTTTATAGGAATCGGCACCTTTTAAAGTTGGTATAAAGGTGCAACAGTTGTCAATATTGTTCCTTAAATAAGAGTTTATCCCTTACCTAAAGTAGAAACATTTAATGAATATTTCACCAATCCATTAAATGCTCAACATGTGTAAGGTAGATACCTTTTGGAAACCTAATTCTCTGCTATTAAAAAGAATGTCAATAAAGAAGTAAGTGCATCCCTTGCAATTAATGTAATGTTACATGTATAAGTTAAAAATTACCCAATTTAGATAGCACGTGACTTGCACGTGCTATAACCAACCCCAACCACTTTTCCCGCCTTTCTTACTTGTATAAAAACCATACTCTGTATATTGTTCCTTCATTCTGATGTATTCATTTTCTCCTATCTGTGTAAACACTCTCTCAATAGTCAATAACAAATCATTTTCACTTTCAATTACGAATTGTGTTCTAATTCATCATAATTCCAATTGTTAGTTGAAGCCTATCTCCAATCTATTAATAGATTCAGATAGTACGTGTTACATTTGGTATCAGAGCCAGTCAAGATTGTTAATCTGACAATCTTGATTTTCCGGTCTTCTTCTCCGGCGTAATTCCGGCAACAAAATAAGAATTCCGGCAAGAAATCAGCCACCACTGATTTCGCTGTTCTGTTTCCATATTGGTTAGTGTCAATCATCTGTACGGCCACAAGATAAGCCGAAATTCTCGTTAAATTTTCTTATCTTGAACAAGCTGGTAAGCAGCAGTTGGATTGATTAACCCAGAACAGTACAGTGTTTATTACCCCATTTGGTCAGTGATTTATCATTGTTGTTGAGTGGTAGTGTTACTGTTGTAATGGTGGAAACACGAAATACCATGGTGGGTGCAAGAAGTACTGAAGCTGATGATAGTATGAAATTGTGGGTAACTGAACAGTTAAACAATGTTATCACTAGTTTCACTGAAAGATTAGATACCATGGCTAATCAGTTTGAACAATCAAGATCAGGAACAGGGGAAGGTTCTAGCAGATTTAGTAGAATGGGAAAGTTGGAGTTTCCCAAGTTTCATGGTGATGATGTGCAAGGTTGGTTGTTCAGAGTGAAACAGTTCTTTGATGTTGATAATGTGCATGAAGAGGACAAGATCAAGATGGTGTCAATCCACCTATATGATAAGGCATTGGTATGGCATTTGCAGTTTGTTAAGAATTATAGAAATGTGGGTTGGACTGAGTATGAGGAAGCTATCTTGAAAAGATTTGGTCCTTTGAATGAAGATCCAATGGCAGAATTGAAGCAACTCAGGTATGAATCTAGTATGAGTGATTATCAAAGCAAGTTTGAGAAGTTAATCACACAAGTAGATATTACTGAGTCTCAATCAGTTAGTATGTTTCTTGCTGGGTTGCCTGCTACTATTGAGTTGAATGTTAGGATGTTTAGGCCTAAAACACTTGTAGATGCATTTAGTTTGGCTAATTTGCAAGAAGATGTTAGAAAGCAAAGAAATGCACCACTTTTGCCTACACCTAAAAACAACAGCAATTGGCAAGCCAATAGAAATGTAGTAACTCCAAATAGGGCTACTACTACTCTAGCTTTGCCTGCACCAAATACTCAGTATGCTAATAAAGTGCCTGCAATTGTGTCAGATCCACCTAGAAAGTAATTAAGTCAAAGAGAATTGGCTGATAAAAGAGCTAAGAACCAATGCTTTTATTGTGACCAAAAGTATGTGCCTGGTCACAAATGTGAAGGCCAAATGTTTACTCTAGAGGTGGTTGGAATGGGGGATGAAGAAGAGGAGACTGTGGAAGAAGAAGAAAATACTGGTATGGAAGAGTTTGTGATGCCAGAGGAGATCCAGCAGTATACCCCACACATCTCACTTAATGCTTTATCAGGAATACCCACACACAACACCATGAGGGTTAAAGGCCATGTTCTTAAACAATTGTTACACATTTTGATGGATTCAGGGAGTACTCATAACTTTCTAGACATTCACACAGCCAAAAAGTTAGGATGTAGGATGAAAAGTACTTGTCCTCTTACTGTGTCAGTGGCTGGTGGTACTAAGATGATTAGTCAGTATATGGTGAAAAATTTTCAGTGGAAGATTCAAGGGGTATTGTTTACTTCTGATGTGATGTTGCTACCTTTGGGAGGATGTGAGTTAGTCCTGGGAGTTCAATGGTTGTCCACCTTGGATACCATTAAATGGAACTTTAAAGAGTTAACTATGAAGGTTTTGTTCAATGGGAAGAAGGTCATTCTTAGAGGTACTAATCAGTCTGAGTTGACTTGGATGAGTGGAAAGCAGCTCTCAAAACATATGATTCAAGATGGTTCTTCTTTATCTACTATGTGTTATGTTGGTCCTTGTGCTTCTTTGATGTTGATGCAGTGTGGCAATGATCAACAAGGGGTGGTTAATAATGATCTTAAGTCAGTGATTGCAGAGTATGTTGATGTTTTTGAAATGCCCACAACTTTACCTCCACACAGAAGTTTTGACCATAAAATACCTTTGAAAGAGGGTGAAGCAAATGTTAACATCAGACCTTATAGGTATCCTCCAGCTAAAAAAGATGTGATTGAAAGTATGATTAAAGAGTTGTTGGATTCAGGGGTGATTAGGCCTAGTAACAGCCCTTTCTCTTCTCCAATTGTCATGGTTAAGAAAAAGGATGGCTCTTGGAGGATATGTATAGATTACAGGTAATTAAACAAGTCACAGTGAAAGAAAAATTTCCAATTCCTGTTATAGAAGAGTTAATTGATGAGTTGCAGGGTGCTCAAGTGTTTTCCAAGCTAGATTTAAGGTCTGGATATCATTAGATCATGATGCATGATGATGATGTTTACAAAACAGCTTTCAAGTCTCATGATGGTCACTATGAGTTTGTGGTTATGCCCTTTGGATTGACAAATGCACCATCCACCTTTTAGGCTTTGATGAATTCAGTGTTCAAACCATTTTTGAGGAAGTTCACCCTAGTATTTTTTGATGATATATTGGTCTACAGTAAGTCCATCTCAGAACACGTACAACACTTGAAGTTGGTAATACAAGTTATGAGGGAAAATTCATTGTATGCCAAACAGAGCAAATGTGTGTTTGGAACTGACAAAGTAGAGTATTTGGGACATGTCATTTCTGGGCAAGGTGTTTCTACTGATCCAAGTAAGATTGAAGCATTGCAACAATGGCCTGTTCCTACTAATGTCAAACAATTGAGGGGCTTTCTTGGCTTAACAGGGTATTATAGAAGGTTTATCAAAAGGTATGCAACTATCAGTCAACCATTGAATGCATTACTTAAGAAAAATGCATTTCAATGGTCACCTCAAGCTCAAACAGCCTTTGAAGAACTTCAAAAAGCCATGGTTAATTCACCTGTTCTAGCACTTCCCAATTTTGATGAAGAGTTTGAGATTGAGACAGATGCATCAGGATTTGGTATTGGAGCTGTTCTTCAACAAAAAGGTCACCCAATAGCTTTTCTTAGCAAAACCTTAGCTCTCAAACACCAATCTTTATCAGCATATGAAAAAGAACTTTCAGCTGTAGTGCTGGCATTACAAAAGTGGAGAGGATATCTGTTAGACATGCATTTTAAAATAAAGACAAATCATTTCAGTTTGAAGTATGTGTTAGACCAAAGAATCACTACTCCATTTCAATCCAAATGGTTGCCTAAACTTCTTGGTTTTGACTATGAAATTGAGTATAGAAAAGGGAAAGATAATATTGCTGCTGATGCACTATCTAGAATTGAAAGACAGTCAGAATTGTTCAGTCTTCTAACTGGTGGTGCTACAAATGAGTTAATGGAAGAAGTTATTGCTACTTGGTCTAGTGATCCTGTTTTACAGAAAGTGGTACAAGGTCTTAAGCAAGAAACACTGGTTAATAGTAAATATGTGTGGCAAAATGAACAGCTCAAAAGAAAAGATAAATGGGTGGTGGGTCAGAACGAAAGCTTAAGAAAGAAACTGATTGCTCATTTCCATGATTCAGCTGTGGGAGGACATTCAGGGGTTCTTGCTACTACTAAAAGATTGACTACTTATTTCTATTGGAAGGGTTTGAGAAAGATGGTTAAGCAATGGGTTAGAAAGTGTGATGTTTGTCAGAGAATTAAAGCTGATTTATCTGCTTATCCATGACTACTTCAACCACTACCTATACCTGACCAAATTTGGCAAGATATATCAATGGACTTTGTTGAAGCATTACCTGTGTCACAAGGCAAAAGTGCAGTATTGGTGGTGGTGGATAGATTGTCTAAACAAGCTCATTTCTTGCCATTAGCTCATCCTTATACTGCATCTCAGGTTGCTCAATTGTTTTTGGATAACATATACAAGCTACATGGGCTACCTAAAACAATAGTGAGTGACAGAGATAAGATTTTTATGAGTCACTTTTGGAAGTCACTGTTTGAAAAGTTGCAAGTTCAATTGAAATTTTCATCAGCTTACCATCTACAAACAGATGGACAAACTGAGATTGTGAACAAGTGCTTGGAGGGATATCTTAGAGGTATGACTGGTGAGAAACCAAAGGATTGGGTCAAGTGGTTACCTTTGGCTGAATATTAGTACAACACTAATTACCATTCTTCTATTAACACCACTCCTTATGAGGTATTGTATGGGCAAACACCACCTCTGCACATTCCTTACATGGCCAAGGATAGCCCAGTAGAGGCTGTGGACAGAACTCTTCAAGCCAGAGAAAACACTATTAAGCTGCTCCAGTTCAACCTTAAAAAGGCTCAAGATAGAATGAAGGTTCAAGCAGACAAAAAGAGGTCTGAGAGGGAGTTTGAAATTGGTTCATGGGTGTATCTTAAACTTCAACCATACAGGCAAACCACATTGAGACAAGGAAGGCAGCACAAGCTTTCTTCAACGTTCTTTGGACCATTTCAAGTGATTGCAGGAGTAGGGCAGGTTGCTTACAAGTTGCAGTTACCTCCACAAGCTCAAGTGCATCCAGTGTTCCATGTGTCTCAATTGAAAGCTTGTCATTCAAAGGCTGCTACTATGGGTGATTTTCCACAATGTGATTCAGATGGTTTGTTGGCTGCCACTCCTCTTAAGTTACTTGACAGGAAGATGGTGAAGCAAGGTAACAGGGCTGCAGTGTTTGGTCTAATTCAATTGAGCAATGGATCTGAGGATGATGCCACATGGGAGCCATTAGCAGACATCGTCAAACGATTTCCTGACTTTATTTTAGATCCTTGAGGACAAGGATTTTCTCAAGGAGGAAGGATTGTTACATGTATAAGTCAAAAATTACCCAATTTAGATAGCACGTGACTTGCACGTGCTATAACCAACCCCAACCACTTTTCCTGCCTTTCTTACTTGTATAAAAACCATACTCTGTATATTGTTCCTTCATTCTGATGTATTCATTTTCTCCTATCTGTGTAAACACTCTTTCAATAGTCAATAACAAATCATTTTCACTTTCAATTACGAATTGTGTTCTAATTCATCATAATTCCAATTGTTAGTTGAAGCATATCTCCAATCTATTAATAGATTCAGATAGTGCGTGTTACATGTAAAACATATTTCAACGACTAAGTATAAGTTCTTAATTAAATCATAACCTAGTTTGTATTTAAGTTAGAGAGGAGATCACCTCAATGTCATTCAACTAAGATTGTTATTCCGCAAACAATCTTTATCAAATTCTTAAATCAATTTTTAATAAGAACTTTAAACGTTAAAAACCATTGTTGTGTATTCTGGTTTAAACTGCTTTATGTATTATCAGGATTCTAAAAGGCATGCCAGGTAGTGATAAGGCGCGAGGCGTGGACTCCACGTTAGCCAAAAGACCAAGTCGTCGGCTCTAAGCGAAGCATGAGATGAGGCATGAAAATGTGTGCTAAGGCGCGAGGCGTGGTTCCTTTTTTGAATATAACTTTGATAACAAGGTTTTTTTTTTTTTTTTTTTTTTTTTTTTTTTTTTTTTTTTTTTAAGAAATAAAGAATATTACATGCAAAGATGGTTTCTTGACTTAATTCTTTATGTATATTACTTTTTATAAACTCGATATATATGAAATATGATATAATATATAAATTTATAAATATTTTCATATTTTGTGCCGCTTTAAGTCATGCCTTAGAAGACGCTATGACTTTGCCGTAGCTTCAAAGGCATGAGGTTTGGCTATGTTGCCACGCTACACGTCACACTATTTATAACCATGTGTATTATTGCTTTAAACTGAAACTCACATCTGATTACAAAGAGAGTGATTTAAATTAGTTATCTTAGGTTATATTCAGAATAAAGGGAGCAACAACAAGACTAAAAAGGTAAAATTGTGAACATGTTAGGCTCATCAAGGGTAAGAGTACATTTAGTTAAACTATAAACGGGTCAGAATGGTTTTGGCACAAATAATGATTTGGCCATACATTGGTGAATGGTGATATGAATATATGAAACTCGATAGGGTCATGGGTTAGCTGAGCAAGGGACACAAACTATAAGGGTTATGGGTCTGATTGATTAGTATGACTAAAAGGGACAAAATGCACTAATTTTTCTCAAGTGTACTATAAAGGGAAACAATGAATTGAACAAATTAAGTTTACTTTTCATATCTTAATAGACTAACCAATCCGGTAGCAAAGAACCATTTTCAACTTTTCATGATAGAGTGAACGTTTAGTGCAATTAAAAGTCTAGATGTATTGACTCTTGTATTTCAAATCCATTTTTCTCTTGTAATCCTCTCTTGTGAATTTTTAGCTTCTTGCTAGTGTTTATAATAAAATCATAGTTAAGAAAAAGCAAGTATGAGCGAAACATAATTTTTTTGACCGGGTGCATTTAGAAAATTTCTAGACACGACACTATGAAAGAAAATTCCATCGGTATCTCGTTATTGCCTCCGCCGTTGGGACTAGGTATTTGGCAAGACTTTTGAAATTTGACCCCAAAAGTCAAACATGACATGCCTAGCTCAAGTTGTTTGGTTTAATAGTCTTTGAAGAAATAAAAATAAATAAATAAATAAATAAATAAAAACACGAGTTAGTTTCATGGTTATAGGTCAGCTTACAATGTTGCATGTTTTGTTACAAACATGGATATACCTGTAAGTCGACTTATAACCCATGAAAGTATCCTTACTACCTCGTGTGAATATTTTTTTTAACAACGTTGTATATAGAGAAACATTATATATATATATATATATATATATATATATATATATATATATATATATATATATATATATATATATATATATATATATATATATATATATATAATTTAGAGTGAAGGTCTGCCTAGCAAGATGCTAGGAGCCAGGAGTTGTGGGTGGGGATTTAGTTCAATAAAGATCAGCAAAATACAACAAATAATAAATAAAAATAAATAATAAATTAAAATGATTAAATGGACAAATCTTGACCATTTATTTTTCATAAAAAAACTCACATTCACATTTATTTTTAAAGAAAACATCTAACAAATGGTAAATTGTTAAGCGGAAAAAAATAGACCATTGCTACGAGAATTTTTTTTATCTTTCAGTAGATTGGCACTTAGATATATTTTCGACAAACTTTTTTTCTTCTTCATTTTCTATGGGTATTTAATATCATACAACATGAAATTACATGTGATTTGCGATGCAATTTTTTATTTATTTTTACTCACAAATCACATGAGATTTGTAAAATCACATATGATTCTTCAAAGTGTAAATTTTAACACTAAAATAATAAAAATAACACACACACACACACACATACATACATACATACATACATACATACATACATACATACATACATACATACATATATATATATATATATATATATATATATATATATATATATATATATATATATATATATATATAGTGAGGATCACGTGCGGATGTTTTGTTTTAGTGAGGACGTGCGGATAGATCTAGGCCATCCATTCCAGATCTGATCTTGACTTTTTGTAAAAAAGTCAAGATCTACGCAACTATCACGGTACCAAATCACCATTCAAACTATTTTTTTAATTTTTTTCTTTTGAGCGATCTTTACTATTGTTGTGTTCTTTACTTTTTTTTTTTTTTTTTTTTTTTTTAGATTTTTATGAGCACTTTTTTTTTGTTTTTGATTATGAGTGCTACGATGATATTTAGGATATTATGAGTCTTACCGTGATATTAACGATTTTACTTAAAAATTTACGGCGATATTAGTAAAAAAAACTTAATATCACTGTTTTTTTTATTACGATATTAATAAAAAGTTACGGTGATATTAAAAAAAATTAACTTTGATATTAAGAAAACATGATAGTTACGGCGATATTAACAATTTTTATTAAGAAAAAGTTTTTATGATATTAAAAAAGTTATTGTAATATTAAATTTTTTATTAAAAAAAAAGTTTATGTGATATCAGAATCTGATTTTGACTTTTTTACAAAAGTCAAGATCTGATCTTGACTTTGTCAAGATCAGATTTTGACTTTTGTAAAAAAGTCAAAATCATACGCTAATATCACAATACCTTTAACGATGAAAATGATTTTTTTTTTTGAAATTTTTTTCAGCGATTTATAATTATTTGTTGTTCTCTTTATTTTTTAAATTTTTTCAGATTTTTTTGAATTTTTTTCAATAAAAAAATCTACTGTGATATTAATGATTTTTAAAAAAGTCGGGATATTTACGATAATGCCACTCCGTTTTTTCAGGTGGTTGACTAGATGGAGGGCTGAGATTCGTCCGTACATCCGAACTAAAATCCAAAAATGTACCGGATCCCTTCCCTATATATATATATATATATATATATATATATGATGAAATAGGAAGAATAATTAAAATAGGAATGATAAGAAGTAATCACAACCACATATTTTAGATGCACCTACAAAAGTTGATGCATCTTCCTTCTAATTTTCCCTCCTAATTTGAAATGTGTAGCTAGAATTACTTCTTACCCTTCTTATTTTAATTATTCATCTTACTTGATCCCTTATATATATATATATATATATATATATATATATATATATATATATATATATATATATATATATATGTGTGTGTGTGTGTGTGTGTGTGTGTGTGTGTGTGTGTGTGTGTGTAGCTCTATTGAAAGATGATTTATGCTCGACATGATAGTGTAATTAGTTTTACTTAATGGTCAACGGATTATTAGATTTTTTGCAACAGAATTGCAACAGAAAATAAGCGATAATTTGTTTTAGAAGTCTTTCTTTGCTATTCTATTACAAATATTGAAAATTTGCAACCGAATTACAACGGAAAACAAATGATAATTTCTTTTAGATTTAAATTTTGTCTTCGGTTGCTTTTCCGTTGCAAATTATGAAAAATTGCATCCAAATTGCAACGGTAAATAAATTATAATTTCTTTTAGATTCATTTTTGGTTTTTCGTCGTTTTTCCGTTGAAAATCTATATAATTTGCGACAGAAATAAATAAATAAATAAATTGTAAAAGGAATATGTTTCTATTTTGCAACGGATTTCCAACCATTTTTTTTTTCGATGCTATTCGGTTGGTAATTCATTGCATTACGGTTGCAAATTTGCAATGGAAATCTACCATTGTAAATTTTCGTTGCATTAGCCTGGTTTTGTAGTAGTGTACTAAAAAAATAATTAAGTGCAACGGGTGTGGGTGAATCGCATACCGCAGCCCAAAAAGACAAATCAAACACACATTCAGTACTTAAGACCTAAACTAGCATAAGAAAGACAAACCAATTTTATGAACAACTACTAAATGGACAAGAAATAAATCTATTGTTTGAACTGACCACGAAGATTTATATTCATGGAATCACAAAATGCGCGCTTTTCTGAAGTTAAACCTTGAAGTTTATAAGTGTCAAATAGATCAAAATCTTCATCCTCGTGTAAACTAGTATCATATGCATCTCCAATCGCCATGAAACGAGAAGTCTCATCATAAACATCTTCAACTTCATCATCACTATTACTATCCGAAATAACCAAATTCACAACTTAAGAAAACAGATTACCTATCTTTGAAATAATACACGGCTTAACATTGGATGAGCTATGGATATCTTTATTGTTACCCACGTGTCCTACATTAGCCTCTTATAGCCTAGGAAGTGGCTTTCCATCATCACCCAGAAGCACAAGCTTCCCCTCAATTATTTGACTCACAAGCTTATTAATCTTTACAACAAGAAATGTTGTACTTGAACAGTCAAATGAATCAATAGTAACACTTGCCTGTTTATCCATGATCCTAAATCCATTATCAAAATCCGAATATTAACTAACAATAGGATCCTCATCGAAATCACAAAGTGCATCAAAAGCATTAGACGTGTTATTTACTTCAGCATCCTTACTTAGCTGTTCGAACGTAGACTCCTTTTTAGTAGAGTCTTAGAGTAACTAGGATTTCCCAATTAATCTTTGATTATTTTTATTTTTTATTTTATTATTTTTTTTTATTATTATTATTATTATTATTATTATTATTATTATTATTATTATTATTATTATTATTATTATTATTATTATTATTATTATTATTTTTATTATAAACCGCCACTTTTCATTGAAAACAAAGAAATTACATGAAATTAGAGGGGAGTCTAGACACGATCTGTGCTCCCACCCCTTTTTGAATACACAAACTAACTCGATGAAAAATAAAAGCACCGCTCTTAACATTGTTAGAGTGGCTGCTGGCAATATCCCCAACACGTGAGAGTGTATTCAAAGCTTCCACATCAAGTTCCCCAAACGTGGAAAAAGCGAAAGGGACGAACTTGTATCCATTGTCTTCACACTTGGACGCATACTTCTTCCTTTTCTTTTCCACAGCATTACATAGCGCAGCCCCAGGAGCCCATGTCGTTGCCCCAGACCCAGCAAACGGGGAGACCCCAGTCACATCCAGACATACGTCTTTGCCTTGGAACCAGTTAAACAATAACACATCCGCAGGACGTAATTCCCTCCCTTCCTCCGACAGAAATCCCATTGGAGCCTCTTTACGCACCGTAATCCGGCTTTGGAACATATATCAACAAGGATATCACGCACCAAGTTATGCCTGAACTTAACACCCACTTCGCTAGCGCAGTGAACCGCGTGATCCCCCCACTGGTCCATATGGTGTACATTGCAACTCGGGCATAAGCTGCCTTCGGAGAACATAGGAACCGCAAGCCTGTAGCATAACACCGAACGAAATTGGCGAGGATTCATCCTTTGTCCGAGACCGTCAATAGGGATGGCGAAGAGGAAGTCCTGCGCATGCGGGGCGCGAACATTACTAAGTATAGCCACCTGCCTTGGACTTAATGAGTACTTGGATATAAGGTCTTTCTCAATGACACCGAAATAACACTTTGCCAAGGTTTTCATCATTTGGGGGGCAGAAGCGCCCCCGATGACATTGAGGAAGTCGGTGTTACAAGTAGCATTGAATATGTCCAAAGCATGCTGGAATGAAGGGCCGTGTATGACAATACCCGTTTTGGTGAGTATCTTATCCTGTAAGTCGTTCGTTTGCATCCGAGAAGCGAGGAAGGCGTATTTGACGATATCCCCCGCTGAAAGGATGCCAAGCCCACCGAGCTTTATTGGAAGGGTGGCAAGCCTCCACTGCTAGTCACCAAACCCAGGCCCTGAGGCAGTAACAATCTTCTCCAAAGAGGCACGTAACGTCTGATCGAACTGAGTCTGGGCCTCTGATAAGTGCAAGGGGGAACATGTTCTCAAAGCATACGATAGTTTCGAAACTCCTGCACAATTACGCAAGAGAAGAAGCTCACATTGCGGATCATTGAGTTTGTTAATTGCCTCGATTAAATGTATGGTTTTGGAGACCCTTTTGGAAGCCAAATCTCGACAGAAACCTTCGTCCAAACTAACCGGACCACCAAGGAGTTTGACACCATTTAGCGGGCGAGCAATATTTATAGGAAATACGCCCTCCACTCTGCTTCTAGGGTCTTCGACAGGCCAGAAGAGTTCCGTCTTGTCAACATTTAAAAACAAACCACGAGCGGGGCCATCTGTCCTAATGATATCAAGCGCTTTGGCGACCATGAGCGTATCACCAACAATAGTACCATCATCTAGGTACCACGCCTGAAGGGTAAGTTCACATGACTGATTGATAGCATGAATCAATGGGTGCAAAGCTAAGGCAAACAACAAAGGCCCCAACGGATCACCTTGTTGGACACCCTGACATGACCAAAGGATGGAGTCCTCATAATAGAGCCTGGCAGGGCGCGCATAACAAAACTCAACCCACGGTGCAATAGAAGGGCATGCCCCCCTCGCTTCTTGAAGCAAGACACTCCTGTCAACGAGATTAAAAGCATTTTTGAAGTCCACTAAAAGCATGGAAAATCCAACTTCACTCCCCTTAGACTCAATGAGCCTATTTACAGAGTGAAGGACAGCCTCGCATCCCCCAGGGACTCCAACCCCAAATTGAAAATCCTGCAAGTAAGAGTTCATGGAATCACCGACCGAAGAGGAGGCAACCTTTGACACAAGCCTACGCCAAACAGTGCCAACAGCAATAGGACGTATACCACCACCGGGCTTGACTAATAGAGTCAAGGGAGCACTAGCGATGTATTCCCCCAGTTGACTAGGGCACTTTCCACTAAGGAACAGATTAACAACTCCCGTAATGGACCCAAGCAGGTCATCAGCAATAACAAACGCCGCCCCTCCCAAAATATCCATCAAATGTTGTGCCCGTAACCCATCACGACCACACGACGTCCCCTTGGGGAAGCTGCGGATCCTGTTGAGAACCAAGTCCTTGTCGACAGAAAGGGCGTCCTCATCAAGTGACAAAGAGGGCAGGGTCGGCTGGGGGGCATTGGGGTGTTTGGCCTCAAGCTCCAATAGAGTGTCAGGTGTGGATGGGGCAATTCCAGAAGACGTGAGCACCTTAATAGCAGCAGTAAAATGCCCGTCCCCAAGTTTACGCTTGCACTGATCGAGGTTGACCCCATTTTGATCCTTACGTTTCGTCCCCCCCTTTGAAAGATGAAGGCACTTCGACTAACCGAGCCATCACCAGACCGAGCCTGTCTACGGGATCCCTCCATCTGAGGATGGCGTGGGAAATACAGTCGAGCTGGCAGCGTTCTCTCTCACCGGAGCGTCGTTGAGATCTGTTTTTTGGCACAAAGGCGGAGAGCACACAGGATGGTAGAATAAGGAGTTGCACCCATGCAGATAATTCCCCCGGTCTCGATATTACCATATCCAATGCACCACGAAAAATCTTAGCAAATCCAAGTCGCGCCCTGGGGGGAATACATTTAACCGTACGTATTTTCTTTGAGAAAACCCGATCAAGGAGGTTGATGTCATAAGCGGACTCACCAACGAGAGGGGGCACCCCAGACGTATCTCCCACAAAACCCCTATCAATAGTGAGATCACCCGCGGCCCTCTCCTCGACCATATTCAGTTCCGGCCTCATGGGTAGAGGAATACCGTAGATCGCTACATCGTCAAAACGAGGTGCCAGAACCATATCACCAACGGCATGTTTGCAATTCTTACTGAAGGTGTGGGTGCAAAAACATTCCCCAAAAAGCCAAATACCTGCTTGATGGAGAGCCTGGTCAAGAGCAGAGAACAACGAGAAGTCACTCGCAATACGCGTTTTGTGAGAAGCCTTCAATACATCAGTCTTAAAATGGCGGGTGCCTAGGTGAACAATAAAATATTTCCTAGTGAACCCCTTTTCATTCCCGCCACTACACTCCTCATGTCCTTGCAACGGGCATGATATCCGAAATACGTCAAGGTTAGCCATGATGAGGAAAAACAACAAGGCCCAAGGAATAAGTCCAACCGCAGCCCAAGTTCAAAAACAAAATACAAGGTCCCTTATTAAACAAACAAACTTAGCCCAAAGTGAGGCCCACCTACCAAAACCAAAAGCAACCGCAACAATACAAACCACTAGGAAACAAAGTGTGGGTCCCACCTAAAATAAGTATGCCGACTTTACCAAAACAACCAACCGCAGCAGAAAAAAACAAATCAAACCTCAACAATACAAACCGCAATCCCACCCTAACCGCAACTGGCAAACTAATCCAGAAAGCAACCTCAAAAAGCCAAAGTTCAAAATGAGACCACACGGGCGGGAAAAGCAAACCACAGTAGCTTCACTCCCCAACAACCACCCACGAACACCGCTGAATATGGGAGAACGCAGGAGTCACACCACATGCGAAACCACAGCCCACCCAGGAAAGAACGACACAGCAACAAATGAAAAGCAAAACCAAAACGAAGGAACACACCCACACCCAATACCACAACACGCCCAACGAACGAGGGGGATGACGATCCAACTGAAGGTTGAATCACAGATGGTGGGGGGGACGAAGTCGACGGAACCGGATCAAGGAGATCCCATCGCCAAGAATCGCCCACAGTTCACTTATTATTATTATTATTATTATTATTATTATTATTATTATTATTATTATTAACCATAATTTATTATTAAACATAAAAAATTTACATAAAGTTGGATGGGAGTTTAGACACAAGTTGTGCTCTCACACTTTCTGAATACAAAAGCTAATTCTATAAAAAATCACTTTTAGCATTATTATTATTATTATTATTATTATTATTATTATTATTATTATTATTATTATTATTATTATTATTATTATTATTATTATTATTATTATTATTATTATTATTATTATTATTATTATTATTATTATTGAACCAAACCCTAGAATACGGTTACAAGGAAAGTGCCATGCATGGGTTATTATCATTATTATTAGTGAACTGTGGGCGATTCTTGGCGATGGGATCTCCTTGATCCGGTTCCGTCGACTTCGTCCCCCCCACCATCTGTGATTCAACCTTCAGTTGGATCGTCATCCCCCTCGTTCGTTGGGCGTGTTGTGGTATTGGGTGTGGGTGTGTTCCTTCGTTTTGGTTTTGCTTTTCATTTGTTGCTGTGTCGTTGTTTCCTGGGTGGGCTGTGGTTTCGCATGTGGTGTGACTCCTGCGTTCTCCGATATTCAGCGGTGTTCATGGGTGGTTGTTGGGGAGTGAAGCTACTGCGGTTTGCTTTTCCCGCCCGTGTGGTCTCATTTTGAACTTTGGCTTTTTGCGGTTGCTTTCTGGATTAGTTTGCCAGTTGCGGTTAGGGTGGGATTGCGGTTTGTATTGTTGAGGTTTGATTTGTTTTTTTCTGCTGCGGTTGGTTGTTTTGGTAAAGTCGGCATACTTATTTTAGGTGGGACCCACGCTTTGTTTCCTAGTGGTTTGTATTGTTGCGGTTGCTTTTGGTTTTGGTAGGTGGGCCTCACTTTGGGCTAAGTTTGTTTGTTTAATAAGGGACCTTGTATTTTGTTTTTGAACTTGGGCTGCGGTTGGACTTATTCCTTGGGCCTTGTTGTTTTTCCTCATCATGGCTAACCTTGACGTATTTCGGATATCATGCCCGTTGCAAGGACATGAGGAGTGTAGTGGCGGGAATGAAAAGGGGTTCACTAGGAAATATTTTATTGATCACCTAGGCACCCGCCATTTTAAGACTGATGTATTGAAAGCTTCTCACAAAACGCGTATTGCGAGTGACTTCTCGTTGTTCTCTGCTCTTGACCAGGCTCTCCATCGAGCAGGTATTTGGCTTTGTGGGGAATGTTTTTGCACCCACACCTTCAGTAAGAATTGCAAACATGCCGTTGGTGATATGGTTCCGGCACCTCGTTTTGACGATGCAGCGATCTACGGTATTCCTCTACCCATGAGGCCGGAACTGAATATGGTCGAGGAGAGGACCGCGGGTGATCTCACTATTGATAGGGGTTTTGTGGGAGATACGTCTGGGGTGCCCCCTCTCGTTGGTGAGTCCGCTTATGACATCAACCTCCTTGATCGGGTTTTCTTAAAGAAAATACGTACGGTTAAATGTATTCCCCCCAGGGCGCGACTTGGATTTGCTAAGATTTTTCGTGGTGCATTGGATATGGTACTATCGAGACCGGGGGAATTATCTGCATTGGTGCAACTCCTTATTCTACCATCTTGTGTGCTCTCCGCCTTTGTGCCAACAAACAGATCTCAACGACGCTCTGGCGAGAGAGAACGCTGCCAGCTCGACTGTATTTCCCGCGCCATCCTCAGATGGAGGGATCCCGTAGACAGGCTCGGTCTGGTGATGGATCGGTTAGTCGAAGTGCCTTCATCTTTCAAAGGGGGGACGAAACGTAAGGATCAAAATGGGGTCAACCTCGGTCAGTGCAAGCGTAAACTTGGGGACGGGCATTTTACTGCTGCTATTAAGGTGCTCACGTCTTCTGGAATTGCCCCATCCACACCTGACACTCTATTGGAGCTTGAGGCCAAACACCCCAATGCCCCCCAGCCGACCCTGCCCTCTTTGTCACTTGATGAGGACGCCCTTTCTGTCGACAAGGACTTGGTTCTCAACAGGATCCGCAGCTTCCCCAAGGGGACGTCGTGTGGTCGTGATGGGTTACGGGCACAACATTTGATGGATATTTTGGGAGGGGCGGCGTTTGTTATTGCTGATGACCTGCTTGGGTCCATTACGGGAGTTGTTAATCTGTTCCTTAGTGGAAAGTGCCCTAGTCAACTGGGGGAATACATCGCTAGTGCTCCCTTGACTCTATTAGTCAAGCCCGGTGGTGGTATACGTCCTATTGCTGTTGGCACTGTTTGGCGTAGGCTTGTGTCAAAGGTTGCCTCCTCTTCGGTCGGTGATTCCATGAACTCTTACTTGCAGGATTTTCAATTTGGGGTTGGAGTCCCTGGGGGATGCGAGGCTGTCCTTCACTCTGTAAATAGGCTCATTGAGTCTAAGGGGAGTGAAGTTGGATTTTCCATGCTTTTAGTGGACTTCAAAAATGCTTTTAATCTCGTTGACAGGAGTGTCTTGCTTCAAGAAGCGAGGGGGGCATGCCCTTCTATTGCACCGTGGGTTGAGTTTTGTTATGCGCGCCCTGCCAGGCTCTATTATGAGGACTCCATCCTTTGGTCATGTCAGGGTGTCCAACAAGGTGATCCGTTGGGGCCTTTGTTGTTTGCCTTAGCTTTGCACCCATTGATTCATGCTATCAATCAGTCATGTGAACTTACCCTTCAGGCGTGGTACCTAGATGATGGTACTATTGTTGGTGATACGCTCATGGTCGCCAAAGCGCTTGATATCATTAGGACAGATGGCCCCGCTCGTGGTTTGTTTTTAAATGTTGACAAGACGGAACTCTTCTGGCCTGTCGAAGACCCTAGAAGCAGAGTGAAGGGCGTATTTCCTATAAATATTGCTCGCCCGCTAAATGGTGTCAAACTCCTTGGTGGTCCGGTTAGTTTGGACGAAGGTTTCTGTCGAGATTTGGCTTCCAAAAGGGTCTCCAAAACCATACATTTAATCGAGGCAATTAACAAACTCAATGATCCGCAATGTGAGCTTCTTCTCTTGCGTAATTGTGCAGGAGTTTTGAAACTATCGTATGCTTTGAGAACATGTTCCCCCTTGCACTTATCAGAGGCCCAGACTCAGTTCGATCAGACGTTACGTGCCTCTTTGGAGAAGATTGTTACTGCCTCAGGGCCTGGGTTTGGTGACTGGCAGTGGAGGCTTGCCACCCTTCCAATAAAGCTCGGTGGGCTTGGCATCCTTTCAGCGGGGGATATCGTCAAATACGCCTTCCTCGCTTCTCGGATGCAAACGAACGTCTTACAGGATAAGATACTCACCAAAACGGGTATTGTCACACACGGCCCTTCATTCCAGCATGCTTTGGACATATTCAATGCTACTTGTAACACCGACTTCCTCAATGTCATCGGGGGCGCTTCTGCCCCCCAAATGATGAAAACCTTGGCAAAGTGTTATTTCGGTGTCATTGAGAAAGACCTTGTATCCAAGTACTCATTAAGTCCAAGGCAGGTGGCTATACTTAGTAATGTTCGCGCCCCGCATGCGCAGGACTTCCTCTTCGCCATCCCTATTGACGGTCTCGGACAAAGGATGAATCCTCGCCAATTTCGTTCGGTGTTATGCTACAGGCTTGTGGTTCCTATGTTCTCCGAAGGCAGCTTATGCCCGAGTTGCAATGTACACCGTATGGACCAGTGGGGGGATCACGCGGTTCACTGCGCTAGCGAAGTGGGTGTTAAGTTCAGGCATAATTTGGTGCGTGATATCCTTGTTGATATATGTTCCAAAGCCGGGATTACGGTGCGTAAAGAGGCTCCAATGGGATTTCTGTCGGAGGAAGGGAGGGAATTACGTCCTGCGGATGTGTTATTGTTTAACTGGTTCCAAGGCAAAGACGTATGTCTGGATGTGACTGGGGTCTCCCCGTTTGCTGGGTTTGGGGCAACGACATGGGCTCCTGGGGCTGCGCTATGTAATGCTGTGGAAAAGAAAAGGAAGAAGTATGCGTCCAAGTGTGAAGACAATGGATACAAGTTCGTCCCTTTCGCTTTTTCCACGTTTGGGGAACTTGATGTGGAAGCTTTGAATACACTCTCACGTGTTGGGGATATTGCCAGCAGCCACTCTAACAATGTTAAGAGCGGTGCTTTTATTTTTCATCGAGTTAGTTTGTGTATTCAAAAAGGGGTGGGAGCACAGATCGTGTCTAGACTCCCCTCTAATTTCATGTAATTTCTTTGTTTTCAATGAAAAGTGGCGGTTTATAATAAAATAAAATAAAAATAATAATAATAATAATAATAATAATAATAATAATAATAATAATAATAATAATAATAATAAAATCTTTGTGTTTTATAGCCCTACAAAATATTCAATCAAAAGAAGATAATTTGATGTTATTGAGAATCAAGTTATTTGATAGCCAATTATAGGGGAGAAACACATCTCGTTTCAGAAGTTCGATAGAACCCAAAGGGTTGTTTGTACTATCATATCAAAGTGAATCACGTGGTTCGCCGGTACCCGATCAACTAGGTTGACAAGCTCTATGAGGTTGAAGAAGTGATGAGGGGAATCTTCCACCAAGTACCCATACCAAGTTTCAGTTTCTTTTAAATGTCGTTATCACAAACATGGGATCTTAAAATATCATCTTCAGTAGTTATTTATTACAGGATATGTCTCTATTTATCGGGTTTTTTTATACATTGCTTGAAATATGAGCCAGATCGCTAGATAGAGTATAATATTCTCGTACAAATTTTAACCATCTTTTGCAGTATAATTTAATTAAATTTAAATTTCACTTAGATATATAATTTATTGGTGTAATCTTGAAAAAACTTGGTCTTTGGTAGACTTTGAACAGAAACTAATCTTTTATATAATAAAATAAAACCCTTATTGGAAATTTTGTATTTTAAAAAATCAATTCATACCTGATTTAGTAATAATTTTATTAAAAAAAAAAATATTTTCTTATTAGGTAATATTTTGTATTTATCCATAACACAAGTAGAAGATAAATACAAAAAATATAGATAAGATATTTAAAAAAAATATTTATTTTATATTTATCCACAACACAAACAGAAGATAAATACAAAAAATATAACTATTTAAAAAAATAATTATTTTAAAAAATTAAAAAAAAAAACCCACACGTGCGCGGTCATTATAAGTAGTCTCCATTATAATCTAATAATAATGCAAACTTAGAAAGATAGTTGGTGACTTCAGGGGTCCCGCAGTATGAACATATCCAAAAATGTTTGACTAGTTTTCAAAGACATAAATATTACGCGTTGTACTTCTGAATTTCAATAGAAGTTTATTATTTTTTACAATATGTAAAACGTGCTCGAAATAAATGTGTACATATTTCACAAGAGTAGGTCAAGTACATACATCAAATACCACACCCAAGTTGACCAAATGTTTTTTTTTTTTTTTTCTTTTTTTCTTTTTTTTTTCTTTTTTTTTAATGAAAAGATGAAATACATTGATTTGGGTTTTGTAAATAGTGTGATTAGATTGAAACCCTTGACACATAAACCTAGAAACTAGTAATACTTGCGATTTTGTTAAAGTAGGACTCGCGTTTGAATGGGGTCGCTGAGGTAGCAACTTTTTTTAGGGGTCACTGGTTAGGAGGTGCTAAGCACCCACCAGTCACTCTACTAGTTCATCCCCTGATTAACATACACACATCTATACAAATATCTACTAATATGAACTATGTTTACATAAATGTTTATAAATAAATCATTTTTTTTAATAGAATACCCCTGGTAAAATTTATTACTCTATAAAAACATTTAAGTACATACGATGCGGGTGAATCCCACATCTAAACCCGTTACAAAGACGGGAAACCAGCGCACCAAAAGTGCTTCAAACCAAAACTAAATAAGAAAGACAATACCAAAGTTCCTATGTGGATTAAATTGCATAATGTTCCTTTACTTTCATATTCTGAAGATGGCTTGTGCTTGATAGCTACGCAAGTTGGTAAACCGATTATGTTAGATGCTTTTACAAGCTCAATGTGTGTTGATTCATGGGGACGTATTAGCTTTGCTCGTACTTTAGTGGAATTATCATCGGGTTCTGAATTAAAGTGCCAAGTTACTATGGCTATTCCCAAAAAGGATGATAGCGGTTTTATTACAATGTACATCAAGGTTGAGTATGAATGAAAACCTCGATCATTGTGAGGAGTGTAAAGTGTTTGGCGATGATCATATCAGTTATACTAAATTTGTTAAGGAGGCAGTTCGTAGTGACATTAATGTGGCTGCGAAAGATTATACTATTTTGGAGAAGAATGTATAAAATCGTAAGGCTAAAGGTAAAAATGTTGGGGTTCAAATGCCTCAGAAACAGTCTTCTCGTTGTATTGATGTGGGTAAAGGGGCTAAATTTAAGCCTTCATAGCCTAAGCAGGTGTATGTAGCAGTGTCGAAGTGCTAATAAAGAGAAAATTAATAATGAGGCAAGTATAAGTGGAACGATAGTTGTTACATCAAACCCGTTTGATGCTCTAGCTATGGATGATACTAATGAGGCTGGTATTCCTAGTGTTACAATCGATGGGACTAAGGACGGGGCTGATTTGGATGTTGAGAATGGTATTCCTTGTCCTACTCCTATTGTTGAGAAAATTGAGAAGCTTGAAAAGATAATTATTAATCGGAAAGCTACCCTTGTAGATGATGATGGCCATCCTCTAAAATGGTTGATTATCCGGTTAATAAAAAAAAAAAGCTAAGTTGGATGGGTCTCAAAAGATTGGTAAGGATTCATAAGAGCAGCTTTGAGTGACTTGAAAGAGAAGGAGCAGGTTGCAACTTCTAAGCCTAGTTCCTCTTCTTCTACGTATGCTAAGGTGGGTAACCCATTTTCTAAGGTGGGGGAAGTGGTTGTTTCAGACAGTGATGATGAGGAAGTGCTTCCGCCGGATAATCCTATGGCTAATTTACTCGCTTCGACAGGCGGTGGGCACGAGCTTGAAGATTACTATGATGACTATGTGGATCAGGTTTACGATTTACCAGGGCAATTAGATGCTTTTTATGACATGTATGATATCAAGTTTCAAGGTCGTGGTATGTAGTGATTTTTTTCTTGGTAGGTGTCTTATGTAATCTAGTGAGTAGTGTCTTGTTATGTAACCTAGTGAATAGTGTTTGTTTTCTTCTTTATAGGATAGGAAGTGTCTTGTTATGTAAGCTTTTTTGCCTATATAACGGGCTGAGATATAGGACTTTACCCATATCCTTTGTACTTAAATGTTTTTTTTAGTAATACATTTATCGGGGAAACCCCTTTTTTTGGGTAAAGGGGAGTAATCATGCACCCTGGTAAAATATATTAACCAAAAAAACATTGAAGTACAAAAGACGAGGGTGAATTCCCTCGCCTCAGTCCCTAAGGACACTTACATCGACCATTATATAAGAATGACAAGCCATTCTTATAACTTACATATCATACTGATAACTTAAACAAAATGAACTACCAAAAATGACTACAAGTACATAAGACATAACAATACTACTCAAGTACAAGCACTTGAGCCTTCTAGCTCATTATGGCAATCCACTTTAACTTAAATACTTAAAATCAACTTCATGTGCTTTAGAAATCACCACCAAGATAGATCTTCAAGAGACACTTCTGACATCGACACAGAAATTTGAACTTACATGCATAAGCGTTAAACCAGTCTCACATGACTATGGATTGATTCCATAGAATCAGAATGTACCCACGTACATAAAAGTACTAACGTGACATATGTTTGTAGTACAAACGAACCACCACAAACAACACTTACAAAGTTCCATCGAATTATAGCCCTTAACAAGCAAACAAGCCATGTATCATCATCAGAACCAGAATACGAATGGAACAAATCAACAAATAGGGTGCAACACCCTAACTTCCAATAATGACGAAAAGATCCTAACCAAACGCTAATTAGGACATGAATGTATCACACCCCAATCAGAAAATAGCAACGTGAGGATCTGTTAGATGATGATAATAGGGTTAAGCAACCCTAACTTCCAGCAAAAGCGATCACAAGACCAAGATAATAAACAATCGGCAAAGGTCTTTGATAATCGAATAGAGTTTTTGAACAAGGAACCCTAAAACTTGACTTACCCTCTCTCTTTAACCCACTTAACAAAAACTGCCATCATAAGAAGAACATACGATCCATAAATAAACCCAAAAAGAGTACGCGCAGTGTATAATCGCAAAACCCTAACGAGGGTTCACTTCCAGCAGATAAAATAAACAAAACTCTAAAAATTAGGGTTCCGATCAACATTAATTAGGGTAGACCCAGTACACGATTGAACGTAAAAACCAAAAAGGTTTTATAAGCGTTCAAAGAAGATCCACCAAACCAAGAGCCTCAGATATTAAAGCAATAAGCAACTGGAGGCATATCAGATCGATCCAAATAAATAGGAAGATTCAGAGAAACCGCCATAAGAGTATACACCATGAATCGATCAACACAAAACAACCATACCCAAACCCTATAAACAAAATGATACCCCTAATACCTCCTAGAAAAAGTGATAATAAAAAATCGATAAGAATTATATTTTAGGGTTTCGGCTGTATTGAAGGACGATTAATGAAAAGAGGACCGACTCAAACCCTAAACATCCAATTCTAGAATCGTTTATTCAATAATCAATAAAGATTAAAGAAAAAACTAATTAGATAGAAAGAATTGTTGCCGGAATTGTTAGGGATTTAATGGCCTCAAATCGCCCCTCTTTAGAGAGAGAAGTAGGGTTTTTTAAGGGAGTGAAACCCTTTACCATAATAATAATAATAATGATGATGATGATGATGATGATGATGATGATGATAATAAAGACAAACCAATCTTATGAATACTATAAGAACAAAAAATAAATCTAATATTTAAACTGACCACGAAGATTTATATCAATCGCATCACAAACAACGCGTTTTTCTAGAGTTCTATAAATAAATCTTTTGAAAACCTTTAGGAAGTAGTTATATATTTCTTACCGATTTCCATTGTCACTTTAGTCATTTGAAATCTCTATGAAAATCGTTTAATTTCATAGGGATTTTCTATGCCATTTTATGCATAAGAAATTCCTAGAAAATAATTAGAAAATTCTTACAGGTTCACGATGATAACTTTTATGTTACTAATTGCTAGGAAATCACTAGCAAAACTGTCACTAATGATTGTGTTGATAATTATATGTTGGAAAGTTATAGGAATTGCATAGGTAATATCTTACGAAAATTGTAACAACCGTGATTTTAACAGGTTAGTTAGAATTATAGCCTTGAGTTATCTAACTTTGTTTGGTGTGGTTTGGGTAGATATATGGGTATATGTGTGTTATTGTGTGTTATTGTGTGATTAGTGTTTGAGTTAGCACAAAATCCCTTTGCGTTGTGGTTGTCATTGTGATTTTTGGAGATGTTGATTTTGGGAAACTTCATTTTGATCACCTATGTGGTGTAGAAATGACTTGTGCATATTTGGTGTTTTGTGGTTTTGCGTAACGAGTCTTCGTTCAAGTATTTAAGCGTTAGTAAGTTACGGGAATGTTGTTTTTGTGAGAAATGTTTATGGAGTGTGTGAAATTCTATTTTTGGAAACTTTATTTTGAAAATGCATATTTTCCGGTTTGTCGTAAAATTAAGGTTTATCGCGAAAGACGTTATGTTTTGATATGGGAAAACATAAAATATGAAAAGTGTGAGGTTTTGAGTTTAATAATAAATTTAATAAAAAAAATAAAAATAAATATATATATGGAGGGGGCGGCCGTATATTAGGATAAGGGGGAAAAAGGAAACTAAATTTGATATCAAATACAACTCTAAGCCTTAAGGGTTATCCACTAATAATATAAATACAAAACCAAGACTCCCAAGCCCCTTTTTCCTGCAAATTGAGGTCGACCACAAGGAGAAACAAGAAGAAAAATTAGGGTTTTATAGTTTTCAAGCAATAATCAAGAATCAAGGTAAAATCCTTAAACCTTATGTGTAATTAATTAACTATTGTTATGATTCATGTAATATTTATTATGATGGAATCTAGGGTTTATATACTTCTTTAAATTAACCAAGTAAAATATGTTAAGGACCATTAGTTGTTAATAATATGATAATTGGTTAAGGGAATTGAGTATGAAACACGTTAGATTATGTGTTAGGGTTTGGACAGAAAACTATGGCTGTAAAGATGTGAGTGTAAATAACAGATGGTAAAGAGTTAAGTCACGATTTTTTTTGTCTAAATTTAATTTTAATGAAAGAGCTTTCCAAAAAGTCCATCCACGATTGATTTCAAGGTCGGGAAGTTGGTCTTTTGATTTTTCTTTGTTAAGGTGTCAAAGCTGTCAAACTGGGACAAAATTTGGGTAAAAGTTTGATGGTGAATTTTGGTTCTAAAAGTGGTATTTTGACTAGCCCTTCTGGAATAGTTAAGTCTTAGGTTATATTAGACTACCACGAAAAGGATTCGCAATAAAAACTTGTGGAAGTATTTTATTTTAATTAAAACTTTTTTGTGTGTGTTCAGATCCGAATTTGAGTAGTTGACAAGTTTGATTTTCTTTTGAGTACTTGTGTGGGTTATTGGTCCATGGCCTTCTGGGATTAGCTTGTATGCCTATGAGAGACCACGGTAAATTTTTTGTGTGAGTTGTTGAGCTTTATTTGTCGTGATTTCATGTGGGCGAATGTACCCAAAAATTCTGCGTTTTCTGATTTTAAAAGTGCAAGGGATTTAGTGAGTGTTAGGTTATGGTAGTGGTTAGTATGGTGTCTAGGAGATCCATGGTGGGTCATATGAGTCTTAGACATCCATCATATGTGTATTACATGGGTTGTAGCTTTTAGCTTGACCTTGTGTAATGTGGATTATTTTTGTGTGTTATAGATTGTGAATTGTTTTTGTGGAAGCTGCGAAGTTTAAGGTGAGTTCATAGTCCCATATTTTACTTTCTTTTTAAACATTGGGATGGGAATGATGCTTGTCTTAAATTGTTTAAGTTACTGTGATTATGTGTGTATCAAAGAGTTTGAACTTATAATGTTATCGTATGTATGCTATGTGTGATGTAATCATTGTGTGCTTCATTTGGGGCCCATTTGATGTTATGTGTGCTTCAGTTAGGAGGATGCTTATCCTATTGCTCGCGCATGCGACCTAATTGATGTTGGGATCGGGGGACACGTGCCGTCCTGTTGTTGCCTTTGTGTGAGGATATTCGTTTGCGAATGGATTGTAGCTTACATGATAACTTTAAATTATTTGTCCAGCTATATTTTATGATCACAGTAAACTGGTTGCCTTGTGAGTGTATGTGTGTCTAAATCTATGAATCTCACCAACGTTATGTTGACATTTTAAGCATCATTTTCAAGTGAGCATTCTAAGGCCAAAGTTAATGGTGATGTGTCGTGATGGGATCTAGATGATTGAGTAGGATTACGGAAGCCCAAGGAATTTGATGGAAAGGGTGGTGCGATTGCACTCCCTCGATGGATAGAGAAAATGGAGTCTGTGATGGATATAAGTGGATGTAGTAAGGGCCAGAAAGTTAAGTATGCGGTTAGTTCTTTGGTTAACAAGGCGTTGACCTGGTGGAACACGTAACCTCAAGCTAGAGGATGAGTTGCGGCTTTGGGTATGACTTGGGAGGACTTCAAAGCCTTAATGGTGGAGGAGTTTTGTCCAACCAACGAAATGCATAAATTGGAAGAAGAGTTGTGGAATCATACTATGGTTGGAGCCAATCATATGGGGTACACTGACAAGTTTCATGAGTTAGCTAGGATAGTTCCTCATCTAGTAACTCCTAAATCGAAGCATATTGAGAGGTATATCCATGGGTTGGTTCCACAGATTCGCTCTATGGTTAGGGCTACTGAGCCGACAACGCTTCTAAGTGCCATTCAGAAGGCTGGGGCACTGACAGGTGAAGCGGTTAGGAGTGGAACACTTACAAAGTCTGGAGAGAAGAAGCGAGAGGAGGTTGATACTACTAAGACAGCTGGTTTTAGTGGTGACAATAAGAAAGCAAGAAAAGGGAAGGGGTTTATAGCTACGGATTCTATGATGGTAGCAGGTTATGTGGGAACAGTTTCTACGGCTATGACTGGTAATAATGAGAAAAGGGGATATGCTGGTAATGCCCCTAGATGTGCTAAGTGTAATAGCAATCATCCTGAGAATGTTGTATGTCGTATATGCTTCAGGTGTGGCAAACCTGGATACATTGCTAGGTATTATCGAATGATGATTACTCCGGCAACTCCAATTAACTCGGTGGGCGTGGGGCCTCAGCGTAGGGCGTGCTATGAGTGTGGTAGTACCGATCATCTGCGCAACTGGTGTCCCAAATTCACTGGAATGTTTGAGCAGCCCGGGAATCAACTGGCTATTGAAGGAGGACAAGGACAAGGGTTTAACAGGAATGCAGCTAAGGGAAATATGTTTACAATGAATGCAAGTGAGGCACGCCAAGACCCGAACATTGTTACTGGTACATTCTCTATTAATGGTCATTCTGCTACTACTTTATTTGATACGGGTGCGGATTATTGTTTTGCTACTACTGAATTTGCTAGAATATTGGGTGTTGAGTTTAGTGAACTTACACCTAGTATTTTGATTGAAATAGCTAGTGGTAGAGAAATAGAGGTTGATAAGGTTATTCGTGAGTGTGTTATCGTGTTAGAGGGTGTTACGTTTAAGATTGACTTAATACCGTTAGGACATGGTAGTTTTGATGTGGTGATAGGGATGGATTGGTTGGCTAGGTATAAGGCTGAAGTAATATGCCATGAGAAGGTGGTTCGAATTCCATTAGAGGATGGTGGGGAGTTGCGAGTACAAGGAGAAAATATGGAGAGGAAATCGAAATCCCTTATGAGTGCGAAGTCTAGAGAACTCAAAGTGGGGGATATTCCAATAGTGTGTGAGTTTTCGGGCGTTTTTCCAGAGGATTTGTCCGGATTACCGCTGATACGACAGGTGGAGTTTTGAATTGAGTTAATTCCTGGAGCGACGCCGGTAGCGAAAGCTCCTTATCGATTAGCACCTACGGAGATGCAAGAGTTGGCCGCGCAGTTGAAAGAGCTCCAAGATAAGGGGTTTATTCGACCTAGTCATTCCCAATGGGGAGCACCTGTTTTGTTCGTTAAGAAGAAGGATGGTTCATTTAGAATGTGTATTGATTATCGAGAGTTGAATAAGTTAACGGTGAAGAATCGATATCCTCTACCTAGAATTGATGATCTTTTCGACCAGTTGCAGCGTGCGAGATTTTTCTCAAAGATAGATCTGCGATCTGGTTATCATCAGTTGAGAGTGCATGAGGAGGATATTCCCAAGACAGCTTTTAGAACTCGTTATGGACACTTTGAGTTTACGGTTATGCCATTTGGGTTGACTAATGCACCTGCGGTATTCATGGATTTAATGAATCGTGTGTGTAGGCCCTATTTGGATAAATTCGTAATTGTGTTTATTGACGACATATTGATTTATTCCAAGATGAAGGAAGAGCATGGGAGATACCTGAGGTTAATACTTTGTTTGTTGGAGAGCGAGAGATTGTACGCTAAGTTCTCTAAATGTGAGTTTTGGCTGCAAGAGGTGCAATTTCTTGGTCATATAGTGAATAGTGAAGATATACACGTAGATCCCAGATGTAACCCCTGGTATTTTTTTCTAAACCTATTGCTAGCCAAAATATCTATTTTCGTACCTGAGACACATTAAAACTTTTATTTTGTGATTATTTGGGCATGAGAAACGTGAGATATATTGAAAACGAGAACTTTATTCCTTGATTGACTCAGCACAACCTAGAACACTCGAATTGTATTGCATTTGCCAAATTATTTGAATTATTTTGAGTTTTGGAAAAACTCTGAAGTTTATGCTTGATTTTATTGGAAAAATTATTTCGTGAACAATGGTGCAAGTTTCGTAAATTTTTGAGTCTGTTTACTATGTCGTTCGAGCCCCGGAGCGTTTTTTTTTGTTAGAAGTTTGTTTCGTTGGCAACTTTGGCCCCTAAACTACTCATTTCACCTTACCTTATACTTTTCTTTATTACAAAACACACCCTATACTATTTCAAGCATATATATACTCCCAACCACCCCATTTCTCTCATTTTATCAAAATAAAAACACACACACACACCACACCCTCTCTCTCTCTCTTGTCCGCCGTCCGACCACCGCCTGCGACAACTCCGGCCGCCGAAATTTTTTTCCGGCCACCCCTAATTTACAACTTTTTATATTTTATAGATCGGGACGTCCCCGTTCCGGTTGTACAAGCCGCTTTAATCAAAACCACCTCTAACACCTCAAACCATCACCACCGCCGCACACCTCACTACCGCCGCCACCATCGAGAGCCACCATCGCCACCACCATCATCCTACCGCCGGTAAACCACCCCCCGCCGCCCCTTTTTATTTATTTTCTTTTAATTTTTAAAACCCCAATTTTATTTTTATTTTAAATCCGATTTTTATTATTAAAAATCTTTCATAAAAATGTTTTGATATTGATTTTAACCTTAAAACTTGCTCTCGTTTGGACCACGACTCGGGTGAACTCACCAAGTCAACTCGTGACTCGGTGAGGGTTTTGATGTTTTTATTGTTGTTGTTTGTTATTGGTGACGAGGGAAGTATACTTTGTGTTTGGATTGGATTTATTCGAGGGTCCGTTTCGTTTGCGTGGCTCGACAGCTGAGAACCACCACCACCGCGACTTGGGTGGTGGTGGGGGTGAGTTTATATTATTATTGTTGTTGTTTTTGGTATTGGTAGTAGTTAGGATTAGATTTGGATCGGATTGGTTGTTCGGTTTGAGCCGAGGAGAGGGTATGGCTCGTTTTGGTTTCGGATTGATTTTGGTATTGACTTGGGTTGACTTTGGAGTTTTTGATATTGTTGCTTTTGGTATTGACTTGGGTTGACTTTGGAATTTTTGATATTGTTGTGGTTAATATTTTGGGTTTGGTTACAAGTCCCGGGACATATTGTTTTATTTGGAAACGGTAACTAAAATAATTAAATGGATAATATATATATGAAATATAAAATAAATTGATATAGTTAAGTGGATTTGATATCGGACATGATTCCGTATTATGACATTGTGTGCTTGAACTGGACGTATTGGATTTACGGCCTTGGTTATTTGGATGTTATGGACCCTTTGGTACACGAGACGGTAGGGTACGTTAGGCCCGTAAAGATCTTAACGTACCTGGAACCCGAATAAATACAAAATGGTCGATAAAACCTAAACAACTAATGGACTACGCGAATGATATATCCAATCATATTTACTTATATATTAATATTGTTTGAAAAAAAAATAAAGAGTCTTTGACTCGGGAAATGTTATATAAACGGGCAGGTCATGCCGAAATTTTATAAAATTCTTTATAAACTTAGATTATTTTACCAAACATTATTATTATTTCAAAACCTTTTATTTCAGCATTATTTTGGGGAAAACGGGTAAAATCCGAGACTTATTGTTACGTAATATTTATTTATTTTATTTGAGTGAGTTTTCCATATTTCTTTTCTTTTCATTTCTTTTCGACGACTTTCTTCGAGGAGTTCCTTCGTCTTTCTTGCGCATTTGGTTGATTCGCCGACTTATTTTTCTTCTAAACTTTCTTGTCTCCCACACGAGACTTTACGAAATCTAATTCTTTCAATTGCCATTGTATTTATAAAACTTTTACTCAAGCATTGTTTATTGAGATATTCGAGTATAGTTCTGAGTTATGCCATTTATATTGATTATGTTGTGCTGAAGTTCATTTGTTGTGACGCATTATTTGATTGGTTACTATATCTCGTTTCCTGCTGCTATTGTTAAGGTGTGATTCATAGCCCCGCTTTTTATATTTTAATTGTTTATAAACCCTTAGGGTGTGACACATGCTTAAAATGTTTTCTGAGCACAAGTATTTTTGGTATGCTTTTCCTGAATGATATATATATTCCTGACGATGTGCTAAGTAGCTTGTCTTGCCGGAAAGACCCTCAGATCATGAGCCATTAATCACTTGCTAGTGAACGCGAAATTAGTTTATAGGCCTATAGGATTGACCATCCCATTCGTAGTTGTCAAGGGCTTGACATGCGGGTGTACTACTTTCGAATTTGCTGGGTATTGGCAAGTACCCGGCCTTGGGGGCATTTATTATTATGAAAATTCCGCGGTTATTGTTTATGTTAGTACAATGTTACCGACGATTGGTTTGGTTAACGTATGTGTGTCATGAGCTTAGTACCATCAACCGTATGTATGCACTGGGATGCCTCTACATATTGGGTGTTACCTTGATTTACCCGGTATTAGCATTTGTTGCTTATATCATATGATTAAAACCCTTGTGCTCAACTTATTATTTTAAACCCATGGATTACACTCAACCTTTGTACTGATTTTTAAGCATGCGTTTCTCAGGTACTGCTGCAAATTTGTTTTGGAGCTTTATGATACGGGTTTGGTGGAGTGGCAAGGTCGATGGAGTCTTTCTGTCAAGGCAGCTTTATTATCTTTACTATATTTACTTTCATATCATTCGTAAAACCTTGGTGTGTCTTACTTATTTCCGCTGCTAAACTTTGTTAAATGTTTTCCGCTACTAAACTTTGTAAACTTCCCGCTGCAAACTCTATTTTACTATTTCCGCTGCTACTTTGATTTAAGAGTCCTTGTACTCTAAACGGTTTATAATTTGAAAGGTATGTTTTGCAACATTTATAAACGTCCCGTGTTGAGGTCGTTAGCTATAAGTGTGCTTGGTTTCTATTTGCGTAGTGCCCCCAGCATGTTAGTTGTCGTATTTTGAGTTGGGGGTGCTACAGAATGGTATCAGAGCACCGTTTATAGAGAACGAGCTAGCACTCGACTATAAACTTTTTCCTGGAGTCAAAATGTTTTGAGACAGACAGCCGACAGCCCTCCGTGCCACTTCGCGCCCTGGTATTCTTTTATATATATATATATATATATATATATATATATATATATGTGTGTGTGTGTGTGTGTGTGTGTGTGTGTGTGTGTGTGTGTGTGTGTGTGTGTGTGTGTGTGTGTTTTATATTGAGATTGGTTTGGACTTTCCCACTATCATGCTTTGGCTTATAAAATGGTTTTTCGCGAAAATTTGGCTAGTGTTTTTATGTTTCCTTATACTCTTGTAGAGTATCATGTCTGTCCCAGTTCCCCGTGATCAAGTTTCGGTCCCACCCGTTGTTGACCCATTGCCTTTAGGAGACGATGTTGAGTTGGATGTTGATGTTGGTTTAGATGATGATGTAGGTTTAGAGGATGATGTTGATATTGAGGATGATGGAGATGTGGAGATAGATGATAATGAGGAGTTTATGGAGGAGGATCAGGATGTTCCCCCCCCCCCCCCCGCCTTCGCCTGTTGTGTCAGATGTGACTTATGAGTCGGATACTCCTGAGAGTTTAGAGCACGTTATGATTTCTGAGGTGACATCGACAGAGGCCGTGCATCAGAGTTAGCGTTCACTTGTGAAGTTGGGGAGTCGTCAGCAGACCCACGCGTTATGTCTTCAGTGATTGGGGATGAGTTGAGCAGATTGAGGGAGTAGATGACCTGGTGTCAGGGTCGTTACATGTCGAGGGCCAGGAGTACGTATTTTCAGCCATCTACTGTCGTGGAATTGAGGAAGGAGAAGAAGGTAGCAGATAAGTTGCAGGTTGGTTTATATAGGCAGAGTGCTAGGTTGAGCCCCGTATAGGAGACGTATGCTGAGTTTCAGGGACGCTTGGATTCTTTGGATAGGAGGATGATAGAGGTCTGGAGGATGGCGAGACAGTTGTCTCAGACAGAGTTGTATGCAGGAGATGATGGTCGACACTATCGTACTAGTATCATTGAGTTATGGAGTGAGTTGCATGAGATGCAGAGACAGGCCTATGCAGAGAGGATGACCCGCCTTAGGTCTTATGACAGCATTGATGTGATGGATATGTATGGAGATCGTTTAGGAGATCAGTGATTGGATCATTAATAGTAGTTAGTATCTTAATGGTAGTTTACCTAGTATATGCTAAACTGAATTCTTCAGTTGGTAGATTTTATTCGAAACTTGTACTTGTTTTGCATATCTTGTAAGACCAATGTCAAGTATGAAATCTATGATGTATTATGGTGATGTACTATTATTGATGTTGACTTATGCTATATTATGATTTTATTCATGTGATGATGCTTTATCTTGTGATATGATTCTGACACGTTAATCAAATACTTACAAGTGTTTAGCTTTGTATTGATTGATAGAATTATGCCACCTAGGAAGATGACCCCTGCTGCTATTCAACAGATGATTGATGAAGGTGTTACTGCAGCACTTGCCAGGCAAGCAGGTGTTCCTCAGAATGTTGGACCGGCTAGAGCTCAAGCTGTTCCAAACAACCATTTCTGCACTTTTAAGGAATTCATGGATTGTAAGCCTATTGCCTTCAAAGGAACTAAAGGAGCTGTTGGATTGACTCAATGGTTTGAGAAAGTGGAATCGGTGTTTCATAGGAGCAATTGTACTAAGAACAATAGGGTGGAGTATGCGACAGGCACATTGTTGGAACATGCCTTGTCTTGGTGGAATGCTTATGTTCAGGAAAAAGGGAATGGAGGAAGCTTATAATACTTCGTGGGAAGATTTCAAGAAAGCTATGGTTAAGAAGTACTGTTCTCGTAGTGATTTGAGGAAGTTGGATACTGAGTTCTATTATTTGGTTATGAAGGGTTCTGATCTTGCTACTTATGTGCGACATTTCCAAGAGCTGAAGGTGTTTTGTGCTCACATGGTGCCCGATAATGAGAAGTTGCTAGAGAAGTTTATTGGTGAATTGCCTGCCAGTATTCAAGGGAATGTGACGTCGTATAATGCTGAGACATTGGATGACACTATTAGCATGGCTGAACGCCTTATGGATCAAGTGACTAAGCATGGTGCTGTTCAGAAAGGTAATCACTTTGACAACAAGAGGAAATGGGAAGATAATAGAAAGAGCAACAACTATAACCACCCCAACAACCGCTACAACAACAATAAGTATCGTAACAACAATCACCATCACCAACAGAATAGGAGACAGGATACTGTTAAGGCATTTGTGGCTGCACAAGGAGGAGCGAATGTTGGACAGCAAACTCTTTGTGGGAAGTGCCACCAGCATCATACTGGACCATGTGCTATGAGATGTATGAAGTGTCAAAAGGTTGGTCACGTTTCGAGGTTTTGGAAGAATAAGGTTGTAGCGACAGGAGCAAATGCCCAGCTTGTGGTTACATGTTTTGGATGTGAAGAGCGTGGACACTATAGGGGACAATGCCCGAAGAATGCTGGACAAGGAAATGGAGGTACATGAGGTAGAGTGTACGTGATGGGAAATGGAGAGCCGCATCAAGATCCGAATGTTGTCACTGGTACGTTTCTTCTCAACAACCTTCGTGTTAAAGTTTTGTTTGATTCGGGTGCCGATATGAGTTTTGTGTCTTCTAAGATTGCGCCGTTACTTTGACTTACCCCTACTCTATTAGATGTTAGCTATAGTATTGAGTTAGCTGATGGTAACCTAGTAGACACCCGCACCGTGATCCGTGGTTGTACCCTGAACCTGTTAGATCACCCGTTTAGTATTGATTTGATGCCAATCGAGCTCGGAAGCTTCGATGTAATAGTTGGGATGGATTGGTTATCCAAGAATCGAGTGAGCATTGTTTGTGGAGAATGAGTTGTTCATATCCCTCTCAATGATGATATCTAGATTGTTCGAGGTGATAGGAGTGGAACTCGCCTGAATATCATATCATGTATCAAGACCATGAAATACCTTGAGAAAGGATGTCACGCATTCCTAGCACACATGGCTAAGAAGGAGTCGGGAGAGAAGTGACTCGAGGATGTTCCTGTAGTGCGTGAGTTTCCTGAAGTATTTCTTGAAGATTTGCCGGGACTTCCGCCAGTCCGACAAGTGGATTTTCGTATCGACTTAGTTCCAGGAGCTGCACCTGTTGCGCGTGCACCATATCATTTAGCACCATCGGAAATGGAGGAGTTATCGAAGCAATTGCAAGAGTTGTTGGATAAAGGATTTATTCGATCGAGTTCTTCGCCCTGGGGAGCTCCAGTGTTATTTGTAAAGAAGAAGGATGAAACGTTTAGGATGTGTATCGACTACCGAGGATTGAATAAGTTAACCATGAAGAACCGCTACCCGTTACCGAGGATTGATGATTTATTTGATCAATTGCAAGGATCGAGTTACTACTCTAAGATTGACTTAAGGTCTGGTTATCACCAACTCAGGGTTCGGGAAGAGGATATTCCCAAGACGGCATTTAGGACCCGTTATGGTCATTATGAGTTTCAAGTAATGCCTTTTGGTTTGACCAATGCGCCTGTAGTGTTCATGGACCTCATGAACCGAATGTGCAAACCTTATCTAGATAAGTTCGTGATAGTCTTTATCGATGATATTTTGATCTACTCAAAGAGCGAGGAAGAGCATGAGCAACATTTGGCTACGATTCTTAAGTTACTCAAGGATGAGCAGTTGTACGCAAAGTTCTCTAAGTGTGAGTTTTGGATTCGTAAGGTTCAATTTTTGGGTCATGTAATTGATAGTGAAGGATTACATGTGGATCCCGCTAAGATTGAGGCGATTGAGAAATGGGCAACGCCGGTTAACGCCACAGAAATTCGTCAATTTCTAGGATTGGCAGGGTATTACAGGAGATTCATCGAGGGATTCTCCAAGATATCTAAACCGTTGACTGCATTGACCCACAAGGATAAGAAGTATGAATGGGGAGAGGAGGAATTGAAGGCATTTCAGACTTTGAAGCAGAAGCTTTGTAGTGCACCGATCTTGGCTTTACCAGATGGAGTAGAAGATTTTGTGGTTTACTGTGATGCCTCGTATCAAGGGTTAGGAGCAGTTTTCATGCAACGAGAAAAAGTTAATGCATATGCTTCCCGACAGCTTAAGACTCATGAAGAGAAGTATACCACTCATGATTTGGAGTTAGGAGCCGTAATTTTTGCCCTCAAGCTGTGGAGACATTATCTTTATGGTACTAAGTGTGTTGTCTTTACCGACCACAAGAGTTTACAGTATATTTTGGATCAGAAGGAGTTAAATATGCGACAACGATGGTAGGAGACGTTGACCGATTATGATTGCGAGATACGATACCACCTTGGAAAAGCTAATGTTGTAGCTGATGCATTGAGCCGCAAGGACGTTTGAAACCGTTACGCGTTCGAGCTTTAGTTTTGACGATTAACTCGAATTTACCGGCCAAGATTCTACAAGCTCAAGAGGAAGTCATGAAAAGAGGAGAACTTAAGGAAGAGAAAGTTGATGGGATGATCAAAAAGGAGAAACTTGAGAAACGTTCAGATGGAATTTTGTGTTACAAAGGAAGAAGTTGGGTACCTTTGTTTGGAGGACTGGGAGACTTGATTATGCTCGAGTCTCATAAGTCGAAGTATTCTATTCACCCAGGATCTGATAAGATGTATCAGGATGTGAAGAAGTTATATTGGTAGCCCAATGAAAGCTGAGATTGCCGATTATGTCCGTAAGTGTCTTACGTGCGCCAAAGTTAAGGCTGAACATCAGAAACCGTCTGGTTTACTAGAGCAACCTGAGATCCCAGAATGGAAATGGGAAAGAATAACAATGGATTTTGTCACCAAGTTACAAAGGACTTTGACAGGATTCGATGCTATTTGGGTAATAGTCGATCGATTGACTAAATCCGCACACCTTTTGCCAATCAAGGAGAACTACAGCATAGATAAGTTGACCAGGCTCTACGTAAAGGAGATAGTATCTCGACATAGAGCGCCAGTGTCTATTATTTCAGATCGAGACGGCAGGTTTAATTCGAGCTTTTGGAAGTCACTTCAAGATTCATTTGGTACGAATCTTGACATGAGTACCGCTTACCATCCACAGACCGATGGTCAAAGCGAGAGAACCATCCAGACTTTAGAAGATATGTTACGTGCATGTGCGATTGATTTCGGAAATGGATGGGATGTCCATTTGCCTTTGATTAAGTTTTCCTACAACAATAGTTACCATGGGAGTATTAAGGCCGCACCGTTTGAAGCACTCTATGGTCGGAAGTGCCGATCACCTATATGTTGGGATGAAGTGGGAGAAGCACAGCTTATTGGTCCCGATCTAGTTCGTGAGACGACCGAGAAGATTGCTCAGATTAAAGACCAATTGAAAGTTGCTCGTGACCGTCAGAAAAGTTACGTTGACGTGAGACGTAAACCCCTGGAGTTTCAGGTAGGAGATAGGGTTATGTTGAAAGTATCGCCCTGGAAAGGTGTGATCAGGTTTGGTAAGAAGGGAAAGTTGAATCCCCGTTATATAGGACCATTTAAGATTGTGAAGAGGATTGGTCCTGTGGCATATAAGCTAGAATTGCCGCCGGAGCTCAGTAGAGTTCACCCTACTTTCCACTTGTCAAATTTAAAGAAGTATTTGACCGATGAGACCGCTGTAATTCTGCTTGAGGAAATTGAGATTGATGAGCAATTGCACTTTGTTGAAGAACCTGTTGAAATTATGGATCGCGAGGTTAAGCGATTGAAGAAGAGTCGTATTCCTCTTGTGAAAGTTTGTTGGAATTCGAAGAGGGGACCAGAGTATACTTGGGAACGCGAGGACGAGTTTAAACGCAAGTACCCAAATCTTTTCAAAGCCGGGACTGGCAACTCAAACTAAATCCGGGACGGATTTCTAAATAAGATGTATGTGATGTAACCCCCGGTACTTTTTTTCTAAACCTATTGCTAGCCAAAATATCTATTTTCGTACCTGAGACACGTTAAAACTTTTATTTTGTGATTATTTGGGCATGAGAAATGTAAGATATATTGGAAACGAGAACTTTATTCCTTGATTGACTCAGCACAACCTAGAACACTCAAATTGTATTGCATTTGCCAAATTATTTGAATTATTTTGAGTTTTGTAAAAACTCTGAAGTTTATGCTTGATTTTATTGGAAAAATTATTTCGTGAACAATGGCGCAAGTTTCGTAAATTTTTGAGTCCGTTTGCTATGTCGTTCGAGCCCCGGATCATTTTTTTGTTAGAAGTTTGTTTCGTTGGCAACTTTGGCCCCTAAACTACTCATTTCACCTTACCTTATACTTTTCTTTATTACAAAACACACTCTATACTATTTCAAGCATATATATACTCCCAACCACCCCATTTCTCTCATTTTATCAAAATAAAAACATACACACACCACACCCACTCTCTCTCTTCTATCTCTCTCTCTCTCTCTCTCTCTCTTGTCTGCCATCCGACCACCGCCGGCCACAACTCCGGCCGCCGGAAAAATTTTCCAGCCACCCCTAATTTACAACTTTTTATATTTTATAGATCAGGACGTCCCCGTTCCGGTTGTACAAGCCGCTTTAATCAAAACTACCTCTAACACCTCAAACCATCACTACCGCCGCACACCTCACTACCGCCGCCACCATCGAGAGCCACCATCACCACCACCATCATCCTACCGCTGGTAAACCACCCCCCGCCGCCCCTTTTTATTTATTTTCTTTTAATTTTTAAAACCCTAATTTTATTTTTATTTTAAATCCGATTTTTATTATTAAAAATCTTTCATAAAATTTTTTTGATATTGATTTTAACCTAAAAACTTGTGTGGGAATCCTTTTACTCTCGTTTGGACCGCGACTCGGGTGAACTCACCTAGTCAACTCGTGACTCGGTGAGGGTTTTGATGTTTTTATTGTTGTTGTTTGATATTGGTGACGAGGGGAGTATACTTTGTGTTTGGATTGGATTTATTCGAGGGTCCGTTTGGTTTGCGTGGCTCGACAGCCGAGAACCACCACCACCGCGACTTGGGTCATGGATAGAGAAGTCAAACAACTAAAACAGAACCGTATCCCTATTGTCAAAGTTCGTTGGGACTCCAAGCGAGGACCGGAATATACCTGGGAGCGCGAGGATCAGATTCGCTCCAAGTACCCACATCTCTTCACCTAAGACACCCTTGGCAACTATCTTAGACTACAATTCCGGGACGGAATTCCTTGTAAGAGGTAGGTAATGTAACCTCTCGTAAATTTCCCTTACGATTAGTAAATGCATACGAATAAATAAAACAATGTTACGATAAATTAACACCATTTTACGGGTAACAAAATTTTTTTTTATGATATGGCTTGATATTGAACCACTACGATAACTATGATTGACCGTTTACCCAGGAACGATGCTTACACACAACCTAGATTGCCTATAATTATTGCGAATGATAAATAATTATATAACGCGTTTATATTTAATAATACGTTTCGTCTAAATAACGTATACTATTTATATATTCCCCGAACCTACGAAACTTCCCGAGAACGCTCACTAATATTTTTGAACTTTGACACGATAATCGAGACACCCCAGGTGGGCCCCCAACACCCTTTGGGCCACGGATACACCACACAAACCAAACGGACTCCCTTTTATTCTTTATTTTCTGCTGGGCCGAGACCAAACGCAAGCCCACCAAGTTACAAGCCCAAACGCACCTTTTATTATTTTCTTTCTTTTGCACTGCCGCGACACACCCAAAACCACCCTATGTTTTTACGATTTCTACACATAACCAACATGTATTTTTGCTTGTCTCATCTTCCCTAGTACCAAAGAAACAGAATCGATATTTGTTACACTTATTCTTACTCGTTTACTACCCTAGAAAACGCCTAAGCAAACCACCAAACTCACCCTTGATAGATAACACAAAAACGTGTCAACACATTCCTTCGAGCCTCCCATACTCCCCAATGACAACAAAATGAACAATGTGAATGTAAGAAGCGTCAGGAATGAGCAGGAACAAATCACACAAGATCTTGGCAATGTAAACTCTCGATTGGCCATTGTTTGTGGCAACACTATTCGCCTAACATGCAACCTTCATTCTTGTGATCTTTGCTTGTTTCTACCCTTTCAAAAACAGCCTATATAAGCCTCCCATGCAACCCTAGTCGTTACATGCACTTAAACGAACCATACCACTAAAAATATTAACGAGGAGAAGCTATGGAGGGATGAAAGGATTGCTAGGAGAACCACGCCTTGAAGTGAACCTAGGAAGCAAAGCTTGGAGCCTATTGAACCATTGGAAGGACGTGAAGTGAACCACGAAGCTAGTTTACCCTCACACGAACCATACACTCGTTTTACACCACCTTTTCTAGGTGAGGTGAGATCTTGATTTCTTTCTTTCTATACATATATATATACGTACGTTTATATTTTTGCACCAACACTTACTATAAATACCACGTAAATAATAAACACAACATATATATTTTATATATCGTATCATGTATTGGCAAGGCCATTAACGAGAACCTATACTAACCTTGAACTAATATTAACGTATACACACAAAAATCACATGTTTCTAAGTTGGGTTGAACCTGTACGAAAAATACTAAAAGACTTAGTTTATTTTTTTCAACCTATATAGATTTTACGCTTGAGTTTTGTGGCAACACTTTAGCCTCGCCATGTCTAATTTCAACACACGACCTACCTATATTTTTACATGATCTAATTGCCTACTTGATATACTATCAGGAATGATAAATAAGTCGACCTAATAACTTCGTTTAAGCACTTAACGAGACCCAAAGTAAATCGCTATTGAAACTGTTTTCAGACTATTAAAAACCTTACGTGGGCCAAAAAGCCCAAAAAGCTTGTTTTAGCTTATTACGATAAGCTGAGCATATAAGCTGTTTTGAAATATTCTTGTAACTTAAAAATATAGATTTCGACAAAACAAGTATACCCCCAAACCCCTTGGATCGTAAAACTTTAACGGGCCCTTATATTGGCTCGTTAAGCCCAATTAACAAAATAAGCTAAGAATAAGCTAATAAGCTGTTGATTTAAGCTATTTGAAACTTTATGCGCTTATTGAAATAATAAAAATGCTAAGTTTTGAATTTGGTAAAGTTTGGACTATTTTTGCAAATGTTCGAAGGTTAGGGACTAAAAATGTAAAGTTTGTAAACTTGGGTGAAAAGTATAAAAACTGTTTTTCTAAAGTGAATAAACTGTAAATATTTGATATCTGGACTAAGAATGTAAATATTTGATATTTGGACTAAAAATGTAAATATATATAATTTTTGGACTAACGGCGTAAATGTTTTCCGTTAAGGGTAAAAAGTGTAAAATTGAGAAACATGAAGGATTGAATAGTAATATTGATTTTTTTTATAATAATTATATATATATTTTTTATATATACTTATATATATATATTTGAATATATATATTAAATCGATAAATAATAAACATAACTTATTATATATATATATATATATACGAATAAAACGTATATAACGAATAACTAAATTTAGACGAATAAAACAATACGTAACCATTATCTATTTTTATACGACGTAACACATCACGTATGCACTTTATCGATTACTCATAATTAATAATAAACGTTCGCAATGAAACGAGACTTAAGAACTGAAACGTGCCATATCTTATAGGTTGTGTGTGAAGTCGTTGCCTTGCATCGTTGAGATTACAATTGCTCTACTATCCTACTAAGGTGAGTTCATAGCCCACACTTAACTGATTTCTGTGGGGGGATACATGCTCAAAAACCGAACACAAGTCTTTTCCTGATCTTATTATTGCTTAAGTAGCTATTGCCAAAAGTCCCTCGATCATGAACCTTAATCACTTGAAAGGTGAACGTAAATAATTGTGAATAGATCTATTAGGGATTGACAATCCCCATTTGGTTGCTAGAGGAAAGTCACCAAATGCACGTTATTTGAATATAATAGGTTACTGGCAAATACCTATCTTGGGGGCTATATATTTTACATCATTATTATGAAAATATTGATGTCTGTTGAATCGTTGAGTGTCATGAGCTTAATGCAATAATGAATGTGATTTCTAACTTGTTTATTTGTATCGATATTACAATAAACATCTATCTCTTGTGTTCAAACTCTTAATTATAAACCTATGAATTTCACTCAACTTTTGTTGACTTTTAGCATGTTTATCCCAGGTAACTAAAAGGAATGGATGGCAACGGCACGAAGTGGGCAAATAAAGAAACGTTTATTTCTCTTTAAATAAAACTTGTTGTTGAATAACGAATTCTCTTGGAATTATGAATATTTGGTATTTTAAATAAAACTTAAAACGAATCACTTGAATCGTTTTCTATAATTGTGACGAAAGATCCACAATATAATACCCCAAAAGTCTTCCGCTGACATTTTAAGTCTTCCGCTGTATTGATCGATTTTGGGGGTGTTATAATGTGCTAAGTAGCTTGTCTTGCCGGAAAGACCCTCAGATCATGAGCCATTAATCACTTGCGAGTGAACGCGAAATTAGTTTATAGGCCTATAGGATTGACCATCCCATTCGTAGTTGTCAAAGGCTTGACATGCGGGTGTACTACTTTCGATTTTTCTGGGTATTGGCAAGTACCCGGCCTTGGGGGCATTTATTATTATGAAAATTCCGCGGTTATTGTTTATGTTAGTACAGTGTTACTGGCGATTGGTTTGGTTAACGTTTGTGTGTCATGAGCTTAGTACCATCAACCGTATGTATGCATTGGGATGCCTCTACATATTGGGTGTTACCTTGGTTTACCCGGTATTAGCATTTGTTGCTTATATCATATGATTAAAACCCTTGTGCTCAACTTATTATTTTAAACCTATGGATTACACTCAACCTTTGTGTTGATTTTTAAGCATGTGTTTCTCAGGTACTGCTACAAATTAGTTTTGGAGCTTTATGATACGGGCTTGGTGGAGTGGCAAGGTCGATGGAGTCTTTCTGTCAAGGCAGCTTTATTATCTTTACTATATTTACTTTCATATCATTCGTAAAACCTTGGTGTGTCTTACTTATTTCCGCTGCTAAACTTTGTTAAATGTTTTCCACTGCTAAACTTTGTAAACTTCCCGCTGCAAACTCTATTTTACTATTTCCGCTGCTACTTTGATTTAAGAGTCCTTGTACTCTAAACGGTTTATAATTCGAATGATATGTTTTGCAACATTTATAAACGTCCCGTGTTGTAGCCGTTAGCTATAAATGTGCTTGGTTTCTATTTGCGTAGTGCCCCCAGCATGTTAGCTGCCGTATTTTGAGTTGGGGGTGCTACACCAGCAAGATAGAAGCAATCAAGAATTGGAAGGCTCCTACGACACCTTCTGAGATACGCTCTTTCTTAGGACTGACAGGATACTACAGGAGATTTATAGCAAATTTTTTGAAGTTTGCTAAGCCTCTCACTATGTTGACTCAGAAGAATAAGAAGTATGAGTGGGGAGATGAGCAAGAAGTGGCTTTTCAGACGCTAAAGGATAGTTTGTGTAATGCACCTATTCTGACATTACCTGACGGGCCAGATGATTTTGTGGTATATTGTGATGCGTCGAAGCAAGGTTTTGGATGTGTGTTAATGCAAAGAGGGAAGGTGATAGCTTATGCATCCCGACAACTCAAGGTTCATGAGAAAAATTATACCACTCATGACCTAGAGCTTGGTGCGGTGGTATTTGCTCTCAAGAATTGGAGACATTATTTGTATGGTACGAAGAGTACAGTCTATACCGATCATAAGAGTCTTCAGCATATTTTTAATCAGGAGGAGTTGAATATGTGTCAAAGAAGATGGATGGAGCTGTTAAGTGATTATGACTATGACATTCGCTATCATCCTGGAAAAGCGAATGTGGTGGCTGATGCGTTGAGTAGAAAAGAAAGAATTAAGCCAAGACGTGTGCGAGCTATGAGCATAAAATTGCAGTTGAGAATTAAGAGTAAGATATTGGCAGCACAAGAGGAGGCTCTCAAGGATGAGAACTCTGCGGCTGAAATGTTGCGTGGTTTAGATCAGCAGATGGAAAAAAAGGAAGATGGTGGACTATATTTCTTAGATCGTATATGGGTTCCACTAGTGGGAGATGTGAGAAAGGTGATCATGGATGAGGCTCATAAGACAAGATACTCGATTCATCCAGGGTCTGATAAGATGTACTATGATCTTAGAGATGCTTATTAGTGGCCGGGAATGAAGAGGGAGATAGCTGAGTATGTTAGTCAATGTTTAACTTGTTTGAAGGTTAAGGCTGAACATCAGAAACCCTTTGGATTATTACAGCAGCCGTCGATTCCTGAATGGAAGTGGGATAATATAACTATGGATTTCATTACTAAATTTCCTCGCACAAGTAGTGGACATGATACGATATGGGTCATTATGGACAGATTGACGAAGTCTGCACATTTTCTGGCCATTCGTGAGAATTATAAGATGGAGAAATTGGTAAGAATCTATATTAATGAGATTGTGGCAAGGCATGGTGTGCCTGTGTCTATCATTTCAGATCGGGATAGTAGGTTCACTTCGCGGTTCTGGCAATCGTTGCAAAAGGCTTTGAATACACGGTTGGATATGAGTACTGCTTATCATCCACAGACCGATGGGCAAAGTGAGCAAACGATTCAGACATTGGAGGATTTGCTTCGTGCATGTGCTATTGATTTTGGAGGAAGCTGGGATACTCACTTGCCTTTGGCTAAGTTTTCCTATAATAACAGCTATCATTCAAGCATTAGATGTGCACCGTTTGAGATGTTGTATGGAAGGAAGTGTAGATCACCGGTGTTATGGGCAGAGGTTGGGACGAGTCAATTGATTGGACCTGAATTAGTGCAAGAGACTACGGATATGGTCTTTCGGATTAAGAAAAGACTTAAGGCTGCGAGAGGTCGTCAAAAGAGTTATGCGAATAATCGCCGCAAACCGTTGGAGTTTAGTGTTGGGGATCTCGTGATGTTGAAAGTGTCTCCATGGAAGGGTGTTGTACGTTTTGGCAAGAAAGGCAAGTTAGCACCTAGATATGTTGGGCCGTTTAAGATTACGGAGAGGATTGGACTTGTGGCATATCGTTTGAGATTGCCTGAGGAATTAAGTGGTGTGCATGATACGTTTCACATGTCTAATTTGAAGAAGTGTTTGGCGGATGCTAGTTTGCATGTGCCACTAGATGAGATTAAGGTTAATAGAACACTTCACTTTGTGGAGGAACCTATTGAGATTATAGACCGAGAAGTTAAGAGTATGAAGCGTAGTAAGATTGCATTGGTAAAGGTACGATGGAATTCCAAGCGTGGTCCTGAGTTTACTTGGGAGCGTGAGGATCAAATGAGAGATAAGTATCCTAAGTTGTTTGCTGAGAAGTCTGACGAGACGAGCTGTTAAATCTCAGGACGAGCTTTCCCTAAGTGGGGGATAATGTAACAACCGTGATTTTAGCAGGTTAGTTAGACTTATAGCCTTGAGTTATCTAACTTTGTTTGGTGTGGTTTGGGTAGATATATGGGTATATGTGTGTTATTGTGTGATTAGTATTTGAGTTAGCACTAAATCCCTTTGCGTTGTGGTTGTCATTGTGATTTTTGGAGATGTTGATTTTGGGAAACTTCATTTTGATCACCTATGTGGTGTAGAAATGACTTGTGCATATTTGGTGTTTTGTGGTTTTGCGTAATTAACGAGTCTTCGTTCAAGTATTTGAGCGTTAGTAAGTTATGGGAATGTTGTTTTTGTGAGAAATGTTTATGGAGTGTGTGAAATTCTATTTTTGGAAACTTTATTTTTAAAATGAATATTTTCCGGTTTGTCGTAAAATTAAGGTTTATCGCGAAAGACGTTAGGTTTTGATATGGGAATACATAAAATATGAGAAGTATGAGGTTTTGAGTGTAATAAATAAATTTAATAAAAATAAATAATAATAAATATATATATGGAGGGGGTCGGCCAAATATTACGATAACGAGGAAAAAGGAAACTAAATTTGATACCAAATACAACTCTAAGCCTTAAGGGTTATCCACTAATAATATAAATACATAACCAAGACTCCCAAACCCTTTTTTCCTGCAAATTGAGGTCGACCACAAGGAGAAACAAGAAGAAAAATTAGGGTTTTATAGTTTTCAAGCAATAATCAAGAATCAAGGTAAAATCCTTAAACCTTATGTATAATTAATTAATTATTGTTATGATTCATGTAATATTTATTATGATGGAATGTAGGGTTTATATACTTCTGTAAATTAATGAAGTAAAACATGTTAGGATCATTAGTTGTTAATAATATGATAATTGGTTAAGGGAATTGAGTATAAAACACGTTAGATTATGTGTTAGGGTTTGGACAGAAAACTATGGCTGTAAAGATGTGAGTGTAAATAATAGATGGTGAAGAGTTAAGTCACGAATTTTTTGTCTAAATTGAATTTTAATGAAAGAGCTTTCCAAAAAGTCCAACCACGATTGATTTCAAGGTCGAAAAGTTGGTCTTTTGATTTTTCTTTGTTAAGGTGTCAAAGCTATCAAACCGGGACAGAATTTGGGTAAATGTTTGAGGGTGAATTGTGGTTGTAAAAGTGGTATTTTGACTAGCCCTTCTGGAATAGTTAAGTATTAGGTTATATTGGACTACCACGAAAAGGATTCGCGATAAAAACTTGTGGAAGTATTTTATTTTAATTAAAACTTTTTGGTGTGCGTTCAGATCCGAATTTGAGTAGTTGACAAGTTTGATTTTCTTTTGAGTACTTGTGTGTGTTATTGGTCCATGGCCTTCTGGGATTAGCTTGTATGCTTATAAGAGACCATGATAAATTTTTGGTGTGAGTTTTTGAGCTTTATTTATCGTGATTTCATGTGGGCGAATGTACCCAAAAATTCTGCGTTTTCTGATTTTAAAAGTGCAAGGGATTTAGTGAGTGTTAGGTTATGGTAGTGGTTAGTATGGTGTCTAGTGGGTCATATGAGTCTTAGACATCTATCATATGTGTATTACATGGGTTGTAGCTTTTAGCTTGACCTTGTGTAATGTGGATTATTTTTGTGTGTTATAGATTGTGAATTGTTTTTGTGGAAACTGCCAAGTTTAAGGTGAGTTCATAGTCCCATATTTTACTTTGTTTTTAAACATTGGGATGGGAATGATGCTTGCCTTAAATTGTTTAAGTTACTGTGATTATGTGTGTGTCAAAAGAGTTTGTACTAATAATGTTATCGTATGTATGCTATGTGTGATGTAATCATTGTGTGCTTCATTTGGGGACCCATTTGATGTTATGGGTGCTTCGGTTAGGAGGATGCTTATCCTGTTGCTCGCGCATGCGACCTAATTGATGTTGGGATCGGGGGACACGTGCCGTCTTGTTGTTGCCTTTGTGTGTGGATATTCGTTTGCGAATGGATTGTAGCTTACATGATAACTTTAAATTATTTGCCCAACTATATTTTATGATCACAGTAAACGGGTTGCCTTGTGAGTGTATGTGTGTCTAAACCTATGAATCTCACCAACGTTATGTTGACATTTTAAGCATCATTTTCAGGTGAGCATTCTAATGCCAAAGTTGAGGGCACCAATTAGGCGAGACTTAGTTGCATATGGAGAATTTATTTATGTTTTTTTGGATTTGATTTTATTTGGATTTGGTTTTGATACATTTATGTTTTCTGTTTGGTACTTTCATATCTATTGAAGATACCTTTTGGATTTTGTTTTGGTTATTTATTTTTATCTTGGGGTATTGTTACAACACTGTGTGTTGGTACATTGCTCTATTTATGTGCATGTAGTTGTTCTCTATGTAGACACCAGGTGTTGTGATGATATCCATGAAGTTACACCCGCGCGTTTCCGCCGTGGCGGGGTGTGACAAAAATGTCCCTTGGAAAAATTGTGGTTAGCCTAGTTTTCTTGTAGTGATATATGTAAAGTATTGTGTAGGAAATATCAGCGACAAAATTTTTACTGAGCACGTACGCATATACATACACATTGCTAACAACCGATTGATACATTATCATATTTGTTTTGCTCACCCCAATTCTTTTTTTAAACCATACTATCATGAACGGGTTAGTGACGTACCAAGTAAATTTGGTGATTACAAATCACCACGGTCACATTATATGTATTAATATCGTAGGTGTTTCAAGCCATCCACGCCTATGGGTAAAGTTTCTACCAAATCTGGATATGTGGTATGGATGATGATTATGTTTGTGCTTTGGCTTGTCTTCATGATATGATTTCAAGCATTGATTTTAGTGGTTTCACTAATAACTAATAAGGACACCGCCCATTCTAAACCCTAACAAACATTGGCGAGTGCACGTTTTAGTGAAATGTTCAAGGATATGGAAGTCCAATTCGACATGACTGTGAGATATGAAGCAGTTTTTGAGTGTCTACGGGTACCACATGCTTAGGATTTTCTACTAGCTATCCCATAGATGGGCTAGGTCAACATATGTCACCGCTGAAATATCGTACTATCCTTAAGTATTGCCTTATAATTCCTTTATTTTCGGTTGATGATATATGCCCAATTTGTCAGAAGGCATGTTTGGATTCCTTTGGAGAACATGCGGTTCATTGCAAAGAGCTTCCGAGATTCAATTACCAACACGATATGGTTTGGGACATCATTTTTAATGTATGTAGGCGTTTCGGGATCTCCACCAAGAAAGAAGCACTCATAAACTTTTTAACTGACCCGTTAGATGAAAGATCCACACTCATACCGACAAATGTTTTGGTTTTTTTGGTGGGTTAAAGGGAAACATGTGTATGTAGATCTAATCGGTGTTTCTCCTCTCATGAGTTTGAGCAGCCGGGGTTTTACAGCGAGACATGCTACTTTGAAAGCCACCTCATGCAAAGTGACAAAACACGAGAAAGCATGCATTAAAAATTAACACATTTTTATTCCTTCCGCGTTTGATACCTTTTGTTTTCTTGTACCTGAGGCAGTGAGCTCCTCAACATAATCAAACGAGTTATGCATAGTAATGTTATGACACCTAGCGGTGCAGCTTGTTGTTTTCAAAAGAATTAGTTTTTTGCAATCTAAAAAAGACTAGCGGTGCAGCTTGTTGCTTGTTTGCCTTTCACCTTTACATAAATCCTTATTTATTATTTTATTTTATTTTGTTCAGACAATGATTTTAACGGGGAAAAAAATCTGGATATAAAGTAGACTCAGCTATCTGAAATACACTTGATTAATAGAAAATCAAATATGGCAGTCTTAATTCTATGTTAAGACATCTGCATCAACTTGTTAGTTATCTACTATCAAATTCTAGATAAGACTTTTCTAGTTGAAAATCATGTGTCATGTGGTCTTCCAACTATCCAGATGTACCTAGCTAACCACAATTCTCAGTAATAATTATTTTAATATGTTAAAATCATGCAATATATCAAATACTATATACAAATTGATTGCAAAATCAGATCATTGACTGATAATTACCTAGAAATTCAAATTCAAACTTTGAACGAGTATATCAATTAGGTTAACCAGATAAAACAGCAACCTATTTATAATTGCTTTGTACTTTTATTCAACATTTTTAACACATGATGATAATATACCTCGCCCAGTTGCATACCTCAGTCAGTTGCGTGACAAGTAGCATAACTAGCATTTGTAAAGCAAGATTCGCACGAGATAGGACACATGACAAGTGTTCCATACGTTGTCAAGATGAATGGTTAAGTGTGTAACATGAAGTTGTATGATGATTAACTATAATGCCGCTATAAACTAAATTAGGGACTAACAAGAATCTAGGCGCAGAAAAAAGAACGAATTACGTGATGGAGTAGTACAGAGAGGAGCACGGATCACCAAACTAATCTATTCAGGTGATGGAGGCTTATATATTTAATTTTCAACATCTACCTGAGATACAAATTAAAGAAAAAAGCATAACATCGTTACAAAAGGTATCACAAATATAGTCCTACGTATGATCAAAGAGCTTCTCGGACGATATTTGTAGATACTTTTTGACTGATCATTGAAAGAATTCCATGTTCCAAGCATGTTATTGTATACAAATTGATCAAATGGGTGGCAAATATAATCCTACATATATACATAAAACATGTATATCTATACCGATTGTTGGTATTAGGATCTTGATAAGCATAAGATTACTTGGATAATTCTTAATCGTGTAAAGTTCACTTTCGTGATTCAATATTTCTACCCTATTAATTGCCTTGGGTTACAAAAAATTTATATAAGGATAAGATAAGAATGAACACTCACTGTCTAAGCAAAAGAAAGTGAGCAAACATGAAGAATTTGATGTATATGTTGTTTTGATTGTTCATCTAAAATGATGCTTATATATAATAAACAAAGTAGTTTTGATAAAAAGTTACACCCTTTTATAAATGGTCATACCGTTTGGTTTAAAGTAACCAACTTTCAATAGATTTCAGCAACACTTAATAGTGATAGATTTTTATGTTACTATTGACAACAGTCACATCTATTAAATGGTTGCAACATCTTAGTGAAGAATTTTCTGTCACAAACTTTTGCTATTCATCGTATCTGAAATCAAGTTAATTAGTTTATACAAGTATGCACTCTGCACCTCCTGACTTGTGTTATAAATTAATTTGAAATCCATTTGTCTCGGGCAGTCCTAATTATATAAAATACCTGATGACACTAAAATCACCAACACTGATCTCGTAAAACTTATAATAGCTACACGTATCCTTTATTTTTTGGGTCCGGACAACAAGTTCAACCGCACTTCATGTATGTTAGATCCTCTATTATTATTCATAATACTATAAGCTGATGAGTAGTTCTCTTGTTAAGTTCTAACATTAGAGAAGTACCTGCCTGGAAACGCCTTATTAGACAACTTTACCTATGTTAGATTTTCTACCCAAAAAATGTCAATTAATCAAGATGTAATATTCATAACTTACGGTTTCTCTCTACTAGGTTTCTTCTTCTCCTTACATATATGTATATGATTATACTCTTCAACATACCCATATTGACTGGTATTCGTATATATGATACTTCAGAAAATCAAGCGTGGGTTCATATTCGAGAGAAGACTGAAATAAAAAGTGTTTGGATCAAATAAAAATCTTCCTGATGTACGGACGTATGGTTGATTGTTTACGGTCAACAATGCGTTTTCTGGTTAATTGGTGATAGTTAATGATATATCTTCTGGATGATAGACATTTTTAATGATCTACGATTCAATTGGCGACAAGAAACCCTAAATTTAATACTAGTAACATTGCCAATGTCTTACAACACATCAAAAGTTCAATTTTTGATTACTTCATTTTAAAGGTGATGTACGAGTTTTGGTCACGATATATTTGGATCAGTGTCACTTAAGGGGGTTGTATCATGTTTAGTATTGTTCTTAACTAGTTTCCCACTAGTTATGTGGAACAACATACAACCACCGTTGTAATACAGTGGTCCTTGATTTGTGGAGGGAAATTGACGTTTAGATTTGTAGAAATAAATTGTATAGAACCGACCCCAACAAAACATATAAAAGTTACAATCGAAACCACACGCTAAACATCACATGACTAAAAAACTAGAGCAACACAACATGAACGAATCTACAGCCTGGCAGATGGAAGCTACTTATGGTAATTTTGCAGACAAATTATCACACTTATATATGAGCTCAGACCAAACATGTGTTTTCATTTATAAAAAATAGAAAATGAGCATAGAATCAGCTTTATCCTAAAACCGTAGGAGGCAAGCTTTTGTAGTTATAACTTTTATTCATGAGCTGACTATTTGAAAACTTTCCCCAAATTACTGAATTTACCGAGAAAACAAATTCTAAAGTAATATGATTGTAATTTTTTCTGTAGCAAATTAACAACTCCCATGCAACTTTAAGCATACGTCATATGCTGTTACATCAGTTTATTGCAACTGTGGATCAACCTTTTTTTTTTTCTATTTAAAAGCACCATTAGGGTTTGCTTTGCACCGAAACACGATTCCAAATATCTGTCTTTAGAAAAACACACAAGATACAGTCTCAAACTAGTTAATATATGGCTTCCTCGCAACCATTTCAACAAAGCCATGGGAGTCTTCAAGAGCTAGCAAAAGATATCAAGCTAGAGGTCCCTCACCACTATGTTCAAGAACAACAGGAATCCACCTTTGTCTCTAACGGCTCTTCACCTTTGCCCTCCATCCCAGTGATTGACTTGAACGAATTTGTTAGGATACTAGGATACGATAAAGATCATCAGCTGAAAACTCTACGCTCCGTATGCCATGAATGGGGAATCTTTCAGGTTAAGTATTTTTTTTGTTAGCTTGAATAAACTTACTTTCGATATCGATTGCATATATATATATGACTAAAACTAAATTCATTTTGTAGTTAGTGAATCATGGAGTTGACAAGTTGTTGGTGAAGAGGATGAAAAAGGAGATGCTAGACTTTTACAACTTGCCTGTGGAAGAAAAGATGATATACAAGTTGAAGGCAGGTGAATATGAAGGTTATGGCCAAACCATAATCCATGATCAAGATCAGAAAGTCGACTGGGCTGATCGCTTTTATATGATCACTAATCCTCTTCATAGAAGAAAACCTCACTTACTTCCTAAGCTTCCACCATCACTGAGGTCTCTCTTTCTCTAATTCAATCTAACCTGTTATAGTTTGTGTTAATTTTATTTTAAACTAAAACTATTGAAAAAAAAAAAATAGATTTTGTTACATGAATCTATGTACCTCAAATGATATGTATGCTTATAAATTATTAGATAGCTAGGGAGTGACTTGTGCACCACTATAAGTATTTCACACATCATACAATATCCCCACAATTGTTAAAAGAACACATAATAAAGCATGTATATCGAATAACTCTGATCATAATAACAAGTAGAAAAGAATATGATTACTTATCTGATGGGATTCGTTAGAGTTCTCCATACGCTTGTATATATAGAGACTCCCTTCGTCCCCATGGTCCGTGAAACATTTATCTAATGGATGATTGATATTATTAGCAAATCTATTGTAATTAGCGTTATGTAATTGCTATTAGAATAATCGTGCTTGGCACACTAAAAGTATATCTACTCTCTTAATAATAGAACTTTAACATTTGATTTGGCGTTTGATTAAATTTGTGGAAAGTAATTTTATACACTTTAAGAAGAAAAAAACAATGTTTTGTAGCAAGTTTAAGTGGTGTACTTGTACGTTCTCCCAAAATCTCGTTTATTAATTTTTTTGTAACTGTTGAAAACAGATGGGTGTGTGTATATACGAAAATTTGCATGCTATATATGCTTCTTCAAAGAAATTTTTGTTGTTTGTAGAAATTTGGTGAGGATGAGTTATACTATCTTCCTTTCTTTCAACAGAGATACCATGGAGAAATACTTGCAGGAACTCCAAAAACTTGCCATGACTTTGTTTAGTTTAATCGGGCAAGCGGTTGATATCGACAAGCAAGACATGATAGATGTCTTTGAAGATGGAATGCAATCCGTGAGGATGACTTACTATCCTCCATGTTCTCAACCAGATCTTGTTATCGGTCTTACCCCTCACTCTGATGCTTCTGGAGTTACCATTCTGCTCCAAGTCAATGACGTCGAAGGTTTGCAAGTTAAGAAAGACGGCATATGGATCCCTGTAAATTTCCTACCAGATGCTTTCATAGTAAATGTCGGGGACATTCTTGAGGTGAGACCGACACCCATAAATGCCTGACTTATTTTAAATGACATTTTTAAACGTGTGATGATTCAATTCCGTTTATGTTGGAGATCAGGTCACCAGCCTAATTATACCGTTAGGTGTCTAACATGTTAAGTATCTTTCATGTTTGACAAAAAAACGTGTGAAATATTTTATTCTGATTCTATGGAGATTTTGGGGGCCAGGATTGAAAAAGTCCAATTTAGAAACTAAAATTTACTACATATTACTGTATTGTATGATATACAATTCTGCTACTGCTTTTCAAAAAATAAAAATAAAAAAAAAAAAAAAAAAAAAAAAAAAAAAAAAAAAAAATCTGCTACCATCAGAGGGTACATCTTTGGCACCATCACAGGGAGCATCTTTGTCATTCTGGTATTAATATATTTTACAGCCATACCCCAGAAATAAACTAAACTTTTAACTGATAAGAATTAAGTAAAACGCAAAGTACTAGAATAGCCAGTCGTTCTTATTTGGTTTCTTAACAATCAGATGCTTATGATATATTGGATTAATATTGATAGATGCCAGTTTCTTATACCAATCTTCTAAGGGTGGTTATGAGAATTTAGCTTTTTATCATATATCGTCGTAAAAACTACATTTAGGAAAATCCTGTAATAAAAAATAATATATGATTAGTTCTCAACTCTAGCTAGCTCGGTGCTATATGTAAACTTTACGTGATGCGTTATTATGATATTCTTAAGTATTTTAATGATTAATGAGATACATATGCCTTTATATAAAAATGTATCATTATCGGTAAACATAGAACCAAGAAACGCATTACATCACCACCGTAATTATTTGAATGGATTCAATTCACAGATAATGAGCAATGGTGTGTACAACAGTATTGAGCATAGGGCGACTGTAAATGCGATGAAGGAGAGGATTTCATTAGCCATGTTCTTCAATCCAAAGCTTGAAGCAAATGTTGGGCCTGCAAAAAGCCTCCTCAAGAACACAGGAGATCCACCTCTTTATAAGACACTCGTAATGGAACAGTATCTCAAGGAATTTTTCTCGGTTAAGCTCAACGGAAAAACATTTCTAAAGAAAATGAAGCTTGAAAACGAATCCAAAGAAACTTGATCATGTATATATCTATGCCTTCTGTTGATCACAGTACTCGTGTAAAATATATTTATCGTGTAGAAACTATAAGGTGTTGAAATAAAGTTACCAACAAAATGTTTCCATTGGTAAGTTGTGTGTTAGAAATTACCAATGGAACAGTCATTGGAATTAAATTCAGTCCCATTATACTATATAACTGGTTCTATATTTTGTCTTTGGAGCTGTGTTTCTCATGTCTTCTGTATGGTTTTTGTGATCCAATTCCATAGACTTGTTTGGGTCGCCTAATTTAACCTGCTGGGGTATTCTTTCTTCTAATAACTGAAGCCAGATTAGGTACAGATGTACAACAGAAATAAGGTGCTCAGTTATTTTGATCACTTGAGATCCAATGTATCCTATTAGCGACGAATTAACACTCTGTCTCTAATGTTAGCAACAGATTGCAGACATTAAAGATATTATTTGTAACAGCGCTCTTCGGATTGTCATTATCTGTCGTGCACTGTGTTATGGCATGGTTAGCAGAAGGCGGAAGAATGGTGTTGTGTTATGTCCAAGGTAGTGGAAGGCGGAAGAGGAAAAAGTTGTTGGTTGCGGTAGTGGAAGGAAGGAGAACTACGGTTATGGGTCGTATCAATTGGTGCTTTCATTGAGAGCTCTTGTTGAGAGGGTTTTTTATTAGGGTTCCAATCTTAAAAATTAAAAAAAAAAAAAAAAAAAAAAAAAAAGTACTGTTCATCGAACACTGTTCATCAGCACTATTCATTCCGGAGTACTGTTCATCGATCACTATTCACGGCTACTGTTCATCACGAGTTACTGTTCATCAGGGAAAAAAATTTCTTCTTCGAGATATTGTTCATGGCATCGGGCAGCAGCGATCGGGACGCACTATCTAAGCTATTGCAAATGGGTAACGTGGCTGAATATCAGAGTGAGTTTATGGTACTTGCAAATCGAGTAACAGGGATATCTGAATCTTTACTTATATCGTTTTATATCTCTGGACTTAAACTGGATATACAATGTTTATTCTTACGGTCAAATCCCAAAACGTTAGACGAAGCTTTTTCATTGACCCGTGCGGCGGAAACACGCTTCACGAACCTAGATATTTGGGAATTTTTGAGGTCCAATCCTTTAACTTTGGGAGAAGACTTCTTCAAAGCTCGTATCACTGAGGCTCGTTTTGAGATAATTGTAAAGGAAGAGAAAGAGCACATCGTTGAAAAGAAAATAGATGTCATTCTACCATTAGAGGGTGAATTTGCTTCACCTAAAGCTGAAAGGTTATTGAATGCTGATGAGTATATTGGAGTTGAAGAGGTTGTGGGTGGTGGCGAAGTGCTTAATGTTGGCGAGGATGAATTGAATAGAGTGATATCGACACTTAAGGATGGATGTGGTGAATTTGATAGTCGTTTGGATGAAATAAATTTGAATTTAAGTGAGGAATTAGCGGACTCTCAATCTGCATATTCTTCGTATCACCTTGAGGGCAAGGTAATTTTTTAAGGAGTGGGGAATGTTATGGCATGGTTAGCAGAAGGCGGAAGAATGGTGTTGTGTTATGTCCAAGGTAGTGGAAGGCGGAAGAGGAAAAAGTTGTTGGTTGCGGTAGTGGAAGGAAGGAGAACTACGGGAGTGAAAGATAGGAGTAGTATTGGGATTAGGATATGGGATCCCGGAATCAAGAGAAATTTTTCAACACCACACCTTGAGGACAAGGTGATTTCGAAGGAGTGGGGAATGATACGCCTTTGGATAACTATCTTTTATTTAGACGTATTCGAGTCATATTAGGAAAGAGTCATGTGAGTCATTATCTAGGAAAGTATCTTTTATTTTATGAGTTTATCTTGTATCGACTTGTGATACAAGTTAGGGTTTATTCGGTATTTATATACCACATCATTCATTAATGAAAAGTATGATTTGTCTAATAAAAATATCTCTAGTTTTCTTCTCTAATATTCTTAAGGAGCTTGCGCCCGCTTGAAGTGGTGCCCTATCCTGATACAACCCATAACCGGGTCGTATCACACTGTCTACTTTCTAGTAGTTTGGTGAATCCGTAATTGCATTGATCGCTGTTTTTGTTTATATGGTAAATTTGTAAATGGATCTTCGTAGTTTCTTTTATAATGGCAATGTATTGCCTTCATATTAATATTATTAATTTACACAATTTACATATTAGGATGAGATACTCTGTCTCACTCACTTCCTCCACACAACCTTCTATATCACTTTGAGACGATACTACAAGTAAACTTCCATTTGACACAAAAGGTGTCACAGAATCTGACCTTTTAGTCACACGTTAAACAAAATGTGAGTAGGACGTTATAATTTTGATGTTTAATGATATTTTCTATAATGAAATCCCGTTAATGCAACTTCATACTTTTGTGTGATACTATAAATAGGCCTTTACTTACACTTCTTAAGTGTAGGAGAAGAGTGACACATTAGTTACTTCTAGTGACATATTTTTTAATTTTGTATCTCCTTTCTATGTGTCACTAAAAGACAATTTCCTTCTAGTGTTGTTTCTACTTCTCTTCCCGATTTCATACTCTAATTTTTACATTAGCACATTTAAAACCTCAACATTTTTATAGAATTCCTAAGTTTTAGTTCCTATCTTCTTTTGCATTTAAAACAGCTAATTTATCTCTTGTTTTAGAGATTTAAGAATTGGTTTAGTTCCTTGATAAGACGGTTATGAAACTTGATTATAACTTTATCTAGCATATGAATATTTTTCAAAGATATGTATCTTGTTTTGAAAAATTAAATGCTTTATACGTTTTTCTTTAAAGTTTATTTCTTCTTTCAATTAGGATCTTCAATTTGGTCAATAAGATCCTAAGTAAGCTTTTGTTGATTGGTATTTGCTTTTATACTAGATAACTCATTTGAGGACAGAATTGAAAGAGTAATAGCATGAATAATAGTATTGAGAAACTTGTGTTCGAAAATTGAAATAAACTTAAGAAGAAAATATTCTAATTATTGTTGTACCGAGCAGTTCTCATGCAATAACTGTATATCTTCCTAGTTTTGGTTTCTTATTAATTAGGTCAGATTCTTGTAACAGAAGCGCATGTTTTATTATTAAAAACACATTAGAAGAGACTTGGTAATAGTCTGCCATTAATTAGTATACCCCAAACACTATTATAAATATATCATCTTGAGAAGACTTCCCACTTGCAACATCAACAAGCACACCAAAATTATTTCAACACATTCTGTAATGGATTCCTTAGAACCATTACAGAGCAATGAGAGTCTTCAAGAGCTTGCAAGAAAACTCAAACTGGATGTCCCTGAGCGTTACATTCAGGATCATTTAGAACCAACCTTTGTCTCTTATGACTCTTCCTCTTTACCCTCTATCCCAGTTATTGACATGAATGATTTGATCAAGAACTTGGGATCCGATATGGATCAACTAAAGAATTTGCGCTCCGTATGCCATGAGTGGGGAATTTTTCAGGTTAAGTATAGTATCGCTAAGTAGTTTAGATTAGTGTTCCTATTGCTATTTTAGATAACTAGAAGTTGGATTCATTTGCAGTTGGTTAATCATGGAGTTGACAAATTGTTAGTGGAAAATATGAAGAAGCAGATGATAGAATTTTTCAAGATTCCTGAGGAAGATAAGTCGAGGTACAAGTTGAAGGCGGGTGAATATGAAGGTTATGGTCAGACCCTACTCCATGCTCAAGATCAAAAAGTCGACTGGGCTGATCGCTTCTATATGATCACCAATCCTCTACATAGAAGAAAACCACACTTACTTCCGAACTTCCCACCATTAATCAGGTCCTTCTCTGTCTCTTTTGTTGTTGTCTTTTGATCTGTAACATAGAGCTTTAACAGTTCCGTATAGTCGTGACCCGAAAAGGCAATGTTTGGCTTGCCGGTAATGTAATTTAAATGTTTGAGCATTAACAGAACATCTTAAATGAATCTTTATTACAGAAAAATATAATTAAGAAAGTTTGTTGATGAAAGCCATGATTACAATTGTTGAATATTAACATGCTATGTTTTTCAAAACTGTTAAGTTTTTACTGTACTAACTTAAAACATGTTTCCTTGTATTTCTATATTCAACTTTTGCAACAGAGATACCATGGAGACCTATTTACAAGAACTGCAAAAACTTGCCATGACTTTGTTTGGTTTAATCGGACAAGCAGTAGATATTGACAAGAGAGAGATGTTGGATGTTTTCGAAGATGGAATGCAATCCGTGAGGATGACTTACTATCCTCCATGTCCACAACCAGATCTTGTTATTGGTCTTACTCCTCACTCTGATGCTTCTGGAATTACCATTCTGCTCCAAGTCAGCGACATTGAAGGTTTGCAAGTTAAGAAAGATGGCACGTGGATACCCGTGAATTTCCTACCAGATGCTTTCGTCGTAAATATGGGAGATGCTCTTGAGGTAATTACTAATTAGGTGTCTTTCTCCACCTCAAATGCAAGACAATGAGACAGAATTTGCAAGATGAGACCAAGTAAATGAATTGAAAAACCCTTCTGCCTTTCAAAAGAAATTTAAAAAAAATATATATAATTAAAAAAAAAATTGATAAACAAATACACTAAGTCAATGAGTTTTTAAGTTATTAATTTCTAAATGCACTTCTTGAACGTGACTATACATTTGATTCCTTTATGGTTTGAAGCCAAGTCGTGTAATTATTTTATTATCATGTGTCCATCTTGAACATGTTGAATATGATCCTTGATCGACCAGAACACATCTCAAATGTTTTCATTTTGTTTTTTTTATTGAAGTTCAAAGTCAGACGTGCTTCATAAACTGATCACAAAAAATAATTACAAAATAAAAAGAGAATAGTATAATCAGGGAATCTTTGAAAATTTTAAGTTGTGAAATAATTAAATAGATTTATATGTTAATGGAACAACCGTCTCTAAATAATTTAATTAGGTTCAGAGCATATACTAGTTTATAAAATCCGTTCTTTAATTATGTACAAACATATATTTATTTAGATCCAAAATTTTATAATGGATTTGAAGGTAATGAGCAATGGTGTATACAACAGCATTGAGCACAGGGTGATGGTTAATGCAACAAAAGAGAGGATTTCGTTAGCCATGTTCTTCAATCCAAAGCTTGACGCAGATGTTGGACCTGCAAAAAGCCTCCTAAAGAACACGGGAAACCCACCAATGTATAGAACACTTGTAATGGAACAGTACCTCAAGGAATTTTTCTCGGCAAAGCTCAATGGAAAGACATTTCTCGAGAAAATGAAGATTGTAAAGGGAGAAAACGGTGGAACTTGATCAAATATCCAAGTCATTTGTTTAGTCTATTACTCGATAATACAACTAATTGATTGACATGCATATAAATTTCATTTATAGTAGTTATGAACCAAAGCTGCAGGCCGCTGCCATGTAATATTTATCGATGGTCTCGAAATTATATCATTTTCCCTTTTGTGGAAAACCGTTGAGATCTATTTGAAATGCTCTTAAATTGACCTTTTTTGCGGTGACTTCCTGTTTTCTTTCAGAGGACGACTTCGTAGTACAATGAAATTGCATCGCCAACCACCTAATATACTTAATATCAAACGAACACGCCCTAAAGCCATTATAAATACTTTTGCCTAAAAAGTTGCCATCGGTGACAGCTGAAAAACGTAGCTAATTAGCCTTTTAGAGACGGCTTTGGCAACCAGAAGTGGTGGTTACTAAGTTGCCCTTTGCAAACTCTTAGTTTAAAATTACCGATATGAGAGTTTGAACACGAAAACATATAAATCATCCAACAGTAACTGGGAAAAAAACAAGAAACAAAACTATATCTTCGTAAGGTTTTTTTAATGTTTTGTTGTGACGCGAGACGAAAACTCCGAAACTAACCTTCGAACCAACTGTAGGAAATTGAAAACATATGCCTCACCTTGATAATAGTTTAGTAAAGTCTTAAGCCAGTTAGTTTAGGTCCGTTTAGCCTTTAAAGTTTCTTTGTCAGTTTTCTATTTAATGTCAATCAAATCAATTCAGTTTATAAATCATTTTTTTAGTCTTTGGTTTCTACACATATAACTAGGGATGAGCGCGGGTCCAGAACCGGACCCGATAGATTTGGGAACCAAATATTTTGAAAAGTAAAAACCGAGAACTGAACCGAATATAGTTTTTAGTTCCGGTTCTTCGGGTTATCCGGCTAGGAACCGATTTTCTAAAATATAAAATAAAAAACCTTATGCACTAATGAATTAGGCAAATAAAAAATAAAAAATAAATAAAATTGAATTTTTTCAGTATTTACAATCGTTTACATTTAAACCAATAACGTATAACAATTAAAGCATAAAAACAAACAAACAGTCATTTTATAATTTTACATTGTTCAAATGTTTAACAAAACAATGACACTTTATAATCCGAAAAACAAAATAAAATAGTTTCAAACTTTATCCAACCAAATAACTAAAAACGTTTATTGTTCCACAGATTGTTTCCATTTATCTCTTCCGATTAGTTTTTCTAATTGTTCTTCCATATCTTTCACAATCACGTCATCTTTAATAGGGAAGAGCAAAATAACAAGAGAATTGGACCAAAACTGAGTTGCGGGTTTTGTTAGATCTGACCAAGTATTGTCATTGACTCGCTCATGGTTTTAGAAACAAATGTATTTCATGAAATGTTTTGAGAATAGGAAGTAAAGAAAATTACATATTTTTAGAATTATTGGGTATTCAGTTTTAGAACGAAGAACCGGTGGATCCGAACCAACCTAAGAACCGAAAAATGTCAAACTCAAGAACCAGAACCATCGGGTCTGAATCCGGTTCGGTTCCAATCCGGCACTTGGTTCCGGTCCGATTCTCTGATTCTTTTGCTCATCCCTACACCTAACTTAGATGGCTCAAATGAGGTAGCTCCTCCTATTTTGTTCTTCGGTTGACAAGATTTATGTGAACCGTCGCGTTGCATCAAAGTCAAATATATTGATCGATATGACGACTCCGCCGCAATGTATTGGCAAAAAAACGTCTTTAACATATATTAGTGACTAGTAGAAATTACTTAGAATTCATGATTGTAGACAAATGCATGGTAGTTATAGTTAGAAATGTTATTATATAGGAAGTGCGGTTTAAAATAAACCAATAGAGATATATGCAACAACTATAGCGTATTTTTTGTTTTCTGTAGCGTTAGATTCTTGTCATTGTCAATCAAACCTTTTTATTCATATAAAAAGCATATACGTTAAGGAAAAATTAAAATGGTTATCTTATCCCCCGAACTAAACATCTATCAAATATATGTCATATGACGTGGCATCATTCCACTTGTAACATAAACAAACAACTCAATTCAATTTGAAGCAAACAGAATCTGAAATGGCTTTCGTACAACCATTACTGGGCCATGAAAGTGTTCAAGAGCTAGCTAAAGACCACAACGTCACTGTACCTGATCACTATGTTCAGGAACATCGAGAACCCACCTTCGTTCCAAATGATTGTTCGCTTACGCCCTCTATACCAATCATTGACATGAATGATTTGATCATGGGAGGATTAAATATGGATCTTCATCTGAAATATCTGCGCTCGGTATGCCACGAATGGGGCATCTTCCAGGTTAATTAAGCATCTCTTTGTAGCTCAAACATATGTTTGATTTATATTTTAGGTTAACTTTTCTGAGTTAATTTGTAGTTAGTTAATCATGGAGTTGACAAATCATTGGTGGAGAAAGTGAAAAACGAGGTTACAGAATTCTTCATGCTTCCCTTAGAAGAGAAGCTGAGGTACAAGTTGAAGGGAGGTGAGTATGAAGGGTATGGTCAAACCATACTTCATGATCAAGGTGAGAAAATCGACTGGGCAGATCGCTTTTATATGATCACTAATCCTCTTCATAGAAGAAAATCAAGCTTACTTCCAGAGTTCCCTCCACTATTAAGGTGTGTCTCTCTCATGTCTCTCACATAGTGTAAGAATACATAATTTTGACGGTAGGAAACATACAATAGATGACTCTTTAAGGGTTTGGTGCTCAGTTTGGTTTCTTTTGGTGCTTTGAATTTTCTAGCGTCACGCTGTTTTTTTAGTTCAATTATATATGCCGTTCAAGATACAAGAAAGGCGGTTATGTTGGCGAGACGCGGAAGCAAATTTTGTTAAACTCTAATCCAACGATAGATAAACAAGGTAAACTAAAACCCAAATAACATGTAACACTCTAAAACTTAATTATATTACTTCATCTGTCCCATAAAAAGTATCCACCTTACTGTTTATGTTTTTTTCAAAATAAGTGTTCAATTTTTATATATAGACGGTAATTATGACCGGTAATTCTTACTTTACCCTTATAATCAAAACATGCATTAATTACTCATTTCTAGTTTCTATATTTATTATGAGAGTAGAAATGACTTTTTATCAATCAAAACTAGCATTAGTTACATATTTCATAATTTGTCTATTTTTTTGTTTGTGGACACTCTTTTTGTGACGGAGGGTGAGTAATATTAAAAAATGATCCATATAATGATAATAAACACTATATTTTTATAAGGATGTAACTTGTGGAGAAAGAAACCTAATTATAGTAAGTAACGAATTAAAAAATAAAAGAAGATTCTTGATATGATGTTTCTACGACATAGAGAGATGTTTGTCTATAGGGCGTAAGACAATAGGCCTCGTATAAAATTCTATTCAACAGTTCTAAAGCATAGAGAGAGAAATATCTCTACGACGTAGAGGTCACAACTTCTACATCTTGAGATTTTGAAACTTGTCCCCATCATTCTCCCTCGCTTAAATAGAACTCGACCCGAGTTCTCATGTGTAATTTTGTTCGTGGCGTAAACGTTTGATTCTTGATTAATGCCTTTGATCTTTAAGGGAGTTCATTTTAGGTTTGGTGCTCAGTTTGGTTTCTTTTGGTGCTTTGTATTTTCTAGTGCCTCGCTATTTTTTTTTTCAATTCTATATGTCGTTCAAGATACAAGAAAGGCAGTTATATTGACGAAGGACGCGGAAGCAAATTTTGTTAAACCCTAATATAATGGTAGATAAACGAGGTAAAACCTCCGGGGAATAAAACCCAAACAAGTGATATAAGTCTAAAAACTTAATTATATTAATATCGCAAGATGTTCCATACAATGATAATAAGCCCTATATGTATAGAGAAAGAAACCTAATTATAGTAAATAATGAAGTAGACGAAAAAAGAAGATTCTAGATATGATGTTTCTTAAGCGTAGAGAGATGTTTGTCTCTTGGGCGTAGAGACTTTAGGCCTCGAATAAAATTCTATTCGAGAGTTCTACGGCGTAGAGAGGGAAATACGCCGTAGAGGCCACAGGTTCTACGTCGTGAGATCTTGAAACTTGTCCCCATCATTCTCTCTCGCTTGAAAAGAATTTGATCCAAGTTCTCATGTGTAATTTTGTTCATGGGGTAAATGTTTGATTCTTGATTAATTCCTTTGATCTTGACTCGTTTACCACACTCCCACAAGTTTACACTTGAACCAAACCTTCGAGTTTTCAACCTCACGTCATCTTCCTCCTTCAAAACAAATTTCGCCTAAAATATCTTGGGGTAAATAGCCTTGTTTGATGAATAATTGAAAACCTCACGTCATCTTCCTTCTTCAAAACAACCTTCTAATCGTATCCGTCTTCTTTTCATTAAGATCCATACTAAAGTCTTGATTGACTTCACCAATCTTCATACACCTTCAACATGTTCTTCATCTTTAAAACCTAAAAACTTGTCTTCACAATTATTCAAAACAACTACTTCGTTTGTTGATTCTACTAAAGTAGTAATTTTTTGTCTTCATGTTGCTCGTAAACCTGAAGTTCTTTGATTTTCTCAACTTGTTCTTCAACAGCGTCGGTCTTCAATATCTTTCTTCAATCTTAAACTCGGCCATTGGTACATGTAATTGTTCTTTGGATGGAATCATCTCAATTCTCTTTCCTTCCCATAAGAAAAGGTAGATGTTGCGTCACATGGCCATGATTTTCCTAACTGAATATGAAAATCCTCCATGTTATTCAAATCACAAATTACCTCATCCTTGTAGAATTTACCAATAAATACTGGGATCCTACAAACCTCATGACCTCAACCAAACAAGTTTCTATTGAAAAATTAAAGTAATTGACCAATTTTCTCAACACCAAGTTCCTAGCCTGATAATTATCAATGATAAAGAAAGTACCTTATTATTGATCAAAATTTTTGAATGAAACTGCTTGATTGTTGATAGTTGGATCTCCATCTTCATTCTTTCCTCCCATTCATCAACCCTCTTATTGTTGAACGGGGATTGGTTGCACCTATAGTTATCAATAGATCAGCCTAGCGTTGGACGAATTCCTGAACCTCCATAACTGCTAGCCTTGTGGTTGTTACCTCCACCTACGAACATGAAGATTAATTTCATATGCGTTAGCATACTCTATTTGGGCACTAGTCAAACCATAGTCATCAAAGGTATCATCATCATAGGGGTCTTGATCATAGGGGTCCTCCTTCCATTGCTCATATAAACTCTTCATGCCCGCTCTACTACCACTTTTAGCACCGTCATATGCCATAACTAGTAGTTTCATTGTAGTCTTCAAGAACTTCATCATCACTATCCGAAATAACCAAATTCCCAACCTTAGAAAACGGATTACCTACCTTTTTTCCATCATTAACCATGTTAGGTGTGCTATTTGAAATAACAGAAATAGCAACATTAGATGAGCTAGGGATGCTTTCATTGTTTCCCACGTGTCCCACATTAGCCTCCTTTTGTATAGGAAGCGGGTTCCCATTATCACCCAGAAGCACAAGCTTCCCCTCAATTATTAATCTTTTCAAGGAGAGATGTAGTACTTGGACTTGCCTGTTTATCCATGTTCCCAATTCCATTACCAAAATCTGAATCTTTACTAACACTACTACAAAATACGTCTTTTAGACCCCCAAATATAGACCCTCCAAGGAAAACGCAGGTCTAAATGTCAAAATTTCCCTCAAAACTATTATTTAGACCGGTGTAAATGAAAGGGACCGGTCTATATCACTTTTTCATATTTAGACCGGTGCGTTTATGAATAACCGGTCTAAAAGACCATTATTTAGACCGGTGATTTTTATAACAACCGGTCTATATAACAAAATCATTTAGACCGGTTACAATAATTTAAACCGGTCTAAAAGAATTTTTTTGAAAAAAATGCCCAACGGCTACAAAGACAGATCTGCTATTAATACCATCACACCAACCTCAATTTTCTCATTTAATTCACCCGAAAAATATCAAAAATATCCTTATAATTACCAAATTCTTCCACATTAACTACAATTAAAAGGTATGAATCACTTCTTATGTATTTATATTAATACTAATTAATGTTTTTATGATTATTTATGTAATCCTTTCTATAAAAATGTTATACTTATATTAATCACTACTTGTGTGTTTATGTATATAAATTTGTTATTATGCATAAATGAAATATAACATGATATTTTTTCTATTTGTATAGGAACGTTTGTGTAAATAGTCCTTGTATGGTTACCGAAATGCGTTGTTAGGTTGATTAACTCGTGGAAGTGAGGTATTTTCTAAATTTACAAAAATAATTTTTTTTTATGCAACATTCATGTGTATAAATTTATTGCAACTCCTGCGCCACTAGTTTAATTCCCGTCCGAAAATAACCTAATAGAGGTTAATTTCGGATTGTCCCCATTTGAGAAAGCTTTTTGAATACTTTGTCGCATTTAGGATGTGAATGTGTATTATCATATTGAGTATAATTTAAGATGGATCGTAGTATATGGATGTACCAGATAGAACGTGCTACCATCGAATACTTGGAACATTTGTCTCATTTTCTAAAAGCTGCCGAAGATGATCGGGTGAAGAGAGGAAAATCAAAAGTTCATTGTCCTTGTAAAAATTGTTTGAATTGGAAGTGTCATACCAATTTGAAAACTATTAAAAACCATCTCATAGAAAAAGGGTTTATGCAAAGGTATACTTGTTGGGAATTTCATGGAGAAGTCAAAGCTAAAAGTAACACGTCCGTTTCCAATTGTAATGTCGAACAAAACAACGATTCATACAATAATGATCGTTTAAATGAGATGTTACATAATTTGGAGGATAATGTTGCTGAAAAAAATCAAAATCAATTTCAACAATTGCTTGTCGACTCAGAAACACCGTTATATGAAGGTTGTGAGGATTTTACCAAATTATCTGCTGTTTATAGACTCATGAACGTTAAAGCAGTTAATGGTTGGAGTGACACGGGTTTCACAAGTATACTAGAAGCGTTACATGAAATGTTCCCAAAAGCCAAGTTGCCTGTTTCAACATACCAAGCAAAAAAATTGATGTGCCCGATGGGAATGGAAATCGAAAAAATAGATGCATGTCCAAATGATTGTATGTTGTATAAAGATGATGACAAGAACCTACATGCATGTCGGATTTGTGGTAAATCGAGGTACAAACGAAAAAAAGACACACCACTTAACCCCGACGTGACCAAGAATGGACCACCTGCTAAATTATTGTGGTATTTTCCTATTAAACCAAGATTGGAAAGATTATTTTCAAATGAAAATGATGCAAAATTGTTACGTTGGCATGCCGAAGAGCGTAAGAGAGATGGAAAAATGAGACATGTAGCTGATTCACTTCAATGGAGGAACATCGATAATGAGTTTAAAGAGGAATTTGGATATGAGATTAGAAATATACGCTTTGGACTTAGTTCAGATGGAATTAATCCTTTCGGAAACATGAGTAGTCGTCATAGCACTTGGCCGGTTCTTTTATGCATATACAATCTTCCACCATGGCTATGTATGAAACGAAAATACATCATGATGTCATTGCTAATACAAGGTCCTAAACAACCTGGCAATGATATTGACATTTATTTGAAGCCGTTAATTGATGACATGCAAGACCTGTGGAGTAAGGGCATAAAAGTGTATGATGCGTACAAGAAAGAGAATTTCCAATTGCGAGCCATGATTTTTTGCACTATTAGTGATTTTCCTGCTTATGGAAATTTGTCGGGATACAAAACGAAAGGGAAAATGGCATGTCCTGTGTGTCAAGATCATACTCATTCAATTTGGTTGTCTAATTGTAAGAAAACGATATATATGGGACATCGAAGATCACTTCCAGTGCATCACCAATACCGTAAAAAGAGAAAGTTGTTTGATAATAACGTTGAAGATAAAAAGCTACCACCGCCATTAAATGGACAGGCTACATTCTCCCAAGTGGAAGATATACATGTTGTGTTTGGGAAAGGGAAAGAAGGCACTTCAACTTCAAAAGAGAGTATTTGGAAAAAGAAGTCTATATTTTGGGAATTACCGTACTGGGATCGCTTGCAAGTTCGACATTGCCTTGATGTCATGCATATCGAGAAAAACGTGTGTGAAAGCTTGATAGGATTATTGTTGAACATTCCCGGGAAGACAAAAGATGGGGTTAAGGTTCGAAAGGACATGGAAGCCATGCAAATCAGACCAGAGCTTACTCCTGTAGAGATTGCTGGGAAGACTAGTACATATCTGCCACCAGCTTGTTATACCATGTCTAAGGCCGAGAAAACCAAATTTTGTCAATGTTTGAGTGGAGTTAAGGTTCCATCTGGGTATTCAGCTAACATAAAAAAAGTTGGTGTCAATGCAAGACTTGAAGTTGTTTGGTATGAAGTCTCATGATTGTCATGTCTTGATGACGCAGATGATTCCCATTGCAATTCGTGGAATACTACCAAATCGCATCCGACACACAATAACACAGTTGTGTTTGTTTTTCAACATGATTCATTCGAAGGTGATTGATCCCGAATTGTTAGATTGTGGTGATAGGGCCTGAGCATGGGGGTCGCACAAGGACTGTTGGGAATGGGATTGGGTTTAGGAAAGGAGTTAAAGGATATAAACAAATAAAGAAGAAGAACAAAAGGATTGCAGAAATTGAAGAGGTCGTGGAGAGGAAAATGAGTGAAAGAGATGCACAAAGAGACGCAGAAAGAGACGCCGAAAGAGATGCTAAAAGAGATGCTCTAAGAGATGCTGAAAGAGACGCGGAAAGAGACGCAGAAAGAGACGCGGAGAGAGAAGCGGAAAGAGAAGCATCTAATGAGGGACAATTACAAAAGAAAAGAAAACAAAGCAGTTGTGAGTCGACGACCGCTGTCCAACAAGAAAAAGAAAAATTAAAAGATATACAGGTAATTGTGTGCGTTTTTTTAGACAATGCATATTTACTTACATGCTACATATGGTATAACATGTTAGCTGGGATAAAGATCCTCTGGTTTATTGTAATTCTTGTTTAATAAATAATCCCTAAAACCAAACTGATGCAAAACTGCCTAAACATCCAAACACTGTCAAAACTCAGGTCTAAATCGTGCGCGTTGTTTTCACCTGTGAATCAATGTCTGTAAAGTCAATGGTATAACTATCATCTTCAAGTTTGTTTTTATGAAATAATACATGATGACATCTGTATGTTTTATAGGAGCCCAAATCGTGCGCGTTGTTTTCACCTTACACTGAGGATACTATTCCGATAGCACGTGGGATGGTTTATCCAATTGGTGATGGTACCATACATGGAGGGCCACTTATACCATATTACATGAAGGTGTCGATAGATACTTTTGTTCCAGCCTTTGGAGATACTAAGCTTCCAGTGTTGTCGAAAGCGGATGACACCATTACTATGTTAAAACAATCAGTTGGGAGCTTTTTACAGTGGCCACGTTGCAGAATTTCTCGCATTTTGGTATAGTAAACTCAACCCTACTTTTTTTTGGTGATATTTGTATTAGTACTTATGTTAATTGATTACTTGTTAATAGGAGAACACCCCGACTTCGAAAGATAAAGCTTCACAGAGGAAAGAAGCAGCAACGTTGCAGCACACATTGGCCACACCCAATCATGTAAACACTAAACTTTCTAGAATTATATGAATAAAAGTATAAAATTTTTATATAAAATTAAAGATCTAACGATGTATGTGTGCAGGTGGCTCAAGAAACAACACCATTGCTGTCAGCCCTACAAACACCAGCATTATTGGAGACCCAACAAACAGAAGCATCATCAGCAGTGGAGGATGCTAGAAAAATGAAAAAAGAGCTGGAAAAGAAACTTGATGACTTTGAACATGTCGTTTTTAGGAAACAACCTTGTGTGCAAGCTGCTTATGTTAGTTGGACAACCCGTGACGATGATACTGCTGACCATATTTTTGAAGTTCCTGGCGGGATGATTGCAGGGCATGAAGATAGGTTTCATGTTTCAATTTCTACCGATGACATAATGAGTTTATGGAAATTAGATGGGCTGAATAGTAGCATTTTGTTATCTTTTGAGTGGTAAGTACACTAACACTCTTATGCACATTTTTCACATTATTTCACATTTTCGTATATGCATAAATGTCTTGTAATTTTTCAGGGGCCTATGCAAAATGTTGCAGTCAAGAAATGATAACCGATGCGGGTTTTTGAACCCTTATTCGATTGAAGGGAACTTATGTCTTCAACCGGGTTCGGCTGTGAAAGATTACTTGACACGCACATTAAGCGTCTCTGACTGTGATTTTATTTTAGCACCTTATGCTCAGGAGTACGTTATACTACTTACTTAGTCTCTAAATAAATGTTTTATGTGTTGATTGTCTTTGCTAACGTGTTAATTTCACTTTACTAGGGACCATTGGGTGCTGTTTGTTATATGCCCAAAACAACGCATGGGGTACATCCTGGATTCAAAAAATAAGAGGCAAACAAAGACGGAGCGCACTTACTGGTTAACAAGCCATTTGCAAGAGTAATTCTTTTTTTCCGTAACTGTCAAAAGATTTTCATTTGTTTCTAAAATACTAACACATGGTTAATCTACTTTTCAGTGTTGTTGGTAGCTACACATGGACAATTGCTAAGGTAACTTATCTCACTTTATAATATTAATTTAACTAGCAAGAGGTTAAATACTACTAGATCATTAGCTTTATATAGAAGTACAAGTAAATGATAAGCTATTGCACAAATTAGCATCAGTTGCATATTGAGGATGTGTCAAGTCTTGCCAATCTGTCACTTTAGACCATAGAAGAATAGAGATCTAGTCATTTGGTAGCTTATTGCACCTTATTTCTTGTTTTTTTGGATTAACTGTCTAAACTGCATACTTGTGATCCTTTGGTGTTTTGTTGTTAAAATCTGTGATTAGGAGTTTAGATCAGCTTATCTCAGCTTAATATAAGCTTGTTTTAAGGGTTTGGGGTTTAATTCATAGATTTGCATCATAAATCACTAAAATAGTTAGTTAAAGGGGTGTTTGGTTTAATTGATCATACTGTGTTCTAGCTTGAATAATGCATTGCATTTAGTTCAGTTAACTTACTTTAGACTCATATAGGATAGATAAACCATAAAATCCTTTGTTCTTTTGTTAAAAAGTCAAATTCCACTTTTAATTTCATTATTGCATCAGTTAGTTAAAAGTAAGTTGCATAATCCTCAATTTAGTTGCATAAGTAGTCACAATAGCTTATTTCACTCACATATTAGCTTATTAGTCCATTATCAATCATTTAGGATCATTTAAAATTCATAAAAGTCAACTGAGCAAAAACTAGAAAAAAGTCAAAATACCAAAAACATTTTCCAAAACCATTTTTGCTTTGATTTTTCATTTCCTCAATTTTTATCCAATACCTCTGTAATTTTAGGGAATCAATATTTGGTAGCTTATATTTCTAATCCACATTTTTATATATTTTTAGGAATTTTTTTTATAAGCTTTTGAGCAGCTCCAACTTGGCTGTTCAGTCCAACCAGTGCCCTGCACCAAGACTTAGTTAGTAAACCAATTTCCTTAATTAGCTTTTAATTGCATGCTTTTAGCTTTTAATCACTCATTATAGTTTAATAATAGCATTAGCACACCAATTTGGACAGGTTATCATGAGTAGGCAGCCTTTTAAGGAGAATCGCCAAACAAAAATGTTATTTTCAAACGGGAGCAGGTTGTTCCATGTAAATATGGAGCGCAAGTTAGGTAGTAGTCGAGCAGCTAGTTTAACCCCCAGAGACTTAAGTGTGGAATTACCAGGGGTGTTAAGGTCTTATGCTCTGTATTGCTTATTGAGATAGAATGTGTAGTTTCCACTTGTATGTGATATATCTTAAACCTTGACCTAGTGACATGACAACTCTTATTCTTGCTGGTTGTTACTTGCAGCAAGTTCTTGCTAAGGAAACACACAACTGAACAAGTAGTGATATTCTTCATTATCTTTATACAATGTTTTGATTGGTTGTTCTCATCATATTAAATTGTAGTGCAATCAACAACAACGCGACTCAGATGCCGGTTATTATGTCATGAGATGGATGTACGACTTTGTGAACAGTCATCAGCTTCACTTCCCTTCAACAGTATGTATCCATGAGCTCTTTTTTGACTCTCTTTCTACATCGTTTATACATAATATTCAAGTATTTTTTATATCTGTTAACATATAGATCCCATGGACGAGTCGACGGCAGCTTGTTGAAAAAGATATTGATCGAACCGTGGAGCAGTGGCATACGATGTGTCCTATTTGATTGTGGATGAAGTGCTTATTAGATACACATTATTAGCTCTCATGTGGTTTTGCTAAGTTAGAGGCTGTTGGATTTATCTTTAGTTTAAAGTTTAAACGATGTTTGGATTTATGCTTAAATTAGACTATGTACGGATTTCTATTTAAATAAACATCTTATTTCCTGGATTTTGCTTATTAAAGTATTGGGTAATTGGATTTGCTTATTGCTGTGAAATAGCTGCTTAATAGGTGACAAAACAGGTGGTTCCAGGTTGTGTTTGCCCAGTAATAGATATTTGGACCGGTTGGAAACCCGGTCTAAAAACTGCTAGTTCCAAAACAACAATGAATATTTAGACCGGTGGAATAGTCTATTAGGCCGGTTGATAAACCGGTCTAAACCTGCAAGTTCCAAACCTTCTTTGCCCAATAATACATATTTAGACCGGTGGAAAAGTCTTTTGAACCGGTTGTAGCACCCGTCTATATATCTCTTTTAGACCGGTCGTTCACCCGGTCTAAATGTCTAATAACCTTTTGGACCTCCCCCCATTTAGACCCCCCTTGTCACCGGTTTATAAATGCTTTATAACCGGTCTAAAAGCCAATTTTTGTGGTAGTGTAACATGTCCTCCATCAATAATAGTAGTAGTATTCACGTTGCTTGAAGAAATGTTAGCACTAGGTTCTACATGAAAATTAGGATCCTCATCCAAATCACCAAGAACATCAAAAGCATTAGACATGTTAACCACTTTAGCATCCTTACTTGCTTGTTTAGACTTAGACGCCTCCTTAGTATAGTCTTTAGGAGGAGAAGCTTTTGTGTTCTTACGATCAACCGGCCGATACTCTATTTTCTTTGTTTTAGAAACCCCAAAAACCCGCTTATTCGAGAGTTCTACGGCGTAGATAGTGAAATACCTCTACGCCGTAGATGCCACAACTTCTACGTCTTGAGATCTTGAAACTTGTCCCCATCATATGTTTTGTCTGTTGTAGATTTCCATGTTCCTTCTAATCATGAACCTAACGGCTATGTGCTCCATTTGCTCTACTCATAGATTAAGAATCAATATTGTATCAAAACTAGGTTTAATATTACAATATCACAGTCAAGGAAAGACTTTCAACTCGTATCTTGGTTGATGTACGTATCCATGATTCGTTAAAGGTGGGTTGTTCATAAGGTTTATGATTTCTAATCTATTGATGTGACTTGTAATCCGATAAATAGATGTACCTACACAAGAGTAAAATGTTTTTTAACCATCATATAATTTGATAACGTCATAGTTGTTTATAAATATATTCTTTGAACAAGGTTACCTTTGTTCTAGGGAAGGGGGAAAAAAAAAAAAAAAAAAAGGGCATTAGTCTATTAATAATAGTTCTTTTACAGCTTCCTGATATGATGAAGATACTTAACTTTTTAAGATTTTTTATATTGACAGAGATACACTTGAAAGTTATTTGCTAGAACTGCAAAAACTTGGTAGGACTTTGTTTGGTATAATCGGACAAGCAGTAGACATCCACAAAGAAGAAATGTTGGAAACTTTTGAAGATGGAATGCAATCAGTGAGGATGACTTACTATCCTCCATGCCCCCAACCAGATTTGGTTGTAGGTCTTACCCCTCACTCTGATGCTGCTGGAATTACATTTCTTCTTCAAGTCAACAACGTTGAAGGTCTGCAAGTTAAGAAAGATGGAGTATGGATCCCTGTCAATTTCCTTCCTGATGCTTTCGTTGTGAACGTCGGTGATATACTTGAGGTTATCTCCTTTCCTCATCACTACTCTATCTAAATTCAATTTGTTCATTTTCTTCTCTTTTTATCACTTCTGTTAATATTCACCTTCATGCAAACAAAAAAACATATATAAAATAATGAAGTGGCCGGATAGCGAAAAGTTAGAAAGTCAAATGAAGCATGCATTCTTTAATATATAGCAATTAGGAAATGTGGGTATATAACTGATATTATATGAATGAAAATGACAATCACATTTCTATCTGTAACATAACATCAATTATTGGAGAATCAATCAGGGTGGTTGTCGGTTTGCGATCATATATAAAACTCTATCTGATTGCTGATTTTATCTTAAAAAATTTAAGATGTCTTATTGTCGTATTTGATCACAATAATCATCAAAGAGTGCTCCCAATCTTCAACACATGTAAAGTATTGATACGTTAAATTATATGAAATTATTTTGGATATATTATGGTTGTATGGAGTACTAATTGGCTAACTGCCCTATACCCGTATGCAGATAATGAGCAATGGTGTTTACACCAGCATCGAGCATAGAGCAGTTGTTAATGCCACAAAAGAGAGGATTTCTTTAGCCATGTTCTTCAACCCGAAGTTGGAGGCAGATGTTGGACCCTCAAAGAGCCTCATAAAAAGCACGAGAAACCCACCATTGTATAAAACCCTCATGATGGAACAATATCTCAAAGAATTTTTCTCACGCAAGCTCAATGGAAAAACCTTTCTCGAGAAAATGAAGATTAAACAAGATGAAGATGATAAAACTTAACTTGATTTATCCCAAATCTTTGGATAATCATAAATATTATAAGACAAATACAAATAAATTGTCGGCTAAATAAAATCAAGTAGTTTGTACTTGATAAATTAATACTAGTATGAACAAACAATAGTGTGTGAATGATATGATCTTGTCTTGATAGCTTTCTATATGACAACACCTTTTTGCCGAGATGGTGACCAGATCAAAAACATGAAGGTACTTGTCCAGCAGCTCATTAATCATATGCATCATAACATATATACATACCAATCTCGGGATCACATAACTTTGATGTCAAGAATTTGAATCATGACTATAGTTAGAAGTCCATGTTAGTGAATTTGGCTAACCAAACCATTTAAAATGATACGCAAGACAAGAGAAATGTGTCACTGTTTATTATCACGGGTGTAAACTGATCACTAAATGCTGAACCGGAAGGTTGAAGTCAGTAAAGAAAATAGTAATTAGTAAACTTTTCCGTAGATAAAATTCTTTTATGACAAGATCTCATGTTCACTAAGGTGAAATGTTACACATAGTCACTAGCATTAATTAGTATTTTTGACATTTGTTCCTTCATGTGAGAAGAAATAATATGCTGGTCACTTGGTTAAGATTCTGTAATTTACAAGAAGCTGGCCCTTCATTTGTTAGCTGTTAGTGTCACTTACATGATAATCAGTCGTTAAGCTAGCTATATTCTTTTACTTGGAATTCTAATAGGTCTAATATGATCGAGTGGTTTAGTTGTCCTTGTAACACTCTTTCCACAACTTTGTAAGTTTGTCTAGCCTCTTGCTAAGCCCTTAATGCAATTGCTGTTCTAAAAGAACTTGATAATCTGTCGTGACCATTTATGTTAGTATTATACTAGTGGACAACGGTAGTGACTAAGCGTGTTGGTCACTGAGCAGAAAATCTTTAATGTTGTGCTTCAAGGAGGGCAGCGTGCTTTCGATGCAGAGGAGCTATTGTCGAACAGCTCTTTAAAAGTGTTGATCAGGATAAAGTTTTTGGTCACTGAGTTGAGAATTTTTGGTGATAACTAAATATCTGTCACTGAGCTGTTACAATTGGTTAGTGAAAACTTAGTTGTCACGAAAGCAGTGTAGATGTTTTTGGAAAAGCATGTAAAGACCAATGAAACTAGTGTTGATCACTTAACTGACAACCTTACTTACCAAATACTTTGATCACTGAGTTTCATATATTTAGTGAGGTGAATTGTTTGTTACAGGGTTTATAGTTGTCGGTGACAATACTGTCACTGTCTAGTATCGGTTATGTTTGGTCCCTTCGTTGAGAATCTTTAGTGATCAAATGCATATGCTGTTATACATTATGTAAATAAGATGCATAAACTTGTGATTCTGATTGGTGGTATGCATACAGCATACATACGTGCAGTATTAGATTTGTCCGATGGATTTCCGGATTCAACCTCCTTCAATTCTCCCTTAAAGCCGTAACTAGATGTTAAAGTTAGTTTTCTCAGCTCCCATTTATGGGTGTTTCCAACCAATTTGTGTTTAATCATTTTCTTCGTCTGTGTAGTCAACCTTGTGCTTGCTGATAGAATCCTAAATCATAATAAAATCTGTCAAATTCATGGAAAAAAACAGAACTATGGTAGTACTGATTTAAGATTTAATCGGACTAGGAAAGGTTTTGATAGCATGAATCACCAGAAGAACAGGTGACAGAAACCTCCATGATAAGTTAACCAATGATTGATCATAAATGCCATGCATTAAGCCAGCCTTTTCAGCAATTTACATCAACCATACAGGTTGATTACATGCAGGAGGCAGACCTCCATTGTTTTAAAACAAAATGGATCCTACATAGGGAGGACCCTGTTTATGCTTCTGAAGCAAAGTGGGGGATGACCTTTCCGAAGCCAAAATCTAACACAGTTAAGCGGTATGGGGTTTTTTTTTACCCATTTTGCTCTGTTGCAACTTGCAAGTGTCTGTCCTTATATATATACATGCTCTAACCTCTTCTCTTATAAGAAAACTGATAGCAATGGTTGTAGAACAAATTGTAGATGTGTGCTTGATATAGAAACATACATTATTGTATTCCGTAACAACATATAAGTAAGTATGTCATGTGAGATCAATTAATTTTATTAAACATGGAGATGATCATAAAGCAACAAGAGAAGGTATTTCAACATTCACTTATGCATGCAAAAATAAACCTTCAATAGCAATGGAGGCAATGCAAAAAGAAACCTCAACATTCATTTGATTTCCTACCCAATATCTCAAGCTTGCATTCAGATTTTCATCTAGAAACATACATCATCTCATGCTGTATATTTATTTTTGGCACCTCTGTCAAGTTTCTTAGCATCCTCCTGAGATACATGATGCTATATGTGAGTCGAAATCAACTGACCTCATACAGATTACATAAACCAATGCTCGAAGACGGACACACTTACATGGAATATGAATCCTATGATGTCGTTGTAATCAAGTAATTCCTTCCATTGTTTCCCAATGCTCATCTATAAAGAAGGCAAAATAATCTTATAAACAAACATAGTTACTAATGGTTTGTGACCTTTCAGAAACAAACATAGTTATAAAGAAACTATTTGATAAAATTACAAACTATAATTTGCTCCGAGTATAGTACCTGAGCAGCCTCATTGGCAGCATTCTTAGTCCAAAGAGCTATTTTTTCCTGCCTTGATCTAACATTTACAACTGCCCCGCATATTTCGTCCCCATGATTGAACTGTTCTCCAATCATTGCTAGCAACTTTCACATAAGAAGAAAGGTTAGAGTGAACGGAGGGAGTATTATAAGACTTGCAATGACAGGAGAATGGTATATGCAAAGTACCGTATAGAGCCAACATGTGTCGGATTTTGACTTAGGAAAAGTCATAGTCCACTTTCCACCAGGAGCACAAACAGGATCCTCCCACTTTGGCTCGATTCTGTTTTGGAAACAATGAAGGTCTGCTCCTGCAGCCAACCTACTAGGTCTATGTATATTGTTGTAAAGGCTGCATAGTAAAAAAGATGACAAACTAAATGCTAAAAATATTAACCTTAAGTGATTAGTGACATTAATTTATATTCTATATTTTATACCAACTGATTTCATCCAACGTAACATTTTATAAGAGATTGATTTTAATGTGAATAATTTCAAGAAAAAAAGGACACATGGATCTGGTTCTAGGAAGCATAACGAAAAGACCTCCAAAATTCTTCAATGGTAGAGAAAGTGTAGATAGGACGGATCGAGCTACCCCATGCGGCCTGCTTAGACTTAGCAGATGGATTGTCGAACCAGAATGTCCATGAGTGCTCAAGAGGATGTCGTTGTATGTCTCTCGGAACCACATTCTCTACGGCTTCTTTTGGTCGTTCTTCATCTTCACTGTCGGATCGAAGACCACTGTGTGTATTGGCATTTTTTGTCCTATGATCATCAGATTTGCCTACCTCTTCCACCATTACTCTGTCTTTAAAATTATGTTTCTCTCTCTAGTGGGAAATAATAACAGACTTCAGCTTAATAATGAAATGCTGTTAGTTTCCCTCAAAAAATGAAAATCTGTTAGCTCCTTAAGCTAGGCCCATGGTTAACCCCAGTGAGATGAAATGATGAATCAATTAGGTATTGGGCCAAGGAACAGAGCCTGTAACAAGGTTTATCAGTTGGATCTGGCCCATATCAGTTTTTGGCCCATTACTGATCCCTCATGATAAATTACAATTATGAATTTTACCCTTTATGATTTACTAAAATTACTTTATGTTTATCTAAGATTAAAGTCTGATATTAAGCTCGATCGTTAAAATTACTTTAAGCTTGATTTGAAGAAAATACAATATATAAAGTTTGAAAGCAATATAAAGTTATAAACAACGGAATCTAGCTAACTGCTGAATCAAAATTTGATTATTTCAGTAATATGACAATCAAGAACCCAAACTATATTGTTTGCTCTCCTTGTATATACTTTGATTTGACAGTCAGGCCATGTCGCGGACAAACATGGAGAGATCGAGTTGAGCATAGAGATCGACTAGGACACTACATTCAAACGTTAGTCTGAAGATTATAATTTTATGAAACTTGTTCTTGAAACTGAATTGTTTTAACCACATCTGTAGGCTCATTTATGCAGACCCAACATACTAATCAACTAGCCATCAATCACATCTCTAGGCTCACTTATGATGACCCAACATACTAATCAACTAACCATTGCAAGATACAGTCATTCCACACACTAGACAAGTAGACACTTCTCCTTGACAGAAACATAACCCAATAGTAATGTGCAAAGCCGGATTAAAAGAGGGATTGATAACTGAGAACACAAAATGCCAAACTGCTATGGTCTAATATAAGTGTCCCTTAATAATTATATATTTACACGAGTCAACTCTTTTAACGTACAAGAAGTACCACCAGAAACATTATCATGTTGTCCCGGCAAAAAAAATAAATGGTCATTTACACCAAATACAAAACTCTACTAATTCAGTTCACAGCAATAGAACTCTACTAGTAACTGCAGAGCAGTTTATAGTCAAAAGATCTCACCGTCTTCTAGCTCATCAGAGATAATACCATTATCATCATCTGAATATTCGTACCCATAATACTCTTCCTTCAAACGCAATCCGATTTTCTCCAACGGGTTTTTTATCCCTGAATATTGGCAGAGCTTCTCAAGCTCTCTCAGAAAAGTCAGATTGTCGCCAATTATTACTGTTCGTTCCATCTGAACACAGAATAACATAACAATAAAATAAACCGATGATGTGTATGGTTTCTATAGAATAAGCCTTCGGTAAAAACCAAACCTTTTCTACTTTTTCTCTTTCTTTATCACGTCTCAATTGCAAATCAGACTTTGCACTTTCAAGCAATGCTTCTTTAGCAGCTCGAGCAGCTCTGATTCGTGATTCAAGATTTGACTTTTCTGTAAATAAAAAAAGTTTTTCAAAATCAGTACGTAATTACTGACCAGAATTTAACTATGTTCCCAAATCTAACCCCTGAAATTTAACTATCGCCTACTATAACAAGGTATTACAATTTCACCTTCAAGTTTCTTTCGCTCTGTTATTTCCATCTTCTGCTGTGCACTTCCATGATCCTCCTTTCCCTGCACAATATGCAAAACTCGCGTCAATCCATATTTTCAAAAAACTACACAATCAACATACAAGCATAAGGTAGCAAAAAATTACCTTTTCCGTACTTGTACCTAATGAACCTTTTAATGCTCTACTCAACTCCAGTAAAGTATCGTCGTTAAACGAATTAAAAGTATTCTCAATCTTCTCTCTGCTCGGGTTTAACAAACCATGTTTTCTTAAAAACCAACGTAAAGATCCAGTCCAATCGCCTCTTACAGCTGATATGAGCTCCCTTTTAAGGCTAATCTTTTCTTCTCTAGATACCAAAGCCTTATGCACAGAGCAAGTTGTAATTGTGCTTGCATCTTCGGCTTTCTTGAATTTTAAAATTAATGAAGGAGTTGGTTTCTTATCCGTCTTTTTTTCTGGGGTTTTAGCCGGTAAACTATTGGCAATCTTGCTCGTGTCTAAGGGTTTCTTCTTTAACTTGCCCTGTTCTGCAACGCTTTTCCTCAGCTTTACCAACTTCACCTCAAATGATTTCCACGTTTTCTCAAAAAGATCCTTCAACTCTTTTGCCATCAAATGAACAACATTCTTAGGAGGGTTATATCTCATGGCATTAGCAAACGTGAGTCGCATATCCGCAGCAAAAGCTTCCTCAGAAGAATAGACATCTTTCTCCAACTTCTTGCTTATCGTCCCAAAATCCATTGGATGAGAGATAACATCAAAATAATCAGGAATCCCGAGTGCCACAGGATCCACCGGTTGGTTAAAAGGTCCACCATACCTATGTGTCATTAATGTTCTTAGAATCTTCCCACACTCGGTTCTAACACCATTATCCATCTTCTGCTTCTTCTGATCTCCACCCTCTAATGCCTCCCCGGGCCTCTTCTTAGACCCCGGTAATATAACCTTCACCATATTTATCAACTCTGATACAACTCTTTATAAAGTGCTAAAGAAAGCAACGAATACAACTACCACTGCATAGATACAAAAAGATACGTAAATACCAACAAAAGTATATCGGAAAAAACAGTTGAAATACTGAGATATACCTTTTAACCAATCCTAAACAAAAAAACTCTAAATTCGACAATAAATCGTCAAATCTAACAGAAACCGCATCAAAATCGCTTATAAGTTTTAACCTTCACCTTTTTTTCAACTATAACGAAACCCTTTGTAACGTGCTAAGTAAAGCAACGAATACATATTACACTGCGTAAAACAAAACAAAAACGTAAATATAAACCATAACACAACTAACACAACGGACAAACAAGTAAAACACTCAGAAGCAGTATTTAATCCGACAACAACTCGTCAAAAACTAACACAAACCGCATCAAAAATCTCCTATAACCAAAGTAAACGACTGCCATAGCACCATATGTATGATAAAACTAAATAAACCAATAACGTTTAATAAGATAAACTATAACAATTCTCTGAAACGTGCTAAGAAAAGCAAGCGATAAAAATTGCACTACGTAAAACAAAACAAAATATGTATATATTAACATAAAAACGACTAACACAACGGACAAACAACTAAATTACCGAAAAGCAGTACTTAACCCAACGATAACTATAAAGTTCTCCTAAAGCCAAACTAAAAGACTGCCATATTTTTACGGAAAAACTACTTAACCAACAAATTAACAAAAACCCATTAACAACTTACTTAGAATCACATAACCCATATGAAAAAAAACATAAATTTCCCCCAAAATCAATCTAACCAAAACCCTAACCCTAACCTTAACCCTAAACAAATTAAAATCAGCCAATTAAACCAATTAACCAAATACCCATGAACAGATACTAAAAACCCACAAAAAAAATCCATTAAAAACCATAAATCAAACAGCTTTAGTTTGTAAAAATCATTAAACCCTAATAGCAATAAAACCCATAAAAGTTATAAAAAAAAATAGGATAATAAGTAATAATAAAGGGATTAAATAAGATGGGTTAAAAAGATGTGAAATTTACCTGAAGTGATTGATTAATAAAGGGGGAGCAGCAGTCGAATGAGTTGAGGGAGAGACGTGATGATGAAAAGAATGTAAAGTCTGCCATTGTTTTTCTTTATTTATATTCTTTTGAGTCGGTCGGGTCAGGTCGGGTTTGGGTTATGCTTATGGGATTTAATTAGTGTGTGTTTTTATTTAGATTTATCTAGAATTTTAGTGTAAATTGCAAAAACTATCTATGTGTTTTTTATAAGTTTCAAAAAAATTTGAGGGAGTTGGGCATGTAATTATTGTTGTTGGGTTATGGGTACGTTTTGCGCTGAGTTGTGTGGAGCTTTTTGAGTAGTGATTGTTAATAGTCGTTTGGCAAAAGAGTAGTAAGTTATAACTATTTTTTAAGAAGGGTAATTTTTCAATGCTTGTTTAAAATGCGGTGAACGGTGATGTGTGACTTGTGTTCACAGCTACTATTTACTAGTATCGCTACTTTTAACAAACATATACAAGACCCCTTGTATGAACTGCGTGTTCACTTTTAAAGTTTCGTATATTCTAGTAAAAGGGACGGAGATTGTACCAATACTTTCGAAGTTGTAGGATCTACGGCTGAAGTTTAGCTAAACAACATGCGCGGGCTATAACTATTTACTCTTCTACTTAGTTAAATTTTATAGTTAAAAAAGTTAACGATAGACACTCAAATAAGCAACCTCAAACAAAGTGATTGGGATTTGCTTATTTAAGTGTTTACTTGTTAAGTTTTATCACTAAATAGGCAACTTTGAGTGTTTATGTGCTTTTTGTTTTCTTTCTTAAGATTTGGTAACAACAACTCACTGGGTGTTGTTTAAACATTTCATATATATAAAAAAAAGCATATTTAAATATAAAATGTTTAAAGATTATTAAATACTAATTTTTTAAATATGAAATGATTAAACAACACCTGGTAGGTTGTTGTTAGCAAATCCTTTTTTAAATACCTTTCGGCGTAGTAAATTTTGTATTATTAAACATTGAAAAATGTTATAAGGAGAAAATATAGCCATCCAAAACATAGTCTTGATCTTCTAAGATGATAATATTTTGATCATCATGGATATGTGAGTTGACAACATTTGACAATTATCATTGAAATGTGAAAATTTTGAAGTTTGAGGTATGCTTGGTGCAAATAAATTTGATGCGGCTATCTTATGCTATGTTTGGCAAAAGTAGCTGTGAGCAGTCGCAGTGAGCTGTGAGTTGTAGCCACAGCTCACTGCTCACCGCTCACAGCTTTTTAAAGAAGCATTGGAAAAATGAGATTTCTTAAAAAATAGTAAAGTTCGTCCGCTCTTTTACCAAACGAACACTAAAAATCAAAAAACTCATTGCTCACCGCTTATCGCTCCAAAAGCCTCCAAAAAGCTCTGCGCCACGAACCTTTTTTATAAGAGATATTTGCCCGTTTTAAATTTGAATTATGTTTGGAAACCTGATATTGCTATGTCAAATTGCCAACCTTCCGTAATAATTTTTCCTTAATAAGGAAAAAGAGTTTGTATATTCGAGAAACTACATTTTACCATATTTAAATGTGTGAATCGAGCTCAAGCACGTAAATAATATTTAAAAAATAATAATAATAATAATAATAATAATAATAATAATAAGATAATCTACCCATTGTATATATAAATTATTATTTCAATAAGTTAAATGTAATGTTGTATTTTACTTTAAGAAATTGAAATACAAGTTTCATTTATATGCAATTCTCCCCATAATAAATAAAAAATGTAATTTTAGTCCGTTTACTATTTTCTGTTTCAACTCTTATCCGAAATAGACAAACATATTCTCACTTCTCTTTAGACCGTAGCAAATTCAAGAGGCATATGACCATATGAAATCTCTAAAAAAAAAGTCATTCAATATTCAATCATTTCTTAATCATTCAACATTCAAGAAGCATATATAAAAAGAAAGTTACCCTTGAAAAACAGAATTGAATAAATTTTCAACTGTCTTTGAAGTTTGAACGTAATTAATAACTTATAACTAGACAAGTTAAGACTATTTTAAAGTATCAATGGTCCAAATTGCCAGAAGAGTAAATTGCATAAATCATCCCATAACGTTTGGTCAAATTGCATGTTTCGTCCTTAATGTTATGAAAGTGCAAGAATCGTCCCTGTAAGAAAATCTTTGGTGCAAGTATCATCCCTACAAGGACGATACTTGCACCAAAAGTTTCCTCAAAAAGGACGATACTTGCAACAAAGGTTTCCCCACAGGGACGATCCTTGCACTTTCGTAAAATTAGGGACGAAACATGCAATTTGACCAAACTTTAGGGACGATTTATGCAATTTACTCTTACCAGAATAATGTTATTTGTAAAACAAAATTGTCAAATCTTTAACTAAAAACAGAGAAATGCAATTTACACAAACTAATGCAACAGCTTTGTGAAGTATATTTTAGAAATACAATTTAGACTCGAATAGCTTAACTTCCATACATTCTCATTGTCGTCGTCCTAGAGCTCTAACAAAATTCTAGAACGAAAGAAAACATAAAAAAGATCATACCATTTGCAGTAATACATGCAATGTTGATGGAAAACTACACCTTATTTTTCTTGTTTCCTCCATTTGATTTGTGAGACTTCCGTTTCTTGGAAGAACGCTTCTTTAAACCGTCTTCCTGTTCTTGCTCTTCTGCCACAACCTCCATAGGATCCACCAAAGACTCGTCTTTCGGGTCTTCTACAACACCCGTTTCTGGTTCAATAATCGACATCCCATTAAGGGTGTAATCCAGCAAGAATGTACTTCTTTCGAATCTGTCTATTCTGGTGTAATGCCTCTGGGAATATGGGATGAGCCCTTCAAGAAGTTCCCCGACTCCTTTCATCTTTAAACCAAAAAACATAAAATATGTCAACTTTGGTTCAAAAGAATCTTGGCTTACATACACAGAATCACGTTATTCTTTTGATATTAGTAAATACCTCGACTATCTCTGTTGGCGGAATGAGAGTGAAAACTTGAAATAGGACGAACTGAGCAATGTGGCAAAGCTTTGGCTTTGTATTCCATTCTCTGATGTACTCCAATAACTGACGGTATTCTTCTGTGCTGAGAACACCGAGAGCTTTTTGAACCTGGTCTTTGGCATCATCCCTCCTGCAAAGTGCACCAAATAACTCGAATAGCTTGTGGGGCCTACGAAGCTCAAATCCAAGATGAATTGCCTTGGTGTAGTTGGCATCTAATACAGCATTATCTAACTCTTGCTCTTTTAATACAACTTCCTCCTGCATAGGCAATACATATTTACATTTTCGAATATGGAGTACTATTTTATCAAATTGAACTAATTGTCAAACACGGTACCTCTTTCTCGGCTGCCTCTGCTTTATCTGCAGCAGTAGAATCATGCCACAGATTTATTACAGCGTCACTGCCACCAGTTGCCAACATTTCTGTTTTCTTACCAACAGCCAAGGCCCACACCTAGATACAAAATCCCGTTCAGTAAAACTAGACAATTTACACATTATAATTAACCAAAAAACAATCTTTAAACCTTGTCCTCATGTTGATCATAAGTAGCAACACATTCATTTGTCTTGTAAGTCCACAGCTTTAACAAACCATCAGCACCTAAATAACCGAACAAAAATATTAGATGTAACAATCACATTCTAACAATGTTACGTTATGATAAAACACTTCCTTACCACAAGAAACAAACTGAGCACCACGTGTAAGAAACTGAACCTTGAATACACTTGATGTGTGTCCTTCAAAGGTTCTTAAACATGAACCATCTGCTATGGCCCAAACCTTTATAGTTTTGTCACCAGAGCCGGTTATAACAACCTGATCAACTGGTGAAAATTCAACAGACCATATTCCTCTTTTGTGTCCTCTTAGTACAACACCAGGAGTTAAATCAGGAAGCTTCCATATACACGCTGTTCGATCCTGATCACAAAATAAAGATTAATAAAAGAATTTTGTAAACCATTTGTTGAAAATACTTATTTATTTAATTAATTAATTAATGAACCTACCTGAGAACCAGTACAAACAAGACCATCGGTTGGCGCAATTGCTATAGCATTAATATCTTTATCGTGAACTGCTCTGACTGCTTTACTTTTCAAAACAAATGAATCATTCACATCATCGGGAAGGTCATCTAAGCTCCACACTTTCAGTGTACGATCACTGAAAAAGAGAAATTTGATTAATGACAATTAATCATTTACGAAAGACAAACATCTTACATGAATCAGCTTTTTATACCTGCTACCACTAACGAAAAAATTATGTGATTTCTTTGCAAAGGCAACAGCTCCAATGCCTCCTGTGTGTCCTCTTCCAACTCCGACGCAGCTTCGGCTGTTTGCATCCCACAAGCGCACCTGTAGAAAAACAGATTTGAATTTTTAACTTCATTTAGCTTTTATTTATTAAAAAAAACACATGTCAGTGTAATAAGAAAAAGATAACTCACGGTGTTATCTTTGCTCCCCGTTACAATTAGTGTTCTTCCAGAACTTGTCGTACATGTATCAAGACATAAAACAATATCCGTATGATCCGCCAATACATAAGAACACGACATCGAGGCAAGATCATACACTCGTACCTGAAAGGATACAACATTAGAATACATAATAAACAATCAAATGTAACATCAATAGATTGTTCTGCTTGCCTGTTCAACACTCGTAGCAACAGCAAGAAATTGTTCTTCAACGCCCAAGAACTTCATGTCAACTATCTCTTCGTTATATCCCACAAGCCTTTTATCAAGTTTTAACTGAAAACTGCCTTCGGTTAATTCGGATGGAGAATAGAAAAGAAACTCCTGATCAGCAGTGACACATAACAGCCCTTGACCGGAGGGTAACATCACAGCAGACGTGAAACCTCTTTTAGCTTCTTCTTCATCATTTTTGCTCACAGTAACATCCGATGACGCTTGTTTATATAGACACACTGCACTGTTGCAACACAAAATTATCAGTACTATATAACAATGAATTGATGGATATTACATTAATATATGTAGATATTTAGTTCCTTACCAAATAGAATTCCATATCCGTACAATTCCATGTTCACCAACGGACAAAAACTGGAATGCTGACTTGTCACTTATTTTCTTGCCTCGAGTACACGAAGCAAAGGTAGATGTGGAACCAATAACGCATACAGTTTCAATTGCTTCATTTGTAGGTACACCCATTGTGCAACTATAGTCATGAAGGTTCCACAAGTTTATAACCTGAAGTTAGCATTACATTAGTATCAAGATTGTTGGTAGCGATGTGGTACATATGTATATACATAAAGCAAACTAGCTGAAAAATACCTGATCTCGACCACCACTCAAAAGAGTCCATCCATCTTCTGTTATTGCAACAGAAGTCACGGAAGAACGATGTCTCTCTAAAGCTGCAACACATTTCTTGCTTGTGAGATCCCAAACTCGTGCAGTTGTATCATCACTTCCAGAAAAAAGCTGAAAGTACAAACAATAGATCATAACTTATACTCGTACTTTAAAGCAACAAACACTATATTAAAGAACAATATCTGAGTCGAATAAACATAGGAGCTTACGAGTAGACGAGTGGGGTCAGGATGAAATGTTACACAATTCACAACTCCTGTGTGACCCTTAAAGAAATGTGTACAAAAACCACCATCAACGTCCCATACAAGCACTTTCCCATCAGCTCCAGCAGTAGCCAGCAAACCACCAGAAGCATGGCATGCCATATCCATTACAGGACCCGTGTGACCCTGCAAATGGTCCAATAATAGATAAATTGTACGAAAATAACAAGTGAGATCAGTTAAATATCAGTAAATAAAAAATGCAAACTTTACCTTCCAAGAACGCAAGCATTTAAGAGTTGAGAGATCCCAAACCCTGATTTGACGACTATGACTAGCCGAGAAGAGAAACTTATCATCGGGACTAAGAACGAGAGCCGTAACAGCCTCTGAATCACCTTCAATGGTGGACTTAATAGAAGCATTGGAAGAATCAACTAAAGTTATAGTGTCATTGCAAGCACAAGCAATGAACTTTCCATCGGAAGAAACAGTGTAGGGTCCACCCGAGTAAAATTGTTGTAAAGACTGAACACACTTATAGTTCTCTTTATGCGTCGGGAAACTCATACTTTGGCTTTTTGTATCAAACTAAAAGAATATGATTTCCCCTACTTCAAAAACTCGCAGTTCAAATTCCGCTGCACGAGTTAACAGAAACACGTCAAATTAGCCCTTTTTAATACTTTCAAAGTGCCTAAACATGGAACTTTTAAGGGGGTGTTCGTTCAAGCTTAATTTTGGGCTTATGAGCTTATTTGGTTCGGATTAGCTCACATAACCCCCTTTTCAGCTTATTTTCCAGCATAAGAGGTTAACTAACATCTTTAAGTTATAATAAGCTCACAAGTCACAAACAAAGACGACGCAAATAAGCGAGGAGCTTATCCACTTGACCTTATGAGCTTATAAAGTTCATACGCTCAAGTGAATAAGGTCATAAGCCCAAAAATGGAGCTTATGAGCTAATCAATTTTTCAAAAAGCTAATAAGCCAATTAGAGCTTAAACAAACAGCCAGTATATAGCTAAACCCTAATAAAAGTAGATAATTCAAGAAACCCTTTAAATTATGAGGTTAAACCCTAAATACAATGCTCTTAACTAGACCAAAATCATCCCATAAACCCTTATCACAAAACCCATGAACATAAACATTCATATTCAGAAAAATCAATTATCTTTAATTATTAATCTTCCTTAAACCCTAGTGAATAAAACCCATAAAACTGGTTCTTAACTCTTAAACTTATTATAATAAGGTACCATGTAATGAAAAATAGTTAGTTACCTGAACGGATATGTGAGAGGTGGTGGTTGTTGTTGCTGCTGCAGGGGTTTAAGCGGCTGAGCAAGAAAGAAAACCTGTTAAGTTGTTGCAGGGGTTTTAAATGGGCCGGGTTTTTTTGTTTTGGTTACTAAAACTCTTTTGGGCCAGACTCTTATTACATACAAGTGTTTGTAGAGTGTCAGGTTGAGGATGTTGTCACATTACTTGATTCAAGTTAGGCATTTGTGATCTATTGAATTTGATCAAATGACTTGAATTAAAAAAAGTTTTTTGATTTGAGCTATTAGATCAAATTCAATAACTCACACTTCACAAACTTGAGACAATCCCCATCTGAGGTTCCTTCAGGCACTTTTAAGTTTTAACAGCATAAGTTAATTATACTTCTATACTAGTATTATGTATAGAGATAGCATTTTACCCGCGCAAAGCGACGGTCACAAATACTTTTTGTTGTTTTTAAACTTTTTGTGTTTTTTAGCGGTGCATGTTGGCTTTTGATTTAAAAGTTTTGAGAATAAGACTGTACGTGAGTAGTATGGTGTAAAAAGATGTAAAAAGAATGGAAGAAAGTATTGGGGTAGATTTTAATTTTTTTAAAGTTGAAATTTTGGAATGTTGGAAGAGGGTATTAGAAGAATTTAGATGTACGTGACACGTGAGTCATATGATTTCATCTTAAAGTTGGTTTGAAGTTAGGTTTGGAACTAGCTTCAACTTATTCGTGTTTTATATATGAGTATAGAAGTATTGATATGAACAATTTCAACCTAACTTAAGTGACGAATTTAATAATTAGGGTTGGATGTGCCTAAGAAGCGTATGTTTTTTCCTATGAGTTTTTGAAATTAGTACCTTTTTTCATGTAGATTTTATCAAAGTTTCAAATAAAGCTAAAGTGAATCATCTAAATCGAAAATCAAGTTAAAAACACATTTTATTTCTTAATTCCACTACGTTTAGATAACATGGAGCAAGTGATATAATTTATATTAGGGATTTTTAATCACATTTACATTTTACATTAGATTCTTATGAAAAAAATTTACAAAGCATATTCAGGCACACCTTAATTAGTATAACTCTTGTAAGGTTTTGGTGTATGCATACTCAATTTAAAATGAGTAAACTCAATCTCATACTCGGTCTCACATATACATATAGAATTATTAAAACCATATTCAATAAAAGTCGTATGTACGGCTTGGATGAGATCTTTCATGTCTTTCAACACAAGACGAGCTCTTACTCATATGTATGCGTTTGACTGAGGTGTCTCAATATATCTTGTGAGAATATGAAGTGCTTTACTACTAGAGTGTAGGGGTGAGCATCGGGCCGAAACCGACCCGTCTCGACCCGAGCTCGACTCTTCCCGAAACCAACAAGCTGGAAATTCCTAACCGAATCCCGACCCGAGTATATCTCGAGTCCCGACCCGAGTCCCGACTTGTATTGTTTTATTTGTGTTTTGTCAGTTTATCCCAAATCCCGACCCGATCCAAGTCCCGACCTGACCAAAGTCCCGACTTCCTGGAAATCCCAACCCGAGTATAGCTCGGTTGGTCGGGGTCAGTTTCGGTCGATTTGTGTCGGTTTTTGGTCGTCGGTCGATTTTGCTCACCCTACTAGAGTGGTAATGTGGTGGTTTAATTAGTTTTATTTATTTTTAGTTACAAAAAAGTAAGTAATTTTAATCCAACCTAACCTAATGCTACTACCAAAAAACCCACTTTACCTCCAACTAAAATAAAATCATTCCCGCCATTTCCAAAAAAAAATTGGGGATAAATCGCTCCCCCTTCCAACACCAAAATTAGGGTTCATACATTCATCAATAACAACAATGGGGATTCAGGGGCTTTTACCTTTATTAAAATCAATCATGGTTCCAATTCACATTAAGGATCTTGAAGGCTGTTCAGTTGCTGTTGACACATACTCATGGCTGCACAAAGGAGCTCTTTCTTGCAGCAAAGAGTTATGCAAATCACTGCCTACTAAAAAGTAAATTCCACTTTTTGAAATCTGGGTATTGTTTGAAATTGCATTTTGTGAAATGGGTATGTTTTAGTTTTTGTCAATTTGTTGTAAAATGTTTCATTTTGTATTGTAATAGGGTTTTTAGGGTTTTGGAAATTACGACTAGGTTATAAGTAATAATGTTTTTTGTTTATGGGTTTTGATTAAGATTGCATTTTGTGTAATGGGTATGGTTTATTTTGTGTTAATATGTTGTGATTTGGTATTGTAATAGGGTTTATGTGGTTTTGGAAGTGGTTGATATGATTTTAATTCAGTCCTGTTTTTACCTAGTAATAGTTATGTGTTTTACTGCCTAAAATTAAGTTGTTAAGAGTTTTTAGCTTGTATTGGTTGGGTTTTTAGTGTGCCGATGTATGCTCAAATGGGGATTATCAAGTTTGTATGACTTGAACTGATTCTTTGTCAATGTCAGTTGCACATGGTTGCTCATAGGAACAGAAATGCTGAACATGACAGATTGAGTTTAGTGTTTTCAATTTGATCATGAGTTATTGAAAGTTCCCGTGAGCTTTTTTAGTTTAGAGTCTACATTGTCTCAAGAAAGGAAATTTCATCCATTGGCATGTGTGTCATGGTGTGTTTGAAACATTTTGTTGACAGTCGGTCAAAATTATCTAATTTTGAAATTTTATTATATGATACTAGTTTCATCATGATGTCCTACATAATTGCATTGCTAATTGAGAGCAATGTCTCTAACAAGTTTTTAATCTAAAAATTGGAAATTACCCTTGTTTCCTTTGTTATGTATATTGTTGGGACTTGGGTAGATTTTTATCTGAACTGATGTGTCTTTAATATGTCAGGCATGTTGATTATTGTATGCACCGAGTGAATTTGTTGCGGCATTATGGCGTGAAACCTATTTTAGTCTTTGATGGAGGCCATTTACCAATGAAGAACGAGCAGGAGATTAAACGTGCAAGGTAATACTTTACACTTTCGAGTATCCATGCCTAAATCATATAGTTTTGTTGGGTTGGCAGTTCATTTGTATGGACTGCATTATGACTCAACATCTATATTTCTGGTTTATATTATCTGTTACAAAGTTTAATTTAGTCATCATGTGTTTGTTATCATTGCACAGGTCAAGGAAGGAAAATCTAGCCCGTGCTATTGAGCATGAATCTTGCGGAAATTCATCAGCGGCTTATGAATGCTATCAAAAGGCAGTGGATATATCACCTGAAATCGCGTATGAATTAATTCAGGTAATAAACGCCATAAGTTAGGTTATACATTCAACCACATGTGCATCACCAAGATGAAGTATGAAGTACTCATTTGTCTATCAGATATGTATGCTAGCTCAGATTGTGAATCTAGCTACAATCCTCGACGAATCAAAAAACCACAATTAAATAGTTGGAAAGAACATGTCTTTTTTATTATGTCTTTTCTCTGAATATGTGCATATAAATGGTGGTAACTGTGTGTACCTTATTTCCTAACTAAGTATCTTCATTTTGAAGGTTCTAAAACAAGAAAATATATCATATGTCGTGGCCCCTTACGAGGCTGATGCCCAAATGACATTTTTAGCCGTTAGCAAGCATGTAGACGCTGTCATTACCGAGGACTCAGACTTAATACCATTTGGTTGCCCAAGGGTAAGTTAGTAATTTGCTAAACTATTCTTCTTTATTGCTTCTTATAAGTTTTGCCCGTGACACATCCTTTAACTTTCTCACTCAGATCATCTACAAGATGGACAAATTTGGGCAAGGTGTTGAATTTCAGTACTCAAAACTGCAAAACAACCGAGAACTAAATTTGGCGGGTTTTACCAAGCAAATGATTCTTGAAATGTGTATTCTTAGCGGCTGCGACTATTTGCAATCTTTGCCAGGAATGGGTTTGAAAAAAGCTCATGCACTAATAAAAAAATTCAAATGCTACGATAAGGTGCCATTTTTATTGTAATGTCTTTCTTCATTGGTCTGTATTTTTTTAATGATTCTAAGCTCCCACACTCAAATGTCAGGTAGTAAAGCACTTGAAGTTTAGTGGCATTGCTGTTCCTCCACTGTATGAAGAATCTTTCAGGAAAGCAATTATGACTTTCCAACATCAACGAGTATATGATCCTGTGACCGAAGATATCGTTTATTTATCAGAACTGTCTGGCAATATTGATGAAGATTTGGATTTTTTAGGACCATATCCTTACAATACTACTTTAACATTTGAATTTACATATCTGTGCATTTTGTTGTGTGTTCTCAGTTTCTGTTCCTTGACCAATTAATACATCGATACCCCAAAATCTAGCCAAAGGCATAGCAAGTGGAGATATTGATCCTTTTACCAACTCGCCGATCCAGGTGTGTGCGTTTGTGTGTGTGATTGTTTTCCAACTGTGGTTTTTTAAGAAACTAAGTGTCAAATATGACTACTAGAAATGCTATCCTTTTAACAGTTGTGGTTTTTTCTTTTTTTGATAATAGGGAGAGTATGTTAAAGAAGGACCCATACTCGATGGAGCATACGATCTTAAAAGCTTTAAATCTGGAGCTGCAAGCAAAAAGCTGGACTTGCCTGCACAGAAAAATCTCCTAACCAATTACTTCTGTATCCTAAATTGCTATTGTTCGAAAAAATGCTTTCAAATTCAGATTGTTATAGACTTTTAGTTACTTCTGCTTCCTGACTAAATGGGACCGATGATCACATTTCACTTATTTTCATATACGAACACAACCTACTAAATGAAACTGTAAAGAAATCTTTAAATTGTTTTATTATTGATTATCATTATTATTTTTCGATTTATCCTTAATGCTGAAAGGTTTTGCATCACTGGAAGCGAAGAGGAAATTCAGGGCCCCTCGAGTTTCACCAAAACCCCCAAGTCCAACAAACGCAATTCCGCAGATTGACTTAACTGAAGAATTTGTGAGTGTAATTGTCAATTTCAGTAACTCTTAAAAGATTTATATCTTGTATTCTGAGATGAATTGCTTTATTTTCTTAGGTGGATACGATTGCTCCAAGAAGGAACTCAATGCCTTTGGAATCGCTATCTCATGGTTAGAAAAGAATACGTTTGTTGAATAATCTGACACGTCTTATTATACACTTTAAGAAATAGTTATGTGATTAATTTTCTTGCAGATGACATGGCAAGAGTACAACACTCAAATCCCATCATACACCCTTGTATAACCTCAAAGGAGTTGGATTCTAGTTATTCCTTGGATGCAAGTGAGGTCAAAACAAGGGTGCAAAAGAAAAAGGTCGTTGTCAGAAGTCGTTATTTTCAGAACAACAATACTGAAGAAAATGATCAGGCTAACACGAAAACAAACCTGTCAGCTGGTGTTGATGAAGCCATGGTTGCAAACGAGTTTGAAACTTCTGATGGTGAACCCAAGTCTGCTTTTGGTTCGGTTGAGGTCAAAACTGCAGTAGAGAACAGGAAGTTACATACAAGTCGTTATTTTAGGGATAACAATCAAGAAAATGCAAATGAAAGGCATATAGAGACACCAAACATTGAAGGATTTGCCATGAAAAGAAAATTTTCCATTGTCGACGATAGCTTTCAAAAAGTAAGTACCTTGAGTTCGTTTAACTTTTGTGTCTAAGCATAGTACTAATTACTTGTATATCTATTTGCACAGGAAAATATAAACCAAAAATACATGCGGGCAACTCAATCTCCTGATAATCAAGGTACCTTTTTTTTTTTTTTTTTTTTTAATTTTTTTTATAGTGCTCTTATTTTACCTGCTTATGGTTTATAGCCACTTATTACTGAGAATTATTGCTGATATTGACAATTTTATATATCTCAGATGTGTGTACAAGCGATATTGATGATCAAATGCAAGTAACTCAAGATGATGATGAGAAATTTGGATGCAACATTTCCCATTTGGGAAAATATGCCGAAATAGCAGAAAAGTCAATGGAGAAATTCATGTCAGTTATATCGTCTTTCAAATGCACCTCATCTGGTTCTCGTGCCAGTGGGCTAAGAGCCCCTCTTAAGGATGTAAGAAACACATTTACAACACAGTCATCTCCTGCTAATGATAGAAGCAAATTTGCTTACAAACCAACCAAGACATTACGGAGACGAAGACCCTAAACCAAAACTTGCATTGTCGTATTATATGCAGGCAAAATACCTGATTTATGCTGTATTGTTGTCATTGTATCTGTCGATGAATCTAAAAGCTATAGAGTTAACTTCTCTAGCGGTTTTTGTATGAGCCACCGCTTGTCGTGTAGACAATTTTTAACTGTATCGACTGTTTCTTTATCTGTATAAATGAAACACAGCGAGTGTTTCAATCAATTTTTTTTACCGAAAAAGTGCAGTTTCATGTTTTTATCATTTATCAAGCAATTTTTTTTTTATCCAACATCAGTACAATGAAGGTTTTATGTAAATTAGAAGTTTTTTTAAGTATCATATGTTTTGAAATTTTGTTTACTAGTATCTAAATTTGCTATTTGTTTGACATGTAATAAATAAATTTAAATCATCAGTTATATAACAAATAAAAACTGTGTCAGAATATTAAAGAAGTGAAAATGACATTCATGTTTAATGGTGTTAACTTTGTCAAATGTTGGAGTCTTGGACCACTTAAAACTATAATATATATAAATGTAATCATTTCTTAGCAACAACTTTTAGCCACAAAAACCATGACAACATCAGCCATAAACATATACTAATAACACTCTTGAAAGATTACAAAACTACTACTATTAACAAAGATAACTTAAGTAATAAAATGTCATAATCCAAATCTACTAACATACAGTCATAACTCTAATTCCAAATTTGCATTCTAAGAAACACTTATTTAAAAATAATATCCATTAAATTTCAAACAATTTTACAATATCACATGTATCATTTACGTATGTGAGTGAGAAATAAGGCACTATGAATTTGTATGTATTTGCAAAATTCTTGTCATGTACAATAAAAGATATCATTGCATAAACATCACTTGCAACAAGTTCTTTTTATTTTAAAGTTGTTTTTTGGGCCTGTTTTTATCACAAAGATATACTTTAGACTCGTTTTAATTACAAATAGATTCCAATGATCGATATAGACAACTGAGTTCGATTATCGATTGAAATAACAAATCGAAGTGAAGGATGGTTCATTCTTAAGACTCGAAAGACTAGAAAAGCTAACAATGAACAATAGTGTCACACATGAGGGATTCTAGGTATAGTTTAGGTATGATAAACTGAAAATACTATCCGAATACTCTTCATGTTTCAACTGAAAATATGATGAGTTCAAATATCTTGTTTCATATTTGACATTTTTTTTTTTTTTTTTTTTTTTTTTTGCAAAAAGGTGAATTATATTATAGACCAAAGACTTATTTTGTACATCATAAACACATCTGATATGGGCATTCCCAAAATCAACTATAAAGAAGAACATACAACCTACATATCAGTACCTGATATCTATCAAACATCTCCTACATTTCAGACAACATTCTGTCTCAAGGAAAAACAGAGAATCTAAATTCCTGCTACATCAGCAACAGAACATAGCATCACCTTTATGCACCAAGAACCATCTAGCTACATTTCCCTTCCGCTCCTCTCCAAGATCACTCAACCAACATCCATAGTAATCAAGGATTGGAGAAGAAAGGCATCACTAGGCACCCATAACCCATCCATGGGGGGCTCTTCCAAACAACCTACATTTCCCTCTCAAAAAAAGGTTTCAGTTGCTTGGAAACACTCACCCTCCATGATGACCAACCATTACCTCCTTTGGCAGTGTATTGGGTGGACCAAGCAGGTTCATCTTTCACTCCTCGCTATTCCACCCATCATACACTACCCACCCAAACCATATACCCTTCACAATGAATTATCTTATATTATGGTACATTCTAATGAATTAGACCTCTCACTAAATCCATCAAAGCCTAACAGTCCCCTCCCAAGGCCCAACTGTTAGGAGAATGAGGATTCAATGACTATAGTCATACCATTAAAACTCCAAGTACTAAGATAAATCATTGTTATGGTTTGCAAAAGAACAATACACTATGCTTTTCCAGTTTAGAAAACCAACAGTGTAAACTGCAACTATTACTCCTTAATACCAAACACCCTTATCCAACTGAGCTATGCAATTACCATTTGAATTTCCCATTCTTTGCAAACTTGAGTAACTGCTACAGATTTCTTTACCTTTAAACTCAACAATTGCAGTTTTATACTTTCCATTATCCCATTCAACAGGCTTTTGCTATTCCTCTCATTCTGTTCAAACAGTCTTTGATTTCTTTCATGCCAGATATAGTATATGGTAGTAGCAATTACTATTCTATGCAGAACACTTAAGATGTTATTACCACACTTACCACTTGCAATCATTGTTATCACATTCCTCCAATCCATATCCCAATTCTTCCTTTTAAGTTTGTCTTTTATAGCATTCCAGATTTCCTCAGAGTATTTGCATTTGAAAAACAAATGCTCATGAGAGTCATTAACACTTCCACATAAGGGGCATTTAAGATTATTTTGAGAATTCCACATCATGATTCTATCTTGTGTAGCAAGCCTCCCATGTAAGGATAACCACAAAATGAAAGCATGCCTGGGATTACATTGTGAGAACCACACAACATCCTTCCAGTTAACTTCATTTCTATCTTCTTTGAATCTTTCCCAAACACTCCTTATAAAGAACTTATCTTCCTTACCACTAAAACCATAAATGTTTACATAGCAAAGCTTCATTCCATGGACCAAGTCTTTTAATTCCCAATCCACCTTGACTCTTTGGAGTACAAATAATCTTCCATGCTACTTTAGCAGCTCCTCTTTTCAACATACCCTGACTCCATAAGAACCCCTTCAAAACTTTTTCAATTTCTTTCACAGTAGTTTTAGGAATTAAGAAAACTGATGCCCAATAAATGTGCATTGATGCAAGGACTGCTGCAATAAGTTGTAATCATTCATATTTGACATGTGACAGACTATTATAAATAACGTTTGTAACAATCAGTCTCATATCGGTATGTAATAATACATTTGAGCTCGTTATAAATCCAGGATAACATGCTGCTAGTATAGTAGCATCTTTTCAATATGGTTATAGTTGAGACGTGAAATGTATCCGATTACTCGATTACTTTAACCTTTCGAGGTGTTAGAATATATGTGATAGAACTATATATTGTCATTTTGGGCTAGTAATCAACTAGTCATGATAGATCTTATCTGAAAGATCATCCAAAAGTGTCGACGAATAAATATAAAAAGTGTTGCTTTGAATGTCTCCACGAGCTAGTTTATGTGGTTTCAATCGCATATTTGCATGTGCTCATAGCATTATTGTTACTAGTATTATTTTTTACACTCATTCGCTTCAATAGATGTATATCTATAATAATTCAAGATAAAACAAGTTTTGATTTATTTGAAATGACATTTGCATGCCTAGTGAGGACGAAAAGCATTCTCCAAACTTATTTTTTGCTAGAAAAAGTCGTACGGTTACCCGTCATCATCGTCGGTTCTTGTCACCTTACTATCGTCTCTCAGCTAACCGTTGGCCGTTTCCTTCCATCGACATTCTTCTCATTGTACTTACTTTATTGTATTGATGGGTGCATTTGTCTAAGCTTATTTGATGAGATTATATACTTATTGAAAAATTGATAAGCTCATCAACTCTATTATATATATCATAAGCTCAAGTGAATATGTTAATAGAAAATGAATTTACGAGGTTATCTATCTTTTGATAAACTCATTAGCCTATCGAATAAGCTTAGACAAACACTTTTTTACCTCTTTTTCGAGATGAATTATAGCTTTCATTTTATATTTATTTTCTTTTGCTTCTTTAATTGTTTTTGTTTGTTTTGTTCCAATTTTTTTGAAATAGTTGTATTCAGTTGCTGATTAACATGTGCAAGTGGGGCAGTCGCACAAGTCTACAATTTGTGAGGGGCCTTTGATTTTGTATATGTAGTATGTACATTAGCATTTATACATGTCTAACTTGAATTTTTATAGCTCTTTTTAAATATTATGTGAAAGAGCCTCCGATTCAGTATATGTCCTTTAGTAATTATACATGTCTAAGTATATTATGTTTTGAATTTTCTATAATAGTTAAACTTTTTTGTGATTTACAGGGCCTCATTAATAGTTTCGCACCGTACCACTCAAATAAATAGGACGGGCCTGGTCGTATTATTAAGTCTTTGGTTTTCATTAGAGAAGATTAAATATTAGTGGTTGTTATGATCATAGACACATGGTAGTTGTCTATTGTAGAGACGTGTGATTTGTTTGTTTTATTAAATTCATCGTTTTTGATGTTGACAATAGATGCTTAAGGTGTTTATGGATAGAAAGAAGACACAAACGATAACGATGATGTAACCTTCAAATAATTACAAAAGAGTCGATTTTCAACGTTTTATTTTAATTACAAAAGAGTCACGTATGTGTAATATGTGTTATGTGTTACTGAAAATATGAGGTTTCTTAAAACGTACAACAAAATATATACTCATATTATCTTAACAATGCCATCTAGATTTTGGTATGTGCCTTAATAAAACTCCAAAGATTGTATTCTTCTTTCATTTTTCAACCATGTGATGTCAAGAAATGGAATAAAATTAGTCAACAAATAAAATATATATATTCGATCTTTCTAGTTTTATATCTCAACATTCTTATCAAATATGTAATCTTTTATCCTGAAATATTTTATGAAAAATGATTCAAATACCTAAAAATATGACTATATTTGTGCCTAAAATGAATCGGATTTAGAAACATAAAAATATAATATGTTTTATTATCTAATGTTGGATGTGGTCTGATTAGCTAAATGCTTAATATTTGATATGCTTATACGTATTGTTACAAAGAATAAAGTGAGTACTAAATGCTCTATAAATGTTAAATACGATGAAAAACAATGTTTAACACAAGATTTATGCCATTTTGAAACAAGAAATACACATTTTGGTGTAATCACATTAATTATTGACATGATAAATTTTTGCCAACTTGTTAGACACGTTATTTGTTATTTAAACCGAGCCACTTTATCATTCTTGGTTTAGAGTTTAAAATTGTTGTATACTTGTTTGTGCTGACTAATTAAGTATTTCTTGTTAATGTATTATTTTAGAGCTAGAACAATTTTAATAATAATGTTTGGGTGGTGGGGAACTTCTTACAACAATGACATACAGTTAACCACAAGTTAGTTTTTTAATGTAGAGTTTCTTCATTGGGAAATAAATTTCATAACTCCATCGACATACAATACCACAAGTTAATTTTTTAATGCAGATTTTCTTTATTGGGAAATAAATTTCACAACTCCATCATTCTAATGGTTTTCTTTTGTCTTCCAAACTTAACACCTAGTATGCAAAAAATTAATGTATTATTTCAAGTCATATATTCTTGACTTCTTGGTTTTCTATGATTGTGATATTTTTTTACTCTTTATTATGGACCGATGACAAAAGACAAAGATGACAAAATATAACGTAGGGTGATACATTGAAATTATATTGGTTTTGGTCAAAGGTATTGTTAAGGGTTAAGAAATAGACACATGAAAATCTGGAGTAAACTAATAAACTAAAATTCAGTTGATTGGTTACGGATGACACATAAGATAAGTAATCACGAAAACATAGCTAGCTAGAAAAGAAAAAGACTTGAAAGCTCTAAATTTTTACATGGTTCACAATCGTATCGGGGTCAACATGTACAAAATCACCATATCTTAATAGTTTTACCTGTTTATACTAAGCACAGACTCACGGCCGGCTGGGAGCCGGGTGTGGCCAAGTACAAAATCACCATACTATAATAGTTTTACCAGCTTATATTAAGCATAGACTCCCGGCCGGGGAGCTGAGTGTGGCTCAGGCCACATTCAATTTTAAATCACGAAGTGTAATCTTTTTCTTAAAGCGTTGTGTTTTTAATCCTGCAACATTCAATTATTTTTTTTGCTACTTCAGTTTAGCCAAAAATCTGGATGGTGCAGAATTTATGTTTAACAAGTTTATGTGCACCCTTCTCATAACATTTTTACAACACTCTCTCGAAAATCTTAGGTATGGTCCAATGGACTTCCATTTGCAAATTCGTTATCTTCCATTTATCAATATTCCATTGCAAGTTTCAACTGATCTCGATCTACCAAGTCCAAAAAATGACAGTTTTATATGTTTTTATTTTAAAAGATTATATTATCATAAAAACTTTGTCTATATATATTACTAACGTTTAGGACAATAAATGTCAGTGCACATACGTGTATTGTACAATAACAGTTCTGCATGTTTGATATTCCTATTTTGAATAATTAAAGTTATATTTATGCTTCTTTCTTCACGCAAATCAAATATAGAAACAAAATATGTACATTATAATTCACATTTATTTACTTTTGCCGCAAGATTTAAGAAAGTAAATGAATAAATAAGTATAATACAAATATTAGAAAACAAGTTGTTAATTCTAACAATTTTGTTACATTTCGTTTCCAAATGAATTGAACTACATCGACTTACAATAATACATCATCTAAAAATCACTTCGAAATTTTCTTCATTTTTCTGCAAACAAAAGTCGAAGCTAAATTTTAATAAAACGTCATCTAAAAATCGCGATTCATTATCATCAAGATTCGAGAAACCCCGTCATTTTTAAAACGGAGTTTCTCATTTCGCTCAAATCTCTTCCTTTTAATGTCCTTCCAATTCCTGAACAAACCGAAAACGCCATTTTTTCTTGTAATCGCCTTCGTACTATCAAGTGAGGTGGCATCATTTCTTGATCACCTTCATCCTCATATTCAAATAAACTCGGCTCAATATAACGAAACAAAGCCATATTCACGGGTATATTAACTGCCACGGGCTTAGTTTTCATGTCCTTCTTCTCTAACTCTTTTCTTTTCGCTCTTCTTGACTCATCCCTATCAGAATTATAAGAATCTTTCTTATCAAAGTTTTTGACGTTGCTGCCGGAGAACATAACCTCGAATTCTTGAAATTCTTCTTCTGTCATTTCTATTGGAATATTAATTTGAAGAGTTTGAAATGATGTGAAGGATGAATTTGATTATTTATAGGAGATGGAAATGGAATCGTAGTGAGTACTCAATCATTCTTTGTTGTGGGCCCGAGTTTCTTCTCTCTCTCTAAAAGTCTTGGATTCTCTCTCTGCAAGTTATTAAGCTGCCTAGATTGTCCAGCTTAGCTTAATCTATCAGCTTACTTGTGGCTCACGTAACTCAGTACAAGTAGGCTATGCATGGTGTACATTAGAGCACTAGGTGTAGTTGACAAGCTCAAGCTCCTCATTCGGGCCTCACGTGTGCCACATCACCCAACACCTCTTCACAACTAACCCCCTCATCACCAAACAACAATCTTTAACTTCTTTATTTGTGTCCCACCACTTACAACTTTATTTTTTTATTCATTTCATTAAATAAATTAAATTTATTTCACAAATACTTAAATATAACACAACATACTAATTTTATTTCATCAAATAAAAAAGTTACAATACAGAAAAAAATACGATACGAAAAAAAATATATATATACAACACATACGATGCTAAAAAAAACGAACCTAATTATTCATATTCCGTTGAATTTATTCCCATAGTTGTTGTTGCCAAACATGCTCGATGAGACATCGTTAAAGCTTTGCGTGTTTGTTTATCGTGTAGTTTTTTGGTTTTTCTTCTTTGCGTTGCGCAACGTTTAACCCATGTCAGCTGCATATTTGGCGTCGGAGGAATATACATTTCGGCAGCTTCGGATATCGCAAAATTTTTTTCTTTCAAAATCATGTTATGCATAATGATGCACGAGTACATGATTCTCCGTAACTTGCCCACAGTAAATGCACGCGCCGGTTGGGAAATAATATGCCAACGTCCTTGGAGGACACAAAAAGCTCTTTCGATATCTTTTCGAGCACTTTCTTATTTCGCTTTCCATGCGGCATTTTTTGGGTTGCTTGCAACAGTAAAGGATTTGACAAACGATGCCCACTGTGGGTAAATTCCATCTGCTAGAGAATACCCATATTTAAATGTACGTCCGTATACTTCAAACGGAACTTAAGGGCCAATATCATAAATCAGATCGTCAAATAACGGAGAATTATATAAAACGGTAAGATCGTTATTCGCACCTGCCACACTAAAAAATGCATGCCAAATCCACAAATCATACGACACAACAGCTTCAAGCATTATAGTTGGATACTTTTTATCACCTCTGTGAAATTGCCCTTGCCATTCTTTCGGACAATTCTTCCATTCTCAGTGCATACAATCGATGCTTCCCAACATTCCCGGAATCTTATGAACCATGCTATGTGCGTGGTATAAGTTGCGAACGTCATCCTCGTTTGGTTTTCTTAAAAACTCCTTCCCAAACAACTGTAATATGCACATAGTAAAAAAATCTAGACAATCGCATGCACAGTGTTCACCAATTTGTAAATACTCATCTAATGCATCAGGTGATATCCCATAAGCCAATTGGCGTAGGGCACATGTGTATTTCATAATCACACTAAAACTCATTAGTCCCGTAACATTGAGTCGTTGTCTAAAGAAATCAAAATGAGCAGGAAAAAGATGATGAGTTTCAATATATGTTTTAATACCTTGGACTAATTCTAAAAATAGTTTACGGCTCATACAGTAACGACGCTGAAAATTTTCTTCATTATATTTTGGTTGGTTACCAAAATAGTCGGCCAGTAGACGTGTTTCAGCAGCTTCACGTTCACGCGGGATGTATCTACGACGATGTGAAGGACCGGCTTCTTGATTTTGCAACGCTTGCTCGTTTTCAAACTCTTGGATAATCAGCTCAAGCTCCTCTAACTTTTCAAAGTCACTAACGTCGGAATAAGATGATTCACTCATGGTTTTTGCTTTTATATGGTTAAGTGTTTTGAAATACAAGTTGTGTATATTTGATTGAAATGTGTAAAATATATGTAGTATTTATAGGGGTAAAGATGTTAGTTTCTAGAGAGAAAAAAAAAAAAAAAAATTAACGTTTTAAAAATAAATGTTATACAACGTTTACTACTGAAAAAGCTGCAAACCCTCCCGTTTTCCTTCTCGCCGTGCCCACGATCACTCCAACGGCGAGGGTCTTCTGGTGTGGCAGGGAGACACGGCTCGCCGTTGCCCACTCCACGTCGGACAGCGAGGCTGGACGAATTGCCTACACCGTGTGCTCTTATAGGTCATGTACTCATGTTCCATGATTTACGTTGCCAAGCTAGCTTCTGTTCACATTTTGTTCTTTCTAGCTAAAATTCTTCTAGCTATTTGTGTCTTGTTTTGAGCTAATTTCTTCTTGGATTTAACAATTTGATACGTTATAAATAAACCGTAATCCTAAAGTAACATGTGCCATAAAAATCTAGATATAACAGCAAAATATATATCTTGGTTACATTGCAATGCACAACTTATGATAGAATTAACATCGTCTAATAAGACCAAGTCCATGCTCATTGTCTTTTATTAAAAATGTATTTAGATGTCAAGGTTTCTGAATCCGTTGCTTGTCACCAAGTTTACTCTCAAATCACATCGTTTGTTTTGTTTAAACAGTTAAACTCAACGTATGTAGTGCATTATTACTTGTGTTAAGAGTTATATGAATCGGATAAAGTTAGCTCAAAACAAATACTGCATTAAAATATATGATGATGATGATACTGTTAGAGTTATATGAACATATTTAATTATTACTAGCTATCTTTATATGGCTGATGCTATTTTCCAATTTTCATAACTCTATGATGATGACTTTAGATACATATAGACAATAGAGGATCTGATATAAATTAAAGCTTTAAATCTGGAGCTGCAAGCAAAAAGCTGGACTTGCCTGCACAGAAAAATCTCGTAACCAATTACTTCTGTATCCAAAATTGCTATTGTTCGAAACAATGCCTTCAAATTCATATTGTTATAGACTTTCAGTTACTTCCGCTTCTTGACTAAACGGGACCAATGATCACATTTCACTAATTTTCATATATTAACGCAACCTACTAAATGAAACTGTAAAGGAAACTTTATAATTGTTTTATGGGAAAATTACCAAATTAGACCAGTTACCCGGGCAACTTTTTCGATAGATCGGGAGACCGGGCAACTTGTACAATGGGACACTTGTCAAATTTCATAAGCTGACAAGTGTCCCGTTGTACAAGTTGCCCGGTCTATTTTCGAAATAAAATTACCTCCTGGTCTAAAAAGTGAAAATCCATAGGGCAACGATCTAGTCATATAATTATCCCTTGTTTTATAGTTGATTATCATTAGTATTTTTCGATTTATCCTTAATGCTGAAAGGTTTTGCATCTCTGGAAGCGAAGAGGAAATTCAGGGCCCCTCGAGTTTCACCAAAACCACCAAGTCCAACAAATGCAATTCCGCAGATTGACTTAACTGAAGATTTGTGAGTGAAATTGTCAATTTCAGTAACTCTTAAAAGATTTATATCTTGTATTCTGAGATGAATTGCTTTATTTTCTTAGGTGGATACGATTGCTCCAAGAAGGAACTCAACGCCTTTGGAATCGCTATCTCATGGTTAGAAAAGAATACGTTTGTTGAGTAATCTGACACGTCTTATTATACACTTTAAGAAATAGTTATGATATTAATTTTCTTGCAGATGACACGAGAAGAGTACAACACTCAAATCCCATCATACACACTTGTATAACCTCAATGGAGTTGGATTCTAGTTATTCCTTGGATGCAAGTGAGGTCAAAACAAGGGTGCAAACGAAAAAGGTCTTTGTCAGAAGTCGTTACTTTCAGAACAACAATACGGAAGAAAATGATCAGGCTAACACGAAAACAAATCTGCCAGCTGGTGTTGATGAAGCCATGGTTGCAAACAAGCATGAAACTTCTGATGGTGAACCCAAGTCTGTTTTTGGTTCGGTTGAGGTCAAAACGGCAGTAGAGAACAAGAAGCTACATACAAGCCGTTATTTTAGGGACAACAATCAAGAAAACGCAAATGAAAGGCATATAGAGACACCAAACATTGAAGGATTTGCCATGAAAAGAAAATTTTCCATTGTCGATGATAGCTTTCAAAAAGTAAGTACCTTGAGTTCATTTAACCTTTGTGTCGAAGCATATTACTAATTACTTGTATATCTATTTGCACAGGAAAATATAAACCAAAAATACATGCGGGCAAGTCAATCTCCTGATAATCAAGGTACATTTTTTTTCATTTCCAGTACTCTTTTTTTACGGAGTATCTGCTTATGGTTTTTAGCCACTTATTACTGAGTGAATTTTTGCTGATATTGACAATATTATAAATCTCAGATGTGTGTACAAGCGATATTGATGATCATATGCAAGTGACACAAGATGATGATGAGAAATTTGGATGCAACATTTCCCATTTGGGAAAATATGCCGAAATAGCAGAAAAGTCAATGGAGAAATTCATGTCAGTAATTTCGTCTTTCAAATGCACCTCATCTGGTTCTCGTGCCAGTGGGCTAAGAGCCCCTCTTAAGGATGTAAGAAACACATTTACAACACAGTCATCTCCTGCTAATGATATAAGCAAATTTGCTTACAAACCAACCAAGACATTACGGAGACGAAGACCCTAAACCAAAACACGCATTGTCGTATTATTTGCAGGCAAAATACCTGATTTATGCTGTATTGTTGTCATTGTATCTGTCGATGAATCTAAAAGCTATAGAGTTAACTTCTCTAGCGGTTTTTGTATGAGTCACCGCTTGTCGTTTAGACAATTTTTAACTGTATCGACTGTTTCTTTATCTGTATAAATGAAACACAGCGAGTGTTTCAATCAATTTTTTTACCGAAAAAGTGCAGTTTCATGTTTTTATCATTTATCAAGCAATTTTTTTTTATCCAACATCAGTACAATGAAGGTTTTATGTAAATTAAAAGTTTTTTTTAGTATCATATGTTTTGAAATTTTGTTTACTAGTATCTAAATTTGGTATATGTTTGACATGTAATCAATAAATTTAAATCATCAGTTATATAACAAATAAAAACTGTGTCAAAGAATATTAAAGAAGTGAAAATGACATTCATGTTTAATGGTGTTAACTTTGTCAAATGTTGGCAGCTTGGACCACCTAAAATTAATATATGTAAATGTAATCATTTCTTAGCAACAACTTTTAGCCAAAAAAAACTATGATAACATCAGCCATAAACATATAATAACACTCTTTAAAGATTACAAAACTACTACTATTAACAAAGATAACTTAAGTAATAAAATGTCATAATCCAAATCTACTAACATACAGTCATAACTCTAATTCCAAATTTGCATTCTAAGAAACACTTATTTAAAAATAATATTCATTAAATTTCAAACAATTTTACAATATCACATGTATCATTTACGTATGTGAGTCATAGGCACTATGAATTTGTAAGTATTTGCGATATCACATCGTTTTTTATAGTCTTGCCATATACGATAAAAGATATCATTGCATAAACATCACTTGCAACAAGTTCTTTTTATTTTAAAGTTGTTTGTTGGGTCTGTTTTTATCAAAAGATATACTTTAGACTGGTGTTAAGGGTACTGGCAATGGTCTCGGTATGGATGCAAAACGTGCGGCAACACCGTTGCCAGCGGTGCGGTATGCACGCGGTATGGAAGCAAGCGGCAATCTTTGCTGAGACGCCATGGACAAAATTCGAACGTTGGAACAATAACTATTTTGTGAGGTATGAATAAAATTAGGTGAGGTATGAGATCATGGTTGTCACTAAAAAGTATGGTGAGGTATGAAAAAAAGTATAAATGAGGTGGAATAATATTATTGGTGGGTTGTGACGTATGAGTGAGGTATGGGATCATGACTGCCACTACCCTAATCGCAAATAGATTCCATTGATATAGACAACTGAATTCGATCATCGATTGAAATAACAAATCATAGTGAAGGATGGTTCATTCTTAAGGCACGAAAGACTAGAAAAGCTAACAATGGACAATAGTGTCACACATGAGGGATTCTAGGTATAGTTTAGGTATGATAAACTGAAAATACTATCCGAATACTCTTTCATGTTTCAACTGAAAATATGATGAGTTCAAACAGGGGCGAAGCTTGAAAATTTCGAGTGGGGGGTCGGGATCTAAATTTTTTTTTTCCCTAACACTATGGGGGATCGAAACCGAATTAAATTGGGGGGGCGAAACCGAAAATACCGAAATTTTTCTACACGAAAACTATATACCCCTACATCGCAAAAAAAATTTCGGGGGGTCGGCCGGCCCCCTTAGAAGCTGCGCCCCTGAGTTCAAATATCTTGTTTCATATTTGACATGTGACAGACTATTATAAATAACGTTTGTAACAATCAGTCTCATATCGGTATGTAATAATACATTTGAGCTCGTTATAAATCCAGGATAACATGCTGCTAGTATAGTAGCATCTTTTCAATATGGTTATAGTTGAGACGTGAAATGTATCCGATTAATCGATTACTTTCACCTTTCGAGGTGTTAGAATATATGTGATAGAACTATATATTGTCATTTTGGGCTAGTAATCAACTAGTCATGATAGATCTTATCTGAAAGATCATCCAAAAGTGTCGACGAATAAATATAAAAAGTGTTGCTTTGAATGTCTCCACGAGCTAGTTTATGTGGTTTCAATCGCATATTTGCATGTGCTCATAGCATTATTGTTACTAGTATTATTTTTTACACTCATTCGCTTCAATAGATGTATATCTATAATAATTCAAGATAAAACAAGTTTTGATTTATTTGAAATGACATTTGCATGCCTAGTGAGGACGAAAAGCATTCTCCAAACTTATTTTTTGCTAGAAAAAGTCGTACGGTTACCCGTCATCATCGTCGGTTCTTGTCACCTTACTATCGTCTCTCAGCTAACCGTTGGCTGTTTCCTTCCATCGACATTCTTCTCATTGTACTTACTTTATTGTATTGATGGGTGCATTTGTCTAAGCTTATTTGATGAGATTATACTTATTGAAAAATTGATAAGCTCATCAACTCTATTATATATATCATAAGCTCAAGTGAATATGTTAATAGAAAATGAATTTATGAGGTTATCTATCTTTTGATAAACTCATTAGCCTATCGAATAAGCTTAGAAAAACACTTTTTTACCTCTTTTTCGAGATGAATTATAGCTTTCATTTTATATTTATTTTCTTTTGCTTCTTTAATTGTTTTTGTTTGTTTTGTTCCAATTTTTTTGAAATAGTTGTATTCAGTTGCGATGATTAACATGTGCAAGTAGGGCAGTCGCACAAGTCTACAATTTGTGAGGGGCCTTTGATTTTGTATATGTAGTATGTACATTAGCATTTATACATGTCTAACTTGAATTTTTATAGCTCTTTTTAAATATTATGTGAAAGAGCCTCCGATTCAGTATATGTCCTTTAGTAATTATACATGTCTAAGTATATTATGTTTTGAATTTTCTATAATAGTTAAACTTTTTTGTGATTTACAAGGCCTCATTAATAGTTTCGCACCGTACCACTCAAATAAATGGGACAGGCCTGGTCGTATTATTAAGTCTTTGGTTTTCATTAGAGAAGATTAATTAGTGGTTGTTATGATCATAGACACATGGTAGTTGTCTATTGTAGAGACGTGTGATTTATTTGTTTTATTAAATTTATCGTTTTTGATGTTGACAATAGATGCTTAAGGTGTTTATGGATAGAAAGAAGACACAAACGATAACGATGATGTAACCTTCAAATAATTACAAAAGAGTCGATTTTCAACGTTTTATTTTAATTACAAAAGAGTCACGTATGTGTAATATGTGATTATGTGTTACTGAAAATATGAGGTTTCTTAAAACATACAACAAAATATATACTCATATTATCTTAACAATGCCATCTAGATTTTGGTATGTGCCTTAATAAAACTCCAAAGATTATATTCTTCTTTCATTTTTCAACCATGTGATGTCAAGAAATGGAATAAAATTAGTCAACAAATAAAATATATATTCGATCTTTCTAGTTTTATATCTCAACATTGTTATCAAATATGTAATCTTTTATCCTGAAATATTTTATGAAAAATGATTCAAATACCTAAAAATATGACAATATTTGTGCCTAAAATGAATCGGATTTAGAAACATAAAAATATAATATGTTTTATTATCTAATGTTGGATGTGGTCTGATTAGCTAAATGCTTAATATTTGATATGCTTATACGTATTGTTACAAAGAATAAAGTGAGTACTAAATGCTCTATAAATGTTAAATACGATGAAAAACAATGTTTAACACAAGATTTATGCCATTTTGAAACAAGAGATACACATTTTGGTGTAATCACATTAATTATTAACATGATAAATTTTTGCCAACTTGTTAGACACGTTATTTGTTATTTAAACCGAGCCACTCTATCATTCTTGGTTTAGAGTTTAAAATTGTTGTATAGTTGTATGTGCTGACTAATTAAGTATTTCTTGTTAATGTCTTATTTTAGAGCTAGAACAATTTTAATAATAACTAGAAAGGCGACGACCCGCCGCGTTGCGGGCGGGCCTGTTTTTTAGCAGAGGCTATATTTTTGGATGAAAGTAGGCATTTATATTCTGGCTGTCATCGCTTACAGAAAATGGCATGTCCTAAGCCCTGCGATGGGCCATATGCGAGTGTACAGTCTTATAGTTACATGCTACATTTAAAGTCACTTACGTCCTAACCTTTATTGTACATATTAGAGGTTCAGATGTTGTTGCTTCTTCTTAGAAAGCATCCGCTGTACATAGAAGAGGTTCAGGAGGGAGAGTTATATTTGCGAATGGCATTTCTGTGGCTGTAGTCTCTTCGATCACAGGCTCTTGCTCTCCTGTTGATGATGTGTCTTCACCTTCTTCTTTAGGAATATCTGGTAGCGTTGGTGGAAGCGCATCATACGCGCTGTCCAAGATGAACTTCAGATAAGCTGCGGTAAAATGATACGGCATGTTCTGTTAGTAGTGTGGTAGGTGCACGTGCGTGTTGTATGATGCTAGCTGAAATATATAAGTATGCGGTTCCTACCTGTAATTTGGTGTAAGTTTCCTGCCAACCTGTTGACAGTGCCACTGTGAAAACCTTGCACTTATTTTCGTATGGCGCATGCGACATCGGCTGAAATACCAGGCTTTGGATTCATCAATCTTCATGATGACTGCCTCTGTAGTTAACTGCTATTGCTGAAACAGGTTGGTGCAAACTGTCAATAAGGTTACGTGCAGATATTTAAGTAGATGAATATGAGGCGTACCATGTGAGTTTTGGGGTTCATTTCCATTAGGACGCTCATTATTAACAACAACCTCGAAAAATAAGGGCTCGTTAACAAAATTGGGTGATAAATTGGCACCGTAAAAATACAATGGAAATAAAGCAAACTGAAAACATGGGTTCCTAATATCATAAATTGACATGGTAAACTCCTCACCACGAATATAGTAGACTGCATTATATGAGCAAAGTAATGGACCACCCCGACCCATTTTCAGACTAAGTTGTTTCATTACCAAAGTGACCCATTTTCAGACTAAACATACAACAAAAGTTATGGACATATGTGGCTGGGCTACGTATCACCCAACAAATATACCCAGCTGGAATTTACAGGTGAAAAAACACTACCTGTGGTATCATGAGTTGCAGGGATGGACGCTCGTGAACCATCAGTTGTTGAGTCCGATTCGGGTAACATGTGCTCTAGAAACGAATGCACCTTGGGCCAGAGAACGCGACCGTGTATACTATTTTGTGTGCGTGAGCTGCTGCTACGATTTTGCACGTCACTGTTAACACCTATTTGCATAACAAACTGTTCAAAATTAGTATAGGCTAAAGCAAAAAATCAATCACAGATTGCAGGCACCAGATAGATAATATACATAATATGGATTCAGAAACACATACTGCACAACAAAAGTTTATAATTAATACGGTTCTGAATATGTTATCTTGAACAAAATTAAATCATTATCGACAACAATATCTTCTAAATCATATTTAATCCATTCTAACCCGTTTTAGCATTTAAAAAATCGTTATCAGTCCAAAAGTAAGGTTGGTCGTTACACCGATAGCTAACAACGCTATCTAAGAATGTAGCGATTTGGTAGGCCAAGTCTAAAACGACATGAAATAGTATACTTTCAAACGCCTAACTCATTTTATTTAAGGTAGCTGATCGAAATCTCCGAAATACAAACTACGTTCTAACGGATCAGATAAAGAGGCCTGGCTAACCTTGCCGCGATGTTGCTGGTGTGACTCGCAGTCCATCGGCTGTTGTTGTAGACCAGGCTTGTGAATCAGGTACGCCTACAATATTCGGAACAAAAACTATTAGTGTTTGAGTATTAACCCGTCACTTAAAAAATTCTAATTTAGAGCGCTTCCGAATTTTGGAGTAAAATAAAGTACAATTACTTTTACAATCCGTGTCTATAAAAGTAACGCACTACGTGGATAAATACTGAAAGAGTGCTAAAACTTTATATCACATCCCTTATTTTGTACTGTATTGAATATAATTGTTCTAACATTTGATTACGTGCACATATTCATTGATACAACTTGTGGTAAACAAATAAGGCGACAACAATTCCTTTGGCAAAGTAAAAGTTAATCTTACTTGATAAAAACTTGACTTTGTAATCACTGCATCAGCAACAGTGGTGGTAGCAGCAATGCCAAATGACATCAGCAGCAAGAAACCGCATCAGCGGCAGCAGTTAGAAGCATGGGTGATGCAAACGCACATCACCCATTGTGAGTTGCATATTTTTTGCCCTGTTAACCAAATCTGCCGTACTTTAACAGCTTTAATCCCTTTATTTCAGCATGCCAACAAAACCACGGCTTTCTTTTTTTGAGTGCTTACAGATCATTGCCTATAAGAAGAAAAACAACAGTGCTTTGAATCAGTACATGATCAATATTTGAGTGCAAGCAACACAGATCCAAACCTTTGAACTACATCCGAAATCAAACAAAATTGCAGCTTCAAACCCAAAAGGAACTGACCTTCATCTATTTTGAACGCGAACGATGAATTTGGTTTTGAACTGATTTAACTGATGCCACTGTTGAAGCACTTTTGCTTGGTTAGATGATGTTATAGATTTGTCGACTCTCACGTCAACCTCTGCAAATGGCATTGATTTCTCAGCTATACGTATGTTTTATATAAAAGCAACTGAACTGAGCTGAAGTGAATTTTTAGAATTCAATATATAAAGGCAAAAAGAGAGAGTAGACTAACCATATCACATGGTTTCTGTTGGCAGTGCTCTTTGAGGAGGCGACTCTCCATGTCGCTCAAAATTGGTGAATGCTTCTATTCATTCCATACACCAAGGGCCTCACAGAATGGCCTGCGCATGAAGAAACTATCAGGCCTGCAAAATAACTACAATAAGTTGGATGACATCAATCACAAAACATAAGAAACACTACCATTTCAATTTGAATATCCTAAAGTGATTTAGGTGTTTCACTTGCTAAGGTTATCTACCACCACCAAATGGCTTAGTTATCTACATGCCTATCAATCACGCACAACACCTACATACCTATCATTCATGAAAAAAAAAAAACAGAAATGCACTTAAAAGTTTTAGCAACGTACCTCCTTCATTTTCGGACTCGTGTTCTTCATCATTGTGTCAAAATCCTCAGCCGCGTCCTTCTATTGCTCGTCATTTCTTCCCACAGCTTATTTTCATTGCAACAAACCTATAATCAACAAAATCAATCACATGCTCATCTTTCAAAGTTAACACTTGAGACTGCTATTCTATTGAACACAAACACCACCTACATCAGTTACCAGCCTCTCGTTACTAACCACCGAGAATCTAACTGTGTTTGCTTATTTAGGGATATAGAGCTTATTTGAGTGCTTATTTTGTGGCTGCAATTATGAAATGTCTATGCTATAACGTAAGAAGAGAAACAGAGTATCCAACAATCCCAAACACCCTTAAACACGCAAGTCCCAAAATACTTGTTTCACCTTTGAATACGTCAATACCCAAATAAACATATCCACACACAGCTGCTACTACACATCATTTAATTCATTAAACACAACTACTCGTACACATTAAGTTTAAATCATTTGATTTACAAACTAAAGCAATTAGTTTTGCCAAATAAAATCCCAGTCCAGCATGAGTAAAGTGTGCTTGTTTAAGCTTATTTATGGGCTTATGAGCTTATCTTCTTTTATTATTAGTATAAGCTTAACTCTGTCAGCTTATATTCAAATTTGCAAGCTTAAAAACATTTGTTATGACATAAAAGACTTACATAAGCCCAAAAATAAGCCAGAAAATGAAACTTATAAAACAAAAAGCTAAAACAAATAAGCTCAAACAACACCCCTTATAAATTAACCTAAAACACTAACATCTAGGTAATCTAAAGCATAAAATCGCCACATCACTAAAAACATTAACATATAATTCTTTCAAATGTATACCAAAACTAAACCAAAAACAAACTTATAAAACATCAATATAGTTGCTAATATCACTAAAATAAGAAAGAAAAGCTGGAAATGAAAGGAAGAAACATACAGCTTTTGGTCATCATCAATTTCGAGCTTCTTCTGGTATCCAGTTGTTGGATTCACGATGTTGAAATACACACATCATAAATAAAAACCCATTAACATTTTATTATTTATTATTATTACATTTCATGAGAGATTAAGGTTGTTCATGAGATGAGAATAAGTAAATCAACATACCTCAATGGGATTCACTACCTTCTTTCCGCATACATTATCTCTTCATATCACCCTTCAAGCCTCGCCATCCCAAGTGGAGCCTGGCAAAGAAAACAATCATAGGTACATGGATAAGTCAAAAATCTCCAGCTAAAGAAAAACCCCTAAATCATTGTGAATAAAAACAATAATCCAAAAATTAGGGTTTATAAACTTACAAAAAAATTAGGGATTTTCAATCTTCCCTCGTATAACCGGCAACCCAAAACCCCAAAACCCTAGTTCTTCGTGTTTAATGATCTGCTGTGTTAGAACAGCATGTATATTTGTGTGTGTGAGGAAGCTAACAAACACCTCGCATGAATATTCTGGATTTCTCCACCAAAAACGTATTATACACTCCAAACGCAAAACGGGCCAACATAGGCCAGCACAAAAGGCCACCAAATGCAAGGGAAGTGGGCTAAGTGGCAGGCCCGCAATTTTGGCGGGAAAAACGCAGCCAAAACGGCAGCGTATCGCACCACAAATTAATATATATATAATGTTTGGGTGGTGGGGAACTTCTTACAACAATGACATACAAAACCACAAGTTAATTTTTTAATGTAGAGTAGCTTTAGTGACGAGAATTTAGTGACGAGATTTTTTTTGGTCACTATTTAGATGAAAATAGTGACGATATAATTTTTGGTCATCGATAGAAACTCAGTGACGAAACTTATAAGTGGTCACTATTTAGTCACTAAATTACATAAATAGTGACGAGAAATTTCGTCATTAAATATTAGTGACGAAATTTTGGTCACTATTTCACATATTGTTATAACTGAATTCTATAAAATGATTTTAAGGACAATTACACACTATATATATATATATATATATATATATATATATATATATATATATATATATATATATATATATATATATATATATATATATATATATATTCAGGTCGACCCGAACACGAGTTAGCCAAATAGTTTCAACCCGATACCCGACCCTATTTAGTATTCGGGTTACTCGGGTTGACCAGAATAACCCAAATTCAATTTTTGATCTGACTATCCGACCCGAATAAGCTTAGTCGGGTTCGGGTCCCGGTTTTTGACACCTCGTATCATACAAATACAAAGTTTGCAAAATTGCATTTTTTTTTTGGGCAATCCTCCTCTAAACATATTATTTGAAACATAAAATTTCAAATACAATACTCCATTATTTTTCATTTATATGGTAAAATGTAAAAATAATGTGGGTAACTTGAGAAAAAAAAAAAAAAAAAAAAGTTCACATTATTTCTTACTCACATTATTCACTAGTAGTCATACCCTCATCAGTATCTCAATTCTCACCACATCCCCACAGTGCCACTTAAATCTTTCAACTTAAATCTCACCGATGGTGAACTTAAATCACCATTATCTACCTACCACCATTATCTCACCAATAGTTGTTTCGAACCAGATGATGGCGTAACCCTAACCCACGCGCCACCGGTAAACCACCACGGCAACATCCACCACCAACCGCCGCATAGTCAACCAACTTTCCCAACCGAAAAGGTATCATTAATTCCTTCATAATTGCTTGAATTCAAATTCAATTTGATTTCCTCATTAGTGTTTATCAAATTCAGTTATGGAAGCTTCTTATTGGTATGTTGTTGATTAAGTTTTATATTGTGATTTTATAATATGTTTATCATTGTGATTGATGTGTTCATCTATTATATAATTGCTGGTTTACTTTTTTTCATTTTCAGCATGAACACAAAGTGTTTGATAAAATGCCTCAATGAAAAATAGGTTTGAATAGATCTGGTTATAGGTGAAATTAGGTCAGAGTTTTTAAAAATCTTCGTTAAGTGTTTGGGGCCGGTTAACGGTTGTGTACATTGGTTTAGTTAGTCAGTTTTTAGTCGATTTTCAATTATATAGTTTGCTTCACTTAGTTAAACTAATTGAAAATGCTTAATTTGGTGGTGGGAAATTTAGTGATACGTATTGTATGTGGTTATAAAATAGAGTGGCTAAGTTGAAAGTATGCTAGCTAGCTAACAAGTGGTTTGCATTTCACCGATCATAATGTAAGTGGAACTAGGAATATGCATTTTCATCATTATCTACCACCGCTCACAATGACATAACCCTAATCTACCGCCACCGGTAAACCACCACGACCAACTGCACGCAAGACAATTTTTTTGTTTTATTTCGTGGAACCACCTGCAATAGAGTTTTCTACTCGTGTTTTGAGAGTCACTTAAAGTTAGATTACACTATTATTTTAGGTGTACCTACCTTATTTGTTGCTTCCCTGTGTTTGTTTCTACTATGAATATCAATACCAGTAATTTAAAGTCACAATGGAGAATAAGATCTAAGTGCAATTTTTTTTGCATGTTACAGATCTCAAGATTGTCCGATCAAATTATGGGAAACAACTCAGGGGAAGTTGATTCGTGAGTTGAAGGTATAGTCCTATCTCCTTCATTTTGATACTTTCCAGTGCATTTCAGTTTCATCTTTTTAACTAGTTTATCTGTGATAATGATCGGTAACTTGCTACAAGCATACAATAGTTTAGCTTTCGGCTTTACCTCAAAAGTACTTTCTAATGTTTTCTAGTTAAAATACAGGGTCATGGGCATTGGGTGAACTCACTAGCCTTAAGCACCGAGTATGTTCTTAGAACGGGAGCTTTTGATCATACGCGCAAACATTATTCATCTCCAGAAGAGATGGAGGTAACTAGGTAACTTTATATTTTGGTGAAGTTCCAATTTATCCAGTAGATAATTTTTATATAAAGGCAACAAGGCAACAAGAATAAAGGTAATGCTCCTGAGAGGTTGGTATCGGGTAGTGATGATTTCACCATGTTCCTCTGGGAACCTTTTGTCAGCAAACACCCAAAAACTCGAATGACAGGTCATCAACAGGTACTACATTCATATGTCTATTGATTTTGTTACTATAAGCAATTAAGCAAGGCACTTTTGAGTTGGGCTTGAATCTTTTGGCTTTACGCAGCTGGTAATGTTTATGGGCAATGGATCACGAGTGCTTCCTTTGACAAATCTGTCAACTTATGGAATGCAATCACTGGGAAGTTTGTTTGTGCCTTTCGGGGTCATGTGGGACCCGTTTATCAGATTAGGTTGGAATTTCCTTTCGCTTGTATTTGGAATCAATGTTAATAATAATTTCTCAGAGTAGATAGTAATGCTGGATGATTAATGTGCATATTTATTGTTAAAATGGTTACAGGTTCTATTTTCTAGCTTGGTGAGGAATACTTGACTATTCTTTACCAGTTAATCCGGGAAGAGTGCGAGACAATGCAAGCTGCCTTATGAAAATGTTGAGATTATTGGTTTTATACTAATGTTAAATGTTTTAACATTATAAGTGTTAAAAGGAAGAAATCACATGTCGGATGAATTTGATAGGTTATGGGTTGTGTTTATGTTGAATTTCGACCACGCATTTGGGTTTTGTGAACGATGTTAATATGTTAAATTTGCGTTGCTACAGATATTTAGATTTTAGTTCATTTGTATATTGAAAATTGGTACATATTTTTTTTGGTTATATGCTCATTTTAGTGACCACCTATTTGGTCACTAATACCAAAAAACAGTGACGATTTTTTTGTCACTATGATCTCTGTGACGATTTTTTTCGTCACTAACAGGGTTAAAGAGTGACCATTTATTTCGTCACAGATTAGTGACGCCGCAAAGTTTCGTCTCTAATTGACGTAGTGACGGAGCTATAGTGACGACTGGTGACAACTCGAGATTGGTCACTAAACAGCTTTGTGACGACTTTTTGCACTGTGAGTGACCAAACTCTTTTCGTCACAAAAGGCTGATTTTCTTGTAGTGTTCATTGGGAAATAAATTTCATAACTCCATCGACATACAATACCACAAGTTAATTTTTTAATGCAGAGTTTCTTTATTGGGAAATAAATTTCACAACTCCATCATTCTAATGGTTTTCTTTTGTCTTCCAAACTTAACACCTAGCATGCAAAAAATTACTGTATTATTTCAAGTCATATATTCTTGACTTCTTGGTTTTCTATGATTGTGATATTTTTTTACTCTTTATTATGGACCGATGACAAAAGACAAAGATGACAAAATATAACGTAGGGTGATACATTGAAATTATATTGGTTTTGGTCAAAGGTATTGTTAAGGGTTAAGAAATAGACACATGAAAATCTGGAGTAAACTAATAAACTAAAATTCAGTTGATTGGTTACGGATGACACATAAGATAAGTAATCACGAAAACATAGCTAGCTAAAAAAGAAAAAGACTTGAAAGCTCTAAATTTTTACATGGTTCACAATCGTATCGGGGTCAACGTGTAAAAATCACCATACTTTAATAGTTTTACCAGTTTATACTAAGCACAGACTCACGGCCGGCGGGGAGCCGGGTGTGGCCATGTACAAAATCACCATACTATAATAGTTTTACCAGCTTATATTAAGCACAGACTCCCGGCCGGGGAGCTGAGTGTGGCTCAGGTCATACTCAATTTTAGGTCACGAAGTGTAATCTTTTTCTTAAAGCGTTGTGTTTTTAATCCTGCAACATTCAATTATTTTTTTTTGCTACTTCAGTTTAGCCAAAAATCTGGATGGTGCAGAATTTATGTTTAAAAAGTTTATGTGCACCCTTCTTCTCAGAACATTTTTAAAACACTCTCTCGAAAATCTTAGGTACGGTCCAATGGACTTCCATTTGCAAATTCGTTATCTTCCATGTATCAATATTCCATTGCAAGTTTCAACTGATCTCGATCTACCAAGTCCAAAAAATGACAGTTTTATATGTTTTTATTTTAAAATATTATCATAAAAACTTTGTCTATATATATTACTAACGTTTAGGACAATAAATGTCAGTGCACATACGTGTATTGTACAATAACAGTTCTGCATGTTTGATATTCCTATTTTGAATAATTAAAGTTATATTTATGTTTCTTTCTTCACGCAAATCAAATATAGAAACAAAATATGTACATTATAATTCACATTTATTTACTTTTGCCGCAAGATTTAAGAAATTAAATGAATAAATAAGTATAATACAAATATTAGAAAACAAGTTGTTAATTCTAACAATTTTGTTACATTTTGTTTCCAAATGAATTGAACTACATCGACTTACAATAATACATCATCTAAAAATCACTTCGAAATTTTCTTCATTTTTCTGCAAACAAAAGTCGAAGCTAAATTTTAATAAAACATCATCTAAAAATCGCGATTCGTTATCATCAAGATTCGAGAAACCCGGTCATTTTTAAAACGGAGTTTCTCATTTGGCTCAAATCTCTTCCTTTTAATGTCCTTCCAATTCCTGAACAAACCGAAAACGCCATTTTATCTTGTAATCGCCTTCGTACTATCAAATGAGGTGGCATCATTTCTTGATCACCTTCATCCTCATATTCAAATAAACTCGGCTCAATATAACGAAACAAAGCCATATTCACGGGTATATTAACTGCCACGGGCTTAGTTTTCATGTCCTTCTTCTCTAACTCTTTTCTTTTCGCTCTTCTTGACTCATCCCTATCAGAATTATAAGAATCTTTCTTCTCAAAGTTTTTGACGTTGCTGCTGGAGAACATAACCTCGGATTCTTGAAATTCTTCTTCTGTCATTTCTATTGGAATATTAATTTGAAGAGTTTGAAATGATGTGAAGGATGGATTTGATTATTTATAGGAGATGGAAATGGAATCGTAGTGAGTACTCAATCATTCTTTGTTGTGGGCCCGGGTTTCTTCTCTCTCTCTAAAAGTCTTGGATTCTCTCTGGGATCTATTAACCAGACGGTCCCTGGCCCACCACTGTCCCCCTTGTCCCCCTTGATGTTCCTCACTTTATTCCAGTACAGCACAACTTTTTGTCAGTTTCTGTTCCGTATTTTTGACAGTTTTAAGTGTTTGACATATTAAACTTTATATTTTCTGTTCCGCACTTTCAGGTTTATAGCTTTTTAATATAAATAAAATTATAAAAAAAAAAAAAAAAAAGGGGGTCCGGCTAACAAAAAAGGGGACCGTCCGGTTAACCCTGCCCTTCTCTCTCTGCAAGTTATTAAGCTGCCTAGATTGTCAAGCTTAGCTTAATCTATCAGCTTACTTGTGGCTCACGTAACTCAGTACAAGTAGGCTATGCATGGTGTACATTAGAGCACTAGGTGTAGTTGACAAACTCAAGCTCCTCATTCGAGCCCCACGTGTGCCACATCACCCAACACTTCTTCACAACTAACCCCCTCCTTACCAAACAACAAACCTTAACTTCTTTATTTGTGCCCCACCACTTATAACTTTATTTTTTATTCATTTCATTAAATAAATTAAATTCATTTCACAAATACTTAAAAATAACACAACATACTAATTTTATTTCATCAAATAAAAAAGTTACAATACGAAAAAAATACGATACGCAAAAAAATATATATATATACAACATATACGATACTAAAAAAAACGAACCTAATTATTCCTATTCCGTTGAATTTCTTCACATAGTTGTTGTTGCCAAACATGCTCGATGAGACATCGTTAAAGCGTTGCGTGTGTGTTTATCGTGTAGTTCTTTGGTTTTTCTTCTTTGCGTTGCGCAACATTCAACCCATGTCAGCTGCATATTTGGCGTTGGAGGAATATACATTTCGGCAGCTTCGGATATCTCAAATTTATTATCTTTCAAAATCATGTTATGCATTATGATGCACGAGTACATGATTCTCCGTAACTTGCCCACAGTAAATGCACGCGCTGGTTGGGAAATAATATGCCAACGTCCTTGGTGGACACCAAAAGCTCTTTCGATATCTTTTCGAGCACTTTCTTATTTCGCTTTCCATACGGCATTTTTTGGGTTGCTTGCAACAGTGAAGGATTTGACAAACGATGTCCACTGTGGGTAAATTTCATCTGCTAGATAATACCTATGTTTAAATGTACATCCGTTTACTTCAAACGGAACTTGAGGGCCAATATCATCAATCAGGTCGTCGAATAACGGAGAATTATATAAAACGGTAAGATCGTTATTCGCACCTGCCACACCAAAAAATGCATGCCAAATCCACAAATCATACGACGCAACAGCTTCAAGCATTATAGTTGGATACTTTTTATCACCTCTGTGAAATTGCCCTTGCCATTCTTTCGGACAATTCTTCCATTCCCAGTGCATACAATCGATGCTTCCCAACATTCCTGGAATCTTATGAACCATGCTATGTGCGTGGTATAAGTTGTGAACGTCATCCTCGTTTGGATTTCTTAGAAACTCCTTCCCAAACAACTAGAATATGCACATAGTAAAAAAATCTAGACAATCGCGTGCACAGTGTTCACCAATTTGTAAATACTCATCTAATGCATCAGGTGATATCCCATAAGCCAATTGGCGTAGGGCACATATGCATTTCATAATCACACTAAAACTCATTAGACCCGTAGCATTGAGTCGTTGTCTAAAGAAATCAAAATGAGCAGGAAGAGGATGATGAGTTTCAATTTATGTTTCAATACCTTGGACTAATTCTAAAAATAGTTTACGGCTCATACGGTAACGACGCTGAAAATTTTCTTCATTATATTTTGGTTGGTCACCAAAATAGTCGGCCAGTAGACGTGTTTCAGCAGCTTCACATTCACGCGGGATGTATCTACGACGATGTGAAGGACCGACTTCTTGATTTTGCAACGCTTGCACGTTTTCAAACTCTTGGATAATCAGCTCAAGCTCCTTTAACTCTTCAAAGTCACTAACATCGGAATAAGATGATTCACTCATGGTTTTTGCTTTTATATGGTTAAGTGTTTTGAAATATAAGTTGTGTATATTTGATTGAAATGTGTAAAATATGTGTAGTATTTATAGGGGTAAAGATGTTAGTTTCTAGAGAGAAAAAGACAAAAAAAAAAACAAAAACAAAAACAAAAGTTAACGTTTTAAAAATAAACGTTATACAACGTTTACTACTGAAAAAGCTGCAAACCCTCCCGTTTTCCTTCTCGCCGTGCCCACGATCACTCCAACGGCGAGGGTCTCCTGGTATGGCAACGAGACACGGCTTGCCGTTGCCCACTCCACGTCAGACAGTGAGGCTGGACGAATTGCCTACACCGTGTGCTCTTATAAGTCATGTACTCATGTTCCATGATTTACGTTGCCAAGCTAGCTTCTGTTCACATTTTGTTCTTTCTAGCTAAAATTCTTCTAGCAATTTGTGTCTTGTTTTGAGCTAATTTCTTCTTGGATTTAACAATTTGATACGTTATAAATAAACCGTAATCCTAAAGTAACATGTGCCATAAAAATCTAGATGTAACAGCAAAATATATATCCTGGTTACATTGCAATGCACAACTTATGATAGAATTAACATCGTCTAATAAGACCAAGTCCATGCTCATTGTCTTATATTAAAAATGTATTTAGATGTCAAGGTTTTTGAATCCGTTGCTTGTCACCAAGTTTACTCTCAAATCACATCATTTGTTTTGTTTAAACAGTTAAACTCAACGTACGTAGTGCATTATTACTTGTGTTAAGAGTTATATGAATCGGATAAAGTTAGCTCAAAACAAATACTGCATTAAAATATATGATGATGATGATACTGTTAGAGTTATATGAACATATTTAATTATTACTAGCTATCTTTATATGGCTGATGCTGTTTTTCAATTTTCATAACTATATGATGATGACTTTAGATACATATAGACAATAGAGGATCTGATATAAATTAAAGCTTTAAATCTGGAGCTGCAAGCAAAAAGCTGGACTTGCCTGCACAGAAAAATCTCGTAACCAATTACTACGTACTTCTGTATCCAAAATTGCTATTGTTCGAAACAATGCCTTCAAATTCAGATTGTTATAGACTTTCAGTTACTTCCGCTTCTTGACTAAACGGGACCAATGATCACATTTCACTAATTTTCATATATTAACGCAACCTACTAAATGAAACTGTAAAGGAAACTTCATAATTGTTTTATGGGAAAATTACCAAAATAGATCAGTTGTCCGGGCAACTTTTTCGATATATCGGGAGACCGGGCAACTTGTACAACGGGACACTTGTGGAATTTCATAAGCTGACAAGTGTCCCGTTGTACAAGTTGCCCGGTCTATTTTCGAAATAAAATTACCTCCTGGTCTAAAAAGTGAAAATCCATAGGGCAACGATCTAGTCATATAATTATCCCTTGTTTTATAGTTGATTATCATTAGTATTTTTCGATTTATCCTTAATGCTGAAAGGTTTTGCATCTCTGGAAGCGAAGAGGAAATTCAGGGCCCCTCGAGTTTCACCAAAACCACCAAGTCCAACAAATGCAATTCCGCAGATTGACTTAACTGAAGATTTGTGAGTGAAATTGTCAATTTCAGTAACTCTTAAAAGATTTATATCTTGTATTCTGAGATGAATTGCTTCATTTCTAATGCTCTTATTTTATCTGCTTATGGTTTATAGCCACTTATTACTGAGCGAATTATTGCTGATATTTACAATTTTATATATCTCAGATGTGTGTACAAGCGATATTGATGATCAAACGCAAGTGACACAAGATGATGATGAGAAATTTGGATGCAACATTTCTCATTTGGGAAAATATGCCGAAATAGTAGAAAAGTCCATGGAGAAATTCATGTCAGTTATATCGTCTTTCAAATGCACGTCATCTGGTTCTCGTGCTAGTGGGCTTAGAGCCCCTCTTAAGGATGTAAGAAACACATTTACAAAGCAGTCATCTCCTGCTACTAATGATATAAGCAAATTTGCTTACAAACCAACCAAGACATTACGGAGACGATGACCCTAAACCAAAACACGCATTGTCGTATTAATTGCAGGCAAAATACCTGATTTATGCTGTATTGTTTGTCATTGTATCTGTTGATGAATCTAAAAAGCTATAGAATTAACTTCTCTAGCGGTTTTTGTATGAGCCACCGCTTGTCGTTTAGACATTTTTTTAACTGTATCGACTTTTTCTTTATCTGTATAAATGAAACACGGTGAGTGTTTCAATCAATTTTTACTGAAAAAGTGCATTTTCATGTGATTTTCATGTATCAAGCAATTTTATTTTTTTTTATCCAACATCAGTACAATGTAAGTATTATATAAATTAGATTTTTTTTACCTCGGTATCATATATTTTAAAATTTTGTTTAGTATCTAAATTTGCTAATTGTTTGACATGTAATCAATGGTGTTAACTTTGTCATATGTTGGCAGCTTGGACCACTTAAAATTAAAATATATGTAAAGAGAATTGCAAAAATAGTCCTTAAAGTTTGGCCAAATTGCACGTTTCGTCTTTAAAGTTTGGAAAGTGCAAGGATTGTCCATGTGTGAAAACCTTTGGTGCAAGTATCGTCCTTTTGAGGGAAACCTTTGTTGCAAGTATCGTCCCTGTGGGGACGATATTTGCACCAAAGTTTTTTCCACAAAGACGATCCTTGCACTTTCCAAACTTTAGGGACAAAACGTGCAATTTGGCCGAACTTTAAAGACGATTTTTGCAATTCTTTCATATGTAAATGTAATCATTTCTTAGCAACAACTTTTAGCCACAAAAACCATGACAACATCAGCCATAAACATATAAGAGCATTAGGTGGAGTTGACAAGCTCAAGCTCATTCTTCGGGCTCCACGTGTGACACATCACCCAACACCTCTTCACACCAAACCCCCATCCTCACCAAACAACAAACATCAACTTCTTCATTTGGGCCCAACCACATACAACTTTATTATATATTTAAAAATAATAATAAATAAATAAAAAAATCAGATCTATCCTATCTCTCACTCTTACACCTCTTCCTCTCTCCCTCTTGCACCACTTCTCAGCCACACCACCTGCCACCGCCATACCACTGCCCTAACACCGCCGTCACCTTCAACTAGACAAGAAGGATCTAGGGTGTGCTTATTATGAGTTGGTAAAGGTTTGTTTTGGTTCATTGAACACCACAGCGGCCACCATCATCATCTCCCTCACTCGTCTAATCCATTGGTATATCGACACCCAAATCCATCTATAAAACAAGTAGAGATATCACGCATGGGCCCCACTCTTGTCAGGAAAATTTGCTCGCCATGCCCATGAACAGCAGTCCAACGGCGAACAATGGCGGGGGTCTCCTGGTGTGGCAGCGAGACACGGCTCGCCGTTGCCCAATCCATGTCGGACGGCGAGGCTGAACGAGTTGCCTACACCGAGTGCTCTAATAACACTCTTGAAAGATTACAAAACTACTACTATTAACAAAGATAACTTAAGTAATAAAATGTCATAATCCAAATCAACAAACATACACAGTCATAACTATAATTCCAAATTTGCATTCTTAAAAACACGTATTTAAAAATAATATCCATTAAATTTCAAACAATTTTACAATATCACATGTATCATTTACGTATGTGAGTCAGAAATAAGGCACTATGAATTTGTAAGTATTTGCGATATAACATCGTTTTTTATAGTCTTGTTATGTACAATAAAAGACATCATTGCATAAACATCATTTGCAAACAAGTTATTTTTATTTTAAAGTTGTTTGTTGGGTCTGTTTTTATCAAAAGATATACCTTAGACTTGTTTTTAACCACAAATAGATTCCAATGATATAGAAAACTGAATTCGATCATCGATTGATATAACAAAATCATAGTGAAGGATGGTTCATTCTTAAGGCCCGAAAGACTAGGAAAGCTAACAATGAACAATAGTGTCACACATGAGGGATTCTAGGTATAGTTTAGGTATGATAAACTGAAAATACTATCCGAATACTCTTCACGTTTCAACTGAAAATATGATGAGTTCAAATTTCATGTTTCATACTTGACATGTGACAGACTATTATAAATAACGTTTGTAATAATACATTTGAGCTCGTTATAAATCCAGGATAACAAGCTACTAGTAAAGTAACATCTTTTCAATATGGTTATAGTTGAGACGTGAAATTTGTATCCGATTACTCGATTACTTTCACCTTTCGAGGTGTTAGAATATATGTGATAGAACTATTGTCATTTTGGGCTAGTAATCAACTAGTCATGATAGAGAAAGATCATCCAAAAGTGTCGACGAATAAATGTAAAAAGTGTCGCCTTGAATGTCTCCACGAGCTTATTTCTTCAATCGCATATTCGCATGTGCTCATAGCATTATTGTTACTAGTATTATTTTTTACACTCGTTCCCTTCAATAGATGTTTATCTATAATAATTCAAGATAAAACAAGTTTTGATTTATTTGAAATGACATTAGCATGCCCAGTGAGGACAAAAAGCATTCTCCAAACTTATTTTTTGCTAGAAAAAGTCGTACGGTTACCTGTCATTATCGTCGGTCCTTGTCACCTTGCTATCGTCTTTCTGCTAACCGCTGGGCGTCGTTTCCTTCATCCATCGACATTCTTCTAATTGTACTTACTTTATCGTATTGATGGGTGCGTTTGTCTAAGCTTATTTGACGAGATTATAAACTTATTGAAAAATTGATAAGCTCATACCTATGATTTATGAGCTTATGTTCTTGATCTTAATAGCTTATGAACTCTATTATATCCCCTACATTTTCATTTTTAATAAACACTATTCACATAAACCAAATATGCCCAAAATCAACTATACCATACAAATAATATACGATTCAATTACCAAGGTAATCAGTCTAAAACCATTTTCAGCCTAAACAAACTTTAATCATCAATATCTATTAAGGCTCATGATAAAACTACCAAATAATTTGTGATATCATTTGGCCGCCCAATTAACAACCAGACCGGTATATAATCCAAATGTTAGGACTTATAAATACATTTACAAAACCTAAATTACCTCAATCCTGCCCTAATTTCCCTCACAAAAATACGCATCCATGATTTGCAGCCACACAAACATCACATACTCTTATTTTCTTTCTTATCTTGATAACCGAACATAACCAACAATCTATGTTTTGCAAGAATATCAGACCCTTTTCTTGAAAATCAAACGAAAACTCTCTCTAAAGTTTTATGTTGTGTTGACCGTGATGGTGGTTTTTGGATGGGGTTAGAACTGAGGTAGATGTAGATGTTGGGTTTTGTTGTTGTTGCATACTTTCTGTTCGTGGACCATAGATGGAATAAGTTTGATGTTTGTTTTGGCTTTATTGATGATTGTTCTTTTCTTCTTTCGTTTGATCTTCGTCTTTGTTTTGATATTTAATGGTACATTTTTTTCTTCTTTTGTGGAATGCATTAATCGGTCGAGGAGGTGACTGATTTGTGAATTTTGGAGCCGTCCGACCTTGTGGTTGCAGTGGTGGCGACTCGGTCAGAGCAGAGGCGACCGGTCCGGTCGACCGACCACTCTGCCCAGCCTAATGGCTTTATTTAAGTACTTGGGTTAGTAGCTTGAATAGCTTTTACATTATAGTTAAATGATTGTATATTTTGGTGAAGGGGTGAATTAATTAGTGTATTAATTATATGTGTTGAATAGATTGTTGACCTTAAAATCATTGTGTTTTGCATACTTGTGCTTTGTGTTTTACGACTTGTATTGCTTAAAAGGTATTGTACATTGTGCTTAAATGGTTGTAATTTTTGGTGAAGGGGTGTTTTTAATAGTATTAATGTTGTTTAGTAGAATTTTGGTCTTAAAATGACATCAAGCTGTTTTTTGTTGTACAATATGCTTACTTTGTTGTAATTCTGAAAATTAGGTGCACTAAAGTGTTGTAAACCATGCATTATTTTTTGTAAATCTGAAAATTTTAGAGAGAGAGTGCTTCATGTATTATAGTACTAGCTTAGAAGACCCGTTGACACCGGGTAATTTTTTAAAGAAATAGAAAAATGATATGATAAGAAAAGTAATAAAGTAAATTTGTTTTATTTAAAATATGAAACAAAGAATGAGGCAATGCGTCCATTATAAAATAAGAAATTGCTTATGTTACAATTACACTAACAAACGTCCAAGCTTGGGGTCTCCAAAATTTATTGTGTTGAGTAGCAAAAGATGTGTGTGAGCGCCCATCGATTTACAACCATAACGTTGGTGAATCTAAAATAGATTGACTCGAACATAAAATGATGTGTGTGAGCGCCTATCAATTCAAAACCCAATCATTGCGATGATGATAGACCTTCATGTACTTTTCTACATGTAGACTTTTTCCTATGTATATGATACATTTTTAATATTTTATTGTTTAATTGGTGTGGAGTTGTGAGATGACCATATGACACAAATTTTAAGTTATGTGATGCATTTAATTAGTATCTTATGGAGTATATATGAATAATATAATTAAGTTCATGTTTGCCAAATTTTGTAAATGTGAATGAAATAGTAAGGAAACAACTAATAAAATATTAATGAACCAAGAAATGTAAACTTGTTAATATATTATAATGAGAATATGAGAAAGAAAAAGTGACGTGTGTATTTTACATACCTTTTAAAGTTTGATCATGCTTTTCAAGGATGCTAATTCATGCTTTCCTACATTTATCTCAACAAACATCGTCTACCTTTTAAACATCAAACATCGTCTACCTTTTATCTCAACATCGTCCACCTTTTATCTCAACAAACTGCATGTATCCATAGCCTTGTTGCTGCTACATTGTTTTGTAAATGACACTTCACTATTTATTTTCATGAACATTAAGATATAGTTGTATAAAGGATGAACACTACAATCTAAACCTTACTCATGTGTCCTATAGGTTATAAACCTTCATAGCTTCTCCATGCATCTCCACAACACTCTCATCCGAGTTCGCAGATATTGACATATCATCTGTCAAATAACATTGTTCATATATATGTATGATTACCACGTTAATAAAGAAATGAATGCTTCACCTTTATTTGGGTTTAACCTAAACTCACCATTAAGTTACCAAAAAATTATAGCAAAACAAAATACATCTAATTGGTGAATCACATATTTACCTCAACCTACCTATACAATGTCATAAAAAACTTGCATACAAACAAAGGACACGTGGTTTTAATTGGTGAATATGATACGTGATTTTATGAAATAACAATGTGAATAAATGTAATAAAATTTATCTTGCCACACCGAATCCTCTAAACACCATCACTATCTTTACTTCAACTTCAGTTTTACTCGTAGCATCAACATGTACTTGCGTAGGAGGGTATTGCCAAAAGAAAATGAAAAGAATAAGTACAACAAAAATTAAGGCCATAAAACTAAACCAACAAAGACTAATGTGAAAAAGGCAAGGATGCACATTAACGCCTAAATGTTTAATAGATCCAAGGCCCGCCCCGATGGGGCGGCTAGATTGAAAAATTTGATTATACGACAAAATTAATAGTAAAATAAGTATGACATCAATGAGACGAAAATGAATAAAATAAAGATGTCATTATCAAGAAAATAATAACGTTAAACAAAACATAACGTTCAAAATAACCGAATTACATATACTTTATAATCTATGAAGAACTTTTCTATATACAACGTTGGTTGTAGAGTTGGTGTAGTTGCCGTATTTGTCATAACACAACACGTTTAAACCTCTCTTGCTTTTTACTCTTGAGACGGCTACATAAATTTGACCGTAGGAAAAAACATATCTTTCCAAATATAGCCCAACCTTAGACAATGTTTGGCCTTTGACTTTTGTTTATAGTCATTGCAAAACAAACGGAAGTATGGTATCTATTCGTAAGTTTATATTACGCATGTTTATAAATTCATTTGTTTTATGAATGCTACATGTCATATGCAAGGGCAAGAAATAAAGATTATAACGTATTTTCAGTTAACAAAAGTGATTATAATGATTCAATCATGTGACTTTAAAGCAAAATAAGTTTGTTGTAATGCAATTTAACAAAACTACTTATATAAAAACTACTTATATGTAGGATTCCATTTTAAAATGGATAATGTCACCAAGTTTCAAACTAAAGCTATCATAAAATACAAATTTCATGTTTACTTAAGACAAACATATACCAAAAAAATTTAGAAGAATAGCACCTATTTGAATCTTCACAACTTCCATCAAATCTATGCACCTATATCTTCAATCTTTTTGCTTTCTGCGCCTTTGTTTATCTCATAACATTATAATTTCAACAAAAGACACCACGTTATGCCATAAATTTGATGCGAAAATCAGAAAATACCATCTTCGATAATTTAGTCGGTTAGAGATTGTTATTGAGTCAATCAGCACATCTGCTATACTCACAGCTCTTATATTATATTTTATGTTTTTTCATCAAACATATCCTCTTAGTGATACAGTATACTTTCGAGAACTTGAGCCAACTTTTTCCGATGTTACTCAAGTAAATGCTATATAAACTTATGAAATCAAGGATAATAGCTCACATAATCCATATGTAAATAAGTCCATGACTAAGAATTATAAGTTGATAAAAGTTAACATAGCCGAAACACAGGCCTTCTCGACCTCCACTACCCTGAAGTATCTTAAGTTTGTAAACTTAAATAATCAATCCCTGGCCCATAAGCTTATTCGGGTTATCAACAACTAACCTTAAGTGTCTAACCAGATCTCTTATTCAGTTCGGTTAACTTTGTGAATCTGCAAACACCAATTTACATAACCTACGAACTCAAAACCTGACCAACACAACCTGTAACACCCCTGACCAAAAGTACAGTTATATCCTATTTCTATATGTTTACATGCAAAAGTACAGTTACAGGCTATTCTAAAAGACGCCAGCAAATCATTACAGACTATTCTAAAAGACGGCAACAAACGTTCAAGTTGGCGAACTTTACATTTATTAAGGTGGTATAGAAAACACTAATCTACATTCGAGGCAGTAAGAAATTTCAAGCCTTAAATTTTTAGTTCGCGTGAAAATTTGACCTTGCCTATTTTATCTTGGAAAAAGTAACGCTCCCAAATCTTGTAAAAGTGAACCAATTGTTAAACCAATCATTGAGTTGGGTGACCCATTCTAACAATCTACAAAACTTGATTGCTTGTTAATATAAAAAAACTACTATAAATTGATTATCATTGCTTCTAAAACCAATTAATAATTCGGTAATATAAAACTATAAATTAAACCTACATCACATAAGGAATTCCAAAAGCACAAAACACATCAACATTCAATGAAAGAAAATTACCAGCCAGAAGTTCCTTTTGTTTGTGTATTCCATACTGGTTTTGCACCTGCGTTCTGCAACAAATAAGTCATGTTATATTGAGAACCGGTATTACGTACGTGCAAATGTATCAAAAAAAAATCATCTAACTTCAAATATTGACTGAAATTATAGCACAAATTAGGTGAACGGCTGAAGGCAAAAAATTTACCTAAACACAAAAGCTGCAAAACGGGTAATAAAATTGCTCACAAACAAAAAAAATGAAGAAGACCTCATAAGCTGTTGTAGCTTATTATTAACCGCAAAACAGCTGTGACGAATAGTGCCAGATACTTGATGAACATAAACTATTTGTTAGAGTTTTTCTCCTTGAACTTGTTCAACAGTAACGCATACAATATAATGACATAAAGTTTAATTAAGCATACCAGTTGCGCGCGCAGCAGGCTTGTAGAATCAAATCAGCTGACGATTTGTTTCAAGAACCAATGCTTAAATACACGTTACCGCCTTTGTCAACCAAGCACAATGTTAAAATCAAACACTTTCTTCCGAAAGCTAACCTGATATATACATATCTATGAATTACTTCGATTGAAGCACCTTCTTCAAGCAAAAGACCTGCAACCTGAATGACTTCCACAGAAATGCCTGCTTATTATCAGAAGCTAATGATCGAGGATCCTTTCGCAACTCTCCAATTTGTCACTCAACCTGAAATTATGAGTTACTAAATAGGATCTATACGAAATTCTGTAAGTAAACAATAAAAATAGTCGAAGGTAATCTAACATTGACAGATACAAAGGAGCTACGTCAGATGATCCCAGCCCATAACGCATTCCCCTGTGAGGTTGCCAACAATCGTTTCCTTCTGTCATAATGTATTCACTGTCAAAGATACTGAAATTAACCAAAAAACATAGTAAACTACAGAACAAAACTGAATCTCACACCAGGGTCATCTAAAATCCCAATGAAACCAACCATGTATGAGTTATATGAAAAAATATAAATAAGTTAAAAACGTAAGATTGTGTGATTACCTTTAGTACATTTGCCTGTATGTGAATGTCTTCCCACTGGTCGTTCGCCTGTATGCGGAAATATTCGTTGATAAGCAGTCATAATTTTACATGACCATAAAGATAAAGCCCATATATTTATTAAAACAAAGTTGACTCACCACCTGGTCAATATTATACCAAGGGTTTACTTCATTTGACAACATCAAAACGGTAGCAAAACAGTCCAATTACCTACAGCTATATGAATCGTTTCCCCAAATATTAAACATATTTTTGGGGTTTACATCATTTTCAATAAGCAAATCCGACAGCTACTTACAGAAGTGCTTATAAAAAAACAGATAATCCAATCAAATAAGACCAACTAAATTACATTGGAAATTTTCGAAGACATGCATGTGTGATGTGCAGTTGAGTGTCTTGCAGTTGAAGCTGGTGTTCGGGAATCTGTGCTACGCGTTCGTCCTAGATTGACAATCGATGTATAATAAGACACGTTAGATGAAAGAGCGTACCGAAGCATCACATATTATAAGAAGTAAGTAAGAGAATGGTTGTATTACGTGTGCGGCTGCAGTATTGCTGAGTTGTTGTAACCCAGGGTTGAGATTCACTGTTAGCTACTACATAACCTACAAAAGACAATGAAAAAAAGACAGAATTGAAAGACTGCACAATTGCGCTGCAAGCACGATCACCTAAAAGTATTTACATACAACGTAGGCAACACAGTTGCACGTGGAGAACGACATTATAAGACCCTACAAATTGGGCTAATGATTGGCAGTTCATGTGAAAGGATGCTTTGAAAGAAGTCCAAATTCATAGGATCAGGCACCGTGGCAATGATTGCGTTGGTCTGGTAGACATAGCTGCAGCTGCACGTGAAGAACGACATTATAAGAACCTACAAAATGAGGGCTGGTAACAATTGATAAAGACCTGGAATCAGCCAAAGTTACCTAAAAATTGCTGAGGTGTAACCGTTTGAAACCGGAACAAACAATTGTTGGACATATAAGAATCCCCAATATAGGAGCTGCTTTCAAATGTTAATAATGAACCATCAACCGTAGGTACTTGGACATGTGTTGTATTCGAGACTTGCAGATTCTCTGGCTGACCAAAGGGTGGAGGTTAATTAAAACAACCGAATCCGCATAACACATAATCAAAGAAAATCAAAACCATAAATAAGTGTAATATGGAATCGAAGGTTTTGCTACAACACAATCAAATATAACATAATCAAGCAAAATATATTATATCTTCAGTCCTACTTTGTTTCCCTTCAAAGCAAAGTCAAGATAAAGATCCAAGATTTATTTCCATAGACTGTACAAAAGTAAAACTCAAGTAAGCCTTGGATGAAACAACTAATCATAGATTCTAATCTGGATGGAAAAGACGTTGTGATGGTATCAAGAAAGTTATAGCAAACAGGTTAGATGATTACAATACATATGACAGTTAACAAACAATAAGATACAGACCACGTGCATCATAATAAAATTATCTGCAACCCATTACACCAGAAATCAAAAATTCACATCACCAAACCATAATTAAAAATGCAAATTACATAATAATCGTAATTGTAAATTGCAACTAATAATGGAATCGTAACAAAATAAGTATGTCCAAAATTGGTGGAGAAAAATTCAAGACACCAAACCATTATAGAATTGAAACAAAATAATTGTAGTTTGCAACTAACAATTCCAAAACCTAAAAATTATAAATTATAATTAAAAGCCTAAATAAGAAATACTTACCAATTTTCCCAGCATACAAATCACTCGCAGATGGATGTAACCCAACAAATTTCTTGATTGTTGTTGAATTGGTGTGGCACAGGAGAATTATGGACCCAATATGAACTGATATGAATTAATATTTGAGCGGGTTAAGGAGATTAATGAAGTTGTTACAATAAATTTAGTGCTTAACAAAAATAGAGATTATGGAGCGTGCAAAGGAAGATTCAAGATTGAAACTGAATAGTGAAGGATTAAATGAAATCGCAATTACTTCCTACCAAAAATACGTTTCCACATACTGCTGACTTACTCCATTTGATTGAAAGAACCATTGCATCAAGCCGATTGTACCTTGGATCTAAAAATGGAAGAACACGTCAGAGCATTAAACTGGTTTTTAATGAGCCGCGCTTAAGATGGTTGTCCAAAACCATCGTTTATTAGAGATAATAGATAGATATGCTTATACATATTGTTACAAAGAATATAGTGAGTACTAAATGCTCTATATACGATGAAAAACAATGTTTAACAAAAGATTTATGCCATTTTGAAACAACAAGTACACATTTTGGTGTAATCACATTAATTATTGACATGATAAATTTTTGCCAATTTGTGAGACACGTTATTAGTTATTTAAACCGAGCCACTTTATCATTCTTGATTTAGAGTTTAAAATTGTTGTATGATTGTAGGGGAAAATTCAATGGCATATGTTTACTTTGGTGGTGCATATCAAGGAACAATTCTTCATCATCCATCTAGTTTAATCTAATGATGAAGGATTAACTTGAGAATAAAAATGGAAACCTAAGTTCATGTTTTTTTTTTTTTTTTAATCTTTTTGTCTTTCCTTTTATTTATTTATTTATTTTTGTCTATTTTTTCTAATTAACTTTTTTTTTCATTTTTTTAATGCCCCTTTTTTCACGTTCTTTTTTTTTAATTTTTAATTTTTTACCTTTTTTTCTACAGTAATTCATTTTTTTTAATAATTAATGTTTTTTCTTTCCGATTTCATACGTTTTTGTCTGTTTTCAAATGTTTTCGCCTGGTTTTTTACGCTTTTGTCTACTTTCAAACGTTTTCGTCCGTTTTTACACGTTTTCATCTGTTTTCAAATGTTTTCGTTCGTTTTTATACGTTTTCATCTGTTTTCATACGTTTTAGTCCGTTTTCATACGTTTATATACGTTTTCATCCGTTTTCAGATGTTTTTGTACGTTTTCATACGTTTTCGTCAATTTTCAAACATTTTCATCCGTTTTCTTACGTTTTCGTCTCTTTTCGTCCATTTTATACGTTTTCATCCGTTTTCGTTCGTTTATATACGTTTTTGTCCGTGGACAAATAAGTTGGCGACCGTCAAACAAGAGAAGGATTTTGGAGGCGAGTTCTAAAGCATTTTAAAACCCTTATGCCGAGAACCCAACACAATAAAGATCAATTGAACTCGAAATGAACTCCTATGCACGCGTCTATCGCTGCGTTCAACTGTTACAATCAACAAGCGGTATATTTTTTATATTAGCAATTTTTTTGAAGTTTTAAATACGTTATGTTTGGGTGGTGGGGAACTTCTTACAACAATGACATACAAAACCACAAGTTAATTTTTTAATGTAGAATTTCTTCATTGGGAAATAAATTTCATAAATCCATCGACATACAATACTACAAGTTAATTTTTTAATGCAGAATTTCTTTATTGGGAAATAAATTTTACAACTCCATCATTCCATGGTTTTCTTTTGTCTTCCAAATTTAACACCTAGCATGCAAAAAATTAATTATTATTTCAAGTCATATTCTTGACTTCTTGGTTTTTTATGATTGTGATAACATTTTTACTCTTTATTATGGGCGGGTGACAAAAGATAAAGACGACAAAATATAACGTATGGTCATGATACATTGAAATTAATTTGGTTTTGGTCAAAGGTAGTTAAGGGTTAAGAAATATACACATGATAATCTAGAGTTAACTAACAAATTAAAATTCAGTTGATTGGTTACGGGTGACACATAAGATAAGTAAAACACGAAAACATAGCTAGCTAGAAAATTAAAAGACTTGAAAGCTCTAAATTTTTACATGGTTCACAATCGTATCTGGGTCGACATGTACAAAATCACCATACTTTAATAGTTTTACCAGTTTAAATTAAGTACAGACTTACCAAAAAATTTTAGGTCACGAATTATAACGTTTTCATAAAGCATTGTTTTGTTGGTACGTACAATCCTCAATATTTTTGTTGCTACTTTGGTTAAGCAAAAAAAGTGTGTGTCGCAAAATTTATGTCTAAAAAGTTTATGTGCAAGATCCTTCCAAAACATTCGTGCAACACTCTTTCAAAAATCTTAGGTACGGACTTCCATTTGCGAATTCGTTATCTCTCATTTATCAATATTCCATTCTAAGTTTCAACTCATGTCGATCTACCAAGTCCAAAAACATGACAGTTTTATATGTTTTTATTTTAAAAGATTGTCATAAAAACTTTGTTTATATATATTACTAAGACGTTTAGGACAATAAATGTCAGTGCACATATGTGTATTGTCAATGACAGTTCTGCATGTTTGATGTTCCTATTTTGAATAATTATCCACTAAATATAATGTCAACTTTGTACATATGTATATCCTCATTTCTTTGATTAAAATATTGGATTGGACTTGTAAAATAATTTTGACAATTCTTTTTCTTTTGAAGTACAGTAACTTAAATTATAAGTTTTTTTAATCAAGTTTCATCAAACTTTCTAAGATTAGTCGGCTAAAACGTCGATAATTCTAGTTACCCGAAAACAAAAGCCGAAATGTCGGAAACATTTAGTTGTGTAACACTTGAAAGTTTGTCTAGAAATGTTATTTGTTTTTCAACAAGATTGTGGCAAATTCTTAGACACTGTCAACACCAGAACTCATACATACAAACCCATTCAAACTCATAAAAAAAATAACAACTTTACGCCACACAAGCACAAACCAAACATTAGGCCAAAACCAGACGTCATTAATACAAGAATACACAACATATTATGTTGATATTCCCATTTCATGTGGATAAATAACAATTACAATAAGATGACAGGCAAGCGAGCAACAAGTTGCGCCGCAACCCCCTTTTGGATAGCAAACCCAATCCTACTAAAAATGAAGTTTTGTTTCTTAAGGGTCGACAAATTACTTTGCACAACCCGTTGTACCCTAGTCAAAAACTCTCTTGCCTCCGGAGCTAGGAAACCAAATGTATCAAAAGCAAAAGGAATAAACACATGTTGATTTTCTAAACAAGCCTTCTCGTGTTTAGTAACTTTGCTCGATTCCGCTTTCAACGCAGCTTGTCCCGCAGCAAACCCATTGTCCTTGAGCCCAACGAGAGGGGACACCCCTGTAAAATCCACACAAGCATGTTTCCCCCGGGCCCACCCAAACACAAGTACATCAGCCGGCCGTAAAGTAGACCTCCCTTCAAGCGGATCCGTCAGAAAGTTCACAGGGGCCTCCTTTTTGGAAGAAATTCCTGCTCGTTTAAGAACATCATACAAAACATCCTTGACCAAATCATGCCTATATTTGAAACCAGGTAACTCCTTGCAATGGACCGCATGATCGCCAAAAGAATCCAAACAAACCTTCCGGCAGATTGGGCAAGGCTCATCAACTGAAAACAAAGGGATCATCAGCCGGTACTTAAGGATAGTCCGGTACTCTAAAGCCGACATATGTTGGCCTAATCCTTCAATGGAGATAACTGTCAAGAAATTCTGAGCATGAGGAGCTCGGAGACATTCAAACACTGCTTTTTTGCGAGGGGATAAAATTCATACATTAAGTAAAACAATTAAAGTTATATTTATGTTTCTTTCTTCAAGCAAATCTAATATAGAAACAAAATATATACATTATAATTCACATATATTTATTTGCTTTTGCTGCAATATTTAATAAAGTAATGTATAAATAAATATAATACAAATATTAAAAAAACAAGTTGTTAATTCTAACAATTTTGTTACGTTTTGTTTCCAAATGAACTACATCGACTTACAATAACACAATGTTGATTACTTCAAACATTTTGTCACGAAATCACTTCGAAATTTTCTTTCATTTTTCTGCAAACAAAAGTTGAAGCTAAATTTTAATAAAACATCTAAAAATCGCGATTCTTTATCATCAAGATTCAAGAAAACCCGTCATTCTTAAAACGGAGTTTCTCATTTCGCTCAAATCTCTTCCTTTTAATGTCCTTCCAACTCCTGAACAAAACGAAAGCACCATTTTATCTTGTAGCCGTCCTCGTACTATCAAATGAGGTGGCACCATTTCTTGATCATCTTCATTCTCATATTCAAATAGACTCGGCTCAATATAACGAAACAAAGCCATGTTCACGGGTATATTAACTGCCACGGGCTTAGTTTTCGTGTCCTTATTCTCTACTTTTTTTCTTTTCGCTCTTCTTGACGACTCGTCCATATCATAACAATAATCATCTTTTTTGTCAAAGTTTTTGACGTTGCTGCCAGAGAACATAACGTCAGATTCTTGAAATTCTTCTTCCGTCATTTCTATTGGAATAATACAGTAATAATTTGAAGATCGAGTTCGAAATGATGTGAATGATGGATTTGATTATTTATAGGAGATGGAAATGGAATCGTAGTGAGTACTCAATCATTCTTAATTTGTTGTTTGAGTATGGGCCCGGGTTTCTCTCTCTCTGCAAGTTAGTATTAAGCAATCGCTTAATCAATCAGCTTACTTGTGGCTCACGTAACTGTGTACAAGTAGGCTATGCATGGTGTAAATCTTAAGTCATGTTCCATGATTTGCGTTGCCAAGCTAGGTCTGTATTTTCTTAAAAGATTCTAAGCTTCCAGACTAAAATGTCAGGTAGTTAAGCACTTGAAGCTTATGTCAGACAACATAAAACCCACAAATCGGGCTTGGGCCTATTTATTCCCTAATAGCTTAGTGGCATTGCTGTTCCGCCACTGTATGTTGATCGAAGAATCTTTCAGGAAAGCAATTATGACTTTCCAACATCAACAAGTATATGATCCTGTGACCGAAGATATTGTCTATTTATCAGAACTGGCTGGCACCTCATCTGGTTGATCTCGTGCCAGTGGGCAAAGAGCGCCTCTGAACGATGTAAGAAACACATTTACAATGCAGTCATTTCCTGCCAATGATATATGCAAATTTGCTTCCAAACCAACCAAGACGTAACAGAGACGAAGACCCTAAACCAAAACACGCATTGTCGTATTAATTGCAGGCAAAATACCTGATTTATGCTGTATTTGTCGTCATTGTATCTGTCGATGAATCTAAAAGCTATAGAATTAACTTCTCTAGCGGTTTTTGTATGAGCCACTGCTTGTCGTTTAGAGAATTTTTTTAAACTGTATTGACTGTTTCTTTATTTGTATAAATGGCTATAATTGGTCAATGAAACACAGCTAGTGTTTCAATCAATTTTTTACCCAGAAAGTGCAGTTTCATGTGATTATCATTTATCAAGGTTTTTTTTTTTTTTTTTTTTTTTTTTTTTAATCCAAACATCAGACAATGATAGTTTTATATAATTAGAATTTTTTTACTACAAGTAGGAAAACCCCCTAAAAAGGCTGGAGGTCCTTTTCTACCTTAGGTAGAACCGGAAGCAGCCTCTCTACCTTAGGTAGGGGTAAGGTTGTCTACATATCAACCTCCCCCATACACCGTGGAAGTCGGTATTGGGACCCATAACCCGTGGAAGACAGTATTGGGAGTTACTTTACTTTACTTTACTTTACTTTTTACTACAGTATCGTATATTTTCAAAATTTGTTTACTAGTATCTAAATTTGCTATTTGTTTGACATGTAATCAATAAATTTAAATCATCAGTTATATACGAGTAACAAATAAAGACTGTGTCAAAGAATATTAAAGAAGTGAAAATGACATTCATGTTTTAATGGTGTTAACTTTGTCAAATGTTGGCCGCTTGGACCACTTAAAATTAATATATGTAAATGTAATCATTTGTTAGCAACATATTTTATCCACAAAAACAATGATAACATCAGCCATAAACATATAATAAGAGCAGGAGGTGCGGTTGCGTTATTGCTGGCGCCATAGCCATCAGCTCAAAACCGACGACGGCGCACCACACTAGGACTGGCGTCATGGTCACTTGCGCCGTGGTGGCCAGCCCACGCCATGGCTGTTTTTTATTTTTGAAAAAATGGAACGTTTGAGACTTTTTCAAATTGAACCGTTTGTACCAACGGCTATATGTCTGTTTGTTTTTGCCATTTTCCCATTTAATACACTTTAATTCACACAATTAAACTCAAAAAAACCTTATAAATACCCCTTATTATTTTATACTTCCCACACACTTCCAATCTATTACTAATCTCTACTTCTATTATTTTTTTTCCATCCAAAATGAATCCAAACTCACCATCGATTAACAACATGCTAAACGATCCGACGAACCAAATGCCATGATCGTCTTCGAATCCCGATAACAATCCGGGATCGTCTTCGAATCCCGGTTACTTTCCCACCTTCCAAACCCCATATATGAATCCCGAAGATCTAGCATTATTTAGTCAATGGAAATTACAACAACAACACGAATATAATCAATTTTCTCAAACTTAACAAACAAACCAAACCATCCCTTCCCAATCAAGTTCGGACCATGCTTCGGTTCATATAGTAGACGAAGATGAAGATAAAACAGAATCCGATGAAGAAGAAGTGGTCCCGACCTCGACCTCAAAAAAATCGAGGACAAAGACGATGGCGAAGAAGCCAAAGAAAAAGGCAAAGACGAAGAAAACCAACAAAGACAAAGACGTCGATAAAGATGTGGTCCCGTCCCGACAACCTCGAACTTTTTGGAACTAAGAAGAGGAGTATCTTTTGGCAGAGTGTTACATTCAAGTTTTCGAGGATCCAAAAACGGGTGTGGATCAACAAAGGGATACGTTTTGGTACAAAGTGCTCGACGCATACAACAAGGAAGCCAAGAGGCTCAACTATACTCTTTGTTAGCATTAAAAATATGTATTATGAAGTGATGGTCATTCTCATATTGTAACTTTGTGTCGTTTGTTAAGATTAGTAATAGTTTAGTCATTGGGCCTTGGACTTGGCAAGCTAATATGTTATTTGCTATGTTTCATAAGCCTTGTTATCTTATCATGTAACCAAGTCCAAACCCAAGCCCATAGAAAGCCCATAGGGCATCTCATGTATCTTACTATTTAAACACCTCAAAGGCTCATTTGAGGTGTGTGCTTGTGTGTGTATTGTGTGTGTTTTTAATAAAAGTTCTCTTCATCTTATTCTCTCTTTATATATTTACGCCATATATATACATACATCAAGTCACCATCTTCTCTTCATCTTTACTTCATCTAGTTCTTATATTGGTATTAAAGTTGATAGATATAAGGTCCTACAAGTGGTATCAATCGCCTAACAATGATTTAGGAGTGTTTTTTATCAAGTTTTTTGTTAAAAAGTTACATTTTTCATTCATTTTGTGTACTTTTTCTTCAAAAAGTTTTGATCTTTAAGTGTTTTAGTGTTAAAGTTGTTGTTTTTCTTGAAGCTTTAGTGATTCTAAGTGTTTTGGGAAAGATTTGATCAAAAGAATCAAGTGGAAAAAGTGTTTTTGGTTGAAAAAATCGGATTTTTCAAGCTTTCTGGTCTCCTTACGCGTAACTTGGGTGAATAGTACGAATCTACAGCTGTGAACAGTACTTTCTGTCCTTTTTACGCATAAGATTTGGTCAAAACCCTTTTCCTACGCGTAACTTTAGTCAAAACCCTCTTTCTACGCATAAGTTGGAAGTCTACGCCTAAATCCTACGCTTAAGTGAAGATTCTACGCCTAAGTCCTACGCAGAAGAGTTTCTACGCCTAAGTTCTACGCATAAGTCAAAACTTACACCTAAGTTTAATCTTACGTGTAAGTACCTATTTTCTACGCTTAAGTTTCTTCAAAGGTTCTCTCTTCGTGCTACGGTGACTCGGTACTTCCCTGACTTGGATAAGTTTGTGGACTACTTCGACAAGGGATATCTTTCAAGCTTGGACAAGTTTGAGAGATCAATTTGGTTGAAAAACCTTACGCGTAACTTTTCTTACGCATAAACTCAAAGTTTACGCGTAAAAATCAAAGCTTACGCATAAACATTTTGTTTACGCATAACCTTAATTTTTATGCATAACCTGAAAGTTTACGCATAACTTTTCTTACGCGTAAGATTTGAAGTTAACCATAAGATTTGAAGTTAAGCGTAAAAATCACTGTTTACAGGGGTTTACGCGTAAGTTTCTTGATTTTTTGACAACCAAACTTCAAACGGCCATAACTTTTGAACCGTAACTCCGTTTTCGACGAATCAGCTGTCAAAACGACCGTGAGACCGAGAAGAAGGACACGTTGAATAATCTAAAGATCATTCAAGCCAAGCTTCGAGGCCCAAATCAACTCCGAACGGAAGTTATTGAGGTTTTAAGGTTCCAGATCAAATTTTTCACCATAAAAACTTGCATCAACTTACACTAAACACAACTCCTACTTCGTTGGAACGATCCAAGAATCAACTTTATCAATCTACACTTCATCAATGGCAACTCAGCAAGACATTCATGCTGCCGGTGCAGAAAACCGACCTCCTATGCTTGAAAAAGGTGGATATCTCCCATGGACAAGCCGCATGCTTCGTTACATCAAAACAAAGCCTGATGGTAAATTAATGATCAACTCCATTACAAATGGTCCATTCAAGCCAAGACAAGTTCAAATTGAAGGCAATCCAAATACAACACCTCCTACTCAACCATTCGTGCGTGAACAAACAGAAGCAGATTACACAGAGGAAGACAAGAAGCAGATCACCGCTGATGATATGGCAATGCATTTAATCCAACTTGGATTACCACGGGAGATCTTTGCTGCGGTCGACAGTTGTGAAACTGCTTATGCTATGTGGGAACGTGTTAGAAGGATTTGTCATGGAACAGAGATTGGACAACAAGACGTTGAGAACAAACTTCTTACTGAATGGGAGAACTTTACATCCACTAAAGGTGAACAGATTGAATCTTACTACACAAGGTTTTGCACTTTGATGAATGAGTTAATCAGAAACAAGTTGACACCTCGAACAATTGCAACAAACATCAAATTCATCAATAACCTTCCAGAAGAATGGGGTCGTTATGTTACAATTGTCAATCAAACAAAGGATTTACATAAGGTGAACTATGATCAACTCTATGACTTTTTGAAGCAAAACCAAGCTGAGGCTAATGAAGTAAGGAAAGAAAGATTGGCAAAGACTCATGATCCTCTTGCATTAATTGCTACTACACCAACACCGCTACCAGTGAACACACAACAACCATCATCATCTTCCACTCACAACTACTTGCAACCATCATACGTTCAACAACCAACACCGGTCTACCAACAACAGTTCTACCTACATCAACAACAACATATTATTCCACAACAGCAATACCAACAATTCCAAGAACCAGAATTCACTAAAAATGATGAAGCTACTGCTGCATTAACCCAAGCGTTTGCTTTTCTGTCAAAGGCATTCCAAGGACGCTATTCTACACCAACTAACAACAACCAAAGGATTTCATCGACCACTCGCAACAAGCAGATTGCTCAGCCGAGTTTCAATATGGGCAACGCAAGCCAAATGGTTGGAGTTTATAGGAATCAGCAAGGATATGCTACTGGAATTAACATGGGGAATCAGAATATGCTGAATGCAGGAAATCAATATGGTCAGTATGCAGGGAATCTGTTGGGTCAGTTTGTTGGAAATCAGAGGGGTCAGAATGTTGGTAATCAGGCAATGGGTAATCAGAATAGAAATGTTGCAGCTCCAGTAGTTGGGAATTTGGGAAATGTGAATCAGGGTAACCCGGTAAAGTGTTTCAACTGTCATGGTGTAGGTCATATGGCAAGGAACTGTCCTACTAAGCTGAACAAGAAAGACACAGCGTACTTGCAGAAAGCATTACTGTTGGCACAAAAGAATGAGGCAGGGTTTCAGTTGAATGCCGAGGAGAATGATTTTATGGCTCTTATGGATGACATGGAAGATAGAGAGGATATCGATGCGAACTGCATATTCATGGCGAATCTTCAGGAAGCTAAGTATGACACGGATTCTGATACACTTCCTGTTTATGACACCAATGCACCATCTGAGGTATCCAACTTCAACACATGTCATAATAATGATATATTTGATATGTCTCCTCATGAGGAACAACATTCTGAGAAGCTAGCACCCACTTATGATACATACCTGGACACGCCAAGTAGTAGCAATACTCCTTCAGCAACTCCAGATGTGAATCATAATGGAGGCTTCGTTTCACAGCATGCTGAGAATGATGAGGAAACATGTGCTTTGTTTGAATCATTATTGAATAATTGTCGTATTGAAATTGAGAATGTGAAAAAGGTCAATCGCGATGTTAAGGCCGCGAATGTTAAATTGACCGCTGAGCTTGAGAGTTACAAAGAAAACGTTAAAGCTTTTGAATTTCATAACAAAAGATTGTCTGAATTAGAAACTGGTTATCAAAATTCCGTTTCAAGGGAAAAACAATTGCAACTCAAGTTTGATACACTTGATGTTAATTCTTTCAAGAAGATAAAAGCTTTAAACGTGGAAATTTCTGATTTGCAAAACCAACTTTCTATACAAAAATCAGCTTATACCAATCTTGAAAAAGAAAGGGACGAGTTGAAAAAGGAATTTGCAAAGAAAGAAGACAAACTTTTGGCCGAAATCGTAGAGTCAGAACACATGATTGCACATTTAGAAGAATTAGTGGTTAAGTCGGGTCAGTCAAGTCAAACAATGAAAATGATTTCAAATCAAACTAATCCGGTTTACCATACGAAACATAAAGTGGCTCTTGGTAACAACACCCCCAGTAATCTCAAGAAAGCTCAGCAAGAACAAAATGTTTTGTATAATGGTAATATGATTTACACCAAACATGATCCTCCCGTCGTTCAGGATTCTGTGCAAACGATTGAACATGTCGAAGAGAGCATTACTAAAATGAAACAAAAGGATTTGAAACCCATTGATTACAACAAATTGAACAAACTTTCGGGAATTACTTTTGTTCCACAAAAAGAACCATCTGTGTTTTCCATAAAACGACCATTCTCAAAAATGTTTTCTAAGAAAGTAATTGTTTCCAAATCTCTTTAAAAAATGGAACAAATTTCTTCTAACAACACTTTTAATACAAGTGAGGCTAGAGAAATTTTGGATGACGTTAAATAGAGAATTCAAGAACTTCAAAATATTGTTGCTTCTAAAACTACAATCGATATTAACAACTGGCATTCCAGTTTTCATATTGAGCAGAAAAAAGTTTTTGAAAACGAAATTACTATCTCACTGAATAACATCAGTGCGAGGGTAATCCATTTTGAACGTGCTTTCTTAAAAGAAACGGCCGACTTTGTCAAGGACCACAAATCCCTGGTAAACGAAACTAATGATACTCGTGAAAACATGAATGTTTTGGAAAACCTAAATGATTCTCTCTTCGAAGCTGTTATGACCACTGACATTATGTCCATCATTTTACAAACATATTCTGTTCAAGACGATGAAAGACTGAGAGCTGAGACCTCCGCAATTGTTTCAAAATATGAAAATGCTCTTATAAAGCTTGAAAAAGAAAATGTGTCATATTTTAAACAACTTGATCGAAAAAAGGAAGAATGCAAGTATGACAAATTATCGTATGAGCGTGCCTTAAAGAACATGAAAGAGCAAAATGATCTTTTGAGGGCTCAGCTTGAAAGTCAAAAAGGAAAGGGTGAGGAAACTAAGTTTTCAAAACCATTGACTTCGGAGAAACCAAATGTTTCAAACACGGTTCAAAAACCAAAAATGTCAATTTCACGGTTTGCTCCAAAAGTCGATGAGAAAAAGGATTTGACAAAACCAGTCACTCCAACACCCTTGCCCAAGAAAAGTGAAAATGAAAAGATTGTTGATAAAGGAAAAGCGGTTGTCGAAACACCAAAAGTGATAGCACCTGGCCTTTTTAGGATTAGTCCCACTAATGCGACTGCCTCCACTTCTAAGACAAATGCGTGCAAAAAGGATAATTCTAAAGAGTCTAGTGATGCTAAAAAGGACAACAATATAAATCCTAATGTGTGTGCCTTACCTTCTACAGGATTAGAAAGCACCTCTAGGAGCAGCAGACTAAAGCCTAGGAGCAATACAAGGAACAATAGAGTCTCGCCTGTTTCTACGAGTAGTAGCAAGGATAAAGTTGAAGAAGTAGAAGAACACCCTAGGAATTTATCGCTTTGTAATAAGAAACATGATTCATCTGAATGTAATGTCGAAAGTACTGGTTCTAATGCATGTAATGACTCTGTTTGTTTAATATGCAAGAAATGTTTAATTAATGATGTTCATGATGAATGTGTTTCTAAGAATGTGAATGTTACGCCTAAACAGAAGTATGTTCCAAAGAGAACTAGTGCCAGATCTAGATCTATAGAAAGATTAGTTGCACGCTTTAGGACTACCACTAGTAGTCGAATGCCTAGGAACTACCTTAAGTTTTGTATGTGGATTCCGACAGGTAGAGAGTTCACTCTTCAGAATGGCAAATTAGAAATAGTTCAAGCTAAACAAGTAGCAACTGTCTATGAGTGTGATTTAGATTTTACTCCTAACCCCATGGAACCAAATTCAAAACGGTTTCCAAATACAAAATCTTCTGTTCTTGGCAGGTTATCGAGATATGTCTTTGGATCGTCGACTTGGGTTGCTCCAAGCACATGACCGGGAATTTAAAGCTGCTGATCAATTTTGTCTAGAAATTCATGGGAACTGTACGCTTTGGAAATGATCATATTGCAGCTATTCAGGGTTATGGAGATCTTCAGTTTGGGAATTTTTTAATCACTCGAGTTTACTACGTCGAAGGATTGGGACACAACTTGTTTTCAGTCGGGCAGTTTTGTGATGCAGATTTAGAAGTTGCATTCAGGAGAAACACGGTTTTTATAAGAAATTTGGTTGGTGATGATCTCTTAACTGGTAATCGTGGTACAAACTTGTATGCTATCGACATCAACCAAATGGCTTCTACATCACCAATTTGTCTTATGACAAGGGCAACCGAAACTAAGTCCTGGCTGTGGCATAGAAGATTATCCCATCTTAATTTCGACATGATCAACAAGTTAGCCAAAGACAACATCGTCACCGGACTTCCTAAGTTCAAATACACCAAGGAACACTTATGTCCATCATGCGAACAAGGAAAAAGCAAAAGAGCATCATATAAACCTAAAACCGTACCTAGTTCGGAAGCAAGTTTACATATGTTGCACATGGACTTATGTGGCCCAATGAGAGTTGAAAGCATTAATGGGAAGAAGTATATTCTTGTCATTGTTGATGATTATTCAAGATATACTTGGGTAAAGTTTTTGAGATCAAAAGACGAAGCACCAGGCATCATCATCACCTTTCTGAAGCGTATCCAAGTTCTACTTCAAGCTCCAGTAAGGATTATAAGAACAGATAACGGCACAGAATTCACAAATCAGGAGTTAAGAACTTACCTCGACGATGTTGGAATTACACATCAAACATCAGTTGTTAGAACTCCACAGCAAAATGGGGTAGTTGAAAGAAGAAACCGAACTCTTGTGGAAGCTGCTCGCACAATGCTGATTTTTTCTAGTGCACCACTATTCTTATGGGCTGATGCTGTAGCCACTGCTTGTTTTACTCAAAACCGATCCCTAGTACATCCAAGATTCAATAAAACCCCATATGAGCTAGTGAACAACCGTAAACCAGACATCTCTTACCTTCACGTATTTGGCGCTTTGTGCTATCCGACGAATGACAGAGAAGATCTAGGGAAGTTAAAAGCTAAGGGTGATATTGGAATCTTCATTGGATATTCTGAAAACTCGAGGGCATTCAGGGTGTATAATAGAAGAATGAAAAGGATAATGGAGACGATGAATGTGAAGTTTGACGAGATTTCACAAATGGCTTCTGAGAGATACGCTCTAGAACCCGCGCTTAATCCAATGGCTTCTAATCAAAATGGATTAGGACCCGCACCAAACCAACAGACTTCTGGACACATCAGTTCAGGACTCGTACCTCAAGGAGCTCAGTCAACAAACATGGATAAACCTTCCGAACAAGAACTGGAAAATTTCTTCGAGTTAATGTTTGATGAATACTATGGTGGAACTTCGACAAATGCATCTCAACAACATTCCGCTGCACCCGCTCAAAACCATCAACCACCACCACCACCATTGCAAGATGCATCTACAACAATAGAAGCTGAAGCACCAACTACATCAACATCATCTACATCTACTCAAGCAACTCCAGTACTTGAAACTGAACTACCAAGAGTTGATGAGCAAAACCAAAACGCAAATTTTCAAGAAGAACCAACAAATAATTCAAACGATGTTACGTTAGAAGAAGAAGAAGAAGTATTTGAAAACCCGTTTGCAACAGACTCTGCTGAATCTTCTTCAAGGTTATAAGAACCATCTAACACACATTCGTTACACCCAAGGTACCCTTCTACGTTTCAATGGACAAAAGACCATCCAATAGAACATGTTATTGGTGAACCTTCAAAGCCAGTTCAGACAAGGAGACAACTTGACACCGATCTCGAATTGTGCATCTACGTGTGTTCAATCAGCCTCAAAGAACCAAAGAACATTCGGGAAGCAATGGCAGAAAACCCTTGGATTGAAGCGATGCAGGAAGAATTTCTTCAATACCTGTTACATGACAGTTGGGAACTTGTTGAACGACCACTTGATAAACGAGTTCTTGATCTCAAGTGGTTGTGGAAGAACAAACTGGATGAGGAAATGACTGTTATCCGCAACAAAGCTCGTCTCGTGGCTAAAGGTTATCCACAAGAAGAAGGGATAGATTTCGAGGAATCATTCGCGCCTGTAGCTAGACTTGAAGCAGTCCGGATTTTCTTAGCCTATGCAGCTCACAAAAACATCACAGTCTATCAGATGGACATTAAGACAGCTTTCTTGAATGGGACTCTGAAAGAAGAAGTGTATGTGAGTCAGCCAGAGGGATTCATCAACAAAGATCATCCAGACTACGTCTACAAGCTTAAGAAAGCAATTTATGGTTTAAAACAAGCTCCAAGAGCGTGGTATGACGAACTATCATATTTCTTGCTCAAAAACAATTTCACAAAAGGAACGGTTGATGACACCTTGTTTATCAAAAAATTCAAAGATGACATTTTGATCGTTCAAATTTACGTGGATGACATTATTTTTGGATCAACCAATCCTAACCATTCAAAACATTTTGAAAATCTCATGAAAAGTAAATTTGAAATGTCCATGATGGGGGAACTAAAATTCTTTCTTGGTTTACAAATCCATCAATCCCCTCGTGGTATTTTTATTAATCAAGCTAAATATACGATAGAGATTTTGAAAAAACATGGAATGGAAAATTGTGATTCTGTTGGTACACCAATGGTCACTTCACCAAAAATAGGTGCTGATTTGTTTGGAAAACCCATCGATCCGAAAAAATATCGGAGCATGATCGGTTCTCTCATGTACCTAACTGCTAGCCGACCCGATATTCAATTTGCTGTTTGTTTATTAGCACGGTTTCAGGCAAAGCCTACCGAACTTCACCTCAAAGAGGTTAAACGGATCTTTCGGTACCTACGAAGCACCATTAACATGGGACTTTGGTATCCGAAGGATTCGGGGTTTACTCTAACAGCATTTTCAGATGCAGACCATGCTGGTGATCAAGTTACAGCAAAGAGTACATCAGGTGGAGCACATTTTTTGGGTGAAAAGCTAGTAAGCTGGTCGTCAAAGAAACAGGATTGTACTGCACTTTCAACCGCCGAAGCCGAGTATGTGTCTCTATCTGCGTGTTGTGCCCAAGTTCTTTGGATGCGGACACAGCTCACAGATTATGGCTTTACTTTTGACAGAATACCTATGTATTGTGACTCAAAAAGTGCCATAGCCATCTCGTGCAATCCCGTACATCACTCTAAGACGAAGCATATCAAAGTCCGCTACCATTTCATCAAAGAACACGTGGAAGAGGGTACTGTTGAATTATTTTTCGTTAAGACTGATTACCAACTCGCCAATCTATTCACTAAAGCCCTTCCAAAAGAACGGTTTGACTATTTAGTTCGACGAATTGGCATGCGAAGCCTAACTCCTGAGGAGCTAGAACGTCTTCTCGAATCTTCTTGAAAAATGATTTCAAAATCGCTTCGCTGTAAATATTTTTGAAAAAACAAAATACAAAATTTGAAAAACCAACAAAAACAAAATACAAAAATATAAAAGTTTCAAAAAATACAAAAACAATATAAAATCAAAAAATCCAAAAATATTCTTCTCACGACATGTCTCTCGTACAAATCAATATTCTGTACGTTTCTAGAAATGTCATTCAACAATGATACGGACATGTACAGATGCTTGAACGGGAGTTCTTTTTAATGTTTTTCTAAAACATGTCGTTTCTCAAAAAAATTTCTTCACAATGGCTTTCGTATACTTCAATACGAAACCCGGACCCTAATGATGACTTCTGATTATTTTCAAATCAAGGACTCGTACGTTCAATGACGAAATCCTTTTCAAAAAGTTCGAGTCTAAACAAACGAAAAAGATTTCAAGCATAAACTCGTTTTCAAACAGAATTCTTGAGCACTTTTTCAAGTTTGTTCAAAAGATTTCTCAAAATCTCTCAAAATGAGTGCTCAAGAAAACTCCCTCTAAACCCTTAAAATTGATTTTAAAATGAGCTATCATTAAGGGGGAGTATAAAAAAAATAAAAATAAAAAAAAAATAAAAAAATAAAAAAAAACTAAAATGTTCCCATTTCACGCATAATCAAATCTGTCTTTCTCTCCAAAAGCTTTTTTCTTAATCAGTTGATATCAAAAATATCACGTTATGCTATTTTTGAGGGGGAGAAGACATGATTAAAATGTGATCAAAGAAGTTTAAAGATTGTGGCTGAATCTCAAAAGAGCTCGACTCAGAAAGTACTAATGAATTGACGAAGCTTAAAATGTCAGTAATCGAAAAGACTTGTCCTGGACGGGTAATAATTTCAAGCTAGTCTAACTAGTGATGTAAGCGTGTCTCGAATAGGACTTGTCTGAGTAGAATGTACCGTATCGAGAGACTTTCTTTGGACTTGACCAGGACGGGTAATAACTTCAAGCTAGTCTAACTAGTGATGTAAGCGTGTCTCGAATCGGTCATGTTCACTGAAAGTGGATCAATTCAAAAAGTGCAAACTCCTCACGCATGTGCAAATTTCTTAAAAATCCATGAGCACATGTGAAGGGGGAGTCCTTCAAAAAGAAATCAAAACTCTCAAAGTGTTAACAAAATATGTTTCATGATCATAAACACTTTGAGAAGAATTTCAAATATTTGGTTTCATGGCAACAATAGGATAGTCATGGAGTCATAAGGTGACTAAGGTTAGGAAAACCGTCCTATGATCCGCCAGAGCCGGAGGGATCTACCCAAGGACAATTCCAATAGATTAGAATTAGAAGTCCTTAGGTATGATTGAAAAAAGGAGAAAATGTGAAAGGAGAAAGAAGGGGTTGAAGAATTAAAAAGAAAAGCAAATGAAAAGGGTGAAAAGAAATAGCCCTCCATATGTTCAACCTTAGGGCAGACACCGGGTTCAACTCATATGCTACTGGTTGTTACTAAGGTGACGCCGGTATTGAAGATAAAGACGTCATAGACCCAGTGACGCACTGCACTAAACCTTCTTAACCACTCAAGTTCTCTTAAAAGAGCTTGTTTCATTCTCACGGGGAACCAGCATAATCTATCGACCTGTCTCTTAGAGATGGTTGATATTGAAGCAGGAGACCTCTCCCCAATCTCCGCATAGGAAACCAAATGTGCACTTATCGAGTCTAGAGCCCCGAGATTCATCAAAAGATCTCATAGGAACACATGATATTTCTACACTGGTTGTTCATCATTAAGGACGCCAGATGTAAACTTTAGAGTCCTACGCAGATCTTAGCAATTTGCCAGAACATTTATGAGAGGATTCACTTTTGTGATTCTCAATGATTGAATGGAAATTCCTGCCAGGGTCAACATCAAGCAGCCCTGACAGCAGGTCACTTCGGTAATTCTTTATGGGTTACGCTTAGTGTTCGCGGTGGTTTCAAACGGTCTACAGTCATGGAGTGATCCCCAGCGACTTACCCAGTCATTGAGCTACTAAGTAGGTCTCGTAAGCTCTCTTGAGAGTATCTGACATGCGAACGGCCTTGGTAAGGGTTAGAAGGAGTCTTCACACTATGCTGTTGACAATCTCTAATTCTTATCTGTAAGTACCGGATGTTTTATTGCTAACTGTTTATATGCAGGGACACTTCATCTCCATGGTGACAGTTTCCACGTGCTCATACATACATCTGGAAGTTAAAGAAAGCTCCCTCAAAGATCTATACAACACAAAGTTCAAAGAAAGATTCTACGCCAAAAAGAAGAATCTACAAAGTATAAAGGCTAAAGATCAAAGTGAAAGAAAGAGAACTACGTGCATATGAATATCAAAGTCCAAAGATGTATGAGCATGTTGGAATGGCAAACAACCACCACAGACGCAGAAGTGACGAAAGGCAGATAACTCCACATCACAAAAGAACAAAGAACGATGAAAAGTCAGTCATCAAAGATCACAAAGCATGAAGGAACAAAGACTTAAGACTATTCTACTACGACACACAATGGTCAACAACAAAGAACAAAGAAGACCTAATCACGTGGAGCATCATTCGAATGACCACCCCTTAGGGGGAGATTGTTAGCATTAAAAATATGTATTATGAAGTGATGGTCATTCTCATATTGTAACTTTGTGTCGTTTGTTAAGATTAGTAATAGTTTAGTCATTGGGCCTTGGACTTGGCAAGCTAATATGTTATTTGCTATGTTTCATAAGCCTTGTTATCTTATCATGTAACCAAGTCCAAGCCCAAGCCCATAGAAAGCCCATAGGGCATCTCATGTATCTTACTATTTAAACACCTCAAAGGCTCATTTGAGGTGTGTGCTTGTGTGTGTATTGTGTGTGTTTTTAATAAAAGTTCTCTTCATCTTATTCTCTCTTTATATATTTACGCCATACATATACATACATCAAGTCACTATCTTCTCTTCATCTTTACTTCATCTAGTTCTTATATTGGTATTAAAGTTGATAGATATAAGGTCCTACACTCTTCGTACCAAAAACATGTTGACGGGAAAGTGGACTCTAATGAATAAGGATATCAAGAAGTTTAATACGGTTGTGGATGAAATGGCGGTTATGAGTAGGGAGAATGATAAAGATTATGACTCGTTGCCACATATTGTTTAAAAGATCAACGGGTTTTGACTTTAGACACTTGACCGCTTGGGACTTTTTGAAAGACAAGCACAAGTGGGAAAATCCTGACTCGACTTTGGCATGACGTAACCGTCTTCGGCCTACGAACGAGGAGCCCGGGCATTTTAGACCCGACGAGTTGCCATGGCCAGACGGCATGTACCAGGTTTCTAAGAGTCAATGTTCGTCAAACTCGACCGCTAGTTCCAGTTCAAACCCGGCATTGTTTTAAGAAATGTTGCAACTACAATGCAAGTTAGACCGCAAGGCAAAGATGGATGTTCTCGAGCGAGAGTCACTCGCGAGAGTTACTTTATATGAATCTTAAAAGATTACCGAGGAGATGCAGGTGCTACAAATGGATACAAGCAGGATGGATCCGATCAACGCGGCGGTCGTGAAAGCACAACAAGCTCGAATCTGGGCAAAGTATCCTACCGACGAGTATTAGGCTTTTATTTCTATGTTTATGTACTAGGTTTTTAATTTTATGCATTTTTTTTTAAATGTAATGTGCTTTTTTATGTAATGTGTGTTTTTTTTTTTAATTAATGAAGTTTGTTTTAGTTTATATCGTGTATATTTTATTTTATGTAAAAGAAAAAAATGGCCGACGGCACCAGAATTTCTGGTGCCAACGGTTACAGCTAAAATGTGGTTCCGTAAGATTTCTGGTGCCGTGGAGATTTTTGCTGACGTGTCAGCATTTTTTAAGGCCACGACTTGAAGCCATGGCACCACCACACCCAATGCCCTAACACTATTGAAAGATTACTATAGCTATTAACAAAGATAACTTAAGTAAAAAAATGTCATAATCCATATCTACTAACATACACGGTCATAATTAAGTAATTCCAAATTTGCATTCTAAGAAACACTTATTTAAAAATAACTAGACGAGTACCCGTGTATAGCAACATAATTTTATAGCGACAAATAGTTTATTGATAAAAACTAGTTTATAGGTTATAAACGAAAAATAATGTTTTGAAACCCGGTTCGACCCGGGTGGTTCAACCGGTTGAACCATTCCGGTAGAAAAATAGGTCGATATAAACCGGGTCAACTTGCTAGGTTGGGTCAAAAATGGGTCAAATTAAACCGGGTCAATCCGCCGGGTTTGAAGCGTCCCGGGTCAACCTGGTTTGTGTTTTAATTGGTTGTATTTAATTTGGTAGATATGTTTTTTAATTGGTTGTACAATGTGAATAAATCATTTTACTTTTAAGTAAAAGATAATGTTTTGAAACCCGGTTCGACCCGGGTGGTTCAACCGGTTGAACCGTTCCGGTCGAAAAATGGGTCGATTTAAACCTGGTCAACTTGCTAAGTTGGGTCGAAAACGGGTCAAATTGAACCGGGTCAATCTGCCGGGTTTGAAGCATCCCGGGTCAACCCGGTTTGTGTTTTAATTGGTTGTATTTAATTTGGTAGATATGTTTTTAATTGGTTGTACAATGTGAATAAATCATTGTACTTTTAAGTAATGGATAGTGTTTTGAAACCCGGTTCGACCCGGGTAGTTCAACCGGTTAAACCGCTCCGGTCGAAAAATGGGTCGATTTAAACCGGGTCAACTTGCTAGGTTAGGTCGAAAACGGGTCAAATTACCGGGTCAACCCGGTTTGTGTTTTAATTGGTTGTATTTAATTTGATAGATATGTTTTTAATTGGTTATACAATTTGAATAAATTATTGTACTTTTAAGTAATGAGATTTTTTAATTAGAGTATTAATTACATTAATTTTCTCTCACATTTGATTTTCAAAACTCAACTTTTAAGACTCAACTTTTCAAGTTTGACTATTTTTCCATTATAGATAGTATAGATATTCGCTAAATTTCAAACAATTGTACAATATCACATGTATCATTTACGTATGTAAGTGAGAAACAAGGCACTATGAATTTGTAAGTATTTGCGATATCACATCGTTTGCAACAAGTTCTTTTTATTTTAAAGTTGTTTGTTATACTTTAGACTCTTTTTAATCATAAATAGATTCCAATGATATAGACAACTGAATTCGATCATCGATTGATATAACAAAATCGAGTTCCAATGATATAGACAACTGAATTCGATCATCGATTGACATAACAAAATCATAGTGAAGGATGGTTCATTCTTAAGGCCCGAAAGACTACGAAAGCTAACAATGAACAATAGTGTCACACATGGGGGATTGTAGGTATAGTTTAGGTATGATACACTGAAAATACTATCCGAATACTCTTCATGTTTCAACTGAAAATATGATGAGTTCAAATTTCATGTTTCACTAGAAAGGTGCCCGCGCGATGCGGGGGCGGATTGTTGGGGTGAAGAGGAGGGAGGTGGGTGGTGGAAAGTGGTTGTTGGGGTGGTTATAAATTGTTGGGGGTGGTTGTTGAGGTGGTTATAAATTGTTGGGGGTGGTTGTTGAAGTGGTTATAAATTATTGGGAGTGATTGTTAGGGGTGGTTGTTTCCATAATTAGTAAGTAAAAGTCTGAATTTTTAAGCCTTTCTAATTATAGAATAGTCCCAAATACATTATATAGTAGTATAGATACTTGACATGTGACAGACTATTATAAATAACGTTTGTAACGATCAGTCTCAGATCGGTATGTAAGTAATACATTTGAGCTCGTTATAAATCCAGGATAACAAGCTACTAGTATAGTAGCATCTTTTCAATATGGTTATAGTTGAGACATGAAATTTATCCGATTACTCGATTACTTTCACCTTTCGAGGTGTTAGAATATATGTGATTGAACTATTGTCATTTTGGGCTAGTAATCAACTAGTCATGATCGTATCCAGGGACGGATCTATAGCGTAAGTATGAGGGCCGGTGCTCCTCACAGCTAGCCGAAAAAGTTGAAATTTTAGTGTAATTTTTTTAAAATTTTGAGCTTTTTTTGAAAGTGACCTCCACCCAAAACTCAAATTGTTGGGGTGGTTGTTAAGGTGGTTATAAATTGTTGGGGATGGTTGTTGAGGTGGTTATAAATTGTTGGGGGTGATTGTTAGGGGTGGTTGTTTCCATAATTAGTAAGTAAAAGTCTGAATTTTTAAGTCTTTCTAATTATAGAATAGTCCCAAATACATTATATAGTAGTATAGATACTTGACATGTGACAGACTATTATAAATAACGTTTGTAACGATCAGTCTCAGATCGGTATGTAAGTAATACATTTGAGCTCCTTATAAATCCAGGATAACAAGCTACTAGTATAGTAGCATCTTTTCAATATGGTTATAGTTGAGACATGAAATGTATCCGATTACTCGATTACTTTCACCTTTCGAGGTGTTAGAATATATGTGATTGAACTATTGCCATTTTGGGCTAGTAATCAACTAGTCATGATCGTATCCAGGGACGGATCTATAGCGTAAGTATGAGGGCCGATGCTCCTCACAGCTAGCCGAAAAAGTTAAAATTTTAGTGTAATTTTTTTAAAATTTTGAGTTTTTTTTAAAGTGACCTCCACCAAAACTCAAATTGCCCCCCCCCCCCCCCCCCCCCTCACCTAAAACCTAACATTCAACGCTTTAAAGCCTTATAAATTATTCATCTCTAAGTAAAAATATTCGAATTATCATTACGATTTTTTTTTCCGCATTTTATTATTATTGAAAAAAAAAAAATTGCCTCCCACACTTATTTTTCTGCCGTCACTGATCGTATCTGAAAGATCATCCAAAAGTGTCGACGAATAAATATAAAAAGTGTCGCCTTGAATGTCTCCACGAGCTTATTTATGTGGTTTCAAAATTTCAATCGCACATTCGCAGTGCTCATAGCATTATTGTTATTATTTCTTACACTCATTCGCTTTAATAGACGTATATCTATAATATTCAAGATAAAACGAGTTTTGTTTTATTTGAAATGACATTTGCATGTCTAGTAACAAAAAGCATTTTCCAAACTTATGTTTTGCTAGAAAAAATCGTACATCGGTTACCCGTCATCATCGTCGGTCCTTGTCACCTTACTATCGTTCTTTCAGCTAACCGTTGGACGCCGTTTCCTTCCGACGACATTCTTCTCATTATACTAACTTTATCGTATTGACGGGTGCGTTTGTCTAAGCTTATTTAATGAGATTATAAACTTATTGAAAAATTGATAAGCTCATGAACTCTATTATATCATAAGCTCAAGTGAATATGTTAATCGAAAATGAATTTATGAGGTTATCTATCTTTTGATAAACTCATTAACCTATCGAATAAGTTTAGACAAATACCTTTTTAACTCTTTTTCGAGATGAATTATGGTTTTCATTTTAGATTTTAGTTTCTTTTGTTTCTTTCATTGTTTTTGTTTGTTTTGTTCCCATTTTTTTTAATAGTCGTATTCAGTAGCGATGATTAGCATGTGCAAGTGGGGCAGTCGCACAGGGCTATGATTTATAAGGGGCTTCTGATTTAGTATATGTCCATTAGTATTTATACATGTCTAACTTGAATTTTTATAACTTTTTTTAAATATTATGTGAAGAGGCCTCTGATTTAGTATATGTCATTTAGTGATTATACATGTTTAAATATATTTAAATTTTTCATAATAATTAAGCTATTTTGTGATTTACAGGGTTTCATTCATAGTTTCACACCGGACCACTCAACTCTATGGGATGGCTCTGGTCGTATTATTAAGTCTCTGGTTTTCATTAGAGAAAATTAATTAGTGGTTGTTATGATCATAGACACGTGGTTGTTGTCTATTGTAGAGACGTGTGGTTTGTTTGTTTTATTAAATTTATCGTTTTTGATGTTGACAATAGATGCTTAAGGTGTTGATGGATAGAAAGGAAGCCAAAAACGATAATGATGATGTAATCTTCAAATAACAATCTTTAACAATGTCAATTTTCAATACCTTTTATTTTAATTACAAAAGAGTCATGTATGTGTAATATGTGATTACTAGCTTCAAGAGCCGCCCGATAGATGGGCTAGCTTTATGAAATCATTGTAATGAATATTATAAGACTAACTTATACAGTGGATTATCTCAAAAGACCATAACAAATATTTAATGAGTTACATGAATATATAAAAAAAAAAAAAAAACCGTGTTTAAGGAATTACAAACACAATGTATGAATACCGAAAAAAGAGAGTAAATGTTTTCATCAGTGTAGTTGACGTCCTGTCGCAACAAAGTATTGACAGCTCAACTAAATATCGTTCGTGTGATATTAGTAACAAAATCAACCCATTCAACCATTTAGTGTAAAATATTATATGACAATAAAAATATTGATATGATAGCGAGCATCTTCAAATCCATATAATGGTCAAGCATGTTCAAATCCAATACAATTAAAAAAACACGATTCATACATTGATTCACGATTATGGATCATATATGATCATCGTTATCACACCCATGAATATACAACGACAAACAATCATAATTGTTAATACAAATATCGCCTAAAAACGTTATTTATATTTTACGATCTTTGCTAAGTTTTGTTAACGACAAAGTGTAAACTTTAGTTTTTAGTAAAACATACTTTTAGTTTAAAAACTTGCATAATTAGACATTTGCAACATTTACATTTCATATAAAACACAACACTTTTTATATTTCTTAAAATAGAAAAACATTACGTTTACATATTTCTTAATATAGTAAATGTTAACATCACATCATGCATTTATGGTAAGTGTTGGGAATTATGCTAACAGTTACCACGGCTAAAGAAGAAGTTACAACTGCAGAAGATTGTACTTGCAGTGGAAACTCATTACCACGGCAAGAACAATATATTACCACTGCTTATTAGATAACTGTTAGGAAACGCGTCTTGATAAATATAGAATAGATTTTGTGTATATCTTATTCTATTAGCTTTATACTTATCTTGTTGAAGAGGACTTCTTGTGCTATAAAAGGAGATCCTAGGTTAAAGGATTTATATACGTTTTTCTTAGAGCTTCAAGGTGTAACCCTAGTGATATTAAGATCACTCGTATTATTATTATTAATAATATTGGAGCTAATTGTTTGTTTACATACATTGTTTATATACAACTGTTTTACTCACAATCAAACTTCTAAGTGTTACTAAGTAGATTCCGCATACTTAGTGATATAATTCAAAGTATCAATCTAACACAAGTTCAAGGTGTAAAGATCCATCAAGTGGTATCAGAGCCAGGTTTTGATACTTTGATTTAGAAGACTCAAGTTCACTTAGAAGACTCAATGGAGACAGAAACCAATAACTCAAACATTGCTGCTAAGCTTCCAAAGCTTAAGTTGAATGACTTTGAGATGTGGAGGCTGATGATAGAACAATTCTTTATGGTCCAAGACTACACACTCTGGGAGATTATTATGGTTGGAAATTCTTTCAAACCAAGTTCTACTTCAGAGATGGTTAATGGCAAGGAAGTAATTAAGGTCAACACTGGACCTGTTACTAATGATGAAAGACTTCAACTGAAGAATGATTTGAAGGCCAGGGGTCTGTTGCTTATGATACTTCCCAGAGATCAAGTTGTAGCATTCAGCAAGTTCAAGACTGCAAAGACTCTTTTTGATGAGATCTGTGAAGTTTTTGGTGGTAATGATTCCACTAAGAAGACTCAAAAGACTCTGCTGAAGCAAACTTATGAAAACTTTGGTTCATCTAGTAATGAATCTCTTGATAGCATTTTCACAAGGCTACAAAAGATTGTTTCTCAACTCATTGTTTTTGGAATTGAGGTGGAAAGAGAAGACCTTAATCTAAAGTTCTTGAGAAGCCTACCCTCTGAGTTTGGAACAAATGTTGCTGTGTGGGAAGATAAGCCAGAGTTGGAGACCATGAAACTTAATGATTTGTACAATAACTTCAAAGTTATTGAACAAAGACTGAAGAAAGCTGGCAAAATAAGTTCTAGTTCAGGAAGTGTAGCACTTATATCATCATCTCTTGATGACAGTTCAGATGAAGAAAGTCATAGTGATGATGACTGTGCTAACATTGCTGTTTCCACTGGTAGTGGAAGTGTTTCCACTGTTAGCTCAAAGAAACAGATTGCAGGGCTTAGTGATACTACCTTTTATGCCTTTATATCAAGTCAAGTGGGTGGTTTAATTCTCAATCATGAGGATCTGGATCAAATTGATGAAGATGATATGGAGGAGATGGACATTAAATGGCAAGTGGCATTACTAAGCTTGAGGACTAAGAAGTTTTGGAAGAAAACTGGAAGAAAGATCAACATCAGTGGCAATGAAACAGTAGGTTTTGACAAGAAGAAAGTGGAGTGCTACAATTGTCATAAGAAGGGGCACTTTGCCAGAGAGTGTAGGAAGCTAAGGAAGTCTGACAACAGGTCAACTTGGTACAAGCAGGACAAGAAGAAGGAACCTACTACTGATGAGCTAAAGGGGCTATTGGCTATTGATGGAGTGAGCTTTGATTGGAGCTTTATGACTAAGGAAGAGGAAGATGATTCAGAGTCTGCAATGGTGGCACTAATGGCTTTTTCTGACTCTGAGGTACAAATTGATAATGCTTGTTCTAAATCTTGTAAGGCCTTAAAAGAGTATGAGAAACTTAAAGCACAATTTAATGAGCAACACATTGAGTTAACTCATACTAATTATAACTTATCAAATCATAAAAGAGGCCTAAGTGTTTTAGAAACTCAATTAGAGCATTATAGGGCTAATGAATCTAAGTTCAATGATGATATTGCAGTATTAAAAAGAGACTTAGATTATCAGGTTGCTGTTAATAAGGTTCTTAGAGAAGAACTAGAAAAGGTTAAAGTGGCTAGTGAGAATATAATGATAACCAAGCAAACACTGGATCATCAATCAAAGAGTATTGATAAAATTTGGGAAGCCCAAATTGTGAGCAAAGCTAAATCAGGTCTTGGATACAAAACTGTTCCACCACCTCTAAGAGGTGTTCCAGCACCTCCTGGTATTGACTTAGCTCACACAGGTTTAGAAGAATTTCAGGATCTACCTATGACCTATGGACCAAAGTTTGTTAAACCAGTTGAAATTGAAAAGGTTCAGGTTGAGGTTGATATATTTGATAGTGCTAGTGACTCATCTCTTAAAGATGATAGTTTGAATGTTGAATCTAAACCTAGTACTCCTGAAAATATTAAAGTGGAGGATAAGAAAGGTATTCCTGAGATAGTCAAAGAGAAGCCTAGGTCACAACCTAATTTTACTAGGCCCACTACTAGATATGCAGAGATGTACAGAAGTAGATCACCAACTCCTAGAGGCAATATGAGGAGTTGGAATCATGTCAAATCTAGGCAATTTGGTAGTAACTTTGTGTTCAATAACAAACCCTGTCATATATGTGGTAGCTTTGACCATTTAGCTAAAGACTGTACCTACCACTTGGGAAGAAGGGAAGTGTTTGGGAATACTTGGGTGAATAGAAACAATGCTAATAACTTGACTCACCCAAATCCACTTCGCAAGATGATTCCCAGATCTGTTTTGCTTCATTCTGGCATCAAACCAATTTCCACTGCTAGAGCAGCAGTTGCCACTGCCAGACATAACAACAGAGTTTACCCTAAGCCCCCTGTTACTACTTTTGTTAAATCTACTCAAACAGGGAAAAAGACCTATTTTGTAAAGAAAATTAACCATAATCAGAAGTGGGTACCTAAAATTTCTAAGCCAGCAGTTTCCACTGCTAAGGCAGCAATTACCACTGCAAGGCCAAAGGTTACCACTGGTAGGTCTGAAAACAAGAAAAGGGTAAATGTGGGAAATGCTGTTAAGGCCTCAGCACGTTGGGAATGGAAACCAAAAGGAACCATCACCTCAAACAATCCCAATGGTGTATCAATGACCTTTGATAGATATAATTATATTGATACACGAGGCAGATCCAAGTCATTTGTGGCTTGGGTCCCCAAAAGGAACTAATTCCTTTATTTTGTGTGCAGGGACATTCAAAGACTACTAATGATCAAGGATACTCAGACAGTGGATGTTCCAGGCACATGACTGGCAATAAGTCTTATCTTTCAGACTTTCAACCTTATGATGGACAATTTGTCAGTTTTGGAGGAGGAATTGGTGGCAAAGTTTCTGGCAAAGGAACAATCAAGGCTGGAAACATTGATTTTGAAGATGTGCAGTATGTGAAAGAACTCAAGTACAACCTCTTCAGTGTATCACAGATGTGTGACAAAAAGCATAGAGTTCTATTCACAGAAGATGAGTGCTATATCTTATCTAAGGATTATAAGCTTCCAGAAGAATGCGATATTTTGCTTAAAATCCCTAGAAAAGGAAATTTGTATAGCATTGATATGCAGAACATAGTGGCTAATAATGATGCTACTTGCTTGCTTGCTAAAGCCACTTTGGATGAATCAATGCTTTGGCATAGAAGACTTGGTCATGTTAACTTTAAGACCATCAACAAGATTGTGAAAGATGTCCTTGTCAGAGGATTACGAGAGAAAAGATTTGAAAATGACCAAACTTGTGTTGCCTGTCTCAAAGGAAAGCAACACAGAGCTTCATGCAAAACCAAGGCATTCAATTCAATCAATCATCCACTCTTTATGCTGCACATGGACTTGTTTGGTCCTACCTCTGTAAGCAGCATCAATTTGAAGAAATATTGTCTTGTTGTGACTGATGACTTCAGTAGATTCACATGGGTTTTCTTTTTAAGTACCAAAGATGAAACCACAGGCATCCTTAAGATTTTCATCACTCAAGTTGAAAATCAATTTGAAAAGAAAATCAAGATCATCAGGTGTGACAATGGGACAGAGTTCAAGAATAAAGTTATGGATGATTTCTGCAGAGATAAAGGTATTAAAAGAGAATTTAGTGTTGCAAGAACTCCTCAACAAAATGGAGTTGCTGAAAGAAGAAATAGAACACTAATTGAGGCTGCTAGAACCATGTTAGCTGATTCTAAGCTACCAGTAACTTTTTGGGCTGAAGCAGTTAACACTGCTTGTTACATTCAAAATAGAGTTTTAGTGGTCAAAACAAAGAACAAGACACCTTATGAGTTGTTCAGAGGAAGACCTCCCACTTTGGAGTTTATGAGGCCATTTGGGTGTCATGTTACTATTCTCAATACCATTGATCATCTAGGCAAATTTGAAGAAAAGTCAGATGAAGGCTTCTTTGTTGGATACTCTATGGTTAGCAAGGCTTTTAGAGTCTATAATCTAAGAACAAAGAAGATTGAAGAGAACTTGCATGTTCAGTTTCTTGAAAATAAAGCAAACATGGCAGGTTCAGGTCCAGATTGGTTATTTGATCTTGAAACATTATCAACCACAATGAATTATGTTCCTCTCACTTCAAGTACTGGTGATAAAGATCTTGAAGATACAGAAGAATTCATTGATGAAGATGAATCTTGCAAAGATGATGAAGATCAAATTGTTATGCCACTTTGGGACTTTGGTGATAATTCTGAAAAACCAAGTGATGTAGATGGTGTGAATAAAGAAATTCCTATTAGCAGTGGTAACTCAATTCCCACTGCTACACCAGAAGTTTCCACTGTAAGTCCAAATGTGGATAATACTTCTCAAGAATCACCAAGTGATGATTTAGAGATCTCAAACATGCCTACAACATATGATATCCCTAGCACATCACAGTCTACCATTCACAAAGTGCATCCACTTGATAATGTTATTGGTGAACTTCAATCAGGTGTGAAGACTAGAAGACAGACAAAGAAAGCTGACATTCATGGGTTCATAAGTGAAGTGTATGAGTCCAAGAAACATAGCCAGAAGAATGAGTGTTTGTTTTTCTGCTTTCTCTCACAAATAGAGCCTAAGAATGTATATATGGCTCTAGGAGAATCTAGCTGGGTTGAAGCTATGCAAGAAGAGTTGTTGCAGTTTAAACTTCAAAAGGTTTGGGTTCTTTGTGATTTGCCTGATGGAATGAAGGTCATTGGTACTAAATGGGTTTTCAGAAATAAGAAAGATGAAAGAGGCATTGTAATCAGGAACAAAGCTAGATTGGTTGCTCAAGGATATACTCAAGAGGAGGGTATTGATTATGAAGAAGTGTTTGCTCCTGTTGCAAGGATTGAGGCTATTAGATTATTCTTAGCCTATGCATCATTTATGGGCTTTACAGTCTATCAAATGGATGTTAAGAGTGCCTTTCTGTATGGAACTATTGATGAAGAGGTATATGTCTCTCAACCTCCAGGCTTTGAAGATCCTCACCATCCAAATAAAGTTTATAAAGTGGTTAAGGCTCTTTATGGCTTACATCAGGCTCCAAGGAAGTGGTATGAAACCTTAGCTAATTATTTATTGAATAATGGGTTTCATAGAGGTAAAATTGATCAAACTTTGTTCATCAAGAAAGACAAGGGTGATATCTTACTTGTGCAAGTATATGTTGATGATATTATCTTTGGATCTACTAAACAAGAGATGTGCAAAGAATTTGAGAAGCTTATGAAAGATGAATTTCAAATGAGTTCTATGGGAGAACTTACATTCTTTTTAGGGCTACAAGTACAACAGAGTAAGGAAGGCATATTTATCAGCCAAGACAAGTATGTGGCTGAGATTATTAAGAAGTTCAAGCTTACTGATGCAAAATCTTCCAATACCCCTGCTGACAAGACCACTCACTTATTGTTGAAGAATGCAAGTGGTGTTAATGTTGATGTTCACACTTACAGATCTATGATTGGTTCTCTGATGTATCTTACTTCATCAAGGCCAGACATCATGTTTGCTGTATGTGCTTGTGCAAGATTTCAAGTGACTCCAAAGACATCACATATGATAGCAGTGGAAAAGATTTTTAGATACTTGAAGACTTATCCAAATTTAGGATTATGGTATCCAAGAGACTCTCCAATGGAATTGATCACATACTCAGATAGTGACTATGCTGGTGCAAGTTTGGATAGAAGATCAACTACTGGAGGATGTCAATTTCTTGGATGTAGATTGGTGTCATGGCAGTGCAAGAAGCAAACTATGGTGGCTACTTCAACTACTGAAGCAGAATATGTTGCAGCTGCTAGTTGTTGTGCTCAAATCCTTTGGCTTCAGAATCAATTATTGGATTATGGTGTATCAGAGCCTTTGGGAGTTCCTTGGAAAGATCAAAAGTTGGGTCATTGTCATCATATGATGAAGAGCTAGAATAAAACTCAAGAGATGGAGCAGGATCAGCTGATATCTTCTTATTTGGCTTCATGCTTGAAGATGAGGCAGTTGCAGACTTTGGTGGAAAATATCCACTCCATCCAGAAGACAGTTCTTCAGAATCTGAGTAGTTGCTGATTTCCTCATCAGAAGAATCATCAGAGGAGATATAGATAAGTGGAAACCAACTCATGATTCTGTATGGGATTATGTTTCTTGAAGGATATTGTTGATGAAAGATAAAAGATGTTAAACCCCCTTTTATATGCAAAGTCAAGGTCGAATTCTAATTAATGAAGGATATTTACTCCTACTTGTTTTGGTAGGTTGGAGGAGTAAATTTGGTAATTATCGGGTTGACTTTTGGAAGATATTTTTGTGAATAGTAACTTGGTTAAAAAGTTACTTTGAGTTAAGTTTTATGGGTTAATTTAAGTTCTTGCATTCAACCCATATTATTGGAGTCATTGGAGTAATAAGGTGTGTATCATAGACACACAACAAATGGTTATTGATTCACCATGTCTAATCAACATAAGAATCAACTAGTCCAGAGCAAACGGCTACTGGTAAAGACTAATCAAATCCGTTTATGGTTGATAGTTTACCAAAAACTAGGTTATCAACTCACCATACATCCATGTGATCAAGAGTTGGCTAGTCCATAGCAAACGGCTAATGGTAAAGACATATCAAATCCGTTGATAGCTGGTAGTTTGCTAAAAACTATGATAAGAGCAGCTAACTTTCATGTTTTATTAATCACTGCTCTTTGATATTTTTGTGAAAATTTTACCACTGCTAGTTCATCAGTTACCACTGCAAGAGTAATTTTTCCACTGATGACTAGCCGTTACAACTGTTGTGTCAGTAATCTAATTTTTTACTAGCCGTTGTAAAATAACCGTCTTTCCTTATTAATAGGGTAAATTTTTTTTTTGTGAATTATCTTCTTACTTATTATAAATTATTCTTTTTCCAAAGATAATTCTTTCTAAAGATAATTCACATTGCGCAACCTCCTCAAACCCTGTTAGTATAAATTCATTATCATACGGCTTGATTTTTATCTTGATTACTAACACTTTCATTCTCTCTTTCACAAATATTATGGCGATTCTAAAGTTTGTTGAGGAGCACAACCAGGTGGCCTACTTACAAAAGTCGAATGAGAAGAGTGGCCCTGTTTTTCATCAGATTGTGGATTTTCTAAATACAACTCACATAAGGTATTCCTTAACTCTTAATCCCACAATCTATGTCTCTCATATCAAACAGTTCTGGAACACTGTGGAGTCCATAACTCTTGAACAGGGAGACACACAAGAATCTGTGGATGCTTTAAGAGCCACAGTTGATGGGGTAACTATTGATGTTACTGAGTCATCCTTGAGGAGAATACTCCACTTGGATGATTTCAATGGTATCATCACATTACCTAATTCAGAAATTTTTAAAACTATTGCTTTAATGGGGTATGATACATCATATCAAAAAGTCACTTTTAGAAAAGGATGTTTTTGTCCCCATTGGAGATTTTTGATACATACTCTTCTACATTGCCTAAGTCCTAAGAAAACATCTTATGAACAATTTGCATCAACCATGGCTTATCCTTTGGTTTGTTTGGCAACAGATAGGACTTTCAATTGGTCAAAGTTTATTTTTAATAATATGAAAGGCAATGTAAAGAGTACATATAAATTTTTGATGTATCCAAGGTTTGTGCAAGCAGTGTTAAATGAGTTTCAACTGCACCCTCACAACAGAATTTATGAACCTTCCACTCTTAAGCCAAAAGTTTTTCAAAATATGAATAAGGCTTCAGAACTTTGGAATGGGCAGGTTCATCCACTTTTACCTCAAATGCTTGCTAAAATTTCTCAAATACAGGGTGAGGATGCTTCAATCCCAGTTGTATCTCAAAACACACCCACTATTGTTGTTCCACCAATTCAACATACCCCTGCTGTCACTCACACTTATGAGAGAAGGTCTAAACAGCCAACTTCTTTCATCTCAACATTGCATGTTGCTGAGCCCTTTGGTTTAGGCACAAGCAGTGGTGGTTCAAGGCTTCATCCTAGTCCAACTAGGGAAGAGTCTGAATCAATGCCTCATGATTCACCTCTCCCAGCAGGTTACACAGCTGGAAGTGATGAAGGCAGTGTGTCACATATTGAATTGATGGATATTTGTACAACATTAGTCCAGCAGGTTCAAGCTCTGGAGAAAGATCTGGCACAGACTAAAGAACAACATGCCACAGAGCTGAAGACATTAAAGGATGAGATTCAAAGATTGCAGTATGAAGTTGAGAATCTCAAGAAGAAAAGATCTCAGGTTGTATTATCATCATCTTCACATTCGGATGAGTTTTCTGCAAGTTCTAGTAAAGATTTGGGAGATTCTTCCAAACAGGGGAGGAATATTGATGCAGAGCTTAAGGGGAGGAGTAAAAATTTTGATAAAGAGTTTGCTGAGCTTCCTGATTCTGATGATGATCAAGTAAAAGATGATGATGCTGAGACTGAGGGGAGGAAATTGGATACTGAGGGGAGGAAATTGGATTTTGAAGATATGGATGCTGATGCAGGTTTTAATTTTGATGATTTAGTTGGAACTGCTCAACCAATTTCCACTGAAGCAGAACAAGTTCCCACTGATCAACAACTTACCACTGCAAGTGAGAATGTTCCCACTGCTAGTCAAGATATTACCACTGCAGAGGAAGAAGCTGTCAGAAGAAGATTAGTTAAAGGAAAGGCTATTGAAATTGCTTCAGATCAGGTGACAAGAAAGATTTCTAAGTTTGAACAAGCTCAGATTGACTTTGATCATAGGTTAGCAGAACAACAACATGCTGAAGAGTATGAAAGAAATAAAAAGATTAAGTAAGATGAAGTTGCTAGTTTCATGGAAGCAACAAGGTTGGATAAACTCGAAGCTGTTATAGCAGAACCTATTTCAAGGGTCTCACCAACTGTTATGTATGAGAAACCTCCAGAATTTACCTATGTGCCTACAGAAGAAGAAATTGATTATTTGATTAACAATGATCAAATAATTAGGAAGAAGGCAATTGAATTGATTGCAAATACAACCCTGGATGAAGAACAAAGGTCTGCTCAACTTAAAGACTTCATTCAAATGAAAAATCAGCAGGCTCTTGATCAAATCATTGGAGATGCTAGAAAAGGTCAAAAGAAGCCAAGGAAACTTACAAAGGAACAGATTATCTCTGAGATGAAGACTTTTTGTTGTCATGTTGGTAATATGAAGATGAGTCAATTCAAAGGAATGTCACATGATCAGGTTGAAAAGACAAGATAGTAAATTCATTCCAATGAATCAAGAACCATTATCTATGAAGACAAAAAGGACTGGAGTGAGTCTTGAATCAAAAGAAGCAAAGAAGTTGAAGACTCAGAAATCATCTCATGAAGAAGAAGGTCCTAGCAAGTTGACTGAAGAGCAAGTTACAAACATGTTGTTCATAGAAACTGATGTGCTTAACATTGAACCTCTACAAGCAAAATATCCAGTAGTTGGTTGGGAAATCTTTTCTGATAGTTTTGGTGTAGCTTGGAAGCTCATCAGAACTGGAAGTGTCACAAGTATTTGTAGAGATTTTGAAGATATTGTTAGATCTTGTGATAGAGAAGATTTGGATACTTTGTGGAAAATTGTTCAAGATCAGTTTAAGAAGGAAGAACTTGTTGATGTCAAAGCTAAGGAACTATGGGTTCACTTTAGAAGATTATATGAACCTGATCCAAGTGATAGATATTGGAGATTTGAAGCTCATGATCAAAGAACCTTGTGGAAATTCTATGATTCAAGTTCTGTGCATCATGTTTCTACTCAAGATGGAGTTGATGTCTTTATGCTGGTTGAAAAAGAATATCCATTGAGAGCTGGAATATTGGATGTAATGAGAACTGTGAAGCTTAGGTGTTGGGAAAGAACTGAAGTTATAGATGATTTGCTGCAAAGGATTTATGATCAAAGTGTAAGAGCTGATAGAGAGTTAAGAAGAAGATAAGTGTTTGGAAGAATTCCCATATCCTCATGTTTATTGATTACTTGAAGAAACTTATTGATTTATGTATTAATCATAAGTTAGGGGAGGATTGTTGGGAATTATGCTAACAGTTACCACAGCTAAAGAAGAAGTTACAACTGCAGAGGATTGTACTTGCAGTGGAAACTCATTACCACTGCAAGAACAATATATTACCACTGCTTATTAGATAACTGTTAGGAAACGCGTCTTGATAAATATAGAATAGATTTTGTGTATATCTTATTCTATTAGCTTTATACTTATCTTGTTGAAGAGGACTCCTTGTACTATAAAAGGAGATCCTAGGTTAAAGGATTTATATACGTTTTTCTTAGAGCTTCAAGGTGTAACCCTAGTGATATTAAGATCACTCGTATTATTATCATTAATAATATTGGAGCTAATTGTTTGTTTACATACATTGTTTATATACAACTGTTTTACTCACAATCAAACTTCTAAGTGTTACTAAGTAGATTCCGCATACTTAGTGATATAATTCAAAGTATCAATCTAACACAAGTTCAAGGTGTAAAGATCCATCAGTAAGTTTGTGTGTTTGACTCACCATAGTAAATGTTAGCATAATTAGACATTTGCTACATTTACATTTCATATAAAACACAACACTTTTTATATTTCTTAAAATAGAAAAACATTACGTTTACATATTTCTTAATATAGTAAATGTTAACATCACATCATGCATTTATGGTAAGTTTGTGTGTTTGACTCACCATAAGTTTTCTTACACAAGTAAGTATTTGACTAGAAATAAGTTGATGTGACCTTGGTTGGTTTGGAAAGATTTATTGCAAAACCTACTGTCAGCCTGGCGGAACCTTGGAGGTACACGGGCGGAACCCATCTGAGGGTTCCACCATATCCGCCAGTGTTGCTGAAGGTCTTGCTATAAATACCAAGCCATTTGTTAGAATTTTGGTTGATCACTTCTCATTACATTTACACATACACATTCATATCATTCATCTAACCCTTTAACATTTCATTTTGTGTGAAGTTTCTTTTGTAGCAAAGAAGTTCACAAGTTCATATAAAGTTACAAGTATTCAACACAACGTTGCAAGACTTGTTAGCTTAGCATCATGTAGACTTTGTGTTGTTTACACTTCATTAGATTGTGTGTTTTCAGTTGTGATCGGTTAGAATTTTAGGCCTTAAAATACATAGTGTAACGGGAGTTGTTGTACCCTTGTAAAAGAACTAACGGGAGTGGTTATACCCTTGTAAAAGAACTCGACATCTAGCTTAGTGTAGGTAATTGTGTAAGCGACGTGTAAGGTTTTCTCCACCGGTGAAAGGAGCTTGTTGACTAGTGAAAGAAACTCTCGAGTTGGATACTCGGGGCGTGGACGTAGGGCAAGGAAAAAAAGTCCTTGTAGCCGAACCATGATAAATACTCGTGTTGTGGTTTGATCGTTTCTTTCTTTATACTTGCATGTTATATATATTGTCTTTGTGTTTATATCTTTGATTAAACGAAAGGTTTCAAAAGATAATTAAACGAAAAACCGGTAAAACTATTCAACCCCCCTTCTAGTTTTCCACAATAATAAAACTGAAAATATTGAGCATCTTCATATCCAATACAATTAAAATTATAACTTCACCAATGTTAGTCATTACATTTAATTCAAATATATGCAATGCTGATAAATCAAAGATCATGTTACAGTTCTCATTTTTTTTTTCTTTCTTTAAAAAACTTCCATCACTACATATATTTAAATGTACGTGGTTGCATGAGCATTATTTTAGTAAAAATCAGCAACGACAAAGTTTTGACATGTAACTTATCCTTTATACTTTTAGACTTTTAGTTTTGTTAAGTATCAAGTTAAAGTAAATTTTTATATTTTGAAGTCAATAAGTCAACCCCATAACATGGGTCAACAGGTCCTTATCTATATATGTTTTAAAGCATATAACCACAAAATGTTTTTGATAATAACCATCAGACACAGTTGTTTTCAAGCAGAAGCAAAAGTTGCTTGTAAGTCTGGATCCACAGCCTCATAGCCTCACATCAGCCTGGTATACATGGTCGGGACCTTCAAAAATGAGACAATAATATCAGATATTATAAGGACACAAAACTTGAATTGTAAAATTTCATAGTTTATGTAGTATCATACCCCTGTGAATACAATTATTGTGTCATCAAGCTTAGTCTAATATTTTGGATATGATTCACAAAATCTAAAAACTAAACATTAACGACCACACTTCTACATTACCAAAGTGCCACTCAGAGCATTAGGGGTGTATGGAATTGCGTTTGAAAAACTTTTTTTCTCGTTAAAATTGGCAAACGTAACAATCAGAATATCAGTTCCAAAACACAAGCCCAAACACCTTATAAGTTTGATCAAAATTCTATATACTTAAGTGTTTGCACTTGGGAACCGATAGCTGATTATTAATAATCAGTTTTACACACTAAACATATATCGCTTCTGACTATCTGATATATTTAGGCCAAACAATAAATTTCGGACAAGCTGTAAACAAAACTAATCCTTTGAGTTGAATCAAAATTACCTAATTACTCGTTCTTTTAACTTAAATTGAGATACTTATACTTTCGCAAAAAAGATGTATGTCAGGGATGGCTTGTTTATTTTCTCTATCACTTTTCTTACACAGTTAGAACATGCAAAAACTCTTCAACACCAGAATTCTTATTGTTACATGTTCAAACAACAGAAGCACATCTAGAAAAAGCTATTTACACAGTGTATTCTATTAGAGATGATTATGTAATTCTAATGATTCGATATGCATAATTACTTAATAAAGCACATATAAACACCCCCCAAATCCAAGATGAAAATAAAAAAAAGAATATGGGCACTTCGGTTTTCCTACCATTTGAGGTCAACTACGTTTATTTGTATTATTTTGCAGCATATTTCATGCAGCCTTTGTGTTTTTTATAACTTAATACAGATCACATCTGTTTTGAAGTTGAAACCAAATGCTCTTATTTGAGGATATTAGAATCTACCACTCTCCACTTTTGTCTCTAAAATGATGCAAGTTAAAGAGGGTGGTTACTGTTATAAGTTTTTTAACATAATAAATGTGGGTAAGCGTCGAACCTGAGCGGCAATTACTGGCATGGTAGTAGTCAGGGCCTAGACAGCAAGGAAACCACAGGCTACATTCTGTAGATTCCTAAAATGACTTGAGTTTTCTTTACTTGCTGTAACAGAATTATCTATGCTAGCTGTCACAAGAAGAAGCTAACAAATTAGGACAATAGCTTGTTAGCACCCTTACCGCTAAAAGGAAACTAAACATTGGTCTAACAAAGCATATGGAAGGACTCAGCCAAGTGGCAAATTTTCCTGGTATGCCAAGAAATGCCGAAGTATTAGTATTTGTTAATTTTGTCAATTATATTCAAGGAAATCTAGAATGACAAAAATGAATGTGCCAATGCCACAGGTCATTAAGCATCAAGAAATTGTATTCCATCCAATCTCTAAAAACTGCAAAACTTATCGATTATGTGATGTTCCATTATATTATTTGACATGTTAAATAAAAAGTTAACTGTAGTTTCATTGACCATTGGCTTAATCACAAAGAGATTATATAAAAAAACAAAGGGGTCTCTTGTGATCGAAATTTGGAGTGCCAAAACCAACATTGTAGTAAATGTATCTCCATAAAAACTACATTTAGTACTTTAAACAAATTAAGCCACTAAATACGAAACCATTTAGTACTTTAATCAAAATATCCAACCTGGGCACGAAGAGAAACTGGTGAATCAATATGGCTTTTGAACTCTTTTCAATCTCTTTAGGCTGCAGCAGCCAAACACCCTTTTTGACAGCAGCAACCAAACACTCTTTTTGACAGCAGCAACCAAACACTCTTTTATATTACTTGGTTTCAGATGAAGCAACTAAATCTATGAATGACACATTTAATTACCTTTATAAGATTTAAGATGTATATTTGATTGTTAAAGTGATTGATGTGATATTTCTAACTTACAACAAAGTGAAAGATGCCATAAACGACAAATCAGATGATTAGAGAAAGTAAACATGGGACACCATGCCTGCGCAAATAATAAGTTCCAATAAGATTAATCAAGCTCAGTTAGTTAGAAAACTACTTAAATGATTTTTACTATGATAAAGAACATGAAATGTGTTTACTTCAAATAAGCCTTCTGCATTAGTTCCTTAAATTCAACTTCACTCATGTGCTGATTTACATGACTTTGCCTCCTCAAGATGTTTCTTGAGCAGCCTTAATCCATGACAGAGCATATTCCGCCACTGTCTTTGTCATATCATTCAAGCATAGCGAATGACTACATGTGACTATCACAATTTCCCAATTTGTTTCCATGCAAATCGCACAACCGAATTTTTCTTTTTACATAGAGTTTTCCTAACCAACAGATCCATTTGTAAGTACCTCTTCAACAATACTCTTTAGCTCCACTACACACATCGCATTTCAATATCTGTATTATTTTAAAAAAAATCCACCAATGAAAATACTATCATTTGTTAATCATAGTATTTAGCTATAACAAAATATTGAAGTATATACAACCTAAAGCATGGTATGCCACTCGTTTTCCAGCTTCATCTTTAACATAAATATTCTCAATCACTTTATATGCATAAAATTAAAAAGGTTAATTGAATATGAAACCTATAATACGCATTATCAGAAATATACATTTAGGAGTGTTTGGGATTACACATTTAAACTTTTAAACTAATTATTGTTACAGTGTATGCTAAAAAGGTTTGAATAGGTACCTAAACATATGATGCGGAGGCACGACTAAACTCCTCAACCAAGGCTTGTCCTCCATATACCACTATTGCAAAATGAAAATGAAGTAAAAAAATGTATGCTTCCTATTATTTTTAAATTATCAGTTAAACATGGTAAAAATAAACTATATGTTCCCATTTAAAGGGGTGTTTGAGATGGCTTATTTCAAACTGATTATACTTTTAAGTTTAGAGATTGAGAAAACCAAATAATCATATAAACAATCCCAATACACATAGTTTGATAAGTAATATGGGTGGCTTTTTTAAAGCGGATCAAAATATTATGGGTGATCAGGGGATAACTTGAAATCACTTTATCAATCCAAATTTTAAGCCCAAATAGCAACATGAATGTCCAAGCCAAATGATTACTATTCACTACTGTGCAACATAAAACGAAATGTACAAAAATTGCAGTTGATATCGCTAATGTAAAATTCATGCCATTTAATGATTCAATCAATAATTTTCTTCACCTTCCATTGAGGTTAGAGTTATAGTTCATAATAACAAATTAGTATATAGACCTTAAATTGACTAATCATATTACCAGTATATAGAGTTTAATGTACTAAACACAAATAGCTGATATAAAACAATAGATGGTCGAACTACTAACCTTCCATATTTGCTAAGGATGTCTTCCAGATCACGTGATCTAGTACGTGAAGGCAAATGACCAACATTGAGACTTGAGACGTATACCACCATAGCGGTCATCTTAACGCGACCTGTTCATGAAACAACAAAAAAACCAATAAAAAAAATAGATTAAAACACAAACATGATATCGAAGGACAAATGTTCAGTATGTTTGTGCTAAAAAAAATATGTATGTAATGTTGAGAATGTTCATTATTTATAGCCTCTGCGTATTTATTTAATAATTCATCTCCTCTAGAACATCAGCTGCAGTAGGCACAAGACACAAATGATGAGTAAACCATTGATATAATATATGTATTTTAGAAAAATTTACACTCAGAAGTTTTATCAAACACTTGATATGCAATTTCATCACAAAAAAACTACATTAAAAAACAACAGGTTTCCAACATAATTCCATTCATGAATTTTATCAAACACTTGGTATGCAGATTCATTATCATAAACTTAAATTATACTGATGAAGCTTGGAACTAAAATAGGATTTGATTAAAAAAATGTCATATATAAAACAAATTTGTCAATACATGAGGAATCACAAATATAAAATTAAAATAAATCAATAGAGTAATATACAGTTACATTCATATCGAATAAGATTGATTTCAAAACTAAAATTAAAAATCAAAATCAATAATTGCATATAAAACTTATTCGAAATCACTAATCCATCATACAACAAAATTGATTGGCTAACCTAAATCGATTCAATCATAACAAAACATAAAAATAAAATTAGCTTAGAAGAAGATAATCAGAGTGTGTACCTGCAACCCCAATTTTGATTATTGTTACTCTAAACTGAAATCATAATTATTGGTTATTGTTTATGTAAATGGAAATAAAGTGTGTGCCTGTAAGCCCAAATGAATAATAAAAATATGTAAACTTGAATCATAATTTTGCTTTTACGTACCTGGTGTGAGATTGTTTTATTGATGATTTTTGGGTGTGGGTTATGGAAGATTTTTAGGGGTTGATCCACCTAAAAAATGAATTCAAAAATTTCGGTTTAATAAAAAGGCAAAATCAGACGGAGAAAAATTAGGGATTCCTTCAACCATTCTGTTGAATTTTTTTTTATCAAAATGTAACACCCCCAAAATTTGATACAGCGGAAGACTCAACAAGCTTTCGGGGTGCTACGGGGATTGGTATCCAACACAAGACAATATAGAACGAGATAAAGTAAACATAATAAAAACACAACCAAAACGGGGTTTTAACGTTTACATTTATCCCAACATCATTCAGAGTCAGGCCCAAAATATTATAACAATAGGTCCATAATTAATTATCAGAGTTTAGAAAAATAGATCCATAAACCATGAGCCTTGGCCGAGCCTTCCATTCCAAGCATCCGTATCATCACTTAATTACCTGAGAAAACGTGCTAAAAGTCAGCTTTCGCTGGTGAGATCATAGGTTTACATTCATCTAACAATATAGTGGACATATACGCAAAACGCTTGCTAGCAAGACTAAGGATTCGCTAAAAGCCTGCGGATACCCTCCGCTCCAACCTAACACACGGATACCCTCCGTTCTAACATAGATATTCGGGTAACCCCCGCAATATCATAAATACTCGGATAACCTCCGAAGTATTAATAACCTATAGGTGCACGCTATAGTATCTAAATAAGCCAACCTTGAATAGTACACACGATCCGTGTGACTAAAGCTGACAATTCCAAACAATAACCAAATAAGTCAACCTTGAATAGTACACACAAAATGTGTGACTAAAGCTGACAATATATCCTAGTCAATACGCATAGCAAGTTTAGAAAGAATATAAAAGCGATAATAGTCCACATAAAATAATTTGCACGTTTCTCACCCCAAGTATTGAAAACATAGTTCAAGAGTAAAAGTGGGGCTATGACTCACCTCAAATCCAGAAAATAGCAAGAAGAAGTCGGTAGAAATAAGATGTATAATAACTCACGAAACAGCAACTACGGACTCGGCACGACCTAACAATATTAACTCGTTCAGAAATCATTTCCTCAAATTCAAAATATTCCCAAACCCGGACGAGAATCCGTTTTATTTCCGAAAATCCATTTCGTATTAGTTTGGTGTATTTACGTTTGGTATCCATACGGGTGGTGGGTCGACACAAAACAAACCAAAAGGTCACACAAAGAATAATAAAATAAACTATGGATCTAATATTAGCCCAATATATCATTTAAATAAATCGCCGAAGTTTATCAAATCCGTCGATTTGATAATCCTCATATTTATTTACGTAACATACCGTTCCAAGATTACACCCAACCTAAAGCACATAGCACATAAATACTATATGGTACATATCATAGTTTAATAAATTCCTCATATATATCGTCAAATTGGCCGGATTTCCCGATATATACACTCGCAATTTATTACACTTTACATATACCACAACCTATGGGCGTCGTAGGATACGATGCCCATTAATATATTCATTTCATATAGCCAAATAACTCGGTTCAACCCTACGGTTAAGTGGTTATTTAGTTATAGAAAATGTTTATATTAATCGTCATATATCCGTGACAATACGAAAGTCACAAATAAAAACTTACCTGGACTCGAGTGACAACGACTCCGCATAACTCGATAAGTTTACCCGTTATATATATACAAAATGACATTTTTATTAAATGTTTAATAATTGTCGAGAGTTTCTCGTTTTATAACACATTTTTATAATAATAATACGTTCAATAATATTACGCCACTTTCGTAGCCTAATATATATTTAGTCGTATTATTTATAATATGACTCGTGATTATTATTATTATTAATATACGCGCTTATATAATTATATATCTGTTATTCACGTCTATATATTCATATAAACGTTTATATTATCAATAACTATTATTACGAGTTTTATTATTTATGTTTTATTTATAAATAGTTATCGAGTCATACGAAATGGTCACATGTCCGAGTCATGACTCTCGGCTCATTGTCCAAGTCCAAAGTAATATAAAAGTCATAACAATCAATACATCTCCGTCCAATCAATCCCAATCCACGTGCTACAACAATAGGGTCCGACTACAGCACCCGACTAACCTATCTCCGTCAATCTAAGTGACCGTCTCACAATCGGTCCCCAATATCCCAATTCGTCAACAACTCCTCAATATCACAATAAATCCATTGTCGAGACCACAAAAGGTCTCGACTCATCAAAAGCATTCGGCCGAAAAACAAAGTGCCACAACAATAACAAGTTAAGTCCACAAACACAACAAGAAATAAATCTCAACAAGGTAAATTTTCGGGTTGGTTTACCAAGCCGAACCTGAGTCTAACGACTCACTTGAGTCTCGGCACACCACATGAGTCACTAGGACTCGAACCAAGACCAAGGGATCACCAAAAATAAGCTCTAACGAGCCAACCAAAAGCTGCCTAATCGACCCACTTGGGTCGCGGCATCAATAACCATAATCGGCCCAAGGAACAAAGACTCAATCGAGTCGAGTCAACCATCCAAGCAAATAATCATGAGACCACGAATCCAAGGCCACTCAAGACTCAATAACGAGCCACCAAGCTCGAACCACAACAAGCCGTGAGTCCTTGACTCACGGTTCACTCGACCCATCGAAGTGAGACACCAACCCGGATACCAAACCACTTTTCTTATATCAAAACATCATTTCCCAACAAAAAGTATTCGATTCCCACAAAAATCATCCGTGTAGCCACGGGTTTAACACCATGTCGAGGCACCCAAGGTACCAAAAACGAGCTTACTCACCTTCTTGAACCTCCAACTTACGGATCTAACGAAAACACTAAAAACTCGATCGAAACTACAAAGATTTCGTGGTGTTATAACGCGTTTTAGGGCGCGTGTAGTATACCAAAAGAAAGATCTCGATGAGAGGGTTAAAGTGGTGGTGTTATTTTAGGTGTGGGAGTGGCGGTGTGATGGTGGTGGCCAGCCAAAGGGGGCGGCGGCTAGGGTTTGGAGAGATGGGGGAGAAAAGAGAGAGAGGTGAGGGATTGTGTTTGTGTGTGTTGTTTGTGTATACCGAAACCACAAGGACCGGATTTTGTAGTTACTCTTTTTTTTTTTTTTTTTTTTTTTTTACAAATTATAATAATAAGGATAATAATAATAATAATAATAATAATAATAATAATAATAATAATAATAATAATAATAATAATAATAATAATAATAATAATAATAATAATAATAATAATAATAATAATAGTAATAATAATATTACTAGTAGTAAGAGTGGGTAAAGTGGGTGAATGTAAAACATGTGGCCCGAACCCGAACTCATTTCAAACTTTAATATCTCCTGAAAAACATCTCGTAAATAATTATATATAGTCGGACTCGTAAAACGAATCATAAAAATTTTCGTTAGGTAAACCTAGTGCCAAAGTCAACGTAGTACCAGTGAGAATTTAAGAATACATCACCGAGCATAATATCAAAATGAATTATGAAAATAATCCACGAATTCCATAACATCATAAACACATAATTATCCATAAAATAGGTCGTACAAGTTCGTTGTGAAATAAAATTTCCAAATAAAAATTATAAACGAACTTTAACGTAATGCGGGTTTTTAAAATAACTTCCTAAACTGCCGGTTGTCACATCCTCCCAGTCTCAGAAGAAACCCGTCTAGGGTTTCACTCGGAAAAAATTCATCAACGAAGTGAAAAGCTACGGATATCTCTTCCGGAACTCGTCCTCACGTTCCCACGTAAATTCTGGTCCATGTCGGGAATTCCAACGAACCTTGACGAGCGGAATGCGACTTCGCTTGAGTCGTTTAACTTCACGATCTAAAATCTCAATTGGCTCTTCCACGAAGTTCAATTTCTTATCAACACAAATATCCTTCATTGGAATGACAGGCATCTCATCGGAAAGACATTTCTTCAAATTACTAACGTGGAACACGTCGTGAACTTTGCTCAGTTCATGTGGTAGTTCCAACCTATAAGCCACGGGCCCAATTCTTTCCAAGATAAGAAATGGTCCAATGTAGCGTGGGTTGAGTTTACCACGTTTCCCGAAACGTATCATACCCTTCCAAGGCGAGACTTTCAGCATCACTTTGTCTCCAACCTGGAACTCTAAGGGTTTACGTCTCTGATCGGCGTAACTTTTCTGCCTATCTCTGGCTGCTTGCAGCCGATCACGAATCTGACCTACTTTCTCAGTAGTTTCCAAAATCAGTTCAGGGCCTGTGAGTTGGCTATCTCCAACTTCTGCCCAACCAATAGGCGAATGACACTTCCTGCCATACAAAGCTTCGAATGGTGCAGCCTTAAGACTTGTGTGGTAACTATTATTATAGGAGAATTCTGCAAGGGGTAAATATTTCTCCCAGCCCTTACCAAAGTCTATGATGCATGCACGAAGCATATCCTCTAACGTCTGAATGGTCCTTGATGCTTATCAATTATAGTATAATAATATTCCGAGGAAATACCGGTTAAAGTAATTCCCGGGTCGTTCTTCCCAACGAAAGCTCAAATGGAAAATTTGAATTATCAAATTGGGAATCGTGTAGTGAAAGTGAGTGGTGAAAGAGTGATAGAGTGAAAATAGCAATCAAGGAATTCAAATATTCACAAACAATGATAAAGCATGCAAAGAGTACAAGCTAACTATGCACCGAATTGAAAAACGTAAAAACGGAAACGCAACCGTAAAAATTAAAACGTAACGTATGACGAAAAATTATCCTACGAACTTGGAAATATTTTCTAAAAATTCAAAACTACTAAAAAGAATTTTAAGAAAAAGAAAAAATATTTTTTAGACTTTTCTTTTATTTTCTAGAATTTATTTTGTATTTATTGAATTAAAAGTGAATTAAAAATAGAGAAAATTAGAAAAAACAAATTGGAAAAATGAAAATTAAATTCTAAAAATTCTAAAATATTATAAAAGAAATTCTAAAATTATTTTTGTATTTTTCGGAACCTTTTTTAATTTTTTTATTGATTTTTGGGATTTAAAAACTATTTAAAAATTGAAAATAATCAAAAGAAATTATTAAAAATAGTAAAAATGGTTAGAAAAATCTGGAAAAATTCCAGAAAATCAAAAATAATAAAAGAAACTTGAGAAAAATTTTTGAAATGAAAAAGAGCTGAATAAGTGCTTATTTACTGTTTAACTGCTTATCTCAAGTGCTTATTAATAAGCACTTGAGATCCAATCTCTATGAAACTTAACACTCAGTCAGATAATGATGAAATAAGCTCAAAAATGCAAGAAGATGACCAGGTTATAGCTCAAAAATCACAGATACTCAAAATATGATGCAATAAGCTCAAATGAATAGCACACAACTATGAGCAGTACAAGCTAAACTTAATCCATAAGCAAAGAAATGGTATCAAGCAGAACTACAACTCAGATAAATCTCAAATGCATGTAATAATAACAAAAATCAAGCTCCAATTATTAAGAGCAGGCCAATGAAATACAAACAGATCTTGTCTCACACAGACTACAAAACAGGTTCACAAAGCTAGCTTATTAAGCTCTAAATTCAGATATTATTTGAGTAAATGATTAAATACTATACTGAGATTATAAAACAACTAATGACCCTAACTCTAACTGTCAATTACTACCTAAATTTAAGCCAAGTTCAGCAGCTAGCAAATTGAGAACAGTTAACTTTATACTACTAGAACCAAATGACTTAGTCCAATTTCAATTAAGCAAATCTATTCTTATAAGTTGTTATAAGCTGTTATGAAACTAATTTAAGCTAATATAAACTATAATGCAGCTATCACTAAGTTTATACTAACAGAGCTAATCCTACACTAGCAGTAAGCTAAATTTACACCTACTTTTGACTTACACTAAAGTAACTAGCTGTTTTAATGGACTACAAATCTATTACTATTCCTATGCAACTTGTAAGAGAAAATTAAACAGCAATTCAACAACTTCATCACCCAGCAAATGACTAATCCAAACACCCCTGAATATGATAGCTGCTATGGTCAAATGTAAACAACAGATGTTTAATCCAATTCCAAACACAAATCTGACTCAAAATATAACTAATTAAACATCAAATGACTCAGAAATAAAATAAAAAAAACTAAAATCTCACAGATCCAACAGTTAAATTGCAACAATGAAATAGTAAATATAAAACTAACTCAAATCAAACTGATAATGAATAAAAGAAACTAAACTATAATGCAATTATCAAACCAAATCAGAAATAAGCTATAGCTAATAGATCTCAACTACTAATCTAGATTAAGCTTTGAAAAATCAAAATGGAAAACTTACGAAACACCTCTCAGCCAAACAGAGAGGTGTATCCCACACAGCCTATCTCTAAGACAGGCTGATTTCTTAGCTTCTGTATCAGCTTATCATAACACCTCAGCAACTCAGATCCCAAATCTCCTTTGACTATAGTTGACTTTTTTCAACTTTTACCCAATAGAACAGTATAAGTATACAACAAACTATAAAAGTTTGAATATACTTATTATAAGCTAAAAACAGCTTATCTCATATCTGGAACCACTAATTGGAAACATTTTTTTATTTTTTATTTTTTTATTTTTTTATTTATTTTTTTTTATGTAAATGATTAAAGTGTAGATAAAAGATATACTGATGAAACTAATGTAAAGAATAGAATTAAAGCAATAGAAGCAGCAAATAAGAACTAATAAGCAGTTTTAAAATGAATTTTAAACTAACTGAGATAAAAAGGAAACTCAAATTTTATTAAAATCAACAAGTAAACAATACAACTTCTATTCTAAATACATTCTGACTAAAATTCTACAGAGCTTCGCTATATTAAAACTAACTCTCAATAAGCTAAAACTAACACCTATTTATAGGAAAGATGAGGGTGAGGGGGTCTCGGATTGCCATGTTGGCAATCCGTGTGACCTGTGTTTCTTTGGAGCTCCTTAGCACCCTTGGATCACTTCTCATCATTACATCTTGAATATCCACCCTTTGATCAGCTTCAATGACGCGTCTCAGCAAATCAGATTATGCCACGTTATCCCCCTCGTGTGTTTGTTCGCTCTGACACCCATCTGACATCATACTGATCTTCTAGAAACCCATTAATTTGACTAAAGTACCCTTAATCTCTGTAATTAGCATGGAATAGTAACTAGGGTTCTTAGTTACTGTTCCATGGGTAATTTGGGGGTGAATTTGGGGAAATAGGAGCGGGGTGTTGTATTTGTGATTTGTGTTTGACCACTTTGACCGTTTATAATAAAATAGAGGGTGGGTCGGGTTTGAGTGGTGTAATGAGTGGGCTCGGGTAATGTTTTGTGGTTTGGCTTGTGTATTTTGGACTATGATAATGATTTGGTGAAAATGGGCTTGTAATAATATAGCTTTGGCAGACTTTTAGTATCAAAATTACAAGGACCAATGTTGAAATAATTGAAACTTTAAGGACTATATCTGCCAATTCAGGAAACTTGATCCAAGGGTTGAACTTGTCAAATGATGATTTTCCAATGTTGACTTTGACCAATTTAGCATATCTTTGACGAATATCTGAAAATTGCTTTCCCGGCCTCAGCTCTTGAACCTTTTCATACTCTCGTGCTCGGTTTCGCCGGTTTTTGTGTAATTTCCATCATTTTGTAAAATATCCGTACCTGCATATCACAAACACAAAAACACATGTTTTTTTGGCATTTATTAGCTCAAGTAGTCGTTTAGGGTTGGTATTTGGCCATAAAATGGTGAGTAAATAAGCACTCACCAGTCCTCTCACTTTGACCATCGGTTTGGGAATGATATGCAGTACTCATATCAAGTCTCGTCCCCAAAGCCGTTTGAAGTGATAGCCACAAAGCTGACGTAAAACGGCTATCGCCGCGAAATAATTTCCTTCACATATAACCTCACAAGTTTATCCACACTATCGTCTTCACTAATTGCCAGGAAATGAGCAGACTTTGTCAGACGATCCACTATTACCCAGATAGCATCACAACCGCTAGCTGTCTTCAGTAATTTGGTAATGAAGTCCATAGTAATCCGCTCCCATTTCCAGACAGGAAGCTCTGGTTGCGTTAGTAATCCTGACGGTCTCTGGTGTTCGGCTTTAACCTTAGCACATGTCAAGCATTTACTAACGTACGATGCTATATCTGCCTTCATATTTGGCCACCAATAGAACTTCTTAAGATCCTGGTACATCTTGTCGGACCCAGGATGAATAGAGTACCTTGACTTATGCGACTCATGCATAATCAACTCCCGAATTCCTCCATACAAAGGTACCCAAATCCGATCTCCAAAACATAACAATCCATCAGATCGCTTAACAAATCCTTTCTCATTCTCAGCCATCCCAAATATATTCTCGACAGATCTGTTTTCTGCTTTCAACGCTTCCGTTTGAACTTCAAATATTTGAGACGGTAATGGCGATACGATTGTCATTCCCAATGACCGAACTCGTAACGGTGGTATTCTTTCCTTTCGACTAAGAGCATCAGCAACAACGTTTGCTTTACCAGGATGGTAGTGAATTTCGCAATCATAATCGCTTAGCAACTCTATCCAACGTCGTTGTCTCATATTGAGCTCTTTTTGATTCAAGATGTGTTGTAGACTTTTATGGTCAGTAAATACAACACACTTGGTTCCGTATAAGTAATGTCTCCATATTCTTAAGGCGAAAACCACAGCACCTAATTCCAAATCATGGGTGGTGTAGTTTTACTCATGCTTTTTGAGCTGTCGGGAAGCATAAGCTATCACCTTCTCTCGTTGCATTAATACGGCTCCCAATCCTTTATGTGAGGCGTCACAATAGACGACGAAATCCTCGTTACCTTCTGGTAACGCTAAGATAGGAGCACTACACAACATCTTCTTAAGCAATTGAAATGCTTCCTCTTCTTTATATCCCCATTCATACGTAACACTCTTTTGAGTCAATTTGGTCAATGGTTTAGCTATCTTCGAAAATCCCTCAATGAATCTTCGGTAATAACCAGCTAAACCCAAAAATTGACGAACTTCGGTTGGGGTTGTAGGTGCAGCCCAATCTTTTATCGCCTCAATCTTAGCAGGATCAACATGGACTCCTTGTCTATCAATCACATGACCCAAAAATTGTACCGTCGGAATCCAGAATTCGCATTTCGAAAACTTGGCATAGAGTTTCTCCTTCCTGAGCAATTCTAAGATGAGTCTTAGATGCTCCTCATGCTCCTTCTCACTCTTTGAGTAAATCAGAATGTCATCGATGAATACAATCACGAACTTATCTAAGTAAGGCTTACACACCCGATTCATGAGATCCATGAATACTGCCGGTGCGTTAGTCAACCCAAACGGCATCACCTGAAACTCGTAATGCCCGTAACGGGTTCTGAAAGCCGTTTTCGGAATATCTTCCTCGCGAACTCGAAGTTGATGATATCCCGATCTCAAATCGATCTTAGAGTACAGGCTCGATCCTTGGAGTTGATCGAACAAGTCGTCGATCCTAGGTAACGGGTATCTATTCTTTACCGTTAACTTGTTCAACTCTCGGTAATCAATGCACATACGAAACGATCCATCCTTCTTCTTCACAAATAAGACTGGGGCTCCCCAAGGTGAAGAACTTGGTCTTATGAATCCTTTTTCGGCTAACTCCGCCAATTGTTTTGACAACTCTTCTAGCTCGGTAGGTGCAAGACGATAAGGCGCTCGTGCTACAGGTGCAGCACCAGGTATCAACTCAATCTGAAACTCCACTTGTCTAGTCGGCGGGATTCCCGGCAAATCATCGGGAAACACATCAGGAAAATCACGAACTATAGGCACATCTCCAATGCATCTTTCCTTTTTCTCCGTCCCTCCTTTCTCAGAAATTTGAGCTAAGAAAAGGTAACATCCCTTCTCCATTAGCTTTGGCAACTTAGTGCAAGAAATGACTGCTAATCGGGATGGGCTCCTAGAATCCTTTCGATCTCCTAATATATTTAGGATTCCCTTTCCGTATGGCACACGCACGATCTTCTCGTCGCAAAGTATGTGAGCACGATACTTTGACAACCAATCCATACCAATGATGACATCAAAACTTCCTAACGTGACGGGTAGAAGATCTATGTTGAAAGGGTGGTTCAAGAAATTTAACGTACAACCGCGAATGATGGTATTAATCCTTTCTATATTCCCATTAGCTAACTCAATATCATATCCAATTCCTAAGGCCATCGGGGGTTTCTCTAGTAAGGGCGCAAACGTAGTGGACACAAAACTCCTATCGGCACCAGTATCAAACAGTATGGAAGCATAACGATTATTGAGAAGGAACGTACCAGTAACGACGTTCGGATCTTCTCCTCTCTCGTTCCCGAGTGCATACACTCTTCCCTGAGCAACTCCAGCTTCCACACGCTGGTCCCCATTGTCTTGTCGTCCACGGTTTCCTCCTGCTCCACAGTTCCACGATTCTCTACACTCATTCCTATAGTGTCCCTTCTTTCCATACCCATAACAAGTAACATCTGCCTTGTTTCTCATCTCAGGAGCAGCCTGAACCATAGCAAGAGGTCGGGCTCTACAATCCCTAGCTATGTGTCCTTTCTTTGAGCAGTTCTGGCATTTCACACTACACCATCCAGTATGATGCTGGTGGCAACGACCACACTTGGGTACATCACCGTTCTGATTCTTCTTATCTCCATTCCCAATAGCATAAGCCTTAGCTTGTCTCTTGCTTCGGTGATCATTACCCTTAGAGTGACGGTCTCTCTTTCTCTTTCCATTCTTCTCCTTATCAGCTTCTTCTAATTCCAACGAATCCATAAGTTGTTGAGCAATTGTGATTGCCTCATGGATGTTTGCAGGCCTAGCAGAAATCACATCATTCCTTGTAGCTACAGGTAGCCCATCAGTATACCTCTCGATCTTTTGAGTCTCAGTTTTTACCATATCTGGGCAAAGCAAGACCAATTCCTGGTAACGACGATTGTAAGTTGTCATATCATTACCTTTCACCTTGTGGTTCCAAAACTCAATCTCTAGCTTCTTGACCTCATTCCTTGGGCAATAAGTCTGAATCAGCAGAGACTTAAATTGCTCCCAAGTCATGGCATAAGCTACATCACTCCCAACTAAATTTCGGTAATTGTTCCACCAAGTTAAAGCTTCATCCTTGAAAGTAAAAGAAGCAAACTTTACCTTCGCATTCTCCGCACAACCACTGACATTAAACACTGACTCAGTCTTCTCAATCCACCTAACCAAGTAAACCACTCCTTCAGTTCCACCAAACTCAATAGGTCCACAAATCTTAAACTCCTTGTAGTGACATCCGTTAGCACGAACAGGTGGAAATGTTCCAGCAGAATTGTTGGAATGATTTGACTCAGCTAGTAGCTCAGCAACTCTTTGCTCCACAAATTGATTGATCATTGCTTGATCCACAGTAGGTGCATTAAGTGGAACATGACCATTGTCTCCCTGAACATCAACATTTTGATTCCTGTTGTTGCGGTTAGTAGTGTCCAGGTTGTCAGGAGTAGGGGTTTCAACATTTCGAGTAGGTCGGCGTCCTCGGCGACCAGGAGTAGTCACTGCAGGACCAGTTCTGGTAGCTCTAACAAGGTTTCGTCGTGTGGCCATTGGTCTGAAACATCACACAAGTTCATGAGTCTCCAATAGAACTTATCAATATGCTCAACAAAAGCAATTCAACGGAGCCAAGTCATGGAAAGGATAGCACAATACACCACGTAACATCAATAAAGCGAATAAGAACTCAATTTCCATAACACTCAAAATCACATAATACCATATACTAATAACCATCAACCATACAATAGCGATCTAACATCGTTCCAACTACTAGAAAACACAATAACGTACTAATCGTTCCAAAAGAGACGAATACTGAACAAAATACATCAAAATATGATAACTAGCTTTTCTAACCGAACACTCCTCGGTTAAGAGAGCAACCATACAACATAACCCAAGCAACTAGCCACGCTGCTGGCGGAGGCTCCTCAACTCCTGCCTCAAGCCATCAAGATCCCTCCATAACGATCCTAGCTCCACGCTATGGGTGTCTCGGTCTCTCTTGAGGTCAGCCACCTCCTTCTCTAGCTCGGCATTCCTTTGCCATAGCTTGCGGTCAGCCTCACGAGCAGTAACAAATCCTCGCTGCAAACTATCGATATGCTCGTGGACCTCCATCAAAACTCTCCTCAGCTCAGTAGTCCTGCCCACAACTACAGTCATATCAACTCTCAGATCCGCTATAAACTCTCCAATAACTCTCTCAAATCGATCAGATACACGTGCAACTCTCTCACTAAGCTCAGTAATCCGAGCCCATAACCTGCCAATCTCACCTAACTCTGCATGCTCAGCAGAAACCTTAGAAGATGCATCCGATGCCACCGGGCTACCAGGTGGTAACTCAACCAAAAACGGATGATCAGGTGAATCAGGCTCAATCGGGTGTACAGGTGAATCAGGCTCCTCAGCCTGAGCTGGTGGTACTAACTCATCATCATCAGGCATCTCATCCTCCTGAGGGTCATCCTCCTCCTCAGGGTCATCATCATCACCCTGCTCATCCTCTTGAGGGTCATCCTCCTGCTCAGGATCATCAGCCTCATCCTCACCCTCGTACTCCTCCTCCTCCTCATCGGAAGAGTACCTCATCAATCGTCGTCTCCTACTAGGTGAACCATGTGGAGATGTGGTAGGTGATCTAGGACGACGATGCAATGATGTGGGTGACGCCTCAGACAGGAGAGAGTGAGCATCAATCTGTAAAGGTGATGGAGTAGGGCGTACCGACATGCGTGCCGTAGCTCGGTGGGCAAAGCGTGGGGCCACGCGAGCCAAAGCCTGATGAAGAGTAAGCTGCCTCGATGTACCAGGGAGCCCTAGAGAAGATGAGGGTCCCTGCGTAGATGCAGCAGGTGGTGCTAAAGTAGAAGCTACCTGCGATACAGTAGCTGAAAGCATGGCCATCTGGTAAGGGTCATCAGATGCCATAGTGAACTGTGCAGGTAAAACTGGTGCAGTAAGAATATCCTCGACAACATCGGGCATATGGGAGGCCATGGTCTGTGACAACGGCGTAGGGATGGTGTAAGTGTTTCAAAACAACTAAATCACAACTCAAAATACCATACCAAAAATCCTCATCAAATAGTTCAAACATATAATTTCAATAAAGAGTTTCAAACACCGCATTACAAAAATGTTTATAAAACATATAGACCATATCATTCCTCGAAACGCCATCTTATTACTAAAATCCATAAACCTCAAATCATCTCAATAAATCCCAAATCTAACAATCATCTCAAATATCTCATAATACCTCAAATAATAGAAGATGCTTCGGCTTGGCGGGCTGGCGGGCGGTGGTCAAGGATCATTTTCTATAAAAATACGGTTATAGTTTAGGCGTTTATTTACCTAGTTCTCTATAACCTTGGCTCTGATACCAATCTGTAACACCCCCAAAATATGATACAGCGGAAGACTCAACAAGCTTTCGGGGTGCTACGGGGATTGGTATCCAACACAAGACAATATAGAACGAGATAAAGTAAACATAATAAAAACACAACCAAAATGGGGTTTTAACGTTTACATTTATCCCAACATCATTCAGAGTCAGGCCCAAAATATTATAACAATAGGTCCATAATTAATTATCAGAGTTTAGAAAAATAGATCCATAAACCATGAGCCTTGGCCGAGCCTTCCATTCCAAGCATCCGTATCATCACTTAATTACCTGAGAAAATGTGCTAAAAGTCAGCTTTCGCTGGTGAGATCATAGGTTTACATTCATCTAACAATATAGTGGACATATACGCAAAACGCTTGCTAGCAAGACTAAGGATTCGCTAAAAGCCTGCGGATACCCTCCGCTCCAACCTAACACACGGATACCCTCTGTTCTAACATAGATATTCGGGTAACCCCCGCAATATCATAAATACTCGGATAACCTCCGAAGTATTAATAACCTATAGGTGCACGCTATAGTATCTAAATAAGCCAACCTTGAATAGTACACACGATCCGTGTGACTAAAGCTGACAATTCCAAACAATAACCAAATAAGTCAACCTTGAATAGTACACACAAAATGTGTGACTAAAGCTGACAAAATATCCTAGTCCATACGCATAGCAAGTTTAGAAAGAATATAAAAGCCATAATAGTCCACATAAAATAATTTGCACGTTTCTCACCCCAAGTATTGAAAACATAGTTCAAGAGTAAAAGTGGGGCTATGACTCACCTCAAGTCCAGAAAATAGCAAGAAGAAGTCGGTAGAAATAAGATGTATAATAACTCACGAAACAGCAACTACGGACTCGGCACGACCTAACAATATTAACTCGTTCAGAAATCATTTCCTCAAATTCAAAATATTCCCAAACCCGGACGAGAATCCGTTTTATTTCCGAATATCCATTTCGTATTAGTTTGGTGTATTTACGTTTGGTATCCATACGGGTGGTGGGTCGACACAAAACAAACCAAAAGGTCACATAAAGAATAATAAAATAAACTATGGATCTAATATTAGCCCAATATATCATTTAAATAAATCGCCGAAGTTTATCAAATCCGTCGATTTGATAATCCTCATATTTATTTACGTAACATACCGTTCCAAGATTACACCAAACCTAAAGCACATAGCACATAAATACTATATGGTACATATCATAGTTTAATAAATTCCTCATATATATCGTCAAATTGGCCGGATTTCCCGATATATACACTCGCAATTTATTACACTTTACATATACCACAACCTATGGGCGTCGTAGGATACGATGCCCATTAATATATTCATTTCATATAGCCAAATAACTCGGTTCAACCCTACGGTTAAGTGGTTATTTAGTTATAGAAAATGTTTATATTAATCGTCATATATCCGTGACAACACGAAAGTCACAAATAAAAACTTACATGGACTCGAGTGACAACGACTCCGCATAACTCGATTAGTTTACCCGTTATATATATACAAAATGACATTTTTATTAAATGTTTAATAATTGTCGAGAGTTTCTCGTTTTATAACACATTTTTATAATAATAATACGTTCAATAATATTACGCCACTTTCGTAGCCTAATATATATTTAGTCGTATTATTTATAATATGACTCGTGATTATTATTATTATTAATATACGCGCTTATATAATTATATATCCGTTATTCACGTCTATATATTCATATAAACGTTTATATTATCAATAACTATTATTACGAGTTTTATTATTTATGTTTTATTTATAAATAGTTATCGAGTCATACGAAATGGTCACATGTCCGAGTCATGACTCTCGGCTCATTGTCCAAGTCCAAAGTAATATAAAAGTCATAACAATCAATACATCTCCGTCCAATCAATCCCAATCCACGTGCTACAACAATAGGGTCCGACTACGGCACCCGACTAACCTATCTCCGTCAATCTAAGTGACCGTCTCACAATCGGTCCCCAATATCCCAATTCGTCAACAACTCCTCAATATCACAATAAATCCATTGTCGAGACCACAAAAGGTCTCGACTCATCAAAAGCATTCGGCCGAAAAACAAAGTGCCACAACAATAACAAGTTAAGTCCACAAACACAACAAGAAATAAATCTCAACAAGGTAAATTTTCGGGTTGGTTTACCAAGCCGAACCTGAGTCTAACGACTCACTTGAGTCTCGGCACACCACATGAGTCACTAGGACTCGAACCAAGACCAAGGGATCACCAAAAATAAGCTCTAACGAGCCAACCAAAAGCTGCCTAATCGACCCACTTGGGTCGCGGCATCAATAACCATAATCGGCCCAAGGAACAAAGACTCAATCGAGTCGAGTCAACCATCCAAGCAAATAATCATGAGACCACGAATCCAAGGCCACTCAAGACTCAATAACGAGCCACCAAGCTCGAACCACAACAAGCCGTGAGTCCTTGACTCACGGTTCACTCGACCCATCGAAGTGAGACACCAACCCGGATACCAAACCACTTTTCTTATATCAAAACATCATTTCCCAACAAAAAGTATTCGATTCCCACAAAAATCATCCGTGTAGCCACGGGTTTAACACCATGTCGAGGCACCCAAGGTACCAAAAACGAGCTTACTCACCTTCTTGAACCTCCAACTTACGGATCTAACGAAAACACTAAAAACTCGATCGAAACTACAAAGATCTCGTGGTGTTATAACGCGTTTTAGGGCGCGTGTAGTATACCAAAAGAAAGATCTCGATGAGAGGGTTAAAGTGGTGGTGTTATTTTAGGTGTGGGAGTGGCGGTGTGATGGTGGTGGCCGGCCAAAGGGGGCGGCGGCTAGGGTTTGGAGAGATGGGGGAGAAAAGAGAGAGAGGTGAGGGATTGTGTTTGTGTGTGTTGTTTGTGTATACCGAAACCACAAGGACCGGATTTTGTAGTTACTTTTTTTTTTTTTTTTTTTTTTTTACAAATTATAATAATAATAATAATAATAATAATAATAATAATAATAATAATAATAATAATAATAATAATAATAATAATAATAATAATAATAATGAAGTGATGTTTATAATAATAAAAAAAAAAAAAATAATAATAATAATAATAATAATAATAATAATAATAATAATAATAATAATAATAATAATAATAATAATAATAATATTACTAGTAGTAAGAGTGGGTAAAGTGGGTGAATGTAAAACATGTGGCCCGAACCCGAACTCATTTCAAACTTTAATATCTCCCGAAAAACATCTCGTAAATAATTATATATAGTCGGACTCGTAAAACGAATCATAAAAATTTTCGTTAGGTAAACCTAGTGCCAGAGTCAACGTAGTACCAGTGAGAATTTAAGAATACATCACCGAGCATAATATCAAAATGAATTATGAAAATAATCCACGAATTCCATAACATCATAAACACATAATTATCCATAAAATAGGTCGTACAAGTTCGTTGTGAAATAAAATTTCCAAATAAAAATTATAAACGAACTTTAACTTAATGCGGGTTTTTAAAATTACTCCCTAAACTGCCGGTTGTCACACAAAAAATCTTTTCAAAATATTTCAAAATCTTTCTATTAGTGGTGTGGTTTTCACGTGTCCTTTTTTTTAGAGTTTTGAGGTGAATTATTGCTTCTAAAAATAGCAATCACACTTGTGTTTTATATAGGTTGGGATGTGGTACTGAAAATATGAGGTTTCTTAAGACGTACAACAAAATATATACTCATATTAACTTAACAATGCCATCTAGATTTTGGTATGCCTTAATAAAACTCCAAAGATTATATTCTTCTTTCATTTTTCAACCATGTGATGTCAAGAAATGGAATAAAATTAGCCAACAAATAAAATATATATTTGATCTTTCTAGATTTATATCTCAATGTAGTTATTAAATATGTAAGCCTTTATCCTAAAATGTTTTATGAAAAATGATTTAGAGACATAAAATGTGACTACTTTTGTACCTAAATTGAATCAGATTTAAAAACCTAAAAATATTATATGTTTTAGAGTTAATTGTGTAAATCGTACCTAAACTTTGGCTAAATTGCATGTTTTGTCCGAACCATTTCGAAAGTGCAGAAATCGTCCATGTAAGAAAGCTTTGAGTAAATTTTCGTCCCTGATTGGGACGAAACATGCAATTTGGCACTTTCGAATTATGCAATTTTCGTCCCAACCAGTGACGAAAATTTGCTCAAAGGTTTTCCACATGGACGATTTTTGCACTTTCGTAATAGTTGGGACGAAATATTCAATCTGACCAACGTTCAGGGACGATTTATGCAATTTAGATTTTGCATACTATGAAAAACAATGTTTAACACAAGATCTTATAAATAAACTTTTCTGAAAAGAAAATGTGATTAGATTTATGCCATTTTGAAACAAAAAAAAATACACATTTTGGTGTAATCACATTAATTATTGACATGATAAATTTTTGCCAACTTGTATGTGCTAAGACTGATTAAGTATTTCTTGTTTATATATTATTCTAAAGCTTGAAGAATTTTAATAATATGTGTGAAATTAAGTATTTTGATAATGTTGGGTGGTGGGGAGCTTCTTAAAACAATGACATACAAAACCACAAGTTAATTTTTAAATGTAGAATTTCTTCATTGGGAAATAAATTTTACAACTCCATCATTCCATGGTTTTCTTTTGTCTTCCAAACTTAACACCTAGCATGCAAAAATTTATTATTTCAAGTCATACTCTTGACTTCTTGGTTTTCTATGATTGTGATAACTTTTTTACTCTTTATTATGGGCCGGTGACAAAAGACAAAGACGACAAAATATAACGTATGGTCATGATACATTGAAATTAATTTGGTTTTGGTCAAAGGTATATTAAGGGTTAAGAAATATACACATGACAATCTAGAGTAAACTAATAAATTAAAACTCAGTTGATTGGTTACGGATGACACATAAGATAAGTAAACACGAAAACATAGCTAGCTAGAAAAGAAAAAGACTTGAAAGCTCTAAATTTTTACATGGTTCACAATCGCATTTGGGTCGACATGTACAAAATCATCATACTTTAATAGTTTTACCAGTTTAAATTAAGTACGGACTTACTGGAAAATTTTAGGTCACGAATTGTAACTTTTTCATAAAGCGTTGTGTTTTGGGTACGTGCAACCGTCGATATATATATATATATATATATATATATATATATATATATATATATATATATATATATATATATATAGAGGTTGGTTCTTGAAAAAAACTCACTTTGGTAGAAAAGTGACAAAAATGTACAAATCACCTCTCCCCTTCTCCCTCCTTTTTTTCCTGCTAACTACAGGGGCCACTTATTCACTTTCTCAATTTTTCAGGGGTGTTTTTTGTAAATACACCCTTATCATATATAATGCCTATTTTTTATTCATTTTTTTTCTCATCTGTTTCTTCTTTCTCTCGTCTTAGTCACTGACCCTTCTCATCCACCGTCTTTCACAACCGTTCCCCGTTGCTCACCACCATTCGTCACCGTTCACCACCATTTCCCACCGTTCCCTACCATTTCGTACCCAAAATGTAATCAGATTCATCATTCAAGTTTGAAAGTAAGGTTTTTGGTACTGTTGCCGTCGATTAATATGAACATGTTAATCTTCGTTTGCATATATATGAGCTTTATTGATCGTATTTTGAATAATTTATTCTTTTTGTTGGGGTTATTGTTTGTCTTAATATATTATATTTGGTCTTTACTTCTGAATTTGAAAAAGTTGAGAAATATATACAAATCATGTTTAGGAAGGCAGCACACAAGGTGTTTGATAAAATGTCTCAACGAAATTTTATAGCTGTGATGCACTAATAGTTTCCAATACATGGTTTCAACACTAGTTTTGGTGTTGAAATAGCGTTTATACATGTTAGGTTTATGGTTAGGATTAGGATGATTGAAATGGTATCGAAAGTCGTTGCCACATTGGAGTTACGGTACCTGTTATGGTATTGAAATGGTTTCTTGACAAATAGCGAAAAACTCTATTTAAAGTAGGCCTTATGTCCACCATCACATTCATTTAACTTCCAAAAATGGTTTCTCAGAGTCCTATGCACATAGGGAATTGTGAGAAATGTGTCAAATTATCCTGATATTTGTAAAATTCATGGGGATATTGCAAGCGATTACAGCATCATATACACTTAATTGCTTGAATAGTCTTGCCTAGTATCATGTTCTTTTTGTAAGGAGACATTTAATTATGGACATAAATTTTAAGGTCTATCTAAACATGTAGCAGTTGGATTATTCTTAGTTCTAAGAGTCCTATTCTATAATGTCACAATATATTTTGATTATGACAACTTAATCATTTAGAAGGCTTAATATGGTGGATATAGAAGCAGATTGGGCACAACCTGTAGGTAGTCACTTAGTCCACTTTTTAGATAAACCCATTGTTTCATATTCATAATCAATCTGTCTTTATAGTACTACTACTCGGTATCATTTATTCACTTTCTTTTTCTAATGAAGTTGACCTAACCATGCAATTATATATGTCTGCAGTTTAACAAAGATAGTAAATTGTATTATTTTAATATGAAACTTCATTTTGCAGCCAGACATATCAGATTTGGAGAAACAACTTGCTAGTCAATCTAGTAGACTATCAAGTGTGCAAGAGATGGTTGACGATTTAGCATCGAAGGTTATTTCCAGCTCCTTACTCCATGCTCATTAAACTTCGTGATATCTAGCCTCTCTCTTGATACTGCACCCTTATTAACTTTTCATGCACTTTGTGTGATTATTAGGATTATGCCGAGGTAGACATTAAGCTGCATGCACATCATGAATCTTTCTTCGAAACAACAAGATCCTTCAATACAATTTACACAAAGGTTATTGTTTTTCCTTTATATTAATATCTTTATACAACTATTCGGGTGTGATTTGGTATTGGGAGACACAGGACTGAAACACTTTACTATAAATTATACCTTACTCAAACAGATGCACTTTCTTCTATGTACTGATGCAGTTGTGTTCTTAAACGAATCTCAAGACACATATATATCAGCTCTTGTAGATATGAACAAAAACATGAGCAAGTCCAAAACAGAAGCATGATAGGAAGGCCCCACTGTAACTGAAGATGACATTCAGCACATCGTCTCGTCTTGGACCGGCATATCTGTTGAGAGAGCTGAAATATCTCAGTCAAACCAAAGCTTCTTCATCCTCGATGTGTGGCATACTAAACAGGGAACTCCATAATTTCATAAAAGAAGATTGTGAAGGAGTTGGAGGATTCGTTGGACGAATGGTTCGAAATAGGTAATCACTACTCCAATGCTTTCTCAAGCTTGAAGAAAATTTTGACCCGTCTAATATTTAACATTGATGCACCTTTTATTATCAACACTGATGCATTTTTTTTGTAAACAGTTATTTGTTTCTAAGTACTCATTCGGATATTTAATTTAAAAATTTATTAATAATAATTCAATTTTTTTACTTGAAAAATAGCATTTTTTTTAGTTAAATAATTCAACTTAATTTGAAAGATTTTTTTTTACTATATGAATTACACCTTAGCCAAACATATGCACTTTCTTCTATGTACTGATGCATTTTTATTATGTACTGATGCACTTTTATTTTCAACACTGATGCACATGTGTTCTTAAATATTTGAATGAGGTTGATCGGTGAAGCAGATAATTCATTTAAATCATATTTTATTTTTCAACGCTCTGTAAGATAATCGATAACTGAATTGCATACACTATAAATTATGATCACATAAATCCCATACATTATTACGGTAATTTTGAGGTTCAAAGATTTGTAAACTTGGGGAAATTCATAACTGATCAGATTAATCGACCACTTGAATCCATGAAATTATAAAGTTGGAGATACATAGGGCAGTAAATTTCCAGAGTTAAATTTTTAAAGGAAAAATGGATATAACTTAACTGGCATGCTAACTTAATTGAAAAACTTGCAATACAAGCTTAATAGCACTGATTTATAAAAGTAAAAATCTCTAAACCAAAATTTGAAGCTAATCAAAAGCCAATGTGTTCTCCCTTCGGACCTCCTCTTTTTCTTCAGGAGTGAAATCATTCTTGATGTTGAATATTATTTGGATTTATTCTGGCGTCTTTCCCTTCATCATATAAGCAAAAATCTGACAAATACGATCCAACAGTTTCTTTATGTTGAGATAGTTTGCAGCCTGGAAAAATAGAAAACCTTTAATGAGACCTGTGATTGCTATCACGTCACTATTTCTATATGTATCCCTACCCCTTTTCCTTTTTAGAATCCGGTCCGTGTAACGAACCATATGTCCATCACGATCTGTATCTCGAGTTCTATCTAAGTCCTGGTTTCTGACTTTTTCCATGTCTTGATCATTATAACCCACTCTTGGACTGTTCTTTAGGACGCTTTTTAAAGTCTTTCTTGCATAAGCATGATAACCAGATTGCAAACAACAAACGTAAATATTAATATTCAGACATAATATAATTTAAAATAATAAAAACATAATACTAATCCTAACAATGTAATTATTACGTTCTTAATCAGTTTGTACATTAAGCTTATTTAAGGATTTAAGAGGTAACAATCTGATAAGCATATTAAATAATGAACTCGCAACAGCTTATTTCACCCTCAGATAAACTGATAGAATAGTTGCTTATATGTTGAATCAAAACTCAATATAAATAGTGATGCACTAATCATATTGACTGATGCACTAATTACACTCACCTCCTTAATAATATAAAATGCATTTATCGGAAAGATAATATTAAGTTAATCAACATTGCAACCTCAAATCAATTTTAGATAAACTACCCCATCTCACTAAAGCAATGTTTCATGACACCAATATAGACAACAGCATACAGGTGTATGTTATATTGGGTATAACACATTCTCACCAATATCAGCTAATAATAACCATGTGAACATCAACAATATCACTCATTATCACATCTATATACAAGTCCAAAAATCCGACCTATCAAGCATAACTACTTACACATAATTCATGATATAAACTACATTATCAATGTTCATTCTATTCTAACCACAACTATAAATCAGTTACAACTCAATGACATTGATCCAACAAATATAAACAACTATAATCTACAATTTCAGTGTACATAACAACGCATTAGTAGTTAGCGATCCAACAAATATTACATTCAGGTGCCCTAAAATATTACATACAGATGCCTTAAAATTTTACATACAGGTGCCCTAAAATTTTACATACAGGTGCACTAAAATTTTACATAATTGATTCTGTTTCCATCTCCACCAAAAAATAGAAACAGCTAGAAAACGTAGCCGCTAAAGAATCGTGAAGCATTGAGCAAGATCAAAGAATTTAAAGTGGTGTGATCATCCATGAAATATTCCATTTAATGGGCGAACATGGTCAATATGAGAAATCTGTTTGACAAGAACACCATAGTGCAACTATTGGTGAAATTTGCGGATCATAAAAAGCATGTTCGCAAAAAAATTGAGCTTTCATGATGCTAAAAGTCAAAAGAAAGATTATAATCAAAAGGTTATGATGTAAAGAGGTGAGATCCGTAAAGATCATGCAATCTCTAAAGAACAAACCAACCAATCATGACATTTGATTTTATTTTGATCCAATGGTTGTGATTAAAACATCCAATCATACTGCAAGGGTAAATTTGTCCAATATAAAAACATAAAATATACAACTTATCTTCATTTTATCCACACCATCAGATCTAAAATTCGCTTTCTACAAAACCACTCACACAAAAACAATCAAAACACACATAAAACACATACTAACCACCGTAAACTACCGTACTCACCGATCCTCCATATCACCGTCGATCTGTCATCGATCCGCCGTCGATCCGCAACTAAATAATAATATAATTCGATCTACAGTCGTTCTTCTTATTCTCTTTTTACACATCATCATCATCATCATCAACAGCTTATAATTTCTCCAAACGACATCGTTTAATTAGCTTTTAATCTTTAATAGCCACTTTTTAATTCTAGTTGCTATTTCCAGTTGTTGTGTAGGTTTGTTATTTATCATGTTAGTTTTTTATTATTCAATTATTGATTTTTATTGTTGTGTTATTTTGAGAATTGTGATTAGTTAGTTAACTTATGTTGAATTAGTCAACTGCTTAGATTTTTAGGACTTGTTTGTGTTAATTTATAATGAATTCGAATTTTAAGTTGTTATTAGAAGTCTAAAGCCAAATAATTTGTGTGTTTGTATATATGTCGTGCATTATGAGAAATTTGCTAGGCTACACATCTTTTTTAGAGTAATTTAGTGTATTTGAAATTTGTTGCTATTATTTTTGTATTGATTAAGTTATGTTGTTGTCTGCCGTTTGTATTCAGTTTGGTGTTATATTTTAAATAACAAGTGATAACAAGTTAGAAGGATGTACAATTGATTTGTTGTCGTTAGTTAAGTTATTACTATTAAAAATGTGATAACATAAGAGAGAGAGAGATAAAGGAGTTCATGAATGAGATTCTTTTTCAGAATCACATGTGATTATATGTAGATCACATATGATTCATGTATGAATCATACAGGATCACATATGATATATCTATAAATCACATGTGATTATGTTTTGTTATAGTAAAGTTGTGTTAGGTTTAATTTATAGTAATGTTGCTAAGCCGCTGAGTCTGTTAGTCATTTAGATTATTTGCGAATTGGTGATTCCTAGCTTGCTGAAATTGAGGAGGACATTAGCACTGTTTATTAATTGAGTATTGTTCATTAGCCTCAGAAACATATAAAATAAATTAGCAGTGAAACTAGGGATTCAATTTCAGTTAGTTAATTAACTGAAATTGTGAATCCTAGATTGGAACTGGTACGAGCCCGTTAAGCACTACTATAGCACTCAATATGGTTAGTAGTGTTTACTTCTATTATAGCTTGTCGGAGCTCCCACTTTAGGGGATTTAGATAGGTTTGTTTCATAGCAATTCTGAATTTTAGGATTATGCTAAATCGACTTGACAGTGAAGTTTTATTTCTTTGTGTCGAATATAAATAGTATGCACTAGCTAAGTTTGGTGAATCTGGGTTAAATGCTATAAATAAGTTAGTTTGTTTGCGTGAACTTTTGTTATATGCCATTTCCTGTAACTAGAATTCTAGCATACATATTAATTTTCTTTTCTTTTTTTGTTCTATAATAAGGTTCTACGTTCTCTTGAAGACGGATTTGTGGAATGTACTAGCAAGCATTTTCTTCGGTTCGGACTTCTATGTACCCACATATTCTGTGGATACTGTAGAGAAAAGATTAACAAGCACACGAAGACAACATGCCGATTGAATCCAATTGAAAATGGCTAAACAAAGTGGCGAATGCTTCTTGAATTTCATAGTTTTTTTCTTTTTTTCTTTTCTTTCTTTTTTTTTTTTTTTTTAAATATTTGGGTTTTTCCATTTTTCTTTTGAACTTCTACAAAAGTGTTATACGGATTTTAATTCAAATATATGAAATTTTACATGAAAACTATTTTGTTTGATGTTCTAGCAGATTTGGTATTACACTGAATAAAATCACTTGTGATTCATCTTAAAATCATATGTGATTCATCTCAAAATCACATGTGATTCTAGTACAATCACATGTGATTTTTGAAACAATCACACGTGATCTAATACAAATGGTTTAACATCTGTATTCTTATTTTTTTTACATGCTATTGTGATGTGACCAGCAGCCCACCAGATCCTCAACAGAAATATGAGCTTGATACAATGAACCGACAACCTCAACGAACCACAAATCCCTCTGATTCTATAGGAAACATGACCTTAGTTAGCGATTACTGTAAATTGAGTTTTGGTTGCAATTCATTTGAAAGCTGAAGTTGATAGTTTTGCTGGAAAAGATGGAACATTAACCTGAACTGTATTCTGTGATTAGTCATTTACATTCTTAACACAATAGGTATTACGATTCGTTTCTCCGTTCCCATAGGTATTACTAAACTGGTAGATGGGCTAGTGTTTACCACTGTGTTTCTCGATTTGTAATGTACTAAACTTCTTTCCAAATTGGGAATCCAGTTCAATATCAGTTGTGTAACGAAATGAAATGATCAAACTGTTCTACAGTGTGATTAACCTCTTTTTTAATTTGTTTATCATTTGGTTTTATTACGATGAATAAAATCACTTTTGATTCATCTCAAAATCACTTGTGATTAATGTCAAAATTAAATGTGATTAATGTCAAAAGCACATATGATTTTCATGTCAAAATCACATATGATTCATGTGAAAATCACATGCGATTTTAGGTAAATCACATGTGATTTGCATATCAATCTGCATAAAAATACAACAAACAAAACCATAAAGAAGGCATATGGCTTGAACTTGCCTTTTATTTATTTATCATTTTTTAAAAGAACCTAAGATCAACAAATTCATATAAATCAATAATCATCCCTCGTGCGTACTTAAATTACCTAAAGCGTGATCATTCGGTGATAACGAACTTACAAGTTGAATAACCTAACACATAAAGTACCTAAAACATAATCATCTTCCCCTTGAATTTCTTTGACACCTTCTTATGCTCAATACTTTCAGAATCTTCTTTGGAATCTAATAACTTCCTTTTTCTTTGAATAAGCTTAGACTCAACCTTTGGCTAGGCTTTTCTTCAACTATTTAAGGTCTTTTCTTCAACTTTTTAAGCAAGACCTGTATTTAGTCACATACAAAAATGTAGTTACTAACATGTAATTATAAGTGATTACTCAGAGTTATATTACAAAATCACATGTGATTCAGTACAAATCACATGTGATTCAGAACAAATCACATGTGATTCGAATAACAGATGCTAAGCGCTAATAAAAAACAAACTAGCTCTTAGACTCTTGTTGTTGTCTCCTTCTCCTCTTTGAATAGCCTTGAAAGTTACCAGCTTCGAATTCCACTGCATAACGTGTCTTCTCTAGCACGTCTTCTAGAAACAGCTCTTGTACATGAAATGTTAATCCCTTGTAATATAAAAAAATTACGATTTAATTAATAAATGAAACCAGGGCTAAGAATTTCACAAAATGACAAAAATTAGTACCGGGATTTGAATGGTAGGGGCATTTCCAAAGTATTTAGAAACAAGTCGGCATTGATAGTAGCACTCATTAATATAAGTCGCAAGTCAGGACGCTTTGGAAGAGGATCACGCAATATTATTAAAAGAAAATCTTCATTCATTTCTCTTCATGAATTTCATCAACCAACAAATGACTGACACCAGTCAAACTTGGGTCTTGAACCTGCAAAAACCAATATCATTAACGAAACATTATACTAGAATTCAATAAACAATAAATGATTGATAATCAAAATACCAGATTTCGAAGCAGCACTCCTGTTATGTAGAACAACAATCTTGTTTATTCAGATTGTTTTGAGTCCAAACGGATTTGATAACCAACAGTTTCACAAAGATTTCTCATCGTTCATTGGATATACGAGCAACAATTGATATAGCAGATATAAGACGAGGTTGCGTGCATATAATATTGCAATCAGAACCACGCAAGGATGATATTCCTCCTCTATAATGAACTAAGGAAGCTGTGTTGCTTTTCCACAAACTGTTTCCCTAGAAACCACTAATACCTGTACATTCTGTTTAAAAGTGAATATAAGCATTAATATATATTTAATTACATTCTAGTATAGTACTAAGTATAAAAATAGAGATGACCAATAACCAGACCCTATTAAAGATTCAGATTCAAATCAACAAGTGCCTAGTAACCTACAATATAATGACATCAGTTGAATCGAGTTTTGGTGTGCAAAACTGCAAATATATGACCAGTAACCAGACCCTATTAAAGATTGGGTTGTCGGGTCCAATCGGGCGGGGTTTAAATGCTAATCGGGTTGGTAGATAGTGCTTGGCCTAATAACAAAATAATTGCCAAAAATGAATGTGTAGCAAGCAAAACCAGTCTAACTGCAGCTAGTAATTAGCAATTTGCAGCAAAAGTAACTTCCTGACGAGTACCAGAAAGGAAAAAAAATAAAAAAGGAAAAAAAAACTTCAAATCAAAGGTTACATAACCAAAATTAGTTCTAGTAAGGGATTTTTGGGACTAAAACTAATAACGATTGCCTAATGGACTATCTACTAACATGATATGGGTTAGATTAAATGTAAAAAGAAAACAGGTTAAATGATGAATTTTTATCATTAACAGGTTGGTCTCAAACTAGTCAAAACTTAGTATCACATAGTTTAAGGCCAATCTAATATGCAGTAACACTTTATACAGTTTAAATGATGAATTTATATCATTAACACATCTCATGATCCTTATACTACATACAAGTTCGTCTCGATCTCTGTAAATTCAGTCAATAGTTAGTAGCATATATTTTAAGCCAATCGGATCTACAATAACACATTATACGATTTAACCGAAATCAAAGTCGTAATTTCATCAAATAAGCCACTAAATCTCGTAAAAATCAACGCAATCACACACATAAACTCTAACAAACAAAGCAAAAGAAAAACAACCTCTTGATCTCCAATAACCGCAAACGCTTAACGAAAAAGTAGACAACCAACAACATCTCCTCGACCGTTTTCCCAACAACTCCACGAATAACGTTCACATATTCACATCTCATGAGCTCAACCAAACTCTTCTGTACATCTAACATCGATTTCACATCATGGCCGATCAAAACTGATTCGAGTAAACGCAGCATTCCTTCATCAAATAATTTAATCAAAAATAGAAACTAAATCTATTTGAGTAAACTTAGGGTTTGATTAATATAAAATGTAAATACGTACCTTTAGATAGTGATATTTCATGTCGAATATCCATCCTATTGCGTTATTTTTTATCAAATTAATATGAAAAGTGGTTAGGGTTTGAATACGGTGGTTAGTGTATGAAATGAGTGTGTGTTTAACCGGTGAACTGTGAGAGCAGTGTGTGTGGTTTGGGGGAAGTTAGTAAAGGTAGTGAAATTACAAAAATGACCTTCAGTAAAAATTAAATTAAAAATGACAATTAATATTAGCCATTGGATTGAAGTTGGATGGATGGTTGAGATTAAACGGTTTGATCTTTAGCAAAAAATGGTTCTGCATTGAACTTTTGTCATGATGTAAAAAGTTCCTACAAATGTAACAACTAGCCGCACATGGATAGAAGATTCAATAATTTAAGTGCCTTATAAACCTCAAGTAATTGTTACTAGTAACTTAAAATGAAAACAACCTCATTGTGCTAAATGAGTAACTCCACATAGATACTGAACTTGTTTTAGTACCTAATTCATCACCACCTAATATTACTCACTTATTACTGAATTTGATTGCAGTTTTAGGATACCAAGCATCATCAACCTAGTACCAAATCTACCATGAGCAAGTTACCAGGATCAAAATCGTATAAAAAGCAATTTCAGCATATATAATACACTAACATAGATGCACAGTAACCACAAACATAGATGCACTAATATACAGATGCAATAAAACTAGTTTCAACCCGAACCCATTTTGACCCATTACTTTCAACTTACATGAATAATCATTAAAATCATGTACCTGGAAAACCATTGCAAGAAGATTGTTAGATTCAGCGCATGCAGAAGCATTTCATCCATCACACCACAAGGAGGTGCAACAAGTGAGTTTTCTACCTATACATACCGAAATGGTATGATTATTGACCGAATAACTATAAGGGAAAAATGGACGCACTAATATCTACCTTTTTGATGCACTAATCATACTCATAGATGCCCTAATATCTACATTTGATGCACTAATCATACTCATAGATGCCTTGATATGTTCATCGATGCACTAAATATATAAACAGATGTATAAGTAGTTCCAAGGATGCACTAAACATAACAGATGCCCAAGTAGTTCCAATGATGCAATAAATATACACATTGATGCCTTAATATGTCTGACGACGCACTACACTAGTCATACTAAATGATGCCCTAATGTGCTCTTCGATGTACTAAACATACAAACAGATGCCCAAGTATTTCCAACGATGCACTAAACTTACAAATGGATGCCCTATTATGACCAATGATGCACTAATCATACAAACGGATTCACTAAACATACACAATGATGCCATAATATGTTTGATGATGCACTAAACTTACTGTTCTGAATTCTGATCATACTTGTTGATGCACTAATACATTTAATGACGCACTAAACATACAAACATATGCATGAGGTATGTATAACGATGCACTAAAATACAATCGGATGCACTAAACATACAAACATATGATCAAGGTAAGTATAACGATGGACTAAAATACAAACGAATTCACTAAACATACACACCCATGCCTTAATATGTCTAAAGATGCACAAATGATACCCACTGATGCCTTTTAATATGTCTAAAGATGCACTAATGATACCCGCTGATGCCTTTAATATGTCATATGATTCAACAATAAATTCAAATTATGATTTGCTTACACATTGATGCCCTAAAACATCAAATAATTCAAAATTATTTGAATTTATCATTTTTTTTACACAATTATGCCCTAACCAATTCCACAAAATTACAATTATCATGTGTTTACAAAGTAATGCCCTAAAATAAGTTTTTTCTTATTGTTGTTTGAATTCTTATATATTAAAACATTAAAATTATTAATGAATCAACAAGATTAATACACTTACTGTTGTAGGTATTACCGGCGGGTGATTTGACGGCTTTTGGTAGTGTTTTGATGGTGGTGGTGCGAACGGTGGTTGTAATGGTGGTCTCGTTTCGATGGTGGTGGTTGATTTAACGGTCGTAATGGTGGTAGTGTTTCGATGTACGTATTTCCGGTGACTGATTTGATGGTTTTAATGATGATGGTGGTTCTGACGGTGGTCCCGGCGCCGGTGCTATTGATTGTATTCAGTAGTATGTAGATGACGGTTTGAGAATGTGAATGACAGATGTATTTTGGTATCCCTTGTTTGTTTTTGTGTTTTTCAAATCTTACCCTGAACTTTGAAATGTTTCATAATTTACCCTATAATTATTTTTCTCACTTTTCTATCTAAATACACTTTTCTCTAGAACCCTACCCTACCCTATATATATATATATATATATATATATATATATATATATATATATATATATATATATATATATTTTGTTACTTTGGATAAGAAAAAAATCTATATGGTGCAAAATTTATGTTTAAAAAGTTTATGTGCATGCAAGACCCTCCCAAAACATTTGTGCAACTTTCTCTTGAAAATATTAGGTATGTACTTCCATTTGCGAATTCATTATCTCTCATTTATCAACTCATGTCGATCTACCAAGTCCCAAAAAAAAAATGACAGTTTTATATGTTTTTATTTTAAAAGATTGTCATAAAAACTTTGTTTATATATATTACTAAGACGTTTAGGACAATAAATGTCAGTGCACATATGTGTATTGTTCAATGACAGTTCTGCATGTTTGATGTTCCTATTTTGAATAATTATCGACTAAATAGTTTATATTACTAGGAAGTTTAGGATAATATAATGTCAACTTGTACATATGTATATCCTCATTTCTTTGATTAAAATATGGGTTTGGATTGGACTTGTAAAATCATTTTGACAATCCTTTTTCTTTTGAAGTGCAGTAATTAACTTACATTATAAGTTTTAAATCAAGTAACATCATACTATTTAAGATTAGTCGGCTAAAAAGTCGACCGATAATTCTAGTTACCGGAAAACAAAAGCCGAAATGCCGGAAACATTTAGTTGTATAACACTTGAAAGTTTGTCTAGAAATATTGTTTGTTTTTCAACAAGATTGTGGCAAATTCTTAGACACTGTCAACACTAGAACTCATACAAACAAACCCATTCAAACTCATAAAAAAATAATAATAATAATAACACAACTTTACGCCACACAAGCACAAACCAAACATTAGCAGTTTAGCACAAACCAGACGTCATTAATACAAGAATACACAACATATTATGTTACATAAGATTCATAGTTTCATACATTAAGTAAAACAATTAAAGTTATATTTATGTTTCTTTCTTCACGCAAATATAATATAGAAACAAAATATGTACATTATAATTCACATTTATTTACTTTTGCTGCAAGATTTAATAAAGTAATGAATAAATAAAATACAAATATTAAAAAAAACAAGTTGTTAATTCTAACAATTTTGTTACATTTTGTTTCCAAATGACTTGAACTACATCGACTTACAATAACACAATGTTGATTACTTCAAACATTTTGTCACGAAATCACTTCGAAATTTTCTTCATTTTTCTGCAAACAAAAGTCGAAGCTAAATTTTAATAAAACATCATCTAAAAATCGCGATTCTTGATCATCAAGATTCAAGAAAACCCGTCATTTTTAAAACGGAGTTTCTCATTTCGCTCAAATCTCTTCCTTTTAACGTCCTTCCAATTCCCGAACAAACCGAAAACGCCATTTTATCTTGTAATCGTCTTCGTACTATCAAATGAGGTGGCACCATTTCTTGATCACCTTCATCCTCATATTCAAATAAACTCGGCTCAATATAACAAAACAAAGCCATGTTCACAGGTATATTAACTTTCACGGGCTTTGTTTTCGTGTCCTTGGTCTCTACTTTTTTTCTTTTCGCTCTTCTTGACTCGTCCATATCAGAATTATAATCATCTTTCTTCTCAAAGTTTTTGACGTTGCTGCCGGAGAACATAACGTCAGATTCTTGAAATTCTTCTTCTGTCATTTCTATTGGAATGATAATAATTTGAAGAGTTTGAAACGATGTGAATGATGGATTTGATTATTTATAAGCGATGGAAATGGAATCGTAGTGAGTACTCAATCATTCTTAATATGTTGTGGCCCCCGGGATTCTCTCTCTCTCTCTAAAAGTCTTGGTTTTTCTCTCTCTGCAAGTTATTAAGCTGCCTAAATTGTCCAGCTTAGCTTAATCTATCAGCTTACTTGTGGCTCACGTAACTGTGTACAAGTAGGCTTTGCATGGTGTACATTATAAGTCATGTACTCATGTTCCATGATTTACGTTGCCAAGCTAGTTTATGTTCACATTTTGTCCTTTCTAGTTATTTTCTTCTTGGATTTAACAATTTGATACGTTATAAATAAATAAACTGTAATCCTAAGTTACGTGTGCCAAAAAATCTAGAAGTAACAGCAGAATATACATATCTTGGTTAAAAATGTATTTAGACATTAAGGTTTCTGAATCCGTTGCTTGTCTCCCAAGTTTATTCAATGAAACACAGTGAGTGTTTCGATCAATTTTTTACTTAAAAAGTGCAGTTTCATATGATTATCATTAATCAAGCAATTTTTTTTTTTTTTTTTAATCCAACATCAGTACAATGTAAGTACGGAGTATTATATAAATTAGAAATTTTTAACCACGTACAGTATCATATATTTTGAAATTTTGTTTAGTATTGCTATTTGTTTGACATGTAATCAATAATTTTAGATCATCAGTTATTTAACAAATAAAACTGTGTCAAAGAATATTAAAGTAGTGAAAATGATATGTTTGGGCATATAGGACACATGTAATGCAACTATAGCCCAAATGTTGGCAGCTTGGACCACTTAAAATTAAAATATGTAAATGTAATCATTTCTTTGCAACAACTTTTAGCCACAAAAACCATGATAACATCAGCCATAAGCATACAATAACTCACTCTTGAAAGATTAGCTATCAAAGATAACTTAAAGTAATAAAATGTCATAATCCAAATCTACTAACGCATACAGTCACCAAATTTGCATTCTAAGAAACACGTATTTATAAATAATATCCGTTAAATTTCAAACAGTTGTACGATATCACATGTATCATTTACGTATGTGAGTGAGAAATGTAAGCATACAAAACATCGAATAAGGCACTATGAATTTGTATGTATTTGCAAAATCATGTCATTTTTATAGTCTTGTCGTGTACATTAAAAGATGTCACTGCATATCAAAAGATATACTTAAGATAACTAAATTCAACCATCGATTGATCGATATAACAAGTCAAAGTGAAGGCTGGTCCATTCTTAAGGCCTGAGGGACTCCAAAAGCTAACAATGAACAATAGTGCGACACATACATGGGGGATTTTAGGTAAAGTTTAGGTATGATCAACTATAAGTTTATGTAAATTACTAAGTAAATTTGTTAGAGTACTCATAACTCATAAGATTTGTAATGCTTTAATTTCCAAGGCCGAAGCAAAACTATCCGAATACTCTTCATGCTTTTATTTCGTACTTGACGTTTGACAGACTGTTATAACTAACCTTTGTAGCAATCAGTCTCATATCGGTTTCGTTCTGATTTTAGTTGAAACCTGAAATGTATCCGATTACTCCGTTACTTTCACCTTTCGAGGTGTTACAATATATATGTGATAAATCTATTGTCATTTAATTTTGGTCTAGTAATCAACTAGTCATGATCTTATCTGAAGATTATCCAAAAGTGAAATTCTATAAATGTGATAAGAAGCTAGCTTGTTTAAAAAGTGTCGCCTTGAATGTCTCCACGAGCTTGTTTATGTGGTTTTAATCGCATATTCGCATGTGCTCATAGCATTATTGTTATTGTTTTTTTCACTCATACGCTTCAATAGATGTATATCTATAATAATTCAAGATAGAACAAGTTTTGTTTTATTTGAAATGACATTTGCATGTCTAAGTGACAAAAACCATTTTCCAAACTTATGTTTTGCTAGAAAAAGTCGTACATCGGTTACCCGTCATCATCGTCGCTCCTTTTCGTACCTTACTATCGTCTTTCAGCTAACCGTGCGTTTGCCGTTTCCTTCCATTGACATTCTTCTCATTGTACTTACTTTATCGTATTGATGGGTGCGTTTGTCTAAGCTTATTTGATGAGATTATAAACTTATTGAAAAATTGATAAGCTCATACTTATGATTTATGAGCTTATGTTCTTGTTCTTAATATAGCTTATGAACTCTATGTCTCTATCATATCATAAGCTTAAGTGAATATGTTAATAAGCTTGAGAAAATGAATAATCTTAGGCAAACACGTTTTACCTCTTTTGCGAGATGAACTATGGCTTCCATTTAGTTTTTATTCTTTTGCTTCTTTCATTGTTTTTGTTTGTTCCCATTTTTTTGAAATAGTCGTATTATTTAAAGTTTTTGATTTTCATTAGAGAAGATTAATTAGTGGTTGTTATGATCATAGACACGCGGTTGTTTTATTAAAATTTATTGTAGAGACGTGTGATTTGTTGTTTTATTAAAATTTTCGTTTTTGATGTTGACAATAGATGCTTAAGGTGTTGATGGATAGAAAAGAAGCCAAAAACGATAACCATGATGTCATCTTCAAATAACAATCATTATTAATATTGTCAATTTTCAATACGTTTTATTTTAATTACAAAAGACTTGCATATGTGATTATGTGGTGCTGAAAATATGAGGTTTCTTAAAACGTAGACCAAAATATATACTCATATTAACTTAACAATGCCATCTAGATTTTGGTATGCCTTCATAAAACTCCAAAGATTATATTCTTCTTTCATTTTTCAACCATGTGATGTCAAGAAATGGAATAAAATTAGTCAACAAATAAAATATATATTCTTTCTAGATTTAGATCTCAATGTTTTTATTAAATATGTAAGCTTTTATCTTGAAATCTTTTATGAGAAATAAATTTTATTTATTTATTTGGTGCAAATGGGTGATTTATATTATTTATCAACATCAACTTAAAGATTTTACATTCATCTGAGATGGACACACCCATCCAGATATCAATACATCAACATACAATGTTAACAGATAAACTATCTCTGATAGTTCATGCTTAACAGACATAACACTCAAAGCATACTAACATGTGATAAGCAAATCACATTCAAAGAGCAGCAGGCAACTCATGACTGCATACTCTCAAATCACCCGATGAACAATACAATAAGACCATTCCTTCTTAACTACAAATCCACACCCATCTACACACACAAGCCCAGTCAACCTGCCACCACACTGAGACAAGAGAGACTTATGAGAAATGATTTAGAGACAAAAAATTATGACTATTTTTGTGCCTAAAAATATTATGTTTTATTATCAATTTCATAGTCGTTGTGTCTTTGACACATGTTCTACGCGGATGATGCTGTTTTTCTCGGGCAATGGAGCGATGGTAATATTTCCACTTTGATTTACGTATTGGAATGTTTTTATCATGCTTCAGGCCTTAGGATTAATTTGAGTAAAAGTAAGATCATGGGGGTTAATGTGGAAAGTTCGTATGTCAATCATGCGGCTGCAAAGTTGGGATGTCTACTGCTTAATAATCCTTTTTCTTATCTTGGTACTAAAGTGGGAGGAGCCATGTCGAGTGTTCATGCATGGCAGGAGATCGTTGAGAAAGTGAAGACTCGGTTATATATCTAAATGGAAATTAAAAACTTTATCCATTGGAGGTCGTTTAACATTGTTGAAATCGATGTTAGGGTCAATTCCCATATTTCATATATGTCGATTTTCAAAGTTTCTTAAAGGGTTCTTCAAATCTTGGAATCAAGTAGGGGTCATTTTTTTAATGGTCATGAGTTGGGCAGTAACAAGGCATCATGGGTGAAGTGGAATAATGTTTTGACGGATAAAAAACATAGAGGGCTTGGTGTGTCAATCTTATATGCTTTAAATAGATGTTTGATGATTAAATGGGTTTGGAAAATTTTCAATCAGAAAGAATCTTTTGGGGCAAAAGTAATTCCAACTATTCATGGTGCCAATGGTAAAGTGAATTCTGGATGGAAGGCTCCCATCTTGCTGGTTAACTATTATGAATGAAGTTCGGACGTTGCAACTAAAAGGTGTGTATATATTTGATTTTTGATACATAAGATGGGAAATGGGGAATCGACTAAATTTTAGTTGGACACTTGGTATGAGGGTGGTATTCTTAAAGATCTTTTTCCTCGGCTGTTCGCTCTTAATCTAGTAAGTTCTTTTCGATGTAACCCTAGGGGGAGCCGAACAGACACTGCACAACTATGTTTAAAAAGTTTATGTGCATGCAAGACCCTCCCAAAACATTTGTGCAACTTTCTCTTGAAAATATTAGGTATGTACTTCCATTTGCGAATTCATTATCTCTCAATTATCAACTCATGTCGATCTACCAAGTCAAAAAACATGACAGTTTTATATGTTTTTATTTTAAAAGATTGTCATAAAAACTTTGTTTATATATATATTACTAAGACGTTTATAATGTCAGTGCACATATGTGTGTATTCTACAATGACAGTTCTGCATGTTTAATGTTCCTATTTTGAATAATTATCCACTAAATAGTTTATATTATTACTAAGAAGTTTAATATAATATAATGTCAACTTGTACATATGTATATCCTTATTTCTTTGATTAATATTACTGATATGGAACACACTCCAAATCAGAATAAAACAAAATCAAACTAATACATCCAAAACTGGAGATATTACATCTTATCTTCTTCCATCTTTGATTAAATATTGGATTGGACTTGTAAAATCATTTTGACAATCCTTTTTCAGTTGAAGTACAGTACGTAACTTAAATTATAAGTTTTTAAGTTTCATCAAACTGTCTAAAATTAGTCGGCTAAAAAATCGATAATAGATAATTCTAGTTACCGGAAAACAAAAGCGAAAACAAAAGCTGAAATGCCGGAAACATTTAGTTGTATAACACTTAAAAGTTTGTCTAGAAATATTGTTTGTTTTTCAACAAGATTGTGGCAAATTCTTAGACACTGTCAACACCAGAACTCATCCAAACAAACCCATTCAAACTCATAAAAAAATTAACACGAAATCGAACTTTACGCCACACAAGCACAAACCAAACATTAGGCCAAAACCAGACGTCATTAATACAAGAATACACAACATATTATGTTGCATAAGATTCATACATTAAGTAAAACAATTAAAGTTACATTTATGTTTCTTTCTTCACGCAAATATAAATATAGAAACAAAATATGTACATTATAATTCACATTTATTTACTTTTGCTGCAAGATTTAATAAAGTATGAATAAATAAATATAATACAAATATTAAAAAAACAAGTTGTTAATTCTAACAATTTTGTTACATTTTGTTTCCAAATGAATTGAATTACATCGACTTATAATAACACAATGTTGATTACTTCAAACATTTTGTCACGAAATCAGTTCGAAATTTTCTTCATTTTTCTGCAAACAAAAGTCGAAGCTAAATTATAATAAAACATCTAAAAATCGCAATTCTTTATCATCAAGATTCAAGGAAACCCGTCATTCTTAAAACGGAGTTTCTCATTTCTCTCAAATCTCTTCCTTTTAATGTCCTTCCAATTCCTGAACAAACCGAAAACGCCATTTTATCTTGTAGCCGTCTTCGTACTATCAAATGAGGTGGCACCATTTCTTGATCACCTTCATCCTCATATTCAAATAAACTCGGCTCAATATAACGAAACAAAGCCATGTTCACGGGTATATTAACTGCTACGGGCTTTGTTTTCGTGTCCTTCTTGTGTACTTTTTTTCTTTTTGCTCTTCTTGACGACTCGTCCATATCAGAACAATAATCATATTTCTTCTCAAAGTTTTTGACGTTGCCGCCGGAGAACACAACGTCAGATTCTTGAAATTCTTCTTCTGTCATTTCTATTGGAATGATAGTAATTTGAAGAGTTTGAAACGATGTGAATGATGGATTTGATTATTTATAGGAGATGGATACGAAATGGAATCGTAGTGAGTACTCAATCATTCTTAATATGTTGTGGGCCCGGGATTCTCTCTCTCTAAAAGTCTTGGTTTTTCTCTCTCTACAAGTTATTAAGCTGCCTAAATTGTCCAGCCAGCTTAGCTTAATAAGGTTACTTGTGCCTCACGTAACTATGTACAAGTAGGCTTTGCATGGTGTACATTGTAAGTCATGTACTCATGTTCCATGATTTGCGTTGCCAAGCTAGGTTATGTTCACATTTTGTCCTTTCTAGCTATTTATCTTGTTTGTAGCTATTTTCTTCTTGGATTTAACACTTTGATATGTTATAATATAATTAAACCGTAAAGCCTAAGTTACATGTGCCTAAAAATCTAGAAGTAACAGCAAAATATATATCTTGGTTACATTGCAATGGACAACTTATGATAGAATTAATGTGACCAAGTCCATGCTCATTGTCTTTCATTAAAAATTAATGTATTTAGACGTCAAGGTTTCTGAATTAATCCGTTGCTTCTCACCCAAGTGTATTCTCAAAATCACATCATTTGTTTTGTTTAAACTCAATACATATTAGGGCTGGCATAACAGGTCACACGAACCTGTTAAGGTCAAACACGAACACGACCTGTTAGCTTATCGTGTCATTTTTCTCAAACACGAACACGACACGAAAATAAACAGGTTAACCTGTTAAAACCTGTTAAGAACCTGTTAACATATATCTTCGGATTTTTTTTTTTTTTTTTTTTTTTTTTTTTTTTTTTTTTTTTTTTTTTTGCAAAAAACAAATAACCTGTTATTAACATATATATTCGGATTTTTTTTTTTCTTTTTTTTTTTTGCAAAGAACAATACAGCTGATAAACACTTTTGGGTGTTTGGATTTGGCCAAACAGCTTAGGCTTACCAGCTTATTGAGGCGGTTTCTATAAGCTGTTTTAGACCAGCTTATCTACATATATTGACCACATAAGCAAATAAGTTGTTCAAATAAGATTTCCAAAACACCCTCTGATTATTAATGCATAAATGAAGCAGCATGTATACCTTTAATCCTGAAAATCAAACAGTTTATATACCAAATACAAAAATAAAAACGAACTAAAAGGAGTATAATACATTCCATTGATCCAATCTAAGAGTATCTATGTATTTCAGTTCTAATAAGAAGGTTTTCGTCCAGAATATAGAAACTGGATACGCAGATCACAAAATAATTTCATCAACATTAAAAAGAAGACATACAACATAATTCTTTCAGGTTTTCATATTACAAATCCAAATCTGCTATCGAAATCCAGTCAAGAACAACATCAAGAACAAATCCAAATCCAGTCACAACCAAATCCAAATCGAACAAATCCAAATCCAGTCACAACCAAATCCAAATCTGCTATTACAAATCTTAAAAATCTTAACAAAAGCTATTAAAAGTCTTCTAATCTTAATGTTAACTATTACAAATCTGCTATTACAAAATCTAAACTAATGTTACAAATCTTCATAAAACACAAAATCTAAACTAATATAGAACAACAACACAATAACAACAACGAGAGTCAACCACAAGTATCAAAACCCATCAGATTCGTGGGTCTAGCCCATGGCTTACCTCTATTTGAACCAAACCCACGGCCCTAGGCCTAGTGGGTCTCGGCTATGCATCCAAACGCACCCAAGATGCATCAAACTTGCACCCAAACACAACCATAACATCAAGAAAGGATCAAGAGTCAACCACAAGTATCACAATACACCCATGGTGATAGGGTGCGTATGGTTGTGTTTGCGTTTATGGGTTTTGATTAGATGGACTGATGATGGATCGAATAGATGTTGATGATGATATTGAGATGAGATTTTTTTTTTTCCTGAAGAGATAAAAGGAGGATGGGGGCGGAGAGTTTATGTGTGTGTGATTAGGGTTTGTGAATGTATGACCTAAAAATACTTTATATATATAGTATAAAATTAACAGGTCGCTAACAGGTTTAACAGGTCGACACGAAAATTAACAGGTCTTAACAGGTCTGACCTGTTAAGACACGAAACCTGTTAAGGTTAAACACGAAACCTGTTAAGAACAGGTCGTGTCGTGTCGTGTTAACAGGTTTCGTGTCAAAATTGCCAGCCCTAATACATATAGTACATTATTAATTAGTTGTGTTAGAGTTGTATATATGAATAGGATAAAGTTAGCTCAAAAGAATTATTAAAATTATTTGATGATGCTACTGTTACAGTTATATGAACATATATATTTAATTATAACTATCTTTATATGCCTGATACTTCATAACTATTTGATGATGACTTTAAATACATAACCTGTATAGACTATAGAGGACGATCTGATATAAAGCATTGTCACATAACCAAACCTCTGAGTTCCTTCTGGAGCTTGGGGAGGGGTTTTTACCTGGGTTCAAGTCTCGCAAGTGACAAAGAAAATCCGGATTTTCCTTTTAGTGCGAAGTAGTGAGTTCTAGGGGCTTCCTTCGCGGGTCTCTCCTAGTGGTTCGGGTCACGGGGCATGCCCGTTTGGATGGTTTAACCTAGGGGTCGAATTTAAAGTGTGGTGCCGTTTAAAAAAAATAATAATAATAAAATAAAGGGAAAGGATTGTCACATGGGTACTTTTTGACATCAAGTAAGGTTGTGGGACCAAATCGCAATATGTCCAATTCCATTTGTTTATCAAGTTTCAGATAGGCCCATTATCGACAAACTAGCCCATTATAATTGAGCAAATTTATGAGGACCCTTTTTCCGAGTTTTAAGCAAAGTAACCTCTTTAAGCGGATAAAGTGATCTTGATTTCATGTGCCACAAATATTTGTAGTATACATTTCAGCAACAAAATATAAGGTATCTTATGAACATCTTACACTATATTAGAAAGGGTAGCTATGGATATCCTGAAAAAAACACTGCTTTAGATATAGAAAGCATTCAAACATATCGTAATCGTGACGCGTGTAGTGGTTTGGGCTCTATAAAGGATGTATTAATTCACCATTATTAGATGAAGATTAAGAGTTGGCATGATTTTAGTATAAGGACACAATGTGAACTTTTTGTCTGACCATCAACCTGGTCTTGCTTGTTTCTTTCATCTTCCGCGTTTATACGCAACAATGAGAGCAAAAATAACATGATAGAACTGCCAGGTGATTCATATCTAATGTGTGTACAATCAGATTTTCAAGGACTTGACAAGTTTGATATATGAAACAAGTTATGGACTATATGATTACGTTTTATAAAGAAACCTGTATTTGTTTTCTAAGCTATTCATGAGAATGTTAAGATATAAATATTACCTCTTGACAATCGTTGTAATATATCGTTACGAATTAGTTTGATCATTATTCTTTGTCTTTTTACTCGTATCTATACTACACAAAAACAGAAAACACATTTGTTTAGAACTTAAAAACTTGAAAAATAAGTAATGTTATTAGATTAAAATACCTATACTTATATAAGACAAATAAAATATTTTATATTTGTAGATATCTAATTACAGTTAAACTACTAACTTTTCTTCGGTATCATTTACTCCACAAACGCATATACATTAAAAAAATTGCACACACATATTAATACTATTATATATCGTCGCTGCTATACATAGGTAATCGGTCACTTATTTTTTTAAAGAGTTCTAATTTTTTTTGTAAAGAATCATAGAATTTAAGATTGAAATTAAATATAGATCCTTGCAAGTAATAAGTTGACAAGTGTAACAAGTGTTGTGGAAGATGTGACTTGTACATTTAAAATGAAATGTGGCAAAATCGAATTTTCCAAAATACCGTCATCTTTGAGGATACGTTGCCAAAGTTTCGTGCAGTACTATTATTAACAACTGGAGAGCTTGTCTGGCCATTCTTAGAAAACAAGCTAATCAAATAATTTCACTTAGTTTCGTCTATACGTACAGTTAATTGGTATATGTGATGAATTGGATTTAAAGAGTTTAATGGAAGCTTACTTTTACGTGAATATGTTTTATTGGGAATACAGTAGCACTAAAGTACATATTAAAATAAGTTCTCACACCCATCAACATAATAATAATAATAATAATAATAATAATAATAATAATAATAATAATAATAATAATAATAATAATTTAAAAAAATAAATAAATAAAGTGAAGTATTTAAGTTCAGAAATCAAAGTAGTTATTAGATGCAATAATTAACATGCATAAATCATTATCGACATTTAAACACAAAATGCCTAACAACTTTACTGAAATATGTAAACTTATGTGCTTATTACAAACGTTTTCTTTACTGAAATATTTAAACACAAAGTAGTTATTACAAACGTTTTCTTTTATTGACATATGTAAAATTATGTGCTTATTTGATTCTATATTTACTGAAATCATTTAGGTTTGTTGAATAGTAAAATTTTCCGTATGTTATAATGTAATATTAACCAATCATATATAGGGCATGTTTGGCACATGAAATTATAGATAGATTATGTTTATTTTTTCAAAAAAATAAGTTATTTAAATAATAATATTTGTTTGGCGAACAGAACTTATAAGAGATTATAAAAAAATAATCTTTCATGATCTTTTAAAATCAAATGTTACTTCATGTAGCTTATAAAAATAATCTCTATTTATAATCTACATCTTCAGCATCAGCTACAGTTTCAGCAACAGTTACCTTCGCCATACCAGTACATGAGACATGATAACCTCTAATTGACATAATAAGCTCACAAACGGAAAAAAAAATCATACCCCTCCATAGGGGTGCTCAAACAACATGTATTATTTTCATTTTGGGAACTTCTACACCGTGTTTTTAAAATTAATTTACAAAGAAATTAAAGAAAAAAGAAAGAATCTGAAAAGAAAAGAAATAAAACGGAAGGAAGATGTAAGACCTTTTTACTCTAAAATATTCCATCACTTTTGATGTGATTAAGAAAGAAAATAACTGATCGATTTTTCCTCTTTCTTTCTATACTTCTTATTTTCTGTTCTCTTCTTTTCTCCTCAAAAAAATAACTTGGTAACACACCGTTTGGTTCAAACCAAACCGAAGTGACAAAACCTGACCCGAACCGAAAACCGATTTTGAAAAAAGTGAAGTTAACCTAGTAAAACCGAAACCGAACCAAAGTTAGGGTGTGATATAAAGGGTGTTAAGGTTTCAACCCGAAGTAGAGTGTGATAGCGAACTGAGTAAAACCGAAACCAAAAACCTATATAACATAAAAATACTGAACCGAATAAAGTCGGTTTGGTTTTTGGTTGATTTTGCTCTGCCCTTGTGATATAAAGGGTGTTAAGGTTTCGGCCCATGAGTGTTTGGACTTTATTTTGTTTGGTTTTTTTGGGCCCGTGTTAGGACTAAAGTGCCTCTTTCTTAACTTTAAGAGCCAAAATAACACCAACTACTGTATTTCACCATTAGACAAAAAATCAAATAGCTCTTAAAAGTGTTGCTATGGTTTTAGGCGGGTTGATATTACTTCTAAGAGTGTTGAGAAATTCGTGTTCTCTGGATATGAAGGGGATACTAAGCATGTTATGGAAATCAATGCTCCTTATATTGTGTCACTAACAGTTGGAGATCTTTTGGTTTTGTCGGAAATTTTGTTTCTAAACGTGTCTTCTTTAGTGAATGCTGAATTGTATTATATGAAGGGGTTTCATGCTGAGACAAAGCGTGAAGAAGAAGAAGAAGAAGAGATGCTTAAAGGATTGTTACTAAAGCTTTCCCATGTCGAGGAGCTTAAAATTGGCAAATCATGTCAAAAGGTGAAAATTCCGTTTTCTAATTTTTTGTAGTAATTTGTGTCTTTGTAAAACTATTTGATCTACGCCAAAAGATCCGTGTAGAACCAATTTTTACCATAAAAACAATCAAACAATCTTAGCCACTCATTTTTTTTTATCAAAATAAAAAAAATAAACTTTCACAATTTTTTTAAAAATTAAATATCTCACAAACCGTAAATCGTTACACGAAAAAAAAAATACCATCGGGACGAGAATTAAATTATCTTTCTATAGACATGCATTGTTATATACTTTCGACGATTTTTTTTTTTTTTCAAAATTTTCGCCCAGAAAAATTATATATGATTTGTAAAAATCATATGTGATTCGTTAAAATCAAATTATATTTGATTTTTACTAATCATATATGATTTTTACAAATCACATATGATTCGTTTACAAATCATATATGATTCGTCAGAATCATATGTGATTTGTAAAAACCAAATCGTATGTGATTTTTATGAATCATATATGATTCTTCTGGGCGTAAATTTTGAAAAAAAAAAAGTTCATCGAAAAAAAAGTTCGTCGAAAGTATATAACAATGCATATCTATAGAAAGATAATTTAATTCTCGTCACGATGGTATTTTTTTATTTTTATTATTTTTTTTTTTGTAGCTTGAAGATTTACCGTTTGCAAGATATGTTGTTTTATAAAAATAAAGTGAAAAATATAAATGGATGGCTATGATTGGTTAATAGGCTCTATGGCATGGGTTCTTCATGGATCTCAACTCTTGATCATACTCGTCTTTAGTACCACTTTTTACATGTATACTTAGTTATAGTCAAAGATTATACTCGGCAAACATTTAGATGTCTGTTTCGAAAGCGACTTTGACAACTTCAAATGATAGAACATTTTTTACAGTAGCTTACTAACTTGTTAGAGAAATACTCAATACTAGGTATCTGATTTCAATCACAGTAATTACTTTAATGCATGTTACAAATATGTACATTGCTGAAGAAACTATAAACTAGCATCGATATCTTTGTCACAAACACAAGAGTATGAATGTCTATGATGTTTCATAAGAAATCTGATTGTAGTTTCTATCTGCAGTTTGCCCTGATTTCAACATTCCATCATTTTTAAAATTGCATTATCTTGTCATTGCTGTTTTTTGTTGGTAGGCTCTTTCTCGTTTGGAAGCTAAAGGTTTCACTTTACCATCATACATGAAATATCCTGATATAACTTTACCTGTATTTTGTAAGTGATTTTCAAGAAAGTTGAGACTCGGACGAACTATTGCATGATAATGGTCCTATGGTTGACGAGGTTAAATTACTGGTGGCACTTTGAATTCTTGTTTGACTAGAAATTGTTACTGCGTTCCAAATGCATTTGACTTAGCATCTCCTAAGTGGTTTTGAATCATGGTTAGTTTAATCATAAAAGCCTAATTGTTTACAGTATGTTATAAGTTTATTAAGTATTGGTGCCAAATATCGAGTCCATGTATCTCTTAGTTAATGGTGAAGTTCAATTGTTTCCTTTGTTTGGCTAACTGGCAAGCATGTTTGATTGATTAACTGTGTTCATTTTCAGTATTCTGTGACTCTGAGTCTGGTTTATTAAGCATGTCATGTGGTTTTTCAATTTTGAAAATATGGAATATAATACTGTAATGCACAAAGGGAACACATATTGACATTTTATTGAGAAAAATAGAATATGGGCGTAGTATGTACCATATGCTTTCATGTCGAGTCTTGACCAGACATGGGTCGCACATTCGTGGTTCGGTAGAGGTGGAATGTGCGGTTTGGGTAACTGCCTGTAACACCCCCAAAATTAGATACAGCGGAAGACTCAACAAGCTTTCGGGGTGCTACGGGGATTGGTATCCAACACAAGACAATATAGAACGAGATAAAGTAAACATAATAAAAACACAACCAAAACGGGGTTTTAACGTTTACATTTATCACAACATCATTCAGAGTCATGCCCAAAATAACATAACAGTAGGTCCAAAATTAATTATCAGAGTTTAGAAAAATAGATCCATAAACCATGAGCCTTGGCCGAGCCTTCCATTCCAAGCATCCGTATCACCACTTAATTACCTGAGAAAACGTGCTAAAAGTCAGCTTTCGCTGGTGATATCATAGGTTTACATTCATCTAACAATATAGTGGACATATACGCAAAACGCTTGCTAGCTAGACTAAGGATTCGCTAAAAGCCTGCGGATACCCTCCGCTCCAACCTAACACACGGATACCCTCCGTTCCAACATAGATATTCGGGTAACCCCCGCAATACCAATAAATACTCGGATAACCTCCGAAGTATTAATAACCTATAGGTGCACACTACAGTATCTAAATAAGCCAACCTTGAATAGTACACACGAACCATGTGACTAAAGCTGACAATAACAAATAAGCCAACCTTGAATAGTACACATAAAATGTGACTAAAGCTGACAATACATCCTAGTCCATACGCATAGCAAGTTTTAGAAAGAATATAGAAGCGCTAATAGTCCACATAAAATAATTTGCACGTTTCTCACCCCAAGTATTGAAAACATAGTTCAAGAGTAAAAGTGGGGCTATGACTCACCTCAAGTCCAGACAATAGCAAGACGAAGTCGGTAGAAATAAGATGTATAATAACTCACGAAATAGCAACTACGGACTCGGCACGACCTAACAATATTAATTCGTTCAGAAATCATTTCCTCAAATTCAAAATATTCCCAAACCCGGACGAGAATCCGTTTTATTTCCGAAAATCCATTTCGTATTAGTTTGGTGTATTTGCGTTTGGTATCCATACGGGTGGTGGGTCGACACAAAACAAACCAAAAGGTCACACAAAGAATAATAGAATAAACTATGGATCTAATATTAGCCCAATATATCATTTAAATAAATCGCCGAAGTTTATCAAATCCGTCGATTTGATAATCCTCATATTTATTTACATAACATACCGTTCCAAAATTACACCCCATCCTAAAGCACATAGCACATAAATACTATATGGTAGATATCATAGTTTAATAAATTCCTCATATACATCGTCAAATTGGCCAGATTTCCCGATATATATATTCGCAATTTATTACACTTTACATATACCACAACCTAGGGGCGTCGTAGGATACGATTCCCATTAATATACTCATTTCGTATAACCAAATAACCCGGTTCAACCCTACGGTTAAGTGGTTATTTAGTTATAGAAAACGTTTATATTAATCGTCATATATCTGTGACAACACGAAAGTCACCAATAAAACTTACCTGGACTCGAGTGACAACGACTCCGCATAACTCGATAAGTCCATTTATTATATATAAAATGACATTTTTATTTAATATTTGAGAATTGTCGAGGATTCCTCGTTTTATAACAATTTCTTTATAATAATAATACGTTCAATAATATTACGCCACTTTCGTAGCCTAATATATATCTAGTCGTATTATTTATAATATGACTCGTGATTATTATTATTATTAATATACGCGCTTATATAATTATATATCCGTTATTCACGTCTATATATTCATATAAACGTTTATATTATCAATAATTATTATTACGAGTTTTATTATTTATGTTTTATTTGTAATTAGTTATCGAGTCATACGAAATGGTCACATGTCCGAGTCATGACTCTCGGCTCATTCTCCAAGTCCAAAGTAATATGTAAATGTCATAAATATAAAAGTATCTCCGTCCAACACAATCCCAATCCACGTGCTACAACAATAGGGTCCGACTACGGCACCCGACTAACCTATCTCCGTCAATCTAAGTGACCGTCTAACAATCAGTCCCCAAAACCACTTTATCGTCAACACAACTTCAAATAATACCACGGGTCCATAATACTCGTCAACCGCTTCAAAATCAATTAAGCCACAATAATAATAATAGTTAACAATATATAATAACCATGAAATTGAATTTAGCCGAAATATATATATATTTCGACATCACCAACGGTTCTCAAAAATAACCATATTCGGGTCAAGTTACCAAGTCAACCCGAGTCAAAACATATACCAAGTGTTACGTGGGTCCCACCCGAGACCACAAGGTCGCGGCTAGCTCACGGGAGCTCGACCCAAACAAAAATAAATAACCAAACCGACCCAATGGGGTCGTCGGCTCCAACCCAAGTCGAACAACAAGAACAACAATCAAGAATCCAATTAACAATCAAACACTATGACCAAATGGGGTCAAACAACAAGAAATCGGGTCAAAGGTCGGCCATATCTCGGAATCATCACAAAGTCGAGGGTGAGGCCCTCGGCTACAGGTCGACCACGCTAAGAAACACGACCAAACACCGATACCCGGATACCAAACTATCTTTTTAGCAATAAAACATCATTTCCCAACAAAATGTATTCGATTCCCACAAAAATCATCCGTGTAGCCACGGATTTAACACCATGTCGAGGCACCCAAGGTACCAAAACGAGCTTACTCACCTTCTTGAACCTCCAAACTTGTGGATCTAGTGAAAACAATAAAAACTCGATCGAATCTACAAAGATTTCGTGGTGTTATAATGCGTTTTAGGGCGCGTGTTATAGTTCAAATGAAAGAGGAGAAGATAAGGGTTAAGATGGTGGTGGTGGTTTTGTTGTGGGGGCGGTGGTGCGGCGGTTATAGCCGGAAAAAGGGGCCGGCGGCTAGGGTTTGAAGTGGTGAGGAAATGAGAGATAGAAGTGAGGGTGAGTGTGGGTGTGTTGTGTGAGGAACCGGACCACAAGGACGGTTTTTGTATTATTTACTAAAAAAAATTTTATTTTTAATAATAATACTATTATTAGTATTAGTGGTAACATGAGTGGGTGTAAAATACACGGTCCAAAACCCGAAACTCATTTCAAAACGTTTAATATCTCGCGAAACATCTCATAAATAATTAAATATCGTCGGACTCGTAAAACGAATCATAACATTTCCCGTTAGGTAAACCTAGTGCCAGAGTCAACGTAGTAACAGTGAGAATTTTTAAAAACATACATCATCACGTAATTTCCATAATGAATTATTAAGATAATTCACAAATTCCATAACAACGTAAAATATAATTATCCATAAAATAGGTCTTACAAGTTCGTTGTGAAATGAAATTCCAACTAAAAATTATAAACGAACTTTAACGTAATGCGGGTTTTCAAAATAACTCCCTAAATTGCCGGTTGTCACATCCTCCCAGTCTCAGAAGAAACCCGTCCCGGGTTACACTCGGAAAAATTCATCAACGAAGTGAAAAGCTTCAGATATCTCTTCCGGAACTCGTCCTCACGTTCCCACGTAAATTCTGATCCATGTCGGGAATTCCAACGAACCTTGACGAGCGGAATGCGACTTCGCTTGAGTCGTTTAACTTCACGATCTAAAATCTCGATTGGCTCTTCCACGAAGTTCAATTTCTCATCAACACGAATATCCTTCATTGGAATGACAGGCATCTCATCAGAAAGACATTTCTTTAAATTACTAACTTGAAACACGTCGTGAACTTTACTAAGTTCATGTGGTAATTCCAACCTATAAGCCACGGGCCCAATTCTTTCTAAGATCAGAAATGGTCCAATGTTACGTGGGTTGAGTTTACCACGTTTCTCGAAACGTATCACACCCTTCCAAGGCGAGACTTTCAGCATCACTTTGTCTTCAACCTGGAACTCTAAGGGTTTACGTCTCTGATCGGCGTAACTTTTCTGCCTATCTCTGGCTGCTTGCAACCGATCACGAATCCGAGCTACTTTCTCAGTAGTTTCCAAAATCAGCTCAGGGCCTGTGAGTTGGCTATCTCCAACTTCTGCCTAACCAATAGGCGAACGACACTTTCTGCCATACAAAGCTTCGAATGGTGCAGCCTTAAGACTTGTGTGGTAACTATTATTATAGGAAAATTCCGCGAGAGGCAAGTACTTCTCCCAGCCTTTACCAAAGTTTATGATGCATGCACGAAGCATATCCTCCAACGTCTGAATGGTCCTCTCACTTTGACCATCGGTTTGGGGATGATACGCAGTACTCATATCAAGTCTCGTCCCCAAAGCCGTTTGAAGTGATCGCCACAAAGTTGACGTAAAACGGCTATCGCGATCCGAAATAATAGATATCGGGACTCCATGACGCGAAATAATTTCCTTCACATATAACCTCGCAAGTTTATCCACACTATCATCTTCGCTTATTGCCAGGAAATGAGCAGACTTTGTCAGACGGTCCACTATTACCCAGATAGCGTCACAACCGCTAGCTGTCTTCGGTAATTTGGTAATGAAGTCCATAGTAATCCGCTCCCATTTCCAGACTGGAAGTTCTGGTTGCGTTAGTAATCCTGACGGTCTCTGGTGTTCGGCTTTAACTTTAGCACAGGTCAAGCACTTACTAACGTACGATGCTATATCTGCCTTCATATTTGGCCACCAATAGAACTTCTTAAGATCCTGGTACATCTTGTCGGACCCAGGATGAATAGAGTACCTTGACTTATGCGACTCATGCATAATCAACTCCCGAATTCCTCCATACCAAGGTACACAAATCCGATCTCCAAAACATAACAATCCATCAGAACACTTAACAAATCCTTTCTCATTCTCAGCCATCCCAAATATATTCTCTGCAGATCTGTTTTCTGCTTTCAACGCTTCCGTTTGAACTTCAAATATTTGAGACGGTAATGGCGATACGATAGTCATTCCCAATGACCTAACTCGTAACGGTGGTATTCTTTCCTTTTGACTAAGAGCATCAGCGACAACGTTTGCTTTACCAGGATGGTAGCGAATTTCGCAATCATAATCGCTTAGCAACTCAATCCAACGTCGCTGTCTCATATTGAGCTCTTTTTGATTCAAGATGTGTTGTAGACTTTTATGGTCAGTGAACACAACACACTTTGTTCCATACAAGTAATATCTCCATATTCTTAAGGTGAAAACCACAGCACCTAACTCCAAATCATGGGTAGTGTAGTTTTTCTCATGCTTTTTGAGCTGTCGGGAAGCATAAGCTATCACCTTCTCTCGTTGCATTAATATAGCTCCCAATCCTTTATGTGAGGCATCACAATAGACGACGAAATCCTCGTTACCCTCCGGTAACGCTAAGATAGGAGCACTACACAACATCTTCTTAAGCAATTGAAATGCTTCCTCTTCTTTATCTCCCCATTCATACGTAACACTCTTTTGAGTCAATTTGGTCAATGGTTTAGCTATTCTCGAAAATCCCTCAATGAATCTTCGGTAATAACCAGCTAAACCCAAAAATTGACGAACTTCGGTTGGGGTTGTAGGTGCAGCCCAATCTTTTATCGCCTCAATCTTAGCAGGGTCCACATGGACTCCTTGTCTATCAATCACATGACCCAAAAATTGTACCGTCGGAATCCAGAATTCGCATTTCTAAAACTTGGCATAGAGTTTCTCCTTCCTGAGCAATTCTAAGATAAGTCTTAGATGCTCCTCATGCTCCTTCTCACTCTTTGAATAAATCAGAATGTCATCGATGAATACAATCACGAACTTATCTAAGTAAGGCTTACACACCCGATTCATGAGATCCATGAATATTGCCGGTGCGTTAGTCAACCCAAACGGCATCACCTGAAACTCATAATGCCCGTAACGGGTTCTGAAAGCCGTTTTCGGAATATCTTCCTCGCGAACTCGAAGTTGATGATATCCCGATCTCAAATCGATCTTCGAATACACACTCGATCCTTGGAGTTGATCGAACAAGTCGTCGATCCTAGGCAACGGGTATCTATTCTTCACCGTTAACTTATTCAACTCTCGGTAATCAATGCACATACGAAACGATCCATCCTTCTTCTTCACAAATAAGACTGGGGCTCCCCAAGGTGAAGAACTTGGTCTTATAAATCCCTTTTCGGCTAACTCCGCCAATTGTTTTGACAACTCTTCTAGCTCGGTAGGTGCAAGACGATAGGGCGCTCGTGCTACAGGTGCAGCACCAGGTATCAACTCAATCTGAAACTCCACTTGTCTAGTCGGTGGGATTCCCGGCAAATCATCGGGAAACACATCAGGAAAATCACGAACTATAGGCACATCTCCAATGCACCTTTCCTTTTTCTTCGTCCCTCCTTTCTCAGAAATTTGAGCTAAGAAAAGGTAACATCCCTTCTCCATTAGCTTTGGTAACTTAGTGCAAGAAATGACTGCTAATCGGGATGGGCTCCTAGAATCCTTTCGATCTCCTAATATATTTAGGATTTCCTTTCCGTATGGTACACGCACGATCTTCTCGTCACAAAGTATGTGAGCACGATACTTCGACAGCCAATCCATACCAATGATAACATCAAAACTTCCTAACGTGACGGGTAGAAGATCTATGTTGAAAGGGTGGTTTAAGAAATTTAACGTACAACTGCGAATGATGGTATTAATCCTTTCTATATTCCCATTAGCTAACTCAATATCATATCCAATTCCTAAGGCCATCGGGGGTTTCTCGAGTAAGGGTGCAAACGTAGTGGACACAAAACTCCTATCGGCACCAGTATCAAATAGTATGGAAGCATAACGATTATTGAGAAGGAACGTACCAGTAACGACATTCGGATCTTCTCCTCTCTCGTTCCCGAGTGCATACACTCTTCCCTGAGCAGCTCCAGCTTCCACACGTTGGTCCCCATTATCTTGTCGTCCACGGTTTCCTCCAGCTCCACGGTTTCCATGATTGTACCCATTACCACCCGAGCCTTTGTTTCCACGGTTCCACGATTCTCTACACTCATTCCTATAGTGTCCCTTCTTTCCACACCCATAACACGTAACATCTGCCTTGTTTCTCATTTCAGGAGCAGCCTGAACCATAGCAAGAGGTCGAGCTCTACAATCCCTAGCTGTGTGTCCTTTCTTTGAGCAGTTCTGGCATTTCACACTACACCATCCAGTATGATGCTGGTGGCAACGATCACACTTGGGTGCATCACCGCTCTGATTCTTCTTATCTCCATTCCCAATAGCATAAGCCTTAGCTTGTCTCTTGCTTCGATGATCATTACCCTTAGAGTGACGGTCTCTCTTTCTCTTTCCATTCTTCTCCTTATCAGCTTTTTCTAATTCCAACGAATCCATAAGTTGTTGAGCAATTGTGATTGCCTCATGGATGTTTGCAGGCCTAGCAGAAATCACATCATTTCTCGTAGCTACAGGCAACCCATCAATATACCTCTCGATCTTTTGAGTCTCGGTTTTTACCATATCTGGGCAAAGCAAGGCTAATTCCTGGTAACGACGATTGTAAGTTGTCATATCATTACTTTTCACTTTGTGGTTCCAAAACTCAATCTCTAGCTTCTTGACCTCATTCCTTGGGCAATAAGTCTGAATCAGCAGAGACTTAAATTGTTCCCAAGTCATGGCATAAGCTACATCACTCCCAACTGCATTTCGGTAATTGTTCCACCAAGTTAAAGCTTCATCCTTGTAAGTAAAAGAAGCAAACTTTACCTTCGCATTCTCCGCACAACCACTGACATTAAACACTGACTCAGTCTTCTCAATCCACCTAACCAAGTAAACCACTCCTTCAGTTCCACCAAACTCAATAGGTCCACAAATCTTAAACTCCTTGTATTGACATCCGTTAGCACGAACAGGTGGAAATGTTCCAGCAGAATTGTTGGAATGATTTGACTCAGCTAGTAGCTCAACAACTCTTTGCTCCACAAGTTGATTGATCATTGCTTGATCCACAGTAGGTGCATTAAGTGAAACATGATCATTGTCTCCCTGAACATCAACATTTTGATTCCTGTTGTTGCGGTTAGTAGTGTCCAGGTTGTCAAGAGTAGGGGTTTCAACATTTCGAGTCGGTCGGCATCCTCGGCGACCAGGAGTAGTCACTGCAGGGCCAGTTCTGGTAGCTCTAACAGGGTTTCGTCGTGTGGCCATTGATCTGAAACATCACACAAGTTCATGAGTCTCCAATAGAACTTATCAATATGCTCAACAAAACCAATTCAACGGAGCCAAGTCGTGGAAAGGATATCAACAATACACCACAAGACATCAATAAGGCGCATAGGAACTCAATTTCCATAATATCCAACAACCACATAATTCCATAAAATAGCAATCATCGACCATACAATAAAGATCCAACATTGTTCCAACTACTCAAAAACACAAGGATAACAATCGTTCCAACGAGACGAGTAATCAACGGAAGATACATCAAAATAAGATAACTAGCTTTTCTAACCGAACACTCCTCGGTTAAGAAAGCAACAAGATAACCTAGCTCGAACGCCTAGCCACGCTGCTGGCGGAGGTTCCTCAACTCCGATCTCAACCCATCCAAATCTCTCTATAATGATCCCAACTCCACACTATGGGTGTCTCGGTCTCTCTTGAGGTCAGCCACCTTCTTCTCCAGCTCGGCATTCCTTTGCCATAGCTTGCGGTCGGCCTCTCGAGCTGTAACAAAACCTCGCTGTAAACTATCGATATGCTCATGAACCTCCATCAAAACTCTCCTCATCTCAGTAGTCCTGCCCACAACCACAGTCATATCGACTCTCAAATCCGCTAAGAACTCTCCAATAACCCTCTCAAGTCGATCAGATACATGTGCAACTCTCTCACTAAGCTCAGTAATCCGAGCCCACAACCTACCAATCTCACCTAATTCTGCATGCTCAGAAGATGCATCCGACTCAACGGGACTACCAGGTGGCAACTCAAACAAGAACGGATGATCAGGTGAATCAGGCTCAATCGGATGTACAGGTGAATCAGGCTCCTCAGCCTGAGCTGGTGGTACTAACACATCATCATCATTAGGCATCTCATCCTCCTGAGGGTCATCCTCCTCCTCAGGGTCATCATCATCACCCTGCTCAGCCTCCTGAGGGTCATCCTCCTGCTCAGAGTCATCAGCCTCATCCTCACCCTCGTACTCCTCCTCCTCCTCATCGGAAGAGTACCTCATCAATCGTCGTCTCCTACTAGGTAAACCATGTGGAGATGTGGTAGGTGATCTAGGACGACGACGCAATGATGTGGGTGGCGCCTCAGACAGAAGAGAGTGAGCATCAATCTGTAAAGGTGATGGAGTAGGGCATACCGACATGCGTGCCGTAGCTCGGTGGGCAAAGCGTGGGGCCACGCGAGCCAAAGCCTGATGAAGAGTAAGCTGCCTCGATGTACCAGGGAGCCCTAGAGAAGATGAGGGTCCCTGCGTAGATGCAGCAGGTGGTGCTGAAGTAGAACCTGTCGGTGTCATAGTAGCTGAATGCATGGCAACCTGGTAAGGGTCATCAGGAGCCATGGTGAACTGTGCTGGCAATACTGGTGTAGTAAGAATATCCTCAATAACATCAGGCGTATGGGAGGCCATAGTCTGTGACAACGGCGTAGGGTAGGTGTAAGTGTTTCAAAAACAACTAAACCGCGAACTCAAAATACCATATCCAAAAATCATCATATAATTCCAAATCGTATATAATCAAGAAAGATTTAAAATACCGTATTACTAAAACCATTCTCAAAACAATTAAACCATATAATTCCTCAAAACACGTATAATTCCTCAAAACGCATCATATCACTAAATCAATAAACCTCAAATCCTCAAATCATCTCAAGAATCACAAATCTGTCAATCATCTCAATAATCTCATAATACCTCAATAATAAACAATGATGCTTCGGCTTGGCGGGCTGGCGGGCGGTGGTCAAGGATCATTTTCTATAAAAATACGGTTATAGTTTAGGCGTTTATTTACCTAGTTCTCTATAACCTTGGCTCTGATACCAATCTGTAACACCCCCAAAATTAGATACAGCGGAAGACTCAACAAGCTTTCGGGGTGCTACGGGGATTGGTATCCAACACAAGACAATATAGAACGAGATAAAGTAAACATAATAAAAACACAACCAAAACGGGGTTTCAACATTTACATTTATCCCAACATCATTCAGAGTCAGGCCCAAAATAACATAACAGTAGGTCCAAAATTAATTATCAGAGTTTAGAAAAATAGATCCATAAACCATGAGCCTTGGCCGAGCCTTCCATTCCAAGCATCCGTATCACCACTTAATTACCTGAGAAAACGTGCTAAAAGTCAGCTTTCGCTGGTGATATCATAGGTTTACATTCATCTAACAATATAGTGGACATATACGCAAAACGCTTGCTAGCTAGACTAAGGATTCGCTAAAAGCCTGCGGATACCCTCCGCTCCAACCTAACACACGGATACCCTCCGTTCCAACATAGATATTCGGGTAACCCCCGCAATACCAATAAATACTCGGATAACCTCCGAAGTATTAATAACCTATAGGTGCACACTACAGTATCTAAATAAGCCAACCTTGAATAGTACACACGAACCATGTGACTAAAGCTGACAATAACAAATAAGCCAACCTTGAATAGTACACATAAAATGTGACTAAAGCTGACAATACATCCTAGTCCATACGCATAGCAAGTTTTAGAAAGAATATAGAAGCGCTAATAGTCCACATAAAATAATTTGCACGTTTCTCACCCCAAGTATTGAAAACATAGTTCAAGAGTAAAAGTGGGGCTATGACTCACCTCAAGTCCAGACAATAGCAAGACGAAGTCGGTAGAAATAAGATGTATAATAACTCACGAAATAGCAACTACGGACTCGGCACGACCTAACAATATTAATTCGTTCAGAAATCATTTCCTCAAATTCAAAATATTCCCAAACCCAGACGAGAATCCGTTTTATTTCCGAAAATCCATTTCGTATTAGTTTGGTGTATTTGCGTTTGGTATCCATACGGGTGGTGGGTCGACACAAAACAAACCAAAAGGTCACACAAAGAATAATAGAATAAACTATGGATCTAATATTAGCCCAATATATCATTTAAATAAATCGCCGAAGTTTATCAAATCCGTCGATTTGATAATCCTCATATTTATTTACGTAACATACCGTTCCAAAATTACACCCCATCCTAAAGCACATAGCACATAAATACTATATGGTAGATATCATAGTTTAATAAATTCCTCATATACATCGTCAAATTGGCCAGATTTCCCGATATATATATTCGCAATTTATTACACTTTACATATACCACAACCTAGGGGCGTCGTAGGATACGATGCCCATTAATATACTCATTTCGTATAACCAAATAACCCGGTTCAACCCTACGGTTAAGTGGTTATTTAGTTATAGAAAATGTTTATATTAATCGTCATATATCTGTGACAACACGAAAGTCACCAATAAAACTTACCTGGACTCGAGTGACAACGACTCCGCATAACTCGATAAGTCCATTTATTATATATAAAATGACATTTTTATTTAATATTTGAGAATTGTCGAGGATTCCTCGTTTTATAACAATTTCTTTATAATAATAATACGTTCAATAATATTACGCCACTTTCGTAGCCTAATATATATCTAGTCGTATTATTTATAATATGACTCGTGATTATTATTATTATTATTTATATACGCGCTTATATAATTATATATCCGTTATTCACGTCTATATATTCATATAAACGTTTATATTATCAATAATTATTATTACGAGTTTTATTATTTATGTTTTATTTGTAATTAGTTATCGAGTCATACGAAATGGTCACATGTCCGAGTCATGACTCTCGGCTCATTCTCCAAGTCCAAAGTAATACGTAAATGTCATAAATATAAAAGTATCTCCATCCAACACAATCCCAATCCACGTGCTACAACAATAGGGTCCGACTACGGCACCCGACTAACCTATCTCCGTCAATCTAAGTGACCGTCTAACAATCGGTCCCCAAAACCACTTTATCGTCAACACAACTTCAAATAATACCACGGGTCCATAATACTCGTCAACCGCTTCAAAATCAATTAAACCACAATAATAATAATAGTTAACAATATATAATAACCATGAAATTGAATTTAGCCGAAATATATATATATTTCGACATCACCAACGGTTCTAAAAAATAACCATATTCGGGTCAGGTTACCAAGTCAACCCGAGTCAAAACATATACCAAGTGTTACGTGGGTCCCACCCGAGACCACAAGGTCGCGACTAGCTCACGGGAGCTCGACCCAAACAAAAATAAATAACCAAACCGACCCAATGGGGTCGTCGGCTCCAACCTAAGTCGAACAACAAGAACAACAATCAAGAATCCAATTAACAATCAAACACTATGACCAAATGGGGTCAAACAACAAGAAATCGGGTCAAAGGTCGGCCATATCTCGGAATCATCACAAAGTCGAGGGTGAGGCCCTCGGCTACGGGTCGACCACGCAAAGAAACACGACCAAACACCGATACCCGGATACCAAACTATCTTTTTAGCAATAAAACATCATTTCCCAACAAAATGTATTCGATTCCCACAAAAATCATCCGTGTAGCCACGGATTTAACACCATGTCGAGGCACCCAGGGTACCAAAACGAGCTTACTCACCTTCTTGAACCTCCAAACTTGTGGATCTAGTGAAAACAATAAAAACTCGATCGAATCTACAAAGATTTCGTGGTGTTATAATGCGTTTTAGGGCGCGTGTTATAGTTCAAATGAAAGAGGAGAAGATAAGGGTTAAGATTGTGGTGGTGGTTTTGTTGTGGGGGCGGTGGTGCGGCGGTTATAGCCGGAAAAGGGGGCCGGCGGCTAGGGTTTGAAGTGGTGAGGAAATGAGAGAGAGAAGTGAGGGTGAGTGTGGGTGTGTTGTGTGAGGAACCGGACCACAAGGACGGTTTTTGTATTATTTACTAAAAAAAATTTATTTTTAATAATAATATTAATAATAATAATACTATTATTAGTATTAGTGGTAACATGAGTGGGTGTAAAATACACGGTCCAAAACCCGAAACTCATTTCAAAACGTTTAATATCTCGCGAAACATCTCATAAATAATTAAATATCGTCGGACTCGTAAAACGAATCATAACATTTCCCGTTAGGTAAACCTAGTGCCAGAGTCAACGTAGTAACAGTGAGAATTTTTAAAAACATACATCATCACGTAATTTCCATAATGAATTATTAAGATAATTCACAAATTCCATAACAACGTAAAATATAATTATCCATAAAATAGGTCTTACAAGTTCGTTGTGAAATGAAATTCCAACTAAAAATTATAAACGAACTTTAACGTAATGCGGGTTTTCAAAATAACTCCCTAAATTGCCGGTTGTCACACTGCCTATAGGACCAGGATATATATTGTGACTGGTTATAGGTCGGGCTTTGAACCAGGCCTGAACCGATACTTGGCTTCGAATAGGACTAGTTGAGCCATGGTAATGTCATTCTTTTGTTCTATATAATCGTCGTGTCTGATTCCTTTTCTCAGCTCGTTCTTTATCTGAGCAAACATAGTTGATTATGGAACATTGGAATGTAGTGCTGTAATGCTTTTTTATGGTTGTATCGTTAGAGTAATATGATGGTGAACCTTGATTGTAGGATCGTTGTTGCTGACGAGCGTTCATGGCTACAGGTTATTCATTAGATGGGTAGCATCATCATCTATTTATCAAAATTTAGGGTGCTTAGTGTAGTCAAATCATAGATAAGATCATAAGATTAACAAGAAGCTTACAACTATCTGAAATACTTATGCTACAAGGGTCAAATGACATTTCAGGCTTGCAATAAAATGTAGTAAGGCCTAACAACTGCTTCTGCTTAAAGAAGGCTTTTTGTCAAGGGCAAATACAAAAGGCATGTCTTTTTAGACTGCTCAAAATTCAACTACAGAGCCTCCCTTCCACCATCACTGAAACATAATCCAACACTTTATGCTTATTAACTAAAGGTAGACAAAGCGCATTTAACTCACTTCTAATGAAAAGATTTATTCGTGAATCCTGATGGATCACATAAATTCTCTTCTATTTCATGTACCCTATTACAACCTTGCTCCTGGCCATGTAAAATTAAGATCCAAATTCCGAAGCTACCTCTGGTATATTGTCAGAGAAAAACATGTGAAGACAACTTTCTCATGTCCCAATTATTTGATCAACAAGGAATATTCACTACCATTTACATCGATGCCTACCACTATCGAGACTCTTTGTCATTTGGAAGCTAAAGGTTTCACTATACCATCAAACGTAAGTCCTGATTTAACTTCACTGTCTGAAAGTGATTCTGAAGAAAGTTGAGACTAGGATGAACTATTGCTTGATCATGGTCCTAATGGTTGATGAGGTTGATTTGCCGGTGGCACTTTGGATTCTTATTTTGACTAGAATTTGTGACTGCGTTCCGAATGCATTTGGCGTTGTATCGTGATTTTGAATTATGTTTGGTTTAATCAATATGTTAAAACTCTTCCTGGTTGTAAGTTTATCAACTCTTGGTGCTAAATATTGAGTCGATGTATCTCTTAATAAATGGTAAGTTGTTCAATGGTTTCTCTTCATAGATTATGTTCATTTTCAGTCTTCTACAAGTCTCATTCATTATGTATATCATGTGGTTCTTGAACATACGAATATGGTTAGAATAATACTGTAATGCACAAAAGAGGACCTGTGTTGACGTTTTGAAAATCAAAAATGGACTATGAGTTCTTAGGAGCAGTTAGAAGTGGTGAATGGAGAAATGAGTGGTTGAGGTAATTGGCTATAATACCATATGGGTTAGAATTATACCAAATGGGTTTGGTTAGAAGTGGTAATGGAGAGATGAGTGGTTTGGGTAATTGGCTACAAGACCGGGATAGACTGAGACGGGTTATAACTCGGGCTTTGTACCATTGTTGCAGAATGTAAACCTTTTGAGCAGCCAATCTTTGATCCATAAATTTGCAGCACAACATTGAACCAGCTTCAAAATTCTGACATATATTTGCTACACACTATTAATCCATATATTAACTACAGTACATCATATGCATCATAGAAAGTCATCAAGATTACCTGTGATTAGGTAGTAGTCTCGTATTGTGCCATGGAACAATATAAAAACACAGCGATTCAATCGTTACACGCTTTTTTTTGGTAACCATGATTTCCGACCTTTTTGCCGACTAATCCACGGGGTTTGAACCCACCGTCACATAGATTCAAATCAGGTAAAGCCCTCCCTTTTCAGGAGGTTGGCATGGCCACTTAAGGTTGTTTGCACCTAGCATGAATTGAACTTGAGACCTCACATATTTTAGAGTGATAGTCACAAGCCCTTTTGCCACTAGACCATATTAAGTGGTTCAATCGTTACACGTACGCTTATGCATAACTGATACCATAGCTGCAAAATATTGAGATTCTTTGGAAAGAAAGTTAAAGGAAACCATTTGCTGCACGAAATGGTTGAATGGATATGGTTATCAACAATTGGTATTTAGGATAGGGTTATGTTATACATGTACGTGTTGCTAACATCTTACCTGTTTATGTGAAAAAAATAATTGATTTTCGGGTATTTTGAATTGGGTTGGTTTTGGTTTCAGTTATAGATGTTTTAGAATCGAACTGAACAACCGAAAATCAAACCATTGAACACCCCTGCGTTAAGGAACTAAAAAGTTGTCCAAATTATAGAAATGTTCCCTTTTTTTGCGACCGTTCTTTTAACAGGTACTTTGCCCGTTATTTTGGGAAACCGAATGACGGGTAGTTTAGATTAAGTATTGAAGGTGTAGTCTTCGGGCATTTGAAAGTCGAGTTAGAATTTATATCACTACTACTGCAAAGAAACAACAAATAATCATTGTAGAATTTGTATCACTTTGGCAGCAAACAGTTTTTAGTTCATCTTTTTCATTGATATATATAGTATCTTCTCATTGATGGAGTTAGGTGATTAGTCTCATTGTGATTCGGTTGACGGCAGAGTTTGCAAGGAAGTATGCTTGATCATTGAACAAGAAGCTCAAAATCATCTTAAAATCAGCCAGAAACATGTCGAAATTGAAGATAAAATAATGCGCGCGCATTGCATTCATGGTAAAGTTGCTCGTGGAAACCTTGATGCACGTACAAAAGAACAAGTTGCAGATTTTTTCACTAAAGCTCTTGGTATGGTAGAATTTAATTATCTACAGCACTTGCAAGTTGGCGTTCAAAATCTTCACCTTATATATATCAAATTATTGGGTTAATCCCAATCCTTATTCCTACCCATTTTCATGGTCAAACCCGAAGTCAAAGTCAACCCGTATTTAAAAAGTCAACTCTTACAAAATAACTGTCAATTGACAGTTACATTCGAACCATCACAACTGTTGGTCGAATCCTTTAGAACCGAACCATTACAATGGTTCTTTGTACCGTTTCATTATGTATATATATTACAAATTCTGTAAACAATTACTTGATGACATTTTTATATTACAAGTTATAAAGAAAAAAAACATTTTAGTGTTTATATCATTTTTATTTCACAATTGGTATATTTTGCATTGAACGTTAGACCATTAGATCCACGTTATTGAGGCCAACAATTGGTATCAGAGCGGTTTGGATTAAACTAACCAATTCATCATATACCATTTTTTTTCAATCTGTGAATCGAAGAAAAATAGGTCTCGGTATTTTTTCTGCAAATTACAACGAACACAACAACAACAATAGTTGCGTTTCAATCAAGGGATAACTTCAACTAATTGTCGCCCCATAATTTTAAATTACCGGCATCAATTAGAAGGCACCCTTTATTTTTTGCAGAAATTTATTTATAATCATACCGAAAATAACAAGACCCATTTTATCTGTTTTAACAAAACATCATTCGACCCAGAAAAAAACCATACGGTTTTGTCATCAAAAAAAGGGGGCAAATTCATTATTGAATCAATACAAGGAACAAACACACCTGTATTTCAACGATTCGATTCATAGCACCCTTATTCTTGAATCACCACTTGATTCAATATATATACACGGAGGAAAAATCCCAACAGGAACACCACATATCCGTGAAGAAGAAGTGGTCAACCACAGCCAACATCCGGCGGACAACCACCAGAACAACATAGCAGTACGATCTTACTCAAAAGAGTCAGATATCTTTTATCTCTCAAAGAGATAACAAAGAAGAAGGAAAAAGAGGCGTAATAAAAACGCTAGGGCAAAAGAACCGGACACAAAACATTATTAGGGATTTCGTTTTTAAATAAACACCCTCCAGGTTCTATTTTTCCACAATCCACCCTTTATTTTTTTTATTATACTTAGAGTATTTTGTTTTACAAATAATATACCTAGTATAGTTTTTTTTTTTTTGATAAGTACTTTAGAAAATAACACTTAGTATCTTATCATATTTTATATAATAACCTAGTGAAATTTACACTGCTTATTATATCTAGAAATATCTTTTAAGGAGTAATTAACCTTAGGCTTATTTCATTTTATTTTATAATCTCCAAGTTTTGTTTAAAAAAAACAAACCCTTTTAAGCGCGCTAGAAACTTTATAACACAATTAGTGTTAGATTTTAGGAGATTACTTAGTCATTTGTTTTATTTTTAAAAAATGACAAACGGTGGAAACGGTGGAAATAAAGAGACTGGTGTAAACAACATCAATCCTCAATTTCAATGCCCAATGTTAAAACCAGCGAATTACTCGTTATGGGCAATTCGCATGCAAATTATTTTAGAAGCAAATGGATTATGGGAAACGATTGAGCCAACTGAAAATACTCAATCATCTGATAAGAAAAAAGAAAAATTTGCAATAGCATATCTTTACCAATCCTTACCCGAAGAACAATTAGTTCAAATAACAAAGCACAAAACCCCAAAAGCAATATGGGACGCTTTAAGATCTAGACACTTAGGCGAAGAAAGAGTACAACAAGCCAGACTTCAAACACTAAGATCAGAAATGGAGATGTTGACTATGAAGGAAGATGAAACCATCGACACCTTTACAGGAAGACTAACAACTCTAGTAAACAAAGCCGCTAGTCTAGGACACACAATAAAAGACACAAATTTAGTCAGGAAATTACTAAATGCTGTACCGGATAGGTATCTGCAAATAGTAGCATCAATAGAACAATATTCAGACTTAAACACTATGACTTTTGAAGAAGCCATGGGAAGACTTAAAACCTATGAAGAAAGGATAAAATATAAGAAAGGAAAACAAGAGAACAATCAAGAAAAATTGATGTTCACAAGACACAAAGGTAGAGGGAGACATTTTAAACGTGGTAATGGAAAACATAAGTATTCACACTACAAAAACCATGATAAATTTAAAGGAGAGAAAAAGGAAGGAGAACATTCTCAAAACAACTTCAAAAGGCCAGATTTTGACCTTAGTAAAGTTATATGTTACAAATGCAACAAAAAGGGACACCTTGCAAACAAGTGTTATTCAAAACCGAAAACAACTGTGCAATCTAATCTTGTTGAGGAAGACTTAGAACCTACATTATTAATGGCAATTTTAGAAGACCCTATAGTAACAAAAATTGAAGATCAAAAAATATCTCTTCACGAAGAAGTTGTAGAAGGAAAAGAAACAAATATGGATAGTTTATGGTACTTAGACAATGGAGCAAGTAACCATATGACTGGAGTAAAGGAACATTTCAAAGATTTAGATGAGAAAGTTAGTGGAAAAGTGAAATTCGGAGATGGATCACACATAGAGATTAAAGGAAAAGGTTCAATTCTAATAGAATGTGATGACGAGAAACAAAGAATTATTTCACACGTTTATTACATTCCAAGTCTTAAAAGCAACCTATTGAGCCTTGGACAATTCACCGAAATTGGATGTAAAGTTGTAATGGAAGATAATGAACTACGACTTTATGACATGGACGACAAAATCTTCATAAAAGTCACTAGACAAAGAAACCGTCTATATCAAGCAAGTCTAAGAATAGGAACACCTGTTTGCTTACTTGCAAACTTGAAAGATAACACCTGGTTATGGCACGCGAGACTAGGACATCTCAACTTTGAATCATTAAAATTTATGGCTCAAAGAGAGTTAGTTCAAGGAATTCCCGCCATTAAACATACAAAATAAGTATGTGATGTTTGTTTAATTGGTAAACATAGTAGAGCACCATTTCCAAAGAAAGCTAAAACCAGATCTACATCACCTTTAGATTTAGTATATGGAGATTTATGCGGACCAATCACACCACCAACACCATCTGGAAAGAAATACATATTCTTACTAGTAGACGATTATTCGAGATATATGTGGGCATATTTTCTTGAAACAAAAGATCAAGCATTTGATACTTTCAAGGAATATAAGAACACAATAGAAAAAGAATTAAGGACGACATTAAAAATGTTTAGAACTGATCGAGGTGGAGAATTCACATCAAATGAATTCACACAATATTGCAAAGATAATGGTATTTCACGACAACTTACCGCACCTTACTCACCACAATAAAATGGAGTAGTAGAACGAAGAAATAGGACAATCATGTCTACCACTAGATGCATGATGAAAGCAACTAAAATGCCACAAAACATTACTCCATATGAAGCAATATACATTTTAAATAGTGTACCTACAAAAGCACTAGAAGACATTACTCCATATGAAGCAATTAAACAAAGAAAGCCAAACTTAGAAAATCTAAGAGTATTCGGCTGCATAGCATATGCTAAGGTACCATCACAACGCTTAACCAAGCTTGATGATAGAAGTAACAAAATGGTATACTTAGGAAATGAACAAGGATCGAAAGCTTATAGATTATTTGATCCAACAACACAAAGGATATGTGTTAGTAGAGATGTTAAGTTCAAAGAGGATGAAGCATGGAATTGGGAAGACTACATGAGTGAACACACCAATAATGAACCTGAATGGGTTGATTTCAGAATAGAAAATTTTGAAAACACACATGAACATCATGAAGAAGATATTCAACATGATGACATTATTCAACCTAATGATGATGACGTTCAACAAGATGATGATTACAATGACTTTCCCAACGACAACAATTTTGATGATAATAATTATACAACATCAGCAACAAACTCACCCTCTCAAACACAAACACCTAATACACCATCTACAGTTTCATCACGAGTAAACCTTCAGATTACACCAATCAACTCAATACAGTCAACTAATCAGAATAGTGGTTCAACATCAACCACATCTTCACACTCACAATATGATCATACACCCGTAAGAGGATTTAGAATTATGACTGATTTACTTGAAGACACTGAGAGATTATTACTTGTTGAAGATGAACCTAAGAATTATAAGGAAGCATCAAACGACCAAAAATGGATTGAAGCAATGAAGGTCGAAATAGATTCCATCAATAAAAATAATACATGGGAACTAACCACTTTACCCAAAGGACATAGAGCAATAGGTTTAAAGTGGGTATTTAAAACCAAGAAAGATGCAAATGGAAATATAGTCAAGCATAAAGCAAGACTAGTAGCAAAAGGATATATTCAGGAGCATGGCATAGATTTTGAAGAAGTTTTCGCACCCGTAGCAAGAATGGAAACTATAAGATTATTACTCGCCATAGCTGCTAATAACAAATGGGAAGTACATCACCTTGATGTAAAATCTGCATTTCTACATGGAGATTTAAAAGAAGAAGTTTATGTTTCACAACCGGAAGGCTTCATAAAGAAAGAAAATTCAAGAAAAGTCTACAGACTTATTAAGGCACTTTACGGACTAAAACAAGCACCACGTGCATGGAACATAAAACTTGACCAAACTTTGAAATCTTTAGATTTCAAGAAATGTGCGTTAGAACAAGCAATCTACACAAAAGCCACAAAAGATACAACTCTACTTGTAGGAGTTTATGTAGATGACTTAATCATCACAGGCACACCCAAGAAAGAGATCGAAAAATTTAAAGCTCAAATGGAAGACAAATTTGAAATGAGTGACCTTGGATTATTAGCTTATTATCTAGGAATAGAAGTTTCACAAGCTGAAGGAAACATATCAATAAAGCAATCTGCCTACGCAACAAAAATCCTAAAGGACGTTGGAATGACAGACTGCAACGAAACTTTAATACCTATGGATCCAGGAACAAGACTAACAAAGAATACTGAAGGAACAATGGTCAACTCAACAGAATATAGAAGTTTAATTGGATGTCTACGATATCTACTTCACACAAGACCCGACTTAAGTTATTCCATTGGATTACTTAGTTGATTTATGCAGGAACCAAAAGAGCAACACATGAAGGCAATAAGACAAGTACTACGTTATGTTAAAGGAACAATCAACTACGGTATCACCTACAGACATAATGGAGGAAACAAGATACAAGGTTTTAGCGATAGTAGTTACGGAGTCAACACTCAAGAAGGCAAAGGAACTACTGGAATCATTTTCTATTATGGTGATTCCCCAATAAGCTGGAGCACGAAGAAACAAGCCACTGTAGCATTATCATCTTGCGAATCTGAATTTATTGCAGCAACACAAGCATTATGGTTAAAAAGACTACTTAGCAGGCTTATACACTCAAATGAAGAAAAAGTAACTATTATGGTTGATAACAAATCAGCTATAGAACTAATGAAGAATCCCGTCTTTCACGGAAGAAGTAAACACATTGATACGAAGTATCACTTTATACGTGAATGCGTTGAAAGAGAAGACTTACAAGTTGAATTTATAAGAGGAGAATATCAAAAGGCTGACATACTAACGAAGGCACTACCGAAGATCAAATTTCTAACCATGAGGCAACTCATTGGAGTTAAAGATCTAGGAGATAACGATTGAGATTAAGGGGGAGAATATTGGGTTAATCCCAATCCTTATTCCTACCCATTTTCATGGTCAAACCCGAAGTCAAAGTCAACCCGTATTTAAAAAGTCAACTCTTACAAAATAACTGTCAATTGACAGTTACATTCGAACCATCACAACTGTTGGTCGAATCCTTTAGAACCGAACCATTACAATGGTTCTTTGTACCGTTTCATTATGTATATATATTACAAATTCTGTAAACAATTACTTGATGACATTTTTATATTACAAGTTATAAAGAAAAAAAACATTTTAGTGTTTATATCATTTTTATTTCACAATTGGTATATTTTGCATTGAACGTTAGACCATTAGATCCACGTTATTGAGGCCAACACAAATCTTATACTCTGGGATTGATATTATTTATTTAGTTGACGTTCCATAAAAAAGATACGTAGTATTACTTATTTAGTTACTATTATGATATTATCTAGTTACCTTATTTGGATAAGTCTACAATTAAAAGGCTTGGAGCTCAAGGTAAATTTCTGAATAAATGGTAAAAAAGAGTGTTTTCGTTGATTAAAAAAAAAAAAAAAAAAAAAAAAAAAAACTGGCCTTCATGTTGAGAATTTTATAAAAGAATAGTGTAGTTGCGTGATCACAAGAAAAGTTTGGGTCGATCATTTATTGTTCTTCACGTTATAATCCAGTCGCATAGTTATTTTCTTTTCTGCCATGGATATGTTAGAACAACTATATCAAAATCAAGAAATCGAAACTGGTGATCATGGCGAAGATCGAATGAGTGACTTACCAGATTGCTTATTACTTGAGATACTATCTCGTTTACCAACCCGAAAAGAAGCGATTCGAACATGTTGTCTCTCCAAACGATGGGTACATCTCTGGACTTTACTTCCTAAACTCATATTTATACACAATAATAATGCTAGAGATGATGATTCTCGTCGCAACTATTTCTTTTCATTCGTGGATAAAACCATAGCTCAAAATCATGCCCCACAAACTGGTGAAATCATTGATAACAAAGATCGAATCAGTGACTTACCTGATTGCTTATTACTAGAGATACTATCTCGTTTGCCCACCACAGAAGACATGATTGTCTCTCCAAACGATGGATACGTCTCTGGACTTTATTTCCTAGTATCATATTTTTGAACGGTAATATTGATGATGATGATCAAGAGTACCGCAGTGTTTTCTTTTCAATGGTGGATAAAGCCATAGCTCAATCTCGCCATCTGAAGCTCAAAAAATTCCAACTGAGTACCAGTTATGATGATAGATTTGAATCGCAAGTCAATAACTGGATTCGTTATGCTATTAGTTGTAATGTCAAAGATCTTGATTTATCGTTTTGGTGTAATGGATGGAAGATGGTTACGATTGTGTTAGACGAGCTGTTTTTCATCAATTCACATTTTACTCATCTTAAATTGTCATGCGACTTTGTTAATCCAACTGGTGCATTTAGTTGGAAAAACCTTAAGTCTTTGTCTCTTTCAAATGTGGAATTAAATGAAACTTTGATCCAAAATATATTATCCGGAAGTCCTCTTCTGGAAACATTCAAGTTGAACGATTGTCATGGTCGTTTAAAAGAGCTTAATATTACTTCAGAGAGTGTTCAGAACTTTGTGATCTCTGGAAACAATCGTCTTGGATATAAATATAAAAGATGTAGACCTGAACATGTATATCTAAATGCTCCTAATATTTTGTCATTAACAATCCGAGGAATTTACATGTGGGAGCTTCTTTTGATAGATGTGTCTTCGTTAGTCGAAGCTAACTTAGATTATATCAGCAATGACTACGATTATTCATTTTGGTGTGAAGATTATGAAGATGATGAAGAATATATAATGCTCAAACATTATATGCTACAACTTGGCCAGGCTGAACTTAAACTTGGGACGAGGTGTTTAGAGGTAATATATATATCCTTTTTCTTTTTGGGAAATTTTGTCTTTGTAAGATTTAATGTTACTTTTTTGTATTATTATTGCAAGTATATTTGTTCTAAGTAAAAATGTTAAGTTTGTACTTAAGCGTTTCGAAATTGATTATTTTAAGGTATATATAGTTCATTTCAATACTATATTTTTCTTGCACCAACTTGTTACTTCATATAAGCATAAATATATAACAAATTAGATTCGCTGGAAAACCTAGAACTGATCGATTATTTAGGCTTCAAGTCACAGTGATTTTAGCACTAGTCGAGTATCTAGGCATGGCGGCAGAAAGTTAGAACAATAAATAATTATAATTGCATAACTGTTGTTAAGTGTTACGTGAAAGAAGTTCTTGTAAGGCATTCATAATTTTAGAATAAGAATAAACCAAAAACAAAAAAGTCTACTAATTTTTGGAGAAAGCTGTTGACTAGTTTTAATAAGACATAAGGGTATAGTAGTAGTTCGACAATTCTCATTGTTTAACTTTTAAGCAAAAATGTTCTCTTTATATGTAGTAGAGAGTAAAGATAAACTCACAACACAAATTCTAATTTTAGTGAATATCATGGAAAAACATGTACATTGCAGATCGAAGTAACTATGAACCTACCTCGTAACTTCTTGCTATAGATTATCTAGTTTCTTCTTGTTGTTGGTTGTTGTTAAATCTGCTTTATTACGTTGGTTCAAAACTCATGATATGCTTGGAGTGTATACAATTTTTTTTTAATAAATTCACCTTGGGCATATTTTGTTGATGTTAAGGGACGTGATTGCAAGTTACTCATTACCGTTCTATATTTTGTTTGCAGGCTGTCTCCTTTTTGCCAGGTTTGGGGGTGGTTCGGTGGTTCCACATTGCATTGAACATGTTGTTGATGATGAGTTCTATTGATAGATGGCACTTTAAATATTGTATATTTGGCCTAGATATGGTTACTTTGATGATATATTTGTTGCAGAGTTTATCTTTTGTGCATTCATTCCAAAAGAATGACACGAGAGTATGTGGTGATTAAGTTACATTTTTTATTATGTTTTGATGTCTTTTAATTGGTTTCACACTCACCAGAAGCTTTATAAATTGGTTTTTAAAGTATACGTTTTACTCGTATTTCCCCTTCATCGACTGTAATGTTTCACTTTCATGTGTTTTGTCTTTCAGTCCAGTGTAATACTGCTGATCACTTGCGATATATAAAAATAATCAAAATATAAATTGGTCAAAATAAGCACCACTAATCCATAAGGCTCCTATCAAATCTAGACATGTGTACAACATATACCTTCTTTCCCGGTGTTGGTCTTTGGTTATGAAAAATTGGCAGTGCGTAGTGCCATAGCTTTAAATCTAAATGTAATAAGAGTAATTTCCTCTATTTCTTCTCTTAAAGTTTTCAAAACCATTGGAATGTGAAATAATGATACGACCCGGTTAGGGGTTGTATCGGGATAAGGCACCACTTCAAGCGTGTGCTGGCTCCGTCAGAAAATAGAATGAAGAACTAGAGATTTGTTTATTAACTTTTGATTGATTCATTCATAATAATGATTCGGTATATATAACCGAATAACCCTAGCTTGTAAAACAAGCCAAACATAAAGACATATCTAAACAATGATAGTTTCCTAATACGACACAAAGACATATCCTAAATAAATATAATATGACATAAAGCCCGGGGCGTATCATTCCCCACTCCTTCGAAATCACCTTGTCCTCAAGGTGTTGTCTTGAAAAATTCTCTTGATTCCGGGATCTCATATCCTAATCCCAATCTTAGTCCTATCTTCCACTCCCGTAGTTCTCATGCCTTCCGCTACCACAACCAACACCTTTTTCCTCTTCCGCCTTCCACTACCTTGGACATAACACAACACCATTCTTCCGTCTTCCGCTACCCATGCCATAACACTCCCCACTCCTTCAAAAATCATCTTGCCCTCAAGGTGATACAAAAAATATGAAGATTGAGAGTCCGCTAATTCCTCGCTTAAATTCAAATTTATTTCATCCAAACGACTATCAGATTCACCACCTCCATCCTTAAGTGTCGATATCACTCTATTCAACTCATCCTCACCAATCTTAAGCGCTTCGCCACCACCCAAAACCTCTTCAACTCCCATATACTCATCAGCATTGAATGACCCTTCAGCCTTAGGTGAAGCAAATTCACCCTCTAATGGTAGAATAACATCTATTTTCTTTTCTTTTGCAATTGTCTCAAAACGAACCTCGGTGATATGAGCTTTGAAGAAGTCTTCTCCCAAAGTTAAAGGATTGGACCTCAAAAATTCCCAAATATCTAGGTTCGCGAAGCGTGTTTCCGCCGCACGAGTCAATGAAAAAGCTTCGTCTAAAGTTTTGGGATTTGACCGTAAGAGTAAACATTGTAGATCCAGTTTAAGTCCGGAGATATAAAACGATATAAGTAAAGATTCAGATATCCCTGTTACTCGATTTGCAAGTACCACAAACTCACTCTGATATTCAGCCACGTTTCCCATTTGCAAGAGCTTAGATAGTGCGTCCCGATCGCTGCTGCCCGATGCCATGAACAATATCTCGAAGAAGAAAAAAAAAATCCCTGATGAACAGTAACTGTGAACAGTAACCGTGAATAGTGATTGATGAACAGTACTCCGGGATGAATAGTGTGATGAACAGTACTTTTTTTTTTTTTTTTTTTTTTTTTTTTTTTTTTTTTTTTTTTTAAGATTGGAACCCTAATAAAAAACCCTCTCAACGAGAGCTCTCAATGAAAGCACCAATATATACGACCCGGTTAGGGGTTGTATCGGGATAAGGCACCACTTCAAGCGTGTGCTGGCTCCATCAGAAAATAGAAGAGAAGAACTAGAGATTTGTTTATTAACTTTTGATTGATTCATTCATAATAATGATTCGGTATATATAACCGAATAACCCTAGCTTGTAAAACAAGCCAAACATAAAGACATATCTAAACAATGATAGTTTCCTAATACGACACAAAGACATATCCTAAATAAATATAATATGACATAAATCCCGGGGCGTATCAAATAATGTACTCCAAAATGGGTAGGGAATGCAGTTAGGGTGTACTACCTCAAAATTTTACATAATAAAGTGGGTGGGGGTGGTTTATTTAGTTATAACTTAAAATTTGTCAAAGTAACCAAAGTGAACGGTATTAGCAGGACCAAGGTATTTATTTTAAGGCTTGGGTCGGAGTTGTGATAAGAAAAGTTTTTCCACCCGCCACAATCTTCAATCTTTACCCGTGGCTCGCTGAAAAGTTTAAAAATATGGGATGTTTTGGGTTGTGTTTTATTTTTAATGGGTCAACCTTGTTTTTCTTCGATGGGTCAAAACTGTAACAGTTCAAAGCTTAGCTAAAATGGAAACAAGGTTAAACTTGTCACTAGTCACCCAAAAGTGCTCTCAACCGGCTCAAATGTGTCAAAGTGACCCAAAAGTGCTGTCAACCATACATGCATGATCCAGGGATGAGGCATCATCGTGAAGACTGCTAAACATCACATGTTCATAAAAGTGTCATTTAGGAGAGTGATATCACATACGCTAAGGACACCAACATCAGCCAACTACATGCCACTCTTTCACCATAGAAACCCAAGAATCTATGCCTATGACAAAGGTTCAAAGTGTGCTTAATTAAATGTGATCTATCGGTATGTGGTTATTTGCAAAAGTAAACCTGTGGCATAGTCACATTTTGCACAACACTAACCAAATCTGCAGATTTGTGATTTAAAGAAGACAAGATCATGATCTAAAGTAACCACGTAATCCATAACCACTTCACCAAAATCCTAAAAAAAAAAAAAACAAAAACTTGGAGAGGACTGGCAACCGTGCCTTTGTTCTTTGATAGTGACCTCCTAAAATCGTTGTCTTACATAAAAAATTCCTACTCTTTTCTAGCTTAAGAATGACCACAGTGAAAATGTCAACCTAAAAACAAGAGAAAAAAATAGTATTGTTACAAAAAGCCAATATAAACTAAAAATTAAATAAACCAACCAGTCACTTAAGCGAGAGTACATTTTTTAGCAATTTCCTACGAATTTAACCGGGGGGAAAAAATACCAAGTAGCAAATTTTGAAAATAATGTCTATGAAGCAGCAGTGACAGTTGAAGTATATACATACATGTTTTGAACAAATACAGATGATCGATGTGTTGCATATAGGTTAGTGGTCAAACGTGGCAAGAATTATAAACCATATTAGAATACGACTTTAGCGTCTAGTATATGACATTTTAATTTGGTTTTTTACAAAATAAGTGTTTACTTTCATTTATCAATCAATAAAAATAGTTTTCAAATCTTAATATGACATTTTATTAATAAAGAGTGTAATGGCACTACTTTTCTCAAACGATGTGCAATATACAAGGTGTATCTTCATTTTCAGAACCCTGTTAAGTGTGGGAACTGCGAGAACTCCAATTTTGCATTAGAAAATATGCATGTTCATATAAAACATGTATGTTTTCTTAAATACACCTTAATACACATATCTGTGTAACATACATATTCATATAAAACCATGTTAAGTTCAACATATCAATGCAAAATGGTTTTATATGAATATGTATGTTACGCAGGTATGTGTATTAAGGCGTATGTAAGAAAACATACATGTTTTATATGAACATGTATGTTTTCTAAAGCAAAATTGAAGTTCTCGAAGTTTCCGCACTTAACATGGTTCTGAAAATAAAGCCTCCCATATACAAGTATACATATACATATAACTTGTGACATAGTGACACATGCTCAGCGGCGGAGCGATGTTGATAGTAGTGGGGGTCGGCGCCCCCAACCAAGTTCTTGCGGAAGCACAATACATGTAGGAAAAAGAGTCAAATTGTTGGGAAAAATGTGCAGTGCCCTCGCCCACAAAATGTAATTGCCCTCATGCTCTCAGTTTGCTAAACATGAAGAGTAATTTGGATTTTCTATTGGTTTATGACTTTTTGTTTTATCGAAAGTTATGAAGAAAATAGGTGGGACAGTGAAAAAGTTAAGAGCACAAGGAGCCATAACTCAAGTTAAAAAATAACACAGCGCCACGTCAGCGCCACATAATCTCAACACTAAATAACATAACACCAAAAAATACCAGGAAATCATAACACCAAATAGCACCACTTTCAGGGACTCACCTTTTTTTAAAATAACAATTTACAAATTCTACCCTCAACAATTTCATTCATTAAATAAACCCTTAACTAATATTTCATTCAACAAATTAATATACAAATTAAAAAAAATAACAAAAAAAAAAAAAAGTTATAAAGTTGTTAAATTATTTGGGCCAATATTCCAGCCCAATGTGTATCCAAATCAACCAATATATCAACATGGCCCATTGTATACCATTTACAGCCAAAATAATAATAATAATAATAATAATAATAATAATAATAATAATAATAATAATAATAATAATAATCTCATTGTCTCCTTCCTCTTCTCTGCGCGCGCACATACACACACTAACAAACAGAAACTCACAAACACAAAGCAATACAAACTAGCCATTTGAAAGGTGGGGGGTTTGTTTTGCAAAATCTTCCTTGGATGATTTGTGCGTTACAACGCACATTGCTGGAATAACTTACGTTGAAACGCAGGCCCAACGTTCAAAGCTTGGAAATGGCCATAACGCCATAACTCACGTTGAAAGCTTGCCACATAGGAATAACGCCTAACCGGCGTTATGGCTCCTTATGCTCTAAGAGGGGAATGAGAAAGTGAAGGAGATGGGTGAGTGGGTATATTAAATATAATTTATTTATTATTTTTTCTTTTTTCTTTTACTTACTAGCATATAAGGTGACTTGGTAGTTGTTACTACTCCTTTGGGAATTTTGGCATAATCTGACGTTAGTATTTTTATGCTTTACAAATATTTTTCTGTTGTTTACAATTGATAATCAGAGTCTTTACTTCAATTATTCAAAGAAGCATGAGTGATTTAATAAAATTTTCACGAATCTTATCCATGTTAAGTAAATTATTAAGTACTTTTATTCCATCCTTAACTATGATCACCGGTTAAATTTTGTCTTAATGACACTTAATTATTCACATCATAATAGAGTATTTTAGTTGCCTTTGTATTAAACCGGTCACATCCCAAAGAGCACATTCGATAGCATGCTCTTAAGGCTTAAAGATCCGACCCGACCCGAATTATTTCAAATTACGCTAAAACATGACATTTTTTGATATTTTATTTAATCCATCTTGTTGCCAAACGCACCCCGCGATCACTTTTTCCGGCTCCACAACTGCACATGCTTAGAAGTATTAAACGGAATGCATTGTATTTTTAAATAACTATATGTCCATATCTTTTATATAATAAAACAAAACCTTTATTGGGAATTTTATTTATTTAAAAAAATGGATTCATACCTTATTTAGTAATAATTTTATTTAAAAAAAAAATTATTTTCTTATTAGGTAACATTTTATATTTATCCATAACACAAGTAGAAGATAAATATAAAAAATATAGATAAGATGCAATTAATAATAGGATTAAAATTTTTAAATAATTATCTTTAACAATAAAAAAAAAACTATAATTAAATATTATAAATCAAACAAAACAAAGATTAAATTATTTGTTTTTTAATAAATAAAAATATATGATTCAAAAAATTTTAAAAAACTCGCGCGTGCGCGAGAATTATAACTAGTAAAAAAGAGAAACTTGATAAGCATTAAAGATTTTAAAAAGAGTTGATATCAACTAACATGTATATATACGGGTAATTTGAGTTTGTGAAATACCTCTAAACATTTTTGATAAAAAAGAATAAAGTTGACAAAATGTTAATATTTACCCGTATTTAATAATTTTCAATAATCTAGCTATCCAACGTATTAATGATTCCTTATTATATCATATAGTTTCCTTATTTTGATAAGTTCCGAATTATAATTAGGGTGATGATATGTACACGGAACTTTTTTATTTGTACACAAAAAATTGTTTTGAAATGACATGTATACCCTCCTTATATTTACTCAACCTCTCATCCCTCATCTTCCCTGTTGCAAACTCATAACTCAAGTTTCTCTCTCTATATTTTCAAACTCATCACCTCCAAAAATTCTATTACTCTCCTATTCTAGCACCAGAAAGATTCATTATTCAAAGCAACAACTCCAAATTCATTGAGTGAACACATCAAAGAAAAATGACCAATTTTTTTTCATCCTTGGTGCTAACTGACTTTACCCATCGGGGAAAAATTGGGCCATTACTTTCGTAAAAAATTTGATGGATCTTTCTGTAATATTCACACTCATTTATTCTCGTTCTTAACAAAAGTCATCGTATTTTTTATTTCACATTTGGGTGATTTTGTGCTTGATATCTGGGGATGACCCTTGATTCCTTTAAATGTAATTTGTAGCTTCAATGTCTAATAATGGGTAAGTTGATTATGCATCGACAAAGAAAATGTCGATTAACAAGCTTAAAGTTATAGCTTTTGAACCTTAACAGAAAACGAATACATTATTTTCTGAATCTCCAAAATGAGAGGCGTTTGGAAGCCATGAAAATGAAGTTTTGGTTGTTTGAGACTTTGAGTAGATCTTGAAGTTATAACATTTTATTAAGTATTCGGTTTCTACAAATAAGTTATAGAAAAGTTTGATTATAGGTGATGTATTTTGCAGCTGGGTTTTTGAGTTAGATCCGGAAATGATATCAAACAGATAAAGTAAACATAGAGGGTATCAATGTCTTTTCAACTTAAAATTCTGTGTACTAATAAAAATCTTCCATGTACAAATCAATACCCTTATAATTAAGGCTTGGAGCCCAAGTTACACACTTTCTATAAATACCACAATAACAAAACAGAGTTTATCAACAACCCCTGACTTCCTCAAAGTCGATTATTCCTTGTTCTTCACGTAAGAGTGTTCATGGATACGTTAGAACAGCTATGTGCAAATCTAGAAATCCAAACTGGTGATGACGAAGATCGAATAAGTTTGTTACCAGATCGTGTAATACTTGAAATCCTGTCTCGCTTACCAACCACAAAAGACGCCATTCCAACATCCTGTCTCTCCAAACGATGGAGATCTCTCTGGACCTTACTTCCTAATCTCGTATTCATAAACAATAATAATACTAACAGCGATGAGCCTCACCTCTATTTCTTTTCATGCGTAGATAAAACCATAACTCAGTGTCGCCCCCACCTCAAGCTCAACAAATTCCAACTGCATTCCGTTTATGAGTGTAAATATGAATCGCAAGTCAATAAATGGATCCGTTATGCTATTAATTATAATGTCCAAGACCTTGATCTACACTTATGGGGTTATACTGCATTTATTAAGATTGTTTTAGATGATTTGCTTTTCAACAATTCGATTTTCACTCATCTTAAACTCTCTTGCTCCTTTGTTAATCCAACTGGCATGTTTAGCTGGAAAAACCTCAAGTCTTTGTATATTTCAATGACGGATTTAAATGAAGATTTGATCCAAAATTTACTTTCCGGAAGTCCTCTTCTCGAAACATTCACGTTGCATGATTGCTATGGTTTTGAGCGCCTTGATATTACTTCAAAGAGTGTTAAGAAGTTTGCCATCTCTGGAGACGAGCATCTTAATGACCGATATGGATATGCACGTTTAAAGGCTCCTAATATTTTGTCATTAAAAATCCAAGGAAGTGTGATGTTACAGGAGATTTTGCTGGACGATTTGTCTTCCTTAGTCGAAGCTCACTTAGATCATTCCGACGATGATTATGATTATGGGATTTGGGATGAAGAACATGAAGAAGAAAAGCTTGGTATACTTATTCATGAACTTCGCCATGCCAAGGAGCTTAAACTTGGGGTGATGTGTTCAGAGGTAACACGTCGATCCTTTTTGGAAAATTTTGTCTTTTTAAAAGTTATTTGTTCGTTTGTGATTGCAATTTACTCATTACTATTTTTTGTTTTGTTTTGTTTTTTCTTTTTTTGTAGGTTCTATCCCGTTTGGAAGATAAAGGTTACATCGTTCCATCGAACATCAAACACGTTGTTGATGATCGTCCTGAAGGTGACGAGGTTGATTGATAGATATATGGCACTTCAAATTCATGTTGGATGGGCCTCGAAATTAGTTTTATTTAAAGATAAAAGAGGAATTAATGACCTGATGCTGTGCTTCTGATCTGCCTTTGTTTAAAACTTAATGTTATATTGGGAGGTATTATTATTGACGATAATAACTTTGTGGAAAGACTAAACTCCTTTAGTTGTGTTATTAATGTAGTTCACATATATGTGGCAAAGGTGTGGTTGTGACTTTGTTTGGTTTTGAAAATATTGGGGAACTTGAAACATATATGTGTATATATATATGGCTAGCAGCACTGAGATAATACAGTACCCAAATTTCATGTTTTCATAACTAGAAAGATTTGATTAAACATATACTGTATACTACAGTAATCATGTACATAACAAGAAATATTATCGAATAAAATGCATGAGTTAGTTTTTCATGTCTTTATAAATTATAAGCCTTTAGTTTGAGATACAGTAGCTAGTAAGCCTTGACAATAAGCGTTCTTTAAGTAATTATGTGACCCTTGTAGCATGTGGACCTTAATTAGTTGAAACAGCATGCAGTCCAACATTATTATGAATACGAAAACTTTGCTAGAAAGCACAAGTTGTAACTGTTTGGTTTCTTATGCATGCGGATGCCTCACTCTGTGTTCTTGTGTTTTCCAAGAATATTCTAACTAATGCATGTTATCTTTCTAACTGCTGATCACCAGACCAAAGATACTACACTAAGCTAGGACTGCGACCAATTAAAGTGTAAAATAGTACTCACTCCGTCTCAAAATAATTGTCCAGTTTGAATTTTCAAAGTCAAACTAGTTCAATTTTGACTATAAATATATATATATTTTTTGATATAGAATACTCGATGAAAAATTATACCATTGAAAAGCACACTTAAAACCCAATCCATTTATATATTTTGCATCAAATATTATATAACATCCACAAAAATATTTAAGGTCAAAGTTGAATAAGAAAGATTAAAAAAGTCAATAGTGGACAATAAATTTGAGACGGAGGGAGTAGTTCTTTTAAGGCATGCATAATTTTAGAATAAGAATAAACCAAAAACAAAAAAGTCTACTAATTTTTTGAAAAGCTGTTAGACTAGTTTTAATAATACATAAGGGTACGTATAATAGTAGTTCGACAATTCACATTGTTTAACTTCTAAGCAAAAATATTTTCTCTTTACATGTATTAGAGAGTAAAGATAAACTCACAACACAAATTCTAATTTTAGTGAATATCATGGAAAAACATGTACATTGCAGATCGAAGAAACTATGAACCCACCTAGTAACTCCTTGCTATAGACTATCTAGTTTGTTGTTGTTGGCTGTTGTTATATCTGCGTTATTTCGTTCGATCAAAACTCATGATATGCTTGGAGTGTATACCTTTTTTTTTTTTTTTTTTTTTTAATTCACCTTGGGCCTATTTTGTTGATGTTAAGGGATGTGATTGCAAGTTACTCATTACTGTTCTATATTTTGTTTGCAGGCTGTCTCCCTTTTGCCAGGTTTGGGGGTGGTTCCACATTGCATTGAACATGTTGTTGATGATGAGTTCTATTGATAGATGGCACTTTAAATATTGTATATTTGGCCTAGAAATGGTTACTGCTTTGGGGAAGGGATCTAATAAGAAGAAAATTAAAATGAGAAGAGTAGGAAGAGTTTCTAGCCACACAATTCAAATAAGAGGGAGAAATTTAAGGGGAGATGCATCTATTTTTGTAGGTGCATCTCAAATGTGTGGTTGTGGTTACTTCTTATCCTTCACATTTTAGTTTTTCTTCCTATTTGATGATATATTTGTTGTAGAGTTTATCTTTTGTGCATTCATTCCAAAAGAATGACACGAGAGTATGTGGTGATTAAGTTACATTTTTGATTATGTTTTGATGTCTTTTAATTGGTTTCACACTCACCAGAAGCTTTATAAATTGGTTTTTAAAGTATACGTTTTACTCGTATTTCCCCTTCATCGACTGTAATGTTTCACTTTCATGTGTTTTGTCTTTCAGTCCAGTGTAATACTGCTGATCACTTGCGATATATAAAAATAATCAAAATATATAGATAAATTGGTCAAAATAAGCACCACTAATCCATAAGGCTCCTATCAAATCTAGACATGTGTACAACATACCTTCTTTCCCGGTGTTGGTCTGTTATGAAAAATTGGTAGTGCTTAGTACCATAGCTTTAAATCTAAATGTAACACGAGTAATTTCCTGTGTTTCTTCTCTTAAAGTTTTCAAAAACATTGAAATATGAAATAATGTACACCAAAATGGGTAAGGAATGCAGTTAGGGTACGTTACTGTACTACCTCAAAATTTTACCTAATAAAGTGGGTGGGGGTGGTTTATTTAGTTATAACATAAAATTTGTCCGAGTAACCAAAGTGAACCGTAGTAGCAGGACCAAGGTATTGATTTTAAGGCTTGGGTCGGAGTTGTGATAAGACACGTTTTTCCACCCGCCACAATCTTCAATCTTTACCCGTGGCTCGCTGAAAAGTTTAAAAATATGGGATGTTTTGGGTTGTGTTTTATTTTTAATGGGTCAACCTTGTTTTTCTTCGATGGGTCAAAACTGTAACAGTTCAAAGCTTAGCTAAAATGGAAACAAGGTTAAACTTGTCACTAGTCACCCAAAAGTGCTCTCAACCGGCTCAAATGTGTCAAAGTGACCCAAAAGTGCTGTCAACCATACATGCATGAGGGATGAGGCATCATCATGAAGACTGCTAAACATCACATGTTTATAAAAGTGTCATTTAGGAGAGTGATATCACAGACGCTAAGGAGCCAACTACATGTCACTCTTTCACCATTGAAACCCAAGAATCTATGCCAATGACAAAGGTTCAAAGTGTGCTTAATTAAATGTGATCTATCGGTATGTGGTTATTTGCAAAAGTAAACCTGTGGCATAGTCACATTTTGCACAGCACTAACCAAATCTGCAGATTTGTGATTTAAAGAAGAGAAGATCATGATCTAAAGTAACCACGTAATCCATAACCACTTCACCAAAATCAAAAAAATAAATAAAAATTAAACTTGGAGAGGAACCTAAGATCTGGCAACCGTGCCTTTGTTCGTTGATAGTGACCTCCTAAAATTGTTGGCTTACATAAAAAATTCCTACTCTTTTCTAGCTTAAGAATGACCACAGGGAAAAATCTTTTATCTGAGAATCAAGTTGTAATATGTCAACCTAAAAACCAGAGAAAAAAATAATATTGTTACAAAAAGCCAATATAAACTAAAAATTAAATAAACCAACCAGTCACTTAAGCAAGAGTACATTTTTTTTAGCAATTTCCTATGAATTTAACCGGGGGGGAAAATTCCAAGTAGCAAATTTTGAAAATAATGTCTATGAAGCAGCAGTGACAGTTGAAGTATATACGTACATATTTTGAACAAATACAGATGATCGATGTGTTGCATATAGGTTAGTGGTCAAACGTTGCAAGAATTATAAACCATATTAGAATACGACGTTAACGTCTAGTATATGACATTTTAATTTGGTTTGTTACAAAATAAGTGTTTACTTTCATTTATCAATCGATAAAAATAGTTTTCAAATATTAATATGACATTTTATTAATAAAGAGTGTAATGGTACTACTTTTCTCAAACGATGTGCAATATACAAGTATACATATACATATAACTTATGACATAGTGACACATGCTCAGGGGCGGAGCCATGTTGATAGTAGTGGGGGCCGGCGCCCCCAACCAAGTTCTTGCGGAAACACAATACATATAGGAAAAAGAGTCAAATTGTTGGGAAAAATGTGCAGTGCCCTCGCCCACAAAATGTAATTGCCCTCATCGCTCTCAGTTTGCTAAACATGAAGAGTAATTTGGATTTTCTAGTGGTTTATGACATTTTGTTTTATCGGAAGTTATGGAGAAAATAGGTGGGACAGTGAAAAAGTTAAGAGCTCAAGGAGCCATAACTCAAGTTACAAACTAGCCATTTGAAAGGTGGGGGTTTGTTTTGCAAAATCTTCCTTGGATGATTTGTGCGTTACAACGCACGTTGCTGGAATAACTTACGTTAAAACGCAGCCCCAACGTTCAAAGCTTGGAAATGGCCATAACGTCATAACTCACGTTGAAAGCTTGCCACATAGGAATAACGCCTAACCGGCGTTATGGCTCCTTATGCTCTAAGAGGGGAATGGGAAAGTGAGGGAGATGGGTGAGTGGGTATATTAAATATAATTACGGAGTAATTATTATTTTTTCTTTCTTTTTTCTTCACTTACTAGCATATAAAGGTGCCTTGTTAGTTGTTGCTACTCCTTTGGGAATTTAGGCATAATCTGACGTTAGTATTTTTATGCTTTAGAAATATTTTTCTATTGTTTACAATTGATAATCACGTAGTCTTTACTTCAATTATTCAAAGAAGCATGAGTGATTTATTTTCACAAATCTTATCCATGTTAAGTAAATCATTAAGTACTTTTATTCCATCCTTAAATATGATCACCGGTTAAATTTTGTCTTAATGACACTTATTAATCACATCATAATAGAGCATTTTAGTTACCTTTATATTAAACCCCGTCACATCCCCAAGAGCACATTCGATAGCATGCTCTTAAGGCTTAAAGATCCGACCCGACCCGAATTATTTCAAATTACGCTAAAACATGACATTTTTTTACATTTTATTTAATCCATCTTGTTGCAAAATGCACCCCGCGATCACTTTTTCCGGCTACACCACTGCACATGCTTAGAAGTATTAAACGGAATAAATTGTATTTTTAAATGTCCATATAAAAAAGAGAAACTTGATAAGCATTAAAGATTTTAAAAAGAGTTGATATCAACTAACATGTATATATACGGGTAATTTGAGTTTGTGAAATACCTCTAAACATTTTTGATAAAAAAGAATAAACTTGACAAAATATTAATATTTACCCGTATTTAATAATTTTCAATAATCTAGCTATCCAACCTAGCTATTTTAACCCGTATTTTACCGTATTAATGATTCCTTATTATATCATATAGTTTCCTTATTTTGATAAGTTCCGAATTATAATTAAGGCTTGGAGCCCAAGTTACACACTTTCTATAAATACCACAATAACAAAACAGAGTTTATCAACAACCCCTGGCCTCCTTAAAGTCGATCATTCCTTGTTCTTAACGTAATCGAATCGTCATGGAGACGTTAAAACAGCTATGCGCAAATCTAGAAATCAAAACTGGTGATGACGAAGATCGAATAAGTTTGTTACCAGATTGTGTAATTCTCGAAATCCTGTCTCGTTTACCAACCACAAAAGACGCCATTCGAACATCTTGTCTCTCCAAACGATGGAGATCTCTCTGGATCTTACTTCCTAACCTCGTATTAATAAACAATAATAATACCAACGACGATGAGTCTCGCCGCTATTTCTTTTCATGCGTAGATAAAACCATAACTCAGTGTCGCCCATACCTCAAGCACAACAAATTCCAACTGCATTCCGTTTATGAGCCTAAATATGAATCGCAAGTCAATAAATGGATCCGTTATGCTATTAATTGTAATGTCCAAGACCTTGATCTACACTTATGGGGTTATATTGCATTTATTAAGATTGTTTTAGATGATTTGCTTTTCAAAAATTCAATTTTCACTCATCTTAAACTCTCATGCTCCTTTGTTAATCCAACTGGCACGTTTAGCTGGAAAAACCTCAAGTCTTTGTATATTTCAATGACGGATTTAAATGAAGATTTGATCCAAAATTTACTTTCCGGAAGTCCTCTTCTCGAAACATTCACGTTGCACGATTGCTATGGTTTTGAGCACCTTGATATTATTTCAAAGAGTGTTAAGAAGTTTGTCATCTCTGGAGACGAGCATCTTAATGACCGATATGGATATGCACGTTTAAAGGCTCCTAATATTTTGTCATTAAAAATCCAAGGAAGTGTGATGTTACAGGAGATTTGGCTGGACGATTTGTCTTCCTTAGTCGAAGCTCACTTAGACTATGCCGAAGATGATGGTGGGATTTTGAGTTTAGATGATGAAGAAGATATTCTTGAATCACATATTCTTCTACTTCGCCATGTCAAGGAGCTTAAACTTGGGGTGATGTGTTCAGAGGTAACATGTCGATCCTTTTTGGAAAATTTTGTCTTTTTAAAAGTTATTTGTTACTGTAATAGTCTTTTTTTTACAAAACTATCATCACAAGCATTTTTATTTCAAGGGTTGTGATTGCAATTTACTCATTATTAATTTTTGTTTGTAGGTTCTCTCCCGCATGGAAGCTAAAGGTTACATCGTTCCATCGAACATCAAACGCGTTGTCAATTATGATTCTGAAGATGACGAGGATAATATTGATCAGCAGATGGAACTTTAGACTCATATATGTCGGATGGGCCTTGAAACTGGTTATAATGAAGATAATAGGGATTGTGTGTGTTTTAGTTTGAGCCAAAAATAAGAGGTATGAGTCACCTGATGTTGTGATGATCATCTGCCTTTGTTAAATTCTTAATGCCATACTGTTAGTCGATGTATTCACAAGTTAGAGTCCATGTAATATTAGTATGGGCTAAGGCCCGAGGTCTAGATTGTTCCTTGTAATGGTATTTATATACCGGATGATCCTCAGACCTAGGTGGCTATGTTGACCCGCCTCACCCCTAGACCACCCCGTCAAACTCTAAATATTCCAAATAGCCGTCCCTTTTTCATTCTATCAAAAAAAAAAAAAAAAAAATCCCAAGCGTTACTTTCCATCATCAAAAGCAGCAGCCGGTATCATCTCCTCAAACAAACAAAAATGGTGAAAGAACGTCCAGGAGAACACTGCAGGTTGTACACAAGAGGAACAATCTTGGGATAAAAGAGGTCAAAGTCAAACCATTATCCAAACACATCATTGATCCGATTTATAATAGAATTTATAATACTGTTATCATATGGATGCTTATTGGATGAGAAGTCATGGGGATCGGTAGCTTTATTGTGTTATTAGTAATTGTTTTATTCGTGTAAATAAAAAATAAATAAAAAAATGTTTGTTTGTTTGTTTTTTTATTTTATTTTATTTTATTTTTATTTTATGTCGAATCAAAGGTATAAATTCCCGAGACGACTTTTGTTAGTGTCGAATCCAGGGTATAAATTCCCGAGACGACTTTAGTTGGTGTCGAATCCAGGGTATAAACGTTTTTTGGAACGCCTTTTTGATACGGTTAGAGAAGAAACCGTACTGAGAAAAAAGAAAAGATAAGAAAAGTCATTTGACTCAATTCTTAAGAAAACCGTACCAAAAAACCTTTATTTAGCATGGGTTTTGTTTTTTTGCATTAGCTGCACCAAATAAAAGTTATTTGTACCAAATAACCTTTTTTTTTTTTTTTTTTTTTTTTTTTTTTTTTTTTTTTTTTTTATTTCGACACGGTTTTTAGATAATCATACCAAAAAGGGTAAATTTGTTGCTAATTTCATAATTTTTTGGAGGGAAAATCCCCGCTCTATTTACCAATAAGTTTTCGGTATTAGATTAGATATCCAAATGTTAACTTGTGAAGTTCCAAACATCAATTATATAGGAATTGATGCTTCAACAAACTCTTGAGATATGATACCCGACTTCCCTGCTAATTGTACCCCGCAACACTTGGAAATTTGTTCCTCCAAGAACCAATGCATCTTCCTCGTTACTGTAGTAGAATTTTTTTAATGCTTCCCCGTCTCAAAATTTGTCAAAAGAAAAAAATCACACAGTTTAATAAAAGTGATACTACTACAATTTTCAACCACTCAAATACAATATTCCTTCACTAATTTCCTTTTTATTACTTAAAATAGAAAGTTGAAAATTAATTTGAGACAATCCAAATGTCATCATTGATTTCTTATTATAAATCATTTTTTGTATCAAACGTAAATCACATGCAATTCAAAGTTTTTTTCTATCACAAATAATATGATTTAAGGAAGTTCTAAATTAAGAAAACGTATTTTTGAGTTAATTACAAACAGTCGTTAGTCAAAAGAAAATATGCACCACTATTTTTATTTTCTTTTCTATCTTTTCAAAAAAAAAAAAAAAAAAAAAAAAAAAAAAAAAAATCGTCTTCTTCATCCTCAAAACACTCACACTCAATCAAACGCAAAACACAATTAAAAGACCAAAAAAAAATTTTCTTTAAAAAAAAAAAAAAAAAAAAAAAAAAGCTTCGTTGTCTTATTCGCGTCGGGGAAGTGGCGAAATACCGCTCGGAGAGCTTCAGCGGTATCATGGGTATGGTTTGGCGGCGCTGAACGGGTGCCAACTCGGATTCGACGAACAAAATCACTATGATACCTATTGCTCTAACACGTAAACAGTGCCGGAACCCGGACCAAATATTACCGGGTGCACAAACTTTTTTGAACCGTAATATAGAAACACATTTCAATAGAGTGGGTGCATTTAAGATGCATTTAGAAAAAAATTGTATTTTTTCAAAAATTAACATTATATCAAAAAAAAAATCCATGAATGCTTCCGAGAACCCTTGGATCGGTCCCTGCATGTAAATATGGGTAGTTTGAGTTTGCGAAATACCACTAAACATGTAAGCAAAGTTAGAAAATACCTTTGATTACATAAAAAAAAAAAAAAAAAAAAAAAAAAAAAAAAAAAAAAAAAACCATTTTTGATAATGAAAATCAAGTTGTTAATAGTCCATTTGGAAGAGTTGAGTTGAGTATAGATTTTAAATTCTAAAGTTTCAATAAATAAATTATAGCCACTCGTTTCTTCAACAAATTTACTTAAAAAAAATAAAAAATAATAAAAAATAAAAAAATAAAACCTCTTTTTGCTATTTTTAAAAATAAAATATCATGCAAACAATAAATCGTTAAGCAAAATAAAATAAACCATCGCGATTAGAATTTTTTTTTTTTAATCTTTCAGTAAAAGGGCACTTCGATATACTTTCGATTTTTTTGGGTTTTAGTATTACAATTTTCGTGTTGAAAAATCAGATGTGATTTATTATTTTAGAAATCATGTATGATTTCATAAATCACATATGGTTTTATAAATCACATGTGATATTAAATAACAAGTTACATATGATTTTTTCAGATGTAAATTTCAATACTCACCAAGACAGTTGAAATATATATATATATATATATATATGAACCCTGTTAAGTGCGGGAACTGCGAGAACTCCAATTTTGCATTAGAAAACATGCATGTTCATATAAGACATGTATGTTTTCTTACATACACCTTAATACACATATATGCATAACATACATGTTCATATAAAAACCTGTTAAGTGCAATAGATCAATGCAAAATGGTTTTATTTTTAGAACCTTGTTAAATGCGGGAACTGCGAGAACTCCAATTATACATTTGAAAACATGCATGTTTATATAAAATATGTATGTTTTCTTACATATACCTTAATACGCAGACATGTTTATTAAGGTGTATGTAAGAAAACATACATGTTTTATATTAATATGCATGTTTTATAATGCAAAATAAGAGTTCTCGCAGTTCCCGCACTTAACAGGGTTCTGAAAATAAAGGCCCCCTATATATATATTAGACGAGTACCCGTGCATAGCAACGGAGACTCCTAGCGGTAGACAATTAACGATATGCGATATTGTGGTAAGTGTTTCGTATAACGTTCAAAATAGATATTAAAAATATCGAAATGTAATTACAAACAGTTATAACATGCGATAATTCAACTTAAACAAAAAATTTATATCCACCAAAAAAGCAAACTAAGCCTAAGATCGCTAGATAAAGTGTGGGTCCATAAGAAAAATGGCAACAGTTTTACTTATGATAACAAAACACGCCTCCTTATCATAACACCAGTTCATTTTTTTTGTAAAAGTTGTCCTCGAATTGTATGTCTACTGTTTCTCATGAATGGCCATGAGTAAAATTGACCATTTTCGAGTTACCTCAAAATTGACCATATTCTCTGATGTAAGAACAATCTTTTCCCTTTTTATTTGTTTGTAAGTTAACCTGATCCACCAGTAGACCACTATGCTGTCGACTTACATGCCACAAGAAGAGGGTACATAAGAGCCTGAAATAAAATTCGAATTCAATAAGTTTTAGATTGATGGCATGACCTTAAATAGGTACAAAATACTTAAAAATTAACATAATAGAACAGTTGACATAATACGCAGCTGCAAGAAAGTAATATAGCATATGTTTTTCTGCGTCTACTCGCTGTGAAGAATTTCACTAATTTACTACACTTGTTAAGGCAAGTCACTGCCTCGCTAGTCTAGATCAATCTTTCAAATATTACATATTCTCATCAGCATAGTAAAAATGCAGGGATCCACAACTACTATGCATGTGATGTATGTCAAGTTATAACATAACCATAAAACACTGTAAAGGATATGGTATAATGATAGAAGCAGACCTGTGGATGGCTTTTTCCTATTCGGACCAGAAGTGACTGTATTAACTCTCTCACGGCATGATCATTTTCTCTCACGACATGATCATATCCAGTGACTGCCTCTACTGCAAATTGTGCAGCAACATTAGGAAGACCTCTCAGTGTGCATGTGTCTGTATAGACCTTCCTCCGAGGTGGCACACGTGCTCTGGATATGCCTGATACACAACATTTAATAAAGCGTCACGTATGTGCATTGCTTAAAGCTGGGAATTTCAACCAACTTTACCAATTACCACCTATAGTATGTGACTTTGAGTGTGCATGTGTCACAAAGTGGTGTGTTGGAGAGTTACCAGAAACGGTTTTGGATGGAATGTAGGTCAAGCTTGTCAGTGATCACAGCAACATTCATAGCGTTTGGAAGATCTTGCTTGTTCGCAAGAACAAGCAATGCTCCATCTCTTATTACATCCTATAGCATAAGCGATTACATCAAGTTTCCAGTAAAGAAAGATATTACCACCGCATATTGGTTAACTAAAATTTTTTAAGTGTAATATAGTAGAACCACAATAATACCTCATCAAGCATCATGTGTAGTTCATTTTTGGCATATAACAAACGATCATGTTCGGTGCTGTCAGCCACATAGATAAGACCTTGTATGCTATGGAAGTAGTGCTTGAATCTGTAGACCCTGTAAATAACTAACATCAGCATTTGATTTCATATATCAGACCCTAAAGTAAGTTATTTTGTTTTTTTTTTTGGAAACCATAAGATTGTGATAGAAGGTGAGAAGGTTAAATACCTTATGTCCCAATGATTTAAAGGTATTTTATGCAAGTCCTTTTATGCTTTTGACTAAATAAGCAATCCCAAACACCATTTTACATGCTCAACTAACAAAATTATTATTATTAAATACGTTGTTTACCTGATTATGTGGTTGTGACCTCGTCACAACGGTAGATACAATTTCATCCCACCATATCCTCCCAAACGGTCTGCATAGTAATGGATAAAATAATTGTTGAAGGTTGAAAGGGAAGGGTCTCAAATAGGTTGAAAGTCATACAAAACACTCACCACAATGTTGAAAGGGAAGGGTCTCAACGGGGTCAACGAGTTCATATTCATCTATATCCAGAGGAACTGCAACACAATTTTACACCAGTTAAAATTTTAACCACTAAGAATATATCTCAAAGCAACCCATTTAAGTTGATCACGTATTCTCAACAGTAGATTCTTCGGAAGGGCCAGAGCCAGAAGCCTCAAATCCAACTTCCTTTTCCGTTTCTTTGTCGTGTTCAGATCTGATAAGAATGGGAAAATATATTCATAGCTATTACTCCGTATTATGATCATTGCCATTAATTATATACAATTTACTAAACATATATATTAGATATAATGATCAAAACATGCTGTAAAGGAGTCACAAAAATCAAACCTTATTTTACGAGTAGGTTTACCAGCCCCCTTGACATTGGCAAGCTCAACCTCCAACTCTTTTTTCTTAAAAAGGAGAAAAAGGAAACAATTAGTTTTTTTTTAGCTGCAAAAAGTGGAAGCAATAAATAAGTGGCCACCATACCATTGTCTCCCTCATTTTCTCAAACAATATGGACTTCACATTATATTAAAACAAAAGGAAATCGATATGATCACAAACCTTAAGGCTTGAAACATGACATCTATGGCGGGAACAACAGCTTTAGCAACTCACAAAAAGTGAGCTTATGGAACATAAGCCCAAAACCAAATAAGCCAAAAGCCAATGTTTTGAATTTTCTTTATGTTGCAATGATGAACATTTGATAAACTATGATTATTATAAATAGTCAAATGAAAAGCATGCCTGTTTATTTTATGGGTCAAATAGTATGGAAAGAGTGAACCCATAACAGGCTGGACAAAGCAAGCAAGCCCGTTGGCTGCAGCCATAACCCGAGTCGATACACTCCACCACAAAACATAAAAATTTCCAAACCACACAATAATTTAAAATTCAAAATACGGCTTATCAACAATGTCCTTTGACCAATAAGCTGTTTTGAGGTTTTTGATGAACTAACAGGATGTTTGTGTTAACTTATTTACCAGGGTATTGAAAAGCTCATAAGGCCACTTTTTCAATCTCATTAGCTCATCAAGTTGAACTTGTGAAACTAAATAAGCCATAAACAACCCAGAAAAGGCTTATAGGCATTTTCAATCCTACATAAGCTCCCAAGTCCAATAAATAAGGTAACACAAACTCCTCCTAAAACAACTTAAGCTTTAGCTTATTTCAAAACACATAAAACTTTACCCATAGAAAACAAACTCAAAATGATATGGACTTTTTGATGGAGATCCCAAACCTGCAAAAAGGTGGAAATGAGTCGACACAATTTGAACAATAAATATTAATAACACATATATATTAGTACCGTTTACAGACTTTTTACTATCAAACATCTTGCACCCAGTTACCAAAACCCCTTATGAATCTTTTTAAATTGCCTATTTCTTAGACCGGATAATCACAAAACACAACAGCCTTTCTAAAAAAAATCACAAAACACAACATAAGAGTTTTGTAACATGAAATAAGTCTACAATTACAATTAGTATCCAAATAGTTATAAAAATTAAACAGATTACATGATCGAAAAACTTACAACTCAGTTCTTGTGTGTCGTGTATGTTGAGATTAGGGTTGTTAATCCCCCAAAGAAATTCAAATCTATTTACATGTATAAGAAAACATTCAATACTTTAAAAATATAAACTTTATAAGAATATTTAGTAATTTACACAATAAACTTCATACCCAATATTAACAATTTTAAAAATAAAGGATACACATTCCGGCAACACCAACAGTTCAGCGGCGGCAACACGTATTTCCGGCAAAACGGCGGCGGAGATGGCGGCCAGTGGTGACTGATCTCTATATAAAACGAAAACATTCAAAACATGATTATTATTTATAGATCTATAACAAAAACTCAAAAAAAACTACAAACCTTGAAAGCCCGTTTCGGTGTTGGTGACGTTTTGTGGTGGTGACGTTCGGTGGTGGAGGGGTTTGATGGTCGTGGTGTTTCAATGGTTAAAGAGAAAGAGAGAGGGTTACGGTTGTGGTTAAAGAAAAAGAGAGAGGGATAATGAGGAGATTGATGTTGTGTGGTACAACTGGTTTACAGCCTTTCAAATTAATTAGTTTCCTTAATTCGTTTTACAAGGGGCATTATGGGGATTGACAAAAAAATTAAATTTTCACTTTTCACTTTGACCATTCAGACATTATAAGTAGTTAAGATATATATATATATATATATATATATATATATATATATATATATATATATATATATATATATATATATATATATATATATATAGAATTGCCCCTTTATAAAAAGATGATTTAATTTTCGTGTAGCAATTAACAGTTCGTGAGATATTTAATTTAAAAAAAAAGATACAAGTGAGTTTTTTTGTTTGATGAAAAATGAGCCATCAAAATTGTTCATTATATATCTTTAAAGAATTTAAAATCTATATTGAGATTTTCTCCTATTTGCAAAGTGTTATCATGAGTTCATGACCCATTGGACCCGTACCAAATATTTTTGCTTTTTGATACTTGATACCGCTATTCAAGCCGCTAATCAGTAGATAGTTACTCCCTCAATTCTATTTTATTTTTCTACTTTTGACTTTTTAAATTTGATTTTTTTTTTTTTTTTTTTTAAGTTTCACCTGAAGTATTTTTATTTATCTATACTACATATAAAGTACGATGACTCTCTCTTTAAAATTTTAAACCTACAAGAAATTAAACATGGTTTATAACACTTTAATGCACCAAATTTTCAAAATTAGAACAAAGTAAGCATATTGTATAACAAAATAAAGCGTTGTGTCATTTTAAGCCCAAAATTATAACAAACAACATTAATGCTACTATCCATTCACCAAAAATTATAACCATTTAAAAACAATGTACAATAGCTGCAACTAATTTTCAGATTTACAACAAAATAAGTATAGTGTACAACAAAATAAGCATGATGTAATTTTCAGACTTACAACATTAATGCTATTAAAGTGGTCAATGTTATTATTTATTAATGACTATAATGACTATTACTTACAAGAAAAGAAACATAGTGTACAACATTTTAATGCATATAATTTTCAGACGCCCAAGACAAGAAGCAGTGTACAACAAAACATCACATTAATGCTATTTAATGTAGTCAATTATTTAACTGGTAAATAAATACAATTAATACAGTTATTAAAACACTCTTACATAAGAAATACAAATTATCAAGCATATTGTATAATCAAATTAAACACAATTACTGCATTAAATTTCACTACAACAAATAATAAAGCACATTATACATATATTCAAGCCCGAACGGGAAACGGGCCAAATGGGCTTCAGCCCGAAAGGGCGCGGACCAAAGGGGCTTGAGCCCGAACAGGCACGGGCCAAAGGGTTCGAGCCCGAACGGGCACGGGCTATACGAAATTTTTGATATCCATAAATTTATTGTCAAAAAGAACATAATAAACTAAAATACATTATTCATTGAAAATTTTTATTTTAGGGTACCCGCTGCTGTAACACGCGGGTAAAATCACATAATAATTAATGAAAATTATACTAATAAAAATATATTTAAAACTCAATATATTCATATATTTTGCAAAATGTATTATATGAGGCAAAAGAAAATAGTTAGTATTAAAGTTAGAAAAAAAATATATTTCGAAAAGTCAAAACTTAGACAAATTTGGGACATAAGAAGTATTAGTTATTACTATTATTATTACATTAAGTTTCCTTATTTTGATAAGGTTATTAACAGCCCATATAGCTATCCAATAGGGATGTTCATGGTACTAGAATTGTACCAAACAGGGAACCGGAAACGAAAATAATGAAAAGATGGAACCGAGAACCGTCTCAAGTTTTTTAGTTTGGTTCCAGTATGAGAATTTTCGGTAATTCCTGACAAGTACCAAAGTGTTTAAAAATCTCATGTTTTTCATTGTTGATCATTAATAAAGGAAATGTTATAACAACACAAACATATACAAATATGTCTCCAACCATGCAAATAATTCAAATTAATCAAATTGTTCAAAATAACATAAACAAAAACGTGAAATGCTAAAATATAAGTTTATAATTGTTCAAAAGTATTAAGAACACACATTTGCGTTTTAAACCTTAAAAAATGCTTAATGCCCATCACTTATGTTTCCTTTTATAACTTCGTACCGTTTCTTCCATCTCTTTAACAAACTCATCATCATTCAAAAGATTTTCTAAATTTCATCCACATTAACATCATATCTAATCAATTATGATTACATTTATTATATATTAGAACCGTACCATGGTTATAATATACAGTTTGGTTCTTAGTCAGTACCGGTACGGTTCCTCTGTATTAATATTTACCCGTATTAATGTTTCCTTATTATATCATCTAGTTTCCTTATTTTGATAAGTTCGGAATTATAATTAAGGCTTGCAGCTCAAGTTACACACTTTCTATAAATACCACAATAACAAAACAGAGTTTATCAACCACCCCTGACTTCCTCAAAGTCGATCATTCCTTGTTCTTCACGTAATCAAGGCATCATGGATACGTTAGAACAGCTATGTGCAAATCTAGAAATCAAAACTGGTGATGATGAAGATCGAATAAGTTTGTTGCCAGATTGTGTAATTCTCGAAATCCTTTCTCGTTTACCAAACACAGAAGACATTATTCGAACTGCTTGTCTCTCTAAACGATGGACACATCTCTGGGCTTTACTTCCTAATCTCATATTTATAAACAATAATTATGATTTTGATTCTCGCCACGATTTCTTTTCATTCGTGGATAAAACCATAACCAACAGCTCTCGCCATCTCAATCTCAAGCTCAACAAATTCCAGTTGCATACATGTTATAGTATTAGCCTTGAATCGAAAGTAAATAACTGTATTCGTTATGCTATTAGTTTTAATGTCCAAGACCTTGATTTATCGTTAACTGGTGCTTGCTTATCGTATGTTCGGATTGTGTTAGATGAGTTGCTTTTCATCAATTCAAATTTTACTCATCTTAAATTGTCATGCCGCTTTGTTAATCCAACTGGAGTTTTTAGTTGGAAAAACCTCAAGTCTTTATCTCTTTCAAAGGCGGAATTGAATGAAGATTTGATCCAAAATATATTTTCCGGAAGTCCTCTTCTCGAAACATTTAAGTTGGACAATTGCTATGGTATTAGCAAGCTTCATATTACTTCAAAGAGTGTTAACAACTGTGTGATCTCTGGAGACAATTTTATGCCCAAATATCTTGAAGGGATTTAGCTGTACAATAGCAACATACTTTTCCAAATGTTCCATTCTAGTACGCGTACTTTTTTTTGTTTCACTCAATGTAACGTACTTTCACGTTTTGTACCATTCTACTCCACGAAACTTGTTTAACCGGCTAGCAAGTTTTTTTTCCCACAAAAGCTGCCACGTTGGTTTTCCACTATATATTATATATTTGTAAAAGCCATCAAATAGCCATATACTTTCTAAAATTTACTCTTATGGTACGTGTGTCGAAAATAACTAAAAATTTGGTTTTTTTTACGTTTTCATTTATTTTTGCACGTTTTCATCCGGTTTGGACATTTTCATTCGTTTTTGCACGTTTTCATCAGGTTTGGACATTTTCATTCGTTTTCAAACGTTTTTGTCCATTTTTACACTTTTTCGTCTATTTACACGTTTTCATCCGTTTTTCCACGTTTTCTCCCGTTTTTACACGTTTTCTTCTGTTTTTGCACGTTTTCACTCGTTTTTACACGTTTTCATCCGTTATTGCATGTTTTCATACTTTTGTACACGTTTTTGTTCGGTTTTACATGTTTTCGTCTTTTTTTTTCACGTTTTGTCTGTTTTTGCACGTTTTTCTTCATTTTTATACGTTTTCATCTGTTGTTACACGTTTTCACTAGTTTTGCACATTTTGTTCATTTTTTATTCGTCTTCATCCGTTTTCATACGTTTTTATACGAATTAAAAACATGCCAAAAACAGACTAAAATGTAAGAAAACGGATGAAAACATGTAAAAACAGATGAAAACGTGAAAAAAATGAAGGAAAACATGTAAATATGGACAAAAATGTGCAAAAACAAATGACAACGTGCAAAAACGGATAAAACGTGCAAAAATGAACGACAACGTGTTAAAACGGACAAAAACATGTAAAAACGAACGAAAACATGCAAAAACAGACTAGAACGTAAGAAAACGAATGAAAACGTGTAAAAACCGATGAAAACGTGTAAATATGGACGAAAACGTGCAAAAACGGACGAAAACGTGCAAAAACGAACAACATGTAAAAACGGACAAAAGCGTGTAAAAACGAATGACAACGTGTAAAAACGGACAAAAATATGCAAAAACGGAAAAACGTACAAAAATGGATGAAAACGTGTAAAAATAGATGAAAAGGTGTATAAAAATGTAAAAATAGATGAAAAGGTGTATAAAAACGGATGAAAACGTATAAAAACGAATAAAAACTTATAAAAATGAACGAAAATAGTACGCGTACTAGATCGGTACATTTGAAAAAGTACGTTGCTATTTACTCTAGTATTAAATATGTCACATAGGCATTTTTCCCGGTTTTCAAACTTTTTTCCCGGTAACCGGTAACTTTTTGGTAGAATGGAACAAAAAATGAAAGTACGTTACATTGAGTGAGACAAAAAAAGTACGCGTACTATAATGGAACATTTGAAAAAGTATGTTGCTATTGTACGGCTAAATCCCTATCTTGAACTAAGTGCTCCTGATATTTTGTCATTAACAATCCAAGGACATAGATTTTTATGGGCGACTGAGTTGGAAAATGTGTCCTCGTTAGTCGAAGCTAACTTATTAGATTATGCCGAATTTGATGAGGGGAATTGCTATGAAGCATTTCAAGAGGATATGCTTGAACAGTTTATTCAACAACTTCGCCATGTCAAGGAGCTTAAACTTGGGATGAGGTATTTAGAGGTAAAATTAATTAAACGTCTTTCTTTGTCTTTATATTGTTCGTTTTCGTTAATACTACTTTGTTACATCATATTATTATTAACTAAAATCTGGAAAACTCAAAACTGATTATTTAGACTGCCAAGTCACAGCACGAATTCTAATTATAATGAAGTGAAGCATGCATGTACATTCAGGGACGGAACCAAGACTAAATATGACCGGGTGCACAAAAAATTTTGAACACTAATACTAGAAACATATTTCGATGGACCAGGTGCATTTAAGATGACTTTAATATTCACACTACATAGAAAAAATTCATGGGGTGCACGGGCACCCGCGGGAACCCCCTAGCTCCGTCCATGTGTACATTGCAGAACTGTACATAAATTTTTCTTTTTCTTCTTCTACTTCTTCATTTTTTTTTTTTAAATAATATCTTTTGCTTTCAAGGGATATGTTATTGCAAGTTACTCATTACTATTTTTTGTTTGAAGGTTCTCTCCCGTATGGAAGCTAAAGGTTACATCGTTCCATCGATCATCAAACGCGTTGTTAATTATGATTCTGAAGATGACGAGGATATAATTGATACAGTAGATGGAACTTTAGACTCATAAATGTCGGATGGGCCTTGTAACTAGTTATATATGAAGATAATAGGGATTGTGTGTGTTTTGGTTTGACCCGAAATAAAAGAGGAATGAGCTAGTGACCTGATGTTGTGATGTTATGAGGCATTATTATTTAATGTGAGCTTCCATAACTTTGTTAATTAAAAGTCTCAAGTACTAATTACAACGTAATATTAATGGTGTTTTACATATGTGTCGCGGTAGTGACATTGTTTGGTCATGAAAAAATTGAGGTACTTGAAACATATGTGTATAGCTAGCAGCCCTTGTATTATTCGAGATAAATCAGCTCGTAAATTGTGCTGTTTAAGCCTAATTTCAACATTCAAAGTAACTCATTGATTTGATAACTTTGCTTGAAAACATAACTTGTAACTTGTTGATTTTGTATTCATGCGTATGTTTCACTCTTTCATTATTCATATTTGTGTTCTTGTGTTTTCCAAGAATATTCTAAACTGATACATGTTCTAACTGATCACTAAACCAAAGATACTGCAATTGGACTGCGAACAATGTGTACGCCGTCACTCCAAGTGAGCCACCCAAATGAGTATATGCCTTTCTCCACCCTCTCTCTTGCTTCCACTATTAACTCAAAGTCCTTCTTCTCGCCTACATGATTAAAGTGCAAAATAGGCGGATATACCTTGACAGAAATTCCCATAGGCGGTTCTACACTAGCAAAGTAAACGCTCCCTTTGCCACCAACATTTGTGACCGTTCTTTTAACAGCTACTTTGCCAGTTAGTTTTGGGAAACTAAATGACGGGTAGTTTAGATTTTGCATTGAGGGTGTAGTCTTCGGGCATTCGAAAGTTGGGTTTGAATTTTTATTAACATGACTGCAAAGAAACAGCAGATAGTCATTGTAGGATGCATCGTAAACGAGTCCAGGATCAGCTGCCTTTTCTGGCCTGAAATGACCCGACCCAAACTGTAAAGGATCTGCCGGATTGCCTGATGCATCTGTTATTCTCTTCCCCTCATTGTTTAATAGTGCAGCTGTGAACCAAACAATAAAAACATTAATTCTGTAAGTCTTCAACTATCATACAATCGCTTCCTTAATTCAAAGAAGTTGTACCTGAGGTTATAAGTGCTGATTTTATTGCGGCACTGCTCCAATCAGGGTGAATCGCTTTGATCAATGCAGCCGCAGCCGATATATGAGGGCAAGCCATTGATGTTCCTGAAAGTATGTTATACTTCACCCTTCGTTTATCGGCCTCTATTTTTGTTGGAGAATTACCTTCTGTCCATGCTGCTAATATATTCAACCCTGGTGCAGCAATATCAGGCTACACAATAAAAAAGCGAAATAAGTATAACCAAATTACAAAAATAGCCTTAATAGGATTCGATCAATTACCTTGAGAATTTCAGGTGAAATTGCACTTGGGCCCCTACTTGAAAAGGCAGCCACTGATGGAGCTGGTTTAGCATGTACTATAGTTCTTCCAGGAAAAATGTAAGCTGTACGGGTTTTTGTGGAATTGATGTATCTAAGAATCTGTACTGCGTCATCTGATGTAACTGCAGTTGCTGGAAGAACATGAGCATCTACGGTTAACTCAGCTCCATTGGCTGGACTATTTCCTAAAATGTAGCCAATACCGCCGGCTCTCTTCACCTCCATACCTTTTCCAACTCTCGTCCCATTTCCTCGCAAGCAAAACACAATCTTGCCCTTGGCTTTTTGAGGGTTCAAAGAGCCAGGTAAACATTGACTGCATAATTTCAAGAGTCAGCATATTTTGATTATTTTATCACTAAAAATTTTATTTTTTATACTGCAAAATTATTTACCCTGCTATGTATGTCTTTGGTACATTTTCATTCACAACCTCTGCTGCATAAACAAGTTGATACATTTTCCTCTGTGGTAGACTGTATGGAGTTGCAGACTGTCCCTGTTAGTGGAAAAGGTGATTTAGATATTCAGTTTCTGCATTATTATGTAGTATACTATACTAAGTAAATACGGGTCATATGGGACCTAACCTTGACCATTTTGCCATTTCCTAGCTTAATCGGGGCAACAAATGAACGATCAACCGAACTTGCAGCAACCGTGAAAATCCATGGGGCTGTGTTAACAACTGTCGATGCAGTTGGGCCTTCGTTACCGCCACTACAAACCACCAAAATGTTGTTTTTGGTTGCTTGAAGGGCACCCAAAGCAAGTCCATCTTGTGTGTAATCAATGGGAGTGGATGAACCAATAGAAATGCTAAGTATATGAACACCATCACGAATGGCATCATCAAAAGCGGCTAGCATGTCTTCGAAGAGGCATGTGTTCCCGTCTTCTTTACCTTTGCCCGGTACTGGCCAACAAACTTTGTAGATTGCTAGGCGAGCCATAGGTGCGCCACCAAAGGCGGTCCCACTGGAAAATCCACCAAGGGCTGAGACGTTAGGAACACCTCGGCCTCCAACCGTTGAGGCTGTGTGGGTCCCATGCCCATCCATGTCACGTGCAGACCTGCTGTCTTGAGTGGTATTCAGATGACCATATCGTGCTTCATAACCTTTGAGGTAATATCGAGCTCCTATAAGTTTTCTGCAATAATGCATAGTTATTATAAGTCATACTCCTCATATTCACATAAGTCAGCATAATATGTAGTCCATTCAACAGCCTTTTTTATAATATTGACAGACTTGATTTAATATACGTATGAAGATAAACCGTCATTCTTTTGTAAATTTAGTCTAGCATGTTAGTAATCGAGAGTCCAACGATCACTTAATATTTTGAAGAATCAGTTATAAAGCTTATTTTTTCTTTAAAAAAAAAGGTAAAATAATATAAACGGGTTGATCCGGGTCATGATCCAGTTTTATTTATACGTTGGATCTTGGTGAGATCCCCAGGATCTATTTAGTAAGATCATGGGTGAGGTCCGATTTTCAGGAGATCCAATCGTGCTTGCCTTATTGGCAGTCATGGCACCAATTATTGTGGGCTTGTGGCCCAGGTATGTGGGGATGATAGCTCACAAGATGGCACCAAGAAACATCCAATGGATGTAACCACCATTTTTATACTTATTAGGTCATACATTTGTATTCTATGAAATGGACAATCTTGCCTTTCCAATCAAACCAACATTTTCCTATTCCAATGCAACTTCTGCTAAGTATTACATGCAAGGACACCATCACCTTGATTGGGCTATTCTAATATGAAAAGTTTAATCTATTACTAGTAGTTAAAAAATTATCCATTAGGTATATTAATACAAGTCTAATCTGTTTAAAATTCAGTTTAATAGTATCAAGAGTTTGTTTTGTTTGGTTCAGCTATGAGCTGAACCAAACTATTTGTGCAAGTTCTTAAACTGAACGTTTAGATTGGTGTGACATGCATCACGGTCTTGTAAGTAAGGCGTAGTTGCTTCTAAGTATATACTGTGTTCTTAATTATACATTTAAAGGTTAAAGTTTTGAACTAATGACAGCATAACTAGTATAACTATTTTCTTGTTTATTTTTTAAGTACATACTCCATGTGAATAATGAATAAATGAAAGGAAAAATGTTGGCTGACCTGTTGCAGTGTGTTGCTTTGAAAGTGGGTCCAGTTTGGCAGATTCCTTTCCATGAAACTGGTATGGGTCCCATTCCTATATCATTGAAGCTTTCTGATTCTGGCCACACCCCTTCACCAATACACAAATTATTCTTAACATGTTAAACATATCATCATTTTTTTTCCCAATAAAATGTTGTGTTGAGTTAACTAACAGTCATGTAACGATGTTTAAAAGGCAGATTATATGATAATACATACTCATATGTGTTTTGAGCTCATGTTGTCAGTAGGAAGGAACATGAAATCTATTACTACGTACTTTACTAGTTTTGACGTAACTTATAAATCATATTTTTTTCAGTTTCGAAAATAGCTCTTTTTCTATTCTGATGATGTCAAGAAAAAGTTGACAACGATATGAATGCAGGTCCATGGCTGTATATGCGAGTTGAGCTATCGTTGTAGTGGAATATGTCTTTCTAAAAGCTTTTGGGGTCCATGTTTGACGATGCAGTCGAATATTTCTTTCCAAAAGCTTTTGGGGTCCATGTTTGACGATGCAAATGGAGCTAACTAGAATCGTTCAAGATTTTCTAACTATTTCTACAGGTTCGAAAAGATAAGAGAAATACCACTATCCATCACGCCAACAATGACATCTTTCCCATATTGAGATCTGTATAACAAGTCTTGTCTATCCATTTTGGTAGGCTTTAATTCTTCATCTAAGCCTGCAAATTCCCATGATCTTGTGGTATGCAATGAATACTCCCTTTCATGGCTTGGGGTCACCATCACTACCTCCTCCATATCTGGTAAAAACAAAGTGAGTGTCAATAAGCTTCATGAATCGTCTTACTATTGAGATCACGATACAAGGAAAAACAACATAAGTAACTAAGACAAGTGTTAAGTTTTGTTAAATGTCTGTCATGTTATAAAATTACAAGGAGAAAAAGATGTTTGTTCAAGATAAAGAACTAGATAAGATTCTTATTCTAACTAATGTCTTTTTGTTAGGATCATGTATCTATCAATGATTTTGTTATTTACTATAATTGTCAATAATCTGATTTATTTATTAGTTAATTTTGATATTACATCAGCAGTGATGTTTTACTTAACCATGTATATAAAAAAGATAGTTTGATAGCTACTAGTTAATTAAAAGTCATTTTTCATAATATAAAATAAATAAAATAAAAAATGAGCCAGCATATATGAACAAAAGAAAGTACAATATTTGAAATAAAAAACCAAATATTAACTTTAAAAAATAAAATTATTTTCTCAAAATAGCTTATTGGTGAGTAGCTAGTGACAGACTACTAATTCACATGACAAATATTTTGTTGTGAAAAGAGCAAGAGCACATGCATGGTGGCCTTTTCTTTACAACAAACATATAGTGTCTTTATGTAGTTTGTGACGTACGGTTATGTAACTGTCATTTACAAGTAGTAGCAAATTCAGTATCACATGATACACAAAGTGTACGAGTACTAGATAGAGTGGTGGTGATTTACCGGAGAGTTGAGAGGCTTCGTCGCTGGTAAGCAAGGCGGCAAAACCGTTGATGCTATGCTTGTAGCTGTAAAGAAGACAAGGTCGTGCTTCTTCTTCAAGTTTTTTGACGGAGAATAGGTAAGAAAGATGGTTTTCTTCAATTTCATGTAAAGTTTTCTCTCCATTATCTTCATTATGCCTCAAGTACACTATGTACACCTGCGCAAATTAACGAAACCAATCAAATAAGCACGAGAATGACTAGCATTATTATCGACTCAAGAATTATTTTGTGCCAAACAACTAATATCATCGTCTGTGTACATGCAGTAAATTATGGTTTATAGACACAAGACCTCGGTAAGTCAAGATTCTATGCTTTGCAATTATATGCAAAACATGTTCACAAGTGAAAAATAAGAGATATCGATTTTCTTTTACTTCGTCGTAAGAAACACAATCGTATCAATGGTAATGCAAGTACATTTGTTTTTGTGAGAAACTAAACTTTTCATACTTTAAAAACACTAGATGTGCATACATTGAACTTCCTAAGATATAAGAAACAAAGAAGTAAAAACAAGCACATATATATTCACTTTTGAGGGTGTGTATATAGATGTAACCTTTGTATCAGCACATGAGGCTAAGAGAGGTAGCAAAAGAAGAAGTAGAAAAAATAGAGAGGTGTTCATAGTTGAAACTTGAAAGGCAATGGATATTGAGTTGATTGGAAACGGGTATTTATAGGAAAAATTGGTGTGCCAATCTAAGGGTTTATCAAGAAATTAATCTTGAATCTATGGTAAGGATGCAAACAAAAAAAAAAAAAAAAAAAAAAAAAAAAGAAAGAAAGAAACCCGAGGATAAAAGCTTGTCAAATGTCTTCCACTTGACAAAATTTCTCTTTTTCCTCTTTGTAAACGCTAAAACGACCCAAAACCTACTAATGATAACCGAAGCACATAACATCAATCAATATATAGGAGAAGTGTACGTCACAATTGTTGGAATTTGAATCGACTTCAAATTCCTTAATGAACTCATGTTTTACATTATACGTACAAGTTATATATCTATGACTTACATAAATATCGGTAATTATACCTTATTTTCAGTTGTAGAGTCAAACACTAACTACTAGTATTCTGAATTTATCGAATTATTAATTTTCAAATTATAGGATTCGGTTTCCATTATGCTGTACTATCTATGATTTTGGATTATGATGGCTTTATGTTGAAAGATAAAACCCGTTATATAATAAAATAAAATAAAAATTAAGTTAAGTTATATAAGCAAAATATACCCTACTTTACACATATGGACCCTGTTAATTTTGTTTGCATGCAGAATCTCGAACCTTGATGATGATCAAGTTGTCCATCATATCACACGACATAATTATTATATAGTTTTTTTTTTTTTTTTTTTTTTTTTTTTGAAAGGCGAATTTCAACTTAGAAACGACCACCTTCGCGGACAGCGAAGGCCCCATCGCCACCCCGCCAGACTATGTTGTCTTAACCGGGTTCACGCTGATCTCAGGTGGTAACGGGTTTCCCCCGGAAACCGTACTGCCTCCACACAAGTTACCTTGCTGGAGAAACAGCCGGATGAAAACCGGGTCATGCTCAGGATTCTAACCCCAGCGGCTTGGTCTAAAGGCTTCGAATCCATCATTGCAATATATCTCCGGAACAAATGGTCAGCAAGTGGACCACAAGTGAGGACTTTCCGGGTGGTCACCCACCCGGTACTACTCTCATTTGTGGGTGCTTAACCATATAAGCCCCACCCACTAGACCACAAGTCCTTTGATATTATATAGTTGTTTGCAACCATATATACTCAACATGTAAAAGAAACATTATATTCAATTTTCTTTGAACTCATAAGTAACATGATCAACGATAATTTCTTCATATATTCACCTAGAGACGGAACAATGACATAAAATGATCAAGTGTATTTAGAATAAACTAAACAAAATAAACACGGTTTTTGGAGACCCCGCATTGAAGAAAAATTAAGGGATTTTTTTTTTTTTTTTTTTTTAAAAAAAAAAACAAAATTAACACTAAGCCAGAAAAATTTATGATGCCTCGGGACCCCCGAGACTCACCCTGGTTTTGTCATTGTATTTAGTATTTACCAAACATTATATGTAAGAACAAAGGACCCTTGAGAGAGTTATTAGATTCGAGATGGATAATATTTTTGCGGCTATTGAAAGCAACTTTGAGTTATAAGATCTACCATTGGGAAAGAATCATGAGTTGTTTACGCCTTAAGGAAGGCATCATGGTGAAACTGAAAACATGTTCCTAACATTAACTGACGAGTAACAATACTTACAAGAAAAAGTGGATATTACATAACTCCTTGGTAAAATAAAGACACCATATGATATTATGAGGTGAGATATATATTTGACATAAATCAATCAATTATAGTTATTCATTTTTTATTTAAATTAATAAAAAAATTATTTTTTACTTTTTTTAAAACAACATATTTTGCAAACGGTAAATCTTCAAGCTACAAAAATTACACTATCGCGACGAGAATTAAATTATCTTTCTATAGATATGCAATTTTATATACTTTTGACGAACTTTTTTTTTTCGACGAATTTTTTTTCTAACACCCGCCAAGAAAAATCACATGTGAATTGTAAAAATCATATATGATTTGATTTTTACAAATCACATATGATTCTTACAAATCACATGTGATTTTTACAAATCACACAAAAATCACATGTGATTTGTAAAAATTACATATGATTTGATTTTAAAGAATCACATGTGATTTTTCTGAGCGAAAATTTTGAAGGAAAAAAAAGTGGTCGAAAGTATATAACAATGCATATCTATAGAAAAATAATTTAATTCTCGTCATGATGATATGATATTTTTTGTGTAACGATCAACGGTTTGCGAGATATTTAATATTTTAAAAAAGTGTGAAAGTTTATTTTTTTTATTTTGATAAAAAAAAAATAAATGATTAGAATTGGTTCATTGATCATTCATTGATTCAAAGGCAAATATGAGTTATACATTGATCTTTTGTCATGATATTATAGTGTCTAATTACACCAAATGAATTGGTTTGTGGATATTATCTTTAATAACATTTAATAAAGTGTATTTTTTGTAGATGAAGTCATCCAATTTTCAAGGAGGGCCAGTTTAATTGACAAATCTTGTTGATGATAAGAGACTTAACTATCTATGATGTCCATTTCTTATATAACAAAGTACCAAATTAAAGTTTAAGAACATTATTTATCATTATTATCACTTGTCAAAATTGAGGTAGTCCATTTACTCATTTGAAGCAATGTTTTATACCTCGGGTCAACTTGGTCGGTTCAACCAAAAACAGGTTAGAAGTTCAGGTCGGATGTGTGACAACCGGCAATTTAGGGAGCCATTTTGAAAACCCGCATTACGTTAAAGTTCGTTTATAATTTTTATTTGGAATTTTTATTCGCAACGAACTTGTAAGACCAATTTTATGGATAATTATATGTTATGACGTTATGGAATTCGAGAATTATTTTAATAATTCATTATGGAAATTTACTTGATAATGTATTTTTGTTAAAATTCTCACTGGTACTACGTTGACTCCGGCACTAGGTTTACCTAACGGGAAATTTTATGATTCGTTTTACGAGTCTGACTATATTTAATTATTTACGGGATGTTTTCGGGAGATATTGAAGTTTGAAATGAGTTCGGGTCTCGGGCCGTATGTTTTACATTTACCCATTTGTACCCACTCGAAACTACTAGTAATATTATTATTACTACTATTATTATTATTATTATTTAAACTTTTAAAAAAAATAAATGAAAAGAGTGAACCACAAATTGGTCCTTGTGGTCTGGTTTTTCACACACACCAAACCCTCACTCACACATCTCTCTCTCCCTCATTCCCTCTTCTCCCTCAACCCTAGCCGCCGCCTCTTTTTCCGGCCATAACCACCACACCGCCGGCCACCACTAAAAACCACCACCATTTTCGTAGTCCCCATCATCTAATCTTTTAGATCCACCCCTACACGCGCCCTATAACATCATTTTGCATCACGAATCATCACCATTTTTCACCACCGATCGTTATTTTCGAAGGGTTTTACGATTTGGAGCTTTTTAGATCGAATGTGAGGCGAGTGTTACTCGTGTTTTTGATTAAACGTGACCCTTGGGCACGATATGTTGAGATTCGAATGGATCTTCACACAAAAACGGGAAAATATTCATGGGTTTATGATGGAAACTCGTTTTTATTAAATTGTTTGGTATCCGGGTTGTTATTTTGTGGGTTCGGTTCGAACCGTGAGTCCATGACTCACGGCTTGGGCATTAATCCGAGCCTTGGTGCTCGATTTCTTGTTATGGTGAGCCTTGGTTATGGCTCTTGGATTATTGCTCTCGTTGGTATGCTTGTTTCGACTCATGGGAGTCGCGGCTCGATGACGTGTATTTGTTAATGTTGCCGAGACCCGTGTGGTCATGTTGGCATTTTGGAGTGCTCCTTGGAGCCATTTATGTGACCTTTGGTACTTGGTTCGAGCCCCTCTTGGCTCGTGGTGTTTACCGCGACTCAGTCGAGTCGTGTAGACTCGGGTTTGGCTTGGTAAACCAATCCGAATGTGACCTTGATTATGTTTGTTTCTTTATTGTAACTTGGTTTTGATATTGGTTTGGTTGTTTATTTTTCTTGGCCGAATACATGTGGGTCGAGTCCATGTTTGGTCTCGACATTGGATATTGGATATTGGTATTGAGAAGTGTTGACGAAATGTGTTATTGGGGACCGATTGTGAGACGGTCACTTAGATTGACGGAGATATGTTAGTCGGGTGCCGTAGTCGGACCCTATTGTTGTAGCACGTGGATCGGGATTGTGTTGGACGGAGATATATTGATTTTTATGACTATTGCTTATTACTTTGGACTTGGACAATGAGCCGAGAGTCATGACTCGGACATGTGACCATTTCGTATGACTCGATAACTCTTTACAATTAAAACATAAATAATAAAACTCGTAATAATAGTTATTGGTAATATAAACGTTTATATAAATATATAGACGTGAATAACGGATATATAATTGTATAAATGCGTATATTAATAATAATAAAAATCACGAGTCATATTATAAATAATACGACTAAATATATATTAGGCTACGAGAGTAGCGTAATATTATTGGAAGTATTATCATAAAAATGTATTATAAAACGAGAAACTCTCGACAATTACTAAATATTAAATAAAATGTCATTTTATATATATAACGAGTAAATCTATCGAGTTATGCGGAGTAGTGGTCACTCGAGTTCAGGTAAGTTTTGTTTGTGACTTTCGTGTTGTCACGGATATATGACGATTAATATAAGCGTTTCTATAACTAAATAACTACTTAACCGAAAGGTTGAACCGGGTTATTTGGCTATACGAAATGAGTATATTAATGGGTATCGTATCCTACGACGCCCATAGGTTGTGGTATATGTAAAGGAGAATAAATTGCGAATATATATATATATATATATATATATATATATATATATATATATATATATATATATATATATATATATATATATATCGGGAAATCTGGCCAATTTGACGATGTATATAAGGAATTTATTAAACTACGATATATACCATATAGCGTTTATGTGCTATGTGCTTTAGGATTGGGTGTAATCTTGGAACGGTATGTTACATAAATAAATATGGGGATTATCAAATCGACGGATTTGATAAACTTCGGCGATTTATTTAAATAATATATTGGGCAAATATTAGATCTATAGTTTATTTATTATTCTTTTGTGTGACTTTTTGGTTTGTTTGTGTCGACCCACTACCCGTATGGATACCAAACGAAAATACACCAAACTATTACGAAATGGATTTTCGGAAAATAAAACGGATTACGTCCGGGTTTGGGAATATTTTGAATTTGAGGAAATGATTTCTGAACGAGTTGATATTGTTAGGTCGTGCCGAGTCCGTAGTTGCCGTCTTGTGAGTTACTATACATCTTATTTCTACCGACTTCTTCTTGCTGTTTTTCTGGACTTGAGGTGAGTCATAGCCCCACTTTTTCTTGAACTATGTTTTCAATACTTGGGGTGAGAAACGTGCAAATTATTTTATGTGGACTATCTATCGCTTCTATATTCTTTATAAAACTTGCTATGCGTATGGACTAGGATGTATTGTCAGCTTTAGTCACATTCTATGTGTACTATTCAAGGTTGGCTTATTTGTTATTGTCAGCTTTAGTCACACGGTTCGTGTGTACTATTCAAGGTTGGCTTATTTAGATACTGTAGCGTGCACCTATAGGTTGTTAATACTTCGGAGGTTATCCGAGTATTTATGATATTGCGGGGGTTACCCGAATATCTATGTTAGAAGGGAGGGTATCTGTGTGTTATGTTGGAGCGGAGGGTATCCACAGGCTTTTAGTGAATCCTTATTCTAGCTAGCAAGCGTTTTGCGTATATGTCCACTATATTGTTAGATGAATTTAAACCTATGATCTCACCAGCGAAAGCTGACTTTTAGCACGTTTTCTCAGGTAATTGATATGGATGCATGGATTGGATGGCTCGGCTAAGGCTCCTGGTTTATGGATCTATTTTTCTAAACTCTGATATTGAATTATGGACCTACTGTTATTTTATTTTGGGTCTGACTCTGAATGATGTTGGGATAAATGTAAACTTTAAAACCCCGTTTTGGTTGTGTTTTTATTTTGTTTACTTTATCTCGTTCTATTATGTCTTGTGTTGGATACCAATCCCCGTAGCACCCCGAAAGCTTGTTGAGTCTTCCGCTGTATCAAATTCTGGGGGTGTTACAGGATGCGAGCGGGTTTTCACTTATTTGAAAACCGGATTGAACCGACGGTTTTTTTTTGACCCGGGTCGACCTGGTTTGATAAACTCGATGGCCGGGTAATGAATTTTTGTTCTTTTTCTTTTCTTTTTTTTAAACAACCAAAACATTTTGTTTACCACTAAAACTAACAAAACCCTTTTGTCATTTAATTTTCTTTAAACTAAAATTTGTGTTCAATTAAGTTTTATATTTATTTGAAGAAAGACAAACATATTATGATTTGAAAAATTTATAGTCAAATTGAAAAGTTAAAGTGGTGGTAAGTCGTATGGTTAAGTTTTGATGAAACAAAAAATTAGAGTTATAAACTATTGTTGGTATTATATTTACTTGATTTAAAAAGTTCGTTAATCTATACTACTATATAAAGCATTTAAGTTGTGGGTTTCACAAAAAATTAAGATAAGGAGCTCCAATTATGGAGTGACATGTGTCACTTATCAACTAAAAAATCACTTTTATTTTCAAATTGAAATATCTTTTGATCTATTTATTTTTTTAATGATCTAATTTTACCATATTTTTTAAAATTTTGTGCTCTTTAATTCAACATACATTTTGATATATTTTTATGAGTTTTTAGTTTTTACATTTTTAATGGGTTACTTTGATATTTTTACAACTTCAACCTTTATTTGAATCAATACAAACTTGATTCATCAAAATTATAACTTTTGGGGGAGTGTTTGATGGGTAAAAAATTGTGAGGGTCTTATGCGAGAATAATAATGTCACGGGAAAGTTACGAGAAACCCAAACAAACACATACAATGAACACATATACTTTCGGAGTGTTGTGTAACGAATTGACTAAGCGGGTACGGAATTATGAGAAAGTTGAATTAGCAATTCATTCATCATATTTATATTTTAACTATATTTTTTTCGCCGCAGCTGTGCGCGGGTATCTAACTAGTGTAATAAATATAGGATTCTAAGAATACCATAAAATCATCTCATTTTTTATAAAATAGAACTATAAATCTATTATAAACTATGTTTGCATTTTTTTGTATTGTAGATATGACACTAAAACCAAATAGAGTTATCTTATTTTTATCGGTCGAATTGAATGTAAGTTCGAGATCAGACAAATATTTACAATCCAAAATGTTATGAAAAGTATATATATGTATAGAATCAGTTAAACCCAACGGTTGAATCAGTGACCTTGTGAACCGGCCATTTAACCCGGTCAATTTAAAAACACGTTTTAAAAAAGTTACATAACTTTTGCAATGTCATTGGGAGTAGAATCTGATCTATAGAATATTTTGACCACGAACTTTATAAAAGTGAAAGCTATATGAAGATGAAGGATCCAAGTGAGATATCCCACTCCACCTCAATCTTGCATGCCATTTCTTGATGACCATTCGATTCTAGTTCTTCGAGTACACTTCAAGCCCCTCTATCACTTAATCCGAGTCAAAGTGGGCCGATGCAAAGGACCACCCGTGCTCCTTTTCTCGTTTCAAATATTCTCTTTTTTAACTCGTTATGTAAAAGTCTAAGTGTATTATGATAGAAAGCAAACAAATGCGCATTTGACAAGAGTTCAAGACAAATTCTTCGTTTAAAGGTAGCCCCTCGATGACCATAGCATGGTCATCCGCTATCTGATCATGACATTATCACAATATGGAAGTCGAAATCAACAAATCAAACATAAAAACCACCCTTTGACATATGAACTACTAGCCGATGATCACATAGAATCAAAATCTAATCCAACTTACCAAGAGTGGTCCTTTGGACCCAAACTAGGTCCATTTTGCAAGTTAACCACATATCCACAACTTGTAGCTTTTAGCACATACTCCTATGTACCCACACCTTAAAAACGAACTTCAAACCTAGTCTTTTTTTCTATTTGGACCCTACATGTACGTAAGAACCAATCAATATAGTTTAGTCATGCTCCCTAAAAATAGGGTGTCACTGGATGAGATCAAATCTTACTATATATAACTTACTGTGTAAAGTTTGTTAAGAAAAATGAAAGTGATCATCAAAAGGAAGCAAGTAAGCTCGAAAGATTGTGACGGATCCGTCATCTTAAACTTTTTTGTCACTAGAAAACCTTTTGTCAGACACTTTTTTGATATGCTTGCGCGATATTTTTGTCACGGAAAAACTTTTTTTCGGGTGACTCTAAAAAAATGGAGGGACACATGGTAATTTTACTCTATTCACGACATTTACTTGTTTGCACCATGGATATGTTGCGAACCTCTTATGTTTATTTTGGTAAACAACAAAGATTTTGTCTAGTTTGGTGCAAATAATCCATGTTAAGCGGTCCGTTTTAGTGTTTCCTTTAGTGTAAAACCGGTGGCTTCCATGAAAAACTTAATTACTTCTTAAACTTATTTTCGGCTTATCCTTTTCAAACTAAGAACCTCAAGTTCTCATTTGTTTCAGTGTCCCATTTTGGACCAAACTGATTCAGCACGTACTAAAACCGGGGCTGTTATCATCTCAATAGAAACCCCCACTAATCCACGGGATCAATCTTTTAAACATACCCAATTGAAACAAAGAATGTTTCTTTCATAAATATGAATCCTGCTTGTGAGACCAAAGTGTACTTCAAATAGCAATATACGAGACAAATTAATAACAAAACTAAAATTTTATTATAACGGTAACCTCAAGTTCCTTCAAAACTGTCAAAACTGAAATGTAAAGATACCGACGGCCTTTGGACAATAAAGCACGCAAAAAAAAAAAGGGAACTCAAAAAACAACCATATACTATTCTTCCCAAAATTTCCCTCAGAGAAAAAAACCTGTTAAGGCCTAAGAGATATAGCTAAGTTCATGAACTCCAACCTACTTCCGTATATCTATAGCTACCCTGATCCGTTTTCTGCATATCAAATCAGTCTGCAAGATTCTTCAACAAAGCCACCACATCAGCTGCAGAACTCAAGAGATACCTTGCATTTGACCGCTTCCTTCCAACAGCACACGAGAAGTAGTTGTCACCTTGGAGATCCAATACTGATGAACCGTTGTTGGATGCATGTGTTTGCATTGATCCATTGTTAGTGCAGCCACTATCACTTTCTGAAGTTATATTGGGCTCGTCATCAAACTTGGCTATCTCTTCCGAATAATTCGAAGAAATACCAGGACTCCCAAAACTTGAGGTTGGTGTTAGTGCAGGCAGTTCAGGTTCAAAAAATGTGAATATATCTTCATCCTAAACAGTAATAAACACAAGGGTAAATGATAATTGCTTATAAGTCAATGTTCAATTCGAAAAATTCAAATAATCATCTACTAGAAAGTCAACTGATGCAATATTAGTGCAAGTACCTTTTGAAGGAAATGACCAACACAGAGTACATAGTCGATTGGAGACTTCATATCTTTTTCATGTATAATCTGTCCTAAAAGGCCACTTACGCCCACACCCTAAACAGATATTGAAATAAGAGTTAAAGATCAATGTGGGTTCATGAGATTATACAGCCACACAAAAAGGGTGATGAAAAAAATTCAAACCTTGGTGACTCCATTAGCTCGGACCTCAACTGATCTCCCACCTTGAACAACTTCTACTGAAGCATTCGATATTGGTCCAGTCCACAAATGCTGCAGCATGTCCCTTGCTTGAAGCCTTCCAAACTCGATATCTTTCATAATAGATCAACCCAAAGGTTAATAATGCAAGAACTTGAGGTCACAAACCTAATAAAACATAGTAAATATGAAGTGGAACATTGGGTACTAACCTGCATACTTATAGTTCCAAACAATTGATGTCTCACGAAGCTCATAGTAAGACCGTGGAGTTCTTTCAGTGAAGTACTCAAAGACATCCTGTGAAGTGGAAACCAACATCAGTTTGCAGAATTACCAAAAATAGTAGGAAAATAAAGTTAAAAATGGACACACACCTTCACGCTTTCGATCCAATCTAAATTTATATTATCGGTCAAGTTTTGTATCCATTTCTTGCTAGCTGTTCTTAAAAACACACCATGCTCAGCTGCAAGCCATATATTGAAGTCTTCAAAGTTCTGCAGAAACATTGAGTCAGCAAAAGGGTACTTGCTAGAAACGAGACTACTATAAATACAAATTATACAGAATCGTTTCTACCTCATCAAGGACAGATCGATGGCTTCCACTTACGACAACAACTGTTGTCCTTGGATCAGCACAAAGCTTCTTTAGGGGCTCTTTTAACTCAGGGTGGAGGTGTAGCTCCATTTCTTTGAACTGATCTATCCTTCTGTCAGGAGCATTCACTGGTTCGGTAATTGTTGCATTGAATCCCTGTAAAGTGCAAAATAAGAAAATGTGGCATGAAACACTGTACAAAAAGGCCATTTTTTATATTTAGTGCTGTATATAATATACATTTAGATTCTTTAGAAATTATTAAATAAATTGGCTAAAAATGACTTTTTCGAGTGGAACATAGTGAGAAAAAGAAAACCAAAAGATTATATACCAATATCAGCAAACGGTTAGTGGAAGAATGATAGCGGTCAATTGCACGTTCAGTTTGAAGCAGAGGTGGAATCTGTGTGGTTCTCAATTCAGCTTCCACGACCGTATCATTAAGTTCACTACATGAAGAAAGAGATACAATCACAAACAAAGAAAGATACACAAGAACAAAAAAGAGAATAAATAAATAAAATGATACACAAACCTGACAAAAGTTTCAGCCCATTCTTGAGATGTATGAGTAGTGACATGCATGTAGTTATGATTGTGTCGTTTTTCCCTCTCATCAGATGGCATGTTCAGGGCATAAGAAATTGAAGAAGCTACTTCCGTCACATTCCACGGATTCACCAAAAGTGCCCCTGCACCAAGAGACTGTGCTGCCCCTGCAAACTATGTAAATGCAACATAGAAATGATTACACAAGGAAAAGCCAAAAAAAATAATTAGGGATATTAGAGAAAGATGATTTAGTACCTCACTTAGAATCAAAACACCTTTCTTTGAAGCTTGGCAGGCCACAAACTCATAACTCACAAGATTCATTCCGTCCCTTAAAGATGTAATGAGTGCCACATCTGATCTCACACAAGTAAAGCATTCTAAGTGTTATAGAAAGACCATTATATAACTTAACATTGGAGACCAAGAGTTTTTAAAACTATACCAGTAATGGCATAGAGTGCACATAAGGCATGAAAGTCAAGTGATCGATCCTGTAGAATGCCATAAAAAAAGTTAGGATTTTTAAACAAGATCTTGAATAGGAAGATTTATACTTAGATTTCAGTTGAATCAATGAGAGTACCAGATGATGAATTGGGACGGTTGTGAGTGTCCCGAATTTTCCATTAATCCGTCCAACAATTTCATGAACTTGACACGTAAGCTTTTGATCTGTCAAAGAAACAGAATATACTCATGAGGTCATGATCAATAAACCAATAGAGCAATAAGTCAGTCAATATAGTTAAACATACACTCGGGGACGTCTGTTCTTGTTGGCACAGCAATCTGAAGCAAAACTACTTTATCACGCCAATTTGGATTGTCTTCAAGGAACTTTTCAAATGCTAGTAGCTTTTGTGGAATTCCCTTGATCATGTCAAGGCGATCAACTCCTAGCATCACCTGTATGACTAAACACTTAATTTCTGCAACTTTTCTATATAAATCTGTATTAAACTTTAGAGAAAACAAGCAAAATGAACAATCTTTGCTCACCTTTCGACCAGCAAATCTCTCCTGAAATTCCTTTATGTGATTCTTGACTTGAGGAAGTTGTATGGCTCTTGTAAATCTATCTGAATCTATCCCAATGGGAAACTGCGGTTTTCAAGTTACAACATTTATTGTTAGCAGCTTCAATATTACAAAACATATATCTGTAAGTATAGATATGAATAACTTAATAAGCTCAATAAATCATAAGTAAATATACCGCAGCTACACGAGTAAGTCTCCCTTGATCTTCCACACCTTCTGGGGTACCCTCAAGCCCAAGAATACGAGTGCAAGCACTCATGAAATGCCTTGCATAATCATAAGTGTGAAATCTGAATACAGAAAAGGCGATGATCAGTTATTGAGTTGACATAAATAGTATGCAAATGATTAATACTTTTTTGGTCATTACCCGACTAAATCAGCAGCAAGAACGGCTGTAAGCAGTTCTGATCGGGACGGCATTGTCCTATGGATCTCAGAGGATGGGAATGGAGTATGCAGAAACCAGCCAACTTTCATGTTCGGGTTCGCTTCTTTTAGACACTTTGGAAGAAACATAAGATGGTAGTCATGACACCAAACAATATCTCCTTCTTGATAATGTTCATTAACTACATCAGCAAACATTTGATTCGCCTTCTTGTAGGCTTCGAATTGTGACTCAAAGCTACAGATAGTTGCAAGCCAATCCTCATGGGGAAGACCAAGGTAATGAAAGAGTGGCCAAAGGATATTGTTACAGTAACCGTTGTAATACAGATTAACAAGATCTTCATCAAGAAAAACAGGAACACATCTCTGCATAATGCATACTAACAAAACGTTTAAAAAAGATTATACTTTTTGGTAACTATAAGTATTAAAGATTTATGATTATCAAATTATGTCTTTGAATATATAACTAACCTTTTCAGCTAAAGATTCAGTAAGCGATTTCTGTCCAATTTCATCAGGTACATTTACACCAGCCCATCCAATCCATCTTGTTTCGAATTCCGTTACGCCTTCACGTAAATTAAAAAGGTTAGAATCCCAGCAATATTAAACAATTCATCAATAATGTTTTCATCTATACCCCAGTTTGTAATGAATAGATAGACAAATAACTTACCCAAAAGTGCACTGACTAAGCCGCCAGCACTCACATCAAGTTGCCAAGATGCATCACCCTTCCTAACTGCCGATACGGGAAGGCGATTGGCTACAACCAATAGCCGTTGTTTGAAAGGTCTATTCTCACATTCACTGCTAACTATCGTGCATGCTTTGACTCCATTCACTAACGCTTCTTCAGAAGTCAAGCTATCAGTTTTGGATGTAAGATCATCCTTATTACTACTGTCCATAGCTCCATTAGTATGAACATCCTCATGGTGAGATTTCAATGATTTCCTTAACTCTCGTTCCTTAATGAGTCTTTCAAGCCTAGTCTGAAGTACTGTTGACGTATTGTTGTAGTCGTCTACAAGCCTATTCGATTTCTTCAATTCATTCTACAATTCAAGAAAACGTTTATTATCAAAATCAGCTTTTCGCTATATTAACAAGTTACATTACATGAGAAAGCAGTTTTAGTAACGTAATCAATAAAGAAATCAGATAATAAAAATTAAATGGTCTCTATCCAAACACTCAAAATGCAATAATCAGGTTAAAAAGGCAATAATAAAGACATTAAATTAACTTGTAAACCACACTCTTATCTTCAAACAAAACTATGTACATTGTAAACAAAATTTAAGTGAAAGAAACAAAATTCACAACTCAAACACTCATTGATTATACAGAACTCTAACCAATACATAACATTAGATATACTACACAAATCAACATACAGATATTGGCCAACATTAATTATAAACTTACACAAGAAAGTAAATTACAACAACTTCAAGAAATCCAAGATTCTTCCAAAACTCAAATCCAAATAAAAAACCAACACAAACCCACATTACAAAATCAAAACCCCATCAAAACATGAACTGGGCTAGCAAAAAGATTCAAGAAACAAGAATTTAAAAAATCTTTATTACTCATAAAAACAATATAAAAAAAGGGTTCTTGATGTATTATACCAAATCGTGTTCAAGACTGGTGATCTCTTCAGATGAGTTTAACTTCTGCATTGTTGTTGCTTTGTTTCAAAGAACAAAACCCTAAAGTGATGATGATATTGTGTAAGGTTCGTATCCATTTAATATATATAGACACAAGAAGATTGGCTAAAAATGGTTAAAAATATTGTGATGAGGAAAGTCAATACTGAAAACTCTTTTCCAAATTTGAAACGCTTCGACTTTATAAATCTCTTCCATAAATGAAACAACTTATATATTTAACCGAATATATCATTTTCTGTGTGTGTTATTTTAGTGTGTTTGTGTGTGTGTGTTGAGGGTTCTTTTTAGTTCTGAAAGTACAAGGCTTTAAGCCATGCAGGATGTTGTGTGGAAAAAAGAATTATAATAAAAAATATACTTATATTTTATTTAAGTCAATGGATATACTTTAAAGTAATTAATGCTATGATGATATAAAGAAAATTATTATTATTATTTTTTTTTATTATTATTATTTTTTGTTTATGTATATATGGTGATTTTGTTATATTCTTTAAAATAAGTTTTAATGATTTTTACTCTTTCCTAAGTATGACTACTAATCTACTATAGTATTTATTTTAGTGTAGTTATAAGGCTATGATATGATATAATCGTTTGCTTAATTACATGAATTTGGTATATTTTTTCTAAATAAAGTTAGGGTTCAAACGAGTTTAATGAGATTTCAGTCTTATTAGTTAGATGGAAATAGTTTTTTTCTTGACCATGTTTTGACTTTTGATTTGTTTCCATTTTTTATGTATATGAAAGCAAATTTTATTCTTCTATGCGCAGTTTATTTAATTAAAAGTAATTGCTAAGAGTGCTCGGTACTAGTGGCAAATAACATGTTATTCGTCTGTCATTTCAGTGACACCTTATCACCCTTCCAATAACATATCAATAACTAAAATACCTTTAGAAAAATATAAAATTGTAGATCCTATAAAACATCCCATCAAAATATTCATTCACTCACAAAAAAAAAAGTAAATAAAAAATAAATTAATAATGAACTAATGAACCATTGGTGCAATAGTTGGGATATCAACGGCAGACGAACGACGCGTGAGGCAATGCAGTTGGCGGACGGATGGCGGCGCCGATAGGATGAACGGCAAACGGATGCAGTGCACCATGCACTCTAACTTAAAATATCTTTTCAACATAACAAAAATTCCGCTTATAACAAGTGCCTTGGCATTGCTTTCAATTTTTATACTGCTATATCATTGTCCACTTGGTGAATGAGGTGGATATTCTAATTTTGGAAACACAAAATGAAAAAGGAAGAAGTACTATTGGAAAATAAAATAAAATAATCACCATTCCTTTTTACAAAGGCTACTCAGAGTAAGTTGATTCAATCTTTTCATTTTTCTCTGGTACGTCAACTTTTTCTCTCTAGCGACCTGCATGTGATTGGGTACTCCAGTAAGGGCGACCAAGTTCATTTAAAAAAAAAGAAAAAAAAAATATATTTTTACTTCAAATTCAAATTTCATTAATAATTAAAATGATACATAATAATTCAAATAAAATAAAAACATTACAACACTTATTACAAACTAATAATCTATGTTGTGGCGTTCCTTGATCGAATATTTGATTTCCGGCATTTTTTGTCGTTGTAATGCGGGCAACGTTGAGTCGATTGGTGTGAGATAGAATATAAGGTCTTTTTGATATTTCTTTTGTTGCTGAAATTCAAATTTTTGTTCTTCTATTACCAATCTTCTGTCATCTTGCTCCGTTTTCTTTCGCTGCAGCTCCAACTCCTTTTCCCTTTGCTCCAGCTCTTTTTTCTTCAAATCGTAGTATCCGTCTGCAAGCTCCTGCTTCTTACCCAATGCCATTGACTTAATGGTTTTCCATTTGTCGACTACCCCATCCAAATATGAAGACTTGGAAATCTCCGACGATTTCTTCTTAGTAGCCTTATTTTTCTTAGAGGCATCACGACCAACTGGTCGCTCATTTCGAGGCTCTTCATTATCAGGCACATCCGAGCCGGTTTCAGAGTCCCTGGTTTCTTTCGAGCCGCATCTTGGTTTAAAAAAGCCGGCATCTCATTTCTCTTCCAAGTCTGATGGTCCCTCAAAATTTTCCAACAATGATCCAATACAAAGACATGCTTCATCACTATTTCATATTCTTCACATGCTCGTTTGTAACCAGTGAGATCATTCGCACCACTTCCAAAATTGGTAAAACAGTTGTCGTAAATGGCACAAAATGCACCAACTCTAGGACGAATCCTATTTTTCCACTTGCTGACAATTGAGTTGTACGATCTCCCTTCACCAACCTCTTTTTCAAAGTATCTAATCACTTTCTTCCAAAATCCCTTAGAATTTTGGTTGGTTCCAACTATACTATCCTCCGACGAATCACACCAAGCCATGCATAACGCGATCTCTTCTTTGCGTGTCCAATTCGCTGAATCATTCGTGGTTTCTTTCTCAACCGCCTTCTTCTTACCCTTTGTAGCACGTTTCTTTGGTTTGACCGGTGACATATCTTCTGAAAGAGTGTTGTCGTCGTCGTCATCATCAGGAAGATCATCACTTGGAACCGAATCGTGATACGATCCATGACCCGAAACTTGATAACCCGGTGACATCTCATGACTCGGATAACCCGAACCAGTTCCAACATAAAAATCAGGATTGTTGCATAATTGATCCATAAAATCACAAGCATCAAAATTGATGTGGTTAATCGGAGAATAATTTTGATAATTTGAATAAGAAGACGTTGATGAGTCCAATGTTGGACGATACACCGATTCGGGGGAGCCATACATAGATTGTTGGCTTCGACGGGAGTGACTTTATTGTGGTTGTTGGTTGTTTTGATACGATGGAATGAATGGACGATTAATATTACTATTCATAGCAAATGGATTGAATGTTTATTGTTGTGGAGGTTGTTGAGATTGATAATCAAGAGTAGCGGGTCAGAAATTGATGTTTGGTGAGACACCGGTTAATCAGAAATTCGAATCCGGTGTTAATTGTGGGATGTTTTGTTGTAATCGGGATTTTCGGCCTTTTGGTTGTGGTGTTTTCTTAGACATTTTGAATAAAGATAATTGTGAGATTTTGTGAATTGGAGTGTGTTTATGTTGTGTATTTATAAGGTAGTTTAAAAGGTTTTTTTTTTTTTTTTTTTTTTTTTTTTTTTTTTTTTTTTTTTACTTCGAACGGTTATAACATTTATTCCAACGATAATATGGATCAAAAAGGAAAAGAAAATGTAAATGTTACTCGATCGTGACCCCGACCTATTTGGTTTTTTTTTGTCCCACGACCGACACCACAAAAAGGACGATTGATTGAAATCAATTGCCATACTTGATTGAGATTACTGTGAATAGCCAAATAAAAATAAAAAATTAAACAACCTACTAACTCGATTAGACTCGTGACAAAATTGAGTGTGCTTATTAAACAATATAATTCAAAATTCTATTTGGCTAAATAAAAAAATCATAAAAATATTATTGCTGAAGATTTCTTTCATGTTAATTTGCCAAAAGACTACTAATAATATCTTGTGCACACAGAAGTTTTTACATGTTTTTATCATTATATTAATATCGGTTAATATTTATCTTCTTCCGAAACTTCTATCAATTACTACATTCCTAAATGTATTTGTTTTTAGATCATAGTAACTCGTATTTTTTATTTTAATATCTATTTTCCATTAACAATGATTTTATCCATATTAATTAATAACCTTGTGCATACTTTAAAAAAAAATATGTAGAAAATTTAATACTCTTATAGTTATCATACACGTGTAATAACAACAACGTATAAGTTGTGTTTTTTTTAAATAATAAAGTAAAGTTAAATTTTAAAAGTTATTAAAAAGTATGAAAATTGAAAAGTGATAAGTTTTATAAATTATTTAAAATTCAACAAATAATTTTTTTTTCCCTTTTTTTTACAAAATCAATACATATATTTTTAGAATAGAGACTCTCTGATGTTCAAGTTGAACATGATAGGTTATGTTAGCGTCATTTTAAGTGAGATTTTGAATTTAATTAACGTGAAAGTAACACATTAAAAGGCACACATTTTTTTACTCACAAAATATCAACACGACATATCATGTTCAATTTGAATTTTAAATGATTATAGTTACTAGTTATAATGCCCGCGCACGCGCGGGATTTTTTCTAATTTTTTGAATAATATATTTTGACTAATTGTAATTTAAATTCCACCATAAATTGGTTAATGTGGGTCATGTTTAAAGCGTATTTGCTAGAATGTGTTTACTTTCAAATAATCTTATATGAAACGTGATCAATAAAAAATTGAAACTGATAAGAAGGGCAAAAAATGATACACTATTAGAATCAAAATCAAAGTCTAGATCTATATCTTAAACTGGTTACTAAACTGAAATCGAAATCAACCCATAAAAATACCATATGTTTTTTTTCAAACCATGATTCCATTCATATATTTTGCATCAAGTATTATATAACACTCGCAAAAATAGATAAGGTCAAAGTTGAACAAGTTTGACTCTGAAAAGTCAAACTGGACACTTATTTTGGGACGGAGGGAATATCTTTTATGGTATATTTTATAAAACTAAGGTACACGAGGCATAGAACCCGTGCTACGCACAAAGTTTGTATCTATGTGTTCATCGTGTAATGTTTGTGTAAATTGCCGAATATACAACAATCTATAACTAAGGCTGCCGTGGGAGATCTTTGTTGATTTGCACCGGTTTTTTTCCCGATAAACTATTGAACTCTTGCTTATGTCTTAAACTTAACTTTTTTAATTTGTTATTATAATTTACATATGGGTTCGAGCAAAAATTATGTAGTTTTTCCTCTATATTCATTATTCAAGGTGATAACCGTAAGAAAAGTATTTATCTGTGTTTCTTTTTATTTAAGATTGAAAACTAATATGATGCACGGGTCTTGTGATTAATAACTCACTTTATTGTTATAACTTTCAATTTTCAATTTAATGGCCGACACATTCACTTTTGCTATAATTTCATATATTATCATCTCTTTCAGCCTCTTTACATTGGTTTTTAAAGCATGCTCACTTCTTTCAACTTCCGTATATTTTTGTGTTGTTTCTACTGTTAATGTGTTTTTTAAGTGTCAAATATAAACCATGGGACAGTAAAAGTAGATGTAATTGGGATTGGCCAAGGCTTCGCGTGGGCTTGACTCTTATCATCATGTGTGTTAGCTATATCGGGAGGTGATTCTTTTTCAAGGAGACCATCATGATCAAACGACACAAATGTGTAGACCTTGGATACACAATTCTACAACCTACATAATCACGTTTATGATCTTGTTAAGATAGCATATTCCTTTGTGTTTTTATGTAACTAAATGATGGTCTTTCATATACTTGAGTCTTGCTTAGTCTTTCATAATTGAATCTTGGCTTTATTTTATCATGATACCTTGGTATACATAGATAACATATGCAAGTATAAGTCAACGATAGTACGCATGTACATTATTGTAGGTATTTATAGAAGTTGATACATATGTAGCATCTATCAAACAATCATAAAGTATCTTGCAATAAGTTTTGCATGAATCTCTCTATACAATGGAAGTGGATATTAAGTAGTAGGTTTTCCTAACCTTGTAGTAAGTAATTATTATTAGCCGCTAATTTCATAATAACTTGCCCAAATAAGATTATAATATCAAGCCACCAAGTCTATATGTTTATGTATAATAAAAAGATGACATCAAATTGCATGCATTTCATCAAGCACATGTTTTTTTTTTTTTTTTTTTTTTTTTTTTTTTTTTTTTTTTTTTTTTTTTTTTAATATAAGTTTCATAAAACACTAACATGCTTCATGATCTTTCGTAAGCTTGCAACATTGTTTTTAAAGCTAAGAACACTTGGATGATCTTTCGCAAGCTTCTTTGGTGAATTCCTTGCCTACTCAGGGCAGCCAGCTTTGGAACAATATGAAACGGACAATCCTCCTTCTCCCAGTACTGCATTAATCACAAAACTGAACATCAGATTTCCAGCCAACCTAACCCGACATAAACCAGGAATGACCCATTTTGACCCGTGAAGAATTATGGAAGTAAGTTGGTCATTATTGGAGCAATTTTTTTTGTCGACACACGCTCTTAAGAGAAACAACATATATGCACAACACATACTTTGAGAAAATGAGGCATTAACTGGTGTCTTTCAAATATTGGAGTGTTTTACATGACGTTGTCTCGAATAGGACGATGGTCCAGCCACCATGAGTATCTACAAAAGGAAAAAAATAAAAGCCAAGTAAGTTTTTAATCCCGACTGGTATAAAATGCGTGTCCAAACACCCATTTTACTGTCCAAACAACATATAAATGGCGTAAAATCAGCATTTAAAAGCTGTCAAAATCAGCGGTTAAAAGCTGTAAAAATCCACATGTGTAAGGTGTAAAAAGTAGCATATAAACTTGTGACAACATCAACGGATATTCCGTTATTCTCATTTGACAGTAACGATAAAAATTCCCATATTTTTTTTTAAATCAGAATCTGTAAATATATTAACAGTTATATAGGCTTTATAACTGTTAAAAGAGGAAATTAGATAGTCAATTCATATAGACTCCACGCTTCGTTGCGGGCTTATATAGCTAAATGTGGTTCTAATTTCGAACTACAATGTTGCATCAATATGTATGAGCCATAATATGCCGCATATCTAAATCCCATCATCAGTAGCTTACAATAAGATCTAGAGAATCATATCCGTTTTCCAAATGACCCATATCAACTTGAGTCAATTTGAACTGATGTCTGAATGAACTTTTAATATTCTATTGAAGTGAATCTTGTGAACCAAAATGAAAATTTTACTAAACATCTGTTGTGAATTCAGCAGTGGTGGACTATCTATTGTTTTTTTGTCAATGTGCAGAAAATAAAGATACAGATTTTTTTTTAATGTTACATGCTAACAATTTTTCTTGTACCCAACAACATCAAACTTGATTCTCTTTTGTCCAGCACCACTCATTTTTTTAGAGTGCAGTCCTCTCGTTTGCAGATTAATAAGAGCGATATTTTTTTTTTGAAAAAGTCAATCATTCTGTAAATGGTATTAATTAATTCGACTGTGATGATTAAACAGTTACGATAATAGTGATTTTGCAAGTTGATCTATTTTAGAAAAAAGTAAAGGAAAAAGTTACTTACTTCAGGTTGATCTGTCTCAGAAATAAGATGCTTCAAGGTTCAATTTGTTTGTCATTCAAATAATTTAAACACGATGTGTTCCATCTATCCACGATCCCGTCTGGTTCTTTTTGTGTCTGATTCTTTAACTAGAGCTTTCTTCCTTTCCTGTTAAATGGGTGACATATGGTTATTTTTAAGATAATACAACCATGAATACATGAATTGACTATATAAAAGTCCCAATGTTTTAAAAATCGCGCCTAAGGCGCGCCTACTCCCTAAATCCCACGAGGCTCTAGCCTTTGGGATTTTTTTAGATCGAGGCTCACTACATGCATGAATCCCGTAAAAATCGCAGCGCCTTAGGGATTTTTGCGCTTTTGCGCCTTGGGGATTTTTGCGCCTAAAAGATGTAACGGGGTTTTGGCCCTTATTTCTTAATAGTAAGATACATTTTGGGCTTACATGTTATATACATTTGGCCCTTTAAGTTATAAAGTATCTAATAACCCTAATATTTTCGAAAATAACTAAAACACACAATCAACAAAGAAGTATGTATTTTTTGTAATCTAATGTCTAAGAATAGTAGCTTATTAACAGATACAAATGTTGTTTGTTTAGTGCTAAGTGTTACCAAACAACTATAGATTTTTTGTTGTTAATAGTTGATAATTTGATACATGGTAATTTGTTAAATTTTATAAGTCATAAACTCATATATTCTAATGTATCTTCAGGAATTTAGGGTAGTTCATGAATTCTGATATGTTGTTTGCTTAATATTTTGGGTTTACCCACAACCTTTATTAGATGCAATAACTATTAAGTGGCATTATGCATTGGATATTGATATTTTTTTTTGTTATTTAAGCTGCATAAGTTGTCACATATGTTATAAAAAAAACTTAAATGTATAGTGCGCCTCATATTTATGAATCTCGCGCCTTGGTTTGCGCCTCGACTCGAGGCTCTTTGACCCCCTTTGCGCCTTAGTGCGCCTTGAGCCTTTCAGAACATTGAAAAGTCCAATAAAAATTATAGAACAGTAATGCGCCAGATAACCAAAACTGAAATTAGGAACCATCGATTACAGTGTGTAAAGGGGGCTTAATGGTATAGTCACCGGGCATCGGCCTCATATGTCAACCACTATCATTGTCAATAACCTGAACAATAAGAAACCAAATAATGATACTAAGTTCATATAGCAATTTAGAAACATTTATAAATGGGTCAATTGGGTTACACGTTGCCTCTCTAACGGGTCAAATGAATACGTTGAAGGGTTATCGAAAGCAAAAAGTCTACAGGTCAATGATAGAAGAAAGTATGCTAACTGTTCATTTACCTATGTTTTACGTGTATTACAATGAACAAATTTTACGTTTTTTTTCTCATGAACTGCTTATTGCGTTGAGCCTGTGGCTCAAGCCCATAATTTCATACCAATAAGCTGAATAACGAATCATAGGGCAATGTTTGCAGCCCTAGTCATGTACCTATCACCAGCACATCAGTGTGTATTTCCGATTCATAGTTATCTCACCTGCACTTATTGTTTAATCACCCATATAAAACTCTATAACCACCCTAAAAACATACATGTCTGATAGATATGATTGAATAATAATGTTTGTAACCAACTAAAAAACATACCTGTATCAATAACAAAAGTTGGAGATTCATATATTTTATAAACTGAGAACCCAGCTTACCTGCTTTCAAATATTATGTGTTGCCTCTTTGCTAAATCCAGGTGGAAATAAACCATCTTCAAGCTTACGCACTGGCGTCTAGGATTACTCGATAATCCTTGCAACGTCACCGCAACAAACACAAACTCATGTTAGTTCTTATTGAATGCCCGTATCAATTCTTCATACTGAAAGAACTGGTTTTAAGGTGGTTTATGAAAAGCTATTGGATAAAATTATTGTAGTTGTACTTTATTTGAAAATAATGTGAATTAATTCGTTTGTATGCAAAGTTTGGTTATTATTATTTTTTTTCATTTTTCATTTTAGTTGTTTTGTTTCATAAATATATACTATCAGATTGTTCTTTTTGACTTGCATTTTTTGGTTCTGTATGGGTATTTATTAATTGTTATCTGTTTTATGTTCTTGTTTGTTACTTTTTTTTTTTCTGCATGTGTATTATTTGATTCAGTGTTTATTTTTTAGTTTGAATAAACTATTTACCGATCACCTTGCTGGAAAGCTAATGATTTTATGCATCTAAATATAAACGCTCTAGAAGTAAAAATAATATATGCAAATATCACAAGCCTAAAAGTTTAGGCTTTCCCAATAAGCTCCGAATATACATAAAAACCATAACGAATGTCTTTAGTAACTTACAATAGGATAAACCTCAGAAACTATTTATCTCAAGCTTGATTTACAACCTAATTACCTATGGGAATGTATGTCTTAGTTAGCTTAACGTTATCGAGTCACTCATCTCAGTGATTTATAAGCTTTCTACTACTTCATTCTCCCAACCTACAAACAAAATATGAAGGCAGTTGTCAATAAATTATTTAGCAAGAATTATGACTCGTATATTGATTAGGAATTGGGTCATGAAAAAAAAATCTCTCTTGTATTATAGACTTGACATGAAATAAGGATAAAGATTGTATTTTTAGGCTCAACGAACCCTAATAGGAAATGTGTTGTGATGATGTCAGATGCCAAGTGAAATGACAAAATTCAATAAATTTGCAATCTAAAATAATTAACCAACTAAAAGCTTTATAAATTAACCAAGTGAAAGCTTTATAAAAACAGTAGAGCATAAGACAGAAAAAATCATAAGTTAAACTTCAACAAAAGGTTACCAATTTCGCAAGATAAACAATCATGCCTTCTCTAAATTGTCTCTTCTGTCCAGAAACATATGATCTTGGAATCTATTAATCTCTATGCAAATGTTATTGGTTATTTATATCTAATCAAGTTTAACAGTCAGATTCAACATTTTACTTGGTCGACTCTATAAGTTGCGTTTTGGTCGAGTATATAAGTTGTGTTTTAAGAATAATTGTATATTAATCTTGGGAAAATAATCCCAGCAGCGAACTGCAGGGAATTTCTCAGCTCCTATCGTTTTAACACCAATGAGTTAACTAAGATTGTTTTGTGACAGGTTTAACTATAATACTTTTGGACTTAAAGATCATATATTTACCTTAGAAATCCGACAAATAGTTGAGCGTGGACCATATCTCGACCAAAATCGGGATTGGTCTGCTGGACAGTGGAAAGACCTAAAACAAAATATCAAATAGAGCATCAGAAACAATATAACTTATTCAAACACTTGTATATTTTGTGACTACGTGTACTAAGGAACCAATACTAATACATGGATTAGCAAAATTTTCAACATAAAGAAATACCCACTTACGCTTATCATCAGGATTATTTTGAGAACAAGCTTGAGTAATGGAATGTTTAAGGTTTCTTGTATTCCAGCACTTTATAACACCGCAATAAAGTAGCATTTTAATGATTAAAAATTACCCAGCTTATAAATAATGTTGAATAAACTTGCATATGAACTGTAGTAGCTTTGGCCACCTGTATGCTGCTCCAGCAATAGCAATGGAAACCTCGTCTTTCAAGTATAAAACTGAGGTAACGCTCATGGATGCAGCCTATAATAATCAGGTTTTAGTTGAGAATTCTAGTAGATTGGAGTATGGACTCCTGTTTTTTTAACTTACTTGGACATGTCTATTGCCACTTTTACGTACCAATAAAAATGCACATTCATAAACGCATACATGAAGTGTGTTAGATAGGTTAAATGGCCCAAATTTAATAATGGGTTTAGAGGTTTAATATTATGTTGCTTATTATCAAAAATATGTATTTAATTCATAAAACTCTTTTGAAATTTTACATGGTATTTGAGCTTTATGTAATATGTAGCGAGCTCAAAGTTTTATAAAACAAAAATTGCCAATCCTACCACACATCTTTCTATTTGAAAAAGTATGAGTTCCTTTTATAGTTGCGACATTCCTGGAAATATAATAAGGTGCTCAGTATTTATTGATTTTAGAAGCATGGTCGTTGTGAAAATAAATTAAATGAGCTTACATGCTAGAGGCATTTTCACTCTTCTATCCCCTTAAGTAATCACATTATCCAGTTGAAATCACAACCTGATATACATTCTGATATGTGTCTTGTTAGCATGCAAGTCACTGTGGTTCACTTCAACTTAACTATGATTGCCTGGTAGCTCCAATCTTAGGTCACAGATTTAGATTTCAAGTGACCTGATAAACCTCCGAGAATCAAACAATTACATTTCAACGAAAAAAACTTAAGATATAGCATACAAACAATCATAAATCCAAGATTTTGATCTAGGATATTGCATTCCCATATCAAATTTTTACTTCATGATCTTTTTAACCAACAATAGTTATTCACGGTATGCATAAATACATAATATATCCAGTGATAATAAAGCCAATGAGGGGCCTCACCAATTTTTATAGTTCATAGAAATGCTTTAGAAGATTTAGTATAACATTGCAAATTAATAATCTTTTTTTTCCTTTTAAGTTAGTATCATTGGTAGGATAATGAATTGATGGGAGAAGTTCATAACACCCTTTTGAGTAGTCCAAAATAATATATACTTTTTATGGGATACATATATCTCTTGAATGCATTTACTGGCAAATGGATGAATATATCATTTAAAAGATCCTTGATGGCACATCGAGGGAAAACAGTGCATGACTTTGGGGCCATAAATCCACAACGAAATATGAAATGAACGGCCTGGATTATAACTTTTTCAATGGTATGAGCTATATATAACTTTTTAAGCAGGCCACCGAGTTAGTCGCAACATTATAAACACCGAATTGCTTGGTATCAACGTTTTGCAAGAAATTTATTTACTTTAGATCATCATACCGCGTATACACAGAGGTCTAACAGTCAAAATCACAAACGCGTCATGTAAACACATTGCACATATTACGCTGCACCTACAAATTACGTATACATATAACACTCAAATTCATCAAATAGAAGCCAAGGAACTACAATCTCTTAAGATTTATTACACACATGACACAACGCAGATTACAACAATCAATTTTATATCAAATAATTAGGGCACCAATTGAATTCTAAAGATCACCAAATCAAAGACAACCAAATATATACATGTGCAAATTTTCTCATCACCTACTGTGAAGACACCTTCATCTTGATCAACGTACTTTGTAATTCATAAAGAAAGGATTAGCAATCAGATATCTTTAGACTACTGTAACCATAAAAATTCAAGTATTGAAATTGTATAAGTAAATTCAAATTTCCAATATAGCCATAAATCATAAGGATTTTTTTTTACCCAAACTCATAACCACAATCAAATTTTCAGCAAAAACATGATCAATACATTAAAAAAGACAAAATATAATATAAAACACAATCTAATACATTAAAAATAAACAAACTATACCGTTTGACTCCTGATGGTCTTCTCCTTTTCAAAATCCAATTGTTTACAAAATATTTCATGATGATGATAAGGGGATCAACCGAAACTCTAGTAACCAAAATCTTGGAATTATTCTACACACCAAAGTAAATTATTTGTGGATCCCCTTATTATCATCACGCAGTAATTTTTTTTTTTTTTTTTTTTTTTTTTTTTTTTTTTTTTTTTTGTTTGTTTCAAGGATCGTGGGAAGAAGGGGTGTAGGTATGAAAAGGTGATTGTGTTTCTATGCTCCCCGGATGGTCCAATAGAAGAGTCCCGTGTTTTTTAAATAATTTACATTTTCTGCCTATGATTATGTAAATATAACATTGAGGCCCATGTGTATTTTCAGCTTTTTGAAGAATGTAAATACAAAAACGTTTTTTTAACTCTTATATGCCAAATTAAGAAATAATTATCTTTAATTATTTTTCAAAATCCCAAAAAATAAATCAAAATAAAAAAATTATTACCAAATAAGGAATGAATTGATTTTTTTGAAATGAAAAAATTCAATAGGTATTTTATTTTATTATATAAAAGATTTTCCTCTCTAAGATAACTAGTTATAATACCCGTGCACGCACGGGGTTTTTTCTAAATTTTTCTAACAAAATAGACACACATATAAATTGATAAATAAATAAAAAGTTACTATTAACTTTTTGTATTAGTTCACCTTGAGATCCTTGAAGTTTAAGCACAATATTGATGAATTTGTTGCACATTTCTGTAGACCATGTCGTAAATTGTTATTAAAGTTCCATTTTAGATAATAAAAATAAAAGCAGAAATCAATATGATGTTGTAAATTGTTATTCATCATAATATTTTCATTGCATATTTTATGTTTATAATGAGATCACCGACAGTTTTTAAGAACAATGCAACAAACATACATCATTTGCCATTAGAATAGCCAATCTTTTATGTATACCAAAAAAGCAACCTCGATCGCAAGCGTTAGTTGCAAGCTGATCCTTTTTTTTGCCAAATCTTCTATATGCCAACAACCTATAGTTCATAAACATTTTGATTTCACATAACTTTTTACTCTATCATCAAAATCCAATCATTAACCATAATCCATTTTCCAAAATTATCCAAATTTATCAAACTCAATACCAAAAAACTCCACAGGAATGTAGTTCTTAATTCCCTATGACCTGCAACTTTCGCAGTTAGAATCATACATACCAAATCATTTCCTTTAAGAACGAAATTTAAACCACAAAATTACTCTATTAAAGTGCATACTCCTAAGGAGTTGTATGTTTATCAATGGATGTAAGAACCAAATTACACTCTATACATACGATGATAATTATTTTCATACAACTCATCTTAAATTGATATCTTTACATAATATATGGCATTGCAATTCGATATCTAAATTTCTATATGCAATGCATATGTATACAAGATATAGTTAGCAGAACAAAACAATGTTTTTCTCATTCGCATCTGATCAACCAACCAACAAACAGAGAGGAAGAAATTTTATTTTTTTGAAGGAAATGGCATGTACGCGAAGTTAACACCGAATAACAGGAGTTATAACCGTATGCTCGAAAGAGATTTAAGTGTATTGACACTTATTAAATTGATGGCTTACCTTAGTTTTTTCCGCACCCATAACAGAAATTATACCCACACCGGCAACAATATATAAGAAATTAACCTGTAGTTAGTAAAACACACAAATTGTAACCACCTCAATCATTTTATTCAAACGAAAAGTAAGAGCAATGAAATTAAACTTCAAGCAATGTGCAAACAACCACTGATTTTATCTACATAAAAGTTGCATTATAGGCACCTCTTCAATTTCTTATTCTCGGCAAGATCCATCAACATAATATCAGTCGACTCTCTTTTTCCATTTTTCAAGCTTTGAAACTCATTACAATTGATCTCTGAATGTCACATAACCTTACACTGGGCACAAAACAGTCTGTTACTGTTTGGGCATTATGATGATGTCACAGATTGTCCCCCATTGTCAACCAACAGTGCAGAAACAATATTTAAACGGGTAGTATAAATTCTCAGACCCTAAGATCAAAGACTCACACAAAGCGTTTTCCCATTGATCTAGTACTTCTTTTGGAACAATTGATCAACACATTTTGGGTCGTATTTAAAACAAAATCTATGTCTCTGGACTTGTCATCATGAATATTTGCTGAATTTTATTCTCTTTCTAATTAATAATTAGTACATAAATGAATCCCCATAAACTCATCAATATTTCAAGTTCGAAGATGTGGAAGTTTATAAAGACATATGCACCTAAATTAGACTCTTTGACAATCTCAGACCCTTTGAGAATATACTCATTACCATTAGCAGGCAGAATCAACCCATCAGACCCCACTCATTATGCCACCTGTAATTATAACCTTTAAAAAAGTGTTTTGAACATACCACTTTGCGATTCTTGCATTCGAAGAATAAGATGGATGTTCCGAGCTCTCGGTCTGGAAACCTCTAAATGTATCTAATCACGTGCCTGGGCCAATCATGATAACTGGGAAATTAGGATCATAAACTGGATGTTCTAACATAAATTGGGGCCCAACTGCAATCTTGGCTTTCGGTCATAGGCACGACATTCCGAAAATAAACACTCAAGTTAAGATTACAATCATAGCAAATTTCGAATCGAACTCTATTCACCCACCAGTAAAGAAAATGAGCTAATACCTTCATCCATGTTGAAACTCCTTTGTAAACACAGGCTGATGGTGTTTGCTCATACACTAATGCCCAAGTTACATAAATCCTATTTGGCGCAAACCTGAAATATGAAATCCATATTAATTTCAGAAGTCCTTTAAAAAATTATTTATAATTTCCAAAGAAGTAATTGCAAAACACAAGACTAAATGAATGTACTTACTTTAGGGAAGATGAAATAGAATATATCTCAGCTGCATGCGTGGGGCGACAGATGCAAACAAAACACCAAGTGGAGGCTAAGTTGATGGGAAGCCCTCCATGACCTCAAGGAGACTTCTCTGGCTTGCAACTATCCACTAAGCTTATTCTTTATGAAGAAAATTAATTCAAGACATGAACATCAGTTTACATATCAATAAGATTAACATTGATTCAAGGTATACAAAAATGAAACAAATCCCAACCTTTCCAGTAGAAGACGCAATAAATTTTTAGTCTATCAGCTTTAATGGAATCAGTAGCATGAGCAGCTAAAGCAAGCAAAGCTGACTGTAGTGCATACACATAAAAAGCATTTGTCAAGTTCAAATTAAGAAGGGAATTCTTAAACAACCGTTGTTAGCATGCCAGTTATTGTAAAATATAGGCATTATAATACGGAGTACCTTTCCAGGTTAGCTCAAAACATCGGCATAGGAAGCCAATGCTTATTCTTAGAGTGCATGGAGGGAAAGGAGGTGGCAAAGAGGCCCCACAAAGTCATGTTCCGTCTTCTTTATCAGTAGTTTCTGCCTAGGACCATGAACCTACCATTAAAATTCCAGAACTTTAGACGGTCAACTATTAAAGATGAAAAAATAAGAATCATGGTTATTAGATAAAAAGCCTACTTGAACCTCATGTTTAAAAATATGAACCTTAACGACCACCTACACCTCTTTGACCCTATTCTATCTAGTCTTCTCACATATTTAAGCCAAGTAGAATGTTGGGTATGTGGGTAACGGGTTTAAAATGATGCATATAAAACACAACCCGATTTTACCCATTTCATGTAAGGAATATTAAGCACTGTGACATATGTTGTTGCTGCATAGTTGAGATCTAAACTTCCAATGATGTTCAAGTGTGTTTATTCTTGCTTCTTAAATGGGCATATAATGTGATCATGATTTAAATTTTGGCTTTGCTTATTGTCGCATACCGGAATATTTGATGACACCTTAGGCATTGATCACCATCTTCCCATCTTTCAATTTCAATGAGCTGCAAACACATATCTTAAATTCAGAACCTGCACAAAGCTCTCATAAGGAGTACTTATATAAGAACTTTTTGTCATTATCAAACAATATAGTTAAACGTTCAAAAGTTCGCTTGAAGCTGAAGTGCCCTTACAGTAGGCGGTGTTGAACCACTTCAAAAGCATTTCAAATTTCGGCCGACTTCCTCAAGAGCCTTGGTCCGAGCTTGACCTGTTTTTGCTTCGTCCTTTATCCAAGATCTGTGCAACAATGAGTACCATTAATAAGATGTGGGCAATTTTTATGGGTCAATAACGGTTGTCCAAGATGCATGTTTGATTATATTGACCTTACACAAATGCAAATTTCAACATTTTAGGACATGCCAAAGACGAATATATTATCACAATTACACAACCAACATATATCTTTTATGTAATAAAACAAAACATTAAATTATCACTTAACCTCTTCACCCAACCAACAATATCTAAGCCCAAATCAAATGTATGAACTTATAATCAGTTTCTTTAGAAACAATTAAATCAGTTGCTTTAGAAACAATTATAATCACCATCCCAAATTGAATCCTTGGACAAAACTTAATTATCTATTGCTTTAGAAACAATTAAATCAGTTAAGGAACAATAGAAAAATCTGAAACATTAAAGCATTAGAAAAAATAACCATTACTCAAATGAGTATTTACTAAAAATCAAAATTTACCTTAAACTTGTAATAATTTATTAGAAACCCATAAAACTACAATATTTACCTTAATTCGAGGGCTAAAACAATGGTTGTTTGACATAACCTTATACTAATTTATCAGAAAACCATAAAACTACAAAATTTACCTTTTCCCAATGTAAGTAACAAAGAAAAATACTATTAAAGAACCCAATTAGTTGAATTGATAGATTCATACCTTCGATCAATAAACCTATTAATTTTTCTGCTTCATCCACAACTCCACTTAGATTCTCACATTAGACTCCAACATAGTCCCCTGTTTCCTACCTGAAACAAACATATATCATCTAAATTTGGTTCCTTCAATCAAAGAGTCATATACATGTATCACTAACCAAGTAACTGCATGAGTAACTTACGATAATCCAGTATTAGAGATATCAATATCCAAATGAGTGCAAGATCGGTCCGATTCAGGGGAATAGAGCTCCTTTTTGACAGCGCATTGGATCTATAAGAAGACATGATAGTTTCAGGTTAAAGAAGATATAATAAGGTTACAAATTAGAACAAAGCATGAGGAAGCTTATATACCTGCATGGATGTTGACACTATCATATTGATTTACATTAAGTCTTGTACAAAATACTTTAGATTGCAAATCTCCCTGATCGGCCAACATGTGCATGAATTAGTATAACATTAGATACTTATAGTGCATTTAACTCAAACACATTAAATGTACCAACCTTACCATGTGCAGATATGTTTGAGCACACAACTTGAGGTATAAACTGTAGCCAAAAACAACGTATCAAATTAAATTCTTAATATTGGAAGGTTAGTGAATAACGATATATTTAGTGCTGCTTAGAGAAAAAAAAAGAGCAAGAACAACATATTAAAAGATGGAAGGCTTTGTGATACATGATCTTTTATATAATAAATGGATAAATTATCTCTAGGGATTTGGGAAGAAGGGTAAAAAGAATACCGGTCGAAATCAAAATCATCATCTTCCACTTGTGTTACCGGTCGAAATCAAAATCATCATCTTCCACTTCTAGAATATAACTAAAAGCCCTATATCAAATTTAAACAAAATCAATAAATTAAACATTAAAATTCATACCTTTAGGTCATTGAAAGAAGTATTGTTCTTCTTTAAACAAATTATCAGTGGAAGCACTGCAACAACAATTGAATTCAACGATACTTTCTTCAATTTGTTTTCAAATCGACAAACTTGTTATTTTAGGGTTCCACTTTGAACATTGAGGTGAAAGAAAACTGTGTTGGATGTGTCGCTTGGCTAGAAGTGTTGGGGTGGTTTTGTTTTCTAAAATTTGTGTTTTAACCCCTAGCTTTTTGGTAAATAACTCCGCCTTCTTCAATTTTTATTTTTTTAATAATTTGACACATATATTTTTTTAAGATTTTTTCAATGATCTCAAATCAAATTCGTTTTTTTATAAAATATGGATAAATTTGGAAGTATTTAGGCTTTTCTTATTCAATAATTTTTTGAAAAAAATTTAATAATAATTAATTATTACTAAATAAGGTATGAATTGATTTTTTTGAAATGGAAAAATTCCAATAAGGGTTTTATTTTATTATATAAAAAATATGATCGACAATTTCACATGCAAAACTAATCCACGTTAACGTAATTTACAGATCACTTGACTTCAAATGAGCCCAAACTTATCAGGAATATTGGGTTGGCTTTGGGCCTCTAGCCCAAATATTTACTCCTCTTTTTGGGTTCGCTTTTGTTAAATGATAAAGTTCAAGAAAAATAATGAGGGAGTATATCACCATCGTACATAATGAAATTGTTTTTTCTGGGAAAAGTTAACTTATGAATAAAGAACCATTTCTACTGCTATGTTTGGCGCAAAGCTTTTTAGAGCTTTTTAGGGCGATGAGCGGTGAGTAATGAGCTTTTTTATTTTTAGTGTTTGTTTGGCATGAGAGCTGTGAGCTTTGCTATTTTATAAGAAAGCTCATTTTTTCGATGCTTCTTTATAAAGCTGTGAGCGGTGAGCTCACAGCTACTGTTCACAGCTAATTTTGCCAAACATATCCTACGTCTATAAGAGCACAAAGTGTCGTGGCTAGCCAAAACTCTTCATTTGGAACCCACAGGGTGACACATCACTTTAACAAACCTCCACAACTAACCCTTTATGACAACCAACATCAACTTACTTATTTGAGGCCCACCACTTACAGAAAGAAAAACACACACCACCATTTTCATTGTCACCTTTCACTTTTTTCTGACCAATATCCACAGACATAATCAAGCACCACCCCCACCATTAACAACCCATCTTCATATTTCGTCTTTTGACCACCATTTTTACAGCCACCCTCACCAAAATCCGGCAACACCCACAAGCTTAATCACCATCTAAAACACCATAATTCAACAAACCTATTCCGAACAACCCTTTCATCTTGTCTTCACCAAATTTTGTCGAACACCTCAACAACCGGTCAAGCCACCTCAATAGCCGGTCAAACCAACACCCCCAAGGCCACAAACAACTGTTACATTTTAAATATATATACGTTCTCACTGGTACAAAAATGGCCTTTCGTCACACATGGTCGATTTCAAACGGTCACACTGTAACATATTTACGTGACTAAATGTATGAAAATAAAATAAACAGCCACACTCGATCCGACTTGTGTGACCATTTCAGAAGATATATGTCACACATTTGTGTATTTATGTGACTAGAGGGTAGCTGGTAAATATTTTTCGATCATTTAGTCACGTTTAATTTGTGACGTGTGGCCGATACAAATCAGCTTTAAGCATTAGTCACACTACAGATATACATATGTGACAAATATATGTCACACAATTGAAGAGTGTAACCAAAATAGATATATGGTCACATGAAGTAATTGTGTATGTGACTAAATTATATAGTCAAGTTTGTCACACATTATTTAAAAGTGACTGTTATTCTTTGCTGAATATTTAGCCACATAGCGTTTGAAATGTGTGACAACTAAAAAGTAAGTTTGAAGCGTTAGTCACGATATGCATTTAATAGTGACAAATATATATGTCACACACTTGAAGAGTGTGACCAAATGTCATATATGGTCACACAAAACCATAGAAATATGATTAAGTGTAACGAAAATTCGATACATATGGTCACGTAAGTAAATATGTGTGTCTAAAGTTTAGTGTGTGTTTGCTTGCCACAACCTAATGTGGATAGTCACATTTAGTTGTAGCATGATCATGTGACTATAGGCTTTACAATAGTCACACCATATCACAAATGTGTATCTAAATTATGTTTATTGCCACATTATAAGGGTATTATATGTGCAATACATTCACAATAGTCACATTGTGATATTTATGTGACTATTATTTATAGCAAAATGTGATATTTAAGTGTAACGAAAATTCAAAGTATGTGCAACACATTCAAAATTAATGTTGCTAGGCATAAGTTAATGCTGCTAGGCATAAATTAGTGTTGCTAGGAATAAATCAAGCTTAATGAATAGATGAAAAATCAAGCTTAATCAAGCTTTAATGAAGCAAGAAAGTTAAAATTCATATATAATAAACCAAAAACAAAACATTAGTATCCATATATAACAAAAGTAAAATAAAGCAGTTCATACATATAAAAAGTTTAACAATCAAATTTTGGAGATTTCTCCGGATCAAACGACAAATGCACATTATCGTAGTCAATAGAGTCGAATCTCTCTTCCTCACTCAAAAATCCAACATCAGCCGCAACCTCTTCCACTGAACCAACCCGCGGCTTTGATCGCTTGTATTCCTTCTCATCTTTCTTAATTTGAAGCAAACTTGCTTTGCGTCTTGCCTTGTTTCTTCGAGAACTTCACGACTCATACCACTCTTTAATGTTAAATACCTTCCCTGATTTCCTGAAATCAAATAAGCATTAGATGATAAATTTACAGATTATCCTTTTAATTTGGTATTCTTAATTATATGATGTATATAATGTAATATTATAACACAATTTCATAACTGATTACCTAATTAGCTACCAATTGATAACCATTTTTATAAATTCATAAAAGCTTAATACACCAAAATTATTATGGATTAACTAACTTCTACTAGAAAGAAAAAAAAAACAAGTCAACATGTACGTACATAACATCTTTACAAACTTTGAATGTTTACGTGTACAAAAGTTTAATTAGTAGTACTTACTTTGAACGCTTCTTCTTTGATGAAATGCACCTTTTCTTGTTTCCAGCCATAACTTCGATCCTAGATTATTTTAAAAAGTGTGTGTTGAAAAGCTAAGTAATGGCCTTAAAAAGGGATGCGACATACTATACGCCTAGGGAATTTTGAAAGTCTCAACATTAAAGATGATTGCAGTTTACCAAGTTTAACGTCACATTAGCATGTGAATTGCACTAATTACTCGTGCCTAATTGTAATCATTTTAATTTTACACATTAAATGTGCGCTCCTAAACATTCTATAATTTTATTTTTAAACTTTAAATGGTAATAAGCATTGTAAGTGGTTTCAAATATTTGAAAATATAGTAAGAATAAACATAATAGTATTAATCTAGTTATTAGTTGTGTAAAATTTGTGTTTGTGACCTTGTTTACTCTCTGAATTGGCAAACTTACTTCAACACTGTTATGACCTGATTAATAAAGAACTTAATGCTGTTAGGCATAACTTAATGCTGCTAGGCATAAATTACTGTGAACCGGTGTAACTGTAAACCGTTGTGACACTTAAACGTTGTGACATTGCGACTCTTGTGTGCCTATAAATACAAAGGAATTACAACCAACTTCATTCATCTTTTCATTACGTATTCAATTTTTGTTTGGAATTGCAATGGCTTCATCATCTTCAAATCCTGCTTCAAAGAAAACAAAACATTCAAGGGATACTCCTCCTCCTCCTCCTCCTCCCCCTCCTCCAATGCCAGAAAAATATAAAATCCACGGTCTAACCCAAGAGTGCTGGGACAAATGCCATTCTCAAGGCCAATATGGTACTGAACGACAGTTGGTTGAACTTTACAACAAACGAATCGCGCTGTTGGAAGAACAAAACAAAAAAGACCAAGATATCATACTGGTGCATTAGAACAAAATTAATGTTCGTAATCAAGAAATAGAACAAATCCGTGGAAACATTGTTGATATTTACAAAGGCATTCAAAATAGTTTGTATAATTTTCATTGAATTAACCCTGATGTAAGATGATATTAATCATTATTATGTTATTTCTTTGAAGTTTAATGTATTTGTGTTCAAAGAAAACTTATCTTATGTTTCTTTGTTAGTCAAGTTATTGATTATATTACTATATGATCAAGTTATCTTTTTGTTGATTAATTATGTTATGTTACTTTGTTGACTATGTTATGATGCTTTGTTAAAAGTCAAACAAAGATTGTCAAACTTGATTGTCATTTGCAAAAGTCAAAGATTGTCAAACTTATCTTATGGGCAACTCCGGGTTTGGATTGGAATTTGGGTGAATGCTAGTAACTCAGAACTTAATGCTGCTTGGCATAACTTAATGCTGCTAGGGATAAAAATAAAATGCCACAAAAATTAACCGATTCATATTCAGTTCATTAATGAGAAAATTGAGCAATGCCAACATGTTTATTCATAAAGTCAAATAAAGTAGTACAAACGGATTACACAGGTTTATTCAAATTACTTCCTAACTCAACTAATACATTTTCTTTTTACCCTTCCATTTTGAACAAACTTTGGGCATTTTTGGTTCCCATGGTTTTATACCCTTGTCTTCACAAGTCTTAGCATTGGGCAGGCCTAGCACCTGAACCCTCTTATCAAAAAGCTCTTTGGCAGTCTTTTTTGGAGTTTTAACCTTCCTAGCATCTTCTTTTTTTATGCCTGATCCAGAATATCCCTTTGGAAAGTAGTCTGCCCATGTATTTAGAGGACCTTCAGAACTGCTTGATATCTGAAATGAACTTGAGTCACTGCTGCCAACATACGTAACCCTTCTAAGTTCCCGATACAGCTCCTTTTGTCGTTTCAACTCCCTTTGAGCAAAGGACTGCACCAGCCGCATTGCTAGATTGTTGAAAAAACAAAAGGAACTGTATGGAACTCAGAATGGAAAGGTATGTTGAAATGAACTTGAGTCACTGATGTCAATGTATGATTTCTGCAAAAAAAAAAATATATTAAAATTTAAAAAAATATAATGTAAATGAAATAAAAGATAATGTTGCAATTCAGGGTGTATTTGAAACAACCTTTGTTCTTGGAACTCCAATGGCCACATTACTTGGTGGATGGTTGGTTTTAGATCATAAAAAAGATTGGAATTCCCTGCTGCCAACATACGTAACCCTTCTGAGTTCCCGATACAGCTCCTTTTATCGTTTCAACTCCCTTTGAGCAAAGGACTGCACCAGCCGCATTGCTAGATTGTTGAAAAAATAAAAGGAACAGTATGGGAACTCAGAATGGAATGGTATGTTGAAATGAACTTGAGTCACTGTTGTCAATGTATGATTTCTGCAAAAAAATTAAAAAAATATATTAAAATTTTAAAAAATATAGCGTAAATGAAATAAAAGATAATGTTGCAATTCAGGGTGTATTTGAAACAACATTTGTTCTTGGAACTCCAATGGCCACATTACTTGGTGGATGGTTGGTTTTAGATCATAAAAAAGAATGGAATGCAATAAACCAACATACGTAACCCTTCTAAGTTCCCGATACAGCTCCTTTTATCGTTTCAACTCCCTTTGAGCAAAGGACTGCACCAGCCGCATTGCTAGATTGTTGAAAAAAATAAAAGGAACAGTATGGGAACTGAGAATGGAAAGGTATGTTGAAATTACAGACTCATTTAGATCATAAAAAAAAATTGAATGCAAACAGAGTGATACAAACAATCTAGAAATGTTAAGTAAAGAATAGAGTCTAAGTAACATCACTCATCTTGAATGCGATGATGAAGGAGTGTGGCATGTCATGAACAATACACACTATATCATCATCGCATTGAAGACGTCTCAATGATCAGACCAGATCTATCTAAAGTTGCAGAAAGGTTCCATTGCTTTGTTTTTTGGACACCGTCTAATAAGGGTAGTAGAGGTTTTCCAAATTAAGTAATGGAACCGTTCTACAACTTTAGATAGATTTACCCTAACATTGAGCTTTAAGTTATTAGAAAACAGATTCTTACTATCGTTTATATTGCTCCCTTAGATGTGACGAACATACTGTCACAACTCACCATTTCAAGTCATTTCAGGTCATTTCCCGAACTTTGGAAACACTATTCATCAAAACACTATTCATCAATTTACTATTCATCATTTTTTGTGTCAGTTTAACATTCCGAGAAGCATTCAGAAATTTTACTATTCACTAAACACTATTCATTGCGGGAAAAGTTTTCACTATTCATTTGCATTACACATTTCATCGTAAATTTAGTTTACGGGTATTCAAATTCGCGTAACCGGATTGGTTTAGGTGCGAATTCATTTCATTAGTGCTAAGGACACTGCATACGGACTGGAGATAGTCTGCATATCATCATAACAACATTTTCATGTTATACCACTCTCAGGATTTTCAAATTTATATATTTGATACATTTAACGTTTTTACGTATAAGTATTTATAGTAAACGTTAACACCCGGTTTATACACGACGAATATATCTAAATATTCTCACAATGGTCCCGACATATTTTTATATCCATTTTATCATCATAAAAGTTATAACATTCAATTACCCAGTATTTTGGAAATTTATTTTATTTATAACGTAAGCTTATGAATATTACGACTGTTTTCGTGAAAACTAAACAATAATCACCCGAACACTCAGTAATTGTACCCAACATATTTTTAACATTTTTATGACTTTATTAAGTCCCGGTTAACTTTGTTAACATTTATTTCTATCAAACCCGGTACCCGATTATAACTAATATTTACACTAAACTACAATTATTATTACACTACATTTCCTAAGTGATCAAAACCGACTTTGCTACTCTTTTTAACATTGAAAACCGGCCACAAGACCATCCCAAGACCACATGATTGTTATTTTCTAACCTCAAGTATTTATGAGATCTTATAATACATTATACTTACAAAATAAATATCTAAAACACCTTTTACACAACACTTATAAAATTTTAGAATCAAAAACTCATTTCTCATCTTCTCCACCTCCATAACCACGACCCAACCATGATCTCCATGATCAAACCATTATTTTTCAAAGTACAAAGCATCAAAGTTGTTCATTTCATCATTCTAATCAAGATTCATGCAACAAAAACACAAGTAATCCAAGGTTTCTCATCATCTCACCACCTATTATTTCAAAGTGAGTTATCAAATTTATTTTCATGTTTTCATCTAATTAACACATGTATCTTATAGTATTCATGCTTAATTTCATGCACAAACTAGTTATACCACTTTATTTTTGTTAACTTTTTGAACATACAAACCCTAGATTTTGATTTAGGTGTTCCTTTGTTAAATTAACTTGATTACTAGTCATTAGGAACCCATGGCACCCTAAGAAGGTGTATGGTAGGATTAGTATAGCTTTGTGGTGTTTGCAAGAGATTTGGTTGAAGTAGAAACTAGTTTTGAACCTTGGAAATGGATTTCTAACAAGTTTATAAACATGCTGTCTCATTTTGTTAATTTCTGAAAAATCAGTAAACACCAAGGAAACTTTGGCAAAATTTTTAGAAAATACTTTCAAAAATGAAGCCGTAGGCGAAAGAACGGGTTAAAACGAGTTTATAACGAAGAAGTTATGATTTTTGCAAGTTTATTGACGAAAACTATTTTCCGGAAAAATACATGCTGTTGGACGTTTTTCGTCGCACAAAAAGAGACTTTAGACATAACCCGGAGGAGCCGAGCTTTCCAAAATATATTACTACATACTAAGACGTAACCGTGGATATAAAGAACAAGTAAAACGGGCTTATAATGACAAAGATATTCACGTTTCAATATCGGCAAAAATCCTCTATAATTGGCAGCTTTTATAAATAATAACACTACGTACTAAATTCTAGATTTTCTAGAAATATTAACCAAGTACCCAAATTCATAACTAATGAAGTATTAGTGATTACAAGTATATTTTCATCACTACAAGGCGTTATTTCAAGGATTTCAAACCGAGGATTTCAACACGAACATTGATACATACGATATATATATATAAGTATATATATTGCAACTAGCTTAATTTTTCTAATAGCCATATTTTTCCTAAGTCTTGGAAATGTATATTTTTGATAACAACAAGTATTTTTCAAAGAGTAGAGTGGTATAGGAACATGTGCATGGACATTCATAACATCATTTCATGATCTAAAGTAGATCGTACATCATTCATATTAGGTTGCGGCTAGTGTGCGCGCCTTGTTTTTCAGCTCATTACATGTTCATGGTACCATCATATCAGGTGAGTCATAGCCCCACTTTTACTGGTTTAATTACTTTACAAACTCTTTGGGGGAGATACATGCTTAAATACTCGTGTTATACTTTTATACGATTTCAAATCCCATGGGGGAGAATACATTGCAACAACTATTTTTGTACATGCCCAAGTATTACAAATTCCATACATTGCTTAAGTTGCCTTACTACCACTTCATAACAAGTCCCCTTTCAATATCATGGACCGTTAATTTTAGTACTAAGCGAGAGTGAGTGAATAGATCTATTGAGGGTGACGCCTCCATTCGTGTTTGGGTTGCTCCAACGGGACGAATGCATTTCATGTCTTATCAAATTGAGTGCCTGGTAGACACTCTGTTGGGGCCATTACAAAGTCTAGCTTCGGGGTCATGAGCTTAAGAGACAATGTAGCATTTTTTGACATTTATGTCGGTTCACTTTATACTTGTGGCTATTGTACATACGAAAATTACTTATGGAATTACGATACTTTTCCACCACTATTACTACAGAATTACGATGTCTTTGCAACAATCTTATGACTGATTTATTACAAACATATTACATTTGGCAGTGGGTTGTAAACACACAGGTTACAAGTCTCTTATGGCGGGACTTGGAACTGAGTGGATTTACGATGCCTTTGCTGGGAAATCTTCATTTCAATGCATTACATTCTTTTTCACAAGACTCTATGAACTCACCAACCTTGTGTTGACACTTTAGCATGTATTTTCAGGTTTTAACCAATGGCACGCTACGGGAGGTTTTGGCAGGGCATGGCATGGTCATAGAAGACTCTGATTATTCATATGGGGACCGTTTTAAACTATTTTAAGGGTCTACTTCCGCATTACTTTTAACAATGTAAATTCAACATTTTGATTTAACTATTTTATTCAAAATGATTCAAGTGCAAACCATTTTTGAACTTGTGTCGAGATACCAATTGAGTTACACCCCAGCTACATGTATGCTTCCGCTGGACCCGATTTTGGGGGTGTGACACATACATATTAATTATGTAGATTCTACGACATTAGAGAGCTAATCGTGCATGAATGAAATCATATTAAACTTATAATAACAATGCAATGAACTACCATCCTTTCTACCCTAGCCAACAACAACATATTATTCAGCCTTGAATCTCTAACCTACCAACATTCATTGAAGACGAAGACCCTAAATTCAAGTATCGAACCTACAAATTATACTTGATAATTGTTTCTGGATTTTGACAAAGAGCAAAGATGAATCAACAATGGATGAACAACACCAAAACAAGTTTATGCTCATACTTGAAAGTGGTGTCTGTTCATCCAACGTTGATACTTCTTCCATCTTTGATACTTAGATGTTTTAGCCTAAATATTCGCACACACATCCGCCACTTATCTTCATTATACTCTCAATACAAATGCAACATAATTCTTATATCAAAAATACATCATACATATATATAAAGCAAACAGAGTGATACAAACAATCTACAAATGTTGAGTAAAGAATAGAGTCTAAGTAACATCACTCATCTTGAATGCGATGATGAAGGAGTGTGGCCTGTCATGAACAATACACACTATATCATCATCGCATTGAAGACGTCTCAATGATCAGGCCAGATCTATCTAACGATGTAGATGGTTCCATCGCTTTAATTGGACCCTGTTTTCTAACGATGTTTAATCTTGATTATTGAAAGAACCATTAAACATCGTTAGAAAATGGGGTCCAGTTAAAGCGATGGAACCCATCTACATCGTTAGATAGATCTGCCCTGATAATTGAGCTTTAAGTTCTTAGCAACCAAATTCTTACTATCATTTATATTGCTCACTTAAATGAGACGAACATACATATTAGTTATGTAGGTCCTACGACATTAGAGAGCTAATCATGAATCAATGAAATCATATTAAATTTATATCAACAATGCAATGAAAATATTTTCATTGTAACTAAATACATGAAAAAACTCTTTAAGTTCTTGATATGTTTATTGTACTTCAACCTAATCCTAAGATAAAATATTTTCATTGCTTCTGTATTTTGGCAAAGAGGAAAGATGTATCAGTAATGGATGAAACACCAGAACAAGTTTATGTTCATACTTGAAAGTGGTGTCTTTTCATCCATCTCTGATACTTCTTCCATCTTTGATACAGATACATATTATGTTCATACTTGAAAGTGGTGTCGGTTCACCCATCCTTGACAAAGAACAAAGATGAATCAATAATAGATGAACAACACCAGAACAAGCTTATGTTCATACTTGAAAGTGGTGTCGGTTCACCCATCCTTGATACTTCTTCCATCTTTGATACTTGATGTTTTAGCCTAAATATTCGTACTAAAACTAAAAAACAACCATAAACCCTAACAATAAAAAACACAAATATACAGATCATACATAAACCCTAACACTAAATAACACTAATTAAATAAGCACAAACAATGAAATAATCAAATAAACCAAAAAAACAACTAAATAATCAGATAAACCAAATCATCTGTCAAACTTAGGGTCAATATAGAAGCGATCTAAGTATGTTACCATATGCTTCCGATCTAACTTAGGGTCAAACTTAGGGTGTAGTAGTGAGAGAGAGAAAGAAAGAACAAGGCAGCTATGTGTGATTGTCGGATTGAGATTAAGTATATGTTGGAGTGTGTGAAGTGTGTTTGAGAAGCTTTGTAAATAATATATATATTATAAGTGATGTGTGTTATAATATATATTAATTATAAGTGTTGACCGGTTAATGTGTGTAGGTGCTAATGCTTAAATTGATTTTACATATAGCTTAATTTGTTGTATTTACTTAAAATGTATAGATAAGTTTAAAATGATTAAAAGTATAAAAACTAAAAGTATTAAAAGTTTCAAGATCGGGATCAGATCCTACCCAGGATCATTTTCGTCTTTGCAAGATCATGATCGTATGATCGGATCGGGATCGTAAGATCCTACTAGCTATAATGTCATTTTCTTAATAATCTCGCTCTCTTTAACATGCAGTTTCCTTGTAAAATCGGATACATGAACTTGCATGCATGCCTACCTTAACTCATTAGTACTTGTTTGAGTCAAATGCGTGTATCGAGTCACAATGAATGTTTTGCAGTATTGAATGGATGAGTTACACCACCGTCAAACTCATTAACTCTCTAGAACCGACTCACACCACCGCCACACTTCACCGCCTTATCTCGCCGTGGTTCCGCCAACCATTGATCCTCCACGCCATCACCGTCATCAAGACAAGGGAACTGTATGGGAGAGTTTGTTTGCTTCGATTGTTTGGTTTGAGATAACCAATACATATTTTATATTACTTACAAGCTCGAGAACTCAACAATAATTCGTCGAACTTATATAAGATTGAGCTCAACTTATTAAACCTTTCGAGCTCATTTGATAGGCTTTCAATCTCTAAAATTTTAATCAGGCGCTCAAGATCTCAACATCCGCCTCTAATTTTTCCCCAAAAATCTCAATCTCCCGCTCAAGATCCCGCCTCTTTTTCCCCAAAATCAAAACACTAACACTTACACTAGTCAGATCTATCTTCTCTCTATTCATCTATTCTCCTTCTCACTAGAACCGACTCACACCATGCATCGCCACACTTCACCGCCTTATCTCGCCGTGGTTCCACCAACCATCGATCCTCCACGCCATTACCGTCATCAAGACAAGGGAACTATATGGGAGAGTTTGTTTGCTTCGGTTGTTTGGTTCGAGATAACCACCACATCCACCACCATCACAGTCAAGCCTCCATCACCCTCTCGATCATGTTATCCGGGATCGAGAAAGTTTGAACTTGGCTTGAGCTTGACTCGAAAAGCTCGATTTATCTTTAAAGATGTGTTTTCTGACACAAATTAAAATTGAAATATAATATAACCTAAGAATTGAATTCGGTTCGACTTCAGCTCGAAAAGCTTGATACATTCATAAATAAATATTTACACTTACTACATTTAAAAGAAAATAAAAAAAATACATATTTTATATTACTTACAAGCTCGAGAACTCAACAATAACTCGAGTCGAACTTATATAAGATTGAGCTCAACTCATTAAACATTTCAAGCTCATTTTTCCCCAAAATCAAAACACTAACACTTACACTAGTCAGATCCCGCCCCTAATTTTTCCCCAAAAATTTCAATCTCCCGCTCAAGATCCCTCTTTTTTTCCCCCAAAATCAAAACACTAACACTTACACTAGTCAGATCTATCTTCTCTCTATTCATCTCTTCTCCTTTTCTCTAGAACCGACTCATACCATGCATCGCCACACTTCACCGCCTTATCTCGCCGTGATTCCACCAACCATCGATCCTCCACGCCATCACCGTTATCAAGACAAGGGAACTATATGGGAGAGTTTGTTTGCTTCGGTTGTTTGGTTCGAGATAACCACCACATCCACCACCATCACAGTCAAGCCTCCATCACCCTCTCGATCATGTTATCCGGGATCGAGAAAGTTTGCACTCGGCTTGAGCTTGACTCGAAAAGCTCGATTTATCTGTAAAGATGTGTTTTCTGACACAAATTAAAATTGAAATATAATATAACCAAAGAATTGAATTCGGTTCGACTTCAGCTCGAAAAGCTTGATACATTCATAAATAAATATTTACACTTAGTACACTTAAAAAAATAAAAAAAAAATAAAAAAAAAAACATATTTTATATTACTTATAAGCTCGAGAACTCAACGATAACTCGAGTCGAATTTATATAAGATTGAGCTCAACTCATTAAACATTTCAAGCTCATTTTTTCCCAAAATCAAAACACTAACACTTACACTGATCCCGCCCCTAATTTTTCACCAAAAATTTCAATCTCCCGCTCAAGATCCCTCCCTTTTTCCCCCAAAATCAAAACACTAACACGTACACTAGTCAGATCTATCTTCTCTCTATTCATCTCTTCTCCTTCTCTCTAGAACCGATTCACACCACCGCCACACTTCACCGCCTTATCTTGCCGTGGTTCCACCAACCATCGCTCCTCCATGCCATCACCGTCATCAAGACAAGGGAACTGTATGGGAGACTTTGTTTGCCTCGGTTGTTTGGTTCGAGATAACAACCAGCATCACAGTCGAGCCACCATCACCCTCATCTCACCTATCCTACTCTGTTCATGGGTATGCTCAAACACATATTTAATTTATATTTTCTTAAATATGTAATCGAATATAAAATGATTTAAATTGATTTTCGTGGATTAAACTAGCCTAAAACATGTTTTTGATTATAAATTTGTGTTGTGGTAATTGTTGCAGGTAGACTTATTAAGACGAAATATAGTTTTCCTGTTTATTGGAATGGAGACAATCGACGTGTTCTAAGAGGCCACTGTTTTGCTCGTAAAGGGAGTCTTGATTGGTTTCCACTCCGGGAGGATGTTGCTGAATAGTTGGAGTTTGCTTATCGCAGTTGCGTAAGTTATCTATCAAAAGATTAACATAACATCTGTTATATAGGAAATTAACTCAAATATGGTTGCTTTTTGTCAAACTGTTTCATTTGTACCAAATGTTAGTGATTTGCTTGCCTGGTAATGTGTTTGACATTTATTCTTTCCACGTTTGGCACTGCATAAAATTGCAACCAATTGTATATTATTTGTTGCCCGAGTCGATATGCAACCCGTATATTTGTTTTTTAGGCTAAACTTATATTTGGGACATCTAATGTTGTCGTCTTTTATGTTAGCATTAATCACGTTACTTGTTTATTGCAGGGGGTACATGCTATTTTCACGGGTGAGGATGATACATTGGATGCCTGGCTAAAAATTCCCTCAGATGGATTTTTTATGCTTATTAATTTTCGAGGCGTGGGTATGCTCCATCTCAGTCACCAAAGCCAACCAATGTATATTTTTACGGTTTCATGGTTGGCAGATCTTATATTATGCAGCGTTATTAGTGCCTTAGTTTCTTACATTTCCCATATTTTTTTTGCAGAAAGAAACTGTCATTAGACTCAGATGTAAGCCACTTTTTATGTTGTTAACAATTTCATTTTCTAATGATAACACCATTGTATTTCTTAATTTATATTGAAGGTGACCACTCCAATGGCCATTGAAACTTTGGAAAACGTACCAGTAATGGAAACAGTGGTAAGTAATAAAACATCCACCTTTGATTTTTTTAGTTTTACGTACATGACTAATGTATCGTGTTTTATATATACATATAGGAACCTGTTAAAACTATCGGACATACGAAAACGCTTGAGCCACGACAAACTGGTTCTACAGGTTACACCACCAACTATGATACCAAATATTAGTGAACAAAATGCAGGACTAAATATATATATATTTGCTTCATTTATATACATTCAATTTTTATTGAATTTGAAATACAATTGTATATATATTTGCTTCATTTATATATATATATATATATATATATATATATATATATATATATATATATATATATATATATATATATATATAGGGGAGCTTTATTTTCAGAACCCTGTTAAGTGCGGGAACTGCGAAAACTCCAATTTTACATTAGAAAACATGCATGTTCACATAAAACATGTATGTTTTCTTACATACACCTTAATACACATGCCTGTGTATTAGGGTGTATGTAAGAAAACATACATGTTTTATATGAACATGCATGTTTTCTAATGCATAATTGGAGTTTTTGCAGTTACCGCACTTAACAGGGTTCTAAAAATAAAATCATTTTACATTGATTTGTTGCACTTAACAGGTTTTTATATGAACAAGTATATTATGCATGTATGTGTATTAAGGTGTATGTAAGAAAACATACATGTTTTATATTTTCTAATGCAAAATTAGAGTTCTCGCAGTTCCCACACTTAACAGGGTTCTGAAAATAAAGATACACTATATATATATATATATATATATATATATATATATATATATATATATATATATATATATATATATATATACTAGCAGTAGTAACTCTGCTCTAGCAGTACTAACGTGGTACTAGTATTAACTCTCCTATCATGTTTGTGCAGATAGTTGAACCAGTGGCTCATCTAGTTATGTTATGTTGTGAGCTTTGACATGTTCTAGTCCTGCTCTCATCCTGATGTGTTGATATGCAGCAGCCTACATTTTCAAGGCTTGTATATCCAGATGATGAGATTAGATCAATGGGAGAAAAACTTGTAAGTTTAACTGCAAATTTTATTAGTATGTTCATTGTTTTGAATTAAAAGTTTTCATGATGTTGTTTGAATTACTGCTGATCATGTTTGTGTTAATATAGCTTAGATGGATTTAGTGCAGCTCATTAACTTCAAAGAAAATGTGGCCAAGTATTTACTACTGCTAGTACAAAAGTTATTACTGCTAGTTAAAGTTGGTACTGCTCAGAGATTAAGACCGCTCGAAGTTGATACTTGCTTATGGAAAAGATTATAGATACTTATAAAGAAACTATTGTAAGCCGACTAGGACTCCTTGGTATATAAAAGGATTTCCAATTTCATATTTTGTTCAGTTATATACATTCCAATTTTATTGTATTTGAATTTGTTTTGATATATATTTGAATTGTTTTGATATATATTGATTTTTTAAATGTGACTAAAAGATGCATATAGTCACACTTATTAACACTTTTGGTCACTGTTTGCTTTAGTCGTTGTGTGACTAAGTATTACCGTAGGCCACACAAACATAAAATTCACGTGGCCATTGGATGATCTATAGTCACACAAAATACACATTTCTTCACTTTAAACAGCATATGATCACACTTATTTACACTTTTGGCCACTTTTTTGATTAATGGTATGTGACTAAATACCCAAAACAAACATGCTTTGTGTGACTAAATATTACAAAAGGCCACACAAACATAAAATTCACGTGGCAATAGTCACACAAAATACATATTTCTTCACTTTAAACAGCATATGGTCACACTTATTAACACTTTTGGCCACTGTTTGCTTAATGGTATGTGACTAAATACCCAAAACAAACATGCTTTGTGTGACTAAATATTACAAAAGGCCACACAAACATAAAATTCATGTGGCCATTGGATGATCAATAGTCACACAAAATACACATTTATTCACTTTAAACAGCATATGGTCACACTTATTAACACTTTTGGCCACTGTTTGCTTAATGGTATGTGACTAAATACCCAAAATAAACATGCTTTGTGTGACTAAATATTACAAAAGGCCACACAAACATAAACTTCATGTGGCCATTGGATGATCAATAGTCACACAAAATACACATTTCTTCACTTTAAACAGCATATGGTCACACTTATTCACACTTTTGGCCACTTTGTGTTAAATTGTATGTGACTAACTCCAAAAAATTAACACCCATTGTATGACTAAATCATCACAAACGTCACATTTATTGTATATTCATGTGGCCACAGGACGGGAAATAGTCACACAAAATACACATTTACTTGAATATATCATCTCAAATGTCACATACATTAAATATTTATGTGGCCAAAGGTTGAAAAATAGTTACTCTTAAAAAACATTCGCGTGACTATAAAGTGTTTACGGTCACTGATAATGACTAATCCAACAAAACTTGTGTCTAATTTGTCACACATATTCGGGGTTTTGGTCACTCTTTTTCGATGGAAAAGGCCACAAACTCAATAATGTGACCATATGCCACCTACGGTGGTGGGACCTTTAGTGACACACAACGAAAAAAACGTGTGTGACTATAGGCATATCGTCACACATTTTTGGCGTGACCAAGGACTACAAAAGGATGATTTTTGCCTTGCCGTGCAGACGACGAGGCTTCTAGTGGCGAGGGATGAGGAAGCATACGTTTATTAGAGCAAAAAGTGTCGTGGCTAGCCAAAACTCTTCATTTGGAGCTCACATGGTGACACGTCACTTTAACAAACCTCCACAACTAACCCTTTATCACAACTAACCTCAACTTACTTATTTGAGGCCCACCACTTACAAAAAGAAAAACACACACCATCATTTTCATTGTCACCTTTCACTTTTTTTCTGACCACTATCCACAGACATAATCAAGCACCACCTCCACCATTAACAACCCGTCTTCATATTTCGTCTTTTGACCACCATTTTTACAGCCACCCTCACCAAAATCGGGCAACACCCACAAGCTTAATCACCATCTAAAACACCATAATTCAACAAACCTATTCCGAACACCCCTTTCATCTTGTCTTCACCAAATTTTGTCGAATACCTCAACAACCGGTGAAGCCACCTCAATAGCCGGTCAAACCAACACCCCAAGGCCACAAACAACTGTTACATTTTAAATATATACGTTCTACAACGTTCACATTTGACAAAAGGACTACAAAAGGATGATTTTTTGCCTCGCCGTGCAGACGACGAGGCTTCTAGTGGCGAGGGATGAGGAAGCACCACTGTGTCATGGCGAGGGGTCCACCGTTGACTGGCGAGGGATGAGCAACCCCACACCTTGTGCTTTAATTTCTTACCATACTAATTTTAACTTCAAGAGTATCTGGATGCATTTTTAGGAATAAAAAAAGTCACTGAGAAGTTTTTATGATTACTTGTAATTCGTAAGTAGTCAAGTGCAAAAGACTTGTATCTAACTCGAATTGGCTATTTGAATGATCATTTTATGACCTTGGGGACGACGACTAGAAGTAGAATTAAACACAATATAGTGGTTTGTGTTGGAATTTATGTATCATGACAATTATATAATAAACATATTATCATCAAAAGCACGTAGTGGAAGCGTAAGAATCAATACATGTAATTAGTTAAGCGAAACATAAAGAAACTCGTACCTTTTAGCAATCCAAGCAAACAACGATCAAATCAAGTTATAAACCCTAATTAGGGTTTATGCATGAATCGACTAATAAATAGTCGAATAGGGCAAACACCAAAAATCCAAAGTAGGATTTCTCTACGATCTTGTACACACGTATTACTAACGATTCGATGCGAATAGCTAGATTCTTGAATCACAAAATAACCAAAACACTTTTGTTTTTTATCACAAAAATCGAAAACCCTTGAGGAATGGGGTGTTCGATCGTTATGATCAAGAGAGAGGGAGAGAAGAGAAGTTAGGGTTGTTTAGGTGAACCAAGAATGAATAAAACCTTTTGTATTTATACTTGGTTAACTTGGAGTCCAAGTTTGATATGGATTTGGTATCCATAACCGTTAAACGATCGGTTATGTGGATCCAAGAGAGATTCTTGATCTTTCTTGGCTTGCTTCCACATATTCGTATCTCTTCATATTTAACGACCGTAGTATTTATTTTGACAAATAATTAAAATATAACATTTTATATATTAACTAGTCATAATGCGCACGCGCGGTTTTTTTTTTTTTTTTTTTTTTTTTTTTTTTTTTTTTTTTTTTGGAATGATATATTTTTATTTATTAACAAATAAATAATTTAATCTTTGTTTTGTTTTATTTATGATTTTTAATTTTAGTTTTTTATTATTAAAGATAATTATTTAAAAAGTTTATTTGTTAGTTGCATCTTTTATCTATATTTTTTGTATTTATCTTCTGCTTGTGTAGTATATCGATAAAACGAATTTATAAATTTATAAATTAAAAAATAATGATTAAAATATTACCTAATAAGGAAATAATTTTTTTTAATAAGAAAGTTCCCAATAGGGTTTTCTTTTATTATATAAAAGATTATTTGAACATCGATTCTCATATGTAAAATATGCAATCGCATAGGCTCGTATTCAAATCCGTTCTATTAATTTATATCACAAACTAACAGTTTGCACCATGGATATATCATCACATACTAAAAAAGTCACTAAGAGATGAACATGTCGATCTACCTTGTGCACAAAAGAATTGTAGGGTGAGGGCTAACTCTATCGCGGTACCACTACCACCTACATCGATCATTCTCCGACACGAGGTCATAGTTCTGATAGGAAGTTTGGTCAGTCGACTAAGACGTAAAACGACCAATAAGGACCTTAAGAATGTTATAATTGTGAATGTCAACTATCATCTTAAATACGTACCAAATGACTATTACTATTGATAATTACTGAAATTATTTTGTTTCTCGAATGGGAAGAACAATTATTTGATATAGTGAATAGAAGTACTTTCTAGGCTAATCCTAAAATCAACTTTTCCTTTCTATTATTGATCTTGTTCTCCCCAAATTTGATTCACTTATATTTAAAGCATATATTGCCATTTAATACTAAGAATATATTGATTCTTTGTTTTCATAATTTACAGATTGGGAATTCAATAAGAACGAAAGATGTATAAATCGGAATATAGATGTTTACATTAAAAATAAAGATGTTATATATTTATCGAACTCCTAATTTACTTTTAGAGTACGTAGATCGCTAACTTTGATCGGCAAGTCTTTGATTAAGCGGTTTCAGAGATGTATGTGTCATAGGGTTGTAAGTTCAAGTCTCGTCAGAAACATTTGTGCATTTATATTTTCCGTTAAGATATCAAATTTTTTTTAATCAATTTAATTAAAGCTATGTTTGATTGAAGTTAATACATCTATCCAACTTTTCCAACCCTAAGACCCATAAAGATGGTTTATGTCTCCAATTGCACATGCATTCAATTCACGTTCCATATATACTCCAAAATTATACATTTCAACACAACTCAAAGTTCATCAATATTCATTTGTCCACTTTTCTTACATTTGATCAAATGGAAACCAAACAAAAAAGATGGTCGATTATGTTTATCGTTGCAGCAATCTTTGTGTTGAATTCGAATCACTATAAGGTTCAAGGCAAGCCACAAGTTCCATGTTACTTCATATTTGGCGACTCATTGGTAGATAATGGAAATAATAACGGGTTTGCATCATTAGCAAGAGCAGATTACTTGCCTTATGGCATTGATTTCCCAAGAAGCTCAACCGGAAGGTTTTCCAACGGAAAAACCGTTGTTGATACTATCAGTAAGTACATGCATGCATTTCTTTCACTTGCTACAATTTTACTGGTAATAGATATTGGTTTATTGCAAATGCAATATTAATTATCTTACAAAATGTACTCATTCGCAGCTGAACATTTGGGCTTTGACGATTATATACAATCCTACGCAAATGCTACCAATCGTGACATACTGCGTGGTGTGAATTACGCCTCTGCAGCTGCAGGAATCAGAGACGAAACTGGACAACAATTGGTACTTCTTTTTTTAATACAAATTTTACTACGTATATTTATGGGTTTACAATGCAAACATTTTGAAAAAATGTACACTTTTGCGTATACGTGGAGAAAACAACCGTACGTGCGATATATGTGTATTTACTACTTGGTCATAAGGTGTTACAAAATCGCTATTCAGGTTTTATGTTTATACGATGATAGGGTGCCCGTACTAGCTTTGGCGGGCAGGTAAACAATTACGTGAGCACCGTATCTCAAGTTGTGCGCATACTTGGAAACGTAAATTCGGCTGCACATCATCTAAAGAAATGCATATTCTCTGTCGGGATTGGAAGCAACGATTACCTCAACAACTATTTCTTGCCCGATTACTACCAAACTAGTCGTAGATTTACGCCAAATCAGTATGCTAATGCTCTTATCAAGCAATACTCCAAGCAAATCAGAGTAAGCCTCAAAAAAATTGTTGTAGAACGTTAAAAACGTGCAGTGCGTAATTCACTTATTTCATCTCCATTTTTATAGGTCTTACCTATATTTAAGATAATTATTCCATCCGTTCTAAAATATAAGTCTATTGTTACTTTTTAAATCAAACTTTAACTTTAAATATTTTTATTTTTATTATATAATATTTGATGAAAATTATACTAATGAAAATATATTTAAAACACAATCCATTTATAAATTTTGCTTCAAATATTATATATATATATATATATATATATATATATATATATATATATATATGGGTAGGGTTATAATAAAAAGTTGCTTAAAATAAAAAGTTTAGGAAGGCGAATTTTGGTGCATCACAGTTATAAATTTTAGTGCATCACAGTTAGTGCATTGCAGTTATTAAGTTACTGCATCACATTTTAAATCACTGCATCGTAGTTATAAATTTAGTGCATCAGAGACTTTTTATTCTTTTTATTTTAAGAACCTTTTTATTCTAACCCAATATATATATATATATATATATATATATATATATATATATATATATATATATATATATATATATATATATATATATATATATATATATATAAGGTCAAAATTGTATTAAAAAAAATCAAGCTTACTTATATTTTGAGACGAAAAAGACGAAAAGAGTAGTAAATAATGAATGTAATGTAATTGTCAACTCTCATTTGCTCATTAATTTATCTCTTAAAAGAAATTTTATTTTCTTTTTTTTTTCCTAATAATTTGGAAGACGACCTTTATAGTAGGGATGTAATTTGCACACTTCACAAAATGATTTACAGACTTTAATTGTTTGTGTCTCGACATTTATACCTTTACATGGGTGAATATAACTAAAAGTGATGCACATATATATATGTTAAAATACAAACAATTTAAGTGTACAAATTATTTAATGGAGTGTACAAATCAACCTTTTTTTTTTATAGTAATACCACAAAATAAGTGTCAAAGAGTACTTAAAAAAAATTAACATATGTTTTGTACTTTTATATTTTTGACATCATCATACTTTTGAATGTGATGTGATGGAGTTGTAACAAATTTGTATACACGTTTTTTAGCGTATGTGTATTGATTATTGAATATAACATATATAAGCTTGTTTATTTATTTTTAATTTGAATCTTTTTCTTAGATATTATACAACTACGGAGCAAGAAAATTTGTGTTGAACGGGATCGGACCAATTGGGTGTAGCCCGAATGCATTAGCACAACATAGCCGAGATGGATCAACATGTGTAGCAAAGATCAACTCAGCTAATCAAATGTTTAACCGCCGATTGGTTTCTCTTGTCGACTATTTCAACAAAAACTTACACGACGCTAAATTCATCTACATTAACAACTACGGCATTTTCCAAGACCTCATTGATCATCCTAAAAAATTTGGTACATAATTTAATAATGCTTTTTGTTATTCATAATCTCTTACCATTTTACGACTTGTGTACTAAACTAATGAAAATGCTGCAGATTTCTCGGTGACAAAATCGGGTTGTTGTGGAGTAGGGAGAAACAACGGCCAAATAACTTGCCTTCCTTTTCAAACACCATGTCAACATAGAGACAAATACATCTTTTGGGACGCTTTTCATCCGACAGAAGCTGCAAACATAGTCGTTGGAACGAGATCTTATCGCGCTCAGTCAGCATCGGACGCCTACCCATATGATATTCGACATTTGGCTAAGTTATAAACTTTGTACTATTGCAAAAATAATGAAAAAAGGTGGTGGTTAGATGTGGGATAGCAAATGCTAATAAGTCCATTGGGTCCAAAACTATAAAATGTATTTGTTCTACGGGCCAATTCGGATCGCCAAAATATAGGATGTACTTTTTTTCCCTTCTTCTTCTAAACTTTACTTGTTTTTTATTAAATAGTTTACGTATAAGTTATAGTGTCATCAACTATTTTCGGTAGCTACAATTCACTCGGAATCTATGGATTTTCTAAGTAAAGCTCAATCGCGAGTTATAGGTGTGAGATATATAAACTAATTTGACATCGCCACTATAAATAAAGGTTGCCACAACTATTAATTTCCCGCCAACCATTTTCAACCGAAATCAACTGTTAACTGTTTATGTTGATAACATAAATTTTGTCTCGCTTAATCTCTTTTTCTCTTTGTTTTATACTTTTATGTGTCTGGAGACTGAGTATGTTGTTTGGATTATTCCAGTCGATATTTTCTGCAACCCGTATGATAACGAGTCAAAAATACTTTACTCGAAAAGCGAAACTAAATACATTTTAAACTGATCGATATATAATCCAAGATTATCAATCCTGACACCATGTTATATGTCACCAGAAATGATGCAATTTATCTGCTTATTAACCGAGCACACTCTTACGTCCCGTAGCACTGGTGTCGCAGTCACAATTTGGTTGTCAAGTGGTGCATGTTCTTTTATGAGATAGAGACCTGAGCAAGCAGCCACATGTTTACATTATACACTTTATTGTTTATTATACCCGATGTGTTTGTTTCCCATTATTGTCTCGGATAAGTCAACCAAATGTGCCTTGATATGATACGGTTGAATATGCTACAATGTGGAGATTTCACTAGTACTTACTCGTAGTACTTAGTACGTTTCATAAGAAGTGTTCACTTTTAATACACCGAGTTTTAAGAAATTTCATTAATTATATTTTTCATCAATCTAATATCATATTTATTCGCTAAAGTCAATTTTCTTTAGTTAAAATATACAATGAATATTTAATTTGAGACATCATAAAATATCAATGTGAACACTTACATTGTGTTCTTGAAAAAAAATTGAGAAAAAAGAAAAAGTAAAAGTAAAAGAAGAAAGAGCACAGAAATGGAGAAAAAGAAAACTTGTGTTTTATTTTATAAAAGTTAGCGAGATTTTATAACATAAAACAAAAACTTTTATCTTTCTATAACTTTCATTCGAAGAGAAAATGGGAGGTTTCGGTATTTCTATTCAAAAAGTTTCATCCACAATGTGTTTTATTCAAATGAAGATAGAAGTTTTTGTTTTTGGTGAAAAAAATAAATAAATAAATAATTGAGTGAGTTTTAAATCCATGCTTCAAAATTATGTGGTTCAACAAATAGAAGGGTATTGTTGAAAAAAAAAAGTTTGTCACTACAAAAAATAGTGCTATTCTTCATACTTATTTTGCCACGGTATGATCAACCGTGGACTTTTTTTTTATATAGATAATAATTTTGCTACATTTATAGGTGTGACAAATATTTAAAAAACAATTCACATATATAAGTGTATACAATTAAAATAAAGTTACACTTATAAGTGTAGCAAATGTCTTCACACTTTTATTTTTGAACATTTTTTGCAAATTCGCCACACTTTTAGGTGTGGACATTCAAAAATTGTTTCCACACTTTTAACCATGGATAATATCTCCACACTTCTATGTGTAGCAAAATTTGTTACACCTATTATTACCACACTTGAGAAAGTGTGGAATCAATAATTTTATACATTTTTAAATATGACCATTTAGCCTTTAAAATGTGGAGAATTCAACCAGTTTTTTGTAGTGTGTGTATAAGTTTCTTTCCCACTTTCATCACAAAAGTATGGTGAAAAATACTCAAACCTTCCCTCTTTTCTTTCTTTTTCTTACCTTTCATTTATAGAAAATCTTAAGAACATAACTTATTTGTTGTTTTTATATTTCCTTTACTTTACTTTCTATCTCTAGTACACAATGTTAGTATGAGACTAGGGGTGTCCATGGTACTGGAACCGTCCCGAAAGAACCGAGAACCGAAAATATGAAAAAAGTGAAACCAAGAACCGTCCCAAGTTTTTCAGTACGGTTCCGGTACAGTACTCGGTTCCGGTACGGGAATTTCGGGTAATTCCCACAAGAACCTAAATGTTTAAATAATTTATTTTTTTCGTCGTCTATCAATCATAAAGACATGTTAATAATGCTATAACAATACAAATACACACGGTATTTAACTAATGTACATGATTAAATATTGTATACTTAAACAACAACATATATACTTGATTTAGTTATTTAGTATACTTGATTAAATATTGCGCATCATATTGAATCGAAAAGCATGAAGTACACTAATGACTAACATTTTTATATATTATAACATACATTCATACTTCCAATCCATTATACTCGTTAACTATAGATTCGTCATTTGTCACATATTGCATTATATAATTCACTTGATTTTTCTATTACTATAGGTAAGTATCAAATTTACGATAATAATCTCAAGATAAACATACTTTTATGTTGATAAATGATGATGGTGATGATGATGATCTTTGAATGGATTAAAAGTTTGGGTGTTAATTTTATTATGTGTTTTTAAGTTTTAGATTTTTTATGTTACAGTTTAATAATGAGTAGGTTTTTTTTATTTTTTATTTATTTATTCATTTATTTTTTTCTCCTTAAAATGCTATACACATTACACAATGTCCTAAATAAACCCTATAAAATTTCATATTTTTAAAGTAGTCGGTTCTTTCGGGAAAGAACCGGAACCGGACGGTTCCGACCCGAACCGTCCCTAGAACCTAAAATTTGGAATTTTAGGAACGAAGAACCGTACCATGGTTCTAATATACGGTTCGGTTCCGGTACGGTACCGGTACGATTCCTCGGTTCTTTTGGTTCTTCGGTTCTTTTGGACACCCCTATATGAGACTGATGAAGTTTGTTTTTACTGTTCAAAAATTATACTTGAAAATTAAAAGAAGTTGAATAAAAGAATGAGGGGTATTTTAATAAATTTCCTTGATTGAGTATTGGTCAGAAAACGATATTCTTTCCATATCAAAATAACTGTCCACCGATTAAAAAAAATATATATGGTTTAAGAAAAACATTATTATTACTGATTTCTATTTTTTATTTTTTACAAAAAAAATAATTTTACTTTGTTACTTCTTTCTTGAAAGTTTGTAATACCAAGAGTATGGAACTAAGGATGATATAATAATCTTGATCAAAATTCTCTATTGACTTTTAGTAATGAACAACTAATTTAAGAGTGGATGGTGTAGGTTAGGGGTGGCAATTCAGGTCAGGTTCAGGTTCGGGTTCGGGTTGTCAGGTTGACGGGTCAAAAAATCCCAACCCAAACCCGACTCAATTAAATCATCACGTCAGCTAGGTCAACCCTAACCTGTTTACACGTAACCCGAACCTGGCCTATTTAACTTGTATATATACTTGGTTGACGGGTTAAATAGGTTACACGGGTTGAATATGTTAAACGGGTTTCAGGTTGACCCATTTAACCCATTTTATATACAAAAGTTTGCACATTACACAAGTTAAACGGGTCGACCTATTTAACCTATTGTACCCGTATAATTAAATATAAATAATTTTTAATTTAAGAAAAAACTTTTAAACAGGTTGACGAGTCGACCCGTTTATTTTATTCTCAACCTGAACCTGACCTGTTTAATAAACGGGTTAGATATGTCGACCCAAACCTGACCCGAAATCTATTTAGCTCAACCCGAATCTATTAACTTTCATGTCAGTTTCAGGCCGGGTTTCGTGTCAGGTCAGAAATTGCCACCCCTAGTGTAGATGCCTTTTGGCACGTCATTGTCATTTTTTCGGCTCCAACATGCCATACCGCACCACCCTTGGTGCCATTGCATAGTCATTCATCCCATCGCTGGTGAAATGGTGAGCGTTTTTTTTTTTCTTCAAAGTATGGCGTTTTTTTTTTTTTTTTTTTTTTTTTTTTTTTTTTTTTTTATTATTATTATTATTATTATTATTATTATTATTTTTGTGTGTTATATATTTGGCCAAATGCATTAGTAATAGTTATTGGGTATTAGAGCAGCGAGTGTGGAGCTCATTGCTCTTAGCCGTTGGTGACATAGCACCAAACCGTGGCTCGCCATGACACCATCCCAACTTGCCATGGCTCCTCATCAAACACTTACTCATCTGCACGACGGAGCAAACACTGTACGAAATATTTATTTATTTTTAATGGTCGTGTGTGTGAATAAGTGTGTATGTGGGACCCAAATGAGTAAGTTGTGGTTTGTTATAAAAGCACTCGGTATCATCGAGTTTTACACGCCATTCGTGATTTTCCAAACCATTAACGTACCAAACACGATACCGAGGAAGACGTCATTAACGCGCCATTGGGTTTTGAGTTGGTTCACTGGCTCACGTTAATGGTAAAACACGACAAACACGACAAGCAAACTACATCCCACCTCCCCATCTTATTTTGATGCCTTGAAAGATGGGTTCTTGATTCGTCTTGAGCAGTAAATGTAGATAAAGGTTAAGGGAGGTTGCTGAGTTGATTTGTATTCGGTCCTCATAAGAAGAAACGGCGAAAAGGATTTGTTTGTGCTTCGGTTGTGTTTAGATGGTGATGAGATCGATTGTGTTTTCATGGAGATGATAAAGTTTGGTGAGTGGTAAAGTAAGATGGAGGCGGAAATGTTTATGATATGTGTGAATTAGGTTTAGTGAAATGGTGAGTGAGATTAGGGTATTTTATCTATTTTGGGCTTGATCTGGAAATTTAATGGGCCCAATGGAGATGATATATCACCTAATTGACCGGGAAATTTTATATATTGTAACTTTAATTTGTGTATTGTAATTTTAATTTGTGTTTAATAAAATATGTTTATTTTTATTAAATAAAATAAAATGAAAAAAGTGAGACCTAATAACGTGTTAGTGCTGTGTTATGAGGGAGGAGTGTTTGAGTGAATGGTGTATTATTGGGAGTGGATGATGTGGCGCTGAGGTGACATACTAATAACGTGTTAATGATATGCATGATACCCAACGCTCTAATAAAGAGAGTTGTAAAGGGAGGTTTGTCATGGTGACGTGGCACCACTTGGAACCCAAATGAATAGTTTTGGGATGCCATAACACCCATTGCTCTTATTTCTAAAGATAATATTTTAGTTATTGGATGCTATTAAATGGATATTGAGATGACACATAAATAACAATTATTAAGTAAAAGGTGTTGGTGTTGTATGGGAGGTGATTTACATATTTGAAAAGTTGATTGACACCTTCAATTATATGTGTATTGCTATTTATATCTTTATAAGAGTGAAAAGGAGTACAATTGATGTAAATGTGTAAAATTGTAATACACTAAATTGCAGTGTGCCAATCATCATGAAGTGTGCAAATGAGTTACCGTGTTGTATTGCCATATCTCAAAGCAATTCAAAATGAAAATACGAACAATATTAAATAACATTAAAAGGCAGGAAGTATTAATACACAGAAGTCAGACTATTAAATGTCACCATCTAACAAGAAACCATTCTCTTGTTGACGAGTCATCGCTTATCACACTAAGAAATGCTTAGTCATCTTTCCAAAAAAAAAAAAAAAAAATGCTTAGTCAAAATATGCTTTAAAAAACCTTATCTTCGACTTAAAAGAAGTTTAATATTTTTCAGTCGAAACGTACGTTACAATATGGTACCACTAAATTACACCATTTCACATGTTTTTTTCAGGACCATAAATGATTGAAAAATGTAAAGTTGTAGTACAAGTTTATGTCTAAACCTAAGTGATAGTATCTTGACAAAACACACCTCATAAATCAAAGAGCTAATGTCACAGCCTCTTGATCATTTCTCACAAGTTCTACAAGGTGTGATTCATGTTGCACCAATGGTTCTTACTGACAAGATTGCCCATATTATATTTGTGGTGGTGGATTGGACCACATCAACCTAGTCGTTAAGATGGTTAGATAGATAAAGAAAAAAAAGTGAAAATGACAACCACACCTATTTACACAAAGTGTCTAGAATTGCACGCTTATATCTTCCTCTATTCCATCAATGATATTCCTCTATTCCATCAATGATATTATGGGGTAAAAAAAATGTACTCAACTGTATTCATAGAAGTGGATACTTTGCTTTTTAAGCTAGTTTAATGCGAAAAAGGAAATGAATCCAATCCTGGTTAGCATTCATTGAAATGTTGCAACTTTACAAACGCCTTCATTCAACACAAATATTCAAAAACATACAAAGAGTAGCGATGGGTGTGGTTGGTTATACACGGAAAAGTGCATTTATTACATTATCTATAACGGTTATAACAACATTAAATCCAATTACGAAAATGAACCATATTGTGAGTGGTTTTACGAAAATGCCTTTTTTAGATGGTTTACCAAAGTGACCAATATATGTCAGAATCAACTTTTTCACTTTCCATTCGCCTTATATCATCGCCTCAAATCAATAAGATTCACCCAAACTAAAGTTGCATATTTGCTTAGATTATCAGCTAGTTATTTTAAGGTGATGATGTCTAGCCATTTACTTTTTTTGATGGGTCGGCTCGGGTTCTAATTTAACTCATTTGTCACATCAATGAAAGCTAGGAGGCGAATGGGTCAAACAGGTCCTACAGGCCAAATGATTGACGTAAATCTGAAATCTTCTAGTATGGTGATGCATTTGTAATATTTTAGCAAATATAGTATTTCATCATAGAATTTGTTTTACTGAACACTCCACGTCCACCTCGCCCACATTCTCACTCAGATTCTCGCCCACATTCTCGCTCACATCCTCGCCCAAGACTCAACTCCAACTCGCCCAGATCCTCCCCAGATTCTCGCTCAGATTCTCACTCACATTCTCACTCAGATCCTCGCCCAAGACTCAACTCCATGTTAACTACTCGAATTAACCCCTCTCGCCCAGATCCTCACCCAAGATAATTTTGACTCGCCCCTCACCTCGCCCTAAACCCTCATCTCGCCCAGCATTCGCCTACTCCTCACCCATCTTTCGCCCATCTTTCTGAATCACATGTATATTGATAGGCCTCGCCCATCTTTCGCCTAGTATTCCTTTTATACACGTCTACTAGATCTAACGGTTAGAAACAAATTTAGTAATAGATCTAACGGAAATATCTAAATAGTTCATTTTGGATAATTTTATGTGCGAGGTTTATATCCATAAAGTAGTTGTATAAAGGGTTCATTTAAGTAATTTACTCACTGCGTTATCTCTTTGTTTTATAGGGTTTTCGCCAAACTAATAACGAGCATTATGTGTTTTGTTGTTTTCTTTGTGTAAATTAAGTAAAATTTTATTTGTGGGTCTCGTGTACTTGTTACTTTATATGGTAAAAACTGACGTAACGAATGGTTAATCAACACCAACACCAATTGCACCATGCCCTTCGTTAGGTTTATTCAAACAATTGACTTAATTCATATATACGTGAATAAACATCATTTTTCAAAATTAGATAGTCACTAAAACATAAATTTATCATGACGGACTTAGGATTTTCGGGAGAGTGTTTCACATAGTTTTCTAGGAAGACCTTGCACAAATTTCTTAAATCACAAGTACTAAAAGTTGAACCATAAAGAAGTTGGGGTTTGTATGTATTCAAAAATGGCACTTTTCGACAAAAATTATACTTTGCGACCCAAAATGAAGTGTGGACCGTGCCACATCTAGCTTCCAAGTGATTCCATCCCTGAATTTAAATTAACACAAGCGTTTAATAAACGTTATAATCATCAACTAGCCGAGATGAATCGTTCAAATATTTCAACAAACGAATGACTTTAAATCAAATATTTCAACAAACGAACGACTTTAAATCAACTCAATACAATAAAAATGTCACAACAATTCAAAAGACCAAAAGAAGAAAAAGTTTCATGTTTTATCCTTATATGGTTTACCCAAAATCACATTCGTCATTCTTATTCGATTTTAATTACATAGATAATCCTTACTTTTCAAACTATTTTCATGGGTAGTCCTTATTCTGGAAAATAGGGACTATCCATATAGTAAAGATAGATACTATTTGTGTAATAAAAAAAAATATATAGATTATTACATAGTTGATTATTATTTTTTAAAATTAGAACCACTAATGCAATTTGTTTGAAACTTATCAAATAGAGACTCTGGATATGATTTTGAATTAACCATCACGAGGAAATATGACGTAGTTTTTCCCAAAAGAATGAAGGAAATATTTCTTTTATTTGATTCTATCTAAATGAAGCAAATTCATTAACTCTTCCACTATCTCCCAACCGATATCCCCTATTCTAATAAGACTGAAAATATGGAAGGCTTGAACATGAACAATTCATGCATGTAATTCGCTACGTACACAAGCCAGTTTGCTAGCATGCATTAATTGAATGTGGTTGTAACTTATTACTTCCAACCTATTTGACCCAAATCCATGACTACTTCAGTTGACATCTTCTTTTATTCCCGACCAAGTTCCTATGACTTGTTACAAGATAGTTTGCGGCAGTCCATAACTAGAAAAACTGTCGATCATTTCAATATAAAAAAGTGCAATAAACTTTTATCGACTGCACTAATAAAGTACTGTAGACGACTGCACTAAAAAACTTTTATCGCTACGGATCATTAAATTCTTTACCTAACGAAATTGTATCCAATAAATGTACGTGTTAGTTGTAGTTGCTTATTTAAATAATCCATAACATAGGTCTATATATAACAACTCAGCTTCATAGTTCACACTCGATCTATTAACAATATCAAATCGAATAAGATCATGAAGGTTTTTATTGTCCTCTTAGCGTTGCTAGTGGTGCATTCATCACAAGCTATAGACGTTGTAAAACTAAGGCAAATTTCAGCCAAGAACAACGTGTCTTGCCTTTACGTGTTTGGCGACTCTAGCGTCGATCCTGGTAACAACAATAACCTTAAAACAGACCAAAAGGTTAATTTCTTGCCATATGGGAAAGATTTCTACGGTGGTCGCCCTACGGGGCGGTTCACTAATGGAAGACTTGCCACTGATCTCATTGGTATGAACTATATGAACCTCATTGCTGATATAAATTCAAATTGTTGTTTTATAGCTTTTTGAATATTAAGTGGCTAATAACTTAATTATGAAACCTAGCAAGAAGCTTACAATGCACTATATATATCTACTTATATAATTTTTAGTTGTAGGTATATGTTTTTTTTGTTGATTAATGTTTCTGACTTTGATCGATCAATTCATGAGGTTGACGTGACCACTTAAGAACTGTTTGCACTTTTAGTATTAGAACCTCGGATTTCTCACATTTTAGTAATGATAGCTAGAAAGTTTCTACCACCTTGCCACCTTAGTGATGTTTGAAGCATTGTTATATGTTAACTTGCTAATTAAGTACTCCGTATATCTAATTTATTAGCGGATGCATTGGGTCACACCAAAATCATACCGGCGTACCTTGATCCGAATTTGACAAATGAGCAACTTCTTAATGGTGTTAGTTTCGCTTCTGGTGGTTCTGGCTATGATAATCTTACCGCTGAGCTCTCAGTAAGCACTCTCAGTGTTAGGTCTAGCTTTAAAACAAAATATGGTCATATTAATTTTCTAGTTTAACGTTATTATTTTTGCATGAAATAGAACGTGATATCACTGTCGAAACAACTGGAGTATTTTCGGGAATACAAGGCAAGACTAGCAAGACATGTGGGGAAGAAAAGAGCTCAAGAAATAGTCACAAATGGTGTGTTTCTATTAAGTATGGGTACTAATGATTTTCTACAGAATTATTACGTGGAGCCTACTCGTGCTAAGCAATTCACCATAGACAAGTATCAAGATTTCTTGATTTCTGCCATGGCCAAGTACATTAAGGTAGCTTCTCTGAAACTTGTAAATAAAACATGTGTGTTAGCGTTTGTTATATAAGTTATTAGATCAAATGAGAAAAATAATTAAAATGAGAATAATCAGAAATAACTATAATCATACATTTTAGATGCATACACAAAAGTGAATGCTATCTTCTTTCAAATTTTCCTATCTAATTTAGAATGTGTGATTATAATTACTTCTCAAACTTTTCATTTTAATTATTCTCCCCACTTGATCTCTTCCTGTTAACTAATAGAATGTACACATGTTACAAATAAAACGTTTGTGTTTGTATTTGTTGTATAAAAAAAGTATAATAACCCGCAATGTTGACTGGCCATACGATCTGCCATAAGATTTTGTTAATCAGAAACATAAAAGTATGATGTTTCGTAAATGTTCAACAATGGATACACTAACATAGCTAGAACATGGCATAATGTATTAAAATGGACAAACAAAGTGAATGTTGTGCCTTGTGGATATATCCAAACATTAAATGTTATTCAATGACTTAAATGCCTCACAAATACTAATAAACTAATATAGAATACTCTTGTGGACAAAACTACATATTATTTGGTCTGTCGAGCAACATCTATCCTTATGTCCGCGTATTGTCCTTGGAGCGGGGCGTGTCAATCGCTTAATGTTATTTTATAGGTATCAAAGTAACTTAATTTGTAAATTTCATCTGCTTTGTTTTATGCTAAAAGATATATTGGTGACACTTGTAGGAATTGCATGCCGAAGGTGCAAGGAGATTGGCCGTGGTAGGCATGGAGCCATTCGGGTGTGTGCCACTTTTTAGGGTGCTTAGAGGCACAACCGGGTGTGATGATGTCTACAACAAGGTGGCTCTTACCTTCAACACAAAGATTAAATCCCTCATGGCTAAACTCGGACCAACGTTAGGGATGAAATATTTCTACACGGACATTTACGGCCTCATATTGGACACAGTTAACAACCCAAGAAAATATGGTAAGTTCATCGAATATATATCATTTAAAAAAACTATACGTTACTCATCGTCTAAAATCATATAAATAAACTGCAGGTTTTACGGAGGCTTCAAAGGGTTGTGTCGGATCGGGTTTAGAGTTTATGCAAAGCTGCAAGGGGTTGCCTACCTGTGCCAACAGAAGCAAATATGTTTATTGGGATGCTGTTCACTTCACTGAAGAAATGTACAAAATTATTTCGGAAGAAGCTCTTAAGTCTCTTATAAAGACTTTTGCTTGATCATGCTACAGATCTCAGCCTCTCTATATATTTATTATTATCTATGTAAGTCATAAGTTATCGTTAAGTAGGTTTTGTACACCTGTTGTAAGATGTGTAATGGAGATATATTTGAGCTATGTATTAAACCTAAGTGTGTTTGATATGAGTAAATCGCGACTTGTTTCAAGGGTTTATGATGAATTTAACCAACAAAATTTTATTGATTATCAATCAAGTCTTTGAAGTTTCATTTACTATATGGTTTTTGCTCCAACAACAAAAATAATAATGCCAAAGGCTGGAGGGGGTATGGAGGAAATCTAATGTAGACATACCCTATCGTAGTAAAAGTTTATTATCGAACCATATCTTTGATTTTTGTAGTTCAAGTTGATTGTTTCATTGATTTGAACACATATCTCTACTACTTATAATGCATGCATGGTTTTTTCTTAAATTTAAAATATTAAATTTAATTTGAGTAATGTTAATTACCTATAATATATACCTCTTAAACTTAAATACTTAAATGAAAAATTTTACTACTTTACTTTACGTTTCAAAACAAGTTTATTTCACACGGTTGCTCTATCAATACTCATCTCTACTACTTTTAAAGTGTTAACCTTTTAAATGATAAATTTTTTATATTAGACAATCTTTTATGTGTTTATCAATTAAAAAAAAAAAAAAAAAAAAAATTGCTATGTCTATAGTACGACATATAAAATTTGAATAATTTTTCTTAAAACTTAAAAATTATAGCAATGTGTTATACATAAAATATATCTATTTTTTTATTATTACTTTCTTAGATATATACTTGTTTTTGAATATGTTAACTGATAATTAGAGGTGGTAACGAGCCCCGAGCCTGCCAGAGCTCGAGCTCGACTTGTTTATATATAAAAAGCTTGAGCTCGAGCTTGTTTCGAGCCTCATATTTTGAGCTCGAGCTCGGCTTGTGAAAATTTTCAAAAGCTCGAGCTCGGTTTGGGCTCGACTAACTTATATAACGTGTTGAATGAAATAAAGCTCAAAGGCTTGTTAATCACACTAGGCTCGAGCTCGTTTAAGCTCACGAGCCTAATCGATCTTTATAAATAAAGCTCGGGCTCGAGCTTGATTATTAAATGAGCCCGAACTTAGACTCAAATTCAGGCTCGAGCTCATTTAGGATTGGCTCGTTCGAGCCTTTTATCGATCTGATCCCTAACTTTTCACAAACGGCTCTGCTCGTTTTCACCCCTACTTATAACTATCATTAAAAAGTTCATCAATCACATTTAATAAATACCATATATATTTATCATTTTGGGTGTGTTCATTAAAAGTAGTTGTGAGCAATAGCAGTGAACAGTAGCCACAACTTCTTAAAGAAGTATTGAAAAAATGAGCATTCCTTAAAAATAGCAATGTTCACCGCTCTTTTTACCAAACGAACATAAAATCAAAAAACTCATTGCTCACCGCTTATCGCCCAAAAAGCTTTAAAATGCTACATAGCCTTTAACTGTATATATAACACATCATTTGCGTAAATAAAGCTAGAAATCTTTTTTTTAGAAGACAAATATTTCGACTAATTATTGTCATGTTTCATTTTCAATTGAATTCGTATGTTAAAAAAATTTCAATTACATTTTGATTATTTTACGGTATATACATAAATGTTACCCAAAACATTTAACCAAAATATCTCAACTATAATTATTTGCTATTATAATGTCTCGTCGCTATGCACAGGTACTCGTCTATTTCATTTCATAAGTGGATTGTTTCAAAGAGTTGAACATATATTCTTTTCGTGACTTTAATTAGCTGATAATATATGCTGTTGTTTGTACGTATGACACTCTGAGTTGGTATATTAAGACGACAAATAAAAGAGAGTGGGTCACCAATAGAGGCTAATAAATAAGGACACAGTCACACAATAATGACACAACATGGGTGTGACGGTATGTTTGGACCTATTGGTCCATTAGTGAGACCCAGTTTTATACTTCAGCTTGCTTGATATATCTAGTGTATTTTCCAATTTATAGACTTTGATATTTTAATTTTGTTTTTTTAATAGTTATTCGATATATTATCTCCAAATTTAGAGTTAGGATCAACTAAGAAGAAAAAATAAAATAAGAATGATAAGAATAAACCACAACCATTTATTTCAGATGCACCTACAAAAATTGATGCATCATGTCACAACTTTTTATTCTTCGGGTACATGGGAAGTTCCGGTTGAAACACCTTCGGTAACCTCACAGATAAACTCCGGAGCCTGATAAACAGCCAGCCATTTACAATTGTGATCGAGTTATATATAGCGAGAGCGGGTGACCCCAAAGTGTTTGCAGCTAACAAAGGTTCACAATTATCTTTCAGCAATACTCACATTTTTCACCCCTTGCCGGGCCATGCTCGATTTAACAGATCATAGTGTACGCTCAAATTGGATGACCGCTTAGGCCTTAACCCATGGCCTATTATAGCTGGATTTTTTGGGGCCAGTCCCAATTATGGACTTCAATATAAATAAATTCGTGAACGTTTTTCTTATTTTTTATTTTTCTTATTCATATTTTGTGTGACTACGTTAAAATCTTTAGGTTGATATCAACATTCGTTTGGTGCTATATGCTTCTTGATTATATGAGCTAGTAAAGCTCCAGGAAACATTGGTTTTTTTAGCCTCTATCACATAAGTAGATGCATCATTTCGTTCACAATACATTGTGTTCACAAGATTAGAGAAGGCTATATATACTGAATCAGTTATAAGAAGTTACTAAACATTCAAATATTAAATTTCATATGTTATCGTCTAAAACCACTTTCTATCAGTAATCAGTTGAAGCAAGGACATTCTCTATGGCGTCTAGAATCACTTCATAACGCATAGAAGAAAGACAATTATAACGAGCTAGTAACATATATAAGCTGCTTCTCATGAAGTCTTAGATAGATTGCATACATAATACGATGATCACAAACTACATATTTAGAGCTTTTTAGTTGGGGCAATCATGAACATAATAATAAGTCTTAAATCAAACAGATACCGGTCTACTCCTTGTTAATTAAACATTATGAGGTTATTACATCTCGCCGGTTGAAACAAGTAACCATGAAACCTTAAGTCCTTCATTGTTATTACCTGCAGAAAGCATGAAAGCAATGAGCTCAGGAGTGTAGAGTTAAAAAAAACAAAAAGCGTTTCATAAGTTCGAATTCTAGGGGTTTTTGACATGTGATTTGTACTTACACAGTTACACTAACTGGAGAGGAGTTTGGTCTTGGCAAGAGTAATCATTACTGGGTTGCATTTCATTCGACTGAAGATAGTTTCGACCATCGAAGTGTTGGTGATGAGGTGTCACAAGCTCATAATCAGAACTTCCAGGCATCAAGCTCATGTGCTGCTGCTGAGCTGATCTTTCATTTTCAGCTATCTAAATAATCGTTTCAAAAGTTAATCAATGAACTAGGTTGATCATTCGTGTTAGAAATAGAGATAGATATACAGACCTTTGCTCGAAGAAACTGATTATTGTTATGCAACTCAAGTTCCTGCGTTAAAATAAAATCATCGGGATCGGAAGTTATTCATCATTAGGAACTAGAAACTCTCAGAAAACCATCTTAAAAGAAAGTAGTACAAATATGGTTTTAGATTAACTACAGGTGAAATGCTTAAGGACTTACCCTCTTCTGCATATACTCGATTTCAGCAAATAACAGTTCATTCTGCAGTTTTTGATCAAGACGATATGTTAAGACTACACGCGTCGATATATTACTATACGAGTAACAAAAAAGTATAAAAATCCATTCGAAATTACAGCTTTCAAAGGTTTAGAGGTTAATAATACAATGAGCAAAAGAGGCTACCTTTTTTGATCGAATTCTGGTAATTGCTTTCTCTAACTTAGTTTCAAGGTTCTTCAGATCTTTCATTGGCATGTCTGTCAAAGATTCACCCATGATGTTCCTGTAAAATTGCCTATACTCACAAAAGGTTATAACATTGTGTTAGTGTATAGAATATAAAGGGTATATATATGCACATCTATCTTAGAATAATACCTGTTTTGATTCTGAAGATTTGCGATTTGTGAACGCAGTTTTCCAGATTCTTGTTGGTAATACTGTAGTTAAAACACGATAATGTGTCTTTAGAATGCTGGATTAATGTGTAAACTGACCATGTTCGTTTTTTAACAGCTAGGAGTGTATGACACAAAGTTTAGAACAGGTACCTGAGCATTGGCTTCAGAAACCGAGCCACTGCTAGGTGGATCAAGGCATGCCTTTTTGTACCTGTCGATTGTCCCTCTAACACTGCAATAACAAGAAGACGAAGATCATCATCATATAATTTAAAGCAGCTTAGAGGAGAAATTCACGAATCAGTACGTCATAGGTAGATTTGTCTTCTAACATTACGAGCTCTTCTATAAGATTCTATCGTTCATCTTAATGGTGCACCATTAATTTCTAGCTAGTCATATAGAGAGAGCAAACATAAACACAATTAAAGCATGATCTCCAAGTGAACTAAGCCCATTCAAGAAAGTGATAACTGTGAAGAAACACAAGCTAACCTTGTTAGTTATATGTTCAAACTCGACTATTCGATCATCTCCGGAAGCATTAACAGAATATTTAATGGTGAAGTGTAAAGATTGGCTATCATAGCATCTAATAAGTTTAGTCTCATGTTAGAATCATAAAAATTGTATCTACGAATTTGCTAAAGTGAATGGTTATATACACAAAAAGTTTATTGATCATGATGCTCTCAAACAAAGAAAGGACTCATGGAAATGTCGTTCTTCGTTTTGTTACTAAGCGATCAAGTAAAAAAAAAAAAAATTAGAAACAAGTTTCAACACCCCACTTCAATATACTACATAAGCATTATCCTCTTTTGAGTCTGGTTATTGACTTTTCTGTCTACCATCGACAAAGGCATGGTAATTTACATGATATGTTGATTAAATATGAACTCATGAACTCTCTTTTTCATAATCAAGTCATAAACAAATTCAACTAGGCAAGCATTTGTGTTTTTTATACAACAATTAATATATGAACGACATTTAGTCACTGATTGTCATTACAGACCATGTCCACCACCCCACGCGTTGAAGCAATAGCAGGCTTAAAACTTATTCAAAGTTCATATTTTATAAAGAAACTCATTAGAGCAATGTTATATCGTCATAAAACATTCCTCGATCACAAAAACATAACACGTTTCATGACTCGTCAACTAATTATTTCTCCTCAACTAGTCCATAATTTTTCAAAGCATCACAACACATGAGTTAAAAGTATAAGTATACACAAAAATTGGTAAAAGATTATTTTCCAAACCATAAAAATCTAAATTTGTTTCTTGGTTTTGCACAACGGATAAAATGATGCCCACACTCAAGCTAGCAGACACAGTGAAGTGTTGTACTAAAAATCTTTAAAAGCATTTGAATAGTAGTAAGATTTTTATGAGATTTTAAGGAAACAGAAAATGGTACTAAAGTGAATAAAATCTCACTTTTTCTCGGAGATCTTAAGGATACCATATAAACACACATTGTATAATACCTTAAATTGGTCGAAGCTACTGATTGGTTGTGTCTTCCACGCTGTCAACTCATCTATCACTATGATTGGTTACATCTTTCTAAGGCTAGATCTTTGCCACGTGTATAAAACCTATTACACAATGGATAATGTAATGGAGCATCACCCTTTTACCCTCCTCGTGGATCCAAAATCTGTAAACTCTGAGACAATCAGAGCCGTCCATTTACATTGTTGTACGGATATGTCATCTCTCCCCATGCATTAGATACTCTCTCATTGGTTCACTCTTTTGTACTATTTCTCTCTCTCACACTACTTTGTGTCCATATTTTACCTATGCAAGATCTATGATTAATGCCCTAAATTTGATACTCAAGTATCTATTTGCACCATCTATTGAGTCTAAATATTTTCTTAATGTAACATACTATAGTAAAAAAATTTAGATCTTTTTGAACTGTATCTTGTACCAAAATTTTGTGTTGTGAGTTTTGTTTAGTTTTAACTAAATGCACTTGATAACTTTGTCATGAGTCCGAGTGTTTCACTAACAAAATGTGGCGCATTCAAATCTCACTTGAGACGATAATTAAGTGTGTTTTTACGTGTTTAATGGCCGTGTTGCAAGTCATTGCCTTTAAGAAAATGAGTCGAATTATAAACTCGGTTTTCAGAATTATCTACACTTTCATTATTAATAGTTGTGTTGCAAGTCATCGCTGATGCTTTATGATATTAGTATAGTATGTATTTATGATGTATGTAGCATGTATATATGTGTACCTCTCTCTTGTGTGTGTTTGTGGGTTGCTGTTTTAGTTTCAACAGCATGGTAAGCTTGGTAAAAGTCTTTAATGGACAATACAAAAGGAAAGAGTAGTATGTGTTTTATTTCACTATTGAAGAACTTTGGAAATGTGAAAAGGATGTCACTTACTATGTCAGTAACTTAAAAGAGCTGAAAGTAAAATCTGGTTTTTGAATTTATTAAAATTTTGTTTGTAGTTTAATTATCAATAAAAGTCAGTTTTATAAAAATAGAAGGTGAAAGCATCACATATTTTAAGCTAGAGACCCAGCGAAATTGATCAATTGTATTTATATCTGACACAACCCTAATTTTTGGGACATAAACCAAGTGTCTGGTAGTTTATCAAGTATTTTTGCAATCCAAAAAGGGCTGGCGATGCAGCTTTTTGCCCGTTTGCCTTCAATTGATTTATGTGTGATGATTAACTTGGATTGGTTTATCTTTCTCATGGTTGGTTTGGTTTGAAGCACACATGGTGTGTTTGTATTTCGCTTTTATAATGGACTGAGGTGTGAGATTAACTCATCTCTTATGTACTTAACTGTTTTTTTTAGAGTAATTAAATTCCCGGGTATAACAATCTTTTAACCAAAAAACCAAGTGTCCTTTTACACCTAAATAATGAAAACCTAATTTTATTAAAATACGATTTGAAATATCCTTTTTTATACACCGAATAAGCTACTCAATTAAGTTTGGGAATTTGTCAAAACTATATCCCTTTTTTTCCTTAGTAAATTTGAAGTCTTTTATTAGAACTATCATTTTGACCTTCAAGAAAAAAAATACCCGTTAAACTAGGTATGTTTGCTAGTAATCCCCATGACTTTGAGACTTTTTTTTAACCAAATATTTTATTTTCCACAACTTAAGATACAATATTGGACCCAGTAGAATCTTTTTTGTCAAAACCCTAATTTGACTTATCTTTGACCTAAGGAATAATACCCATGAAGCCATAAGAGGCTTTGACCAGAAGATAATTGGTCACATAATTATATTTGTGAGCCTTAACTTCTTATAAATAATGCTAATTAATCTGTGCATCATCAAATTAGTTTATATACCATTGCATTTCTGTTTAATTTGTACTAAAAATTTAGTGGTTTACAAATAATTTAAATGGTGCATAGAACACATTTTTATAATATTTCTTTGCTTAAACTGATTTGAAAACCTACTAAACTTATTTTTCCTTTCTTTACTAGGCTTTGATGACATCTCTTTTCAGAGTAGTCCTTTCACTTTGCTTTGGATGATGTTAGCTGACAATCAATTTAGGAAGTGTCAAGATGATGCAAGTCTTGGGCAATAGGAACTTGACAACATTTTGTGTGTGTTAGTGTGTGAGAGAGAGATCTTAAACAAAAATGAAGGTAAGAGAGAAGCTGATCTCAGAGGTCAGCAAATACACTTCCTAAATTTTTGCTTATTGGCTTGCAACATTTTTACTAGTGACTTTTTTGTTGCAATCTTTTACAACAGATCTTGTAGGTACTAAAATATGAAACAAAGATTCATAAAAAGATAAATGGTAAAATAAAACTTTAACAACAAAATATACAAATCTCTTTGAGGAAAAAAAACAAAACCAAAATGTAAAAGAAACAAGTGAATCTTTGTTCCACAAGAAGAATGAAAAACTCTCATATAACTTAAGATATTATTGTGTCCTTTTTATCTCAAATCTTCTCTAGAAGTTACATTCATTTTAGAGTTATGTACTATTTCCCTAACCCTAAAAATCAAATAGTATTTTGACCTAATTTTTATTTTTAGTTGTCATCAAGCATCATCATATGAAGAAAACAACACCCAAAAAGAAATCCATGTAAAATGAGTAAGCAGATCTATGTATAGTACCTGTTGTTGGCATACTCATAAAGGCGTCCACGGCTCGAGAAGACGATAAGAGCAACCTCAGCATCACAAAGAACAGACAATTCATACGCCTTCTTGAGCAACCCATTGCGACGCTTACAGAAAGTCACTTGTCGATTTGTGGTGTTCTCGATCCGCTTGATCTCGATCTTTCCCTTGCCCAACGACCTTCTTTGCGGAGACATGTCCGCGGAGTCTTCTTGAAACGACATGGATCGATCTATGCAGCTGAAATCAAGGTCAAAAGCATCAGAATTTGCCATAAATCTTGCACCAAATCACATAGAAATGAGCTAAACTACTTTTTTAGATATGTTTGTTGATTACTTGTACTTGGAAGAAATAATGGGTGGGGTTGAGATATGAATCTTGATGTATAATTGAGGCCAGAAACTAATCAAGTTTCAAACTTTTTTCTCTTTCTTACTTTTTTAGAGCATTCCCACAAATCTTAACAGAAAAAATGCAAAAAAATGGATGGAGAAGTGGGTAGAAGATGAATTTATAAAAAGTAGACAATGACCCCTTGTCCATGTTACTAACAAACTCTTTCAATCTTGATCACATCTTATAGTTAATACCAAATGTTTTGTTCATGATTTTGATATATTACTTAGAGAAATTTACAAGAAAAACTATATTACTATTTGTAGATCTCATTTATCTATGCTGTTATAAAAACCACCCAAAAATTTTGTATGCTTAAAAGAAAAAACAAATTCTTTATATCTTGTTCACACTTTAATACCAAATATTATGTTCATAGTTTTAGTATATATCTTATGATTCTTACAAGAAAAAAACTACCTATATATCTATATATAGATCTGATTAATCTTTGCTCTTGGAGAATCACCTTAAAAGTTTAATTAGTGCTTAAAAGAAAAGGCCTAGAGAGAGGAAGAGAGATAGAGGTAGAGAGAAAGAGAGAAAGAGAGACCTTAGCAACTTAACTGAAGTAGTGCTCTATGAAGGGTAAATGAATGTTGGACAAAATTACACTCAATCTTTGTTTCTTACACTCTGTTCTCCAGTTTAGTAATGGGAAGAAAAGTAAGGGAAAGAAAAGTGAAGAAGGGGAGAGGAGGGGAAGGGAGGAAAGTTGGTGTTCCATTTTATGTTCTTCAGTACAAGTAAAAAGGAAAGTAAGTGAAAGAATGGTCACAATAAAACAAAACCAAATTTAATAAACCTACTTGTGTTCTTGTGAAAATAGACTAATCCACTGCAAAACATGATCAAAACAAACAATCAGAATGATTAACAGAGTTAACCATACATTGAATCAATTTACCCAAGCACCTGTGTAGTCAACAATAACCATAACCAACTAAATCGATTCATCCAAAATCAACAACAGATCCATGTATCATACGTGGATTACAAAATCTAAACATATTCCAAAAAATAAGTAAAAATCGATTTTAATAATAGATTCAAGATAAGATTATCAGTGAACAAAAGGGGAAGCTTGATTCCAATCGAAGAAAAAAAATAGGCAATCCGAAATTGCATCTTCAACCACCAGGTACCAATCATGTGTAAGCAAAAAATGAAGAAGATAAATGATAATATTGAAATACCAAGCAATTGGCTAATGATTAAAATAATAGGAATTAAAAGGGCACGAGGTAAACTTTACTTCCATCCCATATTTGGGCCGGAGAGAGTGGTTCAAAAAAGCAAAAGATTCTCCCTTCCATTTTGGTCCTTTCCTCTCACTCTCCTTTTTACAAAATTCTAGAGAACATGAATATTTTATTGTTTCATTCCCATCCTTTCACTTTCTTTCCAAAAACTAACATGAGAACGCAGTGTTAGTATTTGTAATGTGGAACAGTTGAGTTACTTTTACTCCCCATTTTCCTGTTACAAGTGTTGTAATTGTTTTGACTTTGTAGTCAAACATGTATAATGTTACTGTGTTCATAGTAAGTCTAAGTCAATATTGCGAGTTGCGCTGAGATTTGAGATTCACCCACATTCGTTATACTTAATTGTTTTTCGGAGTAATATATTACCGGGAAAACCCTTTACAAAAAAAAGTCACTATTGCAAACCCGCGCGCTACCGCTAGATGTGGAATTCATGTCGTGTTCAATATGGTAGGTTTTGCGTTGATGGGTTGGCGAGTTTACTTATCTCAACCATATTATTACATAACTTAAATATAATTACAGCGCTAATTCAAATGTGTTTATTATAAAAGGCTAGTCGTGTTGATACTCAAACTAGGAAAAAGAAACAGGTACACAATAAACACCGGAATGCGAGTGTCAAAAAATATACTTAAGGTTCGAAACAAATATTTGGACATAAGCATAAACCACCATAAAAAAAAAATTTTTTTTTGAAGGTCCATGATAAATATTGAGACATAACCAGTTTGAGTCAAACCTTGTATAGGCTAAAATGATCGAAAACCATGGTTTGAAAAAAATAATAATAATAAAAATAAAAATACTAGATTTTCTAGATAAATGATCAATCTGGTATACGGAGTGAGGTTTTCCATGTTAAGATTATCTGGGGAGTGTGAGTCTTTTACGGAGATGTACACAAGATAACCAGGGTATCTCTGTGACTGTTTGGACTCTTTCCATGACCACTCGTGAGATGTATAAATAGTGAGTTTTGAACATGAGATCTCTTGTTAGGACATTAGAATACTTGACCACTAAAAAATAATGAGAAATCACAAATAATAAGTAAACCTTAATCCATAGTTAATCCTTAGGATTACGACTTAAAGTATATTTAAATATATGGTGTCATCTTTTATCTCTACAAATAACCTTTTGCTTTAACTATCTAATTTTTTATATACGGATCGAAGACATTTAGCTCATTTGAAACATTCTGAAAAACTTTTTAGATATGCAAATGAAGACACACTCACCCTTTAGGTTATCTATTTTGTTTATTTAAAGTTGGCAAGTGTAAATACTGTTGCATATAATGTGATAAATCGTTTCTTTTTGTCTTTTCTATGTTCAATAACAAACATTCCTCAATTTTTAATAATCCTTTCTATAAACTACATGCACTAATTATCTAAGCACTAATTCCTTTGAATAGCTGAAATGTGCTCGGTGCTCCATTCTTATTACTATACCTAAACTACATGCACTAATTATTCAAGAAATACGTACTATCTGGCTATAAATGAAGCATGACATCGGGAATTTCTTTCCATGTTTAACCATTTGTAGATAAAAAATGGTTGCTTCGTTTGTACGAAAACAACTTAAACGAAATAACAGATTCGATCTAGTATAATTTAGTTAAGCAACCAAAATAAACTTGTGCTATATTAGGAAAAAGCATCTTCAATGATTGTCGAAGGAAGAATATATCACAAGTAAAATAATGTGATGGAAAACTTTGTTGGTTTACTTTTATATAAAACAATTGAAGAAAACACGTGAGAAATATATATGTTGACTTAAAACGACTATAACTTTTTGATGCAATAACCCTTAATAGGAGGTTTGTGCTAATTCTTGGGACCATAATCCGACATTCGATTTCAACGACAAATATACCGATAGTAAAAAAAAAGTAAGTGAGTTAACAAGTACTCCTTACTACATTCGTACGTGTCCTAATTCTTTAAGGTTAAGTCTATAAATTAGAAATAAACTCTTTAACCTTTACGCATATTAAAAGCATGGTTAAAAATGTGCTATTATACGTTAGATATAAAACTTGTTGGTAATTGTAAAGGTTAGAAATATGATGACCGGCTACCGGCACGTCATCAAATATGATTGGCACATCATCAAATATATTGAAATGTATTTTTTTTTTTTTTTTTTTTTCTTCTGAGTTGGATCAAATGGTAACAACCCACATGCTTAATTACTTAACCCAATCCATAATTATACTATTAAAATTTAACCCGACCCCTAATCACCTCATAACCCGTTTTCCCGGTAGTACAAAAACCAAAATCACAAAATCACATTTTCCCTAAATCACGATGGTGAAAGATTAGTTGCTTAACCACATTATTTTATTTTTTATCAACATTGTGTAATCATTTAAAAAATCACTGAATCTGTTGTATTGAATGCTTTGGTGTAGAAGTACAAACCTTGGCCTGGACATAGCTTTAGCAATGCAACCATGTGAGGTGTCCTTGGTTCCTTTAGGAATTGACTAAGAGTTTGGGTGCAAAAGAGATATTTGGCCTTGTGATTGTGAGATAGATGAGTTTGCCCACAAGTGTTTTGTACAAGCCTCAATGGGTGTTGCACAGGGCTTAGAATCTAAGCCATTTGCTAATCTGAGAAGATCTAGTGTGTATTTCCTCTGAGACATTGAAAGACCAATTGAGGGATCCATTGTTCTTTTTAGGTTGGTGATAAAGTTGAGCTTTTAGATCCTTAATCCTGAATGTGTGATGAAGTTGAGCTTTTAGGTTGGTGATAAAAGTTTTGTCATTACGTGTGATGAGGATATCATCTACATTGATGAGGACAGAGATGAGGGATCCATTATTGTTGAGTTACTACCTATATTACTCTAATTGCATATTTGTTAGTTCAAGTCCCATCGTTCTGTCTATGTTTGCAGAAATCATAATTATTAAGTATAATACAATCATTGAGTCTAATTCAAGCATTGAGCTTGTATCATCAAGCAGCACTAATGAACTCCCAGCTCTTAAAGGTTCCAGCCAAGTGTGTTCATTGTATTACTCAAGCAGCAATGATAATACTAGCACTTAAGATCATACAAGCCTTGATGATACAAGCAGTGATGACTAATTTTATGTTCATTCAAAAAAAGTTTCGGTTAAATCATGTTCCAGCTCTAAAAAGGTTCATGCTAAAAAAAATTCTAGCTGAATCATGTTCCTGCTCTAAAAAGGTTCATGCTAAAAAAGTTCCAGGTCCAAAATGCATACTAGGCCTTGCAGTAAAGCATACTTGGTCTTGTATACTTAATAAGACATTTGGAATAAGAAAATGCATAGATGGTTTAGGAGCAATTGTAAAGGATGGCATTAAAGGAAAAAAGGAAGCTTGAAACAGGTGGAAGACATGTAGAAGAAGTTAAGAAACCAAAATGATGAACATCTTTGTGTAGTGCTTTCGGTTGCACAAACAAATGATGTAACAGTTAATGTAATTTTTTTGTGGTGATTAATAAAACCTTGGATAACTTTTTGTGGTAGTTAATCATACCTTGAATAGTCATATTAGGTAATGTATTTGGATAGCACTTGATGATCATATTTAGATGAAGTTGATCAAATCCTGATGTAATAGTTGTTCTAACAGTTCATCTTTTGTACCCTTTTAGTAATGCAACTTGATTTAGTTGAATCTTTTATTTTCCTTATTCATTGTATATGCATACTTGTTGGTTGTATGAGAATAACTACAAAAACACATTAAATCTATTATTAGGTAATTTTTTATACCTATTTCATTGCAGACAACTGTTATTTAGGTATGAAATTGTCTGGTACGCATATCATTACAGAATGTCTGCAAAACAAACCATTTTATTACAGACAATTGTTTACGCAAAACAAACCATGTCTACATATCATTGCGGATCGAATGTCTGCAAAACAAAACATTCATTACAGACAATGGTTTAGGCAAAACAAACCATGTCTGCAAAACAGACCATTGCATTGGTGAATGTAGTACTCTTTAGTTTTTATCAATATTGTGTTAAGGTGTGTTTAGGTATACATTGAGAATGCCTAAACCATTTCATTTGCAGACATGATTATGGAGAATACCTATTTTATTACATATCAAATTACAGACATTCTGCATAGTGGTAAAATGGCAGTCAAACCATTTCATTTATAGACATGGTTAGTATCAAACCATAACTAAGTCTGCTAAACAAACCATAACCATGCCTGCTAAACAAACCATAACCATGTCTGCAGTTACATACATGTCTGCATACCATTGTAGAATATCTAAAAAATAAATCATAACCATGTCTACTGTAACACCCCCAAAATTTGATACAGCGGAAGACTCAACAAGCTTTCGGGGTGCTACGGGGATTGGTATCCAGCACAAGACATAATAGAACGAGATAAAGTAAACATAATAAAAACGCAACCAAAACGGGGTTTTAAAGTTTACATTTATCCCAACATCATTCAGAGTCAGGCCCAAAATAACATAATAGTAGGTCCATAATTAATTATCAGAGTTTAGAAAAATAGATCCATAAGCCAAGAGCCTTAGCCGAGCCTTCCATTCCAAGCATCCATATCATCACTTAATTACCTGAGAAAACGTGCTAAAAGTCAGCTTTCGCTGGTGAGATCATAGGTTCAAATTCATCTAACAATATAGTGGACATATACGCAAAACGCTTGCTAGCTAGACTAAGGATTCACTAAAGGCCTGCGGATACCTTCCGCTCCAATCCTAACACACGGATACCCTCCGTTCCAACATAGATATTCGGGTAACCCCCGCAATACCAATAAATACTCGGATAACCTCCGAAGTATTAATAACTTATAGGTGCACACTACAGTATCTAAATAAGCCAACCTTGAATAGTACACACGAAACCATGTGACTAAAGCTGACAATTCCAAATAAGCCAACCTTGAATAGTACACACAAAATATATGTGACTAAAGCTGACAATATATCCTAGTCCATACGCATAGCAAATTTTAGAAAGAATATAGAAGCGATAATAGTCCACATAAATAATTTGCACGTTTCTCACCCCAGAGTATTGAAAACATAGTTCAAGAGTAAAAAGTGGGGCTATGACTCACCTCAAGTCCAGAAAAATAGCAAGAAGAAGTCGGTAGAAATAAAATGTATAATAACTCACAAAACAGCAACTACGGACTCGGCACGACCTAACAATATCAACTCGTTCATAAATCATTTCCTCAAATTCAACATATTCCCAAACCCGGACGTAATCTGTTTTATTTTCCGAAATCCATTTCGTATTAGTTTGGTGTATTTACGTTTGGTATCCATACGGGTGGTGGGTCGACACAAAACAAAACAAAAAAGTCACACAAAGAATAATAAAATAAACTATAGATCTAATATTAGCCCAATATATTATTTAAATAAATCGCCGAAGTTTATCAAATCCGTCGATTTAATAATCCTCATATTTATTTACGTAACATACCGTTCCAAGATTACACCCAATCCTAAAGCACATAGCACATAAATACTATATGGTATATATCGTAGTTTAATAAATTCCTCATATACATCGTCAAATTGGCCAGATTTCCCGATATATATATATTCGCAATTTATTACTCTTTACATATACCACAACCTATGGGCGTCGTAGGATACGATGCCCATTAATATATTCATTTCATATAGCCAAATAACCCGGTTCAACCCTTCGGTTAAGTGGTTATTTAGTTATAGAAAACGTTTATATTAATCGTCATATATCCGTGACAACACGAAAGTCACAAATAAAACTTACCTGAACTCGAGTGACTACGACTCCGCATAACTCGATAAGTTTACTCGTTATATATATAAAATGACATTTTATTAAATATTTAATAATTTGTCGAGAGTTTCTCGTTTTATAACACATTTTTATAATAATAATACTTCCAATAATATTACGCTACTCTCGTAGCCTAATATATATTTAGTCGTATTATTTATAATATGTCTCGTGATTATTATTATTATTAATATACGCGCTTATATAATTATATATCCGTTATTCACGTCTATATATTCATATAAACGTTTATATTACAAATAATTATTATTACGAGTTTTATTATTTATGTTTTCTTTGTAAATAGTTATCGAGTCATACGAAATGGTCACATGTCCGAGTCATGACTCTCGGCTCATAGTCCAAGTCCAAAGTAATAAGCAAATGTCATAAAAACAATACATCTCCGTCCAACACAATCCCAATCCACGTGCTACAACAATAGGGTCCGACTACGGCACCCGACTAACCTATCTCCATCAATCTAAATGACCGTCTCACAATCGGTCCCCAATAACACAATTCGTCAACACTTCTCAATACCAAAATTCAATATCCAAGGTCGAGACCCAAACATGGTCTCGACTCACATGTATTCGGCCAAAGAACAAGTAAACAACCAACTAATAACAACTAATACCAACCCAAGTTACAATCCAAGAACAAAATTATCAAAGGCATACTCGGGTGGGTTTACCAAGCCACACCCAAGCCCACACGACTCGACCGAGTCGCGGTAAATACCACGAGCCAAGAAGGCTCGAACCAAGCATCAAGGGTCACCAAAAAGACTCCAAAGAGTACTCCAAAAATACCCATTCGACCCAAAAAGGTCTCGGCAACAACAAGAATAATACGGCTACGAGCCGCGACTCACAAGAGTCGAACCTAGGTAATAACGAGATCAAGGATACCATGAGCCAAACCACGGCTCAAAAATAACAAGAAAACGAGCCCACGGCTCGAGTCAAAATCCAAGCCGTGAGTCAAGGACTCACGGTTCGAACCAACCCACGGATAATACAACCCGGATACCAAACCATTTATTAAAAATCGAGTTTCCAACAAAACCCATAAGTGTTATTCCCGTTTTTGGGTGAAAACCCAACTGAATCTAAACCCACCATGACCAAAGGTCACGTTTTAATAAAATACGCGAGTCACACTCGCCTCACCTTCGAACAACGAGCTCCAAACCGTATAACACTTCGAAAAATGATGATTGGTGGTGAGATTTGGTGATGATTCATGATGAAAATGATGTAATAAAGGCGCGCGTAGGGGCGGATCTAGGAGATTCGAGGGTGGGGATCACGAAAATAATGGTGGTTTGTAGTGGTGGTCGGCGGTGAAGTGGTGGCGGCCGGATATCCAATCGGCGGCTAGGGTTAGGGTGAGAGGGAGGAAAATGAGAGAGATAGTGAGGTGAGTGTTGGTGTTTGTGTTGTGTGTGGGTACCGAACCACAAGGACCAATTTGTAGTTTTACTCTCTCTTTTTTTTTTTTTTTTTAAAGGTATAATAATAATAATAATAATAATAATAATAATAATAATAATAATAATAATAATAATAATAATAATAATAATAATAATAATAATAATATAATAATAATAATAATAATAATAATAATAATAATAATAATAATAATAATAATAATAATAATAATAATAATAATATTACTAGTAGTGTTGAGCGGGTAAAGTGGGTAAATGTAAAACATGTGGCCCGAAACCCGAACTCATTTCAAACTTTAATATCTCCCGAAAAACATCTCGTAATTACTCAAATATCATCGGACTCGTAAAACGAATCATAAAATTTTTCGTTAGGTAAACCTAGTGCCGGAGTCAACGTAGTACCAGTGAGAATTTTAAAAACATGCATCATCACGTAATTTCCATAATGAATTATTAAAATAATTCATAAATTCCATAACGTCATAAAAATATAATTATCCATAAAATTGGTCTTACAAGTTCGTTGTGAGTAAAAATTCCAAATAAAAATTATAAACGAACTTTAACGTAATGCGGGTTTTCAAAATAACTCCCTAAATTGCCGGTTGTCACATCTACATTGAGAATACCCAAACCATTTCTACATAGTGGTCTGCATAGTTATCAACCATAGCCATGTTTGCATAGTGATCAAACCATACACCAATTACTGCGTAGTGGTCTGTATAGTGATCAAAAGAATTGCTATAACTCTTTAGTATCAAACTATAACTAAGGGTGTGTTTGGTATGCTTGATGGAATCACTATAGATATAGGTTTGAGAATAGATTGGAATGAAAATGGGTATGTAGATATCATTTTTCATGGGTATCCACATACCCACCAAATCATACTCCTATGAGGAAACCCACATATCATGGGTATCCTCATTCCATTGTGATTGGCCCCATAACCAACCAAACAACATTAATGACTTTTAAAGTCATAGATTCATTCTCATAGTGGGATACCAAACGCACCCTAAGTATGCTAAACAAACCATAACCATGTATGCATGAAACACTTGACTAAAATAAAAAAATAAAAAAATCTACATAGTGGTCAAATGGCAGCAAATCAAATGAATTGCTATAACTCAGTGAAAAACAATATGGGACGAAACTTATACTTAAAAACTCACAAATTTCAGTGAAATATAAAGGTTACATTGGAGATTTAACATTCAAATGGCAGCAAAACAAAACAAAACAAAACCTATTTCAATAGAAACCCTAACTACTTTATATCTATTGAAAATCTTAATAAGCAAAATGGCACTCTTCAAGCAAAGGATCTTCCAAAATGAAATTTGCCGGTCTTCAAGAAGCACCTCATGTTTAAGTATAGTTTATGAAATTGGTATCGGGTGATTTAGGTTTATATTCGGGGTTTATGGATCGGTTGAACTTAAAAGTTGTGAGATTGAAACTGTGAAATTAAAAAACGAAACAGAAAATATAAAGTTTGATAAGTCAAAGGTAGTAAAAAAAAATACAGAACAAAAAGCCATTAAAAACTGTTTTATTTTATTAATAAATTAGCTAAAAATGGAGACAAAAATACGGAATATAAAATATAAAGTTAACAAATTAAAAATAAAAAATATACGAAAAAAAATCATAAAAAATTGTCTTGCATTATCAATACAGTGGGATAAAAGGGGATAGAGGGGTAAAATGTGAGGCAGGTGGTATTGATAGTAGCACCCTTCTTTGTATTTTGGTATTTCTCAAAATAATTATTCACTTTGATCTGGATTACAACTAATCTACTTAGGTGCAGTTTGGTTTGATGGTATAGAATGAATGATTAGGATTTGGACTCTAAACTAATGTTTGATACATTTTAATTCCTTTGCCATACATTAGTTAATTCCTAAAATTCACCTTTTTTAGATGGCTCGATTTGAGAAATAATGAGTAGGTTTCAATTTATCTCATTCAGTTACAACCACACTTCATTTTTTATTTAATTAACATATTACTATTTTATAATTTTTTTAATTTTATTTAAATTTTAAAATAATATAAAACCTTTTATTTTATTTCTAACCCCAATATAAAACAAATAACTTTTATATTTTTCATCTCATACATCAATCCAAATCCTAAACCCATCTACAAACCGATCTAGCCCTTTAGCCAGTAAAACTCCTATTCTATAATGACATAAATATGATACAAATCTTAAATAATCTCTTAAGTTTTGTATTCTTTTCCTATGCAATGTGTATATTCAGGGCCAACTTTGAGGGTGTGCAAGGTGAGCGACCGCTCAGGGCCTCAAAATTCTAAGGGGCCCCAAAATTTGTCCCGTTAATAATTATATGCATGTGTCGACATATTTTTAACAAAGAAAAGATTATTTAGATGGTAAAATATCTTAAATGGGTAATATGTTAAAACGTTTTGATAACTAATTGCATTATATCTTATAAATTTTGACATTTTATATATAATATTGCTTAGCGAAAGGCCTCGTTATATAATTTCGAACAGGGCCCTCAAAATTTTCACCAATTCATGGGACGGCCCTGTGTATATTCATTGGTGTCTGCTTAAACTCTACTTTAAAGAGGTGTTTTTCATGTAAATAATGTTGATTATATATGTATGTGATGGGTCCGAATGTCCGATCCGTGCATACTAACTTCCAAGAAGGTGAATCTGACATTCACGTTTTCATTCCATGTGAATGTCTAATGGTGAAATAGTGTACAGCCTCTCCTTCCACACATCGTAGGGCAACTTCCATGTGTGAGAGTTAATGAATTACCGTATATGTTATCAAGATTGATGTCGAACATAAGAGTGCTTTGCGCTGGCTAAACATGTGCCGAGTTTGAGCTTTTGAGGGTGGTCTACTCTACTAGTAAATTCAAGGCCACTTGGGTCTTGGGTTAGCTTATTCAAAACACCTTTTGAGCTTTCTTTGAAAACCCAAAGAAAACCCAAATTTTATTTACATCAATAAGCTCTTTTTTGTTTTTGCTTAGCTATTGTGTTTTGAAAATGCAATAAGCCAATAAGCTAATCCAGACGGCCCTTAATACAGATTAGTAAGTCTTGTGAATGGAAATGGACTTTTTATGAAACAATCACTTAAATTACCCACGTTTGTCCATTGAAGCTAGAGGGGTGTTTGTTGGGTAGGGTTAGTCGCATTCAGGTCGGGTCCAATTCAGGTTGAGAATGAAAAAACATACCCGAACCCGGCCTTAGTTAGATCTCAGGTTAGTTAGGTTCAAGCCTATTCGGGTGGGATCTATTCGGGTTCGGGTCAACCCGGATATGAGTAAAATGTTTAAAAAATTGCCTAGTTCAATAATTTACATATAATTCATAAAAAATATATCAAAAAAATATAAAAATAAAAAACCTTATTCGGATTAATCGGGTCAACCCGATACCCAACCCTTTTAAATATTCTGGTTACTCGGGTTTATCCGAATAAATCTATTGAAGTTTAATCAAGTTCAGGTTCATGTTCGGGTCTGGGTCGGGCAGGCCCTTTTAACACCTAATTGAAGCAATCTTTTGTGATTCATTTGCATAATGGATGAGAGATTTGAACTCTTGATAAGTTGCCATGAGAAAGTTTGACTCGAGCTAAAACTTCACATGCATCCAGCTACAATGTTTGATCATCAGCGTCCTGGTCATAGGAACCATAATTTTACTAGGTACATTTTAGATACTACTGTTAGCATATGCACTTCATATGAATATATCAGACAACACACTATACATGATGTCTAAAGCCATATACTTGATCACCAAAAACAATACTCTCTCACATTATACAACAGCTACTCAGCTAGCAAGATAAATCAGCAGTATTTGAGCATAAAATTTTGCAACAAATCACAAGGGAAAATGACACTATGAACAACAAAAAAGCGATCTGTAGATAAGAACCTGTAAAGAATACTGTATGCATAACAAAAGACAACAAGTTTTAAAGCTCATTAACTCATCTTAGATGTGAGAAGAACGGTCACGGCTACTTCTTACAGAATCTTCTTTCTTCCATATTGTTTCCACTTTCTGAAACCACCTCAATGGTCGAACCTGAATCACAATATAACATCATGATTATGAGTTTCACTAAAGCACAAGTTTGCTTAAGCATTGTGTTGGAAACCTGATAAGCCTATTGGCTGGTGTGCTAAAACAGAGAGAAATGTAGAGATACCTTCCAACGTCTCCTGCGATTGATAGAATTGTAGATTGATTCCAATCTAGTGATTATTTCCCTAAATGTTGGCCGCAAGTCTGGTTTCTCATGCCAACACTCTTCAATTAACCTTGGGAATAAAGAGATTGATAATAACTCATCAGCATGTAATTTTTCATGAAATCAAATTAGCAACAAACACGACATGATGGGAATAGTAGGAAGGTCAATTGCAAGGAAGAAACAACTAACATAAGAAAAGAAGAGTACTCTTACAAACTACATGTAGCTAAAAAGAACATAAACAAAGCACGTACTCTCTAAGCCCATGAGCATAACTTTTTGGTGGGGCATTAAATGGAGGGCGTTCATTAGCAACATATGCCTTAGGAACATCGTCTTCACTCTTCATTGAAAATGGTTGGTTGCCTTCAATCATCTTTGGCAAATTAAATGAGATTAAAGCATTAGATAATCAGAACATAAATCACATGATAACCAAATATACAAAGTGAGCTGTAATACTCTATAGGGACAGAGAAAAACGTATATGAAACAGAAAAAATAAAAAGCAGATAATATGAGCCCTTACCTCCTGTAAAATCAAGGCAAATGAGAAAACATCCACTTTGGTATCATAGTCTTCATTTTTGAAGACCTCCGGTGCAACATATCTCCCTGTTATGGCACATAACAAACTCAGTGACTTCAGAAATTAACATCTCTGTTTTTATACAGTCAACTATGATACTATAACTTCACAACATTGTAAAAGTGATGCGTGTACAGTGAATATGAAGAGATTATAAAAAAAAAGACTCACAGGTGGATTCATGATATGACATGTTCGTTCCTTGTTTTACCGTCTTGGTCACTTTTAGTAGCTCGCTGATTCCAAAGTCTGCGACCTTTAGATGCCCAGAATCAGCCCGCAAAATATTTCTGTTTTCTTACCCGCAAAAAAAGAAAATATTTAACAATTATGGTGCAGAAACAGACTTCACTACTATTTCCAGAGACATGTGTATCTACCTACAAAAAGACATGAAGAATAGCTATGTAATAATATACTTACGAAGGCTCAAGATCTCTGTGAATAATTGGTTCTGGTTTATTCTCATGCAAATAGTTCATCCCCCTGAAGAATGACAAAAGAGCATCATTAGTTAAAATAATATGGCATTTAAAAAAATGTGTTATGATCCAAATAAATGCCACTAATATGAATACCTTGCTATATCCATGGCAAACTTCAGAGCTGATATTGGCTTTAGTGCTCCTTTCCTCTTTAAAAATAGACGAAGATCACCCTGCAAAATTCAAAATCGATATAAATATAAAAAAACCGTGAATAAATAGAACATTAGACTGGAAGGTAAAGGATAGGGATTATGCAGAGAGAAATTGACCTTTGGTAAATATTCTGTCACGATCATCATTGGATTACTTTGAGTTACAGCGCCCAGAAACTGAACCACATTTGGATGCCGTATCTTCTGAAGTAATTCAAGTTCATCCCTAAAAGCTCTCCTGTTTAAAACCGTGAATTAGAAAAGCAAACACCATATTATATGGGAAAAAAAACATAAACAGATTGTTGGTAATTGAAGAACCCACACTTTATCTTTATTGGTAAAAAGCTCGTCTCCAAGCTTTTTAACTGCAACTTTAGTTCCACGCCATGTAGCTATGGCGAAGGTACCCTGCAAAGTTTACACAAACATTAGTCAAAAGAAGTTGTTCAATAGGGCGGATTCTAATATCAACCAAGAAAAGTTAATTATGGATGACTTACCTTATCAATGTTAACGCTTCCTGTAAAATCAAGTTCTGTAGCAGCAATTTCATATTCTGGTACTTCACGCGCATTTTTTACATGCATAGGAGCCATCTAAGAACATAATCATTATAAAAAGAAGCCATCAGAGTAACCCCCAAAAGTATAAATTTAATGACCAGCAATATGTGATAAATGACCACAAGTTAAATATGAAAAATCCATTATGTCATACAGAGAGACTGAATTTGATAACCAACAAAGCAACAATTCTACGTTTATCTAACGCAAAACAAGCAAAAAAAAAAAAAAAAAAAAAAAAAACTTACCAAAGGTTTAGCACCATGTTTCTCCAATAGTTTGACCATGTCATGGTTCTTGTAATGGACTGCATCTGCAAGAGGCTGTTCAACCAATATCAGAATCTAAAGCGAAAAGTTGAAGGGAAAAAAAAAAAAAAAAGCCATGAAGCATAACTTCTCATCCAAAGGCAAGAAATTATCTCATAACTTTAAACAATTTACACAATTGTGATACATATACATTTCCCATATGCATAAAACACAAACAATTCCATATATCAAATTCTATCATGGATATGAACTAAAAACATGACATGTTGCAAACTTATAGTTAGTTGCAAAGAGCTAAATTACCAATCATCTGAATTCTGATCTAATAATTTATTATACTCTCATCTCGAGTGTCAGTTTGCAATTCAATTGACCCCACTCACATTTTCTTTTTATATTTTGGTAATGAACCCGCTGATTGCCTTGCGCCTACACCCCTATTATAGACCATAAATTCCACATGAATATAACTTTCTATTCTTACTAATATGTTAAGATAACCACTGCTCATATAAGCGTTGTTTCTACATGCATTCATGCTTATTATTGATTTATTCCTATCTGGGGGTGTTTGGGATTTCATTTTCAAAACAGATCACGCGTTTGCAAAACTGCAACTGCGCAGATACTCACATTTCCAAATGGTTTACCAAACATTCATTTTGCAAACGCAATAATCAGATACTCTCCTCCAGATTGCAATCCCCGACACCCTCTTATAATTACAGCAATCAGTTACACATCTCTAATCCTTCACAACTACCATCACAAAACACAATCATTTACCAAATAAAAATTCCATTATAACGGATGTTTTACTAATGTAACATGCTCCAATAGACCATAACCAATAGTCATTCCTCCGTATAATAGATGTTTAAACATTCAATTAAACTTACTATTCCTATTTACGAGGTGTCTGCAACTACATTTCCTAAACAGATTACACATTTGCAAAAACTACAACTGCTTTATTTTCTCTATGAAAACGCCCATAATAACTTTTTACGGCAATAACATCCTACAAATTGCAATCCGAAACACAAACTTAAAAAAACAACAATAATCATACATTGCTTCCTCTTTCTCGCCACCTCATTATGTGGCACCCTACTAGGCATTATATCTGACGTTTTGACACTCACTTAGGTATGTTTGGCAAATTTATCAGTAGCTATTAGCGGTAGTTTTAGCATAAGCAGTTAGCACTAGTTGTTTGTATTATAAAAGTATTTGCTAACGTAGTTGTATGTGTAATTATAAAGTTTAAAATGACAAAAAAGCTGAATGTTGATGCTAAATGCTTCTTCAAGTAGCATTTGAAAAGTAGTGTTGCTAAACCGCTATACACACCTAAACGCTCTTAAATAAACGGGTAACGAATGAGGTTTTCCTCTTCAGGTTACTCCATTCGGGAGGGCGTATTTGAGTCAGATGAACATGGGTACCCCGTGACAGTTTCCAACCCTCAACACTAGCCTAACTTTTCTTTTTTGGGATTTACCTGGGTTTCCGACTCAACATTACGAGCCGACTAATCCCAGGGTGACTACCCTTTCGGATAGCTTGGAGTCGGCACAGATGAACCTCAGTGGCCACAAGGGGATTGATTTTCTCCGTGTTGGATTCGAACCCTTGACTTCCACTTTGGAAGGCTGGTATTCTTACCGCTGGGTCACCCCTTGTCGTTAACACTAGCTTAACTTGGTGATGATTCTAAAATCTAAACGCTCTTAAACGCCCCTTGCTAAACATACTCTTAAACTAATTATTCCTATATACAAAGTATCCGATACCACATTTCCTAAACACATTACGCGCCTCGTTAATTTCTCCAACAAAACACACATAACAACTTCTTGCAAAAAAAAAAAAAAAAAAAAAAAAAAAAAAAAAAAGGATCTTACAGTGCTACCCCAACGATCTTTAGAATCAACATCAGCCCCACCCTCCAGCAACAACTTCGCCACATCACAAAACCCCTGACAAGCGGCCACGTGTAAAGCAGTCCGATCATCAATATCCTTAAAATTAACATCAGTATCGGACTCAATCAACTCCTTAATCCCATCCAAATTCCCCTCGCTGCTGAAGAACATTAACCTGACTCTAGGATCAATCTGGTTAACGTCCACGTCATCGTCTTGTGAATCTGAATCTGAGTTTTGGTTGCGTTCTGGTGCTAGTGAGGATTGGCGGCCGAGTGTGAATCTGTACTGTGGGGCCGCTGCTGCTGCTGGTGGTTCCATTAAGGTGAATGTGAATTGGGTTGAATGGAGTTTTTTGGGTTGACGAATGACAAACTGTCAGAAGAGTCTGCGGGAATATAGAGATAAAACTGTCCCCTTGTTTTCCTAAGATGTACTCTCATTAAAAAAAAAAATTTGGGAGGGGTTATAAAGACCGGGGTTAGTTTTTTAGTTGCACCGGGTCTAGATAAAGGTGGCAGTGGTCCTTGTGGTACTTTTTTGTTTTTTTTCCTTTTTTTTTTTTTTTTTTTTTTTTTTTTTGAAGTTTGTGTAATTTTTTGTTTGTTTGTGTAATATTTTGCGTTTGTATTTTTTGTGTTTGTATTTTGTTTGTGTAATGTTTTTTTTTGTGTTTATTTGTTATGTTTCACGGTAAACGTTATCACATTAAACGACTATAACAACAAATGTTATCATTCAATTAAACAACAACGTTAACATATTATTTAAAAAAACAACAACATCACGAACAAACAACGTTAACACATTATTTAAAAACAACAACATCTACGAACAACAACGTTAACATATTATTTAAAAGCAACAACATTTACGACATATTAAGATTATTCATATCATTTAAAAGATCATGTAGCCTTGCACCCGATTGACAAGCGTGATCCTCAGGATTCCTTGCCAATTCTAACTCCATCTCCAGCGTCTTTATTCTTGTCTTCAACAGCTTGATCTCATTATCTTTAGCAACGCACTCATTATCTTTAGCAACGCAGTTTGAGCACTGTGTTGAAGATGAGGCTCGACTAAAGTACCGTCTTTCAAATTCATCTTTCCAACTGAAGTATCGACACCCATAGTCAGTTGCACCTGGCTGTTACATGTTAAGAAAATAATAAGAAATGTATTTTTAACACTCAAATTATTTACATAAAACCCCTAAGCAAACGTATAATTATTTACCACTGAAAGAGGACATGCATAATACAGTCGGCCCCGACTACCTTCTTTCGTGGATTTCCATTCTATAATATATCCTCTATTACATCGACACCAGAAAGGATTTCCTTGGCCCACCTGACAAAAGAATTTGCATAAATCAGTAATCAATCATTTACAACATAAAACACGTATCATTTACAATGTTATTATTAATTTATTTTTTTAAAAGGTCAGCGACCCGGTAAATGTATTACTCCAAAAAACGTTTAAGTACAATGGATTTGGGTGAATCCCAAATCTCAGCCCGTTACATAGGCGAGAGCTTACATAACAAGATACTTCCTATTTTCTAAAAAGAAAACAAACCACTACTCACATGAACACACATTGACAAAGATGAAAAACTACTTCCTACGAGCTTGGAGTTTAGTGCCATACATGGCATTAAAAGCATCCAAATTCCCTGGGAGATCATAAACTTTCTTAGAATAATCATCATAGTCATCATACTCTGTGACAACCGGCAGTTTAGGGAGCTATTTTAAAAACCCGCATTTCAATTTAAGTTCGTTTATAATTTTTATTTGAAATTTTCATTTCACAACGAACTTGTAAGACCTATTTTATGGATATTTTAATTAATGACGTTATGGAATTCGTGAATTATGTTCATAATTCATTTTTGGTTATACGATCGGTGATGTATATTTGAATTCTCACTTGGTACTACGTTGACTTTGGCACTAGGATTACCTAACATAGTTTTATGATTCGTCTTAACGAGTCCGTTATATATTTTAATTAATTACGAGAGGTTCTCGTGAGATATGGAAATTTTAAAATGAGTTCGGGTTCGGGCCACGTGTTTTTACAGTTACCCGCGTTACCCGCTCCACCGTAATAATATTATTATTATTACTATTATTATTATTCTTATTATTATTACTATAACTTTTAAAAAAAAAAAATATATATATATATATATATATATATATATGAAAAGTTAATAAAGGGTGTTTGGTCCGGTTCATCACCCACACACACCAACACACTCATTATTTTTCCATCTCACCTCTCATCTCTCTTCTCCTCTACTACTCTAAACCCTAGCCGCCCTTTAAATTCCGGCCACCACTGCTACACCACCGCCGATCACCACTCTAAACCACCACCATATTCTTGATCTACATCATCTAATCTACTAGATCTACAACAACACGCGCCTATAACCCCTTTATTTCATTTCGAATCACCATTATCTTCACCACCAAATCGTGTATTTTGAAGGGTTATCACGGTTTTGAGCTCTAAATCGAAGGTGAGACGAGTTTTCACTCGTATTGTTGATAAAATCGTGACCTAAGGTCACGACTTGATGATATTCGAATGGGTTTTTATTAAAAACGTGTAACACTTATGGATCTTGGATGAAAACATGTTTTTCTATGAAGTTTGGTATCCGGGTTGGTTTATTCTTGTTGGGTCGAGGTGTACCCGAGGGTGAAACCCTCGGATTGTGCTTGTTTGGCCGAGCATTTAATCTTGATGATTCTTGGTGTTCGATTGAGGGTGTTTGGATCCTCGTTTTTGTTGTTTGACCGATTCTTGATGGTCATGGTTAACCATTGTTGTCGCGTGGATTCTTGGCCGACGACCCTAGTAGGTCGTGTGGTTAGTTTGGCTCATTTAGAGCTAGCCGAGACCATGGAGGTCTCGGGGGGGACCCACACTAGTTGTGGTGAAGTGTTGACTCGGGTTCGGCTTGGTAAACCGACCCGAACACTAACTTGGTTAATGTTATTTTTGTGATAATTGTGAACTAACTGTTATATCATTATTTGTTATGATTGTCCTTGTTATATATTTGTTGTTGTGGTATTATTTCTCGGCCGAGTACATATGGGTCGAAATGGTTATGGTTTTTGATATTGTGGAGTTGTTGTCGTTTGGTAACAGTGATTGGGGACCGATTGTGAGACGGTCGTTAGATTGACGGAGATAGGTTAGTCGGGTGCCGTAGTCGGACCTTATTGTTGTAGCCCGTGGTTGAGATTGTGATTGGACGGAGAATTATTATTTATGACTTTTTCTTATTGTTGGACTTGGACAATGAGCCGAGGGTCATGACTCGGACATATGACCATTTCGTATAACTCAATAATTATTAAAATTGAAACGGAAATAATAAAACTCGTAATAATAATTATTGATAATATGAACGTCTATATGAAAGTATGTACGTGAATAACGTATATATAACTATATAAACGCGTATATTAATAATAATAATAATAATCACGAGTTGTATTATAAATAATACGAATAGATATATATTAGGCTACGAAAGTGGCGTAATATTATTAAACGTATTATTATTATAAAAATTGTGTTATAAACGGGAAACTCCCGACAATAATGAAACGTTTAATAAAAAGTCATTTCGGATATATAACGAATAAACTTATTGAGTTAGACGAAATTGTCGTCACTCGGGTCCAGGTAAGTTATTATTTGCGACGTTCGTGTTGTCACAGATATATGACGACTAATATCGACGTTTTCTATAAATAAATAACCACTTAACCGTAAGGTTGAGCCGGGTTGTTTGGTTATACGAAACAAATATATTAGTGGGCATCGCATCCTACGACGCCCATAGGTTGTAGTATATGTAAAGTGTAATAGATTGCGAGTGTATATATCGGGAAATCTGGCCAATTTGACGATATATATGAGGAATTTATTAAACTATGATATATACTATATAGTAATTATGTGCTATGTGCTTTATATGTGCTTTAGATTGGGTGTAATCTTGGAACGGTATATTACGTAAATAAATATGAGGATTATCAAATCGACGGATTTGGTAAACTTGGCGATTTATTTAAATGATATATTGGGCTAATATTAGATCTATAGCTTATCTTATCTTGCTATGTGTGATCTTGTTGGTTTGTTTTGAGTCGACCCACCACCCGTATGGATACCAAACGCAAATACACCAAACTAATACGAAATGGATTTTCGGTAATAAAACGGATTCTCGTCCGGGTTTGGGAATATTATATATTTGAGGAAATGATTTCTGAAAGAGTTAATATTGTTAGGTCGTGCCAAGTCCGTAGTTGCTGTTTCGTGAGTTATCATACATCTTATTTCTACCTACCTCGTCTTGCTATTTTCTGGACTTGAGGTGAGTCATAGCCCCACTTTTTACTCTTGAACTATGTTTTCAACGATTGGGGTGAGAAACGTGCAAATTATTTTATGTGGACTATTATCGCTTCTATATTCTTTCTAAAACTTGCTATGCGTATGGACTAGGATCTATTGTCAGCTTTAGTCACACCTGTCGTGTGTACTATTCAAGGTTGGCTTATTTGGTTATTGATGGATTGTCAGCTTTAGTCACATATATGTTGTGTGTACTATTCAAGGTTGGCTTATTTGGTTATTGATGGATTGTCAGCTTTAGTCACATATATGTTGTGTGTACTATTCAAGGTTGGCTTATTTGGTTATTGATGGATTGTCAGCTTTAGTCATATATTTGTTGTGTGTACTATTCAAGGTTGGCTTATTTGGACTGTCAGCTTTAGTCACATAGTTTCGTGTGTACTATTCAAGGTTGACTTATTTAGATACTATAGTGTGCACCTATAGGTTATTAATACTTCGGAGGTTATCCGAGTATTTATTGGTATTGCGGGGGTTACCCGAATATCTATGTTGTTACGGAAGGGTATCCGTGTGTTATGTTGAGAGCGGAGGGTATCCGCAGGCTTTTAGCGAATCCTTAGTCTAGCTAGCAAGCGTTTTGCGTATATGTCCACTATATTATTAGTTGAATTTAAACCTATGATCTCACCAGCGAAAGCTGACTTTTAGCACGTTTTCTCAGGTAATTAAGTGTTGAGGTGCATGCTTGGATTGGAAGGCTCGGCTAAGGCACACGGGTTATGGATCTATATTTTCTAAACTCTGATAACTAAATTTGGACCTATTGATATTTTATTTTGGGCCTGACTCTGAATGATGTTGGGATAAATGTAAACCTTAAAACCCCGTTTTGGTTGTGTTTTTATTATGTTTACTTTATCTCGTTCTATATTGTCTTGTGTTGGATACCAATCCCCGTAGCACCCCGAAAGCTTGTTGAGTCTTCCGCTGTATCAAATTTTGGGGGTGTTATAGATTGGTATCAGAGCCAAGGTTATAGAGAACTAGGTAAATAAACGCCTAAACTATAACCGTATTTTTATAGAAAATGATCCTTGACTACCGCCCGCCAGCCCGCCAAGCCGAAGCATCTTCTATTATTTGAGGTATTATGAGATATTTGAGATGATTGTTAGATTTGAGACTTATTGAGATGACTTGAGGTTTATGGATTTTAGTATAAGATGGCGTTCTCGAGGATTTATATGGTCTATATGTTTTATAAACATTTTAGTAATGCGGTGTTTGAAATTCTTTTATTGAGATTATATATGGAATTATTTGATGAGTATGTTTGGTATGGTTTTATGAGTTGTGATTTAAGTTGTTTTGAAACACTTACACCTACCCTACGCCGTTGTCACAGACTATGGCCTCCCATATGCCCGATGTCGTCGAGGACATTCTTACTGCACCGGTTTTACCTGCACAGTCCATTATGGCATCTGATGATCCTTACCAGATGGCCATGACTCCAGCTACCGTATCACAGGCAGCTTCTACTTCAGCACTACCTGCTGCATCTACGCAGGGACCCTCATCTTCTTTAGGGCTCCCTGGTACATCGAGGCAGCTTACTCTTCATCAGGCTTTGGCTCGTGTGGCACCACGCTTTGCCCACCGAGCTACGGCACGCATGTCGGTATGCCCTACTCCATCACCTTTACAGATTGATGCTCATTCTCTTCTGTCTGAGGCGCCACCCACATCATTGCGTCGTCGTCCTAGATCACCTACTACATCTTCACATGGTTCACCTAGTAGGAGACGGCGAGTGATGAGGTACTCTTCCGATGAGGAGGAGGAGTACGAGGGTGAGGATGAGGCTGATGACCCTGAGCGGGAGGATGACCCTCAGGAGGCTGAACATGGTGATGATGATGACCCTGAGGAGGAGGATGACCCTCAGGAGGATGAGATGCCTGATGATGATGATGATGAGTTAGCACCACCAGCTCAGGCTGAGGGGCCTGATTCACCTGTACACCCGATTGAGCCTGATTCACCTGATCATCCGTTCTTGTTTGAGTTGCCACCTGGTAGTCCCGTGGAGTCGGATGCATCTTCGGAGGTTTCTGCTGAGCATGCAGAGTTGGGTGAGGTTGGCAGGTTGTGGGCTCGGATTACTGAGCTTAGTGACAGAGTTGCACGTGTATCTGATCGACTTGAGCGAGTTATTGGGGAGTTTTTAGCCGATCTGAGAGTTGATTTGACTGTCGTTGTGGGCAGGACTACTGAGCTGAGGAGAGTTTTGATGGATGTCCACGAGCATATCGATAGTTTGCAGCGAGGATTTGTTACTGCTCGTGAGGCCGACCGCAAGCTTTGGCAAAGGAATGCCGAGCTAGAGAAGGAGGTGGCTGACCTCAAGAGAGACCGAGACACCCATAGCGTGGAGTTAGGATCGTTATGGAGGGGTCTTGATGGCTTGAGGCAGGAGTTGAGGATTCTCCGTCAGCCACGTGGCTAGTTGTTTGAGTTATATTATCTTGTTGCTTTCTTAGCCGAGGAGTGTTCGGTTAGAAAAGCTAGTTATCATATTTTGATGTATTTTGTACGGTATTCGTCTCTTTTGGAACGATTAGTATGTTTTGTGTTATCCGTTAGTTGGAACGATGTTAGATCGCTATTGTACGGTTGATGGTTATTAGTATATGATATTATGTGATTTTGGGTGTTATAGGAATTGAGTCCTTATTCGCTTATTTGTTGTTACGTGGTGTGTTGTTGCTATTCTTTCCATGACTTGATTTCCTTGAGATGTTTTGTTGAGCATATCGATAAGTTCTATTGGAGACTCATGAACTTGTGTGATGTTACAGATCAATGGCACCCCGTCGAAACCCTGTTAGGTCTACCAGGACTGGTCCTGCTGTGACTACTCCTGCTCGCCGAGGTCGTCGACCTACTCGAAATGTTGAAACCCCTACTCCTGACAACCTGGACACCACTAACCGTAACAACAGGAATCAAAATGTTGATGTTCAGGGAGACAATGATCATGTTCCAATTAATGCACCAACTGTGGATCAAGCAATGATCAACCAACTCGTGGAGCAAAGAGTTGCTGAACTACTAGCTGAGTCAAATCATTCCAACAATTCTGCTGGAACTTTTCCACCTGTTCGTGCTAATGGATGTCAATACAAGGAATTCAAGATTTGTGGACCCATTGAGTTTGGTGGAACTGAAGGAGTGGTTTACTTAGTCAGATGGATTGAGAAGACTGAGTCAGTGTTTAATGTTAGTGGTTGTGCGGAGAATGCAAAGGTAAAGTTTGCTTCTTTTACTTTCAAGGATGAAGCTTTGACTTGGTGGAACAACTACCGAAATGCAGTTGGGAGTGATGTAGCTTATGCTATGACTTGGGAGCAATTTAAGTCCTTGCTGATTCAGACTTATTGCCCAAGGAATGAGGTCAAGAAGATAGAGATTGAGTTTTGGAACCACAAGGTGAAAGGTAACGATATGGCAACTTACAATCGTCGTTACCAGGAGTTAGCCTTGTTGTGCCCTGATATGGTGAAAACTGAGACTCAAAAGATTGAAAGGTATACTGATGGATTGCCTGTAGCTACGAGAAATGATGTAATTTCTGCTAGGCCTGCAAACATCCATGAGGCAATCACAATTGCTCAACAACTTATGGATTCGTTGGAATTAGAAGAAGCTGATAAGGAGAAGAATGGAAAGAGAAAGAGAGACCGTCACTCTAAGAGTAATGATCACCGAAGCAAGAGACAAGCTAAGGCTTATGCTATTGGGAATGGAGATAAGAAGAATCAGAACGGTGATGCACCCAAGTGTGATCGTTGCCACCAGCATCATACTGGATGGTGTAGTGTGAAATGCCAGAATTGCTCAAGGAAAGGACACACAGCTAGGGACTGTAGAGCTCGACCTCTTGCTATGGTTCAAGCTGCTCCTGAAATGAGAAACAAGGCAGATGTTACTTGTTATGGGTGTGGAAAGAAGGGACACTATAGGAATGAGTGTAGAGAATCGCGGAACCGTGGAAATCAAGGCTCGGGTGGTAATGGGTACAATTATGGAAACCGTGGAACTGGAGGAAATCGTGGACGACAAGATAATGGGGACCAACGTGTGGAAGCTGGAGCTGCTCAGGGAAGAGTGTATGCACTCGGGAACGAGAGAGGAGAAGATCCGAACGTCGTTACTGGTACGTTCCTTCTCAATAATCGTTATGCTTCCATACTGTTTGATACTGGTGCCGATAGGAGTTTTGTGTCCACTACATTTGCACCCTTACTAGAAAAACCCCCGATGGCCTTAGGAATTGGATATGATATTGAGTTAGCTAATGGAAACATAGAAAGGATTAATACTATCATTCGAGGTTGTACGTTAAATTTCTTGAACCATCCTTTCAACATAGATCTTCTACCCGTCACATTAGGAAGTTTTGACGTAATCATTGGTATGGATTGGTTGTCGAAGTATCGTGCTCACATACTTTGCGACGAGAAGATCGTGCGTGTACCATACGGAAAGGAAGTCCTAAATATATTAGGAGACCGAAAGGATTCTAGGAGCCCATCCCGATTAGCAGTTATATCTTGCACAAAGTTACCGAAGCTAATGGAGAAGGGATGTTACCTTTTCTTAGCCCAAATTTCTGAGAAGGGCGAGACGAAGAAAAAGGAAAGGTGCATTGGAGATGTGCCTATAGTTCGTGATTTTCCTGATGTGTTTCCTGATGATTTGCCGGGAATCCCGCCGACTAGACAAGTGGAGTTTCATATTGAGTTGATACCTGGTGCTGCACCTGTAGCACGAGCACCTTATCGTCTTGCACCTACCGAACTAGAAGAATTGTCGAAACAATTGGCGGAATTAGCCGAAAAAGGATTTATAAGACCAAGTTCTTCACCTTGGGGAGCCCCAGTCCTATTTGTGAAGAAGAAGGATGGATCGTTTCGTATGTGTATTGATTATAGGGAGTTGAATAAGTTAACGGTGAAGAATCGATACCCGTTACCCAGGATCGATGACTTGTTCGATCAACTTCAAGGATCGAGTGTGTATTCGAAGATCGATTTGAGATCGGGATATCATCAACTTCGAGTTCGCGAGGAAGATATTCCGAAAACGGCTTTCAGAACCCGTTACGGGCATTACGAGTTTCAGGTGATGCCGTTTGGGTTGACTAACGCACCGGCAATATTCATGGATCTCATGAATCGTGTGTGTAAGCCTTACTTGGATAAGTTCGTGATTGTATTCATCGATGACATTCTGATTTATTCAAAGAGTGAGAAAGAGCATGAGGAACATTTAAGACTCATTTTGGAATTGCTCAGGAAGGAGAAACTTTATGCCAAGTTTTCAAAATGCGAATTTTGGATTCCGACAGTACAATTTCTGGGTCATGTGATTGACAGACAAGGAGTCCATGTGGATCCTGCTAAGATTGAGGCGATAAAAGATTGGGCTGCACCTACAACCCCAACCGAAGTTCGTCAATTTTTGGGTTTAGCTGGTTATTACCGAAGATTCATTGAGGGATTTTCGAAGATAGCTAAACCATTGACCAAATTGACTCAAAAGAGTGTTACGTATGAATGGGGAGATAAAGAAGAGGAAGCGTTTCAATTGCTTAAGAAAATGTTGTGTAGTGCTCCTATCTTAGCGCTACCGGAAGGTAACGAGGATTTCGTCGTCTATTGTGACGCATCGCATAAAGGTTTGGGAGCCGTGTTAATGCAACGAGAGAAAGTGATAGCTTATGCTTCCCGACAGCTCAAAAAGCATGAGAAAAACTACACTACCCATGATTTGGAGCTAGGTGCTGTAGTTTTTGCTTTAAGAATATGGAGACATTACTTGTACGGAACCAAATGTGTGGTATTTACTGACCATAAAAGTCTACAACACATCTTGAATCAAAAAGAGCTCAACATGAGACAGCGACGTTGGATTGAGTTGCTAAGCGATTATGATTGTGAAATTCGCTACCACCCTGGTAAAGCAAACGTTGTTGCTGATGCTCTTAGTCGAAAGGAAAGAGTACCACCATTACGAGTTAGGTCATTGGGAATGACTATCGTGTCACCATTACCGTCTCAAATACTTGAAGCTCAAACGGAAGCAATGAAGGCAGAAAATAGACCTGCCGAGAATATATTTGGGATGGCTGATAACGAGAAAGGATTTGTTAAGCGTTCTAATGGATTATTAGGTTTTGGAGATCGGATTTGGGTACCTTTACATGGAGGAATTCGGGAATTGATTATGCATGAGTCGCATAAGTCAAAGTACTCCATTCATCCTGGTTCCGATAAAATGTATCAGGATCTTAAGAAGTTCTATTGGTGGCCAAATATGAAGGCAGATATAGCATCGTACGTTAGTAAGTGCTTGACATGCGCCAAGGTTAAGGCTGAACACCAGAGACCGTCAGGACTACTAACGCAACCAGAACTTCCAGTCTGGAAATGGGAGCGGATTACTATGGACTTCATTACCAAATTACCGAGGACAGCTAGCAGTTGTGACGCTATCTGGGTAATTGTGGATCGTCTGACAAAGTCTGCTCATTTCTTAGCTATTAGTGAAGATGATAGTGTGGATAAGCTTGCGAGGTTATATGTGAAGGAAATTATTTCGCGTCATGGAGTCCCGATATCTATTATTTCGGACCGTGATAGTCGTTTTACGTCAGCTTTGTGGCGATCACTTCAAACGGCTTTGGGGACGAGGCTTGATATGAGTACTGCATATCATCCCCAAACCGATGGTCAAAGTGAGAGGACCATTCAGACGTTAGAGGATATGCTTCGTGCATGCATCATAGACTTTGGTAAAGGCTGGGAGAAGTATTTACCCCTTGCGGAGTTCTCCTATAATAACAGTTACCATACAAGTCTTAATGCTGCACCATTCGAAGCTTTGTATGGCAGAAAGTGTCGTTCGCCTATTGGTTGGGCAGAAGTTGGAGATAGTCAACTTACAGGCCCTGAGCTTATTTTGGAAACTACAGAGAAAGTAACTCAGATTCGCGATCGGTTGCAAGCAGCCAGAGATAGGCAGAAGAGCTATGCCGATCAGAGACGTAAACCTTTAGAGTTCCAGGTTGGAGACAAAGTAATGCTGAAAGTCTCGCCTTGGAAAGGTGTAATACGTTTCGGGAAACGTGGTAAACTCAACCCACGCTACATTGGACCATTCTTGATCTTAGAAAGAATTGGGCCCATGGCTTATAGGTTGGAATTACCGTCCGAACTGAGCAAAGTTCACGACGTGTTTCACGTGAGTAATTTGAAGAAATGTCTTTCTGATGAAATGCCCGTCATTCCAATGAGGGACATTCGTGTTGATGAGAAACTGAGTTTCGTGGAGGAACCGATTGAGATTCTAGATCGTGAGGTTAAACGACTCAAGAGGAGTCGCATTCCGCTCGTCAAGGTTCGTTGGAATTCCCGACATGGACCAGAATTTACGTGGGAACGTGAGGACGAGTTCAGGAAGAGATATCCGAAGCTTTTCACTTCGTAGATAAATTTTTTCCAAGTGAAACCCGGGACGGGTTTCCTTCTGAGACGGGGAGGATGTGACAACCGGCAGTTTAGGGAGCTATTTTAAAAACCCGCATTTCAATTTAAGTTCGTTTATAATTTTTATTTGAAATTTTCATTTCACAACGAACTTGTAAGACCTATTTTATGGATATTTTAATTAATGACGTTATGGAATTCGTGAATTATGTTCATAATTCATTTTTGGTTATACGATCGGTGATGTATATTTGAATTCTCACTTGGTACTACGTTGACTTTGGCACTAGGATTACCTAACATAGTTTTATGATTCGTCTTAACGAGTCCGTTATATATTTTAATTAATTACGAGAGGTTCTCGTGAGATATGGAAATTTTAAAATGAGTTCGGGTTCGGGCCACGTGTTTTTACAGTTACCCGCGTTACCCGCTCCACCGTAATAATATTATTATTATTACTATTATTATTATTCTTATTATTATTACTATAACTTTAAAAAAAAAAAATATATATATATATATATATATATATATATATATGAAAAGTTAATAAAGGGTGTTTGGTCCGGTTCATCACCCACACACACCAACACACTCATTATTTTTCCATCTCACCTCTCATCTCTCTTCTCCTCTACTACTCTAAACCCTAGCCGCCCTTTAAATTCCGGCCACCACTGCTACACCACCGCCGATCACCACTCTAAACCACCACCATATTCTTGATCTACATCATCTAATCTACTAGATCTACAACAACACGCGCCTATAACCCCTTTATTTCATTTCAAATCACCATTATCTTCACCACCAAATCGTGTATTTTGAAGGGTTATCACGGTTTTGAGCTCTAAATCGAAGGTGAGACGAGTTTTCACTCGTATTGTTGATAAAATCGTGACCTAAGGTCACGACTTGATGATATTCGAATGGGTTTTTATTAAAAACGTGTAACACTTATGGATCTTGGATGAAAACATGTTTTTCTATGAAGTTTGGTATCCGGGTTGGTTTATTCTTGTTGGGTCGAGGTGTACCCGAGGGTGAAACCCTCGGATTGTGCTTGTTTGGCCGAGCATTTAATCTTGATGATTCTTGGTGTTCGATTGAGGGTGTTTGGATCCTCGTTTTTGTTGTTTGACCGATTCTTGATGGTCATGGTTAACCATTGTTGTCGCGTGGATTCTTGGCCGACGACCCTAGTAGGTCGTGTGGTTAGTTTGGCTCATTTAGAGCTAGCCGAGACCATGGAGGTCTCGGGGGGGACCCACACTAGTTGTGGTGAAGTGTTGACTCGGGTTCGGCTTGGTAAACCGACCCGAACACTAACTTGGTTAATGTTATTTTTGTGATAATTGTGAACTAACTGTTATATCATTATTTGTTATGATTGTCCTTGTTATATATTTGTTGTTGTGGCATTATTTCTCGGCCGAGTACATATGGGTCGAAATGGTTATGGTTTTTGATATTGTGGAGTTGTTGTCGTTTGGTAACAGTGATTGGGGACCGATTGTGAGACGGTCGTTAGATTGACGGAGATAGGTTAGTCGGGTGCCGTAGTCGGACCTTATTGTTGTAGCCCGTGGTTGAGATTGTGATTGGACGGAGAATTATTATTTATGACTTTTTCTTATTGTTGGACTTGGACAATGAGCCGAGGGTCATGACTCGGACATATGACCATTTCGTATAACTCAATAATTATTAAAATTGAAACGGAAATAATAAAACTCGTAATAATAATTATTGATAATATGAACGTCTATATGAAAGTATGTACGTGAATAACGTATATATAACTATATAAACGCGTATATTAATAATAATAATAATCACGAGTTGTATTATAAATAATACGAATAGATATATATTAGGCTACGAAAGTGGCGTAATATTATTAAACGTATTATTATTATAAAAATTGTGTTATAAACGGGAAACTCCCGACAATAATGAAACGTTTAATAAAAAGTCATTTCGGATATATAATGAATAAACTTATTGAGTTAGACGAAATTGTCGTCACTCGGGTCCAGGTAAGTTATTATTTGCGACGTTCGTGTTGTCACGGATATATGACGACTAATATCGACGTTTTCTATAAATAAATAACCACTTAACCGTAAGGTTGAGCCGGGTTGTTTGGTTATACGAAACAAATATATTAGTGGGCATCGCATCCTACGACGCCCATAGGTTGTAGTATATGTAAAGTGTAATAGATTGCGAGTGTATATATCGGGAAATCTGGCCAATTTGACGATATATATGAGGAATTTATTAAACTATGATATATACTATATAGTAATTATGTGCTATGTGCTTTATATGTGCTTTAGATTGGGTGTAATCTTGGAACGGTATATTACGTAAATAAATATGAGGATTATCAAATCGACGGATTTGGTAAACTTGGCGATTTATTTAAATGATATATTGGGCTAATATTAGATCTATAGCTTATCTTATCTTGCTATGTGTGATCTTGTTGGTTTGTTTTGAGTCGACCCACCACCCGTATGGATACCAAACGCAAATACACCAAACTAATACGAAATGGATTTTCGGTAATAAAACGGATTCTCGTCCGGGTTTGGGAATATTATATATTTGAGGAAATGATTTCTGAAAGAGTTAATATTGTTAGGTCGTGCCAAGTCCGTAGTTGTTGTTTCGTGAGTTATCATACATCTTATTTCTACCTACCTCGTCTTGCTATTTTCTGGACTTGAGGTGAGTCATAGCCCCACTTTTTACTCTTGAACTATGTTTTCAACGATTGGGGTGAGAAACGTGCAAATTATTTTATGTGGACTATTATCGCTTCTATATTCTTTCTAAAACTTGCTATGCGTATGGACTAGGATCTATTGTCAGCTTTAGTCACACCTGTCGTGTGTACTATTCAAGGTTGGCTTATTTGGTTATTGATGGATTGTCAGCTTTAGTCACATATATGTTGTGTGTACTATTCAAGGTTGGCTTATTTGGTTATTGATGGATTGTCAGCTTTAGTCACATATATGTTGTGTGTACTATTCAAGGTTGGCTTATTTGGTTATTGATGGATTGTCAGCTTTAGTCACATATTTGTTGTGTGTACTATTCAAGGTTGGCTTATTTGGACTGTCAGCTTTAGTCACATAGTTTCGTGTGTACTATTCAAGGTTGACTTATTTAGATACTATAGTGTGCACCTATAGGTTATTAATACTTCGGAGGTTATCCGAGTATTTATTGGTATTGCGGGGGTTACCCGAATATCTATGTTGTTACGGAAGGGTATCCGTGTGTTATGTTGAGAGCGGAGGGTATCCGTAGGCTTTTAGCGAATCCTTAGTCTAGCTAGCAAGCGTTTTGCGTATATGTCCACTATATTATTAGTTGAATTTAAACATATGATCTCACCAGCGAAAGCTGACTTTTAGCACGTTTTCTCAGGTAATTAAGTGTTGAGGTGCATGCTTGGATTGGAAGGCTCGGCTAAGGCACACGGGTTATGGATCTATATTTTCTAAACTCTGATAACTAAATTTGGACCTATTGATATTTTATTTTGGGCCTGACTCTGAATGATGTTGGGATAAATGTAAACCTTAAAACCCCGTTTTGGTTGTGTTTTTATTATGTTTACTTTATCTCGTTCTATATTGTCTTGTGTTGGATACCAATCCCCGTAGCACCCCGAAAGCTTGTTGAGTCTTCCGCTGTATCAAATTTTGGGGGTGTTACATACTCATCCTCGCGGTCATGACCACCACCAAATAGGTTTCTTGTCTCATCGAGCATGTCCACAACCTCCTCGTCGTCAGTATCGGAAACCACTACCTCGCCCACTTTAGAAAATGGGTTAGACCTCTTAGAAGAAGAAGTAACCTTCTGAATAGGTTGACCATCATCATCCACAAGAGTCGCTTTCCCTTCAATAATTAGCTTTTCAAGCTCCCCAATTTTCTTAACAATAGGAGTAGAATCAACATAGTGTTCCTTTTCTTGAAAATTACTCACAAAAGTACCTTGCGACGCATTACCAGCCTTAAGAGACGCATCCTCATTAGCTTCCATAAAACAACCCGATTCCACATCCTTGTTGGTCTCATTAGTGGGAATACCAAAGGTATCCGTATCATCCATATTAAGAGCATCAAACTGATTAGAAGTCACAATCTTGGTACCACTTGTACTAGTTACATCCACATTAATATGTTTCGTGGTATCCACTATCTTAGGTGCCGAGGGAGTCTTCTTGGGTTGATAATGAAATTGCTTACCCACAACAGGTTTAAAAAACCCTCCCTTACTCGTAGTATTAGTAGCACCCTTCTTACCCTTCTTCTTGTTGTTCGCAGGTTGAAAGCCATCACTAACAGTAACACTCGGTGTAGGCTTAGTAGTAGAAGCAACAACTTTAGGACAATCATTAAGAGTATGACCAAAAAGCTTACATGTATCACACCGAGGTGGCTTCCATTCATATTCAACCCGGATTGTTTCAATAGTAAAGCCAGTCCCATCAAGCAAAGGAATCTCAACAGTGAGACTTTCCTTAAGCACCACATCTGATTGCACTTCAATCATACATCTAGTAAAACTACTCCGGCCCCACGATTCCTTGCACATTTGACTAGTAAAAGCATCTAACCTTTTGGGCGTTCCAATCAATGTGGCAAGAAGGCTAAGACCATCATCCGAAAACATAGCAAGGGGAACATCATGGAATTTGACCCATACAGGGATATTAGTCAAATCCTCTTTTAGTAAATTAGTGTTCAAAGACCATGGTTTAAGAATAATAGGTACATTACGAATTAACCACGGTCCATTTTCAAGAACATCATCAACACCTTTCTTCGAATTGAACTTAAAGAAGAAGAATCCCTTTGCATTCATCATTACCTTTTGGATCCCATACTTAGCCCACGTATTACGAACATAGTAATCTACCACAGGAAAAGCAAGACGTTGACCAAGGAAATACCCATAGAGAGTATTCTCAAAACGGAGATTAACCTCTTCCATAACTTTCATGGGAATAGAAAGATCAACATCGGATCTCTTTTTGCTACATTCCAACCTACGAAAGTTAGGGATATGCTTCTGAGAATCGTTAGATGTAGCACCCGCATAAGATGTCGATTTCACTCCATTACCACTCATATTATTAGGCTGACCTAACCCACTAGGGCTGTTGGCATTCAGAATAGTCTCCTTATTACTAGCAATCTCAGCTTGCACCTCATTCATAGTTGCATCAAACTTATTACGCGCATTAGACAAAAGTTGTGCAACATTAGGTTCATTCATCTCACAACTATCATCACCAAGTGAAACCGGCTTCACTTGATTTGGTATTTAACATTGCAAGATGTTGTATCACGTACAGAATCAGCAACATACGAACCCCCATCATTCGTAGCAGGTATAGATGCATGAATGTTGTTAAGAAACCCCTTTTCCATCTCTCACAAACCCACAACCAACGCAAACACAAGTAAATACTCAGCAGCATGCACGACCAAAAGAAAAAGAAAACCCTAACTAACCGTTAGGGTTTAAAAACCAATACGCCCAGAAATCTAACCCTTATCCATAATAATCGACAATAGTAGAATGATTGATAAAAAGGAAGATTATATATCCGACTTACACCCAAGATGCGATCACCAAACCCCTCTGAAAAGATGGACAGAATCGATTGAGAAGAGGTAAGGAATTATGACCAGCGCTTAGAGACCCTCGATGTTAATTCACAAGACCTGATGGCAGAGTATGTGTAAACACACGACTGGAATCAGACGAGGAGAAAACGATTTGGGAAAAGAGGGTAGAAAGTCGCCAGAGGGGAGAGTCGACTTTAGGGTTTTTTTCCCCGGATCTAATTATATTTTGATGTGAAGCCGTGAAGGTTGTTATTATTAATTTAAATATAAACAGTAATCAATCATTTACAACATAAATCAGTAATCAATCACTATGTTTATAATTATTTACAACATGAATCATTAATCAATTATTTACAACATGAATCACTCACTATGTTTATAATTATTTACAACATGAATCATTTACAACATTAATCATTTACAATGTTTTGTATGTATATATTATTTACTAATTTGGTAGTCGATGCATATATAATGATTCCCACTCGGATGCAGCTTCGGATCTGTTCCTCCTCCATTGTGGGTGGAGATACGGAAGTGGAGAATGTTCGTCTAGCGTCAAAACAATGAAATGACCTACTTCGTCCCCCACACGGGTTATCACAAGGGGGTCAGTTCTTTGTGAGAAGTCTGGACCACTGGGAAGCGGAAAAGACGTATTCCAACCCCGCAAAGATATAAATTCAACGGGTCATCTAATCAGTTCTGCAATAACCAACCCCGTGCTGGGCATTTCCATGTAGCGATTAGGCGGTGCATTTCCATCTCCGAACCAGTCTATTGTACGGCGAAGATCGTTAAAACCATCTTCCCCCCACAAACCCATGTAAACCTGCCAATTTAGGTCCATCTGTTGCAATAACATCTGCCTAACTTGGCGCCAATAATGTTGTTGTTCCCAAACACCATGGGCAACGCACCGAAACCCACAATTTTTGTCACCCACCACATTATATATACTGGTTATGTATGGATGCCAAAGGACTGGAAGCATACCTATAAGCATTTCGCTTACTGCATCTCCATCGTACAACCTGTGTCTTATTTTTTGTTGATCACTAGGACCCGTGAAAGAACTATGTCGGGCAGGTTCTTTGTTGAAGTTCGGGACTTTCGTAGATCTTGTAGCGGTGCTTCTTCGGTGATCTACAATTGGTACTTCATTCAAGTCCGGGAAATCATTCAAGTCCGGGACTTGTGAAGCCTTGCCCTTTTGGTCCTTTGTGCTCAGACGTCCACGGGTATTTTTCTTGACAGCAGGTTCTTGTGTGCCAACAGATTCAGGGTGGGTTATCTCTTTCAACTTCGTTATCATATTTTTTCTGACAAACGGCGATGCTTTGCTAACCATATTCGTGAATTGTCGAATGTCATTTTGAAACGAAGCATCATCATCATCATCATCGTCATCATCATCTTCAGGCGGTGGCCTATTGTTAACAGGCCATGGAACAGACAGTGTTCTACAGAAAATAGGAATTGATTCGAGTGGAATGGGGAGTTCTGAATTCAATAAAAGTGACTTATATAAGTTACTGTTATTAATAAGAAAATAGGAATTGATAGTTATAAATTTAATATACTTACCATGACATCTGTAGATATACATCATATGAAAGCATGGTAGTCCGTATATTGCATTCAACTTATGGCAACATTGGTCTGGGGTGATCCACCGTCCGAGTTCTTTGAACATCAGATCACAAGCACGATGGGAAACTTTATACCGCAATTCTTGAAATAGTGGTATATCACATTTAAGTTGTAGCTCGTTGATGCTTCTATTAAAACTCTCTTTTATCCCATTTTCTTGCGAAATGAGAATCTTATCGACCATCATCAATAACCTATCTAATTTGGACTGTGTGCCGTCCAAATATGTTTTCAACAACGCGTGGTGAGCCTCAACTCTGCACGTTGTTGTTTGGCCGTATAAGCGATAATGGTCGATAATATACGAGAGAAACTTGTTTCCGTAACTCTGCAACCAGTTATCCAGATACCCTTTTATATCTGAAAAAACAATGAATTAATAAAAGGCCATTAGGGTGCTTATTAATTAAAAAACAATGAGAAAATAACTAAGTACCCGCATGGTCGACCAATCGCTGTTGTAGGCGGTTATAACGTTCCTCGAACATTTCCCGTGTCGGAGCTTTAACCATCCAATCCCAGGCGCCCATAATGGACTCATACTCATTGTCTCCACGACATTTGTTTTTGCAATACTAAAGCATATTTTGATTTATATGCCATCGACAGAGTAAGTGGTGAGCGTTAGGAAATTCTCGTTCTACTGCCCTAACCAACGCTAATTCTCTGTCAGTGACAATAACACGTGGGTAATATCTTTCGTCTATAACTTCCTTCACTTTTTCCAATACCCATGTATAATTCTTATTTTGTTCACAGCTTACAAAGCTATACGCCATTGAAAATGTTTTATTTGTTGAAGTTACTCCAACAATTTCACACAACGGCAATTTGAACTTCGTGGTATTGTACGTGGAGTCCCTCAGCATGATTTCTGGGAATGTACACCATAAAGCATACGAAGTGGGGTGCACAAAAAAAATCTCTTCAAGCTCGTTGGTATGCTCATTTACCCTCGGGTACCATGTATACCCTGAATCCGTCAAATGCGAGTAAAGAACTTGAATTGGAGTTCTATCACCCACTCTGGCTCTTCGGAGCTTATCTTGTGCGTTATATATGGTTCTGAGGCTAGACACGTTATTTGGATTACGACTCTTTATTGTTGAAAGTATATTCATTGGTCGTAGGTTACATTGTGTCAATTCGTCTACCAACCCCAACTCATCATTCTGTAGTCGCATTGCAAATGGAACACCATGCAACGACTCTAGCATATCATGATTATGCGTATCATCTTTCACCCTTAAAACCCAATAATTCGTTGTTCGATGATAACTCGCTACTAATCTGAATGGACATTCGGTTTTAACTGTTTTGGTTTTCCGCTTTCCTATACCTTGAGGTGTATACTTCCCACCCTTTGTACACCTGTAATTGATCTCGTTCATCCGACCGAACAGTGATCTGGTTCTATTTTTAACAACTACAAAACCGAGCCCCCGGGCTATATTTTGCACCCACTCAGTCATTTGCTCGTGAGAATCGAAAACCTGAAAATACATAATATATTTTCTAACATATATATATATATATATATATATATATATATATATATATATATATATATATATATATATATATATATATATATATATATATTTAACATTTTTACATATTTACATAATTTTTTACAACTTTTACATTTTTACATTTAAAACTTTTATTTACAAATTACTTTTACATTTTATTTTAACATCCTTTTTTACATAATTTTTTACAAACTTTTTACAAACTTTATTTTTACAAACTTTACAACTTTATTTTTACAAATTTACTTTTACAACATTTAAAAAATATATATATATATATATATATATATATATATATATATATATATATATATATATATATATATATATATATATATATAATGGTCACACACACACATACACACGCTATTATCACCCACCCACCACCCACCCAAAACACACACACGCTATCTGTTTCTCTCTCTATCCCCCCCATTCTCTCTGTTTCTCTCTCTATTTTTAGATCTAAAAACATTTTAGATCTAAAAACCACAATCAACAGCTTGATTCTGGTTTGAGAAACGTTATGAGATAGAAAGATAGCGTGTGTGTGTGAGATACGTGATTCTGGGTTTGAAAAATTAGAGTTTCATAAAAAATTGGGGGTTTTGAAGGTGATGTGGTATGTGATATGTGATGGATTTGATGGTAAGTGCTACGTGTTATCTGATTCTGGGTTTCAAAAATTAGGGTTTCATAAAAAAATTGGGGGTTTTTCAAAAATTGATTGTTATATTTCAATTAACGTTTGTTAATTGAAAGTTTTGTGGTTAAATTTAACAGATCTATATAAATTTTATGAAACGCCTAATTTTTATAAATTAGGGTTTTGAAAAAAATTTGGGGTTTTTCAAAAATTGATTGTTATATTTCAATTAACGTTTGTTAATTGAAAGTTTTGTGGTTAAATTTAATAGATCTATGTAAATTTTATGAAACGCCTAATTTTTATAAATTAGGGTTTCATAAAAAAATTGGGGGTTTTTCAAAAATTGATTGTTATATTTCAATTAACGTTTGTTAATTGAAAGTTTTGTGGTTAAATTTAACAGATCTATGTAAATTTTATGAAACGCCTAATTTTTATAAATTAGTGTTTCATAAAAAAATTGGGGGTTTTTCAAAAATTGATTGTTATATTTCAATTAACGTTTGTTAATTGAAAGTTTTGTGGTTAAATTTAACAGGTCTATGTAAATTTTTTGGTTTCGTAAAAAAATTAGGGGTTTTAAAAATTAACGAGTAATCTTTCAATTAACGTTTCTTAATTGAAAGATTTACTGATTAATTTAAAAAACCCTCAATTTTTTACGAAACCCTAATTAGATATAAAAATTTAGGGTTTGGTAATTTTGGGGTTTTTTTAAATTAACTTGAAATCTTTCAATTAACCTATGTTAATTGAAAGATTTACTAATTAATTTAAAAAATCTCCAATTTTTATGAAACCCTAATTGATCTGGATATGTTATGATGTAGGTGGTTCTGTGGTGATGGTTGGTGGTCCTTTTGTGGTTCTTTTGAGTGGTATGAAAACTTGTGGCTGTGGGTAGGTTAACTCCTTGATCTGCCACCTATGAGTGGTATGAAAACCTGCTCTGGCCTACCCCCACAGTCCACAGGTATGTGATATGGGAGGGGTTATAAAGACCGGGGGTGTTTTTTTAGTTGCACGGGGTCTATGTGGTAGGCTAGTGATATATGATTAGCCCCTAACCGGACGGGGTCTACCCCCATGTTTGGCAAACCCTCCCTAGTTTTAGGGGGAGGGTTATAAAGACGGGGGTGAGGTTGGTTAGTTTAACCGGGTCTATGGTGGGTAGGGTGGCAGTGGTCCTTTTGTGGTTCTAATATGCTTGATAAGCAGTTTGTGATGAAACTGCTTATAAAACTGCTTATGTGCTTGATAAGCAGTTTGTTATTTCAAACTTGGTTTAAGCTGTTTGCTTATGAAATTTGATAAGCAGTTTGATTTAAGCAGTTTGTTTTAAAAACAAACTGATATAAGGCGATGATGATTTAAAAAAAATGTTTTGATTTTGGCGTGGCATTACCGAATGGACGGCAAAAAAGTAAAAAATTATTTTTTGCAACCTTTGAAGTTGCAGCCAAATATGATAAACTTGCTTATGTTGCACTAATATATATCTGAGCCTAATGTTACCTCTTCTGTGTAAAATGGTGAATTTGACATTTCGGCACCCTAAGATCTTTGTTGTGTTCACTTGTGTGCAATCTGCAGCCCCTGTTAATCTAACCAAATAGCCTCCGTCTTTATAACCCCACCCTGTTGCTTTCACTTGTGCAATCTGCTTCTTTGTGGTGTTTGTTATTGTTGTGATATTGATTGAGAGCAAATAATTGTTTGTGCTTTCACTTGTGCAATCTGCTTCTTTGTGAGGCTTGTTTATAATGGAGACTTATGGTGAGACTTGCTTTCTTGTGAGTTTCTGCAGTTTGTTCTTGTGGTGAGACTTGCTTTCTTGTGAGCCTTGTGGTGAGACTTGCTTTCTTGTGAGTACTTGCAGTGAATCTTAGTACTTGCAGAATCTTAGTACTTGCATTGTGTAACATGTGTGGAATGTGAAACTTGTGTTTCACCTGGTTTTGGTGCAATCTGTTTCACTTGTGTGCACTTGGGAAAGAAAAATGACTTGGACGACTTGTGTGCAATCTGTGCACTTGGGGGCAAATCTGTGCACTTGGGGGCAATCTGTTTCACTTGTGTGCAATCTGATATGGCAATGATGATATAAATCTGAGCCTTTGTGCATGATTGTGTGCAATCTGCTTGTGTGCACTTGGGAAAGAAAAATGACTAGGACCTGGACATGGTTGTGTGCAAAAACTGCTTGTGTGCACTTGGAAAAAAAAAGGCGATGACGAATGGTTTTTAAAACCGAATGGCATGGCAAAGTGATATTTTTATCACTTTGCAACCTTCATATCCGAGCCTAACACTTTTTTTTATCACTTGTGCAAATGGTTTTCTAAATCGGCAATGATGATATAAATCTGAGCCTTTGCAATCTACTTGTGTGCAAAAACTGGACCTGGACTGTGTGCAAAAACTGCTTGTGAAAAAAAAAAAAAAAAAGACTTAACAAAAAAAGAAAGACTTACATGTGTATAATTTGGACAAAAAAAAGACAAAAAAAAAAAAAAAAACATGACTTGGACCTGGACTAAACACCCCCAAAAAAAAAGGACTAAACACCAAAAAAAAAAAAAAAAAAAAAAACATGACTTGGACCTGGACTAAACACCCCCAAAAAAAAAGGACTAAACACCAAAAAAAAAAAAAAAAAAAAAAAAAAAAAAAAAAAAGGGGACAAAAGCTGCAAAAGACTCCCTAAATATAGGGAGGGTTTGCCTAAGGGGGGGGGGGGGGGGGGGGGTAGACCCGGTCTTGTTAGTATACCTCTTTTTTTTAACCACATATCGAGACTATGTGCCCACGCTGGCGGCCTGGCGCAGTGCGGATTAAGCGGCTTCCGTACGGAAACCGTACCGCCTCTAAACGAGATTACTCGCTGGAGTAACGGTCGGATGAAAACCGGGGCCGGCTTAGATTCGAACCTGCGCAACTAATGGCTCACAGGCTCTCCTCTTCATCGCCTAATATCATTAGAGCTTGTGGTCCCCAAATGAGGATTTCCCGGTTAGTCACCTATACCGGTACTACTCTCACCCAAACACGCTTAACTGAATAAGCATTGCCCATTGGACCAAAAGCCTCATGATTTTTTTATTTTTTATTTTATATTGTCCATATTTCTATTTAAAATATTTCAAAATAATTGTCTTACTTTTTATTTTAAGAAAGAAAAAAAAAAAAATTAGTGGAGTAATATTCTTTTTGAGTGGTTGAAATTTATAGTAGTCACACTTTTATTAAATTTTGTGATTTTTGTCTTATGACAATTATTTTGAGACGAAATAAGTATAAAACTACAAAACTGAAAGTACGGAAGCGAAAATATAAAGTTTAAAGCGTTAAAAGAATTAAACTGATAAAAAACATGAAACAAAAACTGATAAAAAAATGTGTTTTACTGTTAATAGAAAAGTTAAATGAAAATATTTTGTACTTTTTGATAGGACAAGAGGGGTATTAATAACGAGAGATGATTTGAGCACCATTTTTTTTGCTATACACCACTAAATCACACCAGTAATGCACACAGTAGAACACTGCTATGCATAATTTAGTGGTGGATGGCAAATAAAAATGGTGTACAAATCACCTCCCATTATTAATAGTACACAAAAATAACATATACGAGTAATAGTTTTGACTTTAACTAATTAATTAATGTCTCTTTTATAATTAGTAATAATAATTTTATCAAATAATAATATAATAAACTCGATTAAACTTTTTTATCTACATTTAGTAGTAAACAATTAAATTAGAGCATCCTAAAAAAGAAACGTGAACTAAAATTTAAGGCGAAGGGGTAATATTTGTGGAGAAAATTACAGCAGGGTTGAAATGGTTTTGAAATTTTATAAAGAGAAAATTATTGTAAGGGCATATTTGGTCAAGGTTGTATGGAAAATTGTTAACCGTAAATTTTTTGATATATTTAGGAGAGTTTAACAATGTACATTTGAGTATCACGTAAGAAAGAAAAGTAGAAAAAGTGAAGTGAAATAAAAATAATTGTGTTATCGAGTATTACTTAAAGAAAAAGAAAATTAGTGAAAATAAGGGTGATCCGGTTAATTTGAAAGTAATATATATATTTTTTTTTTTACTTAAAAAATGAGCTGAAATGTTTTATTTAATTTGTTTATTTTTCTTTACTTAAGAAACTTGAGAACTAAACATAAGTATTCGGCGTTACTGATATTCTTACTGTGTAAAAAGAGTTTGATACGTGTATATGTAAAAAAGAATATAGAATGCTTCATCGATATGACATGTCTTTTGATATGTGCATTTGTAAACTTAAGACCGATGGTCCTAGATCACCTACTTTTTGCGCGACTAAATGAGTTTTAACCTACTCGCATTTTTTATTTTAATTTTTTGTGAATCGATGTACTTGTGTCGAAATCTTAAGTTGGCCACGCAGTGGTGCAATGAGATGTGCGAAATGCTTGACTCTTTTGAATATGTCATGTATTTTGATCTTTTGCAGTAAAACTATATTGAACTCTTTTGCGCGCTTTTTATTTATTTATTTATTTTATTTATTTTTATTTTTTTTTAAATTAGCACACTTTTCAAAAATGTTATTTTTGTAGGTAGCTTTGCAAAATACTTAATTCTACTCGAATGTTAAATATCATTGTCTTTTGACCCTTCGGAGACTTATTTTATTTTATTTTATTTCTTTCTCAATATTTTATTTAATTTTAAAATTTAAGTGTTTGGTGATCAACAAAGGACAGTTGGAGCATCGGACAAAATCAATGATTTATTAATTGGACAACCAGTCAACGGGATTGATTTTGGATTGGGTTGGGTCCAATACTCCGATCATAGACATAACTTGAACGTTTTTGTTGAAATAGCCAACTTGTAAAAGTATTTATTTTAAGAGGCTGATATATACAATGCTGAAATTTTTGTATTCAAAATGACTATAACTACAAATAACAGGGTATCAAATGGACATATGGTCAAAAATTTTGAAGGGGCCGCAACCCACCTTTGCCCTTATATGTTCCGTCCCTGACTCCTATCTAACTACAGAGACCAGTATACAGTTGAAGCATATAATTGAGATGATAACATAGAAATTTTGATTAAGAAATTTGAGTAGATTGTATTTCTTTAAGTTGACACTTGACTTGATAGAGATAAATAATGTGAGATTTGAGGATCCGACCACATACATGCCATTATTTGAAATCCGCACATAGTTTTGAGAAACAAACGAAATATATATTTACATTTCAACTTCAAATGATAACATGTTGGAGTTTATATAAAGTAGTATACTTTATTAATCCATGATGACCTAAACGTCAATACGTGGAATGTGTGGGTTCAAATAACCTACTCTCTCAAATATATTTTTTAAGCACTTTTTAACCGATATCACATGCATGTTATTTCTATATAGGTTGTTTTTGGCCTCTGGTCATTTGTATTATGTGTACATTGTGCCATTGGGAATCTAAGATTAAAAAGCCATACAAAAGATAGAATTTTGGTGAAAAGTTTCACTACAAGAGTGAGCAGTGGCGAAGCTTGGATTTTGTAAGTAGGGGGTCGGGATCTAATTTTTTTTTTCCTAAGGCTATATTTCAGGTATACCGAAATTTTTGGGGGGTCGAAACCGAATATACCGAAATTTTTCTACACGAAAACTATATACCCCATACATCGCAAAAAAAATTTCGGGGGGTCGGGCCCCCCCCCCCATGAAGCTTCGCCCCTGAGAGTGAGGACGGGTGGCGAGACTTTTGACGACAACACTCGCTAAATGACTATGTGGCTTTTGACGGGTGACACTATATATCGTGTGGATAAGACCATCTATAAAAATCTTTAGCACCAACTACTATACGTGGCTTTCAGCGAATGATATAAGAAAGGTTTCATCCATGTTCGAATGATATATATCAATCGATGTCTTCAAAGTTTCGGAGTAAAATTATTCAACCCAACTACGATTGCCTAAAGTTACCGAAAATATTTCTCACTATATAATGTAAATATTGAATTGCATCTCATTTCACTATATAATGTAAATATTGAATTGCATCTCATTTTTGTCTAGCAAGACGCTAAGACTCGATAGACAACGAATTTATCTCTTATCGTACATCATCGAACTTTTGGCTAATCTATCGGATTTTATTCTCCATTTTGCAATTTGTAAGGTGTGTAAAGAGAATAAAGTGTAAATCAAATCTGGACGATTCTTTTCATATAGAAATCTGTTAATCACATAACTTAACCAATTTAGTCAAATAATAGGTAGCTAATTACTATGCTTTTTTTTTTTTTTTTTTTTTTTTTTTTTTTTTTTTTTTTTTTTTTTTTCTATTATAACACATAGGTTAATTAGTATCTATCAAACAGTTTTACCATGTTCTCTTTCTCAAATTGTGTGCTCATGTTTGCTAAATCGGTTATCTTTTCTCAGATGTGTCTTATGCATGCTCGCTATGTGATTAAAGAATTCAACTGAAAATGAGTTTTTACATGTAGAAATAAATACTATTTATAATTCCTCTTGCTTAAACATGTAACACGCACACTGCACACTGCACACTGCACACTGCACACATATATAAACTGTGCTAGGAACCAATATTCTTCTAAAGATGCAAATATTCCTACTTTATACAAAGATACGTACTTAGATAAGAAAGTTATTGAAGATGTGATTTTTAACTCACGTATATCATTATCGCATCTAATTCCTTATAATATAATTCACTATATCAAATAAGTTACAAGGGTTAATATGGCTGCAATTTTGTCTCAGAAGGCAATTACATAATAAAAATAACTTGTTTATATTTCATATAGAGGTATGCATGCAGCCAGGGACGAAACTTAGAAGGGACCGCGGGGGCTGTGGCCTTTTGACCCTATTTTATACTCTTTTGTGTATGATTTTAGTCATTTTTAATACAAAAAATTCAAACTAATGTATATCGCCCCCTAAAATATATACTTTTTAAGTTGGCACTCCGCCAAATACTTTCAAGTTATGCAACAATGATAACACTACTTGTATATTACAGGTTACGTGATACCGGCCTATGCTTTAGTCATCTTTTATCTGGGGTTGTCAGAATCGGTCACTTTTTCATTACGCAGGCTAATCAATATATTCATCTCTAATGAGCTAGGGTAACAGGGGAGTGAAACAAAGTCTTTATTCTTTAAAACTAACAATTAATTGTTGATTTAGGCCTCACTAATAACAGGGTGACAATTAACATGATATTTTTTTTATTGCCTTTGATCACAATTCCTCGTAGAGGTGGCCATGCATGTGTTTGGTCATGGTTAAGAGGGGAGGGAGTAATAACGCCTGGGTGGCGTTATAGCCTATTTGGCATGTTACTAACGCCGCATCTGTGTTTCCACCACTCTCCAATGGCCTGCGTTGCTTCCTACGTTACCATAGTAACGTGCGTTACTAGCTTTCACCATGTATTAAAAATAAATAAATAAATAAATAAAAATAAATAAATTCAAACACCCCCTCCAACAAACGGCTATATTTGTTTAAAAATAATAATAATAATAATAATAATAAACATGCCGTTTACCAACGGCCGCATTTTTTTAAAAACTTTTGCAAATTTTTTTTTTAAAGCTTATAAATAGATTGGGTATTCTAACCCATTTGCAAACACAAAATATAACCATCTTATATTCTATATATATATATATATATATATATATATATATATATATATATATATATATATATTTCGCCATGAATCAAAATCCAACTTATGCCGCACATGTAACCCTTGCCGATATCGAAGATGAAGCCGATGCTTTAGCAATTATGGCCGCCTATGAGTACCAACGAATACAAGAAGAAGAAGCCGAATCATCTTTCCGGTTAACCCGTAACCCAATTCACCGTGAGCGTGAGGTTGCAGAAGAGCGTTTGAAGGCCGACTATTTTAATGTACATTGTAAGTATCCAGATAGAGACTTTCGTCATAGATTTCGTATGAGCCGGAAACAATTTCTAGAAATAGTTTCCGGTATTGAATCATATACTGCCGATCCTCTTCCTGCTCATTTTGCATACTTTAGCCAAGAACCCGATTGTACAAGTCGAATGGGTATTAGTGTTCTCATGAAATGCACTATGGCCATTCGCCAATTGGCATACGGCAACACACCAGATGCGTTCGATGAGTATTTGCAAATGAGTGCACGTACAGGGCGTGAATGTCTGGATTTTTTCAATATGTGCGTTATTGATTTGTTTAAACCTGAGTTTTTAAGAAAACCAACTTTGCATGACATTGAAAACCTATATGCAAAATATGAAAAGGAACATGGTTTTCCGGGAATGCTTGGTAGCATTGACTGTATGCATTGGCAATGGAAAAATTGTCCGGTGTCATGGCAAGGTCAATATGTTAGTGGTCATAAAAAATACCCCACTATATTGCTTGAAGCTGTTGCGTCACATGATTTGTGGATTTGGCATGCTTTTTTTGGTATAGCGGGAGCGAATAATGACATCAATGTTTTAGATAATTCGCCATTGTTCGATGACCTGCTTAAAGATGAAGCCCCTGTAGCTCCGTTTATGGTAAATGGAGTTGTGTTTGATAAGGGTTATTACTTAGCCGATGGGATTTACCCACAATTGTAAAACCTCGCAAAAATCCATATAGTTAACAATCGGTTAATTATATAAATATCTCTGTCATTATTTTAATCACCATTTTTATAGAAAAATTTGAAATTTTTCTTATTATATTAAATGGTCATGATTACGATATTGCAAAATTACCAAATTACGAAACAAGCTCTCGACACGTTTAACGAAACTTAAATATTTCACTAAATCTAATTATACCTTAATTACAACCAAACGGGCCTTTATTGTTTCAGCCCAAACTTCATCCCATCGCCACTATTCCTCAGCCCATCATACAAGCCCAACTTTCCTTTTTATTTTCAGTTTCTGAATCGAGCAGACCTCCTCCAAAACGCCCGTGTATTTTTCGAATTTTGAACACAACACATATGTATTTTTGTACCTCCTAATTGTCTACCCGCCAAAGAAGTAGGACGCCAAATGTTGGCTCACGATACGAATGTTTAATAAGTTTTTAAGGGCCAAATTGATTGGCCAAACTCGATATAACAAAAAGCCTATACTTGCTCGTTTTGATCCCAACTCGATTCCACTTGCTCCTAATATTTTTCCTAGCCTAAATACATGTTATTGAATCAGATTTAATCAACCAAGATCAAAGATTACACGTTAAAACTAAATCGTGTACAATTGATATATATTAGTCGACATATATGAACACAACTCAATTCTCATTTGCTTTCCCTCACTCTCACAACCCTTAAAGTCATCCTAACAGTAAATCTCAATAATATCCCAACATCCTCTGACTTCGAAATAGTAGAACATGTGTGAATGTTTTGAAAACTCAATATAACTTCGTACGTATACATATACACGTATAACATTTTTCTTCTTCACCACCTCTCACCCTCATCTCCTTTCCATATTCTCTCAGTCCCTCTTCATCATTTAGAAACCCCAAGAAGACCAAAAGTTATCATCCTCTTCGTTTGGAAGCTCATTCGAAATCAAGGGTTTTGGTATATAACGTATACTTGGGTGATAGCGAGCATGGTTTACATTTATTGTGTTCCCTTCCTCCCTCTCGACTCTCTACCACCTTTGAAGGTGTTGTAAGTCATTTTTACATCTCTTGATCTCATTTAAACATCTCATGCATCATATTTGGTCTTATGTCGAACGTATATATATATATATATATATATATATATATATATATATATATATATATATATATATATAGTGTGAGGTTATTTTCAGAACCAAATAAATTGCGAGAACTGCGAGAACCAATCTAAGCCATTAAATATTTGATCAATGGCTATAAATGGATGTGGTAGTTTCGTAATTAAGTGAAAGAATAAGTATTTTTAATTAAAGAGTTAAAGGGCATTATTGTCATATTATTTTTATAACTTTTAAACCGTTCAAAAATAAAACCATCCCTTATTAGCTGGATCTCATTCTCATTTTTATCTCTCTTAAAAACCGTCACACTTAACTTTCATTTTTATCTCTCTCTTCCAATCTCTAAACCTAGCCGCCATTTTCACAGCCTCCATCCACAAAATCCAGATCCAAAACTGAAATTTAATCGAAAATGATTATTTTCGATTGAATAATCACCACAAGCATAAACCATGGCGTCAATTTCCTCATTAAAAAAAGAATACCACGAAAGTAAAGCTATTGTGTCAATCACTCATCTTCATATTTTTGGTTTCTCTTTTACTTTTTAGTAATGGTTGATAGGTTTTAATTAGTCTTTTATACAAACATGTAAGTACTCTATAATTTTGTTATATTTTATATATTTAACGTTTGTTTGGAAAAATGGTGGCACAACAAAAGATTTTTAATAATATTTTAGATGAATGGTGATTGTTTTGTTTAGTCAGTTGTTAAGTTTGATTATTTTTAATAAGATAGTTGTAAGATATCCGGTAGTTTGTTCGTATGTATTTTGTGGCATAAACTTGATTTTTTATTTTATAATAACATGTAAATGTAATTTGTGACAACCTAATGTACCAATGTTATTCACAAGAAGTTGGTTGATGTGGCCTAGGTGTCGTTAGTTGAATATATGATTGGTTTTTTGTTTTAAAAATAATATATTTTGTTTGATGTCATTCTAACAAGTTGGAAATGGATCATAGTTGCGAACATTCTTATGAAAACAATACAAATACATGTGCACTAAACAAACATCCAAGAATTTATTGTTTTTTATTATATTTACTTTTCATAAAGTTCAATGCGTAATATATATTGTGTAACAGGGACTAGTTAGAATATAGAGAAGTGAGTATTTTATTTTATATCATATACGCATACATGTGTGATACAGGGCGTGTTTTGGTTGCTATTTTTTTTGTCTGCATGAACACATCTATTTTGTTTATTAAATGGACACCCCTTTTGATTTCATTTATGTCCGTATGAACTATTTTGTTTATTAAATGGCAAAAAAGTAGTTTTAAGTAACGGTGCATACGTGTTTTGAATGGTGCATATGTGTTTATGACGGGTAAAAAATCAATTAAAAATATGCATATGTGTTTTATGGCTAAAAAGTGTGTGCATATGTGTGTTTAAAGGTTAATTTAAAATTAGTGTAATGTTGCATATTTGTTTCAAGGTTAATATAAAATTAGTGTAACGATGCATATGTGTTTTTATTGTTGGTATAAAATTTCTGAAAAAGTGTGCATATGTGTTTTATGGTTGCAGGTTGGCTGTTGGCACAGACTTGTATCAGTTAATATGAGCGAGACGATAAAAACACATGTGCACAAGCACTAAAAACACATGGGTAGATTTCATGGGTTCTTGAACCAGACGAAAAATACATGTGCACGCCGAACAGATTAACCAACTGATGAAGACATTGTATTAAATACATGTGCAAGCTTCCTATATTTGTAATAAAATTGAATACAATTTATAAAATTGATGGTGTTTGTGTTGAAATTGTGTAAATTTAATAATAAAGTTTTGTTGTTTGTATTTATATTTATGTAACATTTTTAAATGATACATGTGCAGATATAAAACACCTATGCATAAACAAAAATACAATTGTCATAATGTCATAATGTTGTTATAACTTTCCTTTTTACAAAACATGTGTGCACAATTTTTTTTAACATGTAAAAATAAATAAATAATAAAATAAAAATCCTTGAATTTAGGAATTAATTTTTTTTTAAATAAAAAAAGTGATTTGACCATTATACCCTTTTGAATTAAATAACAAAATTTAATATCTAAAAAATTCTGATTGGTTGATATTGGTTCTCGCAGTTCTCGCAATTTATTTGGTTCTGAAAATAACCTCACCCTATATATATATATATATATATATATATATATATATATATATATATATATATATATATATATATATATATATACATATCTACGTATGAATATGTAGAACACAAAACGTGACTAGCCTCTATTTTGGAAGGCCTAGGAGTCACGTAGCACACATATTTCACGTTCATTTTCATGTTTCAAGCACTATTCGAGCTCATATTGAACTTACTAAAATCGGTTATAAAAACACTTAGAAATATTTCTAAGTCTTTTCTATTATGAAAAACGTCTGAAGCTACCTACGGATTAATCGTATATCTTTAAATATTACTTAACAAGCATACTATATTTTTACACCATCTAATAGACCACCTAGCTAGCTATCATTTTCGTATAAATAACTTGTAAAAATACTCAAGTCTCGACCCTTAAAAATGACCGAAGTGAATCGACCTAAAAGAGATAAAACTGAAAAACTCAGAAAATATTCTAAGTCTTTTTCACTCAGAAAACTGTTCCAGGTCGCGACCAAAAGGACCATTTAAAACTCAATTCGACTTAACAACATACCTATATTTTTACACAACATATTTCTCCTTGCTTCAAGCTACAAGTTTCGTGTTTATACTTTGTAATAATAAGCACATTTAACCCCTTAAAAACTGCCAAAGAAAACTGCCATCGCTAGAAGTTTATAGAATTCATTTTCAAAAATAGTTTAATTAAATTCGATTGGGCTAACTTCTGAGCCCAATAAGACTTTGCGATTAAACAGTCCACCAGGCCCATATGATATATTTTTAGAATCACAAAAATAGCCCAAGTCCAGGCCCAAAACTATTTTCATGCCCTCGCCTCTAAATTTCTTAACGGGCCTATGTTTTGATTCGTTAAAGCCCATTAACACAAAAATAAGCTCTTTTCTGTAAAAAGCAATTGAAATAAGCTGTAATGAACTTAATAAAGTTATAGAAATTTTTCAGAATATTTTCTTATAACTCTTGTGTAAAAAGGACTAAAAATGTAACGCAAATTCACCTAGAAGGACTAAAACTATCAAACCTTTAAAACAAAGGACTGGAACAGTAAAAACAAAAACTATAGGTTATAAAATGACAACTTATCATTTACCAAACTCAGAATTGGTTATTGGACAATTTAGAGGACTACAGATGTAAATTTTATATATAAAGGACTAACGGTGTAACGCTAACGCCGTTAGTATAAAAAGTGTAAAAACTGGAAAAGGACAAGGACCAACATATTATATTTGACATTCTTATTTTATTTTCTATTTTACGTCACCCCATCACGTCATATGCATTTTCATTACATTTTATTTATATATTAGTTATTTTTACGTTAATAATATATATAACGACATTTAACTAATTATCTTTACGTATTATTATCATCATTGTTAAATAAGGAAAACTTTAGAAATAATAGCATATCTCATCATACTATTATAAACATAAGAATTTCATTCGCATATCATCTTTTCATCATAACGATTAATCGTTATTCATTTACCAAATAGCAAGGTTGCAAAAATCGTGAATCGGTAGTGAGGCGGTCGACCACCTTGTAGCTTGTAATCGGTCTAGGTGGGATTAATCGGTGATTAATCGGATTAGCATTTATGGCAAATCTTGGGTATTTCCGAAAAGTTTTGGGTATTTCTTGCAAGTTTTAGGTATTTTGGGCAAGATTTTTTTTCTAAAAAACAACATGTAAAAGATTTAAACGGTTACTATAAGTGATCAAAATAAGTTTACGGTGAGTTTTGGGTATTCTGGCAAGATTTATAGGTTTCTGGCAAATTTGACCACCATTGACCACCGTTTACCGCGGTTGACGTATTTGTTTGACCCAATTACATAAATCGGCAAGGTTGGTGGCCCTGTAGCGCCTAGGCGGTGATTAATCAGCCTTGTATACTTTTTTTTGCAACATTGCCAAATAGTATTTGGTTAAATTCTCAGATAAATTTATTTATCAGGTTCTGTATTAAAGACGTTTCCATAATCATTCTCATAATCTCATCCGACTTTACTTTTCATCATTCCCGTATCAATCAAGGTGAGTCATAGCCCCATTTCTAATACTTGTTTTTAACTCATTGGGGGAGATACATGCTTACATATACTTTGATAACTTTATAAGTATATGAATAAATTACATGATTCAAATCAATTTTCTTATTAATAGTTACCTGATGAAGTTTATGACTTAAAATGTGATAAATATATGTTACTGGCGAATTACTTAACTGAAATACTGATACTCAGATGATTATGTGGCGAAATACTTAACTGAAATACTGATACTCAGATGATTATGTGGCGAAATACTTAACTGAAATACTGATACTCAGATGATAATGTTTCCAAAGTGATTATTGTGGCATGATACTTGACTATACTATAACATCCTGAATGATTCCATTATCTCTATATGATACTTCTATGTTTCAACAGAAATAATTACTAGGAAGAGCACCAATACTCTAGTTACATTATTACCTTGATATTGCTTCAGTTACCTTTATCCCCATAAAGTCCCTCAATCATGAGCCATTAATCACTTGTATGTGAGCGCGAATATAGTGAACAGCTTCGAAACCTGTTAAGGATTGACCTCCTATCCCACTAATACTTGACAGAATGCCAATATGCATATGGTTAGTCGTATTAGTCGTGATACACTATATTTGAGTAAAAACAGGAATTGGCAAATCACCTATTATAAGAGGGCAAAATTTATCATTGACTTGATAAATCACCTCTTTTGTTAACGTTTTGCGTGTCATGAGGCTTGGTGCAATATTCATAAGGAAATGTATGTTTTCAACATATATTTAGATACAACTGTATAGGTATTTGACCAGACTTGAATTGTATACCTCATTAAATTAGCATCATGAGTTTCCACCTTGTGTTAGGATTATTGATCCCTTATTTGAATTTGATTGAATATCTATATGATTTATCTGTGATTATAATCAACATCACTCAATACTTGTTCTATCACTGTTAGTATTTATTATTATCAAGTATTCCTGAAATCTATTGAAATAAACGGTTTTCCATAAAACTTTATGAACTCACCAACCTTTGTGTTGACACTTTTAAGCATGTGTATCTCAGGTAATTTAACGGAGCAGGACAAGACACGGAGCGGGCATTTATTACTCTGATAAATTAAAATGGTGTAAAAATCAAATATGTCATTCTTTCAAGCCTTTATATCTTTTAATAAGATTCTAAATCAAATGGTTCATCTTTTATCAAAAATATTATTTTGAATGACAAATAACTTTCAAAACGCTTCTTTTAAGCCGTTTTATGAGATTATAACTTCGATCCTCCCCGTAACACCCAAATTACTTTTCCGCTACTACAAACATAAATTTGGGGGTGTTACAACAATGGGCTACTTTCGTCAAATCGTTCACAACAGCTTCGGACGAGAAACACAGTTTCTTTAAAAAGCGACAAGAAAGTGCAAGAAAGGATGTTGAACGTGCTTTCGGTGTTCTCCAAGGACGATGGGGAATAATACAACAACCAGCACGAGCTTACGAGGTTTCCAAGATACGTAGAATCATGTATTCTTGCATTATATTGCATAACATGATTTTAAAAGACCAAAAGTATGCTCTAAGTGAGTACAGAGCATTGTTTAGGAATCCGGCTAGAAACATGCAAGACAGATGGATTGACAGATGTGATGTGCGTCGTCGAAGGAATAAGGAATTGCGTGACAAAGATGTTTATCTTAATCTCCAACAGCAGCTTATGGAGCATATTTGGAATGAACGTGAGGAGTTTATGGAAGTAGATTACGAATAGTTTTAGTTATTTACTTATCGTATTCTTCATTTCGTATTTTATTTCGTAATTTCTTTTATGTCGTTTTGTTTAATGTAATGTTTTTTTATTTCGTATTGTAATGTTTAATTTTATAAATGAAGTGTTTGAATGTTTAATGAATAAAATTGTTGAGGGTAGATTTTGTAAATTGTTATATTAAAAAAAGGTAGGTCCCTGAAAATGGTGTTATTTGGTGTTATGATTTCCTGGTATTTTTGGTGTTATGTTATTTGGTGTTAAAGTGATGTGGCGCTGACGTGGCAGTGGTGTTGGTGTTAATAGATGTTATGACTCCTTGCCCTCTAAGTACAAACAGTTTTCTAAAATGGGTTGTGTTGATCCATCAACATGTTTGATCTTTTATGAATTTTATAAAAAAAAGGGGTTATTAACTCTTTACTACACTGGGCAATTTGTTGACCCACTTAACTGAAATCAGTTTACAGTAAGTAGATTGTATATTAATAACCGCTTTAACTGAGATTATTTAGATCTTGGTAAAATAACAACATCCATGCACACAAGATATATTTAATTTTCCATGCATGGAAAGGCATACTAGAAAAGGAGTAAAGCAGAAGCCATGAGAGTTTCAACCAATTGTTACATAGAGCCTACTTGATTTTACTAGAAGATATATACTTCACTTTGAAAATATTCGGCATATCAAATCGATATCTTAAGACGTATAAACTGGACATGGTTTCATAAAATATGCCATAACTCCGTACGATCGAATTTCCACATCTGAGAAATTTTCTACGTGTTTTGAGCGCTTAGAATCCATTCAAGATCCGACTCTTCAATGAACAAGTATAAATACACCTTACAAGAAGTTCAAAAAGAAAACAAAAACCTTAATAACGATGAGCACTGTGAAGAGGCTAGTTGCTGATAATCCATTGGTGATCTTTAGCAAAACCACGTGTTCAATAAGTTATTCCATTAAAACACTTCTAAGAAACTTTGGGGCCAACCCAAAAGTGTATGAGCTCGATGAAATTTCAACCGGGGCACAGGTGGAAGGGGAGTTGTTAGGGTTAGGTTGTGATCCAAGTGTACCGGTTTTTTACATTGGGAAGAAGCTAGTTGGTGGTGCTAATGAGGTGATGAGCCTTAATATGAGAAGCGGGCTCAAGCCTCTACTCATTGAGGTTAAAGCTATATGGCTCTAATATGAGAACAGGCGCCGATGTATGCGGCCTGCCATCGTGTATTAGAGTGTTCTGATTGATGCCATGGGTTCACCTTTCTTCTCTCTTTTTTTGTTTATGAATTTTGAATAAAACAGATTTTTTCCTTATACTATATTGAATATCATAATCTTGTACTCATTTCGACTGTTTTAACTTACCATACAAAACAAGCTTCCTGGTAGACCAACTCCTATCTATGCATCGTAACATCATGACGGTGTAGAATTTAACGAATACCATCTCCAATCAAAACATCAGTATTGTAAATTTTGTGCGACGATATTTATCACATCATTTTGGCACCAGAGCCCGAAGCAGCAAGAAAAGGAGAATTAAAACATGGAAACATACAGTCATCATACTTACCCACTAATACAAACCATGCACAAGCTAAGACAGAACATAACTCTACAAAACAAATAGAGAGACACAACATATTTCTTGCAGTTAATCCCTTCCAAAAAACCTTCACTGCCACAATGTTGCAAAATGACATTCCACATAGCAGCACTAAACAAAACTGACTTTAACCATCACATATCAGTACCAGCCATACTATTTAGCCAAGACGAACTACACTACACCATTTTAGACCTATTGTGACGAATTTTTTTTCGTGACAACACATGTTGTCGCGAAAAGTCCACTAAACGACAAAAAAATGGTATTCTGGTAACCATATTTGACCAAAACTTTTCGCGACAACATTTTTTCTTTTTGTGACAACATGTTGTCACAATAGAATCACTACAAGACAAAATAGAGGCATGCAGTTTTATAAATTTTGATTATATCTTATAGCGACAACATTTTGATTTGTAGTGACAATAGTGTTGTTACTAAAAGATTTTGATATTGTTGACTTTTGACTTTTATCTTTCGTGACAACCGTGTTGTCAATATAAGTTTTGGGGCAAAAAAAAATGGGGGGAAAGTTACTGCCTAATCTTGTAGCGACAACTTATGTTGTCACGATAAATGTTGTCACTAAAGAATTTGGTGATTTGGGGGAAATTTGCCACCTAAACCTTTAGTGACAACATGTTGTCGCGAGAAATGTTGTCACTAAAGATTTAGACACAATTTTAACTAATTATAATTTTTTTAAATGTTATAAATTAATTAAATATGATTTTAGTTATTTATAAATAATCTTAAAATGATTCAAATTTATTATAAATTCTTTAAAATGTTATAAATTAATTTAAAAATGAATTAAATTAAATAACTTTAAAATGTTATAAATGAATTAAAAATAATTTAATTTAGGTTTAAAAACTTTTATTTAATATATAATTAAAGTAAAATACTTTCATTTAATATATAATTATAGTAAAATACTGGCCAATAGTTTGGCAGGATTTTTTCCCGCCTCTTCGTTTGGTTGTCGAGTTGTTTAGTTTGGTTGTTGAGTTGTTTAGTTTGAGTCTGTATGAAAATGTGTGTGGCTGAGAACTCTTGCGTGTTTTAAATAAACCGTTTGCCTTCGTGTTTGTTAATTGTGATATTGTTTCTTTAGTTCTATTATTTGTGTGTATGAAGTTAAAATATAAAGCACGTTCGACATCAATACTACATATGAAAATTATCCATGTCACCTAAAAGGTCACGGAGTATTGCATCCGATTGACATGCATAGTCGTGGTTGTCGGGATACATTGCCATTTCAAGTTTTGCCTCCAACATCCTTATTCTTTAGAGTTGCAACTGATTTTGTGCCTCAAGCATGTTTATCCTAAGATCTTTTTCATGACAGTTTGAGCACCTTGTTGGAGCAGATCCAGAACCGCTTGATGTTGAAGCTCCAAGAGAAGCGGTCATTTTGGCGATTCGTTCCTCCTTCCATAAAAAGAAATCACATCCATATTCCGTTGTCCCACCCTGTTAAAGAGTAAAGACTATTATTTTTAACAACCTGCCAAATTATTTAGATAATACACAAAAAGTATGTAATTGTTCACCTTCGATAATGGACACGTATAGTATAGTTTACCACGGGAGTAAGGTTTATGCAATTCTCGCAGAATTACGTCTCCTCGTCTACAAGGACAAGGAAAAGCTTCAAATTCCGCCATCTTCACCATGATAACAGTGTGTGTTTGTGGTTGTGAGGTTGAGTGGTTGTGAGTGATGGATAGGGCGTGTTGGCGCGTGTGTGGTAGAATCTTGACAGGGGTGGCCCGATCTACAAGTTGAGGTGATAAAAGGTGGTGGCTGACAAAAGATTCCGGTGGCCAGAAACTACTGGTGTCGCCGGAAAATGAAAACTGCTAGAGAGAGATAGTGAGATGAGTGTGTGTGTGTATGTGTGTGTTTATATATTAGTTACATGAGTGTGTGTGTGTGTGTAGAACCATATCATCTCAACTCGTTCGTTTAACATCTCTTGTACAACCATATCATCTCGGCTCGTTCGTTTAACATTTCGTGTATAACCATATCATCTCGGCTCGTCCGTTTAACATCTCGTGTAGAACAATAGTATCTCGACTCATCCGTTTAACATCTTGTGTATAACCATAGCATCTCGGCTCGTTCATTTAACATATCGTGTATAACCATATCATCTCGACTCGTTCGTTTAACATCTCGTACGTGTATAACCATATCATATCGACTCGTTCGTTTAACATATTGTGTACAACCATATCAGAGTAATGGTAGTATAAAATCAGTAGGCCTTTAGTTTAAAAAGTCAAAAGTGGTTTGATCCCTTAAAATCTATTTACTGTTTTTTTTGGGTAAAAGGTCAACGACCCGGTAAATATATTACTCCAAAAAGCATTTAAGTACAATGGATATGGGTGAATCCCATATCTCAGCCCGTTACATAGGCGAAAAGCTTACATAACAAGACACTTCCTATTTTCTAAACAAGAAAACAAAACCACTAACCACATGATAACAAAAGACTCTAACAAAAATATAAACTACTTCCTACGACCTTGGAGATTAAAGCCATAGATGGCATTAAGAGCATCCAAATTCCCTGGAAGATCATAAATTTGCTTCGAATAATCATCATAGTCATCAAACTCATCTTAACGCTCATGACCACCACCAAAGAGATTTGTTGATTCGTCGAACGTGTTAAGAACCTCATCATCGACTTTCTAGGTTGGTAAATCTCCATTTTAGTTATAGAAACTGATTAGCTAGCTTAAGTTAGTCTCATTCTATCTTATAACATCATATTTAGTCATCTAGGAAGGATCAAATCTCAGTTTAGTCAACCTTTTCAAAAATTGAAAAAGTCAAAATTCCAAAAAAAATCTCAAAAGAAGGTTGATTTTTAATTTACTCATTGTTATGAGTTTTGATCTGAAACTTTGGCCACTTAATATTGGCTTGCTTGTGTTTTCAAAAATATTTTTTTTCAAATTTTTAGAATTTTATTCAATGGCTTTTTAGTGGCACAAAGTGACCCATTTGGTTTTAAATCTGCCATGCATTAAGCCTTTACCATTCTGACCCATTTTTCCTTTGTCCATAACTGGCTCAATTTTTGAGATTCTTGCTTGATTCTTGGTGATTTGGAGAGCTAGTAGTATAGGGTTGAATTAGTCATGCTTGTTTTGGCCTTATTTGCTTATCTTCTTAGCTTATTTAGCCTTCCAAGCTGCTACTTGATAACGCTAAAAATTAACATGTTTTTAGTCGCGTTATTGTTTGTTTTACGCATGGAAATTGGTCATATTTGTATATATTTGTTACTTAATCGTGGAAAAGTGTTATTGCATGCAAATATAACCAAAAGCAGGCAAAAATGATTAAAAGATGAAGAAATGAAGTGATCATGCACATTTGGAGAGTTTCAAGAAGATCAAGAAAGAAAGAAACGACGCATGGACAAAAGGATTTGATAAAGATAAGTTTTCTACACATATTTATCAAGGAAATATCAAGTTCTAATGAATAAAGTCATGCCACGAAGAAAGACAATGCATGCAACGTAAAACGACAAAGAAAAGACAAAAGAATAATTTCCAGACAGTGTCCAACCGATCGGATGCAACCCGCATCCGATTCGGTTAAAATGTGCCAAAAAGAGTGCCATCCGATCGGATGGAGAGAAACCGATCGGATAGAGGTGACTGATGTTACAAGTTTTGCATTTATGGACGAATTTACTCCCCATAATCATGTGTGGCTGATCATTTCTGCTTAATAACTCTAGAGGGACGTTTTTACTTAGAGGATAAGTGTTATTATGCTATATAATGACTACTTAGGGTCTAGATTAGTTGTACCATCAAATATCTAACTAAGTGTTACACCAAATATTGTTAGTTCATCTTATATTACCTGAAAGTTTACTAAGTGTTGTGAAAACGTCCAGAAAGTGTTGAGTTTGAGTCTCAAGCTTTGGTTCGAGTTTGGAGTTGTTTACTTACGTTAGTGAACAATTGGAGGAGTGTGGTTGCTATAGTTCCACAAGTTTATTCATTGTAATTCTCAAGCTAGGTACACCTTGATACTTATAATGAGCAATTGTTACTTTGAGTTTAATGAAAGTTTTCTTATTTACTTGTGTTTTAATATGATTGTTATGGAGTAATTTGTGATATACTTGTGTGTATGATGTGATTGGTTATGGAGTATTCTTTTATGAAAAAGGTGATGCATGAAAACATATATATTTTATGAGTTTGTTGAAGTAGCATCTAATCTTGCTTAATTTGTTGGTAAAAACAATCTTTGGAAAAATAGGTCCGAAATGAGTTTCAACTTGTTTTTATTCCAAAACATTAGTGCACGAATTAGTATGAAATAGGATGCTTGACACCCATCTTATTTTTTTGTTAAAATGGATTTGAGAAGATTTCATCAAGAAAAAGGACCGAAAGGATTCGTAGGAATTCATAAGAAAAGAATTGATTTTCAAAACAACCATGTGATTATAGAATTGTCATACTCATTTGATATGTCAGAAAGGAGTTATTTAGGTGATAGAATTCTTAGTGGTAGCTAAAACATGACATACATCATAGATTGTATAACTACTCATTTTTAGTTGTACATCATAACAAGTTTTACACCAAACTTTATACTTAAATTGTCATGATATTCCTAATTACCAATCAAGGAATTATACACAAGTATATGTTTAGTTTTTATTGAGTTTCTTTTAAATTAATATTTACATAAATTTGGATTGACAACCCTTATTTAATAAACGTTTTTCTTATTACTAAAACTATCAAATCCCTTGGGACGATCTCGACTTACCCACCTTTACCACATCAGACGAGTATACTTGCTCGTATGTGCTAAAAAATAATTGGATAAATCATGTTTATAAATTTTAAAACTTGTACTAACAAAACGCACATCAAGTTTTTGGCGCCGTTGCCGGGGATTTGATTAATTTCTTAGTTTTTAGAAATAAAATTGTTTGTAATTTGTGAATTTTCAAGTTTTTATAGTAAAAAAAAGTTGGTTTTTTAGCCAATCGATTCGGATGGATGTCCATCCGATCGGTTGGTGGCTACGGTAAATTTTTAGGATTATGTTTTTTTTCTTATTTAATGTTCATTTTTCTGTTTTTAGTTAATTAGTTTTAATGATTATATGATTAATGTTAGTTATTATTAGTTATAAGATGTCATTATGAGTCATTTTAATGTTTTTAGTAGTTTTAATTATCGTTAATGTTTTAGAAGTTTAAAGAATACCTTAGTTAATGTTTTTAATGTCCTTAATCTTCTCATTACTGCTTTATTAAGTTTAAGTCTTTTTATAATTTTTTTTTTAGTTTCAGAAAACTCCAACCGAATCGGTTGCGGGTTCCAACCGATCGGTTGGAGGTGGGTAATTTGTTCCATCCGATCGGATGGATGTCCATCCGAACGGATGGAAGTTTCGGTAAAATTTTTAACATTTTTATTTTTTAGTTTATTTTCAATTTTAAGTGTTTTAGCATGTTAATTTACTTATTCTTATTTCATATTAAGAGTTATTTGATTACAACTAACCCTCATGCTAATGATTTGGATGTTTTTGTTGATGGTTATGTTATAGTTAGTAATTGCTTAAGTTGAAATGGAGAGTTTAAGTCAGATTTCGGCGTACTTGAAAGATTTGGAGGATATGTTCAAGGATTCCGGTGATTCCTTGGAAAAGTTGGAAAGCATGTTGGAAAAGGCTAAGTTAGATTTAGAAGGAGAAGAGGTTGTTGGTGACAATGTGTCTTACTTGCCACATGAAATGTGTTACCTAAAGAAGGAGAAGGAAAGGAAAGTTATTGTTTTCACAAGAGCACCACCTAAGGAATTCGATGCTCCACACATGAGGTATTCTACACCTTGTGCGGTGGAAGGTGTTAAAGCGTGGGATGCGGAATTGAACATGGAATATGGAGACAATTACATTTCGGAAGAAGTACTTGACAAGCTTGGTTTTGTTAGGCTTGACTATGGAAATTATGGAAGGAAGGAAGTGAAAGGAGTTAGAGTGAACATTCATGGTCACATTTTCAAATTTGATTTTGTGGTTGTGGAATATACTAATGCCGATGAACCGGAGGTTATCTTTGGTAGAGATTTTCTTGTGATTACCAAGTGTACATTGGATTTCGCACTTGGGGAGTTACAAATTAACATAAGTGATTTGGAAGAAGGAAAAAGTGTGAATGAAATGCTTGTTGATGTTTGTGAAGGTATGGAAACGATGAAGGAAGGAAGGGATGAAATTTGTAAGATGGGCAAGGCTAACCGAAACAAAACACCATTGAACAAATTAACCCAATCCTTCACCCAAAAAGAAAAAGAAAACAAATCATCATCATCATCATCATCCAAAACTTCACCAAATTCACCAAAAAGTAGCAAACCCTTAACCAAAGAGCAAAAACAAGCTATCTTGGAGAATCTTGAAGCAAAAATTAGTGAATTGATGGAAAACAAACCGGTCATTGAAGTGTTAAGAAACTACATGGATTATAGGAAGAAATTAGATGGGGTTATGTTAGCACAGTCAAAGTTGGAAGATAATAGTTTTGATGAAGTAGAGGAGAGAAGGATAATTGAGAATGGGCTCCCAAAGAAAATGAATGATCCCGGAAATTTTGTTTTGCCGGTTAAAATTAATGGAACAACTCCTTTATATGCATTAGCCGATACGGGCTCGAGTGTGAGTATTATGCCTTACCCATTGTATCAAAAGTTAGGATTAAGAGACCCTACACCTAACAATTCTAAACTCACTATGGCGGATAATTCTAAGGCAAAAGCAATGGGGGAGGTAAGGAATGTGAGAGTTCAAATTGGTTACCAAGCGTTCTTGGTGGATTTTCTTGTGTTGGATGTTGCGGTTGATAAGGAACTACCTTTGTTGTTAGGTAGACCATTCTTAAGAACATGTGGAGCGATAATAGATATGGGAAGAGGTACTATGACAATTGATGATAGAATTCTTAAGAATACTTACTATCCAAAGCTTAGAGGGGGTAGTAATGGGGATGATAATGATGAGGACCAAGAGGAGGATTACCTTGGTTGCTTTGAAGTAGGAAGATATGAAGATGGTAGGCCTAAGTTTGGCCCATGCACACCTAGTTTCTTTGATATTGAGGATGAAATGGAAAAGGCTCTAGCAGTGGATGCTTTCTTTAACCCATTTAAAAACATTTTTGTGTTTAACAAATTGAAAGATTTTCTTGGATCTTTACCGGTCCAATTGAAGAACTTGAAATGGGGATCCGATGGTCCTAGCATTTACAAAAGAGAAGAAGGAGATAGTGATTGGCATTGCAAATTTGATATCACATGTCCTAGCGGAAGGAATTTTTCACGAAGTTTCAAAACTCAAAAGACTACTAGGAAGTTGTCAAACAAGTATCGTGGAGAAGACATTCTTAGGAATGAATATTTCTATGGATGAAGAAGAATGATCACAAGAATAAAGCACATCTTGTGCTATTTGTTTGTTTCGTATTTTTAATTTCATGCAATTTATTTTATGTTTTTAGGTTTTATGCATTTCATGTTTGAAATAAGACTATCTATCTATTTATCTATTTATCTATATATCTAGTTTTTTTTAGAGGTTAAGTTATGTTTTTAGTCTTAAGTTTAGAAGTAGAAATAATGACCAATTTTTGGTAGACAAAGTGTGTTTGGAATACATACAAAAAGATAAGTTTTTGAAGAGACAAAAAACTACTAGTGCTTGTACCAAGTTTAGTAGTGGAAAAACTTTGAAAAATCAATTTCATACAAAACCGAATGGATGTATTCACAACTGATCGGATGGAATTGAATATATAAACCAAAATTTTCAAAAACCCAAGAAAACCACACACATACAATCCACCAAGAATTGGGGTTATAAAATTCGACCATAAGAAGTTGTTTAAGAGTTGCAGGAGTGATAATTGATCATCAATGGCATCAAGTCAAGTAAGTTATATCATTAATTTCATTCAATTAGGTTTTAATTCGGATGATTGAAATTAGGTCACGAATTGGGTATTTTTGAATTAGTTCAAATTAAGATGTAATATTTTGGGGATAAGTGATTAGATGATAGGAGAATGTATTGCAAAAAGAATTAGATCAATTGATTAAGTTTTGAGTAAGAATTGATTGATTGAATTTTCGAATTGAATTGGGGTAGAATCTTTGGAGCTAATTTATTTGCAATTGATGAATCCCAGGAGTTACATGCTTGATAATTAGTGATGTTAGGTAATTGCATTGTTGATTAGAGCACTAATTGGAAGATTTTAGTAGATGTTGTTCTTGAGTTCATAGGATCATTAGGTTGATACATGGAAATGTTACGAATCGTGGATAGGATAGTTCAGATGTTAGAAGTACTCAAAAATGGTAGATTACAAGTTAGAAAGAAGTTCGGATTGATTGGGAAACGTTTAGAATGGATTGAAGATGCATGATGTAAACAGAAACTCCAACCGAATCGGTTGCGAGTTGCAACCGAACGGATTGGAGTGTGCCAAAAGATCCATCCGATCGGATGGAGCTTAATCCGATCGGATGGATGCTACGAAAAAATATTTTTTGACATTTTTGAAATCGCGTTTTCTAGTTTCTAAATTGATTTTTATTAGTTTTTATACTTTTATAATAACATAATTTGAGTTTTCTTTCAGGGAAATGTTGCAAGATTGGGTCGTAATCAAAGAAACCCGCTTGTTAACAAGTATTTGAAAAGGAACGACAGGAAGAGGATCACTTTCAGTTGAAACCGGAGTCTAATGATAATGTCAAGTTTTCTCATGTGCAAAACAAAGATGAGAAGAATGCGTATAGGGAACGTCTTTCAAAACTTCAAGAGAGAAAGATTGCTAAGCATAGATTGATTGATTGGGAATTGCTTGCGGAGTATGAATGCGAGGATCAATTGAGGAGCATGATGACTATGGTTTATGTGTATCCCGGTGATGGGGATAGGTTTGAAGATTATTCTTGGGAAAGAGCTTTTAGTATACGTGAAGATGTTTACAAGGAATGGTGTTTGGAGTTCTTTTCTACAGTTTACTTTGATAGGAAGGTGAATGATGTTCTTGGGGATGTTTGTATTTGGTTTAGATTGTGTGGTCGCGAACATGCTTTATCTTTGACAAATTTTGCAGTTGCCCTAGGTTTGTATGAGGAAAGTGAGGTTAACCATAGGTTGTTTGGACCACATTTTGTGAGCTTGGCTAGAGATAATAATCAGTACACGGGTGTTGATGCGTATTGGAATAGAATTGGTGATCCAACTTGTCTTAGGAGGAATTCTTCTAGGATTAGGAATCCGTTGATGAAGGTGTTACAAAAGTTGATTTCTTGGGGATTGTTGCATAGGAGCGGTAGTCAAGACAAATGTAGTCAACCGGACCTATGGGTGATGAAGTTATTGAAGGAAGATAAGAATGGGAATGTGGCATGGATTATTGCCGAATATCTTTCTAAGAGAGCACCGGGGATTAAGAAACAAAGCGATGTTTGTGGAGGTCATTATGTGACCGTTTTGGCTAAGAATCTTGGGTACTATAATGAGGATGAGTTGAGGAAGTGTCGAGTGAGGATGGAGAGTGAGATATGGGATGCTTTTAGTTTTGGAAAAGCATTGGATAGGAATAATAAGACTTTGGGACCTTGGACCGAACCAAGTGTGGGGGTGCAATCAGGAGCTTATGCGGAGGCACCATCACAACCTCAAATGGGAAGTTTTTCGGGGAATACTCAAAGTGGTTTTGATTCAGGATGGGGTGATTGGAACCGAGAGTTGAATGCTATTAAGTGTAGGGAAGTTTGGAAAGATTCAATGATAATGAGGAATAATTACAACTTTGATTATTCCATGCCTATGATCCAACACTTGGCACAAGATGCCAATTATGAGGTACCTCCCTACAACCCACCAAATGTTCCACCATACCCGTTACCATATTCTCCATATCCTGGACCATATCCCTACCCTTATCCTGGTTATTCACCATTTCCCGAGCCATACCCTCCATACGGTAGACTTCCCGAGTATGGTAGTTCAGGTGTCAATGTGGGTGGATCAAGTTTTAATCCTGGAGGATCGAGTTACGATGTTGGAGGTTCGTCATCAAGAGTTGGAAAGAAGAAGCGACGAGTGGTGGATGAGGGCGATGATGAAGACGATGATGAGGAAGAAGAGGAGAGCGAGGACGAGTTTATTCGTTCCGACGTGAGTTATTGATGATGACGAGTGATCATCGTATGGTTTATGGTTTGTTTTAAAAACAATTATGTGTCGAATTATTTCTATTTCCACTACCTTTAACTATTTCTTTTAGGATTTATAATGTAACTTAATTTTCTACTTATTTCGTTTAGATATTTTTGTTTGTGTTTGTTTGGTTGTTTCGTATATTTTGCAGTTTTCTTGCAGGGGTTTTGTTAAGGAAGCATATAGTTGATCAACGTTTGGAGTCGATAAACTCATTTGCTTATTATGATCAAATATGCATATTGCGTATTTAACTCCGGTATTTTCTAAATTTTTCCATTTCCTTTACTTTGAAGTTATTCTTTTTATTATATTGAGGACAATGCAAAACTTAAGTGTGGGGGATTTGATAACGCTAAAAATTAACATGTTTTTAGTCGCGTTATTGTTTGTTTTACGCATGGAAATTGGTCATATTTGTATACATTTATTACTTAATCGTGGAAAAGTGTTATTGCATGCAAATATGGCCAAAAGCAGGTAAAAATGATTAAAAGATGAAGAAATGAAGTGATCATGCACATTTGGAGAGTTTCAAGAAGATCAAGAAAGAAAGAAACGACGCATGGACAAAAGGATTTGATAAAGACAAGTTTTCTACACATATTTATCAAGGAAATATCAAGTTCTAATGAATAAAGTCATGCCACGAAGAAAGACAATGCATGCAATGTAAAACGACAAAGAAAAGACAAAAGAATAATTTCCAGACAGTGTCCAACCGATCGGATGTAACCCGCATCCGATTCGGTTGAAATGTGCCAAAAAGAGTGCCATCCGATCGGATGGAGAGAAACCGATCGGATGGAGGTGACTGATGTTACAAGTTTTGCATTTATGGACGAATTTACTCCCCATAATCATGTGTGGCTGATCATTTCTGCTTAATAACTCTAGAGGGACGTTTTTACTTGGAGGATAAGTGTTATTATGCTATATAATGGCTACTTAGGGTCTAGATTAGTTGTACCATCAAATATCTAACTAAGTGTTACACCAAATTTTGTTAGTTCATCTTATATTGCCTGAAAGTTTACTAAGTGTTATGAAAACGTCCAGAAAGTGTTGAGTTCGAGTCCCAAGCTTTGGTTCGAGTTTGGAGTTGTTTACTTACGTTAGTGAACAATTGGATGAGTGTGGTTGCTATAGTTCCACAAGTTTATTCATTGTAATTCTCAAGCTAGGTACACCTTGATACTTATAATGAACAATTGTTACTTTGAGTTTAATGAAAGTTTTCTTATTTACTTGTGTTTTAATATGATTGTTATGGAGTAATTTGTGATATACTTGTGTGTATGATGTGATTGGTTATGGAGTATTCTTTTATGAAAAAGGTGATGCATGAAAACATATCAATTTTATGAGTTTGTTGAAGTAACATCTAATCTTGCTTAATTTGTTGGTAAAAACAATCTTTGGAAAAATAGGTCTGAAAGGAGTTTCAACTTGTTTTTATTCCAAAACATTAGTGCACGAATTAGTATGGAATAGGATGCTTGACACCCATTTTATTTACTTGTTAAAATGGATTTGTGAAGATTTCATCACGAAAAAGGACCGAAAGGATTCGTAGGAATTCATAAGAAAAGAATGGTTTTCAAAACAACCATGTGATTATAGAATTGTCATACTCATTTGATATGTCCGAAAGGAGTCATTTAGGTGATAGAATTCTTAGTGGTAGTTAAAACATGACATACATCATAGATTGTATAACTACTCATTTTTAGTTGCGCATCATAACACGTTTTACACCAAACTTTATACTTAAATTGTCATGATACTCCTAATTACCAATCAAAGAATTATACACAAGTATATGTTTAGTTTTTATTGAGTTTCTTTTAAATTGATATTTACATAAATTTGGATTGACAACCCTTATTTAACAAACGTTTTTCTTATTACTAAAACTATTAAATCCCTTGGGACGATCTCGACTTACCCACCTTTACCACATCGGACGAGTATACTTGCTCGTATGTGCTAAAAAATAATCGGATAAATCGTGTTTATAAATTTTAAAACTTGTACTAACAAAACGCACATCACTACTTTCTGCTGTTCTGCATCAGTAGGGACTGAGTTTCTTTGATTCTTGTTTTAGCCTGATTTAGCTTGTATAGTTGCTATAATAAGCTTGTTTATGTTATTGTAGGTGTGTATGAGCTTTTGTTTGCCTTGGCGTTGGCTTGTGTGAACATTTGTTAAAGCTAATTAGAATTTAATTAGTGATAAATAGTTCTAAACTATTAAACTTTCACTCATTTTGTGACTTTACAGAACCGGATGCTAGAGATTAGAAAGGGTCAACAAGGTTAAGAAGAGCAACTCACTGATAAGGAGATTGTAGCACAAGTCTTGGGCACTAAACGAGGCTTTAACCCGGGACGGGGTAGGGTGTTGGCAGGTAGTTCTTCATCATCATCTTCTGTACGCTCTGATGCGTGGGAATCGCAACAGGCTTTACCTCTCGAAGGGATCTCGAGAAGCTTACAACCCCCACCAGGCAGTGTACCTGATCGTTGTAGTATAGTATAGTGACAAGTACCGGGGGATTGATCGTTCAGCTAGGAATAGTGTCGTTAGGATTGAAATTAATCTAACTAGGTCTAAAGGTGAAGGATGATTCTTTTTATGTTTTTATATTTTATGAAAAAGCAAGTAAAAATCTCGGGTATTGGGAGAGTGGGCGGAATTAGTTGCTAATCAACTAACCCAAAAGCTACTATTTAAACTAATTAACAAGAAAAGTAAACTAGGGTTCTACAAGATAAGTGAAGCATGTCTACCTATGATATGTTACTCCTTGCTAGCTATCCAATCCTACCTATTGAATTGTAACCTTGTTTTAATTGACGGGTTGTATTCCTTAATACCATTCATGAGGTGACGCACTTAACTCCCCAATTCTATGAGCTCTTATCTCCTCCTAAACCATGCCTAGCACAACTATAGGGATTGTAAACAGTGGCTCATGCATTAAATACAACCAATAAAGACCTAGTGCACATTGGTTCATGTTTCTTAAGACGTTCAAGCATGTTACCATTTGGAGATCTGCCAGTTTTCTTAAGCCTAACATATAAATCATTCAATCAAAACAAGAATCAATAGGAAACAAGGATTATAAACTAAACCAACTAGATCTATTGAAGTTGTCACGCCTTAATTGATGGAGATAGACACAACATCAACAAGAAATCAATGAGATCTAATCAATTATATACAAGTTTCACATAATCATAAGTAGACACAAGGTGAATTAGCAAATCATAATCAAAGAAGGACAATCAACAAGAATAATGAAAAACATAGTTGAGATAGAATCATCAAACCAATACATGATGTTTATGGAGTGATTGAAACCCTCTAAGTTGCTGGAAAAACACCCACCTAAACCCAGGAATCGAATTTAGGGTTTAGGGCTTAAAAATAATGAAGTTTTGATGTTATATTTATAGGCTGAAATCTGCCCGGCCCGGTCGTGACGGCGTCAGACCAACTTTGACGGCGTCACGACCAACAATTTTTTACCAAATTGTAGATCTCTTCGTCCTCTTCGCGTGGGCTTTTGAATCACCTAAATCCGAGTTCGTATGCAAAAGTTATGACTAAAACAATATCAGCTACTCCGCGCGCAAGTTTTGACAAGTTTACACGTGACGGCCTTGGGTGACGCCTTCACATTCTCTCTGGGCCGTCACCACTTTTACTCTTGACGCCGTCACCAAAATGCTCTTGACGCCGTCAGGTACTGTTCCCAGCAAGGAAAATTAAGACTTTGTCGTTTTCTTCACTTTTATGCTCCAAAAACGTCCAAAATGCTTCCTTTTCCAGAATTCACTCACAAAGTACATAAAATCACAAAAGGAACGATTTAGGGTAATATTTGATCAAATAAATTCGAATTCGGGCTTAAATGACCCCCTAAAAACGGATCATTTTTCGCCTCATCATATATCCCTACACTTGGGATTTGCTTGTCCTCAAGCAAATGAGCTTTTCCACCAATCAAAATATAAGTTAGGGGTCATTTAACACTAATATAAAAGTAATTACAACAAATGATCGTTCCACCTTAGTCAAAACAAGCACGGAAATTATACACTAGCACCTCACATTAAGTATTTGGATACTCTCATCTCTCAGGTGTTGAAAATTTATATGTCATAATTGGAAATGGAGAAATATCACTCTCTACCTGTCATAGCAAATAGATTACCATAGGCTTGGGAAAGGATCAAACATCCACCACTTGGCGTAAGCACCTAGGATAAACTATCAAAGAGGTCTTTTTAAAGGGTTATAACGTTAGGTGTAGGGATATGGAAAACACGGTTTTGTTGGATAAACGGATATTTTACTGGTGGCAAGTCAATTGTCTTAGTTAACAACATGTACAATGAGGCGTTGCTAAGCCAAGACTCGACTCAACTTAAACTAACCACAACTCTTTTTGGATTTTCAAGACACTATTTGACTTAAACATAAATAAAAGAAATGGATGGTAGCCCGTATGTTTTTCTCTTTTCTTTTTCTCTCTATTTTTTTTTTTTTTTTTTTTTTTTTTTTACATACACTCTTACTCTACCATCCAAAACAATACATCAAAGGGAGCTCGTTTCCTCCCTACACTTGAGCTTTTACATACTTTACAATCAACTATTCTAATGACTCGAATCAAGATAATCAAAACACTTGGAGTACTTTTAAATATTAACGCACATATGGGGGTGATTCGCCTTAAACTAGTTATCTTTTATTTCTCAGCCACTTGTGAATGGCCAATAGTAAAGTCAAACTAATCAAGACAAATGCTTCCGTGAAATACAGTGTTTTCCCGGGTCGTAATGTCCCAACGAGGTTGTGATGGTATTAAAAACGAATCTGTGATTAGTGAATGTGAACAAGAAAGGTATAAAGTGTGTGTGTGTGTGTTTACCTAGGGTTTTATAACTTAAAATAACTTAGGAAAACTAAATTAACGATTACGTGAAACCTAGATATCTAAAACGTTAAAACGTTCACCAATTTAAAATCAGACGCGACTGCGTACTGAGAAAAAGGTGAGTTTTAAGAAAAATAAACTACAAGGGTTAAAAATGAAAATTCTATAAACTTAAACTTAAAATAAAATTAAATTAAAAAGAAAACTATTTTTTAGATTATTATATTATTTATTATTAATTATTTAATTAAAAACTATTTAACTATTTAATTAGAAAATTATAAATACTACAAATTAAACTAAAAACTTATAAAAATATTTTCTAAACCTAAAATAGAACTTGAAGAAAGTATAAAAAATTAAAATAAATATTTTTATCTTTTTATGAATTTTCTATTAATTAAAAACTATTTATATTATTTATACTAATTAAACTATTTTAAATTACAAATAATATTAAACTAACTTATAAAATTATGGAAAAATTTATAAAATTATTTTATGACTTATAAAAACTATAAAAAAATATAAAAACTAGGTATTACTATATAAAAATTAATTATGCTATTTATAACTTATTTATTTATTAATTACTAAATAAACTATTATTAATTATAATAAATACTAAATGACAAAACTAAAATCTGAAAAATTTATTAAAAATACTTTAACTTAAAAGGAAATTAAAAAAAATATAAAAACACAGATTACTTAATAAAAATATAAAAATGAAAATTAAAATTAAATTGTATTAAATAGAAACTATCACTTATTTTTATATTTGTTTTTCTTGATTTTTATTTTTCAAAACTATATTATACATAAAAATAAATAACTTTTGTGAAAACAAATAATTTAGAACTTATTAATAAGCACTGTGGAAGCTTATTACTTCCACAGTTGACTTTTGTTGACTGAGATGGGAAATAAGCTCAAATGAGCTTGTGTGGGACCCACCTTGGTATTTTCTGGTTCTAATAAGGTAGTTAGACTTGTCTAAGCTCAATTTAGCTAAATAAGCTCAGTAGATAAGCTAATAAGCTATATTAAGCTAATCCAAAACTTAAATAGAACACAGAATGGGGACAGAGTACAAGGGCTAATCTAGGTGGGGTCCACTGGGACTCAAGTCAAACCAAAGGTCAATCTAGGTTCCCTGGTAGGAGGGGGGTTGAGGGAAACTATTTAGAGGGTGTGGGGTCCACTGGGTTGGTCACAAAACCACCACAAAGTGGTGGTTGTGGCCTGGTTATCTGCTGCACAGGGGAGCTTGTTGCCCTGCAGCTGTGTTTAGGGGTCTGTGGGGCCCACCCTAAAATTCACAAAAATATAACAAGGTGAGGAAAATAAAGTTGAAGTGGTAGACTAAGATTGGGAACAAATTTCAAGTCTTAAAACCTTCTCCTAAATTCTAAAGAAATCTGGGAGTTTTGGGAAAAATCTGAGTTGAGCAAATCTTGACTTTTAATGAAACTTGGTGTGTTGACTTTCTTGAGATTCAAGCACTTCTAACTGATTACTTAAGTAATAATAAGCTATGTTAGACCTAAAATAAGCTAAAGCTTATTGATATGAGCTAATGTGAGGGTTTGTGGATTACAAATCCTTGACAGTTAACTGTCAAGGAATTGGGACTTGGATTTTGACTATGGTTGTTTGAAACCTGAGTTTTAAGATTATAATAACCTAATATGACCTAAAGTATTATGTTTAAACTAACCTAGATAACTAAAGACACCAAACAAACTCAGTATCAAGCTGAGCCAAACACCCCTATTGAGAATCTGAATTTTGATTTTTAAAACAGATGGTGACTTAGACCATAAAGCTGATTTCCAATAACTAATTTATGATTAAGAATACTCTAATAAGCATAAAAAACATAAGCTGGAACCTTAAACACCCAAGATATTATATTAAACTGATTTGGCAGTTAAGTTAAGATTTTAAGTTATATGAAAAATAAATGAACCAACCTATGATTCTAAGTTATATATCAACTAACCAATACCAAACTGATACAAAAACACTAATATAAGCAGACAATAAGCTAATCTACAGTAAAAAATGAAAATTGAAAATTAAGCTTACAATTGGAATGAGACTGAGATGATGGAACCAAGGATAAAAAACACTCCCACTGACTTGTCACTACACCAGTGGAATCATTTCCATCCAAAATAAATACCCTGCTCAGTCCTTCTTCTTCTCTTCCCTCTATTTTTTATTTTCTTTATATTTTCTTAATTATTTTTGGTATTTTTCTATTTATAGCTAAACAGATAAGTTAAAGTTTTCTAAAACTTATATTATCTTTGTCAGAGCTAATATGAGTTTATGAATTCAGTAACAACAACAATTAACAACAATAAGTGAAATTGTCGATTTCACTTAAAAATGACAAATACTAATTTGATGAACAAGACAGTGATGCAAGGCTAAATAAAGATTCAATTACACTTAAAATAACTGAGTACAAGCTATTTGATTGAAATTACAACTAAAGATAAAAGTTTACACTACTACGATTGGATTAAACTAAACCTAAACTACTACTCTTTCACCACTGCTTCATTCCTTCTTTATAATGACTTCTGAGGTTTGTGGGACCCACAGAAGCATTTCCCACCATAATTTAGAGCCGTTGGATCACTGCAACGGATCCTAGCCGTTTAAATAATTTTTCGCGCCAAAAGTCTTTGTGGTAGCGTGGAGTGAATTCAGGGGCAATTAATGGGTTTTGGTGGTTTGTGGAGGTGGAGGGTGAGCTGGTGAAGAGTGGGGAGCAAGGTGGAAGTGAAACCGGAGAGGTGGAGGAGTGGTATGTGATACAGTGGTGGTGGTGGTATTTGGGAGGGAAGGGTCAACGGTTTGACCCGGTTTTATTTATTAAAAAGGTGTGGGCCGGTTAGGGAGTTGGGCCATGTGGACTGGATCACAAAAACAAAAGGGTTAAAAGGGTTGGGTTGGTTGTTTGGTTTATTTTGGGTTAAGTATTATTTAAGGGTCCGTTTGGTATTTAAAGCATAGGGACCAAAAGTGTAAAATCTGAATTTTTGAGGGACTGAAAGTGTAAGTTTTCCAAAGTCATCCAAGAGGTGTATTTTGTCATTAGTGAATAGTACAAGGGCAATAAAGATAAATTTCCATGTTTTAAATACCCGGGGACTAAAACTGACAATTCACCAAACTTCAGGGACTTAACATGTAATTTCTCCAAACTTTAACACCAAGGACCATTCCTGCAAAAGATTATTAGTATAAGGACAAAAATTGAATTTCTCAAAGTTTTTACATCCCAGGGACCATTTATGTCAATTTCCAAAGTACAGGGACTAAACTTGTAATTTTATGAAACTTTGCACCAAAGGACTAAATATGTAACTTTATGATTAAAAAGGACCTTTGATGACATTTTCATGTTTTTAGAATAACCAGGGACTAGTTTTGCCAATTTATGAAACTTGAGGGACTGAAACTGCCAATTATGCAAACTTTGTACGTTTTTCATCTGTTTTTGCATATTTTGCATTTAAAACATATAAAACACACCTTTAAGATATTTAAAGTATTTTGATACATATTTGAGTGTTTTTATATGTTTTGGCAGCTCAGATTAGTATAAAATGATGAGTATTTAGACATTCATCAATCCCCCATACTAAACTATTGCTAGTCCCTAGCAATCTATTGAGAAAAACTTAATGGATTTGAAAAACTCTTTACCAAAAGCCATCACTTCTGGAGTAGCCAGGTGTAAGAACTATGGCACACCTGATAACCGTGTGATTTTTAGCAAACCACTAGCTGTCAACGGATTTGATTTGTCTTTACCAAAAGCCGTTTGCTTCTGGACTAGCCAACTCTTGATGGAATAGTCAACATCTTGGTGAGCTGATTACCAATTATGGTTTTTCCACGGCCTTTACCACAAGCCATAATCTTGCGGGCTAGCCAACTCATTAGCTTTTGAGGATAATGGGGAGTTGAGGAACCATACAATTTTTGGCAAATTGCAAGCCATAAACGGGTTTGAGTTATCTTTACCAAGAACCGTTTGCTCCTGGATTAGCCAATCCTGTTGTGGGTTAGACATGGAGGATTGATACCATTTATTGCGTTCTAAGTGAGAAAAAATTTTAAAATTTTGGCTAAAATGGGGGTTCTTGATGGAACATGTGTTTAAATTCGTTAGAATAACGAATCTCCCCCCACACTTAGAACTGAATATTGTCCTCAATATTCAAAGTACCGGGTGTTAAACCGAACTTAGAACGTAAGAAGAAAAATATTCCATAGCCTTTATTTAAGATGTATATACATACAATTTATTTTTTAGATAAAACTTCTTAAATAGAAGCTATCACTATATGTACATTTTTTTTTTTTTTTTTTTTTTTTTGAGATAAATATATATACAACATGTGGGGTATCTCCCCCACACTAGGGTGAAACATGGGTGAAAACCTATGTACATGCTACTGTTTTTGATTTCCGAGTTGCTAGCTTGACTCGACCCCGAATTTATTTGTCCATGGGGAAGTAAGTGGAAGAGACAATCTACATCGGACTTTCATTCAAGACGTTTGGATAAACATTTGAAGCACGTGAAAGTTCCACACCGATGAGATATAATGACACCCAGCTCATAATTTATAAATGAGAATGCCGGGGTCAAAGATAATGTCTTCACTCCCGAAAGAGTGAAGAACAGGATAAGGAACAGAATATATGAAGAAAAGGAAGAAAGTCATGATGAAAATCATGATTAACTCCTCATCTTCAATAGGAGAATTCATTGTTATATGAATCTCCTCTTTTAAGCTCGTTTGATCAAGACATATTATGGGTATATCTAGATCAAAATAGAAAGTATCATACTCCGGTGGAGATATGATATGAGTGAGTTCAAAGGAGAACTCCTCGTAAAGATAATCATTCACAAGATGTAAATCCGTGAACTCATGTTCCGTTGTGAACTCATCACAATCCTCATTCTGAATATCAAAGAGTGGATTATCAGAAATCAAAGTGAATTCGGATTCGAATTCATATAGAGGATTGGTGAGAGTAGTCTTGACTGCTTCGGGAACAAAGTGATTATCTTTCTCTTCTTCTGAGTTGACAAGCTCAGAAGGTAATTCCTCCACATAACTGATGTCTCCAGAAGATAAAGAATTTTCATTAGTATGTGAAGTACTAAGCTCGATGTTGGATTTAGAGTTTAAAAGATTTTTAGTTTCTCCTATATCGGCTTCAAAATCAAGAATATCATCATTACTTCCAGATAGAAGTGGAATGATGTGAGTGAGTTCCTCTGTTAAATCATCGAGAAGAGGATCAACATCAGAATGAGGCAGTGATGCCTCAACATACTCAATGTCTCCATAAGATATATAATCATTACTGGAATTAGAGACATTCTCAATTTGATCATTTGGATTATCAGGGTAGGTAGGAATATCACACATATGATCAAGAATTCCCTGTGACTCTCTCGGGATTGAGACAAGGTTCTCAACACTGGACTTTATGAATTCGTCCGATTCCCTTGCGGGAATTGTGTCAAGATGCTCGTCCCCCATATTCAGAGAGTGAGTGGGAACCTCGGGTGTGATAACATCATACAGAGGGAGCTGAGAAGGACTAGCAGTAATGGAGTCTACAAGTTCCATTATTTCTACTGCTGGTGTTTCAGTTTTATTCTTTTCTCCCTGTATATCCAAGTGGAGTAATAGTTTCTAATATACCCTCCCTACACTTAAACCGAACATTGTCCCCAATGTTATAGATAAAAGATGTAAAAGTAAATAAATAAGAATGAAAGAAACTAATACTCCCCTGATTCGTTCACCGTGCATAATGTGACAACATGGTTAAATCTACCTCCAAGAAGACGAACGTTGAAAGCTTCCCTCCAGAAATATAAATCATCTTCTTGTCCTGTAATCAACAAACACAAAAACCAAAGCATCAAACCGAACAAAAATCACAACTAGATGTAATTCCAGACTTAGAAATAGAAACAAGACAAAGCAACAAAAGGATAGGATACTTGTGGAATGAATTACAAATAGGAACTCATAAAACATATCCACAATTATTGACACACAAACAAGATAAAATATATGCTAATCATGAATTGTGAAGTTTTCATATTCAAATTTAGTTCTTTTTAACAAGATATAAATTTCCCTACACTTATCTTTTTGTAAAATACCTTTATATGCAATTAAGACGAGGTTAAAAACAAAATAAAGCATTTTCACAAATTATTCGAAACATGAAAATTAAACAACTATGATTAAGCATATATGACGCAAACAAACAAATAAAATAAAAACATCAAACAATTAAAAACATGGGTTGGGTTGCCTCCCAACAAGCGCTTGTTTTTGTTCGAGTCACGAGCCTGACTCTACCCTTATTTAACGGAAATAGGGGAGGTTTTCCCTACACTTAGGATTAAGTGTGGGTGGAAGTAGTGATACACACCCTTAGGGTGGAAATATGCCACGTGAGGTGAAGGGGGTGAGTGAATGGCTTCCTTCATCCTAAAACTACCCGGATAATATAGGTTGATGGGTGGGTCGGTTCCTCTTTTGTCTCCTAGAAATAAATCTAAGGATGGGAAGTTGTGTAAAGATTGAGGTTCCGGTTCATCAACACTAGGAAATTCCCTAGAACTAGGAGTAAGGTGATCACAACAAGTGTTCAAACCTATATCCTCTAGTGGTGATTGGTCCAAGGGTTCTACCTCAATTGGGGTTCCTATAGTCTCTTCTACTTCTTCTGGGTAAGTCACGGGCGTTGTATGTGCCTCAAATGATGGTAGGACTTGTGGGGTACTTTATGGGCTTGGATTATCCACCTCATCCTCCATTGTACCTAGATTACCTATATTTTTGTTTTGTACTATGATATTAGGTGCCATCCAACTAGGTATCTCAACATGAGTATATTCATCCCCCAACAAACTTGTTTCATGATCCTTCAAATTTGTTGTCAAATGATTTGTTATGTTGTTTGTCGGGTTGTCTAATCTATAATAATATTGGACACAATCTTCTATGGCATCCCATGCTTCTTCAGCATTTAATTCCCTAAAGTCCCCATTGGCAAAATCCTCAATGCACATCTGGTCATATCGGTTAACACGATAGTAAAAGGTTTGGGTTAGGGATGCTAAAGTGAAACTATGATGAGGGACTATTCGGAGTAAATTTTTAAAACGAGTCCATGCATCATATATGGGTTCATCTCGATATTGTTTGAACATCAAGATGTCATTAGGGTAGAATGGGTTTCGTGGTCGGTAGTATGGTGGGTTCGCATTCTCCATAATGGTGAACGGAAGAGTCAATGGAAAGGTTTCTACGAACAAATGCACAAAGAAAAGATAGACTACAAGAAAGCTAATAAAAAGAAAATAAAAATCTCACTAAAAAGGAATCTAATGAGTAGACCTAATAAAAATCAAATTCAACCTAAACAATAACTATTTCCCGGGCTGCGGCGCCAAAAACTTGATGCGTGGGAATCGCAACAGGCTTTACCTCTCGAGGGATCTCGAGAAGCTTACAACCCCCACCAGGCAGTGTACCTGATCGTTGTAGTATAGTATAGTGACAAGTACCGGGGGATTGATCGTTCAGCTAGGAATAGTGTCATTAGGATTGAAATTAATCTAACTAGGTCTAAAGGTGAAGGATGATTCTTTTTATGTTTTTATATTTTATGAAAAAGCAAGTAAAAATCTCGGGAATTGGGAGAGTGGGCGGAATTAGTTGCTAATCAACTAACCCAAAAGCTACTATTTAAACTAATTAACAAGAAAAGTAAACTAGGGTTCTACAAGATAAGTGAAGCATGTCTACCTATGATATGTTACTCCTTGCTAGCTATCCAATCCTACCTATTGAATTGTAACCTTGTTTTAATTGACGGGTTGTATTCCTTAATACCATTCATGGGGTGGCGCACTTAACTCCCCAATTCTATGAGCTCTTATCTCCTCTTATACCATGCCCAACACAACTATAGGGATTGTAAACAGTGGCTCATGCATTAAATACAACCAATAAAGACCTAGTGCACATTGGTTCATGTTTCTTAAGACGTTCAAGCATGTTACCATTTGGAGATCTGCCAGTTTTCTTAAGCCTAACATATAAATCATTCAATCAAAACAAGAATCAATAGGAAACAAGGATTATAAACTAAACCAACTAGATCTATTGAAGTTGTCACGCCTTAATTGATGGAGATAGACACAACATCAACAAGAAATCAATGAGATCTAATCAATTATATACAAGTTTCACATAATCATAAGTAGACACAAGGTGAATTAGCAAATCATAATCAAAGAAGGACAATCAACAAGAATAATGAAAAACATAGTTGAGATAGAATCATCAAACCAATACATGATGTTTATGGAGTGATTGAAACCCTCTAAGTTGCTGGAAAAACACCCACCTAAACCCAGGAATCGACTTTAGGGTTTAGGGCTTAAAAATAATGAAGTTTTGATGTTATATTTATAGGCTGAAATCTGCCCGGCCCGGTCGCGACGGAGTCAGACCAACTTTGACGGCGTCACGACCAACAATTTTTTACCAAATTGTAGATCTCTTCGTCCTCTTCGCGTGGGCTTTTGAATCACCTAAATCCGAGTTCGTATGCAAAAGTTATGACTAAAACAATATCAGCTACTCCGCGCGCAAGTTTTGACAAGTTTACACGTGACGGCCTTGGGTGACGCCTTCACATTCTCTCTGGGCCGTCACCACTTTTACTCTTGACGCCGTCACCAAAATGCTCTTGACGCCGTCAGGTACTGTTCCCAGCAAGGAAAATTAAGACTTTGTCGTTTTCTTCACTTTTATGCTCCAAAAACGTCCAAAATGCTTCCTTTTCCAGAATTCACTCACAAAGTACCTAAAATCACAAAAGGAACGATTTAGGGTAATATTTGATCAAATAAATTCGAATTCGGGCTTAAATGACCCCCTAAAAACGGATCATTTTTCGCCTCATCACGCTCCCACCCCGCTCCAGCACCAAAAATGACTCAATCTCAAATAAATGGTCTGGCGAGGTACGTGATGAACCTACATGCACAATTAGCGGACCGTAAAGTCATTGATTTGCCACCGCCCCCTGAGCTTGACCCCTCACTGTTTATGGATGTTGATGAAGAAGAGGATGTAGACGAGTCCACAAGTGAGTAAATCAAGGCCTTTATGGTGTTGACCAATATACAGTTATGTCGTTTTGGATAATTTATGTTTATGATGTTGAACAATTTACATTTATGTCGTCAAACTAAGTCGTTAAACCATGTAGTCTTTGAACAATTTATGGAATGTCGTTTGCTTTAGTTATTGGTTGTGTTGATATGAAATTATGAAAAATTTGGTTGCGGAAAAATCTGGAAAACGGGGTCGGAAAACCTGGGAAAACGTGACAAAACAGCCTGGCTGTTTTGTAGCAGATGCCACTTTTAGTGACAACATGTTGTCGCTACTAGTAATATTTGTTTTTTTATTTTTTTGGAGTGACAACTTGTTGTCGCTAAAGGTTGTCGCTATAAGCTTGGACAAAAATAAGTCAACCCTTTTAGTGACAACATGTTGTCACTAAAAAGTTGTTGCAAAAACACTTTGTCATTAAAAAGCCAAACTTGTAGTGACAACATGTTGTCACTACAAGTGTTGTCACAAAAAAACTTGAGTCAACAAGTCAAACTTTTGGTCAAACATGTTGTCGCAATAGGTGAAAAATGTTGTCACAGTAACTTCCAGCGACGCGGTTATAGCGGCAATGCTTTCCGTGACAACATGTTGTCACAAATATACTTATAGTGACAACTTTCACACTTTTAGCGACAACATTGCGTTGTCACTATAGGTCCAGAATGGTGCAGTGCTAAGCCATCTTTTATGACTCACTATTTTCAACTAAATGGTAGACCAACTGAGAGTCAGCATGGCAATTTAAATGGAAATGGCAAATCATTTTGACAATCATTTTATTGCCAGATACTACATTTACAATGGCCATATAGGCCTGAGATTTATTTGAAATTGACTTTAAAATGTCAGTAAAAAGAGCAAGGTTGGGTCAAGTGGTTAACACCCTTGCCTTTGGAGACAGAGGTCAAGGGTTTGATCCTCACCCCTTGCAAGGCCGAAGGTCCTTTTCTACATTTGGTAGAACCGGAAGCAACCTCTCTACCTTAGGTAGGGGTAAGGCTGTTTACGTCTCAACCTCCCCCATATACCGTGGAAGACGGTATTGGGACCCATAATCCATGGAAGACGGTATTGGGAGTTACTTTACTTTACTTTTTTTTTTTTTACTTTTAAATGTCAGTAACCTTGGCCACATCAAGAGATGCAATAGTATTAAACCCTGCTATCTGTAACCTCACTGTTTCAACTATGACTCTTACACGTTCACGACTAGTCCTTCTCTTCTAAGGTTCCTTTCTTGCCACACCAGATAGACAACAATATATTAGTTAATACGTAGTATACGTTGTTAGACGATTGTATTATTGTGACCATCAACCCATTCCTTTTCTAACGTTTTATGCCTGTTTGATATGTTGATCATTCATTAGGTAATTTTCTCACCTGTGATTGTTCATATACATTCTAACCCTTGGCATTGGCTTGTGATTGTTCATATACATTCATTCCATTCTAACCCTTGGCATTGGCTTACTGTGACCATTAGTTTTTATTGTCGACATTAAACCTTTGGACTACACAAGGTTGGTGGTAAGTATGCTCTGTCATGCTTGTCAGCTTGGCATTATTCGACCCCAGACTAAGAGATTAATATTGATTGAATGCCTATGTAATTACATAAGATAGCATGTCTATTTATAAGAGCACAAGGTATGATGACCGAGAGTTAAAACTTAACACCGTGCCACCAGGGCCGGTTTTGGGCAAGGGCAGTACGGGCAGCAGCCCAGGGCCCAACATTTTGGGGGCACCAATATTTACAAAAGCCCAATGTACATGTGTGTGTTTAAGGCTTGTTTTAAAGCCCAACATTTTAGTTTCATATTAACATTCATCGCATTTATCGACAACGATTTCTGGTTAGTATCAAAATATTCTCTATATAAAGTCCAACAAAAGAAAAATTAGTATTTCATTAACAGCTTTTTGTTGGATTGCTATAGGTTTTTCACTTTTTTTTCTATATATTCTTAAATATTTATAACAGCTTTTGGCAGAATTATTGGAGCTTTTTTCATAGATATCGAAACAAAAATTGCTTATTTAGGGGGCCTATTTTTAGGTATTGCCCAAGGCACCCGAAACCTACGAGACGGCCCTGCGTGCCACGTCAGCGCCACGTCAGTACCACATCAGCTTTAACATTTCAACCTTAACACCCAAAAAACACCCCTTATCATAACTCAATCATAACATCTCTCTTTCTCTCTATAAAACAGTATGACCATCTCCTTTAACGAAGCGTTATGGTGTTAACACAAGGCCTTAATGCTTGAAGACGTTGTGGTAACTCAACCTTAACGCTGGCAAAGTTATCCCATAACTCATCTGCAAGGTTACTACACCTTGTGCTCTAATAGAACATAGCTTTGCGAATAAGCTAACATAAACTAAACCCTAAACCTCATGGACCTCAAACTGACAATCGGGTTTGGGCCAATAATCCAATCATCTAACACTCTCCCATAGTTTGAATGAGAGTCTTCCAGACGGCTAAACTAGAATGAATGTTGAAATCCGCTTATTCTTTTCCTCGTCTTCTTTGTTGTTTGTTTGAATGGAGCCAAGTTGTATTCAGCGACAAAGTTTTTTTTTTATCGCATAACGACTTCCTCCTTTTTTGTGACGTTTTTTTTATGTTATGGCTTGTTTTGATTTTAGGTCGGAGCGACAATCGTTTTTCAACTAGTGTCTCCGACAACAATAAGTTCCAATGGTAAAAACATTTCTGTGAATGAAGACAAATTTAATTGATTGATTTCTCAACAAACATATATAGTTTATTATGACAGCTAGGGTTTTGCGGGATAGGGTTTATGAGTTTGGTAAAACAAAAAAATCAAAAACTAATCCAATAAAGCGAAAATAAATATGAACCCTCTGGATCACCGGCGAGTAGTCGATGACCGGAGGATAGAAAATTTTTGTTAGTGGATCTTACCTGAGGGTCTTATATCATGTAAAATATTATAGATTAATATGGATTGAATGCCTTTGTAATTACATAAGATCGCATCTCTATTTATAATAGAACATAGCTTTGCGAATAAGATAACATAACTAAACCTTAAACCTAACGGACCTCAAGCTCACAATCGGGTTTGGGCCAATAATCTAATCATCTAACCTTACTTAGTACAGATCGAGCTTTTACTGTATTATTTTTCTAATGCTTAGTTGCTTACCTTACAAAAGATTCTATACATATAAACTGAACAAATATTATTTTACCTGTTTGCTTAAACCGTGTAATTTTCACTGATTTGTTTTAGTGAAACAAGTATACATTAAGTAGCTAGTGCTCTTGTTCAATGATGCTTCTCTATTCTTTTCAAACTAATGACGTTTCTCATATCATCAAAACAAGTTAAAAGGGCGTGAACTGACAGGAACAACAATATTTTAATAGCAGCAAGTATAGTCAAAGGGTTGATGACTTATAAATACATAACATTAAATATCATTTCTTATTAGTATTAGTCCAGATGCTCAAATACTTAGGGTCCGCTTGGTTCAAAGTGGGGAAAGGAAAAGGGAAAAGAAAAGGGAAAGGGAATGCAAAGGAATGAGTGAAGTGGGAAATCAATACCTTCCACGCCAATTTACTCTATAATGGTTGATTACCCACTACGGGGTAATCAATACCTTTGCACTCCCTAACCAAGCATCATATATTGAGTGATGTGGGCCCTTTTAAATATCTTACCCATTCCTCACCCCTTAACCCCCTCACCAAGCACGCCTTTAGTATTTTAGTGATAATAATGGGAAAAGGCACTTTATTGCCACATATATAGTATGTGCAACTATAAGGCTAAAGACCAAGGCAAATGCATTCTCATTTTACATCTCATCGTCACCTCAACTTTCTCTCTCTTCTCACTTCCTCTCACTCCCACTTACTTATTTGTTGACATGGTCACCTTACCTTCATCTTTTATTAAAATACTCACTTTATACAAATATACTCTACTAAAATACCTAACACACTCACAAACCAAATATAAAACAATAAAACATAAAAATGGGCTGGGACCCACTTTTATTCAAAATAAACTAGGTGAATGGTTCATCGCATAGTTGTCAGGATCCCGATCCTGATCTTAGGATCTTACGATTTTACGATACTGCAAAGCAAAAACGATCCGGATCCTATATAAGATCTTTGCAAGCTTAAGATCTTATAAGATCCCGATCTTGACCATACTCTAATCCAATCTGATCTTACTTTTCTCGGATTACAAATTAAAAAACTATAAATTTATGGTTTTTTTTTTTTTTTTTTTTTTTTTAGAATTCAAAAAACAACATGTTAATCTTTTTAAACATTTCATAATCATAATTTAGGATAGTATTTCTATGAAACATTCATAATATTTTGTGTTTATAATGAATAATAATTTGTAGATTTGCATAATATTACAAAAACTATTAAGAAATAACATTAAAGTAGGATCTTAAGATCCTGATCCGATCTTACGATCATGATCTTTCAAAGATGAAAACGATCCTAGGTAGGATCCCGATCTTGAAAACCTTGGTTCACCGAAATGCTTCTTGAAAATCGAGTGACATAGGTGACTTGGTTGGTTGGACAAGGTATTAACTAGGTGAACATGGGGTGACTTTGTTGTTTTGCCCCCTTGCCTACCAGCCTAAGAGCATTAAGTATCACAACTAACACAATTTAGTTATTTGGGCCACATTGAGTGCCACGTTAGCATTTCTACTTTCAACACTCACACCTCAAAATATCTCTTCACTCCCAACCAATGCCATTTGAGCCCTACTCAACCCCAATTTTAGTTTCTTTTCTATTTTTTAAAACAAACTAAATTCATTTCATTCAAATATATAATAATACGAAACTTAAAAAAAAAATACACGAAAACTAAATAACATACGTTTTTTTTTTTTTTTTTTTTTTTTTTTTTTTTTTTTTTTTTTTTATAAAGAAGCCAAATGAAATGAAAGATTGATCATTTCCTCCATCATTTCATTTGATTTATTATAAATATCCTCCAAAAAAACCCCGTATGTTGAAATAAAAATGCAAATTACGATACGATGCGAAAACACAAATCATCCTATTTGTTTTCTTTGTGCATCAAATGGATTTTGTGACTGATATTATCTTGTATTTATGACACACATTTCCACAACGTTTCCTTAATCTCGTAATCTTTTCAGGCTTCATCGCCAAAAATTTCTCAATCACAGCACGTCTTTGTGGCGAAATGTCTTTGCATTTCGCTTATTGTTTCGTCAAAACTTCTTTTGCCTCCTTTGCTTGCTCAAACAACTCGATTACGCCGATAATAGCTTCCTTATGAGCCGCATCGTCTTCGTCACATTGTTTCTGAACATACGCTTGGATTTCTTCGACGGTATGGGGAGAGAACAAGCCATTTTTGGTATAAAGAATGTGTTTTTGGTAGAGAAGTGTGAAAATTTTAGTTAAAATGGAGTGTTATTTATAAAGTGGGGGGTTTAATTTTTGTTATAAAAAATAAAAGTTTGAATTTTTTAAGAAATATAACCGTTCATTTCACCGGTTTAATTTTTTTGAATTTTGTCTTCTTTCACGCCGTGTAATCGGCCAAGACACTAACGGTGAGCTTAGCCGGTGTCACGGCTACCATTCGGCGGTGCCAAATGCCATGCCACATTGGATTCGGTGAAGGATTTCGTCGTGATATCCCTTGCTCAAAGATCCATCGTGTTATACCTATGGAAAATGATTGGCATGCCTAAATAGCTTGACTAATTTTATGCCTAATGCACTCAACATATGACAAGTGAAGTATGAGGTTTCTCTTTTCTCATGATAGCCTTTGATTGCTCCAAATATTGTGAATTAATTGTTAGACATGAAATTAAGCATGCCAATTAGGCATGGCAATCACTATTCCCTCGACCTATTTGATAAGGCATACCGTACGTCAGAGGGAAATTGGGAATAAGACAAGAAATGTCGACGACACAAATAGAAAGGCACTCACAATTCGAATATTATAGCCGCCACTCATAATTTTTCATGAGATATAAACTAGTATTCCTTTCGAATCAAGAGAAAGGCATATATAAATTAAACAGGATAACTATCTTGTTTAGATTACAACTCAACTTTATATTCTACATATGGAAATATTGGCGTGCGTGGATAAAGGCATCTTTAGAATACCACCATCATGAAACACAAGGACCACAACAAAGCTCCTCAAACCATAATTATTTATGAGCGAATATAAATAAAGAAGTGCACAAGAGCATTAGGTGTAGATGGGGAGGCTTGCCTCCTCATTCGGGTCCCACTCCTGCCACATCATCAAACACCTCAACTTCAACTATCCACAACAAACCCCTCTTACCAAACAACAAACTTCAACTTTCCCATTAGGGCCCCACCTCTTACACATTTATTTTTTTATTCATTTCATTAAATAAATTAAATTCATTTCACAAATACTAAAAAATAACAAAACATACTAATTTTATTTCATCAAATAAAAAAGTTACAATACGGAAAAAAAATACGATACGGAAAAAAAATACAACACATACGACACTAAAAAACGAACCTAATTATTACTATTTCGTTGAATTTCTTCCCATTGTTGTTGTTGCCAAACATGCTCGATGAGACATAGTTGAAGCCTTGAGTGTGTGCGTTTATGATGTAGTTCTTTGGTTTTTCTTTTTTGCGTTGCGCAACGTTTGACCCATGACTGTTGCATATTTAGTGTCGGCGGAATATATATTTCGGCAGCGTCGGATATATCAAAATTTTGATCTTTCAAAATCATGTTATGCATTATGATGCACGAGTACATGATTCTCCGTAACTTGCCCACAGTAAATGCACGCGCCGGTTGGGCAATAATATGCCAGCGTCCTTGTAGGACACCAAAAGCTCTTTCGATATCTTTTCGAGCACTTTCTTGTTTCGCTTTCCATGCGGCGTGTTTTGGGTTGTTTGCAATAGTAAAGGACTTGACAAACGATGCCCACTGTGGGTAAATTCCATCTGCTAGATAATACCTATTTTTAAATGTACGTCCGTATACTTCAAACGGAACTTGAGGGCCAATATCGTCAATCAGGTCGTCGAATAACGGAGAATTGTATAAAACGGTCAGATCGTTATTCGCACCTGCCACACCAAAAAACTCATGCCAAATCCACAAATCATAAGACGCAACAGCTTCAAGCATTATAGTTGGATATTTTTTATCACCTCTGTGAAATTGCCCTTGGCATTCTTTTGGGCAATTCTTCCATTCCCATTGCATACAATCGATGCTTCCCAACATTTCCGGAATCTTATGAACCATGCTATGTGCGTGGTATAAGTTACGAACGTCGTCCTCAGTTGGTTTTCTTAAAAACTCCTTCCCAAACAACTGGATTATGCACATAGTAAAAAAATCTAGACAATCACGTGCACAGTGTTCACCTATTTGTAAAAACTCATCTAATGAATCAGGTGATATCCCGTACGCCAATTGGCGTAGGGCACATGTGCATTTCATAATCACACTAAAACTCATTAGACCCGTAGAATTGGATCGTTGTCTAAAGAAATCAAAATGAGCATGAAGAGGATCATGAGTGTCAATATATGTTTCAATACCTTCGACTATTTCTAAGAATAGTTTACGGCTCATACGGTAACGACGTCGAAAATTGTCTTCAGGATATTTTGGTTGGTCACCAAAATAGTCGGCCAGTAGACGTGCTTCAGCAACGTCACGTTCACGCCGAATGTATTTACGGCGATGTGAAGGACCGGCTGCTTGATTTTGCAACTCTTGCTCGTGTTCGAACTCTTGGATAATCAGCTCTAGCTCGTGTATCTCTTCAAAGTCACTAACTTCGGAGTAAGATGATTCACTCATTGTTTTTGCTTTGGAATGAAATGTGTTAAGTTTTTTTGGAATGAAATGTGTGAAATATGTGTAATATATATAGGGATAATATGTTATGGTTTTAGGGGGTCAAAAAAAAAAAAAAAAAAAAAGGACGAACGTTTAAAATAAAACGTTACACAACGTTCAAAAAATCCAAAAAGCTGCAACATTTGCTTTTTCACCTTCGCCGTGGCCACGGGGAGTTCTCCAACGAAGAGGAACGGCAAGCCTTATCTGGTGTAGAGGCGAGCATCGGCTCGCCGTTGAGCATGCCAGGTCGGACGGCGAGTCTCAACGACGAGCCTACACCTAATGCTCTAACATTATAGCAAATGGTACACATTTAAAAGGCACCCTCATGCCCGACTACATGCATAGCTTAATGTATTCATTTACTAAATATGTGACGGTTTGGGTTGTGGTTTGATCAAGATACTCAGATAATAATTAGTTTTTGAAGATTATTCACATACAATAATCTTCATATAATTGTGATTTATCAAATTCCTTATAATACTCACTATTACTCAGCTCTTTTTCGTATTCAACTTGATTTTTTATTTTTTATTTTATTTTATTTATTTTTTCCTACAAATTGTTGTGCCTTCAATTTTTGTTGCTTATATCAAGGAAGTTACAATGTTCAATATGACTGCAATTTTGTATCACAAAGCAAAATATTTCATAATAGAACTTATTGTTTAGAAACATTTCAAATAGGTATGCAGTAACAAATAACACTACTTAAGTACTTATATATTACAGATTAGGTGATACCTATGTTTTAGTAATCTTTTTGTTACAGTTAGTAATGTTTTAGGTAGCTATTTCGTTGTAGCAGCCTAATTATCAATTAATTCATCTCAAAGGTAATTTGGGAGTAAAACAAAGTCTTTAATTTTCTGCATTTAAAACCAAGTACAGTTGATAATTTAGGCCTCACTAACAACATGATGACAGCATGATATTTTTTCTTTTTAATGCCTTTGATCACAACTCACAAGCTTCCTCATAAAGGTGGCCATGTGCTTGGGTCATGTTTAAGTACTAAACAGTTTTCTGAAACGGGCTGGTTTGATCCATCAACATGTTTGATCCTTAATAAATTTCATAAGAAAGGGGTTATAATGTTGGACCATAATGTTATAGAAGTAAAAGTTAGGGTAGTTTAGTGTATATTTATAATAGGTAGGTTTCTGTAAAACCGACCCATTGCATTGGGCTGGGTTTGTTAGTAACGGTATAAACCGTTTAGATAGGTTACAACGTTTAGATAGGTTACAACGATTAGATAGATTACAACGTTATACTGAATCGATATGCCTCTTTGAAAGCATCGATTCATTAGTATATATAGGGCAAGAATTCTGTAATCATTCAAAACAACAAATATTGCAAGTTTAAATCAATTCAATAGCAAGTTTATTATTCATACCTGTGTTTTTATTCATCATAGCAAGATTATATTCAACAATTGGCATCAGAGCCCAAGGCTAATCGATCCAGGGAAGAAGAGTGCAAGTGGCGATCGATTGAAAGCAAGAATCAACCGCAAGAACGAAAGAAAAAAGTAAGCAGATTTGATTCTACTTTAATCAATCAAGAAAGATAAACATACCTTGAACGGAACCGGAGTTCGATCGGAGAAGACGAACAGAACCAGAAAAGACAACCGTGACCCGCTGATTGAAAACCCCATAGGAAGCAACCGAAGTAAGACCAGAGTGAAGGACTAGGCATCGTCGATTAAAGGAAACACTTCAGATAATAGAAGTGATTGGTATCTCTGTCTTTTTCTTTTGATTTATAATCAGATTAGATTTAGTTTTTTTAAAGGGGGAAGAAATAGAAGCAAGGGTCATATTATCAGTCTGGGTTTTTAGGAAAAATTACTTTTATGTATTTATTTCTTTTCACTTATTTATTGATTAGGAAAAATATATATACCTATCCAAAAATCAATTGAAAGATTGTAAGAAAGTAAGAATAAAATTTTGATATTTTTCTATTTAGGGTGACAAAATCAGTTATTTCAAATTAGAAAAATATAAAACTAGTAAGAAGTAAGAAACCGAATCCTTGTGGTTCATTTAGTAAGAAGTAAGAAAGAAACCTATTGTTTTTCAAAACTCTAGCGTTTCAAAGTAAGTAAGTGAAACTTTAACGTTTCAAAGTAAGTAAGAGAAACCTTAGTGTTTCACCCTGTAAGAGAAACCTCAGTGTTTCAACCAGTAAGAGAAACCTCAGTGTTTCGACCAGTAAGAGAAACTTTTGTTTCAAATCAAGTAAGAAAGTACGCAAAGTAAGAAAGCAACAAAGCATGAAGATAGGAGAATCATCTACACCAACTCGTGACCAAAACATAGCACTTCAATGTCCAAAACTCACCGAAACAAACTACACAACATGGGCAATTATGATGGAGACAATATTGAAGGCATATGGTCTTTGGGAAACGCTTGAAGATACAGAAAAAGTAGATGAAAGAAAGATGCATACAGCAAAAGCATTGATCCTCACGACATTGCCGGAAGATATTCTAATGCAAGTTGCACAATACTCGAAAGCAAATGAAGTATGGGAATCAATTAAAGTACCATATATAGGAGAGGACAGAGTTCAGAAAGCACGGCTACAAACTTTAAGGAGCGAATTGGAGACTTTGAAAATGAAAAACAACGAAACCGTAAGCGACTTTATCGGAAAATTGGGAAGCATAAGAGGCAAATTTAAAAGTCTTGGTTCAACTCTTAAAGACAAAACACTCGTCAGAAAATTACTAAACTCCGTTCCAAAGAAGTTTCTACCAATCGTGGCATCTATCGAGCAATATTCCGAGATTGATAAAATGTCATTTGAAGAAGCAATGGGAAGAATAATAACTTTTGAAGAACGCCTCAAGAGTCAAGACGAACATGAAGAAAATTATCAGAACAAACTTTTGATGGCAAGTTCAAGCAATCAAGGAAGAGGAAGAAACTTTAACAAAGGACGAGAAAAAGATACAAGGCAAGGAGAACAAAGCAAGAATAAAATGAGGTGTTATGAATGTGGTGAGTATGGACATTTCGCAAAGGAATGCACGAAATGGAAAGACAAGAAGGATCAAGCACATCTCATTTATGAAACTGACACTGAACCAACATTGCTGTAAGGAAGACTCGATTGAAGTCTATAACATTAGGGGGGTGAATGTTGGACCATAATGTTATAGAAGTAAAAGTTAGGGTAGTTTAGTGTATATTTATAATAGGTAGGTTTCTGTAAAACCGACCCATTGCATTGGGCTGGGTTTGTTAGTAACGGTATAAACCGTTTAGATAGGTTACAACGTTTAGATAGGTTACAACGATTAGATAGATTACAACGTTATACTGAATCGATATGCCTCTTTGAAAGCATCGATTCATTAGTATATATAGGGCAAGAATTCTGTAATCATTCATCCCAAAATCATATATCAAAACAACAAATATTGCAAGTTTAAATCAATTCAATAGCAAGTTTATTATTCATACCTGTGTTTTTATTCATCATAGCAAAATTATATTCAACATATAAACTTTTTACCTTACAAAGTCTTTAATTTTCTGAAACGGGCTGGTTTGGGCAATTTGTTGACCCGCTTAATCGAAATCGGGTTATACTGAGTAGATTGAAATGACAGCGTTAACTGAGATTGTTTAGATCTTGGTAAAATAACGACATCCATTAATGTTCCATGCATGGAAAGGCATACTAGAAAAGGAGTGAAGCAGAAGCCATGAGAGTTTCAGCCAGTTGTTTTGAAAGAGCCTACCTGATTGTACTAGAAGATACTTCACTTTGCAAATATTCGGCAAATCAAATCAATATCCTGAAACTAAACTGGACATTGTTCATAAAATATGCCATAAATCCGTACAATCGAATTTCCACGTCTGATAAATACATTTCTACGTGTTTTGAGCACTTTAGAATTAATCTCCTTCAAGATCCGACTCTATACAAACAAGTATAAATACACCTTAAAAGGTTGAAAAAAAACAACAAAAACATCAACAACCATGGGCACCGTGAAGAGGCTAGTTGCTGATAATCCATTGGTGATCTTTAGCAAAACCACTTGTTCAATAAGTTATTCCATCAAAACGCTTCTAAGAAACTTTGGGGCCAACCCAAAAGTGTATGAGCTCGATGAAATTTCAATTGGGGCAAAGGTGGAAGGGGAGTTGCTAGGGTTAGGTTGCGATCCAAGTGTACCGGTTGTTTACATTGGGAAGAAGCTAGTTGGTGGTGCTAATGAGGTGATGAGCCTTAATATGAGAAGCAGGCTCAAGCCTCTACTCATCGAGGCTAAAGCTATATGGCTCTAATTAAGATCTATATTAAGCAAAATTTTACCAATCTGATATATATAGTGAAACAGGCGCCGATGCATGCGGTCTTCCATCGTGTATTAGTGTACTCTAACTGATGCCATGGGTTCACCTTTGTTGTTTCTTTTTCTGTTTAGGAATTCTGAATAAAATGGATTTGTCCCTTATACTATAAATAATATCATAATCTTGTACTCATTTAGACTGTTTTAACTTACCATACAAAACCAGCTTGCAGGTAGACCAATTCCTATCTATGCATCATAACATCATGACGGTGTAGAATTTAATGTATACCATCTCCAATCAAAACATCAGTATTGTAAATTTTGAGCGATCATATTTATCACATCATTTTGGCACCAAAGCCCGAAGCAGCAAGAAAAGGAGAATTAAAACATGCATGGAAACATATATACAGTCATCATACTTACCCACTAATCGAAATGGCAAATCATTTGGACAATCATTTTATTGCCAGATACTGCATTTACAATGGCCATATAGGCCTGAGATTTATTTGAAATTGACTTTTAAATGTCAGTAACCTTGGCCACATCAAGAGATGCAATAGTATTAAACCCTGCTATCTTTAACCTCACTGTTTCAACTATGACTCGTAAACGTTCACAACTAGTCCTTTTCTTATCTTGAAACAGTCTAAGGTTCCTTTCTTGCTACACCAGATAGACAACAATATATCAGTTAATATGTAGTATTACTTGGTTGCTTTTACTGTATTGTTTTTCTAATGCTTAGTTGCTTACCTTACAAAAGATTCTAGACATATAAATTGAACAAAGATTAAATATTTTACTTGTTTTCTTAAACTGTGTAACTTTCATAGAATTTGTTTTAGTGAAACAAGTATACATGAAGTAGTTAGTGCTCTTTGGTTCAATGATGCTTCTCTATTCTTTTCAAACTAATGACGTTTCTCTTATCATCAAAACAAGTATATAAATGCAAAAGGGCGTGAACTGACAGGAACAATAAAATTTTAATAGCAGTGAACTGAGTGAAGGTCAATACCTCTCAAGTCAAGGTTGATTTTTGTCGGTAGTCTCCCTTTGGCGATCCTCCAAGAAGCTATATTGACTTTGATAGGAACTAACTTGTTCAATCTTGGATGATTTTGATCCAAAGCGTTTCTTATTAAACATCGTTTCTTATTAATACTAGTCCAGATGCTCAAATACGCTATAATAATGGGAAAAGGCACTTTATCTACCAAACATATCTAGCATGTGCACCTATAAGATCCATCACGTTATACCTACTGATAAGGCATACCGACAGTAAAGGGAATTTGGGAGTGAGACAAGAAATGTCGACGACAAAAAGAGAATGAGAATCCACTATCTTAGCACCTGAAACCACTTGTTCTATTATTTGATACTTCACCCGTGACCAGTTTAAGAGAATACAGTGTTTGATTTCACTCAATAACTATTGTTCTTAATCAAATTTTTAAATACTTTAAGTTTATTCAAGTAAAAATCATACTTAAAAAGGAAACACTTGTTGACTTAAACCAATTTTCCAAATACCTTACAATAATGTCTAAATAGGATAAATATATAATTGAAATAAAATCTTACAGAAAAAGTGTTGTGCATCCCTGACGAAGGGTTATATAAGAAAAGCCAACCAAACAAATGTTACCTTCCAAGGTAGAGACGGAAAGAATAATAGAGAACATGCCCATTGCAAACTATGAAGAGTCGATTATATAATTACTTATGTGTATAATTGGTAAACATGTCAAGGACGAATCAGTTAAGATTCGGGGTATAATTGGTACGAAATCGTAGATATGGTATAATATTTAAAGAATGATAAAAACCATGGATATAGACTATTTCAATACCTTTTAGTAGCTTAGATTAGTTATATATGCTTCAGTGAACCAAAGTAAATGATGATAAATATGCTCTCTGATCATGATCATAAACCCCTGATGTTCCAAAATGACAAAATCGTCTAAAAGACCAAAGCAGCCAAACCTTGTTGGCATTTTTATATCTAAAACAAGCAAGACAGTTTGATCTTACAAAACCGAAAAGCTAATCAATAATGACAAGAAATACCGATGACAAAAAGAGAAAGGCACTCACAATTCGAATATTAGCCACTCATAATTTTTCATGAGATATAAACTAGTATTCCTTTGGAATCAAGAGAAAAACATATATGAAACAGGATAACGGCATCTTTTAGATTACAAATCAGCTTTATATTCTACATATGGAAATATTGGCGTGTGGATAAGGCATCTTTAGAATGTCAAAAAAGGATTCCCCACCATCGTGAACACAAGGACCACAACAAAGCTCCTCAAACCATAATTATTTACGAGCCAATATAAATAAAGAAGTGCATAGCCCGACTACATGCATAACTTAATGTATTCATTTACTAAAAAATGCGACGGTTTGATCAAAATGGGTCAAATAAAAAAGTTAAATTTTAAATGGGTCAAATGAGTCAAACAAGTTGAAATTTGTCAAAAGTCTACCTTTAACCCATACAACCTCTTAAAATTGTTTTATTCAAAGATTATGTTATTATCGTGATAGACTCTTTCAGTCATCATAACTACTAACGCATTAACCTTGCGGGTCAGCACAACCTTCCTGACCAGTTTTGACCCGTCCAAAAAATTGATACGAATAAATCCAAACCCATCTTATCAACTCTACATGAATGTTACTGATCAAGTGGTTGCCTAAATCGTAGTAAGTTATCTCCTAAGAGTGCAGCAGATTATCACTGACAACCCAGACCAATGACAAATAATAAGAGATTACATCATCTATAACACACTAAAAAGCCGTACAGAATTAATTGCTTTTGTAAAGAGGTTTATGTGACTCTAATCGTAACCGTCTAAACCAAGGCTGTCAAGATCGCGATCTCACGTGAGATCGTTTTTGTCTTTGCAAGATCGAGATCATAGGATCGGATCGAGATCCTACGATCCTACTTAAATGTCAAAAAATCTTATTTTTCTAGTAATTCGTATTCAAAGATAATTGTATAACAAATTATAGAAGAAAAAAGAGTTCTGAAAGTTATAGTAATATGATAATGCGACGCGTAATACTCTAAAATACAAAAATATCTAATCGTTAATTAAGGATGCTGAATATTTTAATAAAAAAATCTATATATCTTGATCTTATTAGACATTTACAGTAATTAATGCTTGCTATATTGTTTTAATTTAACAAAATTCATTCATTTATAGTTTATTAGTTAGTTAAATTAAGGGAAGTAGGATCGAATCAGATCGAGATCTTACGATCTTATGGTAAGATCGAGATCGTACTTAAGATCCTATGCTATTTAAGATCCTACGAAGGATCGACTCGTTTTTTTTTAACAGGATCGTAAGATCGGAAGATCTTAAGAGCTAAATCGAGATCTTAACAGCTATGGTCTAAACAGAACTGAGTAACATAACAATTCTTCGGATAAAAAGTAAAAAATCACAAGAAAATCAATAAAATGAATGTGGCATGAGGCAATAATCACAATGTAGAATCCTGAGCATGCATCATAGTGATGACTCCTAAACATCACATTTTCACGAAAGAATCATCTAGGAGAGCGACAATGGGCATGTGTCAAAACTCATGAGGTAGAGTTGATATCACATATGCTAAGGACACCAACATCAGCCAACATGTCATTCTTTCACCATAGAAACTTAAGAATCATATGCTCGGTAAAAGGTTAAAAGTGTGCTTATCTAAATGTAATCTAGCGGTATTGTGGTTATTTGCTAAAGTCAACCTGTAGCATGGTAGCATTGTGCAAAATACCATTCAAATATACAAATTTGAAATGTGATGTTACAGGAAACAAGATCATGATCAAAAGTTATAACCACATAATTAATATTCTTTTCATTAATATTCTATAGGAGGGATTCCATCATCACCAAAAAAAGAGTATAAATGTACTTCGAGAGGGGTCTAAGTTTTAGCAACCCAGCCTTTGTTCATTCATAGCGAAGTCCTAAAACCGTATCTTTCCTAAAAGAATCTGACTCTTTTCTAGCTTAAAGATGACCACAGTGAGAAATCTGATATCAGAAAATCCAGTTGTGATCTTCAGCAAAACACCCTGTTGTGTAAGCCACTCGATCATAACACTCGTAAGAAAATTCGGGGCTAACCCTACTATTTACGAGCTTGATGAGCTTTCCAATGGACATAAAATAGAGAGAGAATTACAGGAGCTAGGATGCAACCCAAGTGTGCCAGCTGTGTTCATAGGGAAGAAGCTAATTGGGGGTGCTAATGAGCTAATAACTCTAAATTTGGAAGGCAGGCTTAAGCCACTACTGATCAATGCTAATGCCATATGGATGTAGAAACCAACTACACAGGTGTACCTCATTAGTTACTTAAGTATTTTCTTGGTTCTCTGATATTTTAAATAAGGTAGCCTGCTCGATTTAGTTAATAAGAATATCAAATACTTGGTGTTGTAGCCTGTTCTTGTTAACAAGTTCCAAGGGAAGTTCTTGTGAGTTATGTATCCTGTTTAACTTCAAACTGATGGATAAATTGGTTCATGGGTAACAATAACACAAGCAATAAGCATATGTCTTGCATTGAATGATAAGCAGAATAGGACATCAAAGAGGTTTCATCTTTAAGTTATAGATAGTCATGTTAGATGGTATTTGGATGTGTGTTTTTTAGAACTGATTATGTGATATCGAATAATCACAATCAGATAATACTCAGCTGTAATAAAATAATCAGATGTCTCTAATAACTGTGTGGCATTAGAGAGTGTTTGGAGAATGTTCGAAGTTTTAATAATCAGATAATAAGTCGTTTGAGTGTTTGGTATTGTGAAGTATTTGTTAACATCATATTTTCTGAACTATCATTCATATAAAATTCCTATGATCATATTTTTAAATTGTATATATTCAGTGAAATATGATCCAAAAACTCAGGTGATTTGCTGTGCCACATCCAACTAGAACTGATCATTATTAAAAAACAGTTAGTTTTTGAAACTTGATTAAATCATATAAATGATTTATAGATGTTAAACATACCTCTTCCACCATGCATGGTTTGGTTCATGATTGAAATTTTTGGAGTGAATATCGATTGTTAATTTGAGTTAGTGTTTAGGGTTTTCCTGTGTGTTTCTTTGCATATTGACATGTTCTATATAGATTCCTCATATTACACACAAGCCCATCCAAAAAAAATAAAAATAAAAAAAATAAAAAAAAAAATAAAAAAAAAAATAAAAAAAACAAAAAAAAAACAAAAAAAAAAACAAAAAAACAAAAAAACAAAAAAAACAAAAACAAAAAAAACAATGGTGTCCCATTTTCTACATATGATACATATTTTAACATTTCTTCCATCATTTATTCAGCATAGAATGAAATCCTTCATGAGTTTCACTCTTGTAAGTATAGAAAGTTAATTGGAGTCATTTACCCCATTTATCATATGGTTCACCGTAAAAGTCATAAAACTCTTCGATTTGCACCACATATTGCTAACAAGGTTTGGAACGTCATGGGCTTTACGATCATATAAAATGGTCATTTTGGGTAGTTTACCTCCCCGTTTATCCTGAGTAAAAATAAACTTGATATATATACATAATACATCCATCATATATAATTCATCAAAGAGTCATATATATAGTAAACAAGAATCAGGTATACAAGGTACAAACTCGGTGAAAGCAAGCTGATATGTGAACTTCACATTTATTGGGAGCAAACAAAAGACTGTATAAGGTACATTCAGAAATACAGTACATATAAAACTAGTTGGATTTGAGGATGACCTCAGACGCCTTCACCCAGGATTTAAGGGTTTTGTCTTCTGGGTCGGTTTTGTACAAAGCAAGATGGGTTATTTTAAAGCTCAGGTTTTTAATACTCACAACAAGAGAATTAGCTTTCTCGTGAGCTCTTTTCTTTTCTTCTTCCGTTAAATCTCCATAAAGGATGCTTATGTGTGGCATATAAGCTGCACATGTGACACAACAAATTGTTGATGAGCAAAACAAATGACACTTACAAACAAACAATAAACTAATTAACTTAAATATATACATAGGACTTACGGGTTTCACTCTCGTAACCAAAATGAGACCGGCAGTGTGCACCAGTCTCCATGACCTGAAATAACAAGACTCATAACATAAATGGCTAAATATTTACTTTTAAGTGTCGTGTGAAAATGAAACCTGACATTAAACTCCACAAAACGTAAGTCCCATATTTAAGCTATATATATCATGTTCATGAGAATTTCTGCACCCATGAAACAACCATGTGCCCTGTTTTTAGGACACTTCTTCAAGACACAAGAGCCTATAAACATCATTCTATCAGCTGGTACAACTTATTTGGGCTGTATTCGGAGATTTTAGGAGCATTTTGAATATAGTTTTTGTTTGGCAACGATCGTTTGGCTCTGAGATTTTGTTTTAAAATAAAAGAAGCATCTAGCCATATGTCATTTTGCATAATATAATTGCTTCAACAACAGCTATGTCACCAAACACTTGTATAGGACCAAACATAGCCTTGATCTATATAATCTTCTCAACATAACAAGAGGTCTAATAACATAAAATTTTGATACAATTACATAAAGTCAAACTTAAAACTCACCTCAGGCGTTTTATGCAGCATGAAAAGCCTCCCATGCTCCACCTTTTCGATCGTCGCATTATAAGCTTTCAAACCATCACAAGCTTTAATCAACTTCTCACGTGCCTCATCTTCCGTTAACCTAATAGCACCAACAACAGTCACATGAGGCTCAAACTCTGGCCCACCAAACTCTGATCGTAGACTGTTCATCACTTTCTTGACTTGTTCAGTTACGTCTTGTGGTAACAGGGCCCACACAGAATACCAGTTGCGTTGTTGTACGTCCATTGAGACTGAATTTATGAAGTGTGATAATGTTATGATGCCGTTGAAAGATGAAAATTTGTTTAGAATAAGGTGGTAAGACATATATTCACGTGTATTGGAATTGTGAAGAAGCTAGATGCCATTTTGATACTGTTTTAGTCTTTGGTCAATGGTGATAAAAACTACTCCGATGATTTGTATATAGTCCAAGTGTGGCGTTTGATCATTGGTGTTAGTGATTTTAGTCTTTAGTCAATGGTGATAAAATTCTAAATGATGGTAGATTTGTATACAGTACAATAGAAGGCATGTTTGGTTGAGAGAATTTCAGAGAAAGAAATGAAGCAGAGAATATAAATTTAGAGAATAGAAATTAATAGAGAATTTTGTGCAATTCTAATGTTTGATAATAACAGATACTTGACCCGAGAAATGAAAGAAAAAAAATATTTGTTGATTTTTTTTTTTTAAATTTATTTTTTTTAAATAACAATTCTAAAAAAGTATATTTAAAAAAAATATTTCTTTATAAATTATATTTTTTTTAAAACTTATTTTTTAAAAAATTTATTTAAAAAAAATTTATTTATTTTTTTTAATTTATTTTTTATAAAAATTATTTAAAAATTTTTATTTTTTCTAAATAACAATTCTAAAAATATATATATTTAGATTTTTTTATTTATTTAAAAAAAACTTATTTTTTAAAAAAATTATTTTAGAAAAAAATTAATTTATTTTTAAAAAAAATTTTATAAAAATTATGAAAAAAAAATTATTTTTTCTAAATAACAATTCTAAAAAATATATTTAAAAAAATATATTTTTTTAAAAATTATTTTTAAAAGAAAAATATTTAAAAAAAAAAAAAACCCTATTTATTTTGTTAAAAAAATAAAAATAAATAAAAATAACAAACCAACCTCAATTCTCCAAATTCTCCACCAAAATTATGAAAATGAGAATAACTAAATTACACTACCCAATTCTCTCCAACTCTCCACTAATTTTTCCTAATTCTCCACTTTTTTTAATTCTCTCTACCAAACAAGTGTCTTTACGTATCAAATTAAATATGAGATTTGATACATAGGGTAGAGACACTTTTTAGGTATTTGAAACTGAAAAAGAAAATCGAGAACAAGGGATACGACTTGGATAAACTTTTCACAAGCTCATGGTTTAAGTAGTTGAAAAGCACTTTGGGTAACTTTTGACACGTTCAACCCGGTCGACTTAATCATACATGTTTCCATTATAGTCAAGTTTTGAACCGGTTACATGGTTGGCCACAATATGAAACACAACCCAGAATAACCCATTGTAAAACTTTTGTAGTTGCGGTTGAAGATGGTAGCAGGTACACCGTACAAGAAGATTGAAAAGCAACGGGCAGCTATAGAAGATTGAGGGGGTGACAAATTTCCCCCCGCAGGTTATTAAAAAGTAATTCATATAATCTCATGTTTAAAGCTTCAATTAATGTACCCAGACAAAATTGCAACAATAGTGAAAAACATATCTGTTCTATAATGCACATCCAAAATGTTAGAATTGTAAACGCGTTGAATCGGGAAAAAGCAAGTCGAAATTGTTTGGTGTCAAGGTCTGATGTATTTCGATTTGACAGAATATGTCAACAGAACACAAGTAATCAGATACACAAGGTGCAGACTAGGTGGAAGCTGATATGTAAATTTCACATTTATTGGGAGCAAACAGTTAAGAGGAGTATACAAGGTACATTAGAAAATACAGTAACACAAAAACTAGTTCGATTTGAGTGTGACCTCAGACACCTTCTCCCAGGATTTAAGGGTTTTGTCTTCAGTGTCGGTTTTGTACAAAGCAAGACGGGTTATTGGGAAGCTAAGACTTTTGATACTTTCATCTAGAGCATTGGCTTTCTCTTGAGCTTTTTTCTTTTCTTCTTCGGTTAAATCTGCATAAAGGATGCTCAGGTGTGGCATATAAGCTGCAAATAACACAAGAAATCGTTGATGAGCACAAGAGATGAAAATAAACTAACTAATTCAATAATAGATGAAAGACTTACGAGTTTGACTCTTGAAACCAAAATGAGACCAGCAATGTGCACCAGTCTCCATGACCTGAAATAATGAAAATCAATGGCACAATATTTACTTAAGTGTGAAAGTGAAAATGAAATCTAACATTAGATGCCAAGGAACGTAAGTCCCACGTCTATGCTATATATCATGTTTATCAGATTCCTATAATTATGCCTACAGAAAACCATGTGCCCTGTTTTTACATGTAGACGTCTTCAAGACACAAGAGCCCATAAGTATTGGATCCCTTAAACATCATTCTATTGAGTAATAACCTTTTAATAATGTGTTTCCTTAGTCTCCGAATAGCGAGACATCATGCCATCTCATGAAACATCACTTAATTTGACTACGTCCAACAACTTTTTGTAGCAAATAAACTATCAGTTACCACAAAACTATTAGAATGGTATTTTCCTTTTATCATCTTATAAGCCACAATCAACATATATAGTTTAACAATGCTTGGAAAGTAAGCTAAAGCATATGAGTAAGCCCGTAAGTAAACTATTTGGCTAATACGAGTACATAATAGTGTTATACTATTCGATAAGATATATAAAATCACATAAAAACACCAAATAACTCTTCAAATAAAAAATTAAAAAAAAAAACTCATGTAGAACTCTGAATTTCAAAAAGTCAACATTTGACTTTTAAACGTCAAACTAACACATTTAGATCTCAACTTTGATCTATAATCTTTTCAACATAAAAAGAGCTCTAATAGCATTCAAATTTACTAAAATCGATTCAATCACACAACAAGAAATGACTGGGAGCACCTAAACTCCCTATTTTTGTGCCTAAAACTATGTTGCATCAGCTCGTTGGTCACGATGAAGCGGGTATTTTTGTTTACAACCAATGAGAGACCCACACCCATATTTAAACATAAATCTAGCCATGAGTTTATGTCTCCTACTAACTTTTCAACACACAAGTAAAAAAACTAGGATGTGCTTGGCGACCAAGTTTTCGAAGCATTTAGTGTTTAGCTCATATATGCTTGCTTCTTAAGAACCGTTTAACTTTTAGATTTTGTTTAACCGCTATGAAATGCTTATAAAAAGAAGCGTTTAGCATTCAGGTCATTGCACACTTTATAATAACACAAACAGCTACTACTTTCGGCTAATGTTAACAATTAACTGCTAGATTTTACAAACATTAATAAAAAGTAAAAACAGTTGATATAAACTCAAAAGTCAACCCCATCATCTTTGAACACATAAAAGGTCAAACTAAAAAACTCACCTCATCCGTTTTATGCAGCAACAAAAACACACACTGATAAAAAAACGTCCCAGTTTCCACTTTCTCAACAGTCGCATTATAAACCTTCAAACCCTCACACGCTTTGATCAGCTTCTCACGAGCCTCATCTTCAGTCAACCTGATAGCACCAACAACAGTGACGTGCGGCTCAAACTCTGGCCCACCAAACTCTGAACGTAAACTGACCATCAGTTTCTTGACACGTTCAGTTACGTCTGGTGGTGGTAGGGCCCACACTGAATAGACTTCTTGGCTCTTTTGTGGGTGAACGTCCATGGAGATTGTGTAAATGAAAAGTGAGAGCGAGAGGATGCCGATGAATGAGAGGAACCTAATGAGAATAAGGCGGTGAGACATACATGAAGTTAGAGGAAGATGCCATTTTTATACGGTTTTTTGTTAGTGCGTTGTTATGAGATTAGTTTAATCTATGATCGCGGTGTTTAGTGAATTTAGTCTTGGGTCAATGTTATAAAACTGTGTTAGATGATGGATGAGTTGGATATGATAAAAATTCTATTTTATACATTATTATAATTATCTGAGTAAATTGCATAAATCGTCCATAAAGTTTAGCCAAATTGCATGTTTCATCTCAAACGTTACGAAAGTGCAAGGATCGTCCATATGGGGAAACTTTTGGTGCAAGTATCACCAAAAGTTTTCCCATAAAGGACGATACTTGCACCAAAGGTTTCCCTATAGGGACGATCCTTACACTTTCGTAACATTTGGTACGAAACATGCAATTTAACCAAACTTTAGGAACGATTTATGTAATTTACTCTAATTATTTTAATAATTTAGTAGCATGTTACCCGCTCAATACTGCGATGACATTAGAAAAAATATATAAAGCAAGAATAATTGAAGTTAATGCATAGTAATGATAAACAAGAAAAAGTCAGTGGTAATTGTTGATTGCAATAATAAAGGGGATATTTAACTACGTGTCTTTTTGTTTATGACGTGAAAGTGAATAAATATATTTAATTATATTATGCAACTCGTTATGAAAATGGATTTATGTAATTATGTAATAAAAGAAATATGAGATGTAACTAGATACGAAATATATATTAAAATCACCGATTAAAGTAACTATATCTCATAAATTACATGAAACTTATTAATACATCATGTTTAATGTTTATGCTATACATGGCTACGTAATATCGTTCGTAAAATCGTCAATGAGATAATAAGTTGCAAATTTTCTAATCCTTTTAGTTTAAGACTAGTAGGGTACCCACGCGATGCGGCGGCGGGTACCCTGTGACTAAATCATCTGGCGAATAATTGTTACGGAGTATTTTGTTTTGGGCTACAGGATTTCAGATTTATGTTTTGGAAACTTAATTAGATTGTACTTTGTGGTTAAATAGTTGTATAATTTGATGAAAGGGTGAATTAAATTGTGTATTAATTTTATGTGTTGAATAGTGTTTTTTAGTTTTATTTGTGCATTGTGCTTAGGTAGTTGTATGTATTGGTGATGGGGTGTTTGAAATTTTGTATTATTATTATTATTATTATTATTATTATTATTTTGAAAGGCCGATATATATTAGAACCAAACAAAACAAACATACAGAAAAAAGGCGAGCCCCACTTACAACGCATAGTTTTAAATTTTGTATTAATTGTATGTAAGAAATAGTATTTGATTAAAATCAATTGCATAGTTGTACATTATGTTTTATAAGTAGCATTTACTTGAATTCTAATTTAAGAAATCTTAAACTCATAAATAGGAGAAATGGTCATCCTTTCATTATAAGTAGTACAAATTATTGTACTAATAATTAAATAAATATTTATATACAAAATTGAAGTTTAAAGATTTAACGATCATTATACATGTGTAATTAAAAACTCGGGGTAACCATTATTATAGACTTGTGTAGTTACAATTTTACTTTTATATTATTTTAAGTTAAGTTTTAATGTTCAAATTAATGTATACAGATACAAATAATTGATAGTTATAATGAATATTAATTACTTGTATTAAAAAAAAAAAAAAAAAAAAAAAAAAAAAAAAAAAAAAAAAAAAAAAAAACTTCTAATAACAACAATGAGCATCGATTATAGTGGTTTATAAATAGGTTTATAGTATGATGAAGAGGTTCATACTTTTGCAAAGCATAGTGGAAACCTATTTAATGATTACTTGGCATGAAAATGTTTGATATCTTGGACATCTTCACAATTGAATTTGAGATATATGTGATATTTATAAAGCTTTTAGAAGTTTATGTGTAGTACGTGAAAATAAGTTTAAAGAATTAAAAGGTTCAAAATTAATGACTTTGATCAAATACAAACGTTTATACAGGTTTATCATAGTTGATGCTTTAGTTCAAATAATAAATGTTAAAATGAAAGAAACTTTTATTTGATAATTATTACGGCGAATGTAAATCAATATAACTGAAAGTTGCAATCTTTATAAATTTAAGGATTAAAAAAGATACATGGTTAAAATTGAAAGAAACAAATAGTTTACCTTTTTGATTTGGTGTGACATAAGTTGCTTGTGAATTAATTATAAGGAAAAAAATAATAATAATCTGCAAAATAATGGCAACTTACAAACGGAATTACGAGCTTTGATAAATGTTTAACGAACAATATTTAGCTTAGAATTGAAACAGTATATATATATATAGGATACCTAAATCTTTTATGGGTAAACTTTAAATTTAGTCCTTAACCTATCGCGAAAGTGCAAAAAAGCCACCGAGGTGTGCAAAAAAGCCACCCACGTTACGAATAAGTGCAAAATGGCCACCGAGAGCTAACTCCCGTTAGTTTCCTCGTTAACTGCCTAGTCATTGAGGGTAGTATCATCTTTTTAGTGTTCGTTTTCCCACGAACCTTTTTGGTATAAATGTGACATGACCTCAATGGCTAAATTTGCAAAGTTTGTTTATAAGTTTCCATATTAAATTGTCAACGCCTTCACTGCTTCACACACACACAAGCAGAAATACACACACCCGTAACAAAAAAATTATCATTCCCTTTTCCAATAACATGTCTCGCAGTCTTGATCTCGTGATTGCCTGTAATTCGTTTGTTATATCGGAAATGATGCTATCCCATTACCAGCGAGAGGTTGAGGAAGACATTCAACATGCACAAGAGTTGATGAGTAGGTGCCAAAAACTGTCTAATATGATGGGTATTAGGGGGGACCTGATTGCGGAGCTCCAACTCTTAAAGGGCTTGAGAGCTGCAAGGGCCAATGTAAACAAGCTTAGGACGATTCAGACAGCTGATATGAGAAAGATGAGGGGGTTGATGAGGATGCTTAGGCAAACAAACGACAGCATTGTTTCCAAAATTGAGTTTGCTGTGAGGCAAACGTACATGTGAAAGTGTTGGGTGCTGGAGGCTGTGATGGGTTGTTTTGTTATGTATGATTAATGTAGGTAGTAGGTGGTAGGTGATCGGGCATTTGTGGTTTCTTTTGTTCATTTTGGTGCCCTTGTCGTAAGGTTGTAGGTGTAGATAGGGGTTGTGGTTTCCCCTATGTTATGGTCGTAAATGTATGGTTATGAATGAAAGGGGTCGTTTGATCCCCATTTTTTTGGTTTATACTTTATACTCTTCGATTCGTATAAAAAACAATGAATTCTAACCATAAGACACAAACATATACACAAACACAATAGAAACAAACACAAACAAAGAAACAAAGACAAACATATTATATAGGAGAAACACAAAATAGAGTATTGATAGTAGTCAATATTGACTAAAAATTTAACCCATCTGAAATATTATTCAAGTTACATAATATTGGTCGGCATGTACAAAAACGGATGAACCCATCACAATGCCGCCACACACCCTTTGGTGTATTCGAAAGGGAGGTAAAATAGTTCAAGTTACATTAGTCAAATTACATTAGTAAATACAACCAAATTAAAACTAATATTTTTCTCTACATATTACATAATCCCAAAAGATTAAACCCATATGTCAATCTTCAAAAGCTTCTACTGGATAGGTGTGCAACTATACCTGCACAATCAAAATATGCAATGAAATGAGGTTACTATAATAGGCAATGCAATGTATTCACAAAAAATTTGCTAATTAATTCATTAGACTCACCTAGTCAAAATAAAACCACATTTTTTCCTATTGATCTTGGTGCCTTTAGAGCCAGCACGCAATTAGATATTTTTACATCACTTCTTGGCCTCACAAGACCCGCACCCGTAGCTCCCACATTCACTGAACCACTTGCACCTGCTGTCTTCTTCATAGAACCACCATCTCTATCTGCAGACCTATTCACACTCTTTTCATGCTTCCCGAATTCAGGATTTGAATCATCAACATCAACCACAACTCTATATGGTTTTGAAGTGGTAGTCCTAAAAGAATTTGAAGTAATAGAGCACCGCAAGCTAGCATCTTCTTCTACCTATCTGACAACTTCCCCACCATCACCCTCTGCATTAATGTTGTTTAAATAGTAGGGATATAACACCTGTTTTGTGTGAGCAATAAACAAGTCTACAAAACCAGCACGCCAACCTAGCTCAATCATTGTATGCACATCATTGTCTGTGTGAATCAGCTTCAAACCTTCTTCTAATGATTTGCCAGGCAAACAAAAGAACACAGCCCATTTTCTCCCCTAATGCTTGATAACATATCATCCAGACCTAGGCTAAAGACATTTCTATTACAGACAAAGCCACAAAGTGTAAAAACATTCCCTTGTACATACCTTAATGGACCAAATTCAAAGACTCCATTATTATGCATGCTGAACACAACTTCACCCCCATAACCAAGTAAATCTGCCACATTTTAAATTCAAACGTCAACACTACACCTGATAAGATATCACTACATTATAATCAGTAAGCTAATTTGATATATAAAACAATCTTTTGTTGTTCCTTTAGTAAGAACAGATATCATAAAATATAATGAGAAAACAGAGAGAGAACAGAGTGATTGAAAGAAAGATTATTTCATTGATTGAGTTGAAATGTGTGACAACCGGCAATTTAGGGAGTTATTTAAAAAAAAAAAAAAAAAAAAAACCCGCATTACGTTAAAGTTCGTTTATAATTTTTATTTAGAATTTTATTTCACAACGAACTTGTAAGACCTATTTTATGAATAATTATGTGTTTATGATGTTATGGAATTCGTGAATTATTTTCATAATTCATTTTGATATTATGCTCGGTGATGTATTCTTAAATTCTCACTGGTACTACGTTGACTCTGGCACTAGGTTTACCTAACGAAAATTTTTATGATTCGTTTTACGAGTCCGACTATATATAATTATTTACGAGATGTTTTTCGGAAGATATTAAAGTTTGAAATGAGTTCGGGTTCGGGCCACATGTTTTACATTCACCCACTTTACCCACTCTTACTACTAGTAATATTATTATTACTATTATTATTATTATTATTATTATTATTATTATTATTATTATTATTATTATTATTATTATTATTATTATTATTATTATTATTATTATTATTATTATTATTATCCTTATTATTATAATTTGTAAAAAAAAAAAAAAAAAAAAGAGTAACTACAAAATCCGGTCCTTGTGGTTCGGTTCATAAGCAACACCAACACCCATCACCCCCACACTTCTTTCTCTCTTTTCTCTCTTTTGACAAACCCTAGCCGCCCCAACATTCCGGCCACCACCACAGCCACACCGCCGGCCACCACTCTACACCACCACCACCAATCGATTCCCCATCATTTCTACTCTTAGATCTACTACAACACGCGCCCTATAACCCCTTATTTCATCTCGAATCACCACCATTTTCACCACCAATCGCTTGTTTTTGAAAGGTTATCACGGTTTGTGTATTAAAGATCGAAGGTGAGACGAGTTTTACTAGTATTTTTGATGAAAACGTGACCTAGGGTCACGACTTGATGATGATTCGGATGGGTTTGCATTTAAAAACGTGTAATACTTATGGGTTTTGATTGGAAACATGTTTTTCTTAAAGGTTTGGTATCCGGGTTTGGTGTATTATTGATGGTTCGATCGAACCGTGAGTCTAAGACTCACGGCTTGGTGTTAATCCGAGCCATGGTGCTCGAGTACTTGTTCTTTGGGTCTTGATACTATGACCCTTGTATTCTTGCTCTCGTTGGAATATTAGTTCGACTCATTGGAGTCGCGGCTCGAAGCCGTATGGTTGTTGTTATTGCCGAGACCCTTATGGGTCGAATGGGTATTTTTGGAGGCTCCTTGGAGCCATTTCTTGTGACCCTTGATGCTTGGTTCGAGCTATGTTTGGCTCGTGGTGTTTACCTCGACTCAATCGAGTCGTGTGGACTCGGGTTTGGCTTGGTAAACCATCCCGAATGTGATCTTGTTTATATGTTTTCTTTATTATTTTGGTTGTTAACTTGGTTTAGTATCGGCTTGGTCGATTATTTATTTGGCCGAGTACTTGTGGGTCGAGACCACATTTGGTCTCGGCAATGGATATTTGGTATTGTGAAGTTGTTGACGAAATGTGTTATTGGGGACCGATTGTGAGACGGTCACTTAGATTGACGGAGATAGGTTAGTCGAGTGCCGTAGTCGGACCCTATTGTTGTAGCACGTGGATTGGGATTGTTTTGGACGAAGATGTATTGATTATTATGACTTGTACATATTATTTTGGACTTGGACAATGAGCCGAGAGTCATGACTCGGACATGTGACCATTTCGTATGACTCGATAACTATTACAAATAAAACATAAATAATAAAACTCGTAATAATAGTTATTGATAATATAAACGTTTATATGAATATATAGACGTGAATAACGGATATATAATTATATAAGCGCGTATATTAATAATAATAATAATCACGAGTCATATTATAAATAATACGACTAGATACATATTAGGCTACAAAAGTGGCGTAATATTATTGAACGTATTATTATTATAAAGAAATTGTTATAAAGCGAGGAAATCTCGACAATTACTAAATATTAAATCAAAATGTCATTTGATATATATAATAAATAAACTTATCGAGTTATGCGAAGTCGTTGTCACTCGAGTCCAGGTAAGTTATTATTTGTGACTTTCGTGTTGTCACGGATATATGACGATTAATATATACGTTTTCTATAACTAAATAACCACTTAACCGTAGGGTTGAATCGGGTTATTTGGCTATATGAAATGAATATATTAATGGGCATCGTATCCTACGACGCCCATAGGTTGTGGTATATGTAAAGTGTAATAAATTGCGAGTGTATATATCGGGAAATCTGGCCAATTTGACGATATATATGAGGAATTTATTAAACTATGATATCTACCATATAGTATTTATGTGCTATGTGCTTTAGGATTGGGTGTAATCTTGGAACGGTATGTTACGTAAATAAATATGAGGATTATCAAATCGACGGATTCGATAAACTTCGGCGATTTATTTAAATGATATATTGGGCTAATATTAGATCCATAGTTTATTTTATTATTCTTTGTGTGACCTTTTGGTTTGTGTTGTGTCGACCCACCACCCGTATGGATACCAAACGTAAACACACCAAACTAATACGAAATGGATTTTCGGAAATAAAACGGATTCTCGTCCGGGTTTGGGAATATTTTGAATTTGAGGAAATGATTTCTGAACGAGTTAATATTGTTAGGTCGTGCCGAGTCCGTAGTTGCTGTTTCGTGAGTTATTATACATCTTATTTCTACCGACTTCTTCTTGCTATTTTCTGGACTTGAGGTGAGTCATAGCCCCACTTTTTAATCTTGAACTATGTTTTCAATACTTGGGGTGAGAAACGTGCAAATTATTTTATGTGGACTATTATCGCTTCTATATGCTTTCTAAAACTTGCTATGCGTATGGACTAGGATATATATTGTCAGCTTTAGTCACACATTTTGTGTGTACTATTCAAGGTTGGCTTATTTGGTTATTGGTGGATTGTCAGCTTTAGTCACATATATGTTGTGTGTACTATTCAAGGTTGGCTTATTTAGATACTATAGTGTGCACCTATAGGTTATTAATACTTCGGAGGTTATCCGAGTATTTATTGGTATTGCGGGGGTTACCCGAATATCTATGTTAGAACGGAGGGTATCCGTGTGTTAGGTTGGAGCGGAGGGTATCCGCAGGCTTTTAGCGAATCCTTAGTCTAGCTAGCAAGCGTTTTGCGTATATGTCCACTATATTGTTAGATGAATGTAAACCTATGATCTCACCAGCGAAAGCTGACTTTTAGCACGTTTTCTCAGGTAATTAAGTGATGATATGCATGCTTGGAATGGAAGGCTCGGCCAAGGCTCATGGTTTATGGATCTATTTTTCTAAACTCTGATAATTAATTATGGACCTATTGTTATGCTATTTTGGGCCTGACTCTGAATGATGTTGGGATAAATGTAAACGTTAAAACCCTGTTTTGGTTGCGTTTTTATTATGTTTACTTTATCTCGTTCTATATTGTCTTGTGTTGGATACCAATCCCCGTAGCACCCCGAAAGCTTGTTGAGTCTTCCGCTGTATCAAATTTTGGGGGTGTTACAAAATGAAGCTATTACATCTGCATATAAAGGCAAGAACTTGGCGGGTAAAACTCTTAATTGACATTTGAAAGAGTTGACCCACCTTGACTATTGCTATAAGCTACTACAACTGATAAGCTGTCGCTAAATTACAATCAGTAAGCTAATTTGCAACATTATATAGCAACTAACAAGACATTTAGGATGGTGAGAGTAATTAGAAGATAAAACTGATGACCAAAGTGAATACTTACTTAGAATACACCATGACTACTCAACCAGCACCTATAACCAATGTGAAGACTTGCTTACAACCAATGTGAATACTTACTTACAATACTTCTGTTTAGAACCAGTGTTTTAAGTGTGGTTTTTAATCATTTTTCTATTTACATATTGATATGAAGACTTATTGATATGAAAGTCTATCAAAATTAACATAACCCATAATACTATGTTTATCCTAAACCTACCAATCAGAGCACTCAATCATGCCACTCGAAGGGGATGCATATAAAAGTCTATCAAAATTAACATAACATCCAACATAAGCAAATTAAAAATGACATGTAAATGAAATACACTACCCCATTAATATACCAATATCCGTATGCTCCTCCTTCCCCTTACTCTTCCTCCCACTCCTAACATGTCTTCCCCTCTTCCTCTTTTGTGTACTTGTACTCAGATTATGACTCTCCTCCTTCTTCTTCCCATTCCCAACAGGCTTTCCCCTCTTCCTTTTTGGTGACATTATACTTTGATTGTCGATTGGTACAGAAAAAGTAACTTTTTTCCTGGGCCTCCCTCTCCCTCTTTTTGTCTCTGCAACTACATCTTTGGAGCAACCACTAGCACTTCCAAGAGTAGGAATAGATATCGCACCACTGCCATCCATATTTGGTTCGTCGAAGGTTTTGTTCCACATCCATTGAAAAATTTCTTCTATCATCTCCTTCCCTATGTTTGCATACTAACCATACCTGGCAATTACTTCATCACCAAATGCCTCTAAAACTTCATCAAAGACTTCATCATTTAATAAAACCTTTCCCCACGATTATTCTGATGATTTCTCTTCCCCAATCATCAAAGACTTTCCCATCGCCATAGCTGGTTTTCGTTTTTCCGATGTAAGATTTTTTTTAAAGCTAGGGTTTGACGGTTGGTTATCTTTAAGTCGGATAAGTGGGTGGTTTTGGGGAGTTAATGTTCTGAAAAAGCAACTCTAGTAGTAATCTTGTTGCTTGAAGTGTTTAACTTTGTTGGCAAAAATAGTCCTTGAATTATAATTGGCGGGAAGGAAAACGAACACTGAAAAGACGATACTACCCTCAATGACTAGACAGTTAACGAGGAAACTAACGGGAGTGAGCTCTCGATGGCCGTTTTGCACTTATCCGTAACGTGAGTGGCTTTTTTGCACGCCTTTATGTCTCGGTGGCTTTTTTACACTTTCGCGATAGGTTAGAGACTAAATTTGCAGTTTACCCATCTTTTATATAATCAAGCAACGTCATAAAGTGGAAAAAAAAAAGTTGAGAATTGCAATAAAATTAACAAGAGTGCGGCACGAGGTTATGTGATAAAATTAAGAATTTTTATTAATCAGGGAAAAAAAATTTGAAAAATATAAGATAACTAATAAAATTTTAGTTGTTAAAATTTAAAAAAATTATATGAAGTTTAGTATAATTATTAATCTTCATGTTTTTTAATAACTTTAATAAATACACATGCACTTTATATTCATATACTTTATATATTGTAAAAAAAAATGCAACAGTATGTTATTATGATAATATTATTATTAGTATATTAAACTAAGAGAATTGATTTGCACACTCAAAATTTTGATTGGGACAATCCACTGTGTGCATTGAATACTTGTACAAGGTTCACAGTATGCTTTAATTGTCTGTACAATTGAGTGTCCCAATCACAAAGTTGAGTGAGCAAATCACCTCCCTTAAACTAATATCCTTGCACGAAGATAGAAATATAAAATGAAAAACAAGAGTTACTATGACATATAAATTAATACATAAGATTATAAATATACAAAACACTCATTTTTTTTAATGAGAATAAGTAAAGATATCAGAGAAATATTCATTTTTAACTTTCTGCATTCAATAATTACTCATATTATCCCACTTCATAAGTTAACTCGCGCGTACACAAGTTTAAGAATTAAATACGGCTAAAATTATTATTAACAAGTTGTACACATAGCAACGACATATATTTTAATGGTCATTATATGCTACTGAACACTCATAATGTTTAGAAAATGATACGAATATTTAAATTTAAGCGAGACTATCATAAATGTCATCACATTTAAATAATATCAAATTTTTTGTGCAACAAAAATTTATATAAATATTATTTAATTTAATTTAATCAATTCATAATGAAAAAATTATTTAAAGCTTGCCCGTGCACGCGCATTACAATTATATAAATATAAAAGTTACTAACACATTATTACCCGTTATAGTTTATACTTAAAGACGTCCATGCACGTATTCTAAAACTGTAAAAATTGGAGAAATTAAATTTAGAAAATTTGACTTTGACCGCCACCTATATAAAATAATAATAATAATAATAATGAAGATGCAACACCATCAAACACTACAAGTGTCCATCACCTTCACCACCTGGCATCCACGTCACACCCTGACTCACCACCTGCACCGACCACCTCACCATATAACCACACGTCCACACCATCTTCATCATCTCAACTACCACTAATGGCTTCCACTCACCCAACAGACGGCACCACCGTCAAGAACGGTCGCGGGCCTCATGACACCCCGCCAGGAAAACCAATGTCTTTAGGGACACATATGCTTGACAAAGGTGCTCAAATGCTTCAGTCACTAAAGCCCATCAAGCAAATGAGCCAACATGCATGTACTTTTGCTTTGTACAGTCAGGATAAGTCGAGACAAATCGAGACACATCATTTTGTGACACGAATTAACCAGGATTTCCTCCAGTGTGCGGTTTATGACAGTGATGATGCGTCTGGGAGACTTATAGGAGTGGAGTATATTGTATCTGATAAGATCTTTGATACTTTGCAACCTGATGAACAAAAACTGTGGCACTCTCATGCTCACGAGGTACCAATATAACAATGTTATGACTTTTACCGACTAATTATGTGTGTCACAAACAAAATTTTCTGTTACAATTTGATTAAATGCGACACACTGGAAGTTTATGACATTTACAAGCACTTTTTGTGTCATTGTGGGTACCTCGACACTCTTGTGACAGGTTTTATACGTCTACAAACATTTTTGTGTTACAAGTAGACAATTTTCTAGTAGTTGTAAATCAGCTAATATGATAAGTGATTAAATTTTTTAATATGTGTTTGAATTTTCAACGAAAAAAAGCAAACAAATATGATTAGCTTATATATCAAAATTTGCAGATACAATCAGGCTTGCTAGTGCACCCCAGGGTTCCAGAAATGGTCGCTAAGCCTGAGCTCGAAAACCTAGCTACAACATACGGAAAATTTTGGTGCACATGGCAAACCGATAGAGGTAAAGTTGATTAACACACCCATTGGATCCGTTGATTGTTTTCTTATTTGAATAATATATTGAGATATTCATTATTCTTCTAAAGGTGATAAGCTACCAATTGGGCCACCGTCGCTAATGCTGTCACCCCAAGATGAGGTCCAATGCAGGGTGAAGCCGGAATTGGTGAAAAAGAGAGATGATAAGTACAACATATCGACCGATGCTATTCGGGGCTCAAGAACTGATATAATGGGGCCGCAGAGGTTGCATCCAATGGCTGATTACTGGAGAGAGCACAAGAAATGTCATGCCATTGATGTCGAAAATACAGTAATGAATAAGATTACTATGTTCCCTTAAGTTGATCCTTCTACAAGGACATAGTATATGGTTTGTACGTATTTGTAATTTCTGGTAGTGTTATGTATGTGGGACTGTCTTTATATAGTCGAGGTTACATATATCAATAAGGTAAAATTATTCGTCTGTAGGTGGTTATCAATGTTTTTAAATTTATGAATGTTTCGTAGGTATATGAATTGTTTATTACTACTATTTTTTTTAACAACAATTAAAAATATATAAGCAAGAATCTAGATAAGATTACAATCTTTGCGCAAATTAAGCCACTACACCATAAATCTACACCATAAATCCTATTAAGAATCGTCATTTATTCACGATTATTAAGCCACACTTGTTTATAATTAAGTAGTCCTATATATTATCTTTAAATATGTGTTATTTCTGTCTTAGTGGCTGTTTCTTTTTTGCTTAATGTCCTGTTTGGTATCAAAACTGGATGGAAACAGGAAACTTTGGTGTTTCTTTTTAACTTATTGCAAAAGAGAATCCTTAATGTGAAAGGGGACAAAATTTCATACTGTTTCTATCCAGAACGTCTTAATACGAGTTTTTATCCCGAACTAGTGTAGGTGGAAAAAATAAATTCGAAAAATTTAGAAAACTTCGAAAAAATTTATAAAAATTCAAAAAAATTTTAAAAATTCGAAAAATTTATAAAAATTCGAAAAAATTTATTAAAATTTTAAAAATTCAAAAAATTTATAAAAATTCAAAAAATTTATAAAAATTAAAAAAAATTTATAAAAATTCGATAAATTTATGAAACTTCCAAAAAATTTATAAAAATTTAAAAAAAATTCGAAAATTTTTAAAAATTCAAAAAATTTATAAAAATTCAAAAAATTTATAAAAATTCAAAAAAATTATAAAAATTAAAAAAAATTTATAAAAATTCGATAAATTTATGAAACTTCCAAAAAAATTATAAAAATTTAAAAAAAATTCGAAAATTTATGAAACTTCCAAAAAAATTATAAAAATTTAAAAAATTCGAAAATTTTATAAAAATTTATAAAAATTCAAAAAAACTTACAAAAAACTTGAATTTTTTAAAATTTTTTTCGAATTTTTATAATTTTTTTGAATCTTTAAAAAATTAAAAATTTTTACAAATTTTTTGAATTTTTAAAAATTTATAAATTTTTTGAATTTTTTAAAAATTTTAATAAGTATTTTCGAATTTTTATAATTTTTTATAAAATTTTTGAATTTTTTGAATTTTTATAAAACTTTTGAATTTTTATAAATTTTTTATAAAATTTTCGAATTTTTTGAATTTTTATAATTTTTTTCCACCTACACTAGTTCGGAAAAAAAACTCGTATTAAGATGGTCAATTAAGCATAAAAAAGAAACAACATATATCCACACAGACACTAACTAGAAACAGGACACATGTATCCACACAGACACTAACTAGAAACAGAAAAAAAAAGAAACAGCCCCTTAGTCATGTCTCATTTTCGTTCGGTTAAGCAGCAACAAAGTGAATAGGAAAAAATAAAACAAAAATATTGTTTCGAGAAAGAAACAGTCTTAAGTAGTACAAAGACGTACGTAAAGAGAAATTAAGAAGTAAGCCCATGGCATAGTTTTGCCAAATGGTTCAAATATATAAAACACTCCTTTAAGGAAACCGCACCCCTTCAATCTTCTTCATTTCTGTTTGCTCTATGTCGATTGCAAAACCCTTCCCAGTATGCATCCAGTAATCTGCTACTCGTGCATTTCCAGGCTTCGATACAGGAAAGTTAGCCCTTGATGCTCTAAGATCATCAGTTGATATCTTATATTTGTTATCTCTACAGAGGATTAGCTCTGGCTGTATCATGCCCATATTCACCACTTGCGGTGACATCATCAATGCTGGTGCGCCAAGCGGGAGCCTATCGCCTGCACGTCAACCATAGTCAATATATGCCAACATACAACAACAAAGCTTATGACTTTATCGTGTTATAACGATCTTGCCTCTATCGACTTGCCAAGTGCACCAAAACTTTCCGTAAGTATGAGTGAAATTTTCAAGCTCACTCCTTTGGATCATTTCTGGAACTCGTGGACTTATCCACAATCCTGATGTAACCTACACAAGATGTATTCAGTTAGTGAATACATGATACATAAGTAAGAGCAAGTTAACACAATCCTTTGTGATAATATAATCTGGACTTCCTATCATCTTTGATTAGTTCAACACAAATGAGAAAAACAAATGCAAGGAAGAACCTCATGGTCATGAGAATGCCACAACTTCTGTTCTTCAGGTGGCAAAGTATCAAAGATCTTATCAGACACAATGTATTCCACCCCTGCAATGTACAAATAGCAGATTCAAATCAATCCATATCTATATGTATAACCTCCAACCAAACATATCTATATCACTTTATGTTCTATGCAATTAGTATACCGGTTTTTCTTCCCACCTCGATGAATATGCACTACAAGCAAATGCCTTTGCTGACTTACGGAAGGTTGTCAGTAAGCCAACATCCGGTCACTAAGACTATGTTTATTGGTGACCTAAAGTCACAACCGGTCACAAGAGATTGCCAACTTGTGGTCACTTGGTGACCCAAAGTCACAACCGATTGCCACATGTCAATTTGTGATTGGTTGAAAGGAGAGAATCGGTCGTGACCCCAACCCACAACCCACACCAATAAAGATAGTCTAAAGTTGGCTAGACTATCTATACTGCGAGCACATGACAAGCAAAATTTCCCATAATACCCACTTTCTGTCTTTATCATGTTCAAAATAATGTTGTCAAAAATAAAACTTTTGCTATCCTTCTATAGAATGCAAGTAACCATCTAATATAGTGACACCTAGCATCGTGTCACTAACTACGAGTATCACTCAAATGTGTTTTCTCTGTAGCGGTGTGACATTTCATAAACTTATTCACACTTCAATTAATTACACAAAAAATATTCACATTTGCTAGAAATTAAATGATAGAAAAATTGCATTTATATAATCACGAACTATTGCTTATGCAATTTTTTTCACATAAACTAGACATTCATAATTTGAATAAGATAAAGGAAAAAAAAAAATCTAAATAATGTAACATCGAACCGTGAAAAATTATACATAACGAAAACTTTTTGAAAATGAATTATGAACTATTGTATACCTATAAGACGAGCGGATGGTTCTTCAGAATCGAAAACAGCGCTTTGAAGGAAATCCTGATTAATTCGAGTGATATAGTGATGAGCCTCGATCTGTCGACTCATGTCATGTCCGTACATGGCAAAGGTGCACACATGTTGGCTCATTTGTTTAATAGGTTTAAACGTTTGCATCATTTGAGCACTTTTGTCCATAACTTGATGACCCATCGTCATGGGCTTTCCTGGTGGGACTGATCCGTCGCCAACCGGCATCGATTCGGGAGCTTTGTCGCTAGAAGCCATCGGTGTAACGATTGTTTTCTGCTATGGAGATGTTGTGTCGAATGTTAAATTGTTTTCTACTTTTGTTTTGTTTGGTGTTGTGAGGTGTTGAAGAGGTTACATGTGTTAACATTTGACTTCATCAAAGTGCTTGTATATATGCCACGTGTAGCGGTATGAATTATTCTTGGGGATTAAAACACTAAAATGGAAAGAGTGATGTCTTTTGTAGGTGGATCGGTGCAAAACTTACCACGGACCGTAAAAATAACTTCAAATAGAAAAAGAAATACGTACTCAATATCTAAAAACATTATTAAAAAAAAAAATGTTGAGATAATTAAGCCTTTAACGTAAGGTTCAACTTTGCAAGAAAATGGCAATGTTTGAGCTGGTCAGCATGCCAGTTATCCACGTTTAATTTGCTAAAGATAGACTTATCAACGTTTTGCACAAGATATATTAAGTACCAAATTCGACGAACAGTTTCTTTCATGATGTTACAAATTAATAAAGTTTGATAATTCATTAGCAAACTCAACAGCGCATCAATAAATAAAGTCAAACACAATAACACACAATTACATTAACTTAAACTTACATGTAAACAGAAATAATACAACTTGAAACCAGCGAAATGAAAGAGAATGAAGAAGCTCAAACTTAAGAGCCCTAATATCTAGAGATAATTAACTTCACATATTGATATTTATATTTTCCATTGAAGCATTCGGTGTCTTCATTTGATGTACCTTATGCTCTTCCTCAACGTCAAGACTTTGTGGCCTGTACTTGTACCTCTTTGCAACAAACAGATAAACTACGAAATTGATCAAACTCAAGATAGCAAGCAGATAGTAAAAGTTTTCTAGATGATTCCGATTTATGTTGTTTCCCCTCAACCATCCTCGGCTTTTCGTCATCCCTTTTGTTGCCTTGTTCACAGTCTGAACCATGACGCTGCTCGCAAAATACCCAATTGCCATTGAGGTCCAAAGAAAGCAAGAAGAAATTGATTTGATCGGTTTTGGTGCTTGTGAGTAGAAAAACTCGAGTAGCCCAACATATGTGAACAGATCAGCTACACCAAAGACAAAATATTGGGGTGACAACCAGAAGACACTGATTGGCAATGGTTGAAGCACAGGGATTGCATCCAACATGTTGTGGTCTTTAGCAACATTTTTTCGCTTTACTTCCATAATACCGGCGATTGCCATTGATAATGAAGAGAGTATAAGGCCTACTCCTACTCGTTGCAAGTAAGTTATTCCAGTGGGGATACCAGTAACCCTACGAGCCAAAGGTACAAAGACCATGTCATAAAATGGAATTAGGATGAGGAGGAATGCTACAGGAATAATCGGGAGTGATGCAGGAGGTATATTGAAAGAATCTGAGAGCTTAATATCCATGGTGACACCTTGTTGAACTGAAAATGTTTGGAGTTGGGCTAAGCAAAGTGTCATAATGATACTACACAAGAAAACTGGAACCATTGCTAGTAAGATTTTTGCATTTTCGACTTGTGTAACCCTACAAAGTTTCCATGGACTTGGAGTTTGATCAGTGTTATCGGATTGGATTGCTGCTTTGTCTAACCACCTATATTAGGAAAATGATAATCTTCAGCTGAAAACTTTAAAGATCATATGAACGAAAACGAACTAAATATGATAGAGAAGTTAACCTGTGAATATCTCTATGAGGTAAGAATTCTTCATGAACTGCAGCCTCTTTGTCCATGGGGATTTCATGTAGTTCAGATGGGTCCTCCGGAAGTTGAATATTTCTATTTCTAATGGCTGCAACATAAACCTGAAAAGTAACTCAAGCTCAATTAGTCAATCCATAATATACATAATAGGCCCTTCTTTTAGTATTATTTAAGCAAGATGGCTCAACCTGTAAAACTTCTGTAATAGCACTACTTCCCTTCACAACATATATCCGATATGTTGGCAGTCCAAAAATAAATATAATCGCACCTAAGAACATAGAGATGAATGATAGCCCAAATCCTTTGTCAAAACCTTTGTTGACTTGCACCCACACGAAGAAAGTTAAACTAATTGAACCTCCCACCGCAACACCTAGTAGCAACCAGTTAAAGAAAGTCGACATATCTTTAGCCTCTTTTGGATCTTTTTCATCAAATTGATCTGCTCCATGTGATGGCAATGCTGCTTTTACACCTGCCATACCTAAAGCAAGGAGGTAGAGCCCGAAGAACAGTAGCACAGCGTTTCCTCCGCTCACGGTCTCACATACTGATGTAGGTAAAAAGATGTTACAAACAGGTGGTTTGAGCTTTGACTCATGAGCTTGTAATGTGAGTAATGCAAGTCCCTACAATAATTCAACCATCAACTGTTATAAGCACGAAAACTGATTCATTACAAATAAATATGAATCTTTCCTAAAAGATACTATTACAATGGATCTAATGATAGTGTTACATTTTCAAGTTCTATATGTGCAAATTGACCATTTTTATGTCATAAAGATACTATTTTTAAGAAAATGATTTGCATGACTAAAATTCACGCCTAAAAACATGCCTAACTTTAAGATGACGACACATGACAAGATTAGTGTTGAGGATCATGAAAGAGAAAATATGTATTCCACATGTCACATGATTAATTGGTTAGGCATAAATTTAGTCACATGAATTAGGTCCTTCTATCATTACTCATATTTTTAACATCTCAAAAAGGTAAAGTTGAAAAGAATTAGCGAAAAAGATCGAAAACTTGTAAATAAGGAGGTTTAAACATAGTCCAAAGTGTATCAAGTATCTGCACTCTCCCAAATCCCATCTATTCATATACATCGTTATTTCAGTAAGAGTGTTTATCGTTGTATTACGGATGAGTTCATTTGAAGCCAACCAAAATAAGTTGAGACCTGGAGAACTAATTTTGGCTCTTAGATTTATAAACTAGATGACTCATATTGATTCTAATCACATTTGATTTAAATATTTTGGAATATGACATGTGAACCAAAATTTCACGAATTTTAACCATGTTATTTAAAGCCAAACAACATGTAATTTAAGTGGTCTCACGTTTTATAGTGGTATCAAATGAACTTTTACCAAGCCATTAGAATAAATACATATACTTTGCTTTTTTCGAATAGTAAAATTATTTGGACAAAGGGCAGCCGACTTGATTCTTCCAGTGATTTACCCTTAAATTTACGTTTTGACCTATTGTCCAACCTTACTTGTTTCAAACCGGCCTAATTACATTCTTGACTCATTATCTAACTTATGCAAGGAAGCAACTCAACCATATTTCCTAATACTTATGATCTGGTTGACCACCATTTTTCAATTTTCTTTTAGTGAAAACTTATGCATATCTACATAAGGGATGTCTGTATATATATTTCCAAAATGATTACTTAATGTTAAGTGTGTACAATCATAGATTCATAGATTTTATAGTTATATAATATGATGCATGAGATATAATTTAATTTGTTATATGCTTATGGAATACGTTTTAAGGTCTAATATCAAATTTTGATCTGGTTGATCTACTCTATCATTTACTAATATGTTTTGTTGTAGCTAGTTATATAGTATCATTATATACATGTATAACTATGTATATATGATCATCGAGAACATTCAATTCTATGAATTAGGGGTGGCAATTTATGACCCGACACGAAACCCGACCTGAAACCGACACAGAAATTAACAGGTTCGGGTTAAGCTACATAGATTTCGGTTAAGGTTTGGGTCAGGTCAGGTTTGGGTCGGGAATAAAATAAACGGGTCGACCCACCAGCCCTTTTAAGATTCCTTTTTCTTAAATTAAAAATTATTTATATTTAATTATATGGGTAAAATGGGTTAAACAGGTCGATCCGCTAACCCGTTACTTATGTAATGTGCTAACTTTTGTATATAAATGGGTTAAATTAGTCAACCTAAAACCTGTTTAACATATTCAACCTGTGTAACCTATTTAACCCGTCAACCCAAGTATATATACGGGTTAGATGGGTCAGGTTCGGGTTACATGTAAATAGGTTATGGTTGACATACCTGACCCGATGATTTAAATGGGTCTGGTTCGAGTTGGGGGTTTCTGACCCACCAACCTGACAACCCGAACCCGCCAACTCTAACCCGACCCGAATTGCCACCCCTACTAGTATGAATACACATGCCAAAATTCATGCTCAAGGCTTACCAGACATTCGACAAATGCTGCGATAAGAACAGTTTTAAATCTGCCAATGTATGTATCAGCAATACAAGCCATGATGAGGGAAAGAATATATCCAGTGCCCATGAAGTTCGTTAGGTGATTAGCCGAGTCGGATATGTCATAATGCATTACCGTATTGAAATATGTCACCAAGTTCACTTGCAGGGCCAAGTTTGCCATGTTTTCAAATGCAAACGTTGCTGCAACACAAAATACCAACATAAATACCTTAATTACTGGTATTATTAGAAAGTTCCCTTATGCATAAATGTTCAAGAAACCAAAAATTCTACCTAATATAGGAAACGCAGCTCGCATGCCACCCTTGTACTTTGTGGCAACTCTTCCTTTCCAATCCACCTTACCTTCGATAAGCATATCCTTTTCCTGATGGTTTGAGGAAATTAAAACATCAAAAGCAATAACAAAATATAAATGGACTAAAAACTACGTAAAGAGAACATAAATATCTATGTAACTATTAAATTACATTGAATCCCATGATAAGTAAGGTTTTTGAGGCTGCTAGAAGATAGAAGTAGAAGTTATGGCAATGATGGAAATATAGGTTTCAAGCAATATATATAGAAAAAAAACTATGTTTTGCTGGCTTAATAAGAATCTGAGTGATAAGGGCTTAAAAGTAAATTAGCTAATTAATTAAGTTGATTATGTTGAATTATTCAATTACTATTATGATATTAATTGAGTGAGAACCAATGGTAATATAGAATAATGGTTAGTTTTACTTTTACTTAAGTTGTAAATAAATCATCAAAATCGTGTAAAACTCAGCATAACTTTATATATGTACTTTATGCAAGGGCAAATTATTAAAAAAAGTATTATACTTGCCACTGTTTCATCTTTTTGGTAGCGAACTTTTTTTTTTCTTTTATATATATATATATATATATATATATATATATATATATATATATATATATATATATATATATATATATATATATAATTTGCCCCTTTATGCAAATATGATAATTAGTCGTATAGTAAACAAGAATTGCGCAAACAAACAGGGTGATTATATTTTTTACGTTCAAAGGCATCCATGAAGGATTTGTTTATGCTGACTTTTCAAATTGTTGCTAATTACTTACCTTAACTAGAATATCAAAGGGTTGATTTGCACACCACATTTTTTAATTCTTTCACCATACTCTGTGCATTACTGTGTTATACGGTGTACTATACAGCTTGCACAAAATGATGTTTTTATCAAAAAATTTAGTGTGCAAATCAATCCTTATATCAAAAGCATTAAATCACTAGATACTAACCGGGCGTTACCATGCATATATATACATGATAGAATAGCAAAATATAACACGTCAGTGTATTAGAATATTTCAGTATTTTGAGCATAACTTTGGTTTCAAAGCTATTTCATTATTCTCGCATGCATTACAAGTAATCTCTGGCCAACACGCACTAACAATTATTCAGCAATATAGTCTTCTCTTAGTAGCTATCATTTACTAAAACCTATATAATATGTTATACCATGTATAAGTGGTTAGTACATTTTAGTCATTACTATAAGAAACCGAAAACAACTAATTGATGGTCGCATGTATACCATTCAGGATCCTAGTTGCTTTAAGAAAATAGTACTGTAGTAATTACTAGTTGCCGTCTGATCTGTCATTTGCCCCTAATCATTCCAACAATTAAATATAGTAAGATGCAGTTTTTGCCGACTTGTAGAAAGCAATTGTGTGACTCCAAACAAGGAGACAAGAACATTCAGAGAATATATACAAAGAAATATATACAACTTAGTTGAATATTGTCATTAGTTTCTTGTAGTTTTGGGTTCTTCACATCGGAGTCGCGATAAATCTTTGAGTTTGATTTAATCAAAATTATTATAATTGTGTTCTTAACTCGAATGCCTCTTTCACAAGTGACATAACATGAAAGAGACCAGCGCGACAAACTCGTTTTCATGTTTCATTTTATTTCTTAAAAGACCCGGAAACCTTCTATAAGTACCGAAACTTTAATAACATAATCCAATTAATAACTAATCTTATCAGGTTAACTTGGGACTCTGTCAACCACTCCCACAAGACGGGCGGTGCTTGGAAATTCACTAGCCCTTCACGTATTTGCAATGTATTTTTGTACGATGGAAACCTCCCTGAAGCCACCTAAGGCGGTTGTAGATTATACAGCTAAGGGCGGTTGACCCTAAAAAGTTTGCATCTGAAGAGAATGAAAAAGAACTACTCCGTAAGATTTAAGTTGGGAGCTAGAAAGAAATAAATTCTATATCAAAAGCAAACTATTCAGATAACAACAATCAGAAATTCAGAATCATATCAAATGAACTTCTCTTGGAGAAAAAAAATCAAAACATATCGCACACAATCAGAATCATTTTTTTAAGAAATAATAAAATGAAACATGAAAGGCTCTTTCATGTAATGTCACTTGCGAAGCAGAAGTTGTAATTAAAACAACTTTATACCGTAAGGTCGATATCATACTTTTTTTGTTAGCTCAGTTTACATGTTATATCGTTTGGATTAGGGTTGTAAACGAGCCAAGTCAAGCTGAGCACTGTTTAGCTCGAACTCGACTACTAAAAATTGAGGTCGAAACTCTGCTTGAGTTCGATCGAGCTATAGATTTTAAGCTAGAACTCGACTCGTCATCAAAAATTCGAGCTCGAGCTCGGTTATTTTCATATGTCAAGCTTGAACTTGTTGAAGAATCGGCATATCAAGCTTGACTCAACTCAACTTTAGTGAAAACTAAGTTACTTGATGTGTATAATAGGATAAAAGTATAATTTAATCAAATCTCGATAAAGCTCGCGAGCTTAACGAGTCGAGTATTTAATTTAAAGCACGAATTCGACTCGAAAGTATATTCATGTAGCTCTATCTCGAGCTTAAATCATTTTAAATCGAGTCGACTTCGATTAGCTTAAGAATCGATCTCGAATAGCTCATGAGCTGTCTGATCAACTGTCATTTATACCCCTAGTTTGGATATATCAAATTAACCAGGCTTCTATATGGTTGTTAATAGTATCACTTCGGTCCTCCAGTGCTTTTGAAATCAGTTAAGCCATTTTCTTCGTCAACTGTTCCAAAAAAGAGTTTCTCTTCAACGATGTAAAGCTCTATTTGTTTCATTGCAATAGACTGGTATATTGCAAGAGTTTATCAATAGTGGTTTATTAATCCTTATAATTCTGTTTACTTTTTTATGTAGTTTGATTTATCTAGTTTCTTGCTAGTTGTTAATACAACTGTCGTTGTTGTATAACTATTCATTCTTTTTTTCTCATTTTTATAATAAGGCCACTGTTATGTGTTGGAATATATGAATAATACAAAACTATAAACATATAAACATCAAAGAGTACGCAGCGGAATAGATCAAATACAAATAATAAATTAACCGAAATATAAATGGATACATACCTCTTGATTGCTAGCAAGAACAAGAACTTATAAACCCTAGGAGAGGGCTTATATGGATCGACTAGGGCTAGTCACAAGGCAAGATCACCGTTAGCAAAAGTATGCTAACACTTCGTTCTCACACACACGTACTATAAGCGTTTCAATGGAAATGCTAGATTCGTAGTACACGAAAAGATTAAACTATTGGTCCTATCAATCAAAGATCGATTAGACACAAAGAAAGAGATTAGAGAAGATTAGGTTGCAATGGAACCAAGGGATGATTAGAATGAATGAGAGGGGTCTCATTATATACTAATCAAGAGGCTTGGAGCAAAAGCTATCCCAAACCCTATGGGGTTATGGGTGTGGCCGGCCATGGGTTACAAAAGCCCAACCCGAAACGAACTTTCACTCTTTTCCAACTCTAGTCCTTCATGTCTCGTCTAACGGTCGTTAGTTACTGTTAAGTTTATATTTCGTGTATTTAATAATTATTCGTCACTAAAACAATAATTATTAATTCATTGAAACTCATACGTAAAGTGTGCAATCCCGAAGTCTCGAGTTCGAATCCGGTCATGATATATTAATTTATTATCCGTCAAACTAACAGCTCCCACTCGGATATAGATTAATGTAACAATGACAATGGTTAGTCTAGCATAACACGCCAATGCCCCCAGAACGATCTCGAGTATGGTTTCCTGGAAAAAACCACCTTTGATGATTCATCATCATACTTATCCTTTTGATTCTAATACTATGTTAATTTGGATATGGATTGAAGTCATTCCATAATTAACTAGTGTTTCTCGTTATTTATGATTAAGCAAGATTACCAACTCTTCTGAACGTATTACAGATAGACCTTGGGCATGGCCATGCAAACATCTTGTTAATCCTACGAGCGGCCAAACAGTATTATACTTCAAAACAAATTTGAAGGAACCAAATCCTGTATTGACTACAAGCATAACCTATGAACTTCGCATCACCTCTGAAAATAATCCTTATAACTACCAGTTACGGATAGCGTTAGATTATCTCACAGGAAATGAGCTACATCCACAGTAGTTACCTAGTATCTCAAGTCTGAGGATAAATATTCATGATTTACTATAATGACAACATCCATAAGTACAATCATGTAGTTGGGATTTTGTCCTATATTCAATTTATCCAGTATTGAATATCATGTGAATTTGGCATGTCTACGCACCAATATAATTTATATATATTATACCAAATCTCACATTTGTCTTAGTTCAATGATACTCCCATATCATTAATTGACAACGGACAATTTTAGAATAACTTAAGTTATTCATGGATTAAACATGCAAATATAGGATACAATATTTATGAATAGAAATAAACATAACACAATACTTCATTTCATTCGAATAATTATTGTTTACAATCCTTTATCCAAATACTAACCACAGATCTACATGAAACTACTAGCTAAACGAAGTCCAATGCCATCAGCAAGTCGAGTAAGCTTTTCCTTAGATAAAGCCTTCGTAAATGGATCAGCTAGATTGTTATCTGTGTGAATTTTGAGTAGATTGATTTCACCTATGTCGACTTGTTCTCGAACATAGTGATATCTTCTTGGAAAATGTCTGGCGCCCTTCATAACTCCAGGTTCATTGGCGAATGTAACTGCGGCAGAGTTGTCACAATACATATTAATAGGTAATTCAATTGACGGCATAATACCAAGCCCCGAAATGAATTTCCTGATCCAAACAGCTTCCATCGCAGCTTCCGATGCAGCAATATACTCAGCTTCTGTAACAGACATCGCAATTGTTGTCTGCTTCTTGCTCTTCCAGTCAACTGCTCCTCCATTAATAACAAAGACATAACCCGTCTGAGACTTTGTATCATCTTTATCAGTTTCAAAGGACGCATCACAGTAACCTGTAACATCAAGTTCTGCTTCTGGATTTCCCCCATACACTAGAAACATATCTTTAGTATTCCTTAAATACTTAAGAATGCTTTTAACAGCGTGCCAGTGCTTTCCACCTGGATTCTGTTGATAACGACTGGTCATATTTTGTGCAAACGCCACATCAGGTCTTGTGCATCTAACTGCATACATGATAGATCCTACTGCTGAAGCATACGGAACCTTCTTCATGATTGCAACCTCTTCAGGTGTTGAGGCACATAGTTTGCTACTTAAGCCATGTTCCACTTGCATTGGCAAATATCCTTTCTTGGAATTTTGCATATTAAATCTCTTCAATACTTTATCAATGTAAGTACTTTGACTTAATCCAATCAACCGCTTTGATCTATCTCTGTAGATCTTGATTCCAAGGATGAATGTTGCTTCTCCTAAATCCTTCATAGAAAAACATCTACCAAGATAAGCTTTAACATCGTTTAAACTTGGTATATGATTTCCTAATATTAATATGTCATCGACATATAGGATAAGGAAAGTAACATTACTCCCACTAGCTTTCTGGTATACACATGGCTCATCAAGATTTTGACTAAATCCAAAACTTTTGATTTCTGCGTCAAATCTCTTATTCCATTGACATGATGCTTGCTTTAATCCATAAATGGATCTTTTAAGTTTGCATACATGGTTTGGAAATTCTGGATTCACAAACCCCTCAGGCTGCGCCATATAGATGTCTTCATCTAGGCGACCATTCAAGAAGGCGGTTTTGACATCCATTTGCCATATCTCATAGTCATAGTAGGCAGCTATGGCTAAGAGAATCCTAATAGCTCTAATGTCAGCTACAGGAGAAAAGGTCTCCTCGTAGTCAACACCAAATGTTTGAGTATAGCCTTTAGCTACCAAACGAGCCTTATAGATGTGTACAATGCCATCCATGTCTGTTTTCATTTTGTAGAGCCATTTACTCCCAACTACCTTAGCATTTGGAGGTAAGTCTACTTCTTCCCAGACTTCATTGTCTTTCATGGACTGCATTTCCCCATTCATAGCACTCTGCCATTTCTCCTTTTCAGGACCATTAATGGCAGCCTTATAACTAGTAGGTTCATTAAGATCCCTAGTATCGTTTCCTCACACTCTACGTTAAGACATAGACGTTCGGGTGCTTTCACAGTTCTTGAAGATCTGCGAATGGGTACCACTTCCACTTCAGGTGGAGGACCTAAACTTTCAGGTTCCACAGGAAGTGTGCTAGTGTTTTCAGAAGGTGATGTATCTTCATCTTCTAGATCATAAACTCTCCCACTGAATTCTTGAGATATAAGATTCTTTTCAAAGAAATCTCCATACCTAGCCACAATGACTTTATTCTCTGGTGGAAAGTAAAAGTAGTAACCCATTGTTTCCTTTGGGTATCCTACGAAGATACACTTAACAGATCTCTGTTAGAGTTTATCTGGTGAATCACGTTTAACAAACGCGTCACAACCCCAGACCTTTAAGTAAGAAAAGCTAGGAGCTTTTCCTGTCCATAATTCATATGGAGTCTTATCAACCTTCTTTGTTGGAACCATATTCAATATGCGAATAGCAGTTTCAAGGGCATAATCCCAAAAGGATAAGGGTAGAGATGTAAGATTAAACATTGATCGTACCATGTCTAGCAAAGTACGATTTCTCCTTTCAGATACACCATTTTGTTGTGGAGTATAAGGAGCCGTGAGATGTTGGACTATACCACACTCAGTTAGATAATCTTTAAACTCTTGGCTTAAATATTCACCGCCTCTATCGGATCGAAGTGCCTTAATCTTCTTACCGAGTTGTAATTCTACTTCACTTTTAAAAACCTTGAAGGTATTAAAGACTTCATGTTTATGTTTAAGTAAATAAACATAACCATAACGACTATAATCATCCGTGAAGGTTATGAAGTAGGTAGCACCACGTCTTGACACATGTCTAAGTGGACCACACACATCAGTGTGTATTAATCCAAGTAAATCTGTTGCCCTTTCCACTTGTGGTGAAAAAGGTTTCCTTGTCATCTTCCCAGATATGCAGGACTCGCATTTATCAAATGATTCATCATTGATCTTTTGTAAAAGCCCATCATGTTGCAGCTTTTGCATGCGATCCTTGCCTATATGAGCAAGACAACAGTGCCAAAGATAAGACGAATCCAAGTTAGACTTGATTCTCTTATTGTTAATGCTATACATAGAATTATTTCTATTGGACATGGAATCTTCCATATCAATTTCAAACACACCATTTATTGGAATTGCTTTAAAGTAAAAAACATTATTTAAAGAAACAGAAATTCCATTATTAATAAATGTGTGAACAAAACCATTATCCAATAACAAAGAAACTGAAATGACACCCCTAACAATAGAGGGTGCAAAATGACAATTATTCAATACTAGTATCATTCCCGAAGGTAAAACTAAATCGAAAGTCCCTATGGCTTCAACTGCTGCACGTACTCCATTTCCTACGTACAAGTATCTTTCTCCATAGGCCAGCTTCCTTGCTCCTCTAAGTCCCTGCGACGTATTACAGATGTGAGTACCACATCCTGTATCATATATCCAGGAATTATTCTTACGAGGAAAAGAAAATAACTCAATCATAAACATACCTGAAGTGCTTGCGACGTTACCAGGCATTTTACTTTTGTTGAGGCGCAACTCCTCTAGAAACAATGGACAGTTTTTCTTCCAATGACCAGGAGTGTTGCAGTGGTGACATTTAGCCAAATCCTTATTGAAATTTTCCTTCTTCTTCTGAAAAGGAGGATTTTGCTTCTTAGGCTTCTGTTGGTGATTTGCAATCTGCTTGCCTTTACCAGTACCATTGCCTTTACCCTTGACGTTCGCATTATGCGGTTTGTTGGGTTTCTTGGTGATCCTACCACCCTGTATCGCCATTACAGCAGGTGTAGGTGCCTTCTTATTCAGGCTTTTCTCATAATCTATAAGCATTGCATGAACTTCACTTACTGTCTTCCCCTTGCAATGCATATTATAGTTGCGTACAAACTCACTATACAGATCCTGGTTAAGGGATCGCAAAATGAGACCAATGCACACACTTTCCTGATATCCGCAACCAAGTCGCTCCAATTGATCCATATAATATTTCATGGACAAAAAATGGGCACTCACGGATTTTCCTGCTTCCTGCTTACAATTGTGCAGAGATTCTATTAGATCATATAATTCTGCAGCAGGTGGTTTCTCAAACATTCGTCTGAGTTCATTGATCATGTCCATGGGACCAAAGGGCTCAAACCGCTTTTGCAATTGAGTATCCATCCCAGCCAACATGAGACAAGCCACATCATTGTGCTTCTCATATTCAATGTTGTATGCATCCTTTACAGCTTGTGTTGCATCATCAGCAGGTTTCTCAGGTAGAGGTTCACCAAGATAATCATATCTTCTGGCCATCCTTAAGGTGATTCTTAAAGATCGATACCAGTCATTGAAATTTTCACCAGTCAACTTGTCTCGATCAATCATTTGCTTGAACGCAGAACTCATGTTGCTCATATTAGTGTTTTCAGGTGTAGCCATTTCTACAGAAAAAATTCAAAAGTTAGTACTTTCGATAATTAAATTTCAATAAAATTAAATACCCTTGGTTCATAAACATATAACCATTTTAATTATATATTGAAAAACTAGGATCCAAATTGACATAAGTTCATCACATCAGTTGATCTGCTAGTGATGACGTTATTCAATAAGGTACGGGTCGTGTCCCAATTGCCAATATTCAATTGCAATTCCTAGAATCGATGGGATTTACATTATTTGCCAACCGCAGTTGCAATGTAAACATGTTTTATCCCCATCTTCTTATGCCTTGAGTGATCAGTTCCCACTATCAACTCAATTAAGTTAACCAATTTAAGAAACAACAAACTTACATAATGACACCACACCAGTTGATCTGCAAGTGATGAAATCATGTAATTTGTCCTTCCATTGCAATCTAGTCAGGTTACGCCCTGGCGTAGATCCAATTTCAGGTGTTTCCGTTTCATTGGATGGCATATAACTTAAATTTAAGGGTAGTATTTTTGATGTGTGTAATCAAAATATATGTACAAAGATGTCATGCATTCATCTTGTAGCATATGTTTCATGTAAAAAAACTTTTACTCATTAGTTTCTTTACGAGCTTAAATCTCCAAACTTTTGATTGAGGCGTTGAGAAACTTACAACTTTGCCTTAAGTGCTTCGTAGTTATCATGGATGTTAGGTAAAGACTAAAATATGACTCACAGGCGAGCGGTAAGCCAGAATGGAGGCTCACTAAGGCCGCAATTTAATGCGTAGCCAACCTTATACCCACTTTAATAGTTTGTCATAATTAGTTCCACCTTTCAACCACTTAATACAGTCGCGATCAATCAACCAAAAGTTCAAGATTTATAAGTAAGATCAAAACAAGATTTCACCATTATTAAGTCCGTTTAATATTTTATTTCTTGAAATTACCCTTTGTTACTATCATGTTGCAAAAAACATATAAAACAAAAGTAATAAAATAAAATAAACAAACAACAACAATAATGGTCATGCAAATTACAATCAATATAAAACACACTATTGATTTAATATACGATTAATAGGGTCTTCCCTAATTTTATAATTAATCAAATTTTAGTATTCTTTATACATAATATTTACTAAACCATTTATCAATTATAATAAATCGCATAAATAAGCATGAAATCAAAACAAATCTTAATCCATAACAACACATGCATAGTTTGTCATGGATGCCCATATTGCACATATTATACAAATAATCATGTCAATCAAGGAACGCAACCAAACAGCATATAACAATATCCATACACATAAATTACATGCAACCTATGGTTTCTACAAGTTTTTATTACATAATTCATCAAACCCTAATTTCTTTTTAAATAAAAAAAAACTTTCGACATATATATATAAATAATTAAATAAATTCGAAATAAAAAAAATAAAACTAGGGTTTATGAAAAAAAATAAAAACATAAGAACACCAAGCATGTTATAATCAAACGATTCAATTTTATGTGTTTCGGTAATTCATTATAATGTATTAACGGCTCTTGATGCCACTGTTGGAATATATGAATAATACAAAACTATAAACATATAAACATCAAAGAGTACGCAGCGGAATAGATCAAATACAAATAATAAATTAACCGAAATATAAATGGATACATACCTCTTGATTGCTAGCAAGAACAAGAACTTATAAACCCTAGGAGAGGGCTTATATGGATCGACTAGGGCTAGTCACAAGGCAAGATCACCGTTAGCAAAAGTATGCTAACACTTCGTTCTCACACACACGTACTATAAGCGTTTCAATGGAAATGCTAGATTCGTAGTACACGAAAAGATTAAACTATTGGTCCTATCAATCAAAGATCGATTAGACACAAAGAAAGAGATTAGAGAAGATTAGGTTGCAATGGAACCAAGGGATGATTAGAATGAATGAGAGGGGTCTCATTATATACTAATCAAGAGGCTTGGAGCAAAAGCTATCCCAAACCCTATGGGGTTATGGGTGTGGCCGGCCATGGGTTACAAAAGCCCAACCCGAAACGAACTTTCACTCTTTTCCAACTCTAGTCCTTCATGTCTCGTCTAACGGTCGTTAGTTACCGTTAAGTTTATATTTCGTGTATTTAATAATTATTCGTCACTAAAACAATAATTATTAATTCATTGAAACTCATACGTAAAGTGTGCAATCCCGAAGTCTCGAGTTCGAATCCGGTCATGATATATTAATTTATTATCCGTCAAACTAACATTATGAATATAAGGATTTTCTCATTAATATTTTACATTCTTTGCAAACCAACTAGTAGATGTATATGTTAGTTACTTTCTTGGTAAGAAGGTTTTAAGTCGATATGACAAAACACTTGTTGGTTACTTTATTGGTAAGACCATTGTTTTTCCTTTAGTTAAAAATTATGTTACTAATATATAGGGAAATTTTGGCTTGCAAAAGCTAATGAAGAATGGTGATTGTGTGGTTCTTTTTAAGTTTGCTACCAAGGAGGGTGTGGATCGTGTTCTGAAATGAGGTCCTTGGATTGTATGTAACTCGCTTATTATTCTTAACAAATGGACTGCCACTTTATCCCTTAATAGGAACGATGTAAACAAGATACCGGTTTGGATCAGAATAAATAAGGTTCCTTTGGTTGCTTATTCTAAGGATGGTTTGAGTTTGATTGCTACGCAAGTAGGGAAACCTATTATGTTAGATGCTTTTACAAGCTCTATGTGCGTCGAGTGTTAGGGCCATATTAGTTTTGCTCGTGCTTTAGTTGAATTAAGCATGGATTCAAAACTAAAAAGGAAGGTTACAATGGAAATTCCAAATGTAGAAGGTAACAGTTTTACTACTGAAATTATTAACGTCGAATATAAATGGAAACATCCTCATTGTGGTGAATGTAATACTTTTGGACATGCTTTGCTTGAATGCTCAAATCGTGTTAAGGAGGTTGTTCGTAGCAATACAAACGTGGCAGCCAAGGCTGCTGATGATTCTACTTTTTTGCAAAAGCATGATGAAGGTTTCACTGAGGTAAGACATCGTAAGGATAAAGGTAGGAAGGTTGGGGTTCAAATGCCTCAACAAAAGCCGTTTCGTGGTATTGATATGGGTAGAGTATGATAAGGATTTATTTGATACGCTTTTAGGGGGTCATTTAAGCCCTAAATCGTGTTTTTATGGTCAAATATTACCTTAAATTGCTTCTTTTGCCATTTTAGGTACTTGGGACGTGATTTCTGGAAAATAGAGCAATTTAGAGCTTTTCGAACGTTTTTACGCTCAAGAATGAAGAAAACAAGAAAAGTCAAAAAAGTCAGGATTTTACACCTGATGGCGTCAGGTTTTGGAGCTGACGCCGTCACCTTATGGGAAGAATGGTGGATTTTTAACACGAGACGCCCCAGAAGAAAATGTCAAGTTTATACCTGACGGCGTCAGGTACAATTTTGCAAGTACGTCAGGTGTTAAGTCAAAGAGAGATGGCCCAGATGAACTAACTTGTCACGACCTCAGAAGGTGTCTTGGGCGATACGAAACCCTAGAACAAGGCTATCTGACGGCGTCAGGAGCTATAACCTGACACCGTCAGCTTTGTATCTCTATATATAGTTTAGGTTTTTTCATTCACAAAAGAGGTGGAACTTGTGGAACTTTGTAGGTCCGAATTTTACAACACTTTTAGGGTTTCTAACCCTATTTCCTTCCATGTTTAATTGAAAGATAAGTTTTCCTTTAATAATAAAATATGTCTATTTGTTATTTGATTAATTGTTTATCTTTTCTTTTCGTTAACATGCTAGCTTAGATCTTTTAGTGTTTTCTTAGATATAATGAAACCTAATTATTGATTATTGATTATTGGTTTGTTATTAATTGTTTGATTGATTGACTAACGTTAAGCTTAAGAAAACTAGTTAATCTCCTATACGGTAACATGCTTGAACGTCTTAAGAAACATAATCAGATGTGTACTACGGTTTTATTGATTGTATTTAACGCATGAGTAGTTGTTGATGATTCTATGATAGGACACTAAACATGTCATCATAAGAAGAAACAAATACTCATAGAGTTAGGGAAGGACGTACACGCCCCCATGACTGGTATTAAGGAATGCAATCCTACAATCAAACAATTGTAACAAATCAATAAATCAGTAAAAGATAATTAGGGAGTAGTGAAATCTAAGTAAACACAATTGTCTCCTATAAGTAATCCACCTCATTTATTTTCTTATTATTTTATTTTATTTTATTTTATTTTGTTTATTAGTTGTTTTTGGGTTAGTTGACTAGCAACCAATTCCGCCCAATTTTCCAAATACCCGAGATTTTACCGCTTTCATAAAATATAAAAATACAAAATAATCATCCCTCACCTTTAGACCTAGTTGATTTAGTTTTCAATCCTAACGACACTATTCCCCTAGTGAATGATCAATCCCCCGGTACTTGCCACTCACTACAATACACCGGTCAGGTACACTGCCTGGAGGATTGCAAGCTTCTCAAGATCCCTTGAGAAGTAAAACTTTTGCGAGTCCGCAATCCTGCATCAAAGGGGCTAAATTTAGCCCTTTAGAACCTAAGCTGAAGTATGTTCCGAAAATGCCGGATGCTACTAAGGAGAAAATCACTAAAGAAGCAATTGCTACATCGAACCCATTTGATGCTTTTGATATGGCCGACACTGATGATAATGGTATTCCTTGTGCTACAAGTGTTTCTCCTAAGGATGAGGTTGATTTGGAGTCTGGTAGTAAGAAGGAATGGAAAGTGATAAGTCGTACGGTGACTGGTTTATTTTAGTAATTTTCCATTATTATTATTATTATTATTATTATTATTATTATTATTATTATTATTATTATTATTATTATTATTATTATTATTATTATTTATTTTTTATTTTTTTATAAAACATCACTTTCATTAGAAACAAAACCATAGGATTACAAGAAATTAGTGGGGAGCCTCGAAAATATCTGGGCCCCCACACCTTTAGTAATAACAAAACTAATCCTACTAAAAATATGGATAGCAGCATGCACCCCAATGCCTTGAGTTATAGAAAACTTCAGGATCCACTTAAGTAAGGTCACCGCATCTGCCTCAAGTTTCCCAAAAGAGGAGAATGAGAAAGGGAGGAACCTATATCCAATATTCACACATTTGTTGTTGTTGTTGTTGTTGTTGTTGTTGTTGTTGTTACTATTGTTGTTATTATTATATATATATATATATATATATATATATATATATATATATATATATATATATATATATATATATATTAACATCACTTTATTAGAAATTCAAAGGATTACAAGAAATTAGTGGGAAGCCGAGATACTAACTAGGCTCTCACTCCTCTAGCTATAGAAAATATAATCATACTGAAGATATGAGCAACAACACGTGCTCCAATGTCTTGGGTCATCGAGAACTTTCGGATTCGCTTTAGTAGGGTCACAGCATCCTTCTCGAGTTCCCCAAAGGAAAGTACCCTTATAAGCAAAAAAATTTGTTCGCTACCCAGAAAAATAAATGATGGCAAGTATGATACATTTTTAAAATATTTATTCTTATCATCATCATCATCATCATCATCATCATCATCATCATTATTATTATTTTAATAATAACCATTGCTTTTCATTAGAAACATGAAAAATTACACAAAATTGGAGAGGAGTCTAGAAACAATCTGAGCTCCCACACCTTTCTGAATACAAAAACTAACTCGATGAACGATAAAAACACCACTCTTAATGTTATTTGAGTGGCTGATGGCAATAGACTTAATACGAGAAAGTGTATTCAAAGCTTCCGTCTCGAATTCCCCAAACGTAGAAAAAGCGAAAGGAACGAATTTGTATCCATTGTCTTCACATTTGGACGCATACTTCTTCCTTTTCTTCTCCACCGCATTACTCATAGCTACCCCAGGATCCACGAAGTCGCCCCAGTACCAGCAAAGGGAGAGACCCCAGTCACATCCAAGCAAGCATCTTTACCCTTTAAGTCAGTTGAATAATAGCAAATATGCAGGACGTAATTCCCTTCCTACCTCTGAAAGAAACCCTAGTGGAGCCTCCTTACGCACCATGATTCCCACCTTAGAGCATATATCAACAAGGATATCACGCACCAGATTATGCCTGAACTTTACTCCTACGTCACTCGAGCACCAGATTATTATTATTATTATTATTATTATTATTATTATTATTATTATTATTATTATTATTATTATTACTATTACTATTACTATTACTATTACTATTACTATTACTATTACTATTATTCAATGTGATTTTGTTATTGAAACATAATAATTTTACATAATGTCACAACTCACTATTTCAGGTCATTTCCCGAACTTTGGAAAAACACTATTCATCAAACACTATTCATCAAAACACTATTCATCAGTTTTCTATTCATTATTTTTGGTGTCAGTTTGACATTTCGAGAAGCATTCAAAAATTTTACTATTCACTGAACACTATTCATTGCGGGAAAAGATTTCATCATTCACGTGCATTACACGTTTCATCGTAAATTTAGTTTACGGGTATTCAAATTCGCGTAACCGGATTGGTTTAGGTGCGAATTCATTTCATTAGTGTTAAGGACATTGCATACGGACTAGAGACAGTCTGCATATCATCATAACAACATATTCATGTTATACCACTCTTAGGATTTTCAAATTTATATATTTGATACATTTAACGTTTTTACGTATAAGTCTTTATAGTAAACGTTAACACCCGGTTTATACACGACGAATATATCTAAATATTCCCACAATGGTCCCGACATATTTTTATATCCATTATATCATCATAAAAGTTATTACATTCATTTACCCAGTATTTTGGAATTTTACGTTTTCCAGTTCAGCGTTTTACGCGAATTACGCGTTTTTAACCTGCGTTTCTAGTTTTAACAATGTTCAAGCAACCCGATGGAACTTACCATTCATTTTTATTTTATTATGGAGTATTTTGACAAGTTTAGCCATTCTTTCAAGTTTCATATTTTTACGATGCCCGAATTTACGTTTCGCGGTTTAAAACTTTACGTTTTGCGATTAACGGAACCAAAACCGACTCCGTGAACTAGATTACCAAGCTTCCCACACACATTTAAGTAACATGTGCAGCCCCCCCCCCCCCCCCCCCCCCTCATTAGTCTTCACATTGACCATATAATTACAAGTATGCCATTGAAAATACATAAATATCTACCAAAAACACCTAAAACACTTAACATACATATTCTTAGAATCATAAAACTCATTTTCTCATCTCCTCCACCAAAACCCACGACCCAATATCAATCTCCATGATCAAGTGATCATTTTTCAAAGTACAAAGCATCAAAGTTGTTCATTTCATCATCCTAATCAAGAATCTTACAACAAAAACACAAGTAATCCAAGGTTTCTCATCATTTAATCACCTCATATTTCAAAGTGAGTTATCAAATTTATTTTCATGTTTTCATCTAATTAACATATGTATCTCATGGTATTCATGCTTAATTTCGTGCACAAACTAGTTATACCACTTTATTTTTGTATACTTTTTTAACATACAAACCCTAGATTTTGATTTAGGTGTTCCTTTGTTAAATTAACATGATTACTAGTGATTAGGAACCCATGGCACCCTAAGAAGGTGTATGGTAGGATTAGTATAGATTTGTGGTGTTTGCAAGAGATTTGGTTGAAGTTAAAACTAGTTTTGAACCTTGAAAATGGATTTCTAACAAGTAAATATACCTACTGTCCCATTTTATTAAATTCTGGAAAATCAGTACATACAAAGGAAACTTTGGCAAAATTTTTAGAAAATACTTTCAAAAACGAATCCGTAGGCGAAAGAACGGATTAAAACGAGTTTATAACGAAGAAGTTATGATTTTTGCAAGTTTATTGACGAAAACTATTTTCCGGAAAAATACATGCTGTTGGACGTTTTTCGTCGGACAAAACGAGGCTTTAGACGTAACCCGGAGGAGCCAAACTTTCCAAAATATATTACTACATACTAAGACGTAACCGTGGATATAAAGAACAAGTAAAACGGACTTATAACGACAAAGATATTCACGTTTGAATATCGGCAAAACTCATTTCATTTTGACAGCTTTTATAAATATTAACGCCAAAACTACGTAGTAACTCTAGATTTCTAAAATAATACCAAGTACCCAATTTTATAACTAATGAAGTATTAGTTATTACAAGTATATTTTTATCACTACAAGGCGTTATTTCAAGGATTTCAACCCGAGGATTTCAACACGAACATTGATACATATGATATATATATATATATATATATATATATATATATATATATATATATATATATATATATATATATATATATATATATATATATATATATAAGTATATATATTGCAACTAGCTTTATTTTTCTAATAGTCATATTTTTCCTAAGTCTTGGAAATGTATATTTTTGATAACAACAAGTATTTTTCAAAGAGTAGAGTGGTATAGGAATATGTGCATGGACATTCATAACATCATTTCATGATCTAAAGTAGATCGTACATCATTCATATTAGGTTGCGGCTAGTGTGCGCGCCTTGTTTTTCAGCTCATTACATGTTCATGGTACCATCATATCAGGTGAGTCATAGCCCCTACTATTTTAATTGTTTGATAAACTCTTTGGGGGAGATACATGCTTAAATAATTGATTTATACTTTCACAAGTTCTCTTAACGATATACATATTTCTGTGAGTTTCATAGCCCCGTTTTAATTCAATATTTTGATTTCAAATCCCACGGGGGAGAATACATTGCATTACTTATTTTTGTGTACATGCCTAAGTATAAAATTCCTTACATTGCTTAAGTTGCCTTATTATCACGTCAGGACAAGTCCCCTTTATTATTTCATGGACCGTTAATTAAGTTCCAAGTGAGAGTGAGTGAATAGATCTATTGAGGGTGACTCCTCCATCTGTGTTTGGGTTGCTCCAACAGAATTACAGATGCATTTCATGTCTTTATTATTAGAGTGCCTGATAAACACTCATTGGGGCCAAGTATCGTCTAGCTTCGGGGTCATGAGCTTAAGAGACAATGTAGCACTTTTGACATTTATGTCGGTTCACTTTATACTTGTGGCTATTGTACATACGAAAATTACTTATGGAATTACGATACTTTTCCACCACTATTACTACGGAATTGCGATGCCTTTGCATCAGCCTTATTACTGAAATACGATGCCTTTGCATCAAGTCTTATTACTGAAATACGATGCCTTTGCATCAAGTCTTACTACTGAAATACGATGCCTTTGCATCAACTTTATTACTGAATTACGATGCTTTTGTACCAAACTTATTACATTTGGCAGTGGGTTGTAAACACACAGGTTACAAGTCTCTTATGACGGGACTTGGAACTGAGTGGATTTACGATGCCTTTGCTGGGACAACTTCATCCATATGCATTACATTCTTTTTCACAAGACTCTATGAACTCACCAACCTCGTGTTGACACTTTAGCATGTATTTTCAGGTATTAAGCAACGGCACGCTACAGGAGGTTTTGGCAGGGCAGGGCATGGTCATAGAAGACTCTGATTTAATCATTTGGGGACCGTTTTTAACTATTTTAATGGCCTACTTCCGCACTACCTTTTAACAATGTAAAAAAATCAACATTTTGATTTAACTATTTTATTCTAAATGATTCAAGTGCAAACTATTTTTGAACTAGTGTTGTAATACCAATTGAGTTACACCCCAGCTACATGTATGCTTCCACTGGACCCGATTTTGGGGGTGTGACAGATTGGTACCAGAGCTTTGGCTATAGCGAACTAAGTGTTTTTAAAACCTAGACTATAGCTACTTTCAAGAAAACTTAACCCTATGACCGTCACGTGCCTGCCTGCCAAGCTGAAGCCTCATTTGTGGTTAGTTGCTGACATATGTGATGAGATTTATGTCTCATTACCTGATATATATTATATTCATTTATTATAGTTGTTTACTATAATTGTCTTTCATATAAGCATGTTCACGTATCATATATGTCACCGCATTATGTTTTCCTTGCATAGTTTCATCATTTGACCTCGAGTTTTGGTCACTTGCCTTAGCCTTTCAGAACGTCGTTGTATTCATGAAGGACATAGTATTAGTATGACTGAGCTGAGTATTTCAAAATTCATGGAACCTCGGTGGAATATAGACTGGTCATCTATATTCAACCCGGGATAGTGAGATATAGGCTAACCACCTATGTCTGACTCAGAGATGAATTTTGCAACACTGAGAATAGTTATAATAAAATTTTGTCTGGATTGAATCCTTTACTCATTTTCCAAATGTTTCATGCATGTGTGAGTATACCCTCGTTGTCAGAACATTCATACTTTTTATCACTTCGTGAACCGCCGCTTGGAAGCATGTCAATTGATCATTTCATTTCATGAACATTTACGTCTATGCACGATACACTTACATCACAATATTTTCTTTTATCACAATCTCATTTTGTTGCAGTTGTCACAGTCTCTTCCCTTCTCGCCATCATTATTATTTCCCTTTCCCATCCCCATATATATATAAGGAATTAGCTAACACTCTATAGATTCCGATGTCACTCATCGCACACTACTCCCTGTATTGATAAGTGGATATTATCAATGACCTTCCTAGGAAAGACTTTCCATACCATCTATAAGGAGAATCTCTCGGTACATTAAGACCATTTCAAAACTCAACAGAATTCCCAGGATATCACCAAACTATTCGAACCACTATCACTGGCCTGATCACCAAAAATTCTATCATCTAGAAAGTATTGGCTTGATTGAATTACAGGATTATTTTCGATACGAGTGCTCACTAAGCCACACCATAGAGATAAATCCAACCTCTTAACCGAGACTATAGATTGAACATGTCCTCACCAATAGACTTTATCCAAACATGTTAGACACCTATGCCTTTGTGCAGACATACATACCTGACTATTTTATCCTCTTAATACTTTCACTTTTAAATGGATTTTTCTCCAAACTACAGTTATACAAAACATATATCTTGTAAGAAATACTTTTCTGATGCACTTATTTTGATAAGCAAATTCCTTTTGGTTAATCCTTTACAAAACTATTGAATTGTTAGGAAATTTTAAACATCGATCTTTGGTAAACCATATTATCCACCTTATATTGAAAACTGTCCTATCTTGCATAACTATTAAATTTTGAAACATCAAGAAAAATGTTACTTGGAAAGCCGTTTGCTTAAACTTGTAGATTCATTTATTCAGGGAAGGCTTATGAACAAAACACACAATCTCAAAACAAACTTTGAAAATTAATCACTATATTACATCACTTATACACTTAGGATTTTGTGATTTGATGACATAGAGCTTGGGGAAAATCTTAGTAATGGAGACTAAGCATCGTAAGTGGAGAAAGACTCAATTTATGACATCCTGCGGAGGATCACAACCTTATCCTAATCTATTATTTTCAACAACACCCCTTTGACGGACTTAACCTTGTAAGTTTTCTACAAGATTCATGATATCCATTTCAATTATTTCTAATAGAGGAATTTAATTCACCTCAAACACCTAGCGATTACATTAAGATTTCTTTGGAACCACACCACCTATCATCTGCAGACCAATGGTCAGAATTAGAGAACGATTCAAACATAGGGAGATATGTTCAGAGCATGAGTGATTGACTCAAGAAATGGTTGGACTAACCAATTACCATAAATCAAATTCAGTTGCAACTATAGTTATCGCGCGAGCGTAGAGACTACACCATTTGAGGCACCCTATGGTCGAAGTGCCAACATTCATTGACGGATCGAAATTTGGAAAAGCCCAACTCACTAGTCCAGTAAGTATTCTTGAAATAACCAGAAATTTCCTACAAGTCAAGAATCAGTTACAAGTTCAATAAGTTGTAAACCATTAAAACTTCATGTTGTTAGGCAGAGTTATGTTAAAAGTTCTGCCTAGGAAAGGCATGATATCATTCAGAAAACTTGGAAAGTTAAACCCGAGATACACTGAACCATGTAATATTTCAGACAGAGTAGGCCTAGTGGCCGTCAGACTTGAGCCTTGTTAGAGAACAACAGGATTACACAACCACGTATTATCATCTTTTCAGAATTGTCACTCATAATTTCATTTGGAAAGGAATCCAACCCAAAGTCAAACATAAACCTTGCAGGAGAACAAGTACAAATCATGGACAGTTAGGTCAAACAGTTGAAGCAGAGTCGAATTCCTATCATTAGAGTTCGCTGGAATTCTCGAATATCATCACCTTTTCACCAATATGTTTTCAGAAACCAACATAAACTGAACTTCAGGACGAAGTTCCTTTTAGAGGGGAAGACTGTCACAACTCACTATTTCAGGTCATTTCAGGTCATTTCCCGAACTTTGGGAAAACACTATTCATCAAACACTATTCATCAAAATACTATTCATCAGTTTACTATTCATTATTTTGGGTGTCAGTTTGACATTCCGAGAAGCATTAAGAAATTTTACTATTCACTGAACACTATTCATTGCAGGAAAAGATTTCATCATTCACGTGCATTACACGTTTCATCGTAAATTTAGTTTACGGGTATTCAAATTCGCGTAACCGGATTGGTTTTGGTGCGAATTCATTTCATTAGTGTTAAGGACATTGCATACGGACTAGAGACAGTCTGCATATCATCATAACAGCATATTCATGTTATACCACTCTTAGGATTTTCAAATTTATATATTTGATACATTTAACGTTTTTACGTATAAGTATTTATAGTAAACGTTAACACCCGGTTTATACACGACGAATATATCTAAATATTCCCACAATGGTCCCGATATATTTTTATATCCATTATATCATCATAAAAGTTATTACATTCATTTACCCAGTATTTTGGAATTTTACGTTTTCCAGTTCAGCGTTTTACGCGAATTACGCGTTTTTAACCTGCGTTTCCAGTTTTAACAATGTTCAAGCAACCCGATGGAACTTACCATTCATTTTTATTTTATTATGGAGTATTTTGACAAGTTTAGCCATTCTTTCAAGTTTCATATTTTTACGATGCCCGAATTTACGTTTCGCGGTTTAAAACTTTACGTTTTGCGATTAACGGAACCAAAACCGACTCCGTGAACTAGATTACCAAGCTTCCCACACACATTTAAGTAACATGTGCAGCCCCCCCCCCCCCCCCCCCTCATTAGTCTTCACATTGACCATATAATTACAAGTATGCCATTGAAAATACATAAATATCTACCAAAAACACCTAAAACACTTAACATACATATTCTTAGAATCATAAAACTCATTTTCTCATCTCCTCCACCAAAACCCACGACCCAATATCAATCTCCATGATCAAGTGATCATTTTTCAAAGTACAAAGCATCAAAGTTGTTCATTTCATCATCCTAATCAAGAATCTTACAACAAAAACACAAGTAATCCAAGGTTTCTCATCATTTAATCACCTCATATTTCAAAGTGAGTTATCAAATTTATTTTCATGTTTTCATCTAATTAACATATGTATCTCATGGTATTCATGCTTAATTTCGTGCACAAACCAGTTATACCACTTTATTTTTGTATACTTTTTTAACATACAAACCCTAGATTTTGATTTAGGTGTTCCTTTGTTAAATTAACATGATTACTAGTGATTAGGAACCCATGGCACCCTAAGAAGGTGTATGGTAGGATTAGTATAGATTTGTGGTGTTTGCAAGAGATTTGGTTGAAGTTAAAACTAGTTTTGAACCTTGAAAATGGATTTCTAACAAGTAAATATACCTACTGTCCCATTTTATTAAATTCTGGAAAATCAGTACATACAAAGGAAACTTTGGCAAAATTTTTAGAAAATACTTTCAAAAACGAATCCGTAGGCGAAAGAACGGATTAAAACGAGTTTATAACGAAGAAGTTATGATTTTTGCAAGTTTATTGACGAAAACTATTTTCCGGAAAAATACATGCTGTTGGACGTTTTTCGTCGGACAAAACGAGGCTTTAGACGTAACCCGGAGGAGCCAAGCTTTCCAAAATATATTACTACATACTAAGACGTAACCGTGGATATAAAGAACAAGTAAAACGGACTTATAACGACAAAGATATTCACGTTTGAATATCGGCAAAACTCATTTCATTTTGACAGCTTTTATAAATATCAACGCCAAAACTACGTAGTAACTCTAGATTTCTAAAATAATACCAAGTACCCAATTTTATAACTAATGAAGTATTAGTTATTACAAGTATATTTTTATCACTACAAGGCGTTATTTCAAGGATTTCAACCCGAGGATTTCAACACGAACATTGATACATACGATATATATATATATATATATATATATATATATATATATATATATATATATATATATATATATATATATATATAAGTATATATATTGCAACTAGCTTTATTTTTCTAATAGCCATATTTTTCCTAAATCTTGGAAATGTATATTTTTTATAACAACAAGTATTTTTCAAAGAGTAGAGTGGTATAGGAACATGTGCATGGATATTCATAACATCATTTCATGATCTAAAGTAGATCGTACATCATTCATATTAGGTTGCGGCTAGTGTGCGCGCCTTGTTTTTCAGCTCATTACATGTTCATGGTACCATCATATCAGGTGAGTCATAGCCCCTACTATTTTAATTGTTTGATAAACTCTTTGGGGGAGATACATGCTTAAATACTTGATTTATACTTTCACAAGTTCTCTTAACGATATACATATTTCTGTGAGTTTCATAGCCCCGTTTTAATTCAATATTTTGATTTCAAATCCCACGGGGGAGAATACATTGCATTACTTATTTTTGTGTACATGCCTAAGTATAAAATTCCTTACATTGCTTAAGTTGCCTTATTATCACGTCAGAACAAGTCCCCTTTATTATTTCATGGACCGTTAATTAAGTTCCAAGCGAGAGTGAGTGAATAGATCTATTGAGGGTGACTCCTCCATCTGTGTTTGGGTTGCTCCAACAGAATTACAGATGCATTTCATGTCTTTATTATTAGAGTGCCTGATAAACACTCATTGGGGCCAAGTATCGTCTAGCTTCGGGGTCATGAGCTTAAGAGACAATGTAGCACTTTTGACATTTATGTCGGTTCACTTTATACTTGTGGCTATTGTACATACGAAAATTACTTATGGAATTACGATACTTTTCCACCACTATTACTACGGAATTGCGATGCCTTTGCATCAGCCTTATTACTGAAATACGATGCCTTTGCGTCAAGTCTTATTACTGAAATACGATGCCTTTGCATCAAGTCTTACTACTGAAATACGATGCCTTTGCATCAACTTTATTATGAATTACGATGCTTTTGTACCAAACTTATTACATTTGGCAGTGGGTTGTAAACACACAGGTTACAAGTCTCTTATGACGGGACTTGGAACTGAGTGGATTTACGATGCCTTTGCTGGGACAACTTCATCCATATGCATTACATTCTTTTTCACAAGACTCTATGAACTCACCAACCTCGTGTTGACACTTTAGCATGTATTTTCAGGTATTAAGCAACGGCACGCTACAGGAGGTTTTGGCAGGGCAGGGCATGGTCATAGAAGACTCTGATTTAATCATTTGGGGACCGTTTTTAACTATTTTAATGGCCTACTTCCACACTACCTTTTAACAATGTAAAAAAATCAACATTTTGATTTAACTATTTTATTCTAAATGATTCAAGTGCAAACTATTTTTGAACTAGTGTTGTAATACCAATTGAGTTACACCCCAGCTACATGTATGCTTCCGCTGGACCCGATTTTGGGGGTGTGACACATAAAGTTCGATGTGAGTTGTGACACAAGCTGTGCTTCTATTCCTTTTTGAATACAAAATCATATTTTATAAAAGATAAAAATATCACTCTTAACATTATTTGAGTGACTATTGGCAATAGACTTAATATGTAAAAATGTGTCTAAAGCCTCCATATCGAATTCTTTGTATGAACTTGTATCTGTTGTCCTCACATTTGGATGCATAATTCCTCTTTTTCTTCTCCACAACATTGTGCAAGGCTACTCTAAGAGCCTATGAAGTCGCCCCAATACCAGCAAACGGAGAGATACTGGTCACATCCAAGGATGCATCTTTACCATGGAGCCAATTAAATAATAACAAGTCTGCAGGCCGTAACTCCTTCATATCCTCCGAAAAGGAACCCTATTAAAGCCTCCTCACGTACCATGATCCCAACCTTGGAACATATATCAACAAGAATATCACACACCAGATTATGCCTGAACTTCACCCCCACTTTACTAAAGTAGTGGATCGCGTGATCCCCCCATTGGTCCATACGATGCACATTGCAACTCGGGTAAAGGCTACCTTCAGAGAAAATGGGCATAGTAAGCCTATAACACAACATAGATCGGAATTGGTGATAGTTCATCCTTTGTCCCAACCCCTCAATAGGGATGGTGAAAAGAAAATCCTATGCATGTGGGGGCGTGAATGCAACTGAGAATAACCACCTGATGTGGACTTACCGAGTACTTAGAAACAAGGTCTTTCTAAATGACACAAAAGTAACTGTAATACCTCAAATTTTAAAACATGCAAAATGACCAAAATGCCCTTAAGTTTTAAAATTTATAATAACACTTAATTAATACCAAATAAATCCTAAAAATTTGAAATTTTGCAACATATGATCACAATGAATTAAGTAAGAATAAAATTTGTCACTTTGGTAAAATAACAATATTTTCTGCATAATATATACGTAGGTTGATATATATATATATATATATATATATATATATATATATATATATATATATATATATATATATATATATATATAATTAAAATAAAAACAAATCCTAAATTAAATAGGAAACTTGTATAATCTTTTATTTGGAACTTATCACAATAATATTCAGCCAAGATAAGTATTGTACCCTATATATAAACATTGTACACGTTTTATAAGTTTTAAAATCCCTAAATTGGTTTATAAAACAAACCGACTATCCCTAAAACCAAATTCAGTCGACAGAAAAGTTTTCACAGCGCCTAAATAATTTTCCTGCTCTTTTATAAGTTCAAAGAAGGTGAGAGAAATAGAGGTTGCAATTTTGGGTGAACGAATCAAGCCAAGGGTTTTAAATTGAGTCGGTTTGTTCTAGCGAGAAGAATAAATTCATTCGGCCTCATTCACACGTCCTAAAATCTTTCTGGTATTTTTCTAGTATCCTATATATCATATATAATCAGTATAAATTGCTGGAATTGAACCATGCATATTAATTTGATCATACAAATTTATATAAGCTAAAAACCCTAAAATCGAACTATAAATATGAAAGCAGCTATGCAAATTTTGTAAGCTTTGAATATATTTTATTCAGCTCCTTATTACATCATATAACATTAGAAAAATAGTTCTTGTAATTTTCGAAGCCTAGAAACTAAGTTTGGATTTGTTTTTATAATCGGTTTAAAAAAAATAAAAAGAAAAGAAAAGGAAAAAGGAAGCGTGCAAGCTAGGGTTAGGGTTTTGGTATTGAATCTGGTGTAATTAATGTATTTTAAGGTTGAATTTAATTCTAGTAATGATTAGGTAAATTTAGGGTTAGGGTTTGGTGGATTTTTGTATAACCGATTGGATATTAAAAAGTATAAGGGTGTGTTTTGTAATTTTATAAACTTAAGGATTATTTTTGTAAAGTATATTGGATCAGGGGTAACTATATAAAATTAGTACAAGGGTGGGAAGTGTAAGTTTTGTAATTAGAAGGATTAAATTGTAGGTTATACTATATAAAGGGTACGGATTATATGTAATTAAAGGTTTAAGGATTAAATTGTAATTTACGTAATTAAAGGTTTAATTTGTAAAATTATTGAAATTAAAGGGTTAGAATTGTGAATATGGGAAAAATTATGGATTATTGTACAAATATGGAAAATGTAATATTTACAATTTAGAACTTGACTTTGTAATAATTACATACTAAACCCTATACTTTTGAAAGTTGACATGTTTTACTTTAAACTGTAATTAATTGTCATAATGAAACCCTAATTCCATAATAATGATTTATTTAAAGACTTAACCTAATTTTAATGTTAAATCTTTCTTATTAATTTGGGAAAATCTACTAAATATAGAAAGTTACTAAACATAGAAAGTTACTAAATATGAGAAGTTACTAAATATGTAAAGTTACTAAAAATGGAAAGTTGATTAAAAGGATGAATTTGATTTAAGATAAAGTTATTAATAATAAAATATCATGTGTAGATTTCTCAAGAAGGGTATTACTTCCTCATTTGATCTTTCTACTTCTGTCAGCTTTGCTTTTGGTTGAGGTACGGATATTCTGACCTTATTCTTAAGGTTTCCTTTGTGATATGCACCTTTGATATGAAACCTCTGATTTGAATCTTTCTGTTTTGAAACCTTCTGTTTGAACCTTTGACATGAAAACTTTACTTCTGAACTTTCTGATGTGACAATTATATTTTGAACCTTTATTATGAACCTTTTGTTACCTGAGCTTCACTAGGCATGGGGGTTCCATGTCCGTGTTAGGGATGCACCTCTGACATGACTCTAGGGCAGTAGAGTGATGTTCTGCCACATCCCTTGGTTTGGCTGCATATATTTATCTGTTGGGAAGGGTCGTATGGATGCATCCTAGATCAGTTTCTGTAATCTGTTATCTGGTAAATGTGGCTATGTGTGCAATACACGTCCTTCACAAATTCAGGGAGCTAGCAACTTCATTATGTTGCCTTATATGTGTTTATGATATGTTTATGATCTGTTTCTGAGCTCATGGTATTATTATGGTTCTGATTCTATTTTTACAGGTGACTGTATTGTAGAACCGTAGAGGGGGGGTGAATATGGTTTCTTTGACTTTTTAGATGTTTAAAAACTTTAAGCCAAAGAGAACACCAAGTGGATGTACAATAATCCAACTACCACTAACACAACCAAAGTATATAAAGCAAGTAAAAACACAACAATATATACTGGTTCAGGATCGGGGGTTTATACCATCCGTACGTCCAGTTACGAATTTGCGACTCTGATACTATTCACTAGTATAATCCTTTCGGTGGACTACAAACCGTTACAATTCACTCCACCGATATTCACCAATATCGATGCTCACAAAGAAGGAGTTACTCCCACAGTATTCCGCCCTTAGAAACCACCCAAAAGAATCTCACGATTCGACTTCTCCTAAGGATCACAAAGATCACTACCAAGACTTCATACCGGAAGTATCAAACCCCAACTAGATCCCCAATGATCTAGGCTTGGTCACCAAGACACAAGACTTCCCTTACAAACAATTGAATGAATGAATAAGTGTTTGTTCAACCAAGCCCTAACCTAACCTAGAGACTCGATTGTAGTAGAAAGGGTAAAGATAAGAAGACCCTCGACACAATCACAAGAGTGGATTAGGTTCTTGTGATTCTTCCCTTGCAAGGAGATGTGTTCTTTCAAAGATGTTAGAGTGAGAATCAAGAACACAAGATTAGAGATAGAGAGATTTGAGAGTGTTTAGAGAGAAAGAATGTAGAGAGAAAGAATAATGGCAAGGGGTGAGGAATACAAGAGGCAAGGTATGTATTTATAGACCAAGAACCCGAACTTGGGAAATTTTACCGAGGCCGGCGCGTAAACTCCCAATTGTAGTTCACACTAAACCTTAACATTAATCAATCTAAGGTTTACCAACTCGAATAGCCAATTTGGAAAATGTTTTGTGAAGTGTTTATAAGAAAACCAAATACCAAGGGTAGAAAGTGTAGATAGGGTAATTTGGAAGGGGTAGAAATGTTATTCCTCACATGGCGTAAAAAAGAGAGAAAGAATATGCCAAGGTATATTCCATCCTTGGGGGGAAAGTGTAGGATGGATGGTTGAGATGAGATGGTTTGAATTTGATGGTTGAGATCAAAGGAGCCTACGTTTGGATTTCAAATAATTCGCATGTGGGGAAAATGGATGGTTGAGATGTGTTTATTTGAAATAGATGACTAGGATCAAAGGGAACCTATGTTTGGATTAAGAAGGGATATTCCAAAGGAATATGCTTTGCTTAGGGGGAAAGGGTGAATCAATGGTTGAGATGGTTTTGGTTTGAAATAGATGGCTTGGATTAAACACATGTGATGGTATAGAGAGGAGAGTGGATGGATGGTTGAGATGTGTTTTAGTTTGAATTGGATGGTAGAGATCAAAGGGAGCCTCCTTTGGTTTTCAAGTAATTCCCATGTGTTGAATATGGAGGGTTAAGATGTGTTGTAAGGGAATGGATGGTTGAGATGTAGAGTGTGTAAGGAAATGAGTTGGATTGTGTAAGGGAATATGTAAGAGTATAACATATTGTGTAAGAGAATATATGATTTGGATATGATTGGATATGGTTGATACGGGGGATTGCGCCCTCGCAACAGGTTTTACCTCTCAAGGGATCTTGAAACCAACCCCCACCAGGCAATGTACCTGATCGTTGTAGTATAGTATAGTGACAAGTACCGGGGGATTGATCGTTCAACTCAGGAATAGTGTCGCTTGGATTAGAAAGCCTACTAAACTAGGTCTAGAGGTGAGGGATGATTCTTTTTGTATTTTTTATATTTTATGAAAGCAATTAAAATCTTGGGTTTTGAAGGAGTGGGTGGAATTCGTTGCTAGCCAACTAACCCAATTAACTAAAGATGCAATCAAAATAAAGTAACAGAAATGAAAATTAAACTAATGTACTAATGTGGTGGAAACAATAATGAGAAAAGTTGTGTTTACTTAGATTTCATTACTCCCTATATATCTTTTACCGGTTGATTATCATGTTACAATTGCATGGATGACGGGTTATATTCCTTAATACTAGTTGTAGGGCCGTGTACAATATTCCCTAAATCTATAAGATCCTACTTCACTCCTATGTCGAGCCGACTAAAAGCTCCTAACATGGGATCATTATAATTCACTTATGCATTAAATACAACCAAATATCGTAGTACACCTCCGATCATGTTTCTTAAGACGTTCAAGCAAGTTACCAATGGAAGTCTGCCAGTTTTCTTAAGCCTAACATCGAATACAATCATCCGTAACAATTATAAACAAACAATCAACCAATAATCAACATCTACGTTTCACTACATCTAAGCAAACACAATAAAAACCTAGCCTAACATGTTAAAAGAAAGATAAACATAAGATAGAATCAAACAATACATAGACATATTGAATGATTATTAGAGAACTTATCTTTATTAAAACATGGAAGAAAGAAGGGTTTGAAACCCCTTCAATATGCAGGAAATTCGACCTAGGGTTTGTGTTTAGTATTTCACAATTTGTTCCAGACTTTACAATGAAAAATTAGAAAAATATATATAGACTAAGCATCCTGACGGCGTCATGTATTAGCCTCTGACGCCATCAACTCGCCACCAAGTTGAAATTCGTATTGCCTAGATCCAGTCTTGACACCTTCATGTAGAAATATGCTCTGGGCTGTCACTTGTATTTGGACCCTGACGGCCTTGGTGACCCCGCCGTCAAGCCAATAACACTGGAAACACTCTGGGCCGTCAAGTTATAATTTCCACATCCACCTCTTTTGCCACTCTTAACGCTGTCATGTGTTGTGGCTTGACATCGTCAGGTACTGTTCCAGCAAGGAATTTTGAGACTTTGCCGTTTTCTTCACTTTTATGCTCCAAAAACGTCCAAAATGCTTCCTTTTTCAGATTTCTCCTCAAAAGTACCTTAAATGACAAAAGGAACGATTTAGGGCAATATTTGATCAAATAATTACGAATTCAGGCTTAAATGACCCCTTAAAAGCGGTACACTTTTCGCCTCATCAAATGCCCTTACACTTGAGATTTGCTTGTCCTCAAGCAAATGCGCTTTTATTCTAATCAAAATATAAGTTAGGGGTCATTTAACACTTATATAAAAGTAATTACAACAAATAATCGTTCCACTAAAAACCAAAAACAAGCACGGAGGTCATACACTAGCACCTCACAAATAGTGTTTAGATACTCACATCTCTCGGGTGTAATAAAGTATATATCACAATATGGAAATGGAAAACATCTCTCACTACATGTCATAGCAAATAGATTACCATAGGCTTGGGAAAGGATCAAACCTCCACCACTTGGCGTAAGCACCTAGGATAAACTATCAAAGAGGTCTTTTAAAGGGTTATAACGTTAGGTGTAGGGATAAAGAAAACACGGTTTTGTTAGATAAAGGCAATATTTACTGGTGGCGAGTTAATCATCTTGGTTAATTACATGTACAATATAGCGTTGCTAAGCCAAGACTCGACTCGACTTAAGCTAATAAATTGAAAATAACAAGAACTTAAAAATAAATATAGAATAAAACGGGATGGTAGTCCGTATGTTTTTCTCTTTATATATATATATATATATATATATATATATATATATATATATATTTTTTTTTTTTTTTCTTTTTCTTGATTTTTTTGATCTTTTTTTTTTTTTTTTTTTTTTTTTGTTTTTTTTTTTGCGTATACTTTTACCCTACCATCCAAAATAATATATCATAGGGAATGTACATTCCCCTTACACTTGAATTTTTACATACTTTACAATAAACTATTCTAATTACTCGAATCAAGATAATCAAAACACTTGGAGTACTTTTTAAGAATAACGCACATATGGGGGTAATAATTTGATGTTCTTCCCCATTACTCCATAACACTAGTACTTTACCCATGAGTCCCAATCATTCCAAAACAATATGTACAAGATACGACTCGACTTAGCAACCATGTAATCAATTAGATAATTAACTAAGGGTTTAAACAAATAACAATAATGCACTAAAGATGAGTGCATATACGGAAGGCTAAGACGATTTGGTTGCACATTTTGGTGGGTTGTAACAAATTCTTCCTTTAAGTAAGATTCTTAATGTTAGAAACGAAAAGATAGGCTCGGAGGGGTGTAGTAGGGGTATCGTGTACTAAAAATGAGTACAACGCAAAGGTGTAGGAAAAATTAATTGACTTTACTAGTCAAGTAATATGACTTAAATGGTCAAGTAATTATGATACGGGTTTAACACAAGGGTGATCCTAATGCCTCTTATCATGTAGTAAATCCTAACTACACGAATGTAGTCTCAATAGCGGTCTCGGGATGCATCACTATCGCAAGTTCTAGAATCTAAAAGCTACCGGTACACTCATAAGCACTAATAATGAATGCTTTTCCTATCAAATCTAAAGGCGAACCTCACATATTTGGGTGGAAATTTTTTTTAAGTGGTACGGTTTTGTGCTAGTCATACAACTCCTATCCATGAGACGCTTGTTAAGGCTAAAGTTTCAATCCTAAATGTTATAAAAAAATTTAAATTTGGCGCTAAAATTACACTAACAAGTATTTCTCTTAGTTTTAGTACACACCTACTATCGAACTAACAAACTCAAGTGCAATTGTATCCTATAATGTATCATCATTTACCCTCCTCTTACACTTAGGATGAACATTGTCCCCAATGTTCAATTAAAGGATGTAAAAGTAAAACAGGTAAAAGAATGAAAACAAATACTCCCCTGATTCGTTCGATGTGAATAGTGTGTCAAAAAGGTTAGATCTTCCTCCAAGAAAATGAACATTGAAAGCTTTCCTCCAGAAATATAAATCATCTTCTTGTCATATATAACCTGTTAAACCTGAGAAAACAATCAAGGCAAACCTCGCGTAAAATCGGCGACAATCTATATATATACTAACAAATCCTAGAAAGCAAATTAAGATATAATGCTTGTGGAATGAATGTTTGCAGATTTCCTGGAGTTTATAAAACTAAAGAATCAACAAAAACTTTAAGACTCCGGTTTAAACAAAACTCGCAAAATTTTTCAGAATTATAGTACCTGACGCCGTCAGGTTGTAACTCTTGACGCCGTCAGAATGTTCCTGGAAAAATCTTATGTTAAGTTTCCGGAAAATTTCTGGAAAAACTTATGCCTTATTTCCTGGAAAATCCTGCAAAACATCATTATGACTCGATACAATCATTTGACTCTAACAATTACTAATATACATGCTTATTTAATATTGTGGCGAATCATGATCATTTTCGTTCTTATAAACAATTTTGGGTCTCCCTTACACTTAGCAATTGCAAAATACATTTATATGTAATTAAGACGAAGTTAAAAACAAAATAAAGCATTTTCACAAATTATTTTGAAACATGATTTACCAACAATAAAAATAAAACATGGATACGGAAACAAATAACATCAAACAAATAAAAATCAAACAAATAAAAACAAACTAAACATGGGTTGCCTCCCAAGAAGCGCTTTTCTTTATTAACGAGTCTTGTAGCTAGACTCAAGGTCATGGGCTATTACGTGACCTCGTCATTGGTCACATTATCTAGGTCATCCTCAATCTTAGTTTTGTATTCCGGACCCGATTGTAAATGCTCTTTATAAAGACCAACCACCTTTTTCTCAATTGCTCCTATAATCCTAGTGACAAATTCCCTATCAACTTTATATTTTGGCCCTAGAGTTAATCAATCCTTATAGAAAAGGCTCTTCTTCTCCCACACATAATCCATGCCCTTTTTCTTGTCCTCTTCATTGATGTCCTCAAAAGCACCAATGTTATCCATATCAAATCGAGGCACAAAACGAAAATTCCTTCATTCTATTAGGCATCCTATATGTGATCTTATCAGTTTCACTAGTAAATCCAATCGTCCCTTCTATCCCATCATGTTCTAACTTGGACTTTTCAACAAATGGCTTACCTAATACAACATGAGATAAGCGGCAATCAATAACACTAGCTAAGTCTTCAACAACCATAAAGTCAATGATATAAGTAAAGTTCCCAACGAAGACATGTAGACCTTTAATTCTCCCAACAAAGTTACAAACTCCACCGGGGTATTTGGGATCTTTTCTAGGCCCGAGTCTTGTTTTTACTATATCATTATAAACACATGAGGACATAATATTGATTGGGGATTCAAAATCAATGTAAGCGTTGTCAATGTACTTATACCCAATCATACATGGTATCTTAACATTCTTAGGATCACCTCTCTTTATCTTAGGGTCAATTCTAGTAAAAGGAGGTCGAGGATTATCAACAGGATTATTATAGTACGCAGTCTCCTCCTTAGTGGGATATAGATTGAAATAATCATCCGGTTTCGGATCTATCTCCCCTTCCTCAAGTTCCTTCACATCCTCAACAACAACCTCAAAACTATTAGATCCTAGGTCCTTATTTGAATATAAGGCGGTTGCTAGGTCACTAAATGCATGATCGAGCTCAACATTGATCAACCTATTAAGTTCCCTAAGTTCCCTAATCTCATTCTCAATCTGTTCACACAACAAAGCAAGATCACTAGGGGAAAGGGGTGGATTCGCGTTTTCCATAATGGCCAACGGAATAGTCAATGAATTTAATTTACTAACAAAGGCACGAAGAAAAAGATAGACTAAAGGAAACCTAATAAATAAAAATAAAAATCTTACTAGAAAGGAATCTAGTAAGTAGACCTAATAAAAAGAAACTCTAACCTAGATAATAACTATTCCGCGGGCTGTGGCGCCAAAAACTTGATAAGGGGGATTGCGCCCTCGCAACAGGTTTTACCTCTTAAGGGATCTTGAGAAGCTTGCAACCCCCACCAGGCAGTGTACCTGATAGTTGTAGTATAGTATAGTGACAAGTACCAGGGGATTGATCGTTCAACTCAGGAATAGTGTCGCTAGGAATAGAAAGCCTACTAAACTAGGTCTAGAGGTGAGGGATGATTCTTTTTGTATTTTTTTATATTTTATGAAAGCAATTAAAATCTCGGGTTTTGAAGGAGTGGGCGGAATTAGTTGCTAGCCAACTTACCCAATTAACTAAAGATGCAATCAAAATAAAGTAACAGAAATAAAAATTAAACTAATGTACTAATGTGGTGGAAACAATAATGAGAAAAGTTGTGTTTACTTAGATTTCATTACTCCCTAGATATCTTTTACCGGTTGATTAGCTTGTTACAATTGCATGGATGACGGGTTATATTCCTTAATACTAGTTGTAGGGCCGTGTACAATATTCCCTAAATCTATAAGATCCTACTTCACTCCTATGTCGAGCCGACTAAAAGCTCCTAACATGGGATCATTAGAATTCACTTATGCATTAAATACAACCAAATATCTTAGTACACCTCCGATCATGTTTCTTAAGACGTTCAAGCAAGTTACCAATGGAAGTCTGCCAGTTTTCTTAAGCCTAACATCGAATACAATCATCCGTAACAATTATAAACAAACAATCAACCAATAATCAACATCTAGGTTTCACTACATCTAAGCAAACACAATAAAAACCTAGCCTAACATGTCAAAATAAAGATAAACATAAGATAGAATCAAACAATACATAGAAATATTGAATGATTATTAGAGAACTTATCTTTATTAAAACATGGAAGAAAGAAGGGTTTAAAACCCCATCAATATGCAAGAAATTCGACCTAGGGTTTGTGTTTTGTATTCCACAATTTGTTCCAGACTTTACAACAAAAAATTGGAAAAATATATATAGACTAAGCATCCTGATGGCGTCATGTATTAGCCTCTGACACTGTCAACTCGTCGCCAAGTTGAAATTCGTATTGCCTAAATATGCTCTAGGCCGTCACTTGTATTTGGACCCTGACGGCCTTTGTGACGCCGTCAGGCCAATAACACTGGAATCACTCTGGGCCGTCACGTTATAATTTCCACATCCACCTCTTTTGCCACTCTTGACACCGTCATGTGTTGTGGCTTGACGTCGTCAGGTACTGTTCCAGCAAGGAATTTTGAGACTTTGCCGTTTTCTTCACTTTTATGCTCCAAAAACGTCCAAAATGCTTCCTTTTTTAGATTTCTCCTCAAAAGTACCTAAAATGACAAAAGGAACGATTTAGGGCAATATTTGATCAAATAATTACGAATTCGGGCTTAAATGACCCCTTAAAAGCGGTACACTTTTCGCCTCATCAATGGGGGTATTTGTCTTCTGTAGAAATGAGATTATGAGAAGATTAAGAAGTAATCTAATTGTCATTAAGAAGAAAAGGTTTAGACAATTAAGATTATAAGTTGAGAAAATCATAGGTTACTTATAAGTTCAAGTAACATAACGTCGAGAATCCATAGTTTCATATCTCGTGACTTTCCACGACTCGACGTTCTCAACTAATACCTTGGTTCAAACAAGTTAAGTGCTTTGCCTTGATGTAAAGCATAACCCAAGTGGGAAAGGATGCGTTTAAGCAAAGTGACCTTTAACTTAATTTGACTAATAAAGGAGTAAACCCGTTACGTAATTAGAGAAGAAGTAAGCACAGGATATCAGCATATGGATGCTCTCACATGATGTTACGTGAAATATATAAGCTCCCTAAGTTTAGAAAAGCCTTGGCTAGAGACGATAGTTAGAAAACATGAGTTAGCATTTTCCCGTAAACGAGTGTTTTAAAAGTAGGATCTCTCAAGTCTCAAAACTCGTTTCGAGTGTTCTCAATTAAGCACATAACATATTCATACCTGTATTGAAAGATCCACATTTGTCGGGTAAGGGGAAAGCCGACTTTCAAATTTCCCCCGGAACCATACAGTGTCCTGGCGCATCACCCACGCGTTGACGCGCGGGCAGCGCGCCAAGAGCAGATATGGGCTCCGGGAATTTGGCTAACGTTTGTTATTTTATGTGTTTCGATGGTTTATTTGTCATCATTAAAACATAAAGAGATTTTGATCGTGTTGCCTCAACAATCTCCCCCTTTTTGATGATGACAAATAAAAACCGAAAGCAAATAAAATTACAAAACTTAGCGAAGACAAAGCACGCCTTTTGTGTAGCTTGCGTCTTGACCTTTGCCTTGTAATTTGGTGAAGCCTTTATCATTTCTTGAATGGTCTTCACGCTCTTGCTTTCTTTCTCCCCCTTTTGTAGAATAAAAAAGGTGGGACTACCAATCAAGCCAGGTTTAGAAATTGGGCCTATGGGATAAATGAGCTAGCTTGTATGTGCTCCCGGATGTGCTCCCCCTTGAACATAGCTCCCCCTAGATCGTTGCTCCCCCTTGTTTCAAGGCGGGGATCCATGGGTCAAGAGCCTCACCTTTGCGGTGGCCTAGCTACACATAGAAATCACAACATGCAACAAACGAGAAATCCTTACATGTGAAAGTTCCAAAAATGGGTTAGGTTACCATTTGGATACTTGCAACATGGGTTAGTCCTCATAACAATACGTATATATGTGTATATGTTTGTCCAATTTAATTAGATTTTATAAAGATTATCCCTTTATGACTTTTATAGACCGAATGATGAGCAAGAGCAATACTATATATGTATATATTCATATGAGTATTATTATAACATAACACAAGCATTTTATTTCATAGAAGAAACATGGGTCATACAACCAACTAAGCAACAACACTTAAAAAATCCTAGAACTCCTAGGAAAAACTACAACATCTTATGAATAGATCTCAAAACTCAAGAGAGTCCATTGTGAAAGATTCTTCCATTGGGGTCACATCATCAACTTCAATCATTCTAGATTGATCATGTGGGTACTTGCTCTTAATGTGGTCAAAGATGTGTGACAAGAGTCTAGCATATTGAAGTGGCTCCTTATTGTAGTCCAAAGCTTCCATTCTTTTTGCTATAAAGTAAGCAAAGTTGAATGGAGTCTCGGTCATAATACAATAGAGCATGTACCCAACAACGATGGGTAACTTCTCTTGAGGTTCCACCTCCATAAACACATTCTTCAACAAGACCTCCGCCCAAGGCATCAATTTGACGTGAAGTTGATATTTGTTCCAATGTTCGAATGGAGCCTTCTCACATTGGTAGTCGGGTTGTAGAATAGTATTTTGAATGACGACGGCATGAATTGGGGCCACTAGAGCATAAGTGCTCGGGATGATAGTGCCTTATATTCATGAAGTCCTCCGTCTTGGTGGACCTTGTACAGAACAAGTTCCCTTTAGAACACACATTCAAAACCTTTCCCAACTTTTTTAAGCTCCATGCATACCCATGCCCATACATACGAAAATTGAAAGTAAAAGAAGGTTGATCTAGATATAACCTAGCATAAAATTCTTGAAGATGCCTAGGATAAATTTTGATGGGTAGGTCACGAACTAAGGAGAAGGCATTAGCTTGGATGACTGGTTTTCTCATACCGGTGGCACACATGAAATTTTTGTCGCATTCACGACCTTCACGAAATTCACGGTACTCAAACGGTTCGTACATGTTAGTTTCGTTTGACTCGTCAACACGTTTCATGAGAAACTTAGTTGCCATTTTTAAAGAGAAGATAAGTGTATTTAAGGAAGTTGATTGTTGTGATGAGAATATATGATACAAAATCACTCCTTTTATAGCCAATTAGTATGAATTAGGTATGGTTAAGGAAGATCTATAGTCCAAAGGATAATCATGCTTAGTACTAAGATTCCTAGTACAAGGTGAGTTGAAAGAAAGTGGTGTATGGGGAAGATAATTATCCTTGTATGACATGAGTGATTTAGTTTAAATTAGTTATACGTTTAGTTGGATTTGGATGATCAAGATGCTCATAATAGTTCCTATGATAGTTGCATGCATTCTTTACAAAAGGTATGTATGAATTTTATCATAGTTGATGGGTGAAACTCAAGAGACATCAAATCTTTGGAAAATGACTTAATTCAACACCATTTTGATCCTACAACAACTTAATACATGAACCAAGTGCAAGTAGTTCATATAGGATATTCAATGAGCGTAGTTATATGTGTATGATTATTAAGTGCATTTTCATTTCAGATACACAAGCTAAATCCTATGAACTATCACACATTATACAGAAAGTCAATACATAATAAATGATATCTCCGGTTCATAGTTCGTTGTGTAGTGTGTCAACATAAATAATCCTTATGTGTTACTTGCATTAACACCATAAGCTCCTAAGATCTCGGATGAGGAACTTAGTTTATCTAGTCTATACATTGGGTATTCTAGTTTGTTATGCAATACCATACCGAGTTCGATTCATAGAAATTCTCTTCAACTATGTAAGTAGTTTGTATGTTTGCACAAAATCTTTTCATATCTCTTCTTTCCTAAACACAAAGCATGCCATATTCACGTAAATTGAACAAGTAGATATAGATGCACATCCTTCAATACGATTGTGAGTCGTAGTTCGAAGTTTTATCCAATCTTGATAATTTAACACAAATGACTTTCAATCTTATTAAATGTTAATAAGATATTTTTTGTTAAATTTTCTTGTTCATTGCACATAATATAGACATGTAGAGTATTGAATATTATCAATCATCATTTGAATAATGAATTGATATATATATATATATATATATATATATATATATATATATATATATATATATATATATATATATATATATATATATATATATATATATATCATGTCTTTCATGCCTCCACATAAGTCCTAAACATATAACCATATAACCACTAAGAACACCTAAAGGACGTGCAAACAACTTCTAGACAACTCATTATATCCTATGGATTGTTCTCTTAAGATGCATGTTTTATCATCAAAACCTATCCCAAAGCAATTTGGACTATTGAAAAATGTCATGCCAAAAACCTAATCTTGTTTGTTTTGTGACCTAAGGATGACCCCTCACTTCTCTCACTTTCTTAGGATTGCCTTCATCCGAAACATTAACTTGTAATGTCAGCGACCTTTCTTGATCTTGAACTATAGGTTCATTGATCACATCATCTTCTACCGAAGGAGATGATTTAGGCTCGGGCATGCTCTCATCAAAGGTCACATTGAGAGATTCCTCAATCCTCGTTGTTTCCTTGTTAAGCACTATGTATGCTTTACTAGATTGAGAGTATCCTAGGAACACACCTTCATACGACTTTGGGTCAAATTTGGTGAGATATTCTTTGGTGTTAAGTATAAATACTTTGCAACCAAATACTCTAAAATACTCTAAGGAAGACTTCCTATTTCTAAGTATTTCATATGGAGTTTTATTAATGACCTTTCTTATATGAACTCTATTAAAGATATAACATGCGGTAACTAAGACATGACACCAAAACTTTTGTTGGATGGATCGCTCGTCAAGCATTGCACGACTCATCTTTCTTAACTTACGATATGTTCTTTCAACAATCTCAAGCGATTGAGAAGTGAACGGGCCCGATAAGTTATAAGATATTCCATGTTGTTCACAAAAGGTTCCAAATTGCATTTTATCAAATTCACTACTATGATTTGTTTTAATTGAGACAATTTGAACAATCAAGTAGGTTTTCAAGTTTCTTTCTTAAAATGTTGAATTTATTTAAGACTTCATCCTTATTCTCTAAAACCACTATCCAAGACAATTTGGATAACCATCTACAATCATTAAAGTATAGAAGTTTCCTCCTTAACTTTGAATTGGAGATGGATCATACAAATCTAAGTGTATCAATTCTAAAACATTATTTTTTGACTCTTTATGCCTATTTCTGTTGCTTGCTTGTCCTTGACTCCCTAGACATGTATCACAATAATGCCTTTTAAAACTCAACAATGGTAAATTGCTTACTAGCTTGTTGGCAAGACCTAACTTCCTAAGCCGAGGCGTTGGGTTATTTACCATGTTTGAAATGCATATATTATTACAAATAATCTACGATTAAAAGGTGTACAAGTTGTTTCGCCTACGACCTTTAGCTAGTATATTACCGTTCTTACTAATGATGCAATTTACATGGGTAAACATAATACTACAATCATCATCATTTAGATTGCTTGTACTACAACACTTAGGGTCTAGATTACTACTATGCTCATCATTGGTAGATTCTATAAAATCATGAAGAGTATTGTTATGGGTGATTGCAAAAGATGTTTGAGGAAAGAATAGTTTAGCAAAAGCATTTAATGATGATCTATTTTTACTCAGACTTCCGGCGCGTTTGTCGCGCGTTGACGTGTCAGCCAGCGCGTCAGAGTCGGTAATTTTAGATTTATGACCTTCTTTTATGAACACAATGGATTTATCTTGTCTTGTAAATGTATTTTTATCATTTTCAGAAAAACTAAGACCTCCTTTATCATGAAAGGGTTTTTGTTCACTTAATATTTTGTTTAAATCAAAACTACTTTTCTTAAATTTAAGTAGTATCAGTTTATTTTCAAGTTCACTAATTTCTTTCTTGAGTTTCTGTTTATCCATTTCATGTTTTTCAATATTTCTCAAATTGTTTTCATTAAGTTTAATTAATTCTGCATATTCCTTTTACAATTTATGAATATCTAGATTATTATTAGACGAGGAAGGATTAGATGATACCTCAAGAACTTCAAGTGTCGTGAGGCAAGTGACTTCTCCACGCGAATGATCTTCATCATTACCATCTCTCCAAATCGCTCCAACAAGTGCCATCTCTTGATTATTGCAATCTCCTTGTTTATCATATCTACTCGATCGCATTGTGGACGCAATGGCTTCTTCTTCTACTACTTCGTCTTTAACAAAGCTAGTATTTTGATTACTAGAGTGTCTTCTAGTAACTTCATCTCTTAGATCAAGTGAATTGATATCTTCTTTGGTGATGCCTCTAATGTTATATAGAAATTCTTCATAAGTATGAAGATCATCAATTATCTTCTCAAAAGATAATTGTCCCAAACTTCTTGTTTCTTCAACCTCCGCTTCTTCAAGTTGCCAATTCTTGACTTTTGTGGTATCATGATGAACAAAAAGGAGTAAGTCCCAAATCTCCTTTGCGGTCTTGCACATGCACACCCTCTCAATCTCCTCTTGAGGTAGGGCATCATATATCATCTTTTTAGCTTGATCATTCTTGTCGGCCATCTTCTTTTCCTTATCATCAAAATCACCATTTTGGAAGATATACCATAAGTCATAATCCTTAGACCTAACATAGGTCTCAAATAGGATTTTCCAAAAACGGAATCCTTCATATTCAAACAAAGGTGGTCTTTCCATAGAACGCCCCGCTCTATAGTTCTCTTGAGCCATGGATCTATACTCTACTTTACCAAAAATCTTAGTTAGGATTTTAGATTTTTGGGAAAGAAGTTTTTGACTTAAAACGACTTCTCGGGAAGGCTTTAATGCTCAAAAACTTAAGTATTCTGCTCTGATACCAATTTTAGAACCATAGAGGGGGGGGGGGGGGTGAATACGGTTTCTTTGACTTTTTAGATATTTAAAAACTTTAAGCCAAAGAGAACACCAAGTGGTTGTGCAATAATCCAACAACCAATAACACAACCAAAGTATATAAAGCAAGTAAAAATACCACGATATATACTGGTTCGGGATACGGGGTTTATACCATCCGTACGTCCAGTTGCGAATCCGCGACTCCGATACTATTCACTAGTATAATCCTTTCGGTGGACTACAAACCGTTACAATTCACTCCACCGATATTCACCAATATCGATGCTCACAAAAAAGGAGTTACTCCCATGGTATTCCGCCCTCGGAAACCACCCAAAAGAATCTCACAATTCAACTTCTCTTAAGGATCACAAAGATCACTACCAAGACTTCCCAGCGGAAGTATCAAACCCCAACTAGATCCCCAATGTTCAAGGCTTGGTCACCAAGACACAAGACTTCCCTTACAAACAATTGAATGAATGAATAAGTGTTTGTTCAACCAAGCCCTAACCTAACCTAGAAACTCGATTATAGTAGAAAGGGTAAAGATAAGAAGACCCTCGACACAATCACAAGAGTGGATTAGGTTCTTTTGATTCTTCCCTTGCAAGGAGATGTGTTCTTTCAAAGATGTTAGAGTGAGAATCAAGAACACAAGATTAGAGATAGAGAGATTTGAGAGTGTTTAGAGAGAAAGAATGTAGAGAGAAAGAATAATGGCAAGGGGTGAGGAATACAAAAGGCAAGGTATGTATTTATAGGCCAAGAACCCAAACTTGGGAAATTTTACAGAGGCCGGCGCGTCACCCGCGCGTCAACTCGTGGGCAGCGCGCCAGGCTTCTGTAAGAAAATCCCAAGTGTTGGGTGTTGGACCTTATAAAAATACCTAACCTTGCTAAACCCCCAATTGTAGTTCACACTAAACCTTAACATTAATCAATCTAAGGTTTACCAACTCGAATAGCCAATTCTAAAAATATTTTGTGAAGTGTTTGTAAGAAAATCAAATACCAAGGGTAGAAAGTGTAGATAGGATAATTTGGAAGGGGTAGAAATGTTATTCCTCATATGGCATAGAAAAAGAGAAAGAGTATGCCAAGGTATATTCCATCCTTGGTGGAAAGTGTAGAATGGATGATATCCTTGGCGACTAAAAACTCTCTGGCGACTAAAAAAAACCCTAACCTATACCATACGATATCCAAATATGACCTTCTTCCATTGTTTTTCTTCTAACGATTTGTTAATATAGTGAGTTCTATCTTCTATTTTATCATCTCTGCTGAATTTAATCATTGGTTTAGGGTTGTTTGGTTCTATTCGATTGTTAGGGTTCTTTGGGGTCGACTATTGAACCTGATCGCATTCTTTATCCATTATTCTCCTTTAGGTCGGTTGTTCATTTATTGTTTCAATCGATTCTATCATTTATTTATTTGCGATCAGATATTGGTTGGTGTTATGGGTTAGTTTTGATCTGGTCGTTAATGCTATAAACCCTAATCTTTGCGATTAGGGTTTTCTTCTTTTATTTGGTATTGCATCTGCTTGTTTGGATTGGTTGCTATCTATTTGAGTTGTTTTAGTGGTAGTGAGAGATGAACAAGGGTTTTTTAAGTCCCAAGAGTGTGAAGGCTAAGGCCGGTGCAAGTAGTGTTGATGGTGGTGAACTTGCTGTTCGAATGAATGGTGATGATAACGCTGATTTTGGTATTGATGGTAATGCTGATGGTAACTCTGGTTCTAGTCAAGAGAAGTCGATTTCTCTTGATACATTTACGGATGAAGAAGTGAAGCCGGTTTCACTTGATACACATGAGAATGTTAGTGCAGGTAATTCATAACCGTCAAATGTGGAGCAATTGATTGCTAATGCGCATCAGAATTTTGATGAAGCCATGAATAAAATTCAAAGTGAGATTGGAGCTAATGAAGTTAATATTACTAGTACTCCTCCTTTTACTTCTGGTCCTAATTCTCACAAGGATGAAACTACTAATGGTACGGGAGTGAAGTTGGTTTCTTATGCGGGTGCTACTTCTAATGAACCTCTGAAACATGTTTCAAAGTTTCGTAGGTTGGAATGTAGCAAGAAGAAGGCTGATGTTGATTTATCAGTCCCAATGAATGTAGTGCAAGAGGTTCACATGAGGTTCGAGAATACTCTCTACGGATACTTCCTTGGTCAACGCCTTGCTTTTCCTGTTGTTGATTATTATGTTCGAATGCGTGGGCTAAGTATGGTTTACAAAAGGTTATGATGAATGCTAAGGGTTTCTTTTTCTTCAATTTTACTTTGAAGAAAGGTGTCGATGATGTCCTTGATAATGGTCCTTGGTTGATTCGCAATGTCCCTATTATACTTAAACCATGGACATTGAACACCAACTTGCTTAAAGAGGATTTGACTAACATTCCAGTTTGGGTTAAATTCCATGATGTTCCTTTAGCTATGTTCTCCGATGACGGACTTAGCCTTCTTGCTACTGTGATTGGGATGCCCAAAAGGTTAGATGCCTTTACTAGTCAAATGTGCAAGGAGTCTTGGGGTCGGAGTAGCTTTGCTAGGTGTATGATTGAAGTAAAGTCAGATGAGGTACTAAAGGACAGTCTCACTGTTGAGATTCCTCTACTTGATGGTACGGGTTCGACTATTGAAAAGATCCGGGTAGAATATGAGTGGAAACCGCCTCGCTGTGATAAATGTAAGGTATTTGGACATACTTTGGTTGAGTGCCCTAAGGTTGTCATACCGAATGCTCAACCTACTATGAATGCAAGTGATGGTTTCCAGCCTGTTAACAATAAGAAGAAGGGAAAGCAAGTTGCTTCGAATTCGGGTCGAGGAGGTTTTACCAAACCTGTGGTGGGTAAGCATTTTGAATATCAACCCAAAAAGACTCTTCCTGAATCAAAGAAAGCTAATGTCAGTAAGAAGAAGGTTTCTGATGTGGCTAGTACGAGTGGAACCAAGATCACTACTTCTAATCAGTTTGATGCTCTTAATATGGATGATACAGATGGTTTTGGTATTCCTAAGGTTGTTACTAACATGGATGTGGATGCTGGCAGTACAATGGAAGTTAATAAGGATGAGTCGGTTACGACTGGTACTATTCCACAAGCCCCTCTTGTGAGTGATACGCAAGAACCGCTTGTGAGTGATTCTATGGGAACAATGGAAGTTGGTTCTACTCATATTGTTGAGAAAATTAGTAAGCTTGAAAAGCTGCTGACCGATGGGAAAGCTACTCTTGTGGATGATGCTGGTCATCCTATTCCGCCTACCTCTGTCACTAAGAGAGCTAACCCATTTTCAAAGGTGGGTGAGGTTGTGGTTTCGGATAGTGAAGAGGAGGAGGTTCTTAACACGTTCGATGAATCAGCAAATCTTTTTGGTGGTGGTCATGAGCGTGAAGATGAGTATGACTATGATGATTATTCGAAGCAAATTTATGATCTTCCAGGGGAATTGGATGCTCTTAATGCCATTTATGGTCTTAATCTCCAAGGTCGTAGGAAGTAGTTTATCTTTTGTTAGAGTCACTACCATCATGTGAGTAATGGTTTGTTTTCTTGTTTTGAAAATAGGAAGTATCTTGTTATGTAAGCTTTTCGCCTATGTAACGGGCTGAGATATGGGAGTCACCCATATCCGTTGTACTTAAACGTTTTTTGGAGTAATATATTTACCGGGTCGTTGACCTTTTACCCAAAAAAAAGTGTAGAATGGATGGTTGAGATGAGATGGTTTGAATTTGATGGTTGAGATCAAAGGAGCCTATGTTTGGATTTCAAATAATTGGCATGTGGGAAAAATGGAGAGTCGAGATGTGTTTATTTGAAATAGATGGCTAGGATCAAAGGGCGCATATGTTTGGATTAAGAAGGGATATTCCAAAGGAATATGCTTTGCTTGGGGGGAAAGGGTGAATCAATGGTTGAGATGGTTTTGGTTTGAAATAGATGGCTTGGATTAAACACATGTGTTGGTATAGATAGGAGAGTGGATGGATGGTTGAGATGTGTTCTAGTTTGAATTGGATGGTGGAGATCAAAGGGAGCCTCCTTCGGTTTTCAAGTAATTCCCATGTGTTGAATATGGAGGGTTAAGATGTGTTGTAAGAGAATGGATGGTTGAGATGTAGAGTGTGTAAGGAATGAGTTGGATTGTGTAAGGGAATATGTAAGAGTGTACGAGATTGTGTAAGAGAATATATGATTTGGATATGATTGGATATGGTGGTATTTGTCTTTTGAAGAAATGAGATTCAGAGAAGATTAAGAAGTAATCTAATTGTCATTAAGAGGAAAAGGTTTAGACAATTAAGATTATAAGTTGAGAAAATCATAGGTTACTTATAAGTTCAAGTAACATAACGTCGAGAATCTATAGTTTCATATCTCGTAACTTTCCATGACTCGACGTTCTCAACTAATACCTTGGTTCAAACAAGTTAAGTGCTTTGCCTTGAAGTAAAGCATAACCCAAGTGGGAAATGTTGCGTTTACGCAAAGTGACCTTTGACTTAATTTGACCAATAAGGGAGTAAACCCGTTATGTAATTAGAGAAGACGCAAGCACGGAATATGAGCATATGGGTGCTCTCACATGATGTTACGTGAAATATATAAGCTCCCTAAGTTTAGAAAAGCCTTGGCTAGAGACGATAGTTAGAAAAAATGAGTTGGCGTTTTCCTATAAACGGGTGTTTTAAAAGTAGGATCTCTCAAGTCTCAAAACTCGTTTCGAGTGTTCTCAATTAAGCACATAATATATTCATACCTGTATTGAAAGATCCACATGTCGGGTAAGGGAAAAGCCGACTTTCAAATTTCCCCCGGAACCATACAGTGTCCTGGCGCGTTACCCACGCGTTGACGCGCGGGCAGCCCGCCAGGAGCAGATATGGGTTCCGGGGAATTTGGCTAATGTTTTTTATTTTATGTGTTTTGATGGTTTATTTGTCATCATTAAAACATAAAGAGGCCTTGATCATGTTGCCTCAACATGTATGAATTCATTACCTATCCTACACATTTTATTTCCGTATTATCCGTTATACCTAAATATGTTTTCCCAAAAATATATCACTTGTACTTGAGTATTTATATTTCGTTTCATTTTGTTATATATCTGTTCACTGGCTTTTTAAGCTCAGCCGCATTTCTTTTCACCGCGACAAGTATTCAAGATAACTTTTAAGATAGCTTTCTGGGATTGAGAGTAGAGCTTAGTTGAAGATTTTGACCATATTCATTTAGAGTAAGTTATTTATGCAAGACTTCCGTTTTTGATCTGTTCTGTTTGTTTTGAAGTAATACCATATTATTGTAACATCTTTACCCTTGTTGGGTTGGGGGTGTTAAAGTCACACTTTGCCAAGGTTTTCATCATTTGTGGGGCAGAAGCGCTAGAGGTGACAGAGAGAACGTCTATGTTACAAGTAGTGTTGAAAATATCAAGAGCATATTGAAAAGAATAATCATGGGAGACAATACCGGACTTAGTCAGTATCTTATCCTGTAGAACACTCGTTTGCATACAAGAGGCGAGAAAAGCATAACGAATAATATATCCCGCTGAAAGGATGCCAAGACCACTCAACTTGATTGGGAGAGTAGCAAGCCACCACTACCAATCATCAAACCCCGGCCGTGAGGCGGTGACAATCTTCTCTAAGGAGGCACGTAACGTCTGATCAAACTGAACTTAGGCCTTCAATAAATACAAAGGGGAACATGTTCTCAAAGCATAAAATAATTTCGCAACCCACGCACAATCACGAAGAAGAAGGAGCTCATATTGGGGATCATTGAGGTTATGGATAGCCTCCATAAGAGATATGGTTTTAGAAACCCTTTTCAAAGCCAAATCCTGACAGAAACTTTCATCCAAACTAACTGAACCACCAAGAAGTTTGACACCATTGAGCGGGTGAGAGATATTTATAGGGAAAACACCCTCTGCCTACTTCTAGGATCATTCACAGGCCAAAAAAGTTCAGTCTTATCATCATTCAAAAACAAACCATGAACTGGACCATCTGTCCTGATGATGTCAAGCGCCTTGGCAACTATAAAGGTATCTCAAATAATAGTATAGTGCTCAAGATACCAAGCATGAAGGGTAAGCTCATAAGACTAATTAATAGTCGGGACCAAAGGGTGCAAAGTTAGGGCAAACAACAAAGGACTTAACGAATTCTCTTGTTGAACCCCTTGGCAAGACCAAAAGATAGAGTCTTCATAATAAAGCGTAGCAGGTCGGGTATAACAAAACGCAACCCGCAATGGATGGCATTACACTCTAGCTTCCTGAAGTAAAACACTCCTATCGACAAGATTGAAAGCATCATCATCATCATCATCATCATCGTCGTCGTCGTCGTCATCGTCGTCGTCATCATCATCATCATCATTATATATGGGAAGTTATACCCTCACAAATTCTATAATCTATAGAGTTAAAAGAATAATTATCCAAAAAATCAAAACCTATATTTTAAAACTTTACAACCTTTTAGTTAACAGTGTTGCTAAATACAGACAACCTCAGTTTTATTACTTAATATTTTCAGTTATTTTTCTTTATTAAATCACAAACAAACAGTTTTCATATGATTTAATTAATTCAGTTTTTTTCATATTAAATCAATTAAGTCGAAATCAAACACCTCTAGTTAAATGCATTAAAACACTCTCATACAATCACAATTACTTAGAATACATGTAAATAGACAGAAATCATACAACTTGAAATCAGCAAACAAATTAAAACACTCTCATACAGTCACAATTACTTAGAATACATGTAAATAGATAGAAATCATACAACTTGAAATCAGCAAACAAATTAAAGCGAACGAAGAAGATCAAAGATAATTAAGAGCTCAAATATCTCTAGACATTTAACTTTACATATTAATGTTTGTATTTTCCATTGAAGCGTTCAGTGTCTTCATTTGATGTTCCTTGTGCTCATCCTCAACATCAAGACTTTGTGTCCTATACTTGTACCTCTTTGCAACAAACTGATAAACTGCAAAATTGATCAAACTCAATATAGCAAGCAAATAGTAAAAGTTTTCTAGATGATTCCGATTTATGTTGTTTCCCGCCAACCATCCTCCACTTTTTGTCATCCCTTTGGTCGCCTTGTTCACAATCTGAACCATGATGCTACTCATGAAATACCCAATTGCCATTGCGCTCCAAAGAAAACAAGAAGAGATTGATTTGATCGATTTTGGTGCTTGTGAGTAGAAAAACTCGAGTAGTCCAACAAATGTGAACAAATCAGCTACACCGAAAACAAAATATTGCGGTGATAACCAGAAGACACTGATTGGCAATGGTTGAAGCACAGGGATTGCATCCAACATGTTGTGGTCTTTAGCAACATTTTTTCGCTTCACTTCCATAATACCAGCAATCGCCATTGATAATGATGAGAGAATTAGACCTACACCTACTCTTTGCAAGTAAGTTATTCCAGTGGGGATGCCAGTAATTCTACGAGCCAAAGGTACAAAGACTAGGTCATACATTGGAATTAGAATGAGGAGGAAGACAATAGGAATAATCGGGAGGGATGCAGGAGGCATATTGAAAGAATCTGAGAGCTTAATATCCATGGTGACACCTTGTTGAACTGAAAATGTTTGGAGTTGGGCTAAGCAAAGTGTCATAATAATACTACACAAGAATACCGGAACCATTGCTAGTATGAGTTTCGCATTCTCAACTTGCGTAACCCTACAAAGTTTCCATGGACTTGGAGATTGATCTGTGTTATTAGATTGGATTGCTGCTTTGTCTAACCACCTATATATAGAAATCAAAAAAACAAATAAAAATTCTTAGCTGAAAATTTAAAGGATCGTGCTAATGAAAAAGATATAGAGGTTAAAACTAATTATAAAAGATAACCTGTTAACATCTCTATGAGGTAAAAAATCTTCATGAATTGCGGCTTCTTTGTCCATGGGGATTTCATATAATTCAGAAGGGTCCTCAGGAAGTTGAAGGTTTCTATTTCTAATGGCTGCTACATAAACCTGAAAAGCAAGTCACTAAATCAATCCTAATTATTATAGCACCGATATTTGGCATAACAGTATCAAATGTGGTAATAATTTTTTGCTTATATATAGTTTCTCATCCTTCATAGATGCAAGCATTGAGAAATATACATATATGGTTTGTACATCTGTTATGTTGCAAGTTGTTAGTAATGTTTGTGAAAGATGGCTCCATATACAAACCTGTAAAATTTCTGTAATGGCGCTGCTTCCTTTCACAACATATATGCGATACATTGGCAATCCAAGAATAAAGATGATTGCACCCAAGAGCATAGCAATCAACGATAGCCCGAACCCCTTGTCAAAACCTTTGTTGTCTTGCACCCACACAAAGAAAGTTAAGCTGATAGAACCCCCCACCGCAAGACCTAGTAGCAACCAATTAAAGAAAGTCGACATCTCTTTAGCCTCTTTTGGATCTTTTTCATCAAATTGATCTGCTCCATGTGATGGCAATGCTGCTTTTACACCTGCAACACCTACAGCCAGGAGGTAGAGCGAAAAGAACAGCAGCACAGCGTTTCCTCCACTCACTGTCTCACATTTTGATGTTGTTAAAAAGATGTTACAAACAGGTGGTTTGAGCTTTGGGTAATGAGCTTGTAGTGTGAGTGATGCAAGTCCCTAAAATAAATTAAACATCGATTATTAGAATCAAACGAACTTATTCACTACAAATAAATTTGAACCTGTCCTAAAAAAATGCTGTTAAAATGGATGGAAAGATATGTTACAGTTTCAAAATCTTATGTCATATCTATACTACTTATAATAGAAAAATGGTCAAAAGTGAAATGTTGAGTTTTCAACAATTGTCAAATGAGAGAGAAAGTGAAATGTAATTAATACTCTTATTAAAACACCCTAATACTCAAAAGTACAATTATTTATTCACATTGTACAACCAAATTAAAACACATCTACCAAATTAAATACAACAAATTTAAACACAAATCGGGTTGACCCGGGATGCTTCAAACCCGGCGGGTTGACCCAGTTTGATTTGACCTGTTTTGACCCAACCTAGCAAGTTGACCCTGTTTAAATCGACTAATTTTTCGACCGGAACGGTTCAACCGGGTCGAACCGGGTTTCAAAACATTATCCATTACTTAAAATTACAATGATTTATTCACATTGTACAATCAATTAAAAACATATCTACCAAATTAAATACAACTAATTAAAACACAAACCAGGTTGACCCGAGACGCTTCAAACCCGTTTTTCGACCGGAACGGTTCAACCAATTGAACCACCCGGGTCGAATCGGGTTTCAAAACATTATGTTTAATTCCCAAATCTGAAAATTTTTATTATTTTTCGTTTATAACCTATAAACTATTTTTATCAATAAACTATCTGTCGCTATAAAATCCCGTTGCTATGCACGGTTACTCGTCTAGTCTTATTTGATATGCTTTAAATCTGGAAAGTTGAAATATATAGTAGGTAGAAACGAAAATGGGTCAAATAAGGAGTATAACTGTATAAACGTTGTCTGAAGAGTATTGAGTGTTTATAAGCTCCAAATTCCCTTATATTTATGTAAAATAATCATTTTATTAATGAAATTTTATGATTGTATTAGATATATATTTTTGATTTACGAACAGTTAAAAATCAGTGGACAAAAAGGATGGACAACTTGACTCCTCCTATTACAAATTGATCACCCTGAAAATTAATTACATTATACTTTTGACCTATTGTCCAGCCCTAGTTGTTTCACGTCGGCCTAAATTGCATTTTTTACCTGTTATCTTTTTTTTTTTTTTTTTTTTTTTTTTTTTTTTTTGAAAGGCTTTTTTTACCCGTTATCTAACTTGCCAACTACATATGATCGGTCTCGTTGATTTTAACCTTTTTTCATCTACTGAAACTTATAGATCTGTTGTATATGTGTTTCAAAAATGATTACAAGATATGGAGTGTGTACAATAATTGTGCCTTAAATATTATTGATAAATAATTATTGTGTAAACTAGGATTACAACCAATAGTCCATACTAAAATCAAATTCTGGAACAACTTAAAACTTATATGATTGTCCTGTTTTAGCTCAACTTTCTGAATTCACTTTTTTAGTACTCTCTTCTACAATCATTTTCTCTGGTTTCTTACTAAAATTAAACTTGTTTATAACTTTATATCATTTATATATAATTATATACGCACACATGATCATCACGAGCATTCAGTTATATGAATATATAATCAACAAACTAGAATTAAGACTTGCCAGACATTCCAAAAACGCCGCGATAAGAACAGTTTTATATCTGCCAAAGTATGCATCAGCAATACAAGCCATAAGGATGGAAAGAATATATCCGGTTCCCATGAAGTTCGTTAAGTGATTAGCCGAGTCGGATATGTCATAATGCATTACTGTGTTGAAATATGTCACCAAGTTCACTGCTAGTGCCAAGTTTGCCATGTTTTCGAATGCAAACGTTGCTGCAACACAAAAATCAACATAAATTTCTTAATTACTCGCATTCTTAGACATTCCTTTATGCATAAATGTTCATGCAATCAATATTTCTACCTAATACCGGAAACGCAGCTCGCATGCCACCCTTGTCCTTTGTAGCAGCTCTTCCTTTCCAATCAACCTTACCTTCAATAAGCATTTCTTTTTCCTGATAGTTAGAGGTTATCAAAATATTAGTAAAGATAATAGAATATAATGGAGCTAAAAACTTCATAAAGATAACGTAAATATATGTCATGAATGATTTACATTGAGTCCCATGATAAGTAAGGGTTCTTGAGGCTGCTACAAGATAAAAGTAGAAGTTATAGCAATGGTGGAAATATAGGTTTCAAGCACATATATATAGAAAGAAAAAAGAAAAAAAACTGTTTTGCTGCCTCTAAAAGAATTTAAGTGATAAGGGCATAAAAGTAAATTATCTAACTATATTGTTTGTTTTTTTTTTTTTTTTTTTTTTTTTTTTTTTTTTTTTTTTAATAAAGAAAGATGATGTGATTAAACCTTCAACAAAGTTGGAGTAAAAGATACAATACATGGAGATAGATCCGTATATCAACTAAACTATACCGTACTTGATTACGGATCTAGGACCAAAACGAACCAAAGATCACGTTATATCTTTGAAACAAAACTACTCAAAATCTAACATGCTAGAAAATCATGGTTGTTGCTCCCATGAATGATATTGACCTGCATTGCAAATTCCCATCTCTACAATCCACTGAAAGGATTTTACTTTTATAGCATCCGCCGCTTGAGACCAACATTAACTATTGCTGAAGACTACATCGTTCCTCGCTATCCAAATATGCCAAATGGCCCACGGACCAATCCATCTCCAAGTTTCTGCACGTCTTCATTCCAATCTACAATGAAACTTACCAATAAAGATGGTAATACCCATGACAATTCCCACTATTAAGGCAGACATCCTCACAAAGAATAAGACCATGGACAATGAAGTAATAGATGATCCACAGATTCTGTGTGAAACTCACACCATCTACAGGAAGCATCCTCTAGGCTTGAAAGAATGCGATGATGTACCAAAAAAATATATTTGACGGGAATGCAACCCTGATAAGCTAACCACATAAAACATTGAATCTTCGAAGGTATACCTTTGTGCCACAAAACCTTGACCATTGTACGTCTTCATTTCTCGTTGTTGTAATTGTAGGATTTCGTAAATTTCCCCAGACGATAAATTGCCATCTTTATTTGGCTTCCACATCATTGAGTCTGAAACGTTTAGTTGTAAACGAATTCTGCTTACTTTGGACTTCAACTCCATAAGCTGGTCTAGCTCGTGATTCGACAGATTTCTAGTGAAGTATATTAACCACAGTCTAAAATACATATTTAAACAAACTATGACAACTAATTGGGATTTACTTTAAAGCAAATAGATAATATGCAAAGTAAGTTGAAATAACATGTGATATAATTTCAGTGCATAATTATTGTAGACGTTAATTAAAAAAAAAAAAAAAAAAAAAAAAAAAAAAAAAAAAAAAAAAAAAAAAAAACTAGGGTTAATGGCATAAACTAGACGCATATATATTCTTTTTCCAATAAATCGCTTTAATAATTAAACTTTTTCTTTTACCATTTTAGTTATCATCGTACTTTTGATGGACGGAAATAGTTATTGGTTTTTCGATTTTATTACCGGTAGTCGACATATGACCGATAAAATATATACGGTTACTCTTTTGTTTTGCTAACGTGTTAATTTAGGGTAAATCATTTGTTCCCGTACTTGTGTTACGTTAACACATCCACACAAAAAAAGCCAAAAACATCAACATTCGAGTAAACTTACGTCATGTTAGATAATTTGATCGGCTGCGTCCATTTTTGAAAAAAAAAAATCAGAAAACTAATAATCATTTTAGGCTACCAAAAGTACGTAAGATAACTAAAACGGCTCAAAAGAAAGTTTAATTACTATAACATTCCATTGAAAAAGTACATGGCTATTATATGACATTAACCCAAACAATTACAATTATAGTTGTAGACATAGATAAATTATAACTATCAAATTGTGTGATAAAGGTGTATCTCTTCATGTGACTAACTATTGTTTAAGTATTAAGTATAAGCTTGTTGTTCAATTTAGAAATTAAATGTTCTTTAGTAAATGAAACTTACTAAAAATGAAAAGATACGATTTGAATAACGTTCTTTTTATCTGAGCTGGGTTTACGTGCGAAACTTTTAATGTGCCAACCGTTCAATGAAGAAGTACATTTTCTATTAAATGCTTCTATTAACAGAAATAATCAAACCCATTTAGTGAATAGTGTTAATAACACTGTTCACTACTTTATACCTAACACTAGACACATTTTGTACTTTCCAAGGTATTTTATTCCTGTTATTTTGCTTTTGAAAAATCCCGCCTAAAGGTCACAAATACTTTGACAAGCTAAGTATTTTGAGAGTAAAACGAGTGGATTAATATGACTGTCAATTTTTTTGATGATCCAAATTTGAGGTAAAATAGCTCGAGGATATTTCTTGTTGATACCACATCACCAAGATAGTAAATTTGTTCCATTGGTCATCGACTTCTTTGAATCTTCATATAGTAGAACTATATAGAACCAACGTATATTTACATACTTTAGTCTTTTTATGTTTAAATCTATCATAAACTCTTGTACAACTGAATCCAAATTCATTTTTATCCTACTTATACATCAAAATGTCGTATCAAATAGAAAATAACACAAAAATGAAAGTATAAAAAGACACCAGCTTTCAATACGTTTCCTCACTTTTCCCTCTTTTTTCCCAATAATCTTTCTTTCATTTCTTAAGCAACTACATACCGTTTTCTTCATTTTAAGTTTTTCAATCATGCTCAATCTAATACTTTAATTTAAGATTTAATCACTTTAATTCATGATTAATTGTATTAATTCAAAATCTTATTTTTTTCAATTCTAGATCTAATATCTTCAATTCGAGGGATGTTTCTTTATTTTTTCTAAACTTTTTTATTACAAATTAAGATAAATAAAATAGCTTTGTGGAAGTAGTCTATCTATTTTCGTATTTATTCTAAGAAAAGGTAGGATTTATCTACATTCTACCTCTCACATACCCGCCCAGGCGGGATTGGATATTTTGTTGTAACATAAATAAAACTAAAACTTGTGGCAAGTTTTTCATCTTTTGTAGTTTTTCATGTTTTTATTTTAAAATATTCAAACAAATAAAGTGTTTATGAAAATGTCTATAAGGTGATGAAATATCGCACTGAGTTTTTTCTTTAGTATTTAACTTTTAAAGTTTATCATCATAAACTCTTATTCTTTTATGCAAAAATTTAGTTATTGATATTTAATATTTAAGATCATAGATAAAAACTTTTAAAAATATGATGAACAGCATTTTATGATGAATAGCATTGTTTATCATATTTTTTTTGAACAACATCACAATATTCATCAATTTATTAGATTACGTTATTTATCAGTTTTTTTTTGAAGAAATTTGTATTTATTTTTTTTCTTTTTTTTTTTTTTTTCACAATATTCACGAGTTTTCTTTGATAGACAATATCATAATGTTATTCAGTTAGATCACGTTATTCATCAGTATTTTTTTGTGGAGATTTTTTTTTCTTTTTTTGTTATCACATAATTCACATTGTTTATCAGTATTCTTTGATAAACATCATCACAATGTTTATCAGTTAGATTACGTTGTTTACTAGTTTTCTTTTCAAAGAATTTTTTCATTTTTTGTTATCACAATGCTTATCAATTTTCTTTGATGAACAAAATCACATTATTTATCAGTTAGGTTATAACGTTCATAAGTTAACAATGAAAATAGAAAAAAGAAAAATAATAATAATAAGCTGACAAAAGTAAAAGATGACACTCGTCACTAAGTGATATTTTTTATACTTTCTAAACTTTCTCTATTTCTATAAGATCACAACCCTTTACCCAAAATATGCTTAATTTAACTACAATAATAAGCACATATGACAACCCAAGAAGAAGTAACTTGCAGCTACTAAAAGCCAATTATCTGGCCTTTCTAAAAAAAGAAAAAAGAAAAAAGGAAAAAAAAAAAAAAAAAAAAAAAAAGAAAAAGAAAAAGAAACGCCAATTATTTGGGTACCAACAAGTCAACAACAAAAATCATATTAAATGAACTCGTTTTGGAACATAATATCATAGAGTATTGCCATATGAAATCTATCACTTGTATGTTCTGTTCCATTATTGTAAGTCGTTTTGTGGCTGGTGCCATCATATCCCACAACCTCAGAACCAAAAGATAATATCGACGTACGTAATAGACTACTGTTAACTAAAACCATTTATTATATGTATTCATAATCTTTAACATGATTCATGCTAAAAACATATATGTAGACGATGGCCAAATGGCGAATCCACTAATCTTTAATAGATTCATGTAAAAAATTACTACAAGATAAATGTTTTTTAGTGACTGAAAAAGGTGTCAGTAAACATAATAACAGTCAGTAAATACATTTTTGTCTTATCCTTAGTAAGAAAAAACATTCAATTTATTCATTGACGCCATTTCTAATAGTTTAAATCTAACTATATCTCCGTCTTCCATCTAAACATCTATGTTCATATAAGGGGAGCGAATTACCAACAATTTTTCTTACTCATTTCTTATAATTATTCTTCAATTTATTTAAATCAGCACAGAACCTCCAAATGTCGACTGAACCGTCTCAAAAGATTAAGCCAAGCGATATTTAGTTATTCCCTACGAACCGAGATGAGTTGGGATTAAACGCATACCCTATTTTTTTTCAAAATTTCTTTCTTTCCCGGCTCCACATAAACATTTGTGCTAAGAATATTGAGACATATAGAGAATCGCAAGCCCCATCACTAGGACACGCATTTGAGGTTTCATTTCTTTAAAATACTATACGGAGTAATTCTTAATTTGTAGTTTCAATTTTTTCTAAATCTATTTGCTACGAAAAAAACATGAGAGTCTCTTAAACCTCTAACAATTACATCATTCTTTTGATTTAGTCGTTTAACTTTCTGGTGTATTTATAAGAACAACTGAATTTCATAAGTTACAACATACTTGGATAATCTACAAACCTATTATTAATTGCGAGTTCAACTTGAAAAGACAAAAGGAAAGGTAACCCAACTATTTAAACTTGTATACTTTAAATTTTTGTTTGGGTTTATAAACAGAATTTGTATTTAAAAACTTTCTACCCTAATAAAATGATATCATACTCTTTCTGTTAGCCACTTCTTTTTCAGCTCAATTTACGTATTTTGTCATTCGGATATATTAAAAGATTAACCACGCCTATATAAAAAAAATTAGAATTCCCTATCATCAAGTGGTCCTCTGGTGCTTTAGACACAGAGCCATTTTTCCTATCAAGTGGTCTGAGAAATCGCATCTCTTTAGTTCTCTTTGTTTAATTGGATCTCAAATAAGAATAGAAAAGTGTACTTTCTGAACAACAGAAAGCAGCTTCACTAAACTGGATAGATTGGTTTAGTAGTATTTAATTATAATTCTATTTACATTCTCATGTAATTTGCTTTTCTAGCTTCTTGCTACATGTTAATACAACCATCATCCAAATAAAAGTATAACTTTTAATTCCTCTTTGGCAAACATGATATTCTACACGTTTGATTAAGATAATACTACAGGATGCAGAGTTATATTGATTCGTAAGGCATTAATTGAATCCTTAACCTAATGTGCTTTGAACATGCATGGTTATATCTATATCCTGTGAGTAAGGGTGTAGACGAGTCTAATCAAGTAAAACTTTAGCAGAGCTCGACTTTACTTGACAATATTATGTTCGGCTCAAGCTTGACCCGAACTAGTTTGAATTCAGCTCAAGCTCGACTTGAAAAGCTAGATTTATTTGTACGGATGCGTTTTTCAAACTAAGTACGAAATATAAAATTTGAATTCGGCTTGAGCTCAGCTCGAAAAGCTCAACGTATTTATAAATAAGTATTTACCATAATATATAGAAAAAAGACATATACTCCGTATTACTTAAAAGCTCGACAATAACTCGAGTCAAACATTTCAAGCTCATTTAAGCTCGACAATAACTCGAATCAAACATTTCAAGCTCATTTTTTGGGCTCGAGCTCGAGCCAAAACTTCTTGAGGCTAATTAAACACGTAGGGACAGGTCCATCTACAGTGTGTGATTACAGCAATTGAAGGTAATTGACTGTCGGCCTTTGCGTACTCCTATTGGCATTTTTTTTTCTTCTTATAATGTGCTCACTACTATAAATATAAAGATTTTCGCAGTTACTCTATGCATACCTGTATAACTAACAATCTAACACTACCATAAAATTTGGTAAAAACGACCGGGAGCCTTGTACCATGATACGCGTCGTCACAGAAAAACTACTACGCGACCAAAAAAAGTGTTTTTTTTTTTGGGTAAAAGGTCAACGACCCGGTAAATATATTACTCCAAAAAACGTTTAAGTACAACGGATATGGGTTAATCCCATATCTCAGTCCGTTACATAGGCGAAAAGCTTACATAACAAGATACTTCCTATATTCAAAACAAGAAAACAAACCATTACTCACATGATAGTAGTGACTATAATAAAAGATAAACTACTTCCTACGACCTTGGAGATTAAAACCAAAAATGGCATTAAGAGCATCCAATTCCCCTGGAAGATCATAAATTTACTTCGAATAATCATCATAGTCATACTCATCTTCACGCTCATGACCACCACCAAAAAGATTTGCTGATTCGTCGAACATGTTAAGAACCTCATCCTCCTCACTATCAGAAACCACAACCTCACCCACCTTAGAAAATGGGTTAGCCCTCTTAGTGGTAGAGGTAGACGGAATAGGATGACCAGCATCATCCACATGAGTAGCTTTCCCATCGATCAGTAGCTTTTCAAGCTTACTAATTTTCTCAACAATAGGAGTAGAACCAACTTCCATTGTTCCCATAGAATCACTCACAAACGGTTGTTGCATATCACTCACAAGAGGGACTTGTGATGTAGTACCAGTCTTAACCGACTCATCCTTATTAACTTCCATTGTACTGCCAGCATCCACATCTATGTTAGTAACAACCTTAGGAATACCAAAACCATCTGTATCATCCATATTAAGAGCATCAAACTGATTAGAAGTAGTGATCTTGGTTCCACTCGTACTAGCCACATCAGAAGCCTTATTCTTAGTTCCATCCACCTTCTTTGGTTCAGGAGGGTTCTTTTTGGGTTGGTATTGAAATTGCTTACCCACAACAGGTTTAGTAAAGCCTCCTTTACCCTGATTTGTAGTACCACCTTGTTTATCTTTCTTTTTGTTATTGACAGCCGTGAAACCATCATTAACCGGCTTAGTAGGTTGAACTGGAGGAACAACAGCTTTCGGACAATCAATAAGAGTATGATCAAAAACCTTACACTTATCACAACGCGGTGGTTTCCACTCGTATTCAACCCGAATCTTCTCAATAGTCGAACCCGTACCATCAAGCAAAGGTATCTCAACAGTAATGCTATCCCTAAGCACCTCATCCGACTTTACTTCAATCATGCATCTAGCAAAGCTACTATGGCCCCACGATTCCTTGAACATTTGGCTGGTAAAAGCATCTGACCTTTTGGGCGTCCCAATCAAAGTAGCAAGAAGACTAATCCCGTCATCCGAAAACATAGCTAAAGGAACATCATGGAATTTAACCCACATCGGGATGTTAGTTAAATTCTCTTTAAGCAAGTTTGTGTTCAATGTCCATGGTTTAAGAATAATAGGAACATTACGAATCAACTAAGGACCATTATCAAGAACATCATCGACACCTTTCTTCGAGTTAAACTTGAAGAAAAAGAACCCCTTAGCATTCATCATAACCTTTTGTAACCCATACTTAGACCACGCATTGCAAACATAATAATCAACAAAAGGGAAAGCAAGACGTTGACCAAGGAAGTATCCGTAGAGAGTATTCTCAAACCTCATGTTTACCTCTTCCACTACTTTCAACGGGACTGAAAGGTCAACATTATCCTTCTTTTTGCTGCATTCTAACCTCCGAAAATTAGACACGTGTTTCTGGGATTCATTAGAAGCAACACCCACGTAAGAAATCGACTTAACTCGATTACCACTAGTAGTATCAATCTTGGGTGCATTAGGATCAGAAGTAACACTCTGATTCATGTGAAGTCCGAGACCACTCGAATTGTTCAACTCAGAAGATGAAGCCATATTAGCAATATCACTGTTAATTTTATTTATTGCTTCATCAAACTTGTTATGCGCATTAGCAATTAATTGCTCCACATTAGGCTGTTTTGAATATGATGTAGACGGTAGCATCAATTCATCCACACCAACCTTATCAGCACCAACAACCCCATGTGAATTCGTATCAACCGTTTCAGTACTAGGAGCATGGTAAGCAGTCCCATGTGAGTCATTTGTGGGAGATAAGCTCAGTTTTCCAGCCATATTAGCAACATTAACTCCGTCACCATCAGGAAGATTACAATCATTTCCATCATTAACCATTGATGGAGAAGCAAGTGAAACCGGCTCCACTTGCTTAGGCACATCATTAGAGGAACTCAACACAGTGTTACTAGGAAACCCTTTTTCCAACTCTCTAGTCTGATCGACCAAACTAGGTACATTAACATTCATACTACCCTCCTTACTAGCAACCTTTTTTCCACTACTACTAGAAACCAGAAACCCCTTATTCATCTCGTACAAAATCCAATAACACAATCACCACCAACGAAGGAAACAATCATGCACAAATCAAACAGAAAGATAAAACCCTAATCGCAAGATTAGGGTTTAGAATCGTTAAGCCCCAAACTAACCTCCTCTCATGATTAAAGAATTCAGCAAGAATTTAGTTGATTCAAGGAAGGTTTATAAGGGATAAGAACCGTCTTAGAGAAACAAGAATATATAGGATCGATCAAAGATCCCTAAGATCGGTAAAAAGCAGAAACACGATTTTTGAAAGAACCCTAAAACGATCACTTGTGCAACGACCGCCGTGATGAGTGACCCGGATCAATCCGGTTCTTGAAACCCGGCCGGGTAGACCCGCCGGGTTTTGATCGAGTAAAAAAAAACCCAGTTTTTAAAACCGGGTTAACCGGGTAGACCCGCCGGGTTTTGAGTGACCCGGATCAATTCGGTTCTTGAAACCCGGCCGGGTTACGTTTTTAAAAAAAAATTAATAAAAACGAGAGTTGACCCGGTGGTCGAACCGGTTGACCCGGTCGAAAAAATAAAAAATAAAAAATTGAAAACCGAGTTGACCCGGCGGTCGAACCGGTTGACTCGGTGCCCGGTGACTCGACCGGGTCGATTTCGAACCCAGTATTCAAAACATTGGTTCAAACAATTATTATGGGAAGTGATACTTACACCACACTTTTTGATGCACACATCACAATTATGCATATATCATGTTGTAACTTATGCATTAATAATGTGAGTGGTGAAAGAATCAAAAAGTATGGTGTAAGTATCACCTCCCAATTATTATATCTAATAATTTTATTTAAATATATATATTTTTGGTATGAACTTATAACTTATAAGTGTTTCTATTGAGAGATTTGGTCAAATAATAACAATTTAATTTTTCTAATATACCGATCTAGTACGCGATTTTTTTTTTTAAGTTGCAGAAATGTAACAAATTTTTATAAGTGTTCTAATTTGATACGTGATGATCACGTACCAAATTGGTACACTTATGAAAGTTCGTAACATTTCTACAATTTAAAAAATGTTTACATACTAGATCGGTACATTTGAAAAAGTATATTACTATTATTCAACCAAATCCCTTTTATTTATCGATTCTTATTAACAAGACCCTCATAATTATTATGAAGCACAAACTTTGAAGACGCAAAGAAACATGTATACACGGCTTTATATCTGAATCAAATTTAGTTTAAATTCTTAGTATAACATACATGAATAATAAAAGTAGCCGTATATAGATTTTAACCTGTGTATGCATGGGTTTTAAAACACGGGTTGTAAAAATATTATCGTTAAAAAAAAATATAAAGCCTGAAAAAGTGAAAAGTATATAAAATTTATAAAGCTATCAAAATTATTGAGCATGTTTACACTTAGGTCTAAAAATTAAATATAGGATTAAATTACTTTATATAAGATTTTGGGTATGAGTGAAAATTCTATAAGTCAATCAAGAAATAATGTTATCTTAAACTGAACCCCAAAAAGTTAGTAAAATATCCTTTCTTTTTCTTCTGTTTTGTTTCTTTTGCAGCTTAGACTTAGTTTTTTATGAGTTTTTTCTATCCTACGACTGAATAGTAATACGAAATTATTGTAATGTTGATCAAATCATTTTTTTAAGGATTAATTTCATATATCACCTTACTTTCATGATTAATTTTATATATATACATAAAGTACAAGTATTGAATGCATAATATGAAATGTTTTAAACGCATGTTTATGTACATATGAAATTTCCTTAAAAAAAACGATGAGAAATATGAAATTGCTCATTTTTTTACATATTAATTAATTAGAATACTCAATTTTGCCGCATGACAAAAAGAGCTATTAATTAGTTATTCTCGCATAGTGATTTCTTTTATTTGGCTCCGAAATGAGACTTTTCTCCATTATATTAAAGATGGTTGTGCATGTGAACTTTTTCAAAGAGATAAATAATTAAATGTATATAGGAGGTTATACTTTGTGAGCGTAAGAAAGTGTGTAAAATGGCAATTTTTTTGTTTGGTTATTAGTGTAGGCCGGAGTTAGGATCAAATGAAAAAAAAGAAAAGAAAAAAAAAACTAAAATGAGAAAGGTGATAAGAAACTAAAACCATATATTTTAGATGCATTTATAAAAGTAGATACATCTCAACTTAAAATTTTCCCTCTTATTTGTAATGTGTAGTTAGAAATCCTTTTTATTCATCTCATTTTAGCTTTTCTTCTTACCCAATTCTTTCTCGTTGGTGTAGCTAAAATCTAATAATATGTAAATCAACAAACTTTTTAGATGACTTTATTCCAAATAGCAACTCTTTAACGTGTATCCATTGTTAGTTAGCTAAAAACATAAGCAAATGGCCTAATATTTTAAGAACAATAATTGACATCGACATAGACATAGATATATATGAAAAGAAAAGACAAGATATTATAAAAAATGAACTCGTTTTGGAAAAGAGCATCACGCTATCGGTAATAAGAGAGTATCAAAACAGATTTTATTATCGGCGTCGTCTAAGTGTCACATCAGTTTTCCCTCTCTACAACCAACTTCACTAGCTGTTCTAAAAGAAATGAGTGGGGTTTATTTCCTAAAGGCGAAGGTTCGAGAAAGGCATACTGTCCGCTTGGATGTCACTGTACGAGTCGAACCACTAAATACTAACTAGCTGTTCTAAAAACAAGGTGTTGGTCATTATATGATTAGGAACCGTGTAACGTGTTATGGCATATGTAATAGTTTAGTTATCGGACTCATTGACTTAATAATCTACTAGTAATAAGTTAGTAGTTATGTTAGTAAGCCTTATAAATGTTGTAATCCAAGTCCACCAAAGATAAGACCATTCTAAGGCCCATGATGGCGCCACATACTAAGTATATAAACACAAAAATGTAGCCATTTTTGTGTGTGCATGAGTGACTGTATGTGTTTAGTGTGTGTTTTCAATACAAGTTACATTTCCTTTCTTCTCTTTACACCATCCATCTCCACGTCCAACCTCTTTCATATTTGTGTGTTAGTTTGATCAACATTAGGGAGCCTACAATTGGTATCATTCGCCTAACAATGATCTAGGAGTCGTTAAGTGTTTGCAATTCTTTTTTGATTGATTTTTAAAGTTGAAAACGAGTATACATGTTCATACGTGAGTTTTGACTTCAAATTCGAATTTTTATGTGTTTTGGTTTAAAAGTTGTTTTTTATTCATCCTTGAGCGTTTTAGGTTAGTACTCGCAAAATAAACGGGTTTACAACGTCCAGATTTGTGGCTTTTAGTGGTTTTATGTTGGGTTTTTGAACCATACCCCTATCTCGATTCCTTGATCTTCAAGGAATCGAATTAGATCACAAGTTGCCTTCTATTTCGGTTCTAGACAAAAGTAAGTAGAGTGGGTACATTTGGCGTGGCACTGAGTTAGAAATTGAGTTAGGAATCAAATTAAGATTTAAGTGTTGCATCGAGATTTTACCTAGTTTGAAATCGAAATACAATACACTAAGTTGGAATCGAGTTACACCACATCGACTTACACCACATCGAGGTACATCACATCGAGATAGCATTTTTAAGTTGGAATCGAGATAGCATTTTTAGGTTGGAATCAAGATAGTATTTAAGTGTGGAATCAAGATAGTAGTTTAACTTGGAATCCAGATACATTATTTTTGAAACCGAGATAGTGTCATTTCATTTTTGCCATCTTGCCATCAAATTCCATAAGGATCGAAATACCTTAAAATCGAGATTCAATCATCAAACTTGCCACACCCCCTAAATATCGCAACGGAATAATAAATAGGTATGACTTCATAGCACAAAACATAAGGCATAAGATAATAGAGAACTCACTAAATGAAATACTGCGCAAACAAAGTCATAAGTCATAAGAATCCCACAACCCAGGACAAGTACTAATCAATGACAACATGAAAGCAACGAAGTCCAAAATAATACACTAAAACAAATCTCCAAGGAAACACGGCCCAAGAGGGGCCTAGCTTAAGTCTCACTAGGCAAGGCAGGAGCTCTATCCTCCCTAAGCATGATTATTGTTATCACCTGAAAATGGATATACTACAAAACGTCAATATAAAGTTGGTGAGCTCGCAAGTTTAAGGTGTAAACTGTATTTGGTGTGCATAATAAACTTGTAGGACAATAGTGAGTAAGATATGCAAATGCAAGAACTTAACGAAATCACAAGCTAGCAACAACTTAACCTCATGATGCAAGTTCTAGTTATGATAGAGACAAGTTCTATAGTCTCCCTGTTTAGCAACTTGCCACATGGTAACCTTCCATGTTATGACTAGAATGACGGGTGTTGAAGATCTCATTTTTGCAACTATTACAAAATGAGATTTTATACCATAGTCGAACATAATGAGGATTACAGTTCGATGTAGATATTCTTACAAGTTCTAACTAATAGAATCTTGTGATATGACGAGAAATACAAGTTCTACTTTTAGGACGTTGTAGGATGAGGTAGGGAGAGAATATAGAATGAAGAAAATAGAGTGTAAAATGACGGAGGGATAAAAGGATGGAGGGAAATGGAAAGATGGATTTTTATAGGAAGAAGTGAAAAAGAAGAAAAGAGGAAAGGGATAAAATAAGAGGGTATGAAGAAATGGAAGATAATGAAATGATGGAAGGGTAGGTATAGGTGAAGTGGAAAAGTATAGGGGTATAAGATTAAATGGTAGAGTGGGGAAAATGGAAGAGTAGGATTTAAATAGGAGAGTGGGGAAAAAGGCGAGAAAATGGGATTTTAAATGGAAGACTGAGAAAAAGGCGGGAGAAGGAGATTTAAACGAGATCTAAACGGTAGAATGAGAGAAAGCGGAAGAATAGGATTAAACGGAAGAGTAAGAGTATAGGATACCTGAAAGATAGTATCCTAATGGAGTTTTAGATTAACTAGATTCTTTCCCAAAAGTTGTTTTCCCCCTAAGGTTCTTCTAGTTTTTCCTAACTAATCCTAAACTTCTAAGGGTGATGTGTTGGGTTCTATTGAAGTAGAGGGTTCTAAAGAGGGTGTAGGCTTAGATGTTTTCTTTCCTAAGAGTTTACTAGGAGTGTGGAAAACTAGAAGGGGGGTTGAATAGTTTACCGTTTAAAATCTTTTCACTTGTTTAGTTAGCTTTGAAACTTTACGTTTGATCAAAGATATATACACAAACACAATATATAACATGCAAGTAAATGAAAGAAACGATCAAACCACAACACGAATATTTATCGTGGTTTGGCTACAAGGACTCTTTTTCCTTGCCCTACGTCCACGCCCCGAGTATCCAACTCGAGAGTTTCTTTCACTAGTCAACAAGCTCCGTTCACCGGCGGAGAAAACCTTACACATCGCAAATACTTTTACCGACACTAAGCTAGATGTCGAGTTCTTTACCAAGGGTACAACCACTCCCGTTAGTTCTTTTACAAGGGTACAACTACTCCCGATACACTTTGTATTTTGAGGACTAAAATAGTAACCGATCACTACTGAAAATACACAATCAAATGAAGTGTAAACTACACAAATCTACACAATGCTAAGCTAACAAGTCTTGCAACATTGTGTTGAATACTTGTTACTTTTAATGAGCTCGTGAATCTCTTTGCTACAAAAAGAAACTTCACATATGAAATGTTAAAGGGTTAGATGAAAGAATGAATGTGTGTGTGTAAAATATGATGTAGAGTGATAAGCCAAAAATCAACTTGTGGCTTGGTATTTATAGCAAAGCCTTCTGCAGGCCTGGCGGATACGGCGGAACCCTCAGATGGGTTCCGCCCGTGTACCCCCAGGGTTCCGCCGGGCTTGTAGTTGGTTTTGCAATAAATCTTGCAAACCAAACAAAGTCACATCTCATTACACCTTGCAAACCAAACAATGTCACATCTCATTACATCTAGTCAAACACCAAACTTGCAAGCAACCACATAGTAAGTCAAACACATTTTCTTTCCATAAATGTATATTGACAAAACTTACCATAAATGTGATGTGACAATTCTATTTTAAGAAATAAAAAGTGTTGTGTTTTATGAAATGTAAAATGTAGCAAAAGTCTAGTTTATGCAAGTCTTTAAAACTAAGATTATGTTTTACTTAGAAACTAAAGTTTACATTTTGTCATTAACAAAACTTAGCGAAGATCGTAAAATATAAATAACGTTTTTCGGCGATATTTGTATTAACAATCTCCCCCTTTTTGTTGTTGACAAAACATAAACTTTGTTTTTAAGTAACTCACAAAATCTTGGTTTTTAAGAATTAAAAAAAAAATTATATTGATATTGTTTTACTTAAGTGATGAAAATCAAATTAAGTTTTGAAGGTTTAATATATTTCTCCCCCTTTTTGTCGAAACAAAAAGTAGAGTAGCGAAGCGGAAAAAATTCACTTGCTCACCCTTGGTTGTTACTCCCCCTAAAAGGAGTGCCAAGATGGGAAACATGGATTTTGGATCCTACAAAAAAAATGGTTAGTTGGTGATATATATAGTCAAGCTTGTAGTTACCACACACATTGCAATCACAATGACAACACAAAAATGATCAACCAACAATGCACGAAAGTAAGTAGAAAGAAATATCATTCCAAGTAAAATTTTGACTTTGAAAAGTCAAAAGACAAGAAATGTGAAATATTCTTCTACTTCTAAACAAAAACTAAAAAATAACCAAGAAAGAAAAATAAAATCCTACTTTCCTAAATGGGGCAAACGGCCTCCAAAGGTTGTCTAGGATTTGTTTGGGTGGGAAAGAGCATCCAAACGTTCTATGACGTGTTGGAATGCAAAACGGGTTTCATCTTGGAATTGGTGAAGCAACGTTTTGATGCTTGCACCCATTTGCTCACAATTTGAGCAAACATGGGGATGAGTGGGTGGAAATGGGTTGGTTTTGGTTTCTTGGTTTGAGGGTTGGTTGGTTTTTGGTTCTTGGGTGGAGGATGGATTTGGTATTGAATCAAGCAAGGTGGTTTGAAATTCCATTGCTTGATGAAGGTGGTTCTCGACCATGCTTTGGATTTCCTCATAAGAAGGAAAGAAAGACTCAAAGGTTTGGGCTTGAGAATGTGGTGGAGTTGGGTGATCATGGTTTTCAAAGTTTGGTTCTCCATAAAGAGGACCATGGATGTCATGGTAGATAGGGTGAAACAACAATGGTTTGGGTTGATGGTACACTTGTTGTGGTGGTTGGGTGTGGTTAAAATCTTCATCAAGGTCAAGAATTGACCTTGGTGATTGATTTGCAAAAGGTGGTGGTTGTGTAGGTCTTGGTGGAAGATCATTTAGATCTTGGACAAAAGGGTGTGGTGATGTGGGAGGAGACCCAAATAACTCCATAGGTTCAATTTTGGGTAATGGTGATGGTGATGGAGTTTTTGATGGTTGGGTTGGAGCACTTGGTGGAGTTGGGTCAATGGGTGATTTAGTAGGTGGTGGAGTGAGCTCATTTGGTTCATTGGGTGATGGTGATGGAGATGCAAGGTTCAAAAAGTGTTCATTTTTGATAGGTGAGGTGAATTCATCCGAAGATGAGGAGCTTAGGTTGATGGATTGGTTAGACCATAGTGGTTTTACACTTATCCGGGCGGTTCTCCGGATGGGTCGTGATGGTTGATAGGTGATTGTTGACTTGGTCATGGTTAAAATGGTTTAAAGTTCAGAAATTGTGATGAAGAAGGTGTGATTTGATAGTGTTTAGGATGGTTTAATTTATAGTGATGAAGGATTGTGGAAAGAAGTGTTTGGATTTGATGTTAGTCCATACAAAAATGGAGGTTCCTAATGATTTGGAAAACTAATTGTGGGTTGTCATATCATGGAAGTCAATCCAATGAAAATGGTGAAGTGAGAAGACAAGGTTTGCACTAAATGCTTAGTGGTTTTGGTAAATTTGTTGAAGTATAAATCTCAGGGATTTCAAGGAACCTTTAGAAGGGTTCCTTCCTTTATGTGTGAAGGGTCCTTGGGGTGGTTATGGCTATTTTTGAAATTTGGCGGGAAATGGTTTTGGTTGAGTTATAAGGAATGAGAAGTACCCTATTGTGCTAAACAAATTGCAGGAAATGGGTTTCTATCTAAAAGGATTGTATTTTGGTGTTTGGATGTTGAAATGTTGAAAACAAAAAGAAAATTTCTGCAGGCAACTGGCGGAACCCTCAGGTTACACAGACAGAACCCGTTTGAGGGTTCCGTGGGGTCCATTGGGCCACTTCTGGGCTGCCCAGAAAATACACTGGCGGAACCCAATTTTGGGTACCGCCAGATCCGCCAGGGCTGAAAAAAGTGGCAGTCCACGTTTTTGACCCGCGAGACGATTTTCAAAATTTTTCGAAAACTCCTAAAATCAAAAAGATAATGTATTTCTGGTTAGGCAATGCAAAAAATAGACGCGTAAACACACATATCATATGACTTTGACCTTGAGGTCGAGAATTTCACTATACTTAGTGAAAATAACATAAACATGAAAATTTAACAACTTGCCAAAAGTTGTCTACCTGCATCAAAGTTACATACTACATGTTCCAAATTGTATCAAACATTATACTAGCACACAAATACATCATAAACATAGTTTAAACAACCAAATTTGTTCAAATAGCACCTAGTGCCAAACACTCCTATACACCCTCACTCATTGACGGTTGATCTTATTCTTGAGCTTTCCAAGGAATCTTCCAAGATTCTTAAACATCCCTTTTGTTTGCTTGAACTCCGCCGACTCATTAGGAATATCCGGAAGTTGGGATAGGTATTCGAGAGGTGGGAGCCTAGAGTTTGGCAAATTGTCATCTTCACTCATTGAGGAAGATAAGATGAGGTAGGAGGATGTGGACGTTTTCCTTGGGCTTTGTACACTCTCTTATCACTTAGTGGGACAAAGGTATGTGGAATGAGAGAGTAGTCAAGACGAAGACCGTTTGGAGTTGGTGGAATGGGTGAGATGAACCTAAAGAGACGGGTCAAGAGCATTCCAAACGGCATAGCAGTTGTGCCATGCACGGGAATGTCGGCTATTCTCTTGGCCATGTAGTAGGCAAGATTGAAGGGTTGCCTAACGGATAAAGAGTAGAGCATGTAACAAAGGCAAAGGTTGATATGGTCTCGGTTTCCTATAGTGCTAATGACATTTGCTCTAAGGACTTCTTCCCATTTCTTGAATTGGGGCTTGAGTTCATTCATTTTCATTCCATATGGGTCCTTATCGACCTCATTTCCCGAACGGGTTCTCCTAGTGTTGGTTGTCCTAACAAAGAGGTGGTCATGGAGTACATCTTTTGACACAAGAGGAGTGTCATAAGGATGGATGCGGTCATGGAGGTTGTCAAGAGTTGAGAGGGAGTGCAAGTAAGAATAGATGCAAGTACCACGGTTTGGGACACCTATGATTTGAGCAAACTCCTCAAGAGTGAAGGAGTATTGATGACCACTAGTCTTAAAGTTTATAGACATGTGACCATAATCATCCGTGGAGAGGACGGCGGATGCATAGAACTCTAGAATGAATCTAGGACAAATAGGCTCGTCGATATTCAAAAGACACTCAAAGTTGATTGTAGCAAATTCGGCGTAAAGGTTTGTGCCTTCTAGGAAAGACGGGTCAATGGTTCTACCCTCATGGACATAGTGTTTTTCTAAGGCTTTGAAAACGTTGACTTGGTTTGGGGTAAGGCCTTTGGTTTTGTGGTGTTTTGGTAGGTACTTAATGGTGTCCTTGTGGTCGTAGTGGGTTAGAGGAGGCATGATGATTCCTAGAACAACAAAATTTCACATTTTAGTTTAAGTAAACTACTATTATAATGTGGATGTTCTAGTGTGTGCCTATATGAAAACAATGTGGAGGTGCGGTTATCTTGACTCATTTTGATGCTTCAAAAACGTTTTATAATGCAAGTTTTGTTATAAAACAAAAGATAACCCAAACGCTCCTAGTTCAATGTAGCTTCGTTTGAATGTACCCGAAAATACATATTAGTTATGTATTCCCTTTAGCATTCAAGAGACATTATGCAAGTGATGTTTTAAACATAACGTTTTGATTTTGTATTCTCAATGTGAGACGAAAAAATATTTGTCCTACTTGTGAGAAATTTTTGGAAAGATTTGACATGGGGTGTTTTAGCAAACATGTTTACACTAAGTAAGAATGCAATTCCTAACTATGGGGAACATGATTAGTTTTGTTAAACACCTAATTTTATGCATGAGTTTCTCAAGTTTAATGCATAACCCCAAGTTTTTGTTTTTGTGCAAAAATAGAATTCCTAGACTCAGATCAGGATTGTAATCAAGTTTAGAATACTTACAATGATGATTGATTTGCAATGTGAGTGAAAGGAAGACCAAGAAATCGTAGGTATGGATGGATGGTAAAGTGAATAGTAACAGTTTGGAAGTGGTGGTATGAGATAATGGGTGTTTGGTTTAATATAAACAAAAATATTGATTCTGCAGGTCAGCGGACACGGCGGACCCCTGAGTTGGGTTCCGTCCGTTGTGTCTGAGGGTTCCGCCGACCCTGCTGAGAAAAAGAGTTATGGATTTGTTTTGATTTTTGTGATTTTTGTCTAAAGTCCAGAACTACAATGTAGGTTCCATGAGTCCTAAGCCTAGCCTAAGAAGATTAAAAGGTTCACGTTTAAGGGGTTTTGTGAGAATGTCGGCTATGTTGTCTTCGGAAGAAACTTTCTCAATTGAGATATTTCCTTTTTGAACGTTGTCATGAAGGAAATGATGACGGATTTCAATATGTTTGGTACGAGCATGTTGAACCGGGTTTTTGCTAAGATCAATGGCACCTTTGTTGTCACAAAGAATTGTGATGTCGTTGAGTTGAATTCCGTAGTCGACAAGAGCTTGCTTCATCCAAAGAGCTTGTTGACATGCCTTTCCGGCCGAAACGTACTCGGCTTCCGTTGTTGAGATAGCAAGAGCCGTTTGCTTCTTAGAGAACCATGAGGTGAGACAATGTCCAACAAAAGTACAAATACCACTTGTACTTTTTCTATCAACATAGTCACCGGCATGATCCGAGTCGGCATACACTATGGTGTCTATTGCCGTTCCTTTGGGAAACCATAAACTTAAATGTGTAGTGCCCTTAATATACCTAAAAATCCTTTTAACGGCTTCGAGATGGGTAGTCTTAGGATCTTCTTGAAAACGAGCACATAGACAAACACTAAACATAATGTCGGGTCTACTAGCCGTTAGGTAAAGTAGACTACCAATCATACCTCTATATTTAGTGCTATCTACGGATTCACTTTCATCATCCTTGGTGAGTTTAGTTTCCGTGGACATGGGAGTTTTGATTGGTTTCAAATCTTCTAATCCAAATTTCTTAAGCATGTCCTTAATATATTTAGATTGGTTAAAGAAGATACCATCTTCTAGTTGTTTAATTTGGAGTCCTAGGAAAAAGTTGAGTTCTCCCATCATACTCATTTCAAACTCGTCATGCATGATTTTTTGAGAAATCCACACAAAATTCTTGACAAGTTGATCCGAATATAATGTCATCAACATAGATTTGGACTATGATAATATGTGAATCTTTCTTCTTAGTGAAGAGAGTATTATCAACTAAGCCAATGGTATACTTATGGTCAACTAGGAAGGTTTTAAGTCGATCATACCATGCTTTTGGAGCTTGCTTAAGTCCGTAAAGAGCCTTTTTAAGTTTGTAAACATGATTTGGTTTTTCAAAATTGATGAAGCCCGGTGGTTGAGCAACATACACTTCTTCATTTATGACTCCGTTTAGAAATGCACTTTTGACGTCCATTTGAAAGAGTTTAAAATTGTGTGCATATGCATATGCAAGTAAGATTCTAATTGACTCGAGCCTAGCAACTGGAGCAAAAGTTTCATCGTAGTCAATGCCTTCTTGTTGGTTATATCCTTGTGCAACTAGCCTAGCTTTGTTTCTAGACACAATTCCATTTTTATCCATTTTATTACGAAAGACCCATTTTGTTCCAATTATAGTTTGACTCTTTTGTTGAGGAACTAATGTCCATACATCATTCCTAACAAATTGGTTTAACTCTTCTTGCATTGCAATTACCCAAGACTTATCTTTAATGGCTTCATTAATGTTTTAAGGTTCAATGGTTGACACGAAACAAAAGTAGTTGCTTTCATTTTGAACTTTTGACCTTAGCGTTCTTTCGTTAATGTTGCCTATGACACCATCTAATGGATGACTTTTAGATTCTTTGACATTGACAAGTTCTTTGTTTAATAGTTCATCTTCCTTGTCATTACCTAAAATCTCTTGATTTTCTATTGCTTGGCTTTCAACTAAGTCATCATCTACCAAAGGTGATGTCTTAGAGGGAGGTGGACTCTCGTCAAATGTTACGTTCAACGATTCCTTGACTCTTAAGGTTTCTTTGTTCAAAACAATGTAAGCTTTACTATTTTGTGAATATCCAAGAAATACACCTTCATAAGACTTTGGGTCAAATTTGGTGAGATAATCCTTGGTGTTAAGAATGAAACATTTACTCCCAAACACTCTAAAGTATCCTAATGTAGGCTTTTTACCTTTATATAGTTCATAAGGAGTTTTATTCAAAAATGGTCTAATTAAGACTCGATTTAAAATGTATGTTGATGTGTCAACGGCATTACATCAAAACTTTTGTGGAATGTTTTGTTCATTAAGCATTGTTCTACTCATCTCTTGCAATGTCCGGTTTTTACGTTCTACTACACCATTAGATTGAGGAGTACGTGGAGCCAAAAAGTTATGAGTAATACCATTAATATCACAAAAGTTTCCAAATTGAAATTCATTATCAAATTCACGACCCTGATCCGTTCTAATAGACACAATATTAGACCCTACTTGATTTTGAATTTTCTTACTTAGAATCTCAAATTTATCAAAAGCTTCATTTTTACTTTTCAAAAATTTTGTCCAAGTATATCTTGAGTAATCATCAACTATGACCAAAGTGTAGAAGTTACCTCCATAACTTTGTATAGCGGATGGACCAAATAAATTCATATGCAAAAGTTCTAGACACCTAGATGTAGAAACCAAGTTTTTAGCCTTATGGCTACTATGGACTTGTTTACCGACTTTGCAAGCATCACAAAAGTGTTGGTCATATTTCAACATAGGTAGGTTTCGAACTAAGTCTTTGGAGGAGAGGTTTTGGATTAGTCTCATTTTAGCGTGTCCTAAACGTCTATGGAATAAAGTTGAAGATTCATCTAATGAGGTAAGACAAAGTTTGTCTCTAGATGTTGGATCCATCTTCATGACGTATATGGTGTTCTTAAGGACACCTTTGGCTATAGTTATACCATCTTTAAGTATTTTACTTCCGTTTTCACTAAAAAGGACATTATACTTATTACGACAAAGTTGACTATTACTAAGGAGATTAAAACCTAAGTTATCAACATGCGCTACATCATCTATAAAAAGGGAGTCATGAGAGATTGTACCTTTTCCAATGATTTTCCTTTTAGCTTTACTACCAAACGTAACATTACCTCCGTCACATTTGTGATAAGTAGTGAAGAGGCTTTTGTTACCCGTCATGTGACTTGAACAACCGCTATCTTTAATCCATTCATCCGGTTCCAAACAAACTTTGAGGCACACCTATTTTATGAAAAACACTCAAACATTTGGTCCACAATTTCTCATGGGTCCATTTTGGTTAAGCATACCATTAACTTGTTCCAAGTACGAAAATAGAACATAAGGGTTCCATGACATGTAATTTGGAGTTTGGTAATGTCTAGGAGTGTTTTGGTTCCAAACATGTTGGTAGTTTGGTCGAGCGTTGAAGTTGCTTTTTGGAAAGGGGCATTTGGGAATTGGAGTCTTAGGTCTTGGTTGAGTAGTCTTAGCTCTAAATTCATTTTTACTAAGTCCTACTCCAGTTTTAAAAGCAGGTTTTGTTCCATTTTTATATGTAACTTTAACAAATTTTGAACGGTCCGATGTGGATTGAGTTACTGCTGCAGCAGACCTGGCGGAACCTTGGGTCCAACGGGCGGAATCCTGGATTGGGTTCCGTCTGTTCCGCGGGCTGCTGTAGCAGTTTTGTTTGTTTCTTGTGCAATCTTTTCTTGTTTCGTTTGACCCTTTGAAGTTTCTATTTTCATGAATCCTAGTCCTGTTTTATCAAAGGGTGACTTTTGAATTTTCATAATTTCATCCGCACAAGAAATGCTCTTATCGAACTTCTTAAACTTTGTGGTTTGTTTTATTAGATCATTTTGAGTAATTTTAAGTTTCTCAACTTCGAGTTTAAGTTCTTCACATGATTTGCAAGAAGTGTCAATACATTTACTCTTTTCTAATCTCTTAGCTTTTTCTTTTAATTCATAAACTTCATTTCCTAAAAACTCCTTTTTAGTTTTCAAAAACTTATTTTTGTTTATGATTTTTAAGCTCAATTCACAAAGTTTATTATATTCTTTTTGTAAGGTGTCATCATCAATAGAGGAGTAAGATGAGTCGTAGAATACCTCATTTGAGTTGCGAGCCATGAGAGCAATATCATCATTCTTTGGCTCATCGTCATCTCCTTCATAGTCACTCCAAGCACCACCCACAAAAGCTTGTTGAGGTTTGCTCTTGGGTGGTTTTGGACATTCTCCTACAAGATGACTTGTGTCTCCACACCTATAGCATTTTCTTTCAACCTTTCCTTTCCTATCATCATGATCTTTTCAGAAAGTTTTCTTGTCATCTTTAGGTTGGCTTACAAACTTTCCTCTTCTACGAAAGAACTTCTTGAAGTCTCTAACGGCCATAACATATTCCTCATCATCACTATCCGAAGTAGATTCTTCATCATCACTTGATTGGACTCTAGCTTTCAAGGCAATGGACTTAACTTTTTCTTTCTTGCCTCTAACTAGTTCCGAATCTTTTTCCATTACCATTTCATGAACTTTGAGGTTTCCAATTAGCTCATCAAGTGACATGCTTGAAAGATCTTTGGATTCTTCAATTGCCGTCACTTTTGCTCTCCACTTCGGATGGAGTGCTCTAAGAAATTTCCTGACAAAGTTCTTACTACAAAAAGATTCATCAAGTGCTTTAAGTGAAGTAATAATAGTGTTAAACCTAGCAAAAGCATTATCAATAATCTCATCTTCGGAAATAACAAATTGTTCATATTGTTGAACAAGAAGATCAATTTTGTTATCTTTAACTTGTGAGTTTCCTTGATGAGTGACAATTAAATATTGCCAAATATCTTTGGCGGTTTTACACATAAAGACTATTTCATATTCTTTCTTAGGCAAAGCATTGTAAAGCATCATTTTAGCTTCATTATTTTTACCAATCAATTTCTTTTGATCATCATCTTTAATGTTAGTAACTACGTTATCACCATCAATGATTATATACCATAAATCTATATCTTTAAATTTCACATAAGTTTCAAAACGGTTTTTCCAATATATAAAACCATTTGCTTCAAAAAGTGGTGGTCTTTGCATAGATTGCCCTTCTTTGTAATTTTCAAAATCCATGGATCGTTTCAAGTTTTAAAACACAATATATTTTAAAAGCTTGAGTAACGTAGCTCTGATACCAATTGTGGAAAACTAGAAGGGGGGTTGAATAGTTTACCGTTTAAAATCTTTTTCACTTGTTTAGTTAGCTTTGAAACTTTACATTTGATCAAAGATATATACACAAACACAATATATAACATGCAAGTAAATGAAAGAAACGATCAAACCACAACACGAGTATTTATCGTGGTTCGGCTACAAGGACTCTTTTTCCTTGCCCTACGTCCACGCCCCGAGTATCCAACTCGAGAGTTTCTTTCACTAGTCAACAAGCTCCTTTCACCGGCGGAGAAAACCTTACACGTCGCTTATACTTTTACCGACACTAAGCTAGATGTCGAGTTCTTTACCAAGGGTACAACCACTCCCGTTAATTCTTTTACAAGGGTACAACTACTCCCGATACACTTTGTATTTTGAGGACTAAAATACTAACCGATCACTACTGAAAATACACAATCAAATGAAGTGTAAACTACACAAATCTACACAATGCTAAGCTAACAAGTCTTGCAACGTTGTGTTGAATACTTGTTACTTTTAATGAGCTCGTGAATCTCTTTGCTACAAAAAGAAACTTCACATATGAAATGTTAAAGGGTTAGATGAAAGAATGAATGTGTGTGTGTAAAATATGATGTAGAGTGATAAGCCAAAAATCAACTTGTGGCTTGGTATTTATAGCAAAGCCTTCTGCAGGCCTGGCGGATACGGCGGAACCCTCAGATGGGTTTCGCCCGTGTACCCCCAGGGTTCCGCCGGGCTTGCAGTTGGTTTTGCAATAAATCTTGCAAACCAAACAAAGTCACATCTCATTACACCTTGCAAACCAAACAATGTCACATCTTATTACATCTAGACAAACACCAAACTTGCAAGCAACCACATAGTAAGTCAAACACATTTTCTTTCCATAAATGTATATTGACAAAACTTGCCATAAATGTGATGTGACAATTCTATTTTAAGAAACACAAAGTGTTGTGTTTTATAAAATGTAAAATGTAGCAAAAGTCTAGTTTATGCAAGTCTTTAAAACTAAGATTATGTTTTACTTAGAAACTAAAGTTTATATTTTGTCGTTAACAAAACTTAGCGAAGATCGTAAAATATAAATAACGTTTTTAGGCGATTTTGTTTTAAGTTGTCTATTACTACCATTATTACTATTATTATAAGTATTACTATTCCTAGGTACTTGAAACCAGCTAGGGTAGTATCCATAGTATCTTCTAAGTGAAATTTTCTAATGGGTATTCTAAAAAATGTCAAATCCTAAGATGTAATCTAAAATCCTCAAATATATATATGTGGGTATCCTAAGAGACTAGGTAGAGGCAATTTTTATCCTAAAATGACTAATTCCTATATGGTAGAAGTTTTGCTAATGTGTCTATCCTAAAGTAGGGGTTTAAAGGCTTATGGTAGAGGTTTTACTATTTAATCCTATGTTTTTCCTAATATTCCTTATATCTAATTCGTGTTCTAGTCCTAATGAATTTTTAGGCTAAATCCTATCAAATATTCCTTATATCTAATTTGTGTTCTAGTCCTAATGAATTTTTAGGCTAAATCCTATCTTATAGGGATGTCTTCCTTTTTTTTTCTTTTTTTTCCCTATCTATTAGGGTAGGGATTTTGGGTTTCTAACCTATAAAACCTTAAAGATTTCTAGTCTTATTTTTCTATTTCCTCAAGGGTTTCTTAGATAGCCTATCTTAATGATCTAAGGTATTATATTCTTAAGCTTATGTTTTCTAGGGATATCCTAATGTTATTTTTAACCTCAAGTACGGGAATCCTAAATATGGTTTAGGTTTTTCTAAGGGGATGAGGAAAACTAACTTGGAAAAATCATAGTAATCTAAGGAAATAAAGAGGAAAAGGATAGGAATATGCTTTTATATGACTATCATATATTTGCATATGGGATAGTTAGGGGTAGATTCTCTAACTAGGAAGAAGATAGCTTGAGAAAGTGATGAGGCGAAAAATGATCCGTTTTTAGGGGGTCATTTAAGCCCGAATTCGAATTTATTTGATCAAATATTGCCCTAAATCGTTCCTTTTGTGATTTTAGGTACTTTGGGAGTGAAATCTGGAAAAGGAAGCAATTCGGACGTTTTTGGAGCATAAAAGTGAAGAAAATGCCAAAGTCTTAATTTTCCATGCTGGGAACAGTAGGTGACGGCGTCAAGAGCAAAATTCCATGACGGTCCAGTAGAGATTTGACGGCGTCATGAAGGTAGGGCGTCAAGAGTAAAAAGTCATGACGGCCTGGAAATGATTAATACTTGACGGCGTCAAATGTAGATCAAGGCAGTCCGAGAAGAGTTTTGGCGGCGAGGTGACGGCGTCACCTAATTGGTCTTGACGCCGTCAGACCCATTTTTCTATATATAGTTTTCTAATTTTTCACATTTAAAAAGAGAGAAGTTTCGGGAGAAACCCTAAGTACGATTTTGGTGTAACTTTACAGGTTTTTCAAGGGTTCCAACCCCTTGATACCTTGCATGGTTAATCAAGATAAGTGTTCTTTTAATTCAATCAATATGTCTATGTGTTGGTTGTCTATATCTTGTTCTTATCTTAATTCCATCATGCTAGGCTAGATTTATCTTGTGTTTGCTTAGATCTAATGAAACCTAGATGTTGATTATGTGTTGATTACTTGTTTATTCTTGTCTTGGATGAATGATTTATATGTTAGGCTTAAGAAAATTGGCAGATCTCCAATTGGTAACATGCTTGAACGTCTTGAGAAACATGAACCGACGCGCACTAGGTCTTTATTGGTTGTATTTAATGCATGAGCCACTGTTTACAATCCCTATAGTTGTGCTGGGCATGGTGTAGGAGGAGATAAGAGCTCATAGAATTGGGGAGTTAAGTGTGCCACCCCATGAATGGTATTAAGGAATACGATCCGTCATCCATGCAATTATAACAAGTAATTAACGTGTAAAAGATGTCTAGGGAGTAGTGAAATCTAAGTAAACACATTTTCTCCAATTACTGCTCACAACTTTAGTATAAATTAGTTTATTTTCATTTTTAGTATTTTATTTTGATTGCATCTTAGTATTGGGTTAGTTGAATAGCAACTAATTCTGCCCCTTCTTCCAAAAACCCGAGATTTTAAATTGCTTTCTAAAAAATATAAAAATATAAAAATACAAAAATAATCTTCCTTCATCTTTAGAACTAGTATTTAGGTTTTCTAATCCTAGCGACACTATTCCTAGTTGAACGATCAATCCCCCGGTACTTGTCACTATAATATACTACAACGATCAGGTACACTGCCTGGTGGGGGTTGTAAGCTTCTCAAGATCCCTTGAGAGGTAAAGCCTGGTGCGATCCCCACGCATCAAGTTTTTGGCGCCGTTGCCGGGGAATAGTTACTGTCTAGGTTAGAATTTCTTTTTATTAGGTCTACTTGCTAGATTCCTTTCTAGTAAGATTTTATTTTTATTTTTTAGGTTTTCTTTAGTCTATCTTATTTCTTTGTGCCTTTGTTCGTAACCACCCAACATCATGGACAACGGGAACATCTTTGAACCCGTCATCCCACCACAACAAAACCCACCACTAGAACCCCTTAGGCCCCGAACCTTAGGAGAGTATTCCCGACCTAGCCACCAAGGCTACCGAAACACCATTGAGCTCACTGGAGCCAATGTGACCCCCTTGCGATCCGACACCATCCGGTTGGTGCAAAGCGGATGTGCATTCCATGGACTTCGTTCCGAAGATCCAAACCAACATCTTAAGGACTTCCTCAAAATCGTAGATTCCATAGACCTAGATGTTGCAACTAGAGAGACTACCCGTTTACGCCTATTCCAATTCTCTCTACGGGATCAAGCTAGTCAATGGCTTGAGCGTTTACCCGCGGGATCCATCACCACATGGGATGATCTCACCACTCATTTCCTTGCTCAATTTTTCCCACCGGGGAGAACTACTAAGCTTAGGAATGACATTTTGATGTTCCAACAACGTCAAAATGAAACCTTTTATGAAGCATGGATTCGATATAAAGACCTACTCCGAAAAGTCCCTCATCATGGCATCGAACCATGGCTCCAGATCCAAATCTTTTACGATAAGGTTGACTATCAAACAAGGAGAGCCATTGATTACGCAGCCAAGGGTAGGCTAAATAGACTTAGCGTTGACGAGCGCTGGAAAGTTCTTGAGGGGTTGGCACAATACGAAGAAGAAGGATGGGAGGACCCGATGTTCCCAAGCAAGGTAAAACTTGACTACGCATGTGCCACCCAAGAACAGTTGTTAGGAAGCATTGAGAAGCAGGTAAAAGAATTAATGAATATTGAGAAACTTGCTGCTGAACCCGTGGGGAATCATAATCTACGTAGGAATATGGTTATCAACCAGACTTTTCCTGAACGTTCACGACAAAAGGAATTCGAAGGGATAATGGTAACCTTCATGGATAATCAGGAAAAACAAATCCAGCATCTAGAAGCACGCATGGAAAGCACTCATAAAGCTTTTATGAATTTCGCAGACCAATTCATATCAAGGGTCAAAGAAAAGATCAAAGAAAATTCCGTACCTAAAAAAATTGAAAAAGTCTTCGAGGTTTCAACCCCTTTGGTGTTTGACCAAGAGGATAGCGGGAAATTTTCCCCAAGTGCTTCACCATTAACTACCCCCCATTCTCATGAGCACCCCCATGCAGAGAAGAGTTCGCAATTCCATGACATTTTCGTTGGATGTTTGCGTACCACATTCCCAAACTTATCCAAGAGACGTTCTTTTGGTTTTAAACCCGGTGTAAAGAGGTTGCACCTCAAAAACACCACTGATTTGAAACCCTCTATGGAACAACATCTCTCTTTTCACACCAATGACCCGTGCACAGGGTTCAATTTAGCCAAAACGTCACCCAACCCCTCTACAACCTCACCTCTTTCCGTGACAGTAATGAGACGTTTGACCCTGGTGGACCTCGTTAACGGAATAGCTACTCATGGGTTTACTAATGTTTAGCTATTCACGCAAAGTGCAGGGACTAAACATGAAACTACTCCAATTCTCACCTTACACGGGCATCTGACGGCGTCAGATTTAACTCTTGACGCCGTCAGCTCGATGGATCAGCAATATTAACCAAAAACCAATCACTTTCAACCCATTCCCCTCCAAATCTCACCCAAAGTGGTGCTGCTACACCGATTCTCCACCCTCCAATTCGACGTCTTCCGCATCCAATCTTCACTTGGTAAGTGCTTTTTCTTCATCCTTTTTCGATCAATTGTCCTTAGGACCCATCAATTTGGAAAACCCCTTTCGCCCGAAACCCCATTCTTGACCCATTATTAGCAAATCGTAATGCCATCCATTTGGTGATTAGTAAACATGGGGTTACCCGTTGATTATGTTATCCCACTCGAATCATGCATTAGTTTAGGGGAAGCCACTCATGCCACGGATTCTTAGACCCCCCACCCATGTTTTCTGATTAAAGGGGCGTTTGGGTAATGGGTTAAGAGTTTGAAAATTGATTTTTCCCTGCATTTGCATGATTCGGATTCTGATCAATCTGACGATGTCAGGAGTACTCTTGATGGCGTCAGATGTGTCTGACTGCATGAAGCTCATTAGAATTCTCGTTCTAATCGTTTCCGTTCACTCTACCTTTTTCCAGGAAAATGAGCAAAAGGTCTCGTCAACATAAGGGCAGTTCCTCTAGGTCTCAAAGGGTCAATTATGGAGAATTGGTCCATAGTTGGAGCGAGTTTGACGATGTTGGTTCTAACACCAAGTATGCGGAGCTTTGTAACCACCATATTGATGCTGGGGCTGTGGTTGACTTGGAGTTTCTTAGGGCCCAAGGGTTGGAGGCTGCATTTTTGGGGAGAATCCACACCGATGGATTTGCGGGTCCTCAGTGGGAGAGGTTGTTTAGGACTAGAGAGACAGTGTATAGTGAGTTGGTGAGGGAGTTCTTTGCGACCTTCCGTTTTGATCAGGCTGAGGCTAGGACAGATGTGGGGGGCACCACTGTATATTTTAGGCTAGGGGGAGAGTTGCGGTCATGTTCAGTCGCTGAGTTTGGTTGGAGGATTGGGTTGTATACTAGAGAGGAGGTTGATGGGGTTTTTATGCAGAGATTGGTACATGGGGAGACTCAGAGGAGTGAGATGAGGTGTATCACTTTTTGGCCGACCATAGGGGATGGGGTCTACACCTCGACTACTGGGGCAGCATCCATCAGGGACCCCATAGTTAGGTTAGTCCACAGGTGCATCACATACAGCCTGTCAGGACGTCATGGCACCACTCACCGTGTCATTGCTTCAGACCTGTTCTACTTGTACACCATCTTTTCAGCGGATGTCTACTGCAACATCCCATTTTGGGTGGCCAGTTATTTGAGGACCAGTGTGGGTGAGAGGGATATTGACAAGGTGTATGGGGGGATGTTCGTGACCAGGTTGGCTCGTTCTTATGATCTTCTTACTCCTCCGATCATGGGGTACTTGAGCGACTGTGGGGCATGTAGGGTAGTGAGGGCTAAATCCCTCAGGCAGATGAGCATTGTGATGCCAGAGAGGAATGGGACCTATACTTGGTATGAGGCAGGGGGGCCAGATGTTGAGGAGGATGCTGATGATGAGGTAGATCCCCAGCAGCATCAGTTCCAGGGTTATGAGGAGGGGACGGCTGACTACTACCGACACATGAGTCGGGGAGACTGGCAGGCACACCAGGGTGCCTGGATGGGTCAGATGGACGCATGGCGGACCACCACTGACCAGCGCTTTGATTGGATGTACGATCATACCATCCGCCAGATGCAGCACCTCTCCACCCGAGATCAGCTTGAGCCTCACCTGCAGATTGATCCCTTTCCAGGCCGTGAGACTGACTACCCTCCCTATGGGTACACCGGACACCTCCCTCCTGGATATGACTACCGCTTTGGTCCTCCTCCCCAGTGACTCCTCTTGATTTCTGTTGTCTTTGAACTATTTATTGATGGCTGTGTAATTTGAAACATTTGGTACTGTAATAGCTTAGGATGCGGCCTCTGTTGGCCTTGAACAATTTACTTTCATGTTTATGTTTATTTGAAATAATTAGTGGTTCTCATGGTGACATCATTCATTTTGTTTGTTTGTTTGATTGTTTATTTGTTTGAATGTTATTTGCTTCCGTATGCATGCTTAATTTTTATTGTTGGATGATCATGTTTCTAAATTAAAAAAGTGGAAACACTTTACTTTGTTGTTTTGGCCTAGTCTTAACTCCACCTAAAGGTATTTTTGCAAAAGATAAGTGTAAGGGGAAACCCCAAATATGTTTTTAAGAAACAAACTGATCATGATTCTCCACAATATTAAGTGAGCATGTATATTCGTATTTGTTAGAGTCAAATGCTTGTATTGAGTCATAATGAAGTTTTGCAGGATTTTCCAGGAAGTAGGACCAAGTTTTTCCAGAAATTTTCCGGAAACTTAACATAAGAATTTCTGCAGGTCAATTCTGACGGCGTCAGGAGTTTACTCTTGACGGCGTCAGGTGTAAAAATCTGGAAATTTTACCGGTTTTGTTTTTCTAACGGAGTCTTATGGTTTTTGTGAATTATTAAGTTTTATAATCTCCAGGAAATCTGCAAACTTCATTCCACAAGCATTATATCTTATCTTGTTTTCTAGGATTTAGTAACTTATATAGGATGCCGCCGATTTTACGCGAGGTTGTCTTGTCTATTTTCTCAGGATTTACAGGTTATGTATGACAAGAAGATGATTTATATTCTGGAAGGGAAGCTTTGATTGTTCATTTTCTTGGAGGAAGATTTAACCTGGCCACCTATTATTCATACCGAGCGAATCAGGGGAGTATTTGATTTCATTCTCTTTACTTTTTCACTTTTACATTCTTTACTTGAACATTGGGGACAATGTTCTTCTTAAGTGTAAGGGGAAGGTAAAAAGATGATACCTTACATATGCACTTTCGCTTGAGTTTGTTTTGTTTAATGGTAGATGTGTAATAAAACTATGAGAAATACTTGTTAGTGCAATTTTAGCGCCAAATTTAAAATTTTTTACAACATCTAGGAGTGAAACTTTAGGCATAGCAAGCGTCTCATGGATAGGAGATTGTATGACTAGCACATAACCATATATTCAGAAAAATTTTCCACCCAAATATGTGAGGTTCGCCTTTAGATTTGATAGGAAAAGCATTTACTATTAGTGCTTATGAGTGTACCGGTAGCATTTAGATTCTAGAACTTGCGTTAGTGATGCATCCCGAGACCGCTAGTGAGACTACATTCGTGTGGTAGGATTTACTACATGATAAGAGGCATTAGGATCACCCTTGTGTTAAACCCGTATCATAATTACTTGACCATTTAAGTCATATTACTTGGCTAGTTAAGTCGACTAATTTTTCCCACACCCTTAGCGTTGTACTCATTTTTAGTACACGATACCCCTAGTACACCCCTCCGAGCCTATCTTTTCATTTCTAACTTTAAGCATCTTACTTAAAGGAAGAATTTGTTACACCCTACTTAAATGTACAACCAAATCGCCTTAGCCTTCCGTGTATGCGCTCATCTTTAGTGCATTATTGTTATTTGTTAAACCCTAAGTTAACTATCTAATTGATTACATGGTTGCTAAGTCGAGTCATATCCTTGTACATATTGTTTTGGGACGATTGGGACTCATGGGTAAGTACTTATTTTATAGAGTAATGGGGAAGAACATCATATATTACCCCCATATGTACGTTAATCTTAAAAGTGCTCCAAGTGTTTTGATTTTCTTAATTCGAGTCATTAGATTAGTTAATTGTAAAGTATGTAAAGATTCAAGTGTAAGGGGAATGTTTATTCCCTATGATGTATTATTTTGGATGGTAGGGTAAGAGTGTATGCAAAAAAAAAAAAAAAAAAAAAAAAAAAAAAAAAAAAAAAAAAAAAAAATTGAAAAAATCAAGAAAAAAAAATAAAAAAAATAAAAAAATAAATAAAAATAAATAAAAGAGAAAAAACATACGGACTACCATCCTTTTTTATTCTATGTTCATTTTATGTTTTTGTTATTTTTCATTCATTAGCTTAAGTCGAGTCTAATCTTGGCTTAGCAACGCCATATTGTACATGTAATTAACCAAGATTGTTAACTCGCCACCAGTAAAACTTCCTTTATCCAACAAAACCGTGTATTTCATATCCCTACACCTAACGTTACAACCCTTTAAAAGACCTCTTTGATAGTTTATCCTAGGTGCTTACGCCATGTGGTGGAGGTTTGATCCTTTCCCAAGCCTATGGTAATCTATTTTGCTATGACAGGTAGTGAGAGATATCTTCCGTTTCCATATTGTAATTTACACTTTATTACACCCGAGAGATGTGAGTATCTAAACACTATTTGTGAGGTGCTTGTGTATAACCTCCGTGCTTGTCTATTGGTCTTTAGTGGAACGATTATTTGTTGTAATTACTTTTATATTAGTGTTAAATGACCCCTAACTTGTATTTTGAGTAGAATAAAAGCGCATTTGCTTGAGGACAAGCAAATCTCAAGTGTAAGGGTATATGATGAGGCGAATAATGATCCGTTTTTAGGGGGTCATTTAAGCCCGAATTCGAATTTATTTGATCAAATATTGCCCTAAATCGTTCCTTTTGTGATTTTAGGTACTTTGGGAGTGAAATCTGGAAAAGGAAGCAATTCGGACGTTTTTGGAGCATAAAAGTGAAGAAAACGCCAAAGTCTTAATTTTCCATGCTGGGAACAGTAGGTGACGGCGTCAAGAGCAACTCCTTGACGGCGTCAAGAGCAAAATTCCATGACGGTCCAGTAGAGATTTGACGGCGTCATGAAGGTAGGGCGTCAAGAGTAAAAAGTCATGATGGCCTGGAAATGTCAAATGTAGATCAAGGCAGTCCGAGAAGAGTTTTGGCGGCGAGGTGACGGCGTCACCTAATTGGTCTTGACGCCGTCAGACCCATTTTTCTATATATAGTTTTCTAATTTTTCACATTTAAAAAGAGAGAAGTTTTGGGAGAAACCCTAAGTACGATTTTGGTGTAACTTTACAGGTTTTTCAAGGGTTCCAACCCCTTGATACCTTGCATGGTTAATCAAGATAAGTGTTCTTTTAATTCAATCAATATGTCTATGTGTTGGTTGTCTATATCTTGTTCTTATCTTAATTCCATCATGCTAGGCTAGATTTATCTTGTGTTTGCTTAGATCTAATGAAACCTAGATGTTGATTATGTGTTGATTACTTGTTTATTCTTGTCTTGGATGAATGATTTATATGTTAGGCTTAAGAAAACTGGCAGATCTCCAATTGGTAACATGCTTGAACGTCTTGAGAAACATGAACCGACGCGCACTAGGTCTTTATTGGTTGTATTTAATGCATGAGCCACTGTTTACAATCCCTATAGTTGTGCTGGGCATGGTGTAGGAGGAGATAAGAGCTCATAGAATTGGGGAGTTAAGTGTGCCACCCCATGAATGGTATTAAGGAATACGATCCGTCATCCATGCAATTATAACAAGTAATTAACGTGTAAAAGATGTCTAGGGAGTAGTGAAATCTAAGTAAACACATTTTCTCCAATTACTGCTCACAACTTTAGTATAAATTAGTTTATTTTCATTTTTAGTATTTTATTTTGATTGCATCTTAGTATTGGGTTAGTTGAATAGCAACTGATTTCGCCCCTTCTTCCAAAAATCCGAGATTTTAAATTGCTTTCTAAAAAATATAAAAATACAAAAATAATCTTCCTTCATCTTTAGAACTAGTATTTAGGTTTTCTAATCCTAGCGACACTATTCCTAGTTGAACGATCAATCCCCCGGTACTTGTCACTATAATATACTACAACGATCAGGTACACTGCCTGGTGGGGGTTGTAAGCTTCTCAAGATCCCTTGAGAGGTAAAGCCTGGTGCGATCCCCATGCATCAGAAAGCTAAGTAGTGGGATTTAGAGATCAGAGGAGAAAGAATTCAGATCTCTATGGTGTAGAATAAGAATTCTCACCATTAATAAGGGAGAGTGTTTGAAGGAAATTGGGTTTTAGGAAAGGAGGAAGTATGAGGAGAGTTTAAAACAGTTTAGAGAATCTATGTATCTAAGACATCGAGGTAGTTTTCCTAAATTCCTAGGGTTAAGGGTTAGGGGTAGGTTATAACAAGTACTTAACTTGTCATGTTCTATGGGTTATATCTATTTTCCTAAGAGGTTACTATTGGGTTAGGGATGACCTAAGGTAATGTGGGAGAGGTATACCTAAATCTAGTTTATCTAATTTATCCTAATTGAGGGGCACTAGGTAGTTTCTAAAACTTAACTTATTTTAATGATTTCCTAACTTACATATCCTATAGGCACTAATTATTCTAGGGTATAAAAGGTATATTACTTAGGGGTTTCTAAGGTTTTTCCTAATTCCAAGAGTTTGTGTTTTCTAGGTTTGATTGATGATTTTCCTCATCATCGTCAATTATCTTTTCTAAAGTACAAATTCTAAAACGGGCAAAGGCTATTTTATGGTGGTGTTTCATTTGGTTTTTCTGTATTTTAGCTACTTTAATGGTTTTCTTGTAGGGTATTTCTTAAACTACTATAGTCAGGTTGATTACCTAAGTTATTATCATAACCTTTTTCTATCTTTTCAAGAAGGTCAAGGAAAATTTCATCTAAATTATTTAAAATTTCCTCTAACTGATTTTCCTCATTTTCTAAAGTTGTCCTAGTGGGGTTTTCTCTAAATTCATTTTTCCAAGATAAAATGGGAGGGTTTACTAAGTAAGGTGTAGGTCCTAAGGTGTAGGGTTGCCTAGGGTCATATCTAGGGGTATAGGTAGGGATAGGGTTTTTAGGTATACATGGTTCTCTAGACAGAAAGAAACTATGGGGTTCTAATCTAGATGTGGGGAATGGTGGGTGTATAATAGGGTTTAGGGGAGGAATAGGTGATGTCTTAGCATAGAAATCTCTTAAGTGTTTTAAATAAGGGTTATCTAAGAAAGGTGTATATCCTAAGGGTGAAGGTGTATCTAAACTATTCCTTGAGTCTTCTAAGTGATTGGGAATATATGGTTTAGGGGAATAATCTAGTACATTCGGAGAGGGAAGATCGTTCTCCGGATGTAAACTAGATGAGACGGGGGTAGAATAGCGGGGAGTAGACATAACTATATAATAATAAAAATACTGTAAATCATTTAGCAGTTAGGCAGAAAATTATTATACTAACCTTAGCACGTATAGTTACGGAGGATGGCAGAGGTACTGAGGACTTTCTCGGGTTTAGAAAAAATAGTTGTAGTTTAGGTTTTGACCTTGTTCTCTACAATTGAAGCTCTGATACCAAAACTCCAGGAAGTTATCCCCAATTCACAAGTGGTATGCCACGTGTGTATCATTACAACTTTAGGAGGGAAAATGGTGTTATCTCATTAGAAAGAAAACTTCACCAGGAGGTTAATCTATGAGGGTTTAGGAGCTAATTGGAAATAGCAATCAAGGGGATCAAGTATGTGGGGTAATTCTTCATCTCACGATTAGTAATGAAATTGATGTTAGTTGATTATTGCATAGATGATTTGGGGGTTTAGATTGAATTATGTTTTATGATGTTCTTATGGTTAAATAATGATAGTTTATGTGGAATAAGCTTGAATGATGATCATAGTCATGGTTAGTATGTTTTATGATTTAAAGATTTTTATGTTATGATTGAATAATTGTTAAGATGGATTAGTATAAGTTATGTTATGAGATTTGTAAGAACTATGGAATGGGTAAATGTTGAAGTGATTATAGTTAATGACTAAAGGAGTTTTTGACATAATGAGTGAAGAGACCAAATTTGTTAGTTAAAGATGAAGCTCATGAGTATTTGATGAAATAGTGAATTCTAATGATGTTAGTATGATTATCATGTGTTTGGGTAGTCGTGGAAAGTAAGGAGAATGCCTAGACCGGGTATGTTTATGGTATAATGATGAGTATGATAATGTTACAAGGACCGAGTATGTTAATGTTATAATGATGAGTATAATAATGTAACAAGGGTCGGCTATGTTTATGTTATAATGATGAGTATGATAATGTTACAAGGACCGAGTATGTTTATGTTATAATGATAAGTATGATAATGTTACAATGACCGAGTATAAGGGTGATCACTGTCCAAAAACCGGACCGGACCGACCAAGACCGGACCGGACCGAAGACCGAGAACCGGAAAAACCATAGACCGAGACCTGACCGAATGTGGTCGGTCCGGTCTTGGTCCGGTCGGTCTTCGGTCGGTCCGATCCAATTAGGCAAGATTTGGTAAGTTTTTTCGGGTTTTTGGTCTGTCCGGACCGACCGGACCGAGGACCGAATTAGCCAAAAAGCTAAGATCGAGGACCGGACCGAATGTGGTCGGTCCGGTCCGGTCGGTTTTGTCGGTCGGTCCGGTCCATCCGATCCGTTTGCTCAGCCCTAACCGAGTATGTTCATGTTATAATGATTAAGTGACTCATTAATGCGAGATTTGCAAGACCTCAAAACGAAGTTTTACAATCCTCCGGGCAGTGTACCTGATCGCTTTAGTGTAGTATAGGTAAATCCGGGGGATTGATCATTCTCTAGGGGAATAGTGTCGTTAGGTCAAGATGTATGACGAGATAGGTCTAGATGTGAGAGATGATTCTTTTTGTATTTTTATATTTTAAAAAAGCAGTAAAAATCACAGGTTTTAGAATAGTGGGCGAAATTAGTTGCTAGTCAACTAACCCAAAACTAATTATAACTGAATTAAATAAAAATAAAAAGAAAGAAAGTACAATTGGTGACTTCTTATAATAGAGAAAATCATGTTTACTTAGATTTAATTACTCCCTAGTAATCTCCTATTGATCTGTCGAATTGTCACGTCCTTGTTTTAGTTGAAGCGATGTATTCCTTAATATTGGTTGTGGGGAGGTGCCGAAGTCCCCAACTCGAATCTTAGTCTCCCCTAAAAACCTAAAGTCTATTAAGTTTCTTTGGATCTACATGCCGCAATTCACACAATAAATACAACGAGAAAAATCAATAGTGCACTCTACGGTTGCGTTTCTAAGATGGTCAAGCCAGTTACATATAAGAGGTCGGCCAATTTTCTTAGCCTAACACGAAGCAATCAACTAAACAATAGACGACAAATCAATAATCAATAACTAGGTTTCACTAGATCTAAGCAAACACAAAGAAATTTAAACTAGCATGTTAAAGTAAAGAAAAGTTAAACACATAATCAAACGATACATAGACATAACGAATGATTAAAGGGATAACTTATCTTTATTGAAACATGAAGTTCAAGGGTTGAAAAACCCTTACAAAGCTCCTAAAATTCGTCCTAAAGATGTTACGCAAAGAGATCTCCAAGACATCACACTCATAATGAAAAACAAAGGAAAATATATATAGGAATACACTTCTGACGGCGTTAGCTTATGGGTCCTAACACCGTCAGCTCGCCGTAATTTAGGTTTCGTCTTGTGCAAGTCACTGTTCTGACGGCGTCACTTAGTAACTCTTGATGCCATCACCTTCAGTCTGACGCTGTCCTTTAGTAAAGTGTCTAGAACGTCTCTTGTTAAATTAACACGTGATTCTATTCTTCAGTTAACACCTGACGCCGTCAGGTTGTGGATCACCAGAATTTGACTGAGGTGTCTCTTGTTAAACTTGAACTAAAAATCCAGCATAATCAACAAGTGACGGCGTTACGTTGTAGCCTGTGATGCCGTCAGGGCTCATTTTCTGACGGTTTTTCGCGACTTCGTCGTTTTCTTCACTTTTTTGTCCAAATAGTGCCGATTTTCAGATTTCTCGTCCCAAGTACCTAAAATGCAAAAAGAAACGATTTTAGGCAATTTTTGATCATATAAATGCGATGTCGGTCTTAAATGACCCCTTAAGAAGGTACCAAATAAATCCTTATCACTCATGGTGATAGAACCAGATATGATCATGTAGTCACGTAACGTGCTTTATGCACTCAGCCAATCACATAAAGTGCTTTATGCACTCAATCATTCATGTAGCATGCATTATGCACTCAGTCAGCCATGAATCATGCTTTATGCACTAAGTCGGTCACGTAACGTGCTTTATGCACTCAGTCAGTCACGTATCGTGCTTTATGCATTCAGTCAGTCATGTAACGTACCTTATGCACTTAGTCAACCATGAAACGTGCCTTATGCACTCAGTCAGTAATGAATCGTGCTTTATGCACACAGTCATGTAAGGAATAAGGAACCTGGATTGCATCCGTGCAAGAGTGTAAAATGATGATGTTAGGACCGAGTGAATGTCAGGTATGAAAATGATGTAGGGACTGGGTGAATACCGGGTGTGAAAATGATGTTAGGACCGGGTGGTTATCGGGTATGAATGTGAAATGACCATGGAGAAAACTGTTATCCAAAGTTAAAGGATTTGCTAGAAATGAACCATATAGTGATTGTGAAATGTTTATGATTATGTTATAGTACCGTTTACTCACTAAGTCAATGTGACTTACCGTTGTTAGTTTCCCTTTTTGCAGGTAATGATAAGGCTTGGGGCTTGTAGACGAAGAAAGGTGATTTTGAGTGAATGGTAATGTTCGAGGGCTAGGTGATGAGCATTCTCATTGCACCTCTTTGATAACAACTTGTAAATGCCCCAAAATGTTGTATTAATGGTCTTTTGAGTTCAGAACTAGTTTAGTTAAGTTTATGCGTCAAATGGAATGTTTATGATCGTGGTTATGTTATTTTGGGTCAAAAAGGGATGTTTGGGCTAACGCCTGCACTTCGTGACTTAGTGCTTTTGTGCGTTGAGTTTATGAAACTTTTGTATGAACATTTTGTTCAATATATATGAAATATGACTTCTAGGTTTTATGTATATTCGATAAGTAGAAGTGTCATTTCCAGAAAATGAAGTTTGGTACATTAAAGTGTTTATACGGCGTATAGGGTCGTATCTTATACGACGTATAGGGATGTACCCTATAAGGTGTACATGGTTGTACCTATACGGTGTATATGGTATGGCTCTATATGGCATACAACCAAACAGTTTTTTAAATAGTAATAATGAATTACAGCCGTTTGACAAGGGTTCCTTTAATTTATTGTGGTAAGCAATGCTTCCCTTGTAACTGATTGACTTGGTCATAGAGGGTGAAAAGGTAGTACTTTACTTTTTGAAGCCACATGTTTAAAAGTAATTTTGGGTAAAGAGGGAAGGTAGTAACCTAGAGATAATGTGGAGTTATACGTAACTCCATGTTATGTAGGGTAAAAAATTAGATGGGATTATATAGAGCATAAATACTTTGCAAATGTTACGCACGCGCTTGGCAATAAATGAGGGAGATGATTTGTACAATCTCTTTTTAACTTTTTTGATATACAAACACAACTGTATAAGCATGCAAATAATGATTTAAGTGTAGCACAATGATAGGGGTATTCCTGAAATGAGGGAGATCATTTGCACAATCTCTTTCTCATCTTGGGTCACGATTTTGCAAATTTCCTTATACAGTTGGATTATACACATGCTTTTTTGTTGAACTTTATACAGACTATATAATTTTACAAGTATAACATCAAATGGAACAAAAAATGTGAATATCAGTATGATCTGGTATCCATCTGCTGGCTCACAAAAGGATCACCAGATGATGACAAGGAATAATCTGTATCTGTTCTAATGGTGCTACAGTTTTGGCTTCGACTCTGACTTCCACTTTGACTTCCACTTTTTATCTGGCCTCTAAAGTCTCTCATGGCTTTGAATCTTAGATCTTCTGTGTAGCCATTTACTTCTGGTACTATTTCTGGTACACATGTTTTGCCGTCGAGCATGTTTACAACCTCAGACATTGTAGGTCTCATTGATGGAGAACCGTTGGTGCAAAGAAGTGCTACTTTCACTACGGTTTCAGCTTCTTGTTTGTTGATCTTTGATTCTAGTTTTTCGTCGAAAAGCTCTTCATATTGTTTACTTGTTTCTAATCTACAAGCCTGCATTATCGGTTTGAAAGTTGCAACAAAATTAGAAGATAGTGACTTTCAAACAGCAATGTTAAAGATTTGAGCATGAAACCTAGAAGCCTACCCAGTCTAGAAGACATATGCAGTCGTTAGTTGGTACATAAGTATTGTTGTTCTTGCCACTAACAATTTCTAACAGCACGACTCCATAGCTGTAAACATCTGCCTTATCACTCAAGTAACCCCAGAGAGCATACTCTGGTGCCATGTATCCGCTGCAAATTCATCGACATTTTGTTAGTAAAACAGTTACTACTGAAAAAAACAGGATTCAAAAATGATTGTGCCAGGTTTTTGTAAGTATTGAGGGTTTACATTGTTCCTGCAACTCGAGTGCTAACGTGAGTCTTGTCGTCCTCGTTTAGCTTTGCCAAGCCAAAATCAGATATTTTCGGGTTTAGATCTTTATCAAGCAGCACATTTGTTGCTTTGATGTCCCGGTGTACGATTTTGATCCTTGATTCCTCATGAAGAAAAGCTAAACCTCGAGCTATCCCAATAGATATCTTGAACCTTTTTGGCCAATCTAGCATTAGTTGGGTTTTATCTGCATCTGTATATATAACAACAATTTAATGATGCAAAGGTTACTCCATTTCAAATAAGAGGGAAAGGATGACTATAAGGTCAAACAAAGTATATCTAATTTTCAAAACCCATGTTAATTTATGAACTTCTCTAAGACATTTAGTAAATAAATACAATATTTTAACATGTCTACGCATGGGAAAAAGTTTGATGTAAGTAGTTTTACCACAAAACTAGGTCAATTGTGGATTTGAACAATGGGTTAGTTGACCTCAAAAGTCAATCTGTCTGCCAAACATGAAAACCAAAGGACACTCACCAAACAGTGCATTTGCAAGGCTGTTATTTTCCAAATACTCATAAACTAGCAACAACTGATCTCCTTCAATGCAACACCCATGAAGTTTAACAAGATTGGGGTGTTGTAAACATGAAATCACACCAATCTCATTCAAGAATTCACGGTTTCCTTGCTTTGAGTGAGACGAAAGTTGCTTAACCGCCACAACTGTCCCATCAGTCAAAGTACCCTGCAACCATCACACATAAGTCTATTAGTACAAACTAAAATTACCAGAAAAACAACATTTTGTGCTAGATTATTACCTTATAAACAGGCCCAAAACCTCCTTCCCCTATTTTATTTGAAACATTGAAGTTGTTTGTAGCATGCTTTAACTGCTTCAAAGAAAATGAAATCGTTTTAAACTCCATTCCTTCAAAATCTGTTCAAGATAAGCAATTGACATGAGCAACAAGTCAAACAAATAAATCAAGAAAGTCAAAAGACAAGTAAAGTTCATACTCCGTACATTTATCATTCTTTCTCTGACCCTTCATACATTTTTTCCTCCACATGATAACCAAGATCAAAATAATAAGAAACGGAACACCAATCCCAACACCTATATAAACACCCTTATTTGTCTTCTTTCCTTCAACCGAACAAGTTTTGAAATAAGGATCAACATCAATAGCCGATACGAGAGGTCCATATACTCCTCTTCTAGGAAAGCGGGTCGTTCCTTTACCAGCCCAATAAAACCGTATCTCCAAGATGTTATCAGTCACAGTAGCGTTAAATGGCACCACCACAGGTATACCAAACCCACCAGCCTCATCTTTAATATTAAAATCTTTTCTAACCCGTTTTCCCTAAATCACAAAGAACGCATATGATAACCGTTGGATTCACCAATTACAATCTTGAAAATATATAATTATTTTAATATTACCTGAATATAAATATCAAATACCCGCCTGCCAAGACTTCTATACGTAGTATCATTAGTAAACTGTAACTCTGCAAAGTGCAGATTAACTGCATATTCACCGTTTTCCAAACAATAGCTGAAGTAAGTGAGTGTGAGCGGTGAGAGGCGAGCAGTTATATAAAGTAGAGGTAAGCTTGTGTTCCCTTGCAAAGATTCTATGTAGCGAGTGTTCTGATAAATGTTGTCATCCATGAAGTCTCCTGTGCTACTAAATCCCCAGTTTTGGTTTGTTTCGTACAACCTGGCAGCCCCACCATCCACATTGGCATCTCCGACGTACAGAACTGACTGACCATTGCTATCTTTAATCCTTATATCATCCCCACCACAATTAACGTGCAAAGAACATGCATCTGTCATGAAATCATATGCAGCTATATAAGAATCAACAGTTTATCAAAAGATTAATGTGTGGAATTGTACTTTTAGGCTCTAATCTTAGATCATTTTCCAGCAAAAGCAATTAGCTTTGACTTTTGGGTCAAAAGTTGCATCTACAAAAGTTAAAATTGATGCTGTATTATAACCGGTTTAGCACATCTAATATGATTTGGAGTTGTGGACTGTGTTATAAAACTCTAACTTAGCTATTGCATTATGCTGTATAAACAAAAAACTTATATCAACAACAGAGGTGGAAATGATTTAAGTTGACCCATAATAGTCAAACTAACTTTCTTAAGCAAAAATGGGGTTGGGGCGTTTTTAAGTTTCTACTACAAAATTTGTTAAATTCATCTACGGCCATTAGTCACACTTTACAGAACAATTAGGTAATTTGTTGATGGCAAAATACAAGGGTTGGGTTGACCCGTTAATGTTCTATTCTATAGTTTTGTCCCAAGTAGATGTATATTATCATAGATTTAGAGGAAGAAAATACTCACATCGAGGACACTTGACATTCTCGGTGCACGGAAGCACATCCTGTCTGTTGACAATATCATCGTAAGAGGAACAACCACCAAAGTCATGTGAAAAAAAGAAAGAAAATAAAGACCGGGCTTGTTTAAGTAAAAGCGATGGAAACTATCTTACATCGGATTTTCTGTCGAAGAGCTTCTAAATAAGTTTACGTATGTGTTCCTGATATAACAACAAAGGAAAGAAGAGTTTTAGAACAACGAAGTTCCTACTGTCATCCAACATAACTTAGGAAGAAATCTTACGTGTTCTGTCGGCATGAGGCTTGATTAGGTCCTTGCCATGTAAAATTGTTGTAGGAAAGATCACTGCACGACAGTAGTCATAAAGTATGTTAACTTTTATATAAAAATGTCACACAAACTTCTACATTATGATTCGCGAAACAAACTTACATACTAGCCCCATTTACCAAAAGCGAATCCGGTATGTTTCCACTTAGCATGTTGCCAGTTAAAAACCTATTCAAAACCGCATCAAGATGCTTATTTAGTAACCCGTAGTTTCATATCACCTTAAATAAAGATATTAGTTAATATGTAGTACAAAAAACCCAAAAAATCTGAAGTAACTAAAACTTACACTAATCGCAAGCTCCTACCGAGGACGTCATCAGATATGCTCCCTGATAAACTGTTAAAACTTGCATCCCTGTCAAATTGCAGGAAAGTTTGACATGAAATATTCTTATCGTGAAAATTTAGAACAACAACGCCCTGTTTTATGAATCCGGTAATATTCTTATCAGGAAACTTAGTTACTTACAGCAATTCAAGTTCTCTCACTCGCCAAATATAATCCGGTAATTCCCCAGAAATGTTGCAGTTTCTCAAGATCCTAAATTTATGAATGGAAATGTCAATGTATGTACGGAGTTAGTATAAAAAGCCACTGCTAAGATGCAATACTTACAATCTTATTAATCCCTCAGCATTTTCAAGCCGAGGAAATCTTTGAGTTGGTCCAGATATGTCACTAATTCTCCTGCACAATACGAGGAACAATGAGCAACTAGTTCTAATATACTTTTTGACTTTTTAAAAACTAGAATGGATTTAAGAATTGTTTTTTCACTCACAGATCAAGTAGGTTTTTCAAAAGAGAAATGTTTGAAGGAATAGGTCCCGTGAGTCCACTTGCCACAATCTCTCTTTAAAAACATCCAAAGATTCGATTCTTAATGTTCTTGAATGTGTAATATATGCAATTTCTTAAATGTACAATTAGAATACTACATTTTAACAAAATATGATATTAAAAAGGAAAACATAGAACATCTTACAATCTGGTAAGTAGCATCCAATTCTGTATAAAATCAGGTATCGGCCCACTGAAGTTGTTTTCATTTATTCTACTGCATTATACACAAACAAGATTGTCACTCTTAGCCTATAAAAATGGTGAAATGGTAAAACTTTGAATAAGATAAAAAGGTAAAAGAAAGTTACAAGTTTGTTAGATTTCTTAGACGACCAAGACTTGTTGGCAGCCTACCAGTAAACTGGTTTGAAGACAAGATCCTGATATATAATATCATAAAAGTTTAAACTTAAATGACATGAAATTCTTGAACAATGATTTATAAGTCGAAAAACTTAATCAGCCTTACAAAGAGGCTAAATTATTTAATCTCCCTAAGTCGGCAGGAACTGCTCCTGTAAGCTGGTTTGCTTCAAGATCCCTGATACAGAGTTATAACTAAATGAGTATGTTAAGAAAAATGTGATGAAATTTGAAATCAATCCAAAGAATTTTGACCCTTGTAGTAAAAAGTCAAAATTGACTAGAAAAGAATCGAAAAGAAAACGAAAAGCATACAACTTACAGTTTTGTGAGAGTGGTGATATTGCCTAGTTCCGGTGGAATTTCACCCGATATACGGTTGCCAAGAAGAGATCTGCACACGGAAAGATAGGTTTTCAGTTTACATCTTTAAGTTCTCATATTTACAATTTTGTGAGAGTAAGGGGTTAATAAAGATATCTTACACGTCCTGTAACCGCGTTGAACCCCATTCAGGCGGTATTGTGCCTCCTAAGTAATTATAAGCAAGATCACTGCAAAAATAACAGAATATACTTCAGTTTCATTATATCTTGATTCATATAATGCTCGGAATATAAGTTTACTATGTGTTTAACAGAGGACTTACACGGATCGAAGGTAAGGAAGCTTTGTTAGTTCAGGTGACAGTATCCCGTCAAGACTATAGAACTTGAATGTGCTACATATGCATTATAAAAACAAATCAGATAAAGTTCCAAACTTGAACCAGCTAAAAGGGTAAGTGCTTATCAGCATCACTAGTTTTATTAATTCGCCAAGTACTTTAGCTATTGCAGAGTGTTGATGTTGATGTCAAAGATAGGAAAAGTTTGACTTCAAAAGTCCAAGTGTGCTTACCATAAGAAGTAATGTTTTTATATATTGAACACAAGGAAAGCTATTGCAGAAATTCACTGAGATGGTTACATTTCGAGTAAGTGATAAAAAAAATGATACAGTACTAGGACAAAGTACTCGTGTACACACTATCTATATGTAACTAATCATAAACCTTGAGCCGTGAATGACTTGAGTGGATTGAAAACTTTTGCATCCGACATTGCATAAATAGTTTTGTGTATCTTCTACAACTGCAGGTATTGCAGCATTCAATCCAAAGGTATTTATAAGTTTTTAGCTCACATTAATAATCTACATATGCATGCATAATGGAAGAACATAAGGATAGACATGCTATCAAATTATAGTGTAACAAAATAAGTGCCAAATGATATAAAGCTTAACAAATAGTTAAAGACAGAAGTGTATACATCCTTATGACATGACAATTGGTGTCGTTGCCAATGTTGCAATCACATCCAACGCTAGCATTAGCTTCCTGAGATAGCCTTGGCACATCGACAATGGTGTCAAGAGTGCAAGTGTCACCATTAAACCTCCAACTTGTTGCATTCATTGCAGCAAGAATGTTTCCAACAGCCTCCACTAAATAAAGTCAACATAAATAAATCAAAATAGTTTCTAACCAAACTGAATAAGAAAGATACCATATGGTTAGTATTTTGCAATTTTTGGATACAAGTCAAATCATACTAAAGTCAAACCACTCATGTGGGATTTCAGATATTCAATCATTTTGATATATCATAAATCACTATATTCAATAACTCACTAATTACTCCAAAATGATTAATGCAATCACAACCAGGATAAGATATATGATTTGACTTGCAAATTCAAATCACTTAAGTTCGTATAAATTCTTAAGTTTCCAACAAAAGTTCTGATAAAAATATACTTAATTTGTTAACACATATAGAAACATGCAACTTTCTCACATAAACTTGTAACAAAACTCATAGTCTTATCTCCGAACCAAGCAACAAACCAGCCAAAATTCAAAATTTCAACCCACATGCATGTTGTAAAGCATCTAAATATAGATTTATTATGAAACAATAGCATAACTTTAATTTATAAGGCAAACTAAATCATGGCTTTATTTTTTTCACCCAGAAAAAGGTAAGAAAAGATAACTTTGTTACCTTCTTGTTGCGGCACAACTGATTCAACAACTCTTAACAACATAACAAAACTTAGTATTATAACCAACATGAACTTAAATTTTGCTGCAGCCATTGTTGAAGAAATGAAGAATATTATGGGAGGAATACGAAGATAGATATGTGAGATATGAATGTAGGATGATATGGGTGTTGAAATTAATGAATTATTAAGAGACAAAACTGCTTCATTTCTTGAAGATTAAAATGCAAAAAAAAATAAGTCAAACATGTATATAGTATAGTATATACTAGTTGTGGCGGTCTATGCCAACTAGTCATATATGAACTTGTTTTTTTCTTTTTATAAAATACCAACTAGTCATGCATGAAAACAACTGCCAGCGATATATATTCATGTGGCTGTTTCTTGACTCGTTAGAAAAATGAAAATAAAAAGAGATCGAAAAATTCTTGTAAAAGTTAGATAATTTGGAATGTGAACTTTTTTAGATTTCATAAATTTTGTTACGAAATGGATGTTATCTTTTACTACTCCCTCCGTCCCAAAATTATTGTCCAGTTTAAATTTTCAAAGTCAAACCGGTTCAACTTTGACCATAAATATATATTTTTTATTATATAATATTTGATGAAAAATTATACCATTTAAAAATACACTTAAAACTCAATCCATTTATATATTTTGCATCAAATAATATATAACACCCACAAAAATATTTAAGATCAAAGTTGAAGAATAAAGACTAAAAAAGTCAATAGTGAACAATAAATTTGGGACGAAAGGAGTATTAAATTAGGCATGTACTTGTGCATAGCGATGAGCTTTTATAGTGACAAATAGTCATAGTTGAGATACTGTAGTTAAGTGTTTCAGGTAATATTAGCAATTTACATTAGCAAATGTTTATCATTATCCGAGAGGACAACAACATCATACCAATTCAATTTTAATAAATTATGATTAAAATATGGATGAGAATTGATAATGTGATTAGCATGAATCTCGAGAAAAACAAAACATAGTAAAAGTTGATTACTTTTAGAAACGCCATCGGAAACAAAAAACTATTTTGAAAACGTTTTTATGCGAAAAAAAATAAAAACTAAATAAATAAAAGTAAATCTGAAATTTAGGTTTTAAAGGTAAATTTTAACTCAGGTTTTTAAAAGGCGCGTCATTGCAGCGCTAAGGGGCGAGGCGTGACCTTCACGTTATGAAATAGACCAAAACGTCGGCTCTACGCATGGCGTGGAAAAGCGCGATAAGGTGCTCTAATGCGCCAGGCGTGGCGCCTTTTTTGAATTCACTTCCGATGAAGAAGTTTTCTGACCATGCAATGATAGCTTTTAACTTAATTCCTTATATATAATTTTTAACTTAATTTTCTTATATACAATACTTTTTGTAAATCCGATATATGTGAAATATAATATAATATATAAATCTATAAATATTTTCATATTTTGTGTCGCTTTAAGTCACGTCTTAAAAAATGTTATTACTTAGCCATAGCTCCTAAGGCGTGAGTCTTGGCCATGCCATCACGCCTCGTGCTATAACATTGATTTTAAATATTGAACATTACTCATTTTAGTTTTTTAAATATTAAGAAAAATCATTTTTGCATGATATATAGTAAAGATAGAGACTACACAGCATATCAATGAATTGAATGAATTTTTGAGTTTTGTTATTTGTAGTTGTTAACGTTTTAAAAATCGGTTTTTTAATTGACCTGGTCAAGTTATCGGGTCATGGTTCAACCTGGTTTTTTTGTTTAAAACCGGTTTCCGATCACTTGACCAGTTTACAGTTAACCGACCGAGTCAACCCGGGTCTTAAAACACCGTCAGAAGAAGTGTTTAAAATTTCAAATATGCAACGGGGTGGTACATTTTGAACGGATGATGAAAAACAATTTGAGTATATTAGAATTTTTTAATCATAGCCCGTTTATCATTTTCTATATTTAATTGTTCAAAAGATATAATAGTATAACTTGCTTTTCAGTATAACTAGATTTTAATAAAAATATAGATGATTATTTTCTTTCAATTATGTGACACTGACATTATTCCAAATTCTTTTAATGAGTTAATAAAGTGGTTTGATGATTATTTTCTTTCAATTATGTGACGCTGACATTATTTCAAAGGGCTATGTTATAAAAACCCTCTATATATTGTGACATCAGGAGTTTGATCAAACCGTACAACTCGCGATGCACACCGTACAAGTCGGTGATGCATCTAATGATTGGATAGCCTTCCTATATAGGAGGATGTGGATAAGTCACCCCTATTCGAAATTCTTTTAATGATCTAATAAAGTGGTTTGAAAATCAATAAGCCGTCACATGCAATCTGAAGTAAAATATTGTAAATCTTTAACGATATGAATCATATGATGCAAGTGTTTATTATAAATAGAACATCTAGATCCAAATATAACTTTTAGATCGATATATATCATATCTAATATCTAGTACTGACAATATGAAGCAATAATTAAATATTTAGAAACTGTGACAGCGAATCAATACATAATCTTGTAGGAACTATAAGGATAAACGAATTGAGACATGCATTGAATTTGGAATCGTTACTATTTTGTTTTATATAACTGTCACAGTTTAGACTTTAAATCTCACTTAAAAATGCTTGCATAACTTTCTATCATACATACATAAGTGCATGTTTTTTATACACATTAGTCCTAACAACTACTCGTAATTAACATGCATGCATATGAATATTGTCCTTTCAAAGTACGTAATATCTTTGTCTACGTTCAATATAAGATAGCTACACATCTTTATTAGTTGAGATTGTCTAACGGGTGCTTAGGGCAATGTTTAATGTTATTATTATAAAAAGAAATTTTCAGTTTATTGAATTAAAAATCAGATTTAATTATAGTAGTAATTTAGAAGTGGAATATAAATGTAATTTGTACTTTAAAATAATGTTTGTGTTTAATTAATGCGGTTAACCAGTTCCCTCAGGCACTTTTCAGACAAACCCAAGGGGCTCTTCCTCATGCGAGAGGCTTTGAGTTCGAGTCTCCTCATGGTGGTTTCCTCTTCTATAAATTGAGAGTCGGATGTCACTAACTACACTAACTATATTTGTACGAATTCAGCTGTTCTGAAAAAACAGATGCTAGTTAGAGTATTAAAGATAGTTACACGTTAATAAAAAAAAATATGCAAATACACTGGTGGGACATCGAGGTCCCGCAACCGACAAACTTTAAGCTCAAGATATCAAAGAATAAATGGTGTTTGAATTGAAAATTATATTCCAATGCGACTTATAACATCCTATTTTCAAACAAAGTTGCCTTATTAATTAATTAAAAACAATCTGTAGGGTCTAAAAGGAAGGCTGGTATAGTATGGGGCACATGTTTGACCAAGAAATTATGCATGTAAAAACTAATCAACTTGGTCGATTTTTTGTTTATAGTAATCGACATATGGCCATCATCAATTTGTCTGCCTTTTGGGTCCCAAATCTATAACATTGCATGCAAAGCCAAACGTACCTTGATTGAGTTGATAATTACATTTTTCTACCTTCATTTATTCATGGAACAATATAATACTTGTTTGCTTTGTGTTTTTGTTTTTTGTTTTGTATGAACTATGAACAACTAACTTTTATTAGGTGAAAGTTCAATAGGTGTAGAAGAAACAAAGTTGAACAAGTGAAAAAAATATGTCAAACAGATAGAACAAGCAAAATAGAAGTTGTTAAAGTGTTTATAAAATTGCAATCTCCTAAATCATTAAGAACAAGCAAAATAGAAGTTGTTAGTTGATAAAATGACTTGTTGTTCTAGGGTCGTTGGATTCAAAACTAAGATTTTGGTGTCGGTGTTGTTGTTCTAATGATGTTGTGGGTGTTCTATCCAGTGGCGGATCCTGATTTTTATCAGTGTGTGTGGCACAATTAATTTTTGCTTCGAGTGGTAAGTGTGTTATTATTATATACTGTAATAAGCAAGTTAACATTACTTCAATCACTCCTATAAAATATCTTTTAGCTAAGGCTTGTAAGCCTTATTCACGATGCAACTTCTATTTATGATTTAACAAAACGTCAATATAAGTAACATTATGTGCATTGCAGTGATCCTCATGAAGATGTTCTACATGCCCTCGTCCAATGTAATTGAGTGCATCAAGTATGTGAAACGGCCAACTTTATTAATATATTATCCATACAAAATAGTGATAATGTGAATGATTATTTTGCTGCTGCTATTTCAGATCAAGAGAACAAATGGGAGGCGTTTCTAATGATTTGTTGGAGCCTTTGGTTAGAACGTAACCGTATTGCACATGGCCAACCTTCTCAAAATAGTAGGCAGATTTGGCAAAGCGCTACACGTTTGTTACAAGAATTCAAGGATGCTCATATGAGTGGTAATGCGCAATTTGGGTTAAATGTAAATCCTTTGGCATCTATTGGCAGCCTCCTCCTAACGGTTTTGTTAAGTTAAATTGTGATGGTGCATGGTTGTCTAGTAGTAAACAAGCTGGACTATGTTTTGTTGCAAGAAATTCTGATGGTGAGGTTATTTTTTCAGGGGCAAAACACATCGAGTACTCAGAGTCGGTTCTTATAGCAGAAGCTAGTGCCGTGTGGTGGGCAATCAAATTTGCCCATGAAAAGCATCTAACCAAAATTGAAGTGGAGACAGACTCCTTTGTTCTCTATCGATCGCTATTAACTGGAAGACCACTTTTTCAGATTTCAAGTTTGTGGCGGGATATAATGGATCTTACTTCTACTTTCGAATGTTGTCATTGGGCTTTTGTTAAGCGTGATGGTAATGCGGTTGCGCATAGTATATCTAGATATGCTTTAGGAAATATTGTAACTTCTGTGGTCGATGGCCTTGTTCATCACGAGTCAAGTAGTTGTGATCTCGTTGATGGTTCTTGATTTTGTCTGTATATTTTGTCTTTATATAAAAAAAAAAGAAAGAAAACTAATATAAAGCCAAAAAAATCTTTTATATAATAAAACAAAACCAAAAGTGGTGACTTTCGTATTTCAGAAAAAATAATATTTTTTTATTAGGTAATAATTGAGTTATTATTTTTTAATTTATAAATTTATAAATTAATTTTGTTTATATACTACACAAGTAGAAGATAAATATAAAAAATATAGATAAGAAGCAACTAACAATATGATTAAACTTTTTAAATGATTATATTTAATAATAAAAAATAGAGTAAACTGCAAAAAATGTCTATGTGGTTTGGCAAAATTGCAAAAAGTGTACCCAGCAAATTTCAATTTGCAAATCATGCCCTCTTAGGGGTACTGTTCATGCAAAAAAAAATGTTTTTTAACTAACGCTCGTTAGGAAATCCCGTTAAGTGCCGTGTGAACGTTAGATCGCGAGTAGTATCAGCAGAAGTAGCAACACGAGAGACTACAAAGACTTGACAAGAATATGCACACGATATACCCTCAATGAACCCTTTATTAAAACCAATAAAGCTTTTACAATTGAGGAAGAAGAATGAATAACTAGCATCCCTCATCATCTCTATTTATAGAGATGAGGAGGTAGAAACCTAGCTTGCCTTGCACTCCAAGCTACCAAATTCTAGTTTATGTCTAACACCTAATCTAATTACAAAGTACACTTAAGCCCCTAAACTACGTTTAAGTTTACTACTAATATTCTAAAAATTTCCACCTTAGGAGTAACACTTAAACATAACCGATACTCAGCATCTTTTCCTCGTGCTGGAACCTCGGACCGGGGACCACCTTGTCGACCAGGCATTGTACTTCAGTAATTTTCCATGATTAGCTTCCGTAGACTCCTTCACTTTCTTCTTTTCAGCAACATTACCCTCTGCACCCTCTTGACCAGGTACTCCGGTTACCGTAATGTCTGCCCTCACCTTTATACCAAGGTGTACCTTTTCCTGCTCATTTACCAAGCAGCCCGTGTTTGTCTTTTCTTCAAATTGCTTGTCTTCCAACTTTCTTTGAGCCACTGAAGCATCATCGTTACTATCCTGAACAACCTCAGCTTCACGATTTTTCTGAACTCCCTGCAGTTCCACCTCAAACCAAACACGTTCATCAACCTGTACTCCATGGACTCCTGTTTTAACACCAGGACCAAGTTGTTTGAACCCAACTTGTTTATGACCAAGTGTTTGAACCCAACTTGTTTATGACCAAGTTGCTTGAATCCAACTTGTTTTGAACCTCCATGCTTTTGTACACCAAATGTCTTAACTTTTGCTTCAAGAGTATACACACAGTTCTCTTTCCTGATCCCAGTCATCAAAACCCGACAACCTTTGATCACCTTGACTCTACCCATATGCATCTTCACAGTATAACCCTCTTTTTCAAGAGTACCCAATGAAATCAAGTTTTTTCTTAACCCTGGAACATACCTGAAATCTTCTAGTATAAAGCTTGAACCATCATGTAACTGTATCTTCACTTTTCCTGTCCCTCTGATAGTGCATGTCCTGTTATCACCTAACTGAACCGAACCACCATCAATATCCTTGAAGTCGTACAAGAAATCCCTCCTAGGTGTCATATGATAAGACCCAGCTGAATCCATTACCAATTCAGCCATCTCATCATTCCCGACTACCACTAAGGCTTCTCCAAAGTAGGCGTTACCCTCGTCATCAGAAGAATCAGAATCCTGATCATGCTTACCCTTCCTGACGAACCCACTTGACTTCTTCATTGGACAGTCTCTCTTCAGATGACCCTCTGAATGACATATGAAGCACTTGAGTTTACCAGATCCACCCCTTGACTTGTACCGCGAACTTCCACCAGAATGAGCTTTCTTTGAATGATCTGACCCTCCCCTTACGTATAACCCATCACCAGTTTCTTCCTTTGTGCCTTCAGTTCTTTTCTTCAACTCCCTTGAATTCAGAGTCGCCAAAACATCCTTCATTGTCAAGGATTCCCTCCCATACAACAATGTCTCCACAAAGCTAAAGAAAAAAAAAACCCCACACTACTCTCTCTCTCTTTTGGCGATTTTTTTAACCCTAACTTTTTTTAATCGCTTTTCATAAAATCTGCCAAATCCCTTATGATTCTTACATCTATCTAATCCAGTTATTGTTTAACAATCATTGTTAACTGTTTCTTGATTGGATTTGTGCTTTGGTTCACAAGATTTGGTGGTTTAGTGAAGAAACATTATTTAGGGTTCTTTAAAATCGTTTTTTTTGATTTATTTGAACCGCCATTGGTGTTTGATCGCTCCTTCCTGCTATTAGAGCGGCCTCAACATCCCTTTAAGATTGTTGGAATCATCTTAACATATCATTGGTATGATCAATATGGAAGCAGGTTATTCGAATTGCACCTCATCGTTTTAAACCCTAACCGGGTTTTTCAATTATTTTTGGTTCTGCATGCTGCTGGTCTTAGAAGTGGTTGTTTGTAAGTGGGTTTGGGAGATATGAACAAGGGGTTTCTTAACAATTTAAAATCAGCAGGTGAGGATGGTAGTAAGGATACAAGAGGTTCGTTGCCTATGTTTGGACCTGCTGATACTAGTGCATCTGTTTGGAGTACTTCTGATTTGACTAACCCCATTAGTCTTGGTGAATCGGTTTTAGAACCGATGATGAACCCTAATGGTGTTAATGGAGCGTTTGGAACTGATTCTACTAGCAACTCTTATACATTTTCTTTTCCTTCGCTTGCTGAGATCAATGCCACTGCTAGTACATCTGCTAGTAAGGTTGCCCCACTGAATGGTATTGATAAGGTTGTCGAGGCTGCTTGCAAGGATTTTGATAATGTAATGCAAAAGGTCCAACTTCAGAATGCTGAGAATGCTTTGAAACAATCATCTACATCGTATGCATGTGCTACTTCCAATGAACCTAAGAAACACTCGTCAAACTTTCGTAGGCTGGAATGTAGCAACAATACGAATGGTGTGGATCTTACTGTCCCTATGGAAGTGATTCAAAAGGTGAATACTAGGTATGAGAATACTCTCTATGGTTATTTTCTTGGTAAACGCATTGCTTTTCCAGTTGTTGATTATTATGTACGCAATGTGTGGGCTAAGTATGGTATACAGAAGGTTATGATAAATGCCAAGGGGTTCTTCTTTTTTAAGTTTAATTCGAACAAAGGTGTTGATGATGTCCTTGAAAACGGTCCATGGTTGATTAGAAATGTCCCTATAATTCTTAAACCATGGACCCTGAACACCAATTTACTTAAAGAGGATTTGACCAATATTCCGGTGTGGGTTAAATTCCATGAGGTTCCTCTTGCTATGTTCTCTGATGACGGTCTTAATCTTCTTGCTACATTGATTGGTACGCCAATAATGCTAGATGCTTATACTAGTCAAATGTGCAAGGAATCATGGGGCCGCAGTAGTTTTTCTAGGTGCTTAATTGATGTTAAGGTGGCTAAGGTACTTAGGGACAGCCTAACGCTTGAAATACCCCTACTCGATGGGTCGGGTTCGACTATTGAGAAGATACAGGTTGAATATGAGTGGAAACCACCTCAATGTGATACATGTAAGATTTTTGGTCATACTTTGGTTGAATGTCCAAAATCTGTTCTACCCCCTATTCAGCCTACCAAGAGTGTTAATGATGGCTTCAAAACTGTCAACAACAAGAAGAAGGGTAAACAAGGTGGTTCAACTGCTCCGGGTCAAGGAGGGGTTACGAAACCTGTTGTGGGTAAGAAGTTTCAATATCAACCCAAAAAGCCTCCTCCTGAACCTAAGAAAGTGGATCTTTCTAAGAATAAAGCTGCTGATGTGTCTAGTACGAGTGGAACGAAGGTTGCTACATCAAATCAGTTTGATACCCATAATATGGATGATACTGATGACTTTGGTATTCCTACTGAGGAAGTTGGTATTCCTAATAAGGAAGTGAATATGGATATGGAAGCTGGTAGTATGATGAGGCGAAAAATGATCCGTTTTTAGGGGGTCATTTAAGCCCGAATCCGACTTTATTTGATCAAATATTGCCCTAAATCGTACCTTTTGTGATTTTAGGTGTTTGGAGAGTGAATTCTGGAAAAGAAGCCATTTTGGACGTTTTTGGAGCATAAAAGTGAAGAAAACGGCAAAGTATCAATTTTCCATGCTGAAGACACTAGGTGACGGCGTCAAGAGTTATACCCTGACGGCGTCAGACATCAAGAATAAAACACCGTAGTTGATGATGGCGTCAAAAGTCATCCTGACGGCGTCAAAGTACAAAGAATAAAATACCGTGGTTGGTGACGGCGTCACATAGGCCGTCATAAGTAGATCAAGACCGTCCGAGGAAGTATTTGGCGGCGAGGTGACGGCGTCACATGGTTGTCTTGACGCCGTCAGCCCAGTTTTCCTATATATAGTTTTCTAGTTTTTTCATAAAAAAAAGAGAGAAGTTTTTGTGAAACCCTAAAGACGAATTTGGTGTATCTTTTACAGGTTTTTCAAGGGTTCCAAACCCTTGATACCTTGCATTGTAATTGAGATAAGTGTTCTTCTAATTCAATCAATATGTCTATGTGTTGGTTGTCTATATCTTGTTCTTGTCTCAATTCCATTATGCTAGGCTAGATCTCTTTTGTGTTTGCTTAGATCTAATGAAACCTAGATGTTGATTATGTGTTGATTACTTGTCTATTCTTGTCTTGGATGAATGATTTTATATGTTAGGCTTAAGAAAACTGGCAGATCTCCAAATGGTAACATGCTTGAACGTCTTAAGAAACATGAACCGAGGCGTACTAGGTCTTTATTGGTTGTATTTAATGCATGAGCCACTGTTTACAATCCCTATAGTTGTGCTGGGTCATGGTGTAGGAGGAGATAAGAGCTCATAGAGTTGGGGAGTTATGTATGCCACCCCACGAATGGTATTAAGGAATACAATTCGTCATCCATACAAGTATAACAAGTAATTAACGTGTAAAAGATATCTAGGGAGTAGTGAAGTCTAAGTAAACACAATTTCTCCAATTACTGCTTACAACCTTAGTATAATTTAGTTTAATTTCATTTTTAGTATTTTATTTTGATTGCATCTTAGTTTTGGGTTAGTTGAATAGCAACTAATTCCGCCCATTCCTCCAAAACCCGAGATTTTACTTGCTTTCTAAAAAATATAAAAATACAAAAATAATCATCCTTCACCTTTAGAACTAGTAATTAGGTTTTCTAATCCTAGCGACACTATTCCTAAGCTGAACGATCAATCCCCCGGTACTTGTCACTATACTATACTACAACGATCAGGTACACTGCCTGGTGGGGGTTGTAAGCTTCTCGAGATCCCTCGAGAGGTAAAGCCTGTTGCGATTCCCACGCATCAAGTTTTTGGCGCCGTTGCCAGGGAAATAGTTATTGTCTAGGTTAGGATTTCTTTTTATTAGGTCTACTTGCTAGATTCCTTTCTAGTAAGATTTTATTTTTATTTTTAGGTCTTCTTTAGTCTATCTTATTTCTTCGTGCCTTTGTTCGTAACTCTTTACCATCCGACATCATGGAAGGTGGTAACATCTTTGAACCCATCATCCCACCACAACAAAACCCACCATTAGAACCCCTTAGGCCCCGAACCTTAGGAGAGTATTCCCGACCTAGCCACCAAGGCTACCGAAACACCATTGAGCTCACCGGAGACAATGTGACCCCCTTGCGATCCGACACCATCCGGTTGGTGCAAAGCGGATGTGCATTCCATGGACTTCGTTCCGAAGATCCAAACCAACACCTTAAGGACTTCCTCAAAATCGTAGATTCCATAGACCTAGGTGTTGAAACTAGAGAGACTACCCGTTTACGCCTATTCCAATTCTCTCTACGGGATCAAGCTAGTCAATGGCTTGAGCGTTTACCCGCGGGATCCATCACCACATGGGATGATCTCACCACTCGTTTCCTTGCTCAATTTTTCCCACCGGGGAGAACTACTAAGCTTAGGAATGACATCTTGATGTTCCAACAACGTCAAAATGAATCTCTTTATGAAGCATGGACTCGTTTCAAGGACTTACTCCAAAAAGTCCCTCGTCATGGCATAGATCTTTGGCTCCAAGTCCAAATCTTCTATGACCATATCGACATCTCCACGAGGCGAACCATTGACCAATCGGCCGGTGGTAAGCTACGTGATCTTAGTGCGGAACAATCATGGGAACTCATAGAAGATCTTGCTCTCTATGACAACGAAAGTTGGAATGATCCCCGTGATTTGAACAAAACGGTCAAGGCAATATCTTTGCTTTCGAACAATTCTAGCACTCCCGACCGTAGGATCATGGAACTTGAGGACCAAGTCAAGTTTCTCATGAAATCTTACGAAGCTCCGAAGCATTCAAGCCAAGTGAACAAAATCACTTCTTCATGCGAATTATGTAGTGGTCTCCATGACACTCGTGATTGTGTGGAACTCCCCGGAACAGCTTTTGCGGACTACGCATCCACGCGTACCGACGAAGCAGGAGATAAGTGGTACACTTTCAAGCCCGAGCCAAACACATACGGTGATTCATACAACCCCTCATGGAAAAATCACCCAAACCTTAGGTGGAAACAAAATCAACCCAATTCTTCCAATCTGCCTAATCGTTACCAACCAAACGGTCCACCATCCAACCGTACTTTCAACAACAATCCTTCTAACAGCTATGGTAGTACCAACAATTTTGAAGGATTGATGTCAAGGTTCATGGCATCTCAAGAAGCTCGCATAACTAAGTTTGAAGCCGATTTCAAACAAAAGCAAAGCGAGATGACCACTAGAATTGATGCATTGTTGAAAGTCCTCAATGACCGAGAAATGGGAGCACTCCCGAGTGACACGGTCAAGAATCCAAAACTAATCGTTAATTCCATATCATCAGTTTCGTCACCCACTTCGTGTCCACAATATTACTCGGTTAAATCAACGAGCACGTGTTTCAAACAAAACCAAGTTATCCAAAAGGACCAATCAAATAAAACACCCACTATAGAGCCGGTCAAAAGCATTGTTGAAACACCTCTTACGCAAGACCTTGACGATGAATTCAAAGAACTTCACCTTGAACGCCCCGTCATTGATGTCTTAGCGCGTGCTCCTTACTATAGTGCCCTCCTAGAAAAATATGAGAAGTGTAAGCTAGGCAAAAATGGGACCGCCTTCGTTCAAAATAAGTTGCCTAAAAAGCTTGATGACCCGGGTATATTTGTTTTGCCTTGTAAGATAGGAAGATCCGAAGCTTTCGACACACTAGCCGATTTAGGGTCAAGCCTCAACTTGATTCCCTTATCCTTATTCACCACTCTTAAGCTAGGAAAGTTAGAGGAAACGGAGGTATTGATAGGGCTAGCGGATGGGAGTATTGCACACCCGGTTGGAATGATTAAGGATGTAGTTGTTCACGTAGGGAAGTTAACTATATTAGCGGATTTTCACATCCTAGACATGGTTAGTGACACTACATGCCCATTATTGGTAGGAAGAGGATTTTTAGCAACCGCTAGTGCCATGATAGATTGCAAGGAATCAAAGATAACGGTAGGTGAAGGCGATACTTGGTCGGTGTATGATATTAAGAAGCATAGTTATGATTGTGATGATGAACCAACACCGCATTGGGTAGAGATGAATAGGAGACCGTCTAGATATGGACCTTGGATAGAAAGGAACTTTATAGGACCTCAATGCCCATTCTATCTAGAAAAAGACTTTGTTGAGAAGACACATTCGGTAGAACAACTCATAGCTAGAGATGAGGAGCTAGACCCCTTTGAGGACCCCTTAGTCTTTAGGAAGATGATTGAGTTATTAAGCGTAATGCCCATCAACATAGAAAGGAATAAATGGAAAAGAGAGGGAGATAAGTGTAAATGGAGGTGGGACAAGCCACCTAAAGAAGGTGACGGGTCATGGCATATTAGAATGACTTTGTATGATCCGGATGGAGAAAAGTTTGAAAGGTCATACCATACTAAGGAAACCGATAGAAAGTTGAAACCTAAGTTTGATCCCAAAGATGTCCTCAACGAGGAACTCACCCGAATCACATAGTAACCCATGACTTTGAGTCTAGCTACAAGACTCGTAAATAAAGAAAAGCGCTTCTTGGGAGGCAACCCATGTTTTGTGTGATTTTACTTGTTTGATAGTTATTTGCTTCCGTATGCATGTTTTATTTTTATTGTTGGTTGATCATGTTTCTCAATTAAAATGTGGAAATACTTTATTATGTTGTTTGGCCTAGTCTTAACTTCAACCTAAAGGTATTTTTGCAAAAGATAAGTGTAAGGGGAAACCCCAAATATGTTTTTAAGAAACAAACCGATCATGATTCTCCACAATATTAAATGAACATGTATATTCGTATTTGTTAGAGTCAAATGCTTGTATTGAGTCATAATGAAGTTTTGCAGGATTTTCCAGGAAGTAGGACAAAGTTTTTCCAGAAATTTTCCGAAAACTTAACATAAGAATTTCTGCAGGTCCATTCTGACGGCGTCAGGAGTTAAAAATCTGGAAATTTTACCGGTTTTGTTTTTCTAACGGAGTCTTATGGTTTTTGTAAATTATTAAGTTTTATAATCTCCAGGAAATCTGCAAACTTCATTCCACAAGCATTATATCTTACTTTGTTTTCTAAGATTTAGTAACTTATATAGGATGCCGCCGATTTTATGCGAGGTTGTCTTGTCTATTGTTGTCAGGATTTACAGGTTATTTATGACCAGAAGATGATTTATATTCTGGAAGGGAAGCTTTGATTGTTCGTTTTCTTGGAGGAAGATTTAACCTGACCAACCTATAATCCATACCGAGCGAATCAGGGAAGTATTTGATTTCATTCTCTTTACTTTTTCACTTTTACATTCTTTACTTGAACATTGGGGACAATGTTCATCTTAAGTGTAAGGGGAGGGTAAAAAGATGATACCTTACATATGCACTTTCGCTTGAGTTTGTTTTGTTTGAAGGTAGATGTGTAATAAAATTATGAGAAATACTTGTTAGTGTAATTTTAGCGCCAAATTTATAATTTTTTACAACATTTAGGAGTGAAACTTTAGCCATAGCAAGCGTCTCATGGATAGGAGATTGTATGACTAGCACATAACCGTATATTCAGAAAAATTTTCCACCCAAATATGTGAGGTTCGCCTTTAGATTTGATAGGAAAAGCATTCATTATTAGTGCTTATGAGTGTACCAGTAGCATTTAGATTCTAGAACTTGCGTTAGTGATGCATCCCGAGACCGCTAGTGAGACTACATTCGTGTAGTAGGATTTACTACATGATAAGAGGCATTAGGATCACCCTTGTGTTAAACCCGTATCATAATTACTTGACCATTTAAGTCATATTACTTGGCTAGTTAAGTCAACTAATTTTTCCCACACCCTTTGCGTTGTACTCATTTTTAGTACACGAAACCCCTAGTACACCCCTCCGAGCCTATCTTTTCGTTTCTAACTTTAAGCATCTTACTTAAAGGAAGAATTTGTTACACCCCACTTAAATGTACACCCAAATCGCCTTAGCCTTCCGTGTATGCGCTCATTTTTAGTGCATTATTGTTATTTGTTAAACCCTAAGTTAACTTTCTAATTGATTACATGGTTGCTAAGTCGAGTCATATCCTTGTACATATTGTTTTGGGACGATTGGGACTCATGGGTAAGTACTTATTCTATGGAGTAATGGGGAAGAACATCATAATATTACCCCCATATGTACGTTAATCTTAAAAGTGCTCCAAGTGTTTTGATTTTCTTAATTCGAGTCATTAGATTAGTTAATTGTAAAGTATGTAAAGATTCAAGTGTAAGGGGAATTCTCATCCCCTATGATGTATTATTTTGGATGGTAGGGTAAGAGTGTATGAAAAAAAAAAAAAATAGAAAAGAAAAAAAAAAAAAAAAAAAAAAAAAAAAAAAAACATACGGACTACCATCCCGTTTTTATTCTATGTTCATTTTATGTTTTTGTTATTTTTCATTTGTTAGCTTAAGTCGAGTCTAGTCTTGGCTTAGCAACGCCATCTTGTACATGTAATTAACCAAGATTGTTAACTCGCCACCAGTAAAACTTCCTTTATCCAACAAAACCGTGTAATTCATATCCCTATACCTAACGTTACAACCCTTTAAAAGACCTCTTTGATAGTTTATCCTAGGTGCTTACGCCATGTGGTGGAGGTTTGATCCTTTCCCAAGCCTATGGTAATCTATTTTGCTATGACAGGTAGTGAGAGATATCTTCCATTTCCATAATGTTATATTACTTTATTACACCCGAGAGATGTGAGTATCTATACACTATTTGTGAGGTGCTTGTGTATGACCTCCGTGCTTGTCTATTGGTCTTTAGTGGAACGATTATTTGTTGTAATTACTTTTATATTAGTGTTAAATGACCCCTAACTTGTCTTTTGAGTAGAATAAAAGCTCATTTGCTTGAGGACAAGCAAATCTCAAGTGTAAGGGTATATGATGAGGCGAAAAATGATCCGTTTTTAGGGGGTCATTTAAGCCCGAATCCGACTTTATTTGATCAAATATTGCCCTAAATCGTTTCTTTTGTGATTTTAGGTGTTTAGAGAGTGAATTCTGGAAAAGAAGCCATTTTGGACGTTTTTGGAGCATAAAAGTGAAGAAAACGGCAAAGTATCAATTTTCCATGCTGAAGACACTAGGTGACGGCGTCAAGAGTTATACCCTGACGGCGTCAGACATCAAGAATAAAACACCGTAGTTGATGACGGCGTCAAAAGTCATCCTGACGGCGTCAAAGTACAAAGAATAAAATACCGTGGTTGGTGACGGCGTCACATAGGCCGTCATAAGTAGATCAAGATCGTCCGAGGAAGTATTTGGCGGCGAGGTGACGGCGTCACATGGTTGTCTTGACGCCGTCAGCCCAGTTTTCCTATATATAGTTTTCTAGTTTTTTCATAAAAAAAAGAGAGAAGTTTTTGTGAAACCCTAAAGACGAATTTGGTGTATCTTTTACAGGTTTTTCAAGGGTTCCAAACCCTTGATACCTTGCATTGTAATTGAGATAAGTGTTCTTCTAATTCAATCAATATGTCTATGTGTTGGTTGTCTATATCTTGTTCTTGTCTCAATTCCATTATGCTAGGCTAGATCCCTTTTGTGTTTGCTTAGATCTAATGAAACCTAGATGTTGATTATGTGTTGATTACTTGTCTATTCTTGTCTTGGATGAATGATTTTATATGTTAGGCTTAAGAAAACTGGCAGATCTCCAAATGGTAACATGCTTGAACGTCTTAAGAAACATGAACCGAGGCGTACTAGGTCTTTATTGGTTGTATTTAATGCATGAGCCACTGTTTACAATCCCTATAGTTGTGCTGGGTCATGGTGTAGGAGGAGATAAGAGCTCATAGAGTTGGGGAGTTATGTATGCCACCCCACGAATGGTATTAAGGAATACAATCCGTCATCCATACAAGTATAACAAGTAATTAACGTGTAAAAGATATCTAGGGAGTAGTGAAGTCTAAGTAAACACAATTTCTCCAATTACTGCTTACAACCTTAGTATAATTTAGTTTAATTTCATTTTTAGTATTTTATTTTGATTGCATCTTAGTTTTGGGTTAGTTGAATAGCAACTAATTCCGCCCATTCCTCCAAAACCCGAGATTTTACTTGCTTTCTAAAAAATATAAAAATACAAAAATAATCATCCCTCACCTTTAGAACTAGTAATTAGGTTTTCTAATCCTAGCGACACTATTCCTAAGCTGAACGATCAATCCCCCGGTACTTGTCACTATACTATACTACAACGATCAGGTACACTGCCTGGTGGGGGTTGTAAGCTTCTCGAGATCCCTCGAGAGGTAAAGCCTGTTGCGATTCCCACGCATCATAGTACAATGGAAGAAAAGATGAATGAGTCTCCAAAGACTAGTAATACACTGCATGAACCGCTTGTGAGTGATTCAATGGAAGCTAACGAGGTTGGTCCTACCCCTATTGTTGAGAAAATTGGGGAGCTTGAAAAGCTACTTATTGATGGGAAAGCTACACTTGTGGATGATGATGGTAATCCTATTAAAAAGGTTGTGTATCCGGGTTATAAAAAGGATTCTCCATCTGCTTCTTCTACTAAGAGGGTTAACCCATTCTCTAAGGTGTGAGAGATTGTTGTTTCCGACAGTGATGAAGAGGAGGTTATGAATACCTTTGATGAGTCAATGAACCTATTTGTTGGTGCTCATGATTGTGAAGATGATTATGATGACTATGCGGATCAGGTCTACGATCTTTCCGGAAATTTGGATGCTCTTTATGACACTTATGGTACCAAGCTCCAAGGCCTTGGTAGGAAGTAATTTTGTCTTCATAGGAGTCTAATGTTATCGTTTGGGTAGTGGTTTATTTTCTTGTCCAGAGAATAAGATTATCTTGTTATGTAAACTTTTTCGTCTATGTAACAGGTTGAGATATGGGAATCACCCATATCCTTTATACTTAAACGTTTTTTGGAGTAATATATTTACCGGGTCCTTGACCCTTTACCCTAAAAAAAATGAAATGACTATTTTACCCTCCTTTTCTTCAATAATCGCATTCCACCCATTTGTACCTTACCCAGCAAAACTAAAACTCTTTCATATCCTCCCTCTGTTTTTACCATCTTCTCCAACCCATTCAACCGATCATACAGTCACAACACACACGCAATTTGCACTCTTTTTTGCAACAACCTTTATCCCCAATTTATTTATAAATTTATAAAACCCCAAATTCACTCAAATTTTTTATATATAAAACACTTCGCCAATCCTTTCATTATCTGATGCATTATGTTAATAGTACATGCTCGTGGACCCAAAAAAGGCTTAGGGTGCGCTTGATTCAAAATGGGGAATGTGAAAGGGAAAGGTAAATGGAATGCAAATGAATGGAATAGAGATTATCATTATCGTTGATGGTGCTTGGTTTAAAAAAATCACATTAACCTCCAAGGTGGTGGTAGCTGGTGGTGGTGGTGGTGGCTGCTGGTGGTGGCTGATACTGTTGGTGGTGGTGGTGGTTGTTGGTGGTGATGATGGTGGCTGCTAGTGGTGATGGTGGTGGCTGGTGGTGGTTGTGGCTGATGGTGGTTGCTGCTGGTGGTGGTAGTGGCTGGTTGTGGTGGTGGTTGGTGGTGGTGGTGGTGGTGGTGGCTGCTGCAGGTGGTGGGGGTAATCATTACCATACCTCCCAATTTAATGGGTAATGCCCCATTACCCAATACTAAACAATGATTGCATTCTCTAGTCATAACCAAGCATGTTTAATCATTACCTTTCCCATTCCCCACCCCCATTACCTCCAACCAAGCACCCCCTTAACAACACTAGGCAAGTTCCTTTAAAATCCTCATTTTTTAACCCTACAAAATACAAAAACTCACATAATTTTTAAGGGTTTTTCTAACATGTGCCCTTAGGCACATGTTAAGAGTGGGCCCGTCTGTCCTTTTTACTTAGGGATTCATAAAAAGTGCACACAAAATACTTTTTTATTTAAAAAATGACAAAAATTAATAGAAAAAAGGACACAAGGGGCCCTCTCTTAACATGTGCCTAAGGGCACATGTTAGAAAAACCCTTTGAAAAAAAGAAAGTTAAAATAACAGATTGTCCCACTCCCACACGTGACCCGCCGTACAAAAGAATAATATGTCAAATCACCTTCTACGTAAAGAACGTATAAACAAAGTCATGGTTTAGCTCCAGAATTCATTTGGTTTTGGTCTTAGTTCATCCGGGTAGTCCATAGACCAGACCATAGATACTTAAAGAGAGAACCGGTTCATAGACAAGACCATAGATACGATTCATAGACCAAACCATAGATAAAAAACAAATCGATTCGTAGACCAAACAATAGATACGGATCAGTTCAGTTCCATGTTCTAACTCCATCACTCATGATTAGGACCGGTTCTGCTCCCCTTTTGACCATTTTATATAGACCAGACCACATTATATGATATGATTATTATTTTTTTCTTCATCTTAATCCCCAATTTATATCAAAACCCTAACCCTAAATGCATGACACTTCAAATCCACTCAAATGAACCCTCAATCAACCATTAAACCCATGATTAACACCATAAAAAAACACCTTAATCACTTTATATAGACCAGATCATTATATGATATGATTATTGCAATCACTAACACTATCAGTTGTTTATTAACAGTCCTTAATTTTGGATTAGGCACTAATTTTGTTTAGGTAGTTAAAAAAAGTGGGATTTGTTTCGCAATCTATCCGTAACACTTCATAATAATGTAGGTCTAGAAAAGGTATAGTTTTGGTAATGTTATGCTAGTGTGCGGGACTAAGGATCAAATGAGAAGAATCTTTAAAATAAGAATGATGAGAAATAACTATAACTACACATTAGAGATGCATCAATGTGAATTAGATGCATCCCTAATCTTTTAGACGCATCATAATATATTTTCTAGATAAAAACTAGATGCATATACATATATTATATGCATTTCATCAAGTTAGACAAATCCTATGTATTTTTCGTCCTCTGCGGGTCAAATTTGTTGCTAGTACTACTTTGCATCGTTTTCACTTCAAAATCACTTTCGAAACTAATTGTGATGCATCTAAATGAATAGAGATGCATCTAATTCACGTCGGTGCATCTCAATTATGACGTTATAGGTATTTCTCATTCTTCTCATTTTAAGTTTTCTTCTCACTGGATCCTTACCCAGTGTGCGGAGGCTAATATATGAAAGTAAGGGTATCTTTGGCGTTTAGAAGAAAAGTCATGGTTTTAGCAATATGCCACAAAAGTTAGTTAAATTGAAAATACATGCCGATCTTGGGTCACAGTTACGCAAATTTCCCTCATAAAATTTGAATATACAGATGCTTTTTTGTTGAACTTTATACAAACTATATAATTTTACAAATATAACATCAAATGGAACAAAAAATATGAATATCAGTATGATCTGGTATCCATCACTACAAGAAAAATGACTTTTAGCGACATTCATAGCGACATATTTAGCGATATATTTGATGCCAGCGACGCATTTAGCGACTTCAGGTGGTAAGTCGCTATAAACGAGTCGCAAATTTTTGCGACTTAGTCTAGCTCGACGCCAAAATTTGCGACTACTATAGTGACTTCTTAATATATGTCACTAAAGAATAGCGACTTTACTATTATAAGACGCAATTTATGTCGCTATATCTAAGAAACGACGCTAACTGAGTCGCTATACACATCGCTATTCTCAATAGAAGTCGCTACTTCACTCGCTACTAGTGTCGCAATTTAGGTCATTCTTGTATGTTACTGTTCATCAGCCATATATTGCTATTGCTACCTGGTAATTATTTGGTATGAAATTTATAATGCAATAATAACAATGATAATAAGAACATCACCAACTAGAAATGTGTAACAAATCCATGGTTTTTTTTCTTCATATAATTACAACACTACAAGAATAACACTCGTTTGACTCAACGGTCTAAACTTCTTTAAAGTACAAAAATAAAACAAGAAAGTTAAAGTGACAAATACTTCTGTGATGAGAAAATGCAGTAAAAAAATGTACACCCTCATCGGGGTTGATTGTGTAGCCGCCACCATGCCCAAGCTAAAGCTATTTTCTTGCCCAACTCAAAATCTTTAACAGCAGTTTCTGGTCCAATTCTGAATGTTAACAATGCCACATAGCAGAGTTGTTGCAGCCTAAAAATCAATATCAAGACGGGTCAAAAGTCACTCAATTTTTAAAAAACCATTAAGTCTCGAAATGAAAAACAAATGATAACAAAAAGGCGATCAACGGTTAGCCACACTGACCTCGCCAATCTGACATGTGCTTTTGAGAAACCTGCAACCTAAACCCATTTAATCTTACTGGAGAACAAGAAAAGCCAAAATGAACCGTAATATTGATAAGTCTTGAGATGACATTAGATCGAGTTGGTACCACTAGGAATACTTGCACTGCTGACCTTTGAGTGTTTATGACAATATAGAACAAGAAATGAGAGGATTTAAACATTAGCCATCTACATATTTACCTGGCCATGAAGAATTTAATCATGGCTAGAAATAGGACGAAATAGTGTTACTGTCCGACTTTCTGCAGGTGTAACGCATCTTACTTGTTCAACCCTGTATCATGGTCAAGAAGTCAAACATTTTATTATCAACAAATAGCGTACCTAAAGTATGATCCTGCTTACAAGAAAGACGATTGCAATAATGTATATACCTCATCAAACTTCATAAAATTTTGGGTGTCTAACTCATCGTTATTGCACCTAAAGACCACCTGCATCATATAGTAGAAGGCAGAGTTTGGATCATGTGTCAGTAATGGGTCAAAACAGTTGTTTCCCTTCTTCAACAAAACTTCAGGAGCAATATAATCTGGTGTACCCACAGTTGCAAATGCCTTGTTTCACCACTTTGTTAAAGAGAGAGATAATGAATGTGGTTCAAGCGTACCTAAAGCATCATATAGTAGAAGGCAGAGTTTGGATCATAGTTATACCTCTAGCTAAAGTGATAGAGAGAAAAGGCAATGCTTCCATAGATTTAGAGAAATTAACACAGAAGGTAAGGACATTCAATTTGTATGTAAGAGTGAAGACTTACCTAGTTGCTTCAAAGACCGAAGCCGGCACATGGTTGAAGATTTATGTGAGTCTGTTTATGATGGATAACTTAACTTTGCAACTGCTCCGTGTCCATAAATTTCAGTGAGAGCAGCAATTTAAAAAAATTTGAAATAAAGTATTAGTCTAAATGTTATCTCAAGTATCGTGTTCACATTGCAAGCACATAAGTGCCTAAAATTTGTGTTACTTTATTCCGGATAAAAAGTAATGACATTCAAACCGAATGTGTCACAAAAGTTACTCCATCTGATAAGTATTTAATATTCTAGCAAATTAATAGAACACAATTGCAAACATCAAAGTAAGGCCTACTTAGCTTCTTAGCCCTTTGAAATCCATATTTCCCTCTCCTTTTAGAAATTCTTCATTTACAAAAAAAAATATAAATAAAATAAATAATAAATAATTAAAAAAAATCAATATTTTGACTTACTTGAGAGCATCCTTACTAGGATTCCTTCAACACGCAATATACCGGTTAACACCGCAGATAGACACAAACACTTATAAATTCCAGATTCGGTCAATTTAATTAGAAAATCACATCTGAAAAACTTAATCACAACGTTTCTAATTAGAAAATCACATCTAACAACTAGAGCTAAGTTTCAAATATTTTCATAGCGGAAATTCAAAACAACCTCACACATACTTCTTTTTAAGCTTCCAAGCGAAACTGTAGAGCTAATGAGAACAAATCTAACCTGATTGTCCAATCACTTGACGATAACAAACATAACTACTACAAACACTAATGTAATCTGTTAGAGCTACATTTCAATTACTAATTTGTAACAAATTTAACCGAACTGTAACTTTAACTGATTATATCCTAACTAACACTACAACAACTAACGTAGCTAATTACAGCTACATTTCGACAATCACTATTCGTAAAACTTAGCGCAATGAGTAAAAATGTAACCTAACTATAAGCTCAATTGACGATATCCTAAACACATCCATACATCTTATAGATAACAAATTTAAACGATATAAACAGTGACGTCATCAATAGTACTTTTTAAACACAACAAACTTATAGAAAAATAGTTACACAGTAACTTAGAGTAAGAGAACAACAGAACATATATATTTATAAGATGAAAATAGAGTGAAGAAGATGATATACAGGATCGAGATAGATCGATGTTGCCGTGAACGGTCCACATTGACGGAGACGAGTTGTTGCCATTACGATATGCTCCTCCCATTCACCATCACCTACAATACCTTTTACTAATAGCGTTGCGGCGGTTGTTCGACGGAGTTGCGGTGGTGATTCGGTGGCATTACGGTGGTGGTTCGGCGGCATTACTGGGGTGATTCAGCGGCGTTGCGGTGGTGGCACAATGCGGTCAATGGAGGATTTTGGGGGTTTATGGGAGACCTAATTTTAATTTTGGGGAAATGTAATGGAAGAATAATTGAAAAGGAGAAATAAAATGAAAAAGGGGTAAGAAATATTTGTGTACATACAGTTGTAAACTTGGCTAACTTACTGATTCATTCCTTTATGTAATTTTCTTTTTTAATAAATATAGCTATAGTAGTATGTTAATTTACATAGATCAAACACACTTGATTAAATATTTTGAATAATGGGTTTCTCTAAAGCATTATATTAACACATTTATTTCTTTAAATAACGTTATTTTTATGTAAAACAATGATAAACTTGGTAAATATCATTTAAGAAAGTATTAACATCAAATAACAAATAGTGTTATTCTGGAAGTTGTAAATTAAATAAAAAATATAGACATAAGTGAAGTCATTAAGTTGCGACAGAAATAGCGACTTGTTTCTGGAAAGTCGCAAGCCAGCGACTCATTTAGCTACGTCTATTTGGATGTCGTCCAATTAGCGACTTGGATTGCGATATAGTCTTAAATGTCGCAAAAATAACGACATAATTCGTGGCACAATTTGCGACATCGTTATTTGAAAATAGATTGCGACTTATTTTGCGACATAGTTTACGACGTTGACGAAGTTGGAGTCGCTAAAGTGTCGCTAACATGTCGCCAAATTGCGACTTGAGTGTATATGTCGCAAAAAAACGTCGCTAAAAAGCCTTTTTCTTGTAGTGCATCTGCAGGCTTACAAGAGGATCACTAGATGATGTCAAGGTATAATCTGTATCTGTTCTAATGGTGCTATAGTTTTGGTTTTGACTTTGACTTTGACTTCCACTTTGACTCTGGCCTCTAAAGTCTCTCATGGCTTTGAATCTCAGATCTAATGTGGAGCCGTTTGCTTCTGGTACTATTTCTGGTACACATGTTTTGCCTTCGAGCATGTTTACAACCTCAGACATTGTCGGTCTCACTGATGGAGAACCATTGGTGCAAAGAAGTGCTACTTTTACTACGGTTTCAGCTTCTTGTTTGTTGATCGTTGATTCTAGTTTTTCGTCGAAAAGCTCTTCGTATCGTTTACTTGTTTCTAATCTACAAGCCTGCATTATCTCGGTTTGGAAGTTGAAACAAAATTAGAAGATAGTGACTTTCAAACAACAATGTTAAAGATTTGAGCATGAAACCTAGAAGCCTACCCATTCTAGAAGACATATGCAGTCGTTAGTTGGTACATAACTATTGTTGTTCTTGCCACTAACGAGTTCTAACAGCACGACTCCATAGCTGTAAACATCTGCCTTATCACTCAAGTAACCCCAGAGAGCATATTCTGGTGCCATGTATCCGCTGCAAATTCGTCAACTTTTTGTTAGTAAAACTGTTGGTACTGAAAAAAAGGATTCAAAAATGATTGTCAGGTTTTTGTAAGTATTGAGGGTTTACATTGTTCCTGCAACTCGAGTGGTAACGTGACTCTTGTCGTCCTCGTTTAACTTTGCCAAGCCAAAATCAGATATTTTCGGGTTTAGATCTTTATCAAGCAGCACATTTGTGGCTTTGATGTCCCGGTGTACGATTTTGATACTTGACTCCTCGTGAAGAAAAGCTAAGCCTCGAGCGCTATCCCAATAGATATATTGAACCTTTCTGGCCAATCTAGCATTAACCGGGTTTTATCTGCATCTGTATATATAACAACAATTTAATGATGCAGAGGTTACTCCATTTCAAATAAGAGGGAAAAGTTGACTATAAGGTCAAACAAAGTAAATCTAATTTTCAAACCCCATGTTAATTTATGAACTTCTCAAGAAATTTAGTAAATAAATACAATATTTTAACATGTTTAAACATGGGAGAAAGTTTGATGTAGCTAGTTTTACCACAGAACTAGATCAATTGTGAATTTGAAGAATGGGTTAGTCGACCTCAAAAGTCAATGTGTCTGTAAAACAAGAGAACTAAAGGAAACTCACCAAACAATGCATTTGCAAGGCTATTATTTTCCAAATACTCATAAACTAGCAACAATTGATCTCCTTCAATGCAACATCCATGAAGCTTAACAAGATTGGGGTGTTGTAAACATGAAATCACACCAATCTCATTCAAGAATTCACGGTTTCCTTGCTTTGAGTGAGACGAAAGTTGCTTAACCGCCACAACTGTCCCATCAGTCAAAGTACCCTGCAACCATCACACCCAAGTTTATTAGTACAAACAAAAATTACCATAAAAACAACATTTCTTGCTGCTAGATTATTACCTTATAAACAGGCCCAAAACCTCCTTCCCCTATTTTATTTGAAACATTGAAGTTGTTTGTTGCATGCTTTAACTGCTTCAAAGAAAACGAAATCATTTTGAACTCTATTCCTTCAAAATCTGTTCAAGATAAGCATTTCACATGAGCAACGAGTCAAACAAATAAATCAAGAAAGTCAAAAGACAAGTAACGGTCATACTCCATACATTTATCATTCTTTCTCTGACCCTTCATACATTTTTTCCTCCACAAGATGACCAAGATCAAAATAATAAGAAACGGAACACCAATACCGACACCTATATAAACACCCTTATTCGTCTTCTTTCCTTCAACCGAACAAGTTTTAAAATAAGGATCAACATTGATAGCCGATACGAGAGGTCCATATACTCCTCTTCTCGGAATGCGGGTCGTTCCTTTACCAGCCCAATAAAACTGTATCTCCAAGATGTTATCAGTCACACTAGCGTTAAATGGCACCACCACAGGTATACCAAACCCACCAGCCTCATCTTCAATATTAAAATCTTTTCTGACCGGTTTTCCCTAAATCACAAAGAACACATATAATAACCGTTGGATTGACTAGTTACAATCTTGACAATATACTTATTTTTATTATTACCTGAATATAAATATCAAATACCCGCCTGCCAAGACTTCTATACGTACTATCGTTAGCAAACTGTAACTCTGCAAAGTGCAGATTAACTGCGTATTCACCATTTTCCAAACAATAGCTGAAGTAAGTGAGTGTAAGCGGCGAGAGGCGAGCAGTTCTATAAATTGGAGGTAAGTTTGTGTTCCCTTGCAAAGATGCTATGTAGAGATTGTTCTGAAAACTGTTGTCATCCATGAAGTCTCCTGTGCTACTAAATCCCCAGTTGTTGTTTGTTTCAAACAGCCTGGCGGCACCACCATCCACGTTGGCATCTCCTACGTACAGAACCGACTGACCATTGCTATCTTTAATCCTTATATCATCCCCACCACAGTTAACATGTAAAGAACATGAATCTGTCATTAAGTCAAATGCACCTATGTGAGAATCAAATAGCAGGGATGGGTGGGTTGGGTTGATCCATTAAGTTCCTTTTTTGTGCCCAATAGACGGATATGATCGTAGATTTAAAGGTAGAAAATACTCACATTTAGGACACTTGACATCCTCGGTGCAGGGAAGCACATCCTGTCTGTAGACAATATCATCATAAGATAAACAAACACCAAAGTCATGTGATAAAAGAAGGAATATAAAAACTGGCCTTGTTCAAGTAAAACCAATGGAAACTATCTTACATCGGATTTTCTGTCGAAAAGCTTCTAAATAAGTTTACATATGTGTTCCTGATATAACATCAAATGAAGGAAAAGTTTTAAAACAACGAAGTTCCAAGTGTCATCCAAAATAACTTAGGAAGAAATCTTACGTGCTCTGTTGGCATGAGGCTTGATTAGGTCCTTGCCATGTAAAATTGTTGTAGGAAAGATCACTGCACGAAAATATTCATAAAGAATGTTAACTTTCTATAAAATGTCACACACACTTTTAACAATGTGATTCGTGAAACAAACTTACATACTTGCCCCGTTTACTAAAAGCGAATCTGGTATGTTTCCACTTAGCATGTTACCAGTTAAAAACCTATTCAAAAAACCACATCAGGATACTTATTTAGTAACCCATAGCTTCATAATATACTGCAGTAATTGTAAACGAAACACTACGAAATCAAATAACTAAAACTTACACTAATCGCAAGGTCCTACCAAGGACATCATCAGATATGGTCCCTGATAAACTGTTAAAACTTGTATCCCTGACAAAATCATGCAGAAAAGTTTGACATGAAACGTTATTATCATGAAAATTTAAAACAACAATGTCCTATTTTATGTATACTTACAGCAATATAAGTTGTCTCATTTGCCAAATATAATTCGGTAATCCCCCAGAAATGTTGCAGTTTCTCAAGATCCTAAATTTAAGAATGGAAATGTCAATGTCCATACGGACTTAGTATAAAAGTCATTGCTAAGAAGCTATATTTACAATCTTATTATTCCTGTAGCATTTTCAAGCTGAGGAAATCCTTGAGATGGTCCAGATATGTCACTAATTCTCCTGCAAAATGCGGGAAACTATTAGCAACTCGATTTAGAGAACTTTTTTATCTAATGATAATGGATGTAATATAAGATTTCACTCACAGATCATGTAGGTTCTCCAGAAGAGATATGTTTGAAGGAATAGGTCCAGTGAGTCCACTCGCAACAATCTCTCTTAAAAAATAACCGAAGGTCAGACTTTAAACGATCACGAACATTTAATAAATGCAATTACCTAAATGTGTAATCATAATACTACATTTTAACAAAATATGATACTAAAAAAGAAAACATAGAACATCTTACAATCTGTTAAGTAGTCTCCAATTCTGTATAAAATCAGGTATCGGCCCGCTGAAGTTGTTTTCGTTTATTCTACTGCATTTTACACAAACAAGATTCTCACTCTTAGCCTATAAAATGGTGATACGGTAAAACTTTGAATAAGATAATAAAATAAAAGAAAGTTACAAGTCTGTTAGACTTCTTAGACGACCGAGAGTTGTTGGCAGCCTACCAATAAACTGGTTTGAAGACAACATCCTGATATATAATATCATAAAAGTTTAAACTTAAAATAAGTCTTAAATGGCATGAAATTCATGAGCAATGATTTATAAGTCGAAAAACTTTATCAGCCTTACAAAGAGGTTAGATTATTTAATCTCCCTAAGTCAGCAGGAACAGCTCCTGTAAGCTGGTTTGCTTCAAGAACCCTGATATACAGTAATAACTACTAGATGATTATGTTAAGCAAAATGTGATGAAATTTTAAAATCATCGAAAGAATTTTGACACTTGTGGTAAAAAGTCAAAATTGACTTATAAAAAAAAAAAAAAAAAAAAAAAAAAAAAAAAAAAAAAAAAAAAAAGAAAAGAAAAAAACCTTACAGCATTGTGAGAGTGGTGATATTGCCTAGTTCTGGTGGAATTTCGCCAGATATACGGTTGCCAAGAAGAGAACTGCACATGGAAAGATAGGTTTTCAGTTTACATCTTTAAGTTCTCATATGCAAAATTTTGTGAGAGTAAGGGATTAATAAAGATATCTTACAGAACTTGTAACCGCGTTGAACCCCATTCAGGTGGTATTGTGCCTCCTAAGTAGTTATAAGCAAGATCACTGCAAAAATAATGGAATATACTTCAGTTTCATTATATATTGAATCATATAATGCTTGTAATATAATTTTACTAAGTGTTTAACAAAGGACTTACACGGATCGAAGGTAAGGAAGCTTTGTTAGTTCAGGTGACAGTATCCCGTCAAGACTATAGAACTTATGTGTGCTACATGTGCATTATAAAAACAAATCAGATAAAGTTCCAAACTTGAACCAGCTAAAAGTGTTAACACTTATAAGCATCACTGGTTTTATTAAGTCACCAAGTACTTTAGCTGATAGGAAAAGTTTGACTTCAAAAGTCCAAGTGTGTCAACTAATCTTGCTTGAGGGTTTATATGATCTTTCTTTGTCCCAACATAAAAAATATCACATTAACCAACTCATTGGACACAAGGAAAGCTTTTGCACAAATCGGCTTAGATGGTTACATTTCGAGTAAGTGATAAAAAACGATACAGTAGTAGCCACAGTACTCGTTTACACACTATCTATATGTAACTAATCATAAACCTTGTGCCGTGAATGACTTAAGTGGATTGAAAACTTTTGCATCCGACACTGCATAAATAGTTTTTTGTATCTTCTACAAGTGCAGGTATTGCAGCATTCCATCCAAAGGTATTTATAAGTCTTTAGCTCACATTAATAAGCTATATATCCATGCATAATGGAAGAACATAAGGATAGACATGCTATCAAATTATAGCGTAACAAAAGAAGTGCCAAATGATATAAAGCTTAACAAATAGTTAAAGACAGAACTGTATACATCCTTACGACATGACAATTGGTGTCGTTGCCAATGTTGCAATCACATCCAACGCTAGCATTAGCTTCCTGAGATAGCCTTGGCACTTCGGCAATGGTGTCAAGAGTGCAAGTGTCACCATTAAACCTCCAACTTGTTGCATTCATTGCAGCAAGAATGTTTCCAACAGCCTCCACTAAATAAAGTCAACATAAAAAAATCAAAATATTTTCTAACCAAAGTGAATAAGAAAAATAGCATATGGTTTAGTATATACTAAAGTCAAATTACTCATGTGGGATTTCAAATATTCAATCATTTTGCTATATCATAAAATCACTATATTCAATAAATCACTAATTACTCCAAAATGATTAGCGCAATCACAACCAGGATAAGATATATTATTTGACTTGCTAAGACAAATCACTTAACTTCATATAAATTCTTAAATTTCCAACAAAAGTTCTGATAAAAATATATTTGATTTGCAAAGACATACAGAAACATGCAACTTTCTCACATAAATTTGTAACAAATTAAAACTCATAGTCTTATCCCTAAACCAATCAGCAAACCAGACAAAATTCAAAATTTCAACCCACATGTTGTAACTACTACTAAGCATCTAAATAAAGATTTATTAATAAACAATAATAACATAACTCTATAAGGCAAACCAAATCATGGCTTTATTTTTTTCACCCAAAAAAAGTTAAGAAAAGATAACTTTGTTACCTTCTTGTGGTGGTACAACTGATTCAATACATGTTAGCAACATAAAAAAACTTAGCATAATAACCAACATGAACTTAAATTTTGTTGCAGCCATTGTTGAGGAAATGAAGAGTATGATGGGAGGAACAAAGATAAAGGTGTGAATTGACAAGAGAATACCTGACCCGTGTTGCTTTTGGCAAGTTGTGGTGGTCTACTGACTAGTCATACATGAACATAATTTTTCTTTTTACTTAGTACCAACAGTCATGCATGAAAACAACTACTAGACAAATATCATTTGGCTGTTACTTGACTCGTTGGAAAAAAGAAAACAAAAAGATATCCGAAAATTCGTTATAAAAAGTTGATAGTTTGGAATTTTAACTTTTCTTCTTTAACTTTTGTTATGAAAGAACTTTAATAAAATGGATGGTTTTATTAAGTACAGAGTGTGAACTAATGAATAATTATGGGTTAGACGTTAAGGTTAAGGGTGAGGAAGAGTTCTGACTTATAGATGTCGATCGAAGATTCAAAAGCTATAGCATAGTACATAGTTGTGGTGGTCTATGTCAACTAGTCATACATGAACATGTTTTTTTTCTTTTTACTTAATACCAACAGTCATGAAAACAACTACTAGCGAAATATCATGTGGCTGTTTCTTGACTCGTTGGAAAAAAGAAAACAAAAAGATATCGAAAAATTCGTTATAAAATCTGATACATGACACTTCAAATACATGATTATTTTTTTCTTCATTTAATCCCCAATTCATATCAAAACCCTAACCCTAAATACATGACACTTCAAATCCACTCAAATGAACCCTCAATCAACCATTAAACCCACAATTAACACCATAACAAAACACCTTAATCACTTTATATAGACCAGATCATTATATGATATGATTATGGCAATCACTGACACTATCAGTTGTTTGTTAGCAGTCCTTAATTTTGGATTAGGCACTTATTTTGTTAAGGTAGTTAAAAAAAAAAGTGGGATTCATTTCGCAATCTATCCTTAACACTTCGTAATAATGTAGGTCTAGAAAAGGTATAGTTTTGGCAATGTTGTGCTAGTGTGCAGAGGCTAATATATAAAAGTACACAATGGTAAGCGTATCTTTGGCGTTTAAAGAAAAGTCATAGTTTTAGAAATATGCCACAAAAGTGAGTCAAATTGAAAATACATGCCGATCTTGGGTCACAGTTACGCAAATTCAACTCATAAAATTAGAATATACAGATGCTTTTTTGTTGAACTTTATACAAACTATATAATTTTACAAATATAACATCAAAAGGAACAAAAAATGTGAATATCAGTATGATCTGGTATCCATCTGCTGGCTCACAGAAGGATCACGAGATGATGTCAAGGAATAATCTGTATCTGTTCTAATGGTGCTATAGTTTTGGCTTTGACTTTGACTTTGACTTCCACTTTGACTCTGGCCTCTAAAGTCTCTCATGGCTTTGAATCTTAGATCTAATGTGGAGTCATTTGCTTCTGGTACTATTTCTGGTACACATGTTTTGCCTTCGAGCATGTTTACAACCTCAGACATTGTCGGTCTCATCGATGGAGAACCATTGGTGCAAAGAAGTGCTACTTTTACTACGGTTTCAGCTTCTTCTTTGTTGATCGTTGATTCTAGTTTTTCGTCGAAAAGCTCTTCGTATCGTTTACTTGTTTCTAATCTACAAGCCTGCATTATCGGTTTGAAAGTTTCAACAAAATTAGAAGATAGAGACTTTCAAACAGCAATGTTAAAGATTTGAGCATGAAACCTAGAAGCCTACCCATTCTAGAAGACATATGCAGTCGTTAGTTGGTACATAACTATTGTTGTTCTTGCCGCTAACGAGTTCTAACAGCACGACTCCATAGCTGTAAACATCTGCCTTATCACTCAAGTAACCCCAGAGAGCATATTCTGGTGCCATGTATCCGCTGCAAATTCGTCAACATTTTATTAGTAAAACTATTAGTGCTGAAAAAAAAAAAAAAAAAAAAAAAAAAAAAGATTCTAAAATGATTGTGTCAGGTTTTTGTAAGTATTGAGGGTTTACATTGTTCCTGCAACTCGAGTGCTAACGTGACTCTTGTCGTCCTCGTTTAGCTTTGCCAAGCCAAAATCTGATATTTTTGGGTTTAGATCTTTATCAAGCAGCACATTTGTGGCTTTGATGTCCCGGTGTACAATTTTGATCCTTGATTCCTCGTGAAGAAAAGCTAAACCTCGAGCTATCCCAATAGATATATTGAACCTTTTTGGCCAATCTAGCATTAACCGGGTTTTATCTGCATCTGTATATATAACAAATCGAAATGCTTTCTTCTTTCTAATGAGTGTTTTAGGCATAATCAAAGTGGCAGGGCAGTGATCAGATGTAAGATGAGGTAAGAAAACAACACTTGAGTTTGCGAATTTGTCAATAACACTGAGATTACTCAATACCCGGTAAATTTTCTTTAAGATGCCATTACTTGGATTGAGTCTGCTCTGAATCTAGGTGAAGTGAGTGCCTGTGCAGTTAAGATCCTCCACCTCAATTGAGTCTAAACACTCTTGAAATTCAATCATGTCAGGAGTCTTGCAGGATCCCCCTTCCGAATGGTCCTCTGTATTAAGACTTACATTCCAATCTCCCATTAATACCCAAGGATCATCATTAACAATGCTCTTATACCTGTTGAGTATCTTCCACAATTCTCTTCTTTCTCTTCCTGTGTTAGCAGCATACACAAAACAGCAAAAGAATTTATGTTTACTACTTACAATTTCAATAATGCATAGAATGGCTTGACTGCAAGAGTGTAGTAGCATCACATGGACATCTTCAGGGTTCCACCCAACAATGATCCTACATCCTCTCTTGCTATCTTGAATGTTGTTAATGCATTGCCATCTTCCGTACACAAAGTCACTGATTTTAGTAATCTGACTAGGTTTGATGTGAGTCTCCAAAGTAGCACAAATACTCAGTTTTTCCTCCACAATGAACTTTTTGACCTCTTTTTGCATATCCTTATTACACATTCCTCTCACATTCCATGCAACAATTCTAAGTTCAGCATTCATGTTCAACATTGGAAATTATCTTTTTGGTTGAAATCCTTGGTTAGCAAATCAGTAGCCAACCCATTCAATACATTTTCAGCCATATCTCTTGCAATACCATTAGTTTCCTCATACACATCTTCAATTTCTTGTGTCTTTTCAGTACATTTCTTATTCCATTGTTCATTAAAATACTCTTGCACTTCTTTAGACCAGCTCATATACTCTGCTTCAAGTGGTTTCCTCGAGTAATTAACATATTTATCAACCATTTCTTTAGCAGTCACATGCAGCCCTATTAATTCATCAGTTTCATCAATAACTCCAAGCATAGCAAATTTGTTGGCACTTCTCTTCAAATTTTCCATTTTTTCCTTGCCTATATTCCAGCTTTTTCTTGGGCTTTGATTAGAGTTGGTTGGAGGTGGACTTCTAGAAGGAGTCTTGTCCATTGGTATCTCAGAAGTACTTGCTTTATCACCTATATTACTCTTATTCAAATTCACATCCTTTGCAGCCATTTTGTTTTTATCAATAGGTCTGAATTCAAACTTAGTTCTAGCCTTTCTCACCCCAACACCCTTATGTAGTTTATCTTGATTTTGCTCTGTTCTGTTCTGTTTTTGCATATTATTACCATATCTGTTTTGCCCATTATCCAATTTGTTCACCTCATTGTTACCAGTTCTATTCATCTCCTTATCTTTCTTACTCTCACAGTTTGATATATAGTGACCAAATATACCACACTTACCACATATTGGAGGCTTCCATGTGTACTCAACATCAACAAATCTATAGCATTCCTTATTTGGATCCCCACCTCTATAACACACTTCAATATTCTTTTTAAACTCCTTACCTGCTTCCATCTCAATGAGAACTCTAGCATACCCTACCCTTCTTGTACCCTCATGACACATTTTGGCTGTTATTTTATCCATTAACAGGGGTTTTCCTAAACTGCTTGCAATTGCACTAATACCCTTAGCAGTCCAGGCAATCAATGGTATATTGTATAATTTGATCCCAGGTTTAAACTGCTGTCCTATTTCTTAACAAATAATGGTTTGTTATTCACCATCCTGGGCCACTGAGTCCAAATTTACTCCACATTCTTTTTAAATTGTATCAAGGTTTTAAAGGTATTTTAATGTAGGTTGGATGGAAGTTAGTTAGAGGAGAGAGAGTAAGTGAGAGTGTAGAAACAGTTTTTTTCATATTAGTTGTCTTATTAAACTATATTGATGTTGGTGTTATTGACGAGGAAAAAATTGACGTGAAACTGAATTGTCTATCATCTCTATTACGACTGGTAATGAAGTTTGAGTTTTTAAGATGACCATGGTACTTTTTAAAATTATTTATCAAAGTATGTAGTTTTAAAAATAATTAACATAATACTTAATTTGTTTCCTTCTTTAATAAAATCACACAAGATTAAAAACCATGAAGACGAGTTGTTTTAATAGCAATCATCCATATCTTCTTAGATATCTTCGGTCTCCTTCAATTTTATCATTTGCGACTCCTTCATTGATGATGAGATGATGTAACGCATGATTTTGATCCAATGTCATCACGAGGAGGAATTAGATGTTTGTTTGATAACTCCGACGTCAATATGAGTTTGGCATCATCGGCTCCGCTTAAACGAACGATGTAAACAAACCACCGACTACCTCCGCTATCACCACAACCAACATAATCTACGAACCTAATTACCATAACAAACTAAAGAATAATATGAAAACCATAAGTATCTCAAAGTTACGTACGAAAGTTTTTGATGACGTAATTTTAACACGATTCATATGCTTCATAAGTTTCCTATGTTAGTATTGATTCGCTCAATTGCATCGGAAACGGCCCCGATAAGACATTGAACAACATTCCTAATCTAGATCTTATGTTTTCTTTCAACCGTGTTGTTATATGTACGTAGCTCCGATTGATGACCCCGGATTCATGGCCGTAACAATAAATAATTTGTTAGTTGACCAATAACTCGAAAACCATGATTAGCGAAAGAAAAAGGAAGACGATATGGATATCATAGCTATTGGCTACAGAAACCAATGTGTATCCCATATTACTTATTGAGCGTATTATAAATTTATGAATTGTTAAAAAGAATACATAATAATAATCAAATACTACGTACTATGCTAATTACTTTCAAATGTACATATTTTGTTAAATATTTTTCTCAACTACTATTGTAATGTAAAAAACTCAATGAAGTTTGACAATTTTTTATGTTACTGCAACCAACCATGAAGCAAAAATTTTGATTATTTAATACGTAGTAAATAGTACGGAGTAATATTTAACAATCTTAAATACTCCGTAACTTACTTGTAAAAAGATATATATTAAAACTTTGTTTCAACTTTGTTATACTAGTAACTATTTTGGAAAAAAAGAAAGTTAAATCCCACACGTGACCCACCATACGAAAGAATAATATGTCAAATCACCTTACCAGATCATAGATACTTAAAGCGAGAACCGGTTCATAGACAACCATCGATAAAAAAACGAATCGATTTATAGACCAAACAATAGATACGGATCAGTTCAGTTCCATGTTCTAACTCCCCTGATTAGGACCGGTTCTGCTCACCTTTTGACCATCACTTGATATAGACCAGACCATTATAAGATATGATTTTTTTTTTTTTCATCTTCATCCCCAATTTATATCAAAACCGTAACCCTAAATACATGACACTTCAAAGTTCAAATCCACTCAATTAAACCCTCAATGTTGGAAAGTTGAATAAGTGTATACGAACAAAGTTGAACAAGTAAAGAAAGTTAAGTATGCCAAACAGATAGTGAATTTTGTAATACTATCGGATTAGGCATTTATTTTGGTTAGGTAGTTAAAAAACAGTGCGATTCATTTTGCAATCTATCCGAAACACTTCGCAATAATGTAGGTCCAGAAAAAGTATAGTTTTGGTAATATAAGGTAATCTTGGCGTTTAGAAGAAAAGTCATAGTTTTCGCAATATGCCACAAAAGTGAGTCAAATTAAAAATACATGCCGATATGCAAATTTCCCTTGTACAATTAGATTATACAGATGCTTTTTGGTTGAACTTTATACAAACTGTATAATTTTACAAATATAACATCAAATGGAACAAAAAAATGTGAATATCAGTAAGATCTGGTATCCATCTGCTGGCTCACAAGAGGATCACTAGATGATGTCAATGTATAATCTGTATCTGTTCTAATGGTGCTATAGTTTTGGCTTTGACTTTGACTTTGACTTCCACTTTCACTCTGGCCTCTAAAGTCTCTCATGGCTTTGAATCTCAGATCTAATGTGGAGCCGTTTGCTTCTGGTACTATTTCTGGTACACATGTTTTGCCTTCGAGCATGTTTACAACCTCAGACATTGTCGGTCTCATCGATGGAGAACCATTGGTGCAAAGAAGTGCTACTTTTACTACGGTTTCAGCTTCTTGTTTGTTGATCGTTGATTCTAGTTTTTCGTCGAAAAGCTCTTCGTATCGTTTACTTGTTTCTAATCTACAAGCCTGCATTATCTCGGTTTGAAAGTTGAAACAAAATTAGAAGATAGTGACTTACAAACAGCAATGTTAAAGATTTGAGCATGAAACCTAGAAGCCTACCCATTCTAGAAGACATATGCAGTCGTTAGTAGGTACATAACTATTGTTGTTCTTGCCGCTAACGAGTTCTAACAGCACGACTCCATAGCTGTAAACATCTGCCTTATCACTCAAGTAACCCCAGAGAGCATATTCTGGTGCCATGTATCCGCTGCAAATTCATCAACATTTTGTTAGTAAAACTGTTGGTACTGAAAAAAAGGATTCAAAAATGATTGTGTCAGGTTTTTGCAAGTATTGAGGGTTTACATTGTTCCTGCAACTCGAGTGCTAACGTGACTCTTGTCGTCCTCGTTTAGCTTTGCCAAGCCAAAATCAGATATTTTTGGGTTTAGATCTTTATCAAGCAGCACATTTGTGGCTTTGATGTCCCGGTGTACGATTTTGATACTTGACTCCTCGTGAAGAAAAGCTAAACCTCGAGCTATCCCAATAGATATATTGAACCTTTTTGGCCAATCTAGCATTAACCGGGTTTTATCTGAATCCGTATATATGACAACAATTTAATGATGTAGAGGTTAATCCATTTCAAATAAGAGGAAAAAGCTGAATATAAGGTCAAACAAAGTAAATTTAATTTTCAAACCCCATGTTAATTTATGAACTTCTCAGGAAATTTAGTAAATAATACAATATTTTAACATGTTTATACATGAGAGAAAGTTGACTATAAGGTCAATTGTGAATTTGAAGAATGGCTTAGTTGACCTCAAAAGTCAATCTGTCTGTAAAACAAGAAAACCAAAGGGCACTCACCAAACAATGCATTTGCAAGGCTATTGTTTTCCAAATACTCATAAACTAGCAACAATTGGTCTCCTTCAATGCAACATCCATGAAGTTTAACAAGATTGGGGTGTTGTAAACATGAAATCACGCCAATCTCATTCAAGAATTCACGGTTTCCTTGCTTTGAGTGAGACGAAAGTTGCTTAACCGCCACAACTGTCCCATCAGTCAAAGTACCCTGCAACCATCACACCCAAGTTTATTAGTACAAACAAAAATTACCAGAAAAACAGCATTTTGTGCTAGATTATTACCTTATAAACAGGCCCAAAACCTCCTTCCCCTATTTTATTTGAAACATTGAAGTTGTTTGTAGCATGCTTTAACTGCTTCAAAGAAAATGAAATCATTTTGAACTCCATTCCTTCAAAATCTGTTAAAGATAAGCATTTGACATGAGCAACGAGTCAAACAAATAAATCAAGAAACTCAAAAGACAAGTAAAGTTCATAACTCCGTACATTTATCGTTCTTTCTCTGACCCTTCATACATTTTTTCCTCCACAAGATAACCAAGATCAAAATAATAAGAAACGGAACACCAATCCCGACACCTATATAAACACCCTTATTTGTCTTCTTTCCTTCAACCGAACAAGTTTTGAAATAAGGATCAACATCGATAGCCGATACCAGAGGTCCATATACTCCTCTTTTAGGAAAGCGGGTCGTTCCTTTACCAGCCCAATAAAACCGTATCTCCAAGATGTTATCAGTCACACTAGCGTTAAATGGCACCACCACAGGTATACCAAACCCACCTGCCTCATCTTCAATATTAAAATCTTTTCTAATCCGTTTTCCCTAAATCACAAAGAACACATATAACAACCGTTGGATTGACTAGTTACAATCATGAAAATATACTTATTCTATTATTACCTGAATATAAATATCAAATACCCGCCTCCCAAGACTTCTATACGTACTATCATTAGCAAACTGTAACTCTGCAAAGTGCAGATTAACTGCATATTCACCGTTTTCCAAACAATAACTGAAGTAAGTGAGTGTAAGCGGGGTGAGGCGAGCAGTTGTATAAAGTGGAGGTAAGCTTGTGTTCCCTTGAAAAGGTACTATGTAGCGAGTGTTCTGAAAATTTTTGTCATCCATGAAGTCTCCTGTGCTACTAAATCCCCAGTTTTGGTTTGTTTCATACAGCCTGGCGGCCCCACCATCCACGTTGGCATCTCCTACGTACAGAACCGACTGACCATTTCTATCTTTAGTCCTTATATCATCCCCACCACAGTTTACATGTAAAGAACATGAATCTGTTATTAAGTCAAATGCACCTATGTGAGAATCAAATAGCAGGGTTGGGTGGGTTGGGTTGACCCATTAATGTTCCCTTTTTATCCCCAATAGACGGATGCCATCGTAGATTTAGAGGTAGAAAATACTCACATTTAGGACACTTGACATCCTTGGTGCAGGGAAGCACATCCTGTCTGTAGACAATATCATCGTATAATAAAAAACACCAAAGTCATGTGATAAAAGAAGGAATATAAAAACTGGGCTTGTTCAAGTAAAAGCGATGGAAACTATCTTACATCAGATTTTCTGTCGAAGAGCTTCTAAATAAGTTTACGTATGTGTTCCTGATATAACAACAAATGAAAGAAACTTTTTAGAACAATGAAGTTCTGAGTGTCATCCAAAATAACTTAGGAAGAAATCTTACGTGTTCTGTCGGCATGAGACTTGATTAGGTCCTTGCCATGTAAAATTATTGTAGGAAAGATCACTGCACGACAGTAGTCATAAAGTATGTTAACTTTTATATAAAAATGTCACACAAACTTCTACATTATGATTGAAACAAACTTACATACTAGCCCCGTTTATCAAAAGCGAATCCGGTATGTTTCCACTGAGCATGTTGCCAGTTAAAAACCTATTCATAACCGCATCAAGATGCTTATTTAGTAACCAGTAGTTTCATATTACCTTAAATAAAGATAAGTTTATATTTCGTACATGAAACCCAAAAATCCAAAGTAACTAAAACTTACACAAATCGCAAGCTCCTATCGAGGACGTCATCAGATATGCTCCCTGATAAACTGTTAAAACTTGCATCCCTGTCAAAATTCATGCAGGAAAGTTTGACATGAAACATTCCTATCGTGAAAATTTAAAACAACAAGGCCTTGTTTTATGCATACTTAGTTACTTACAGCAATTCAAGTTCTCTCACATGCCAAATATAATCTGGTAATTCCCCAGAAATGTTGCAGTTTCTCAAGATCCTAAATTTATGAATGGAAATGTCAATGCATGTATGGACTTAGTATAAAAAGCCACTGCTAAGATGCGATACTTACAATCTTACTAATCCCGCAGCATTTTCAAGCTGAGGAAATCCTTGAGATGGTCCAGATATGTCACTAATTCTCCTGCAAAATACGGGAAACCATTAGCAACTCAATTTAGAGTACTTTTTTATCTACTGATAATGGATGTAATATACGATTACACTCACAGATCATTTAGGTTCTCCAGAAGAGATATGTTTGAAGGAATAGGTCCCGTGAGTCCACTCGCAACAATCTCTCTTAAAAAATAACCGAAGATCAGAAATTGAAGGATCATGAACATGTAATAATTGAGATTACCCAAATGTGTAATCATAATACCTCATTTTAACAAAATATGATACTTAATTAAAAAGAAAACATAGAACATCTTACAATCTATTAAGTAGTCTCCAATTCTGTATAAAATCAGGTATCGGCCCGCTGAAGTTGTTTTCGTTTATTCTACTGCATTATACACAAACAAGATTTTCACTCTTAGCCTATAAAATGCTGATACGGTAAAACTTTGAATAAGATAATAAGGTAAAAGAAAGTTACAAGTCTGTTAGACTTCTTAGACGACCAAGACTTGTTGGCAGCCTACCAGTAAACTGGTTTGAAGACAAGATCCTGATATATAATATCATAAAAGCTTAAAATTAAATGGAATGAAATTCATGAGAAATGATTTATAAGTCAAAAAACTTAATCAGCCTTACAAAGAGGTTAAATTATTTAATCTTCCTAAATCAGCAGGAACAGCTCCTGTAAGCTGGTTTGCTTCAAGATTCCTGATATAGAGTTATAACTAGATGAGTATGTTAAGAAAAATGTGATAAAATTTGAAATCATCCAAATTTTGACCCTTGTGGTAAAAAGTCAAAATTGACAAGGGGGGAAAAAAAAGCATACAACTTACAGTTTTGTGAGAGTGGTGATATTGCCTAGTTCCGGTGGAATTTCACCTGATATACGGTTGCCAAGAAGAGAGCTGCACACGGAAAGATAGGATTTCAGTTTACATCTTTAAGTTCTCATATGCAAAATTTTGTGAGAAAGATATTTTACAGGTCTTGTAACCGCGTTGAACCCCATTCAGGCGGTATTGCGCCTCCTAAGTAATTATAAGCAAGATCACTGCAAAAATAACAGAATATACTTCAGTTTCATTATATCCGATTCATATAATGCTTGGAACATAAGTTTAATATGTGTTTAACAGAGGACTTACACGGATCGAAGGTAAGGAAGCTTTGTTAGTTCAGGTGACAGTATCCCGTCAAGACTATAGAACTTGTGTGTGCTACATGTGCATTATAAAAACAAATCAGATAAAGTTCCAAACTTGAACCAGCTAAAAGTGTTAGAACTTATCAGCATCACTGGTTTTATTAATTCACCAAGTGCTTTAGCTGCTAGGTTTAGGGGCGCGTTAGCACTAATATAAAGCAAAGGGTTTTTTTTTATTGAAGTGTGTTGATGTTGAGGTCAAAGATAGGAAAAGTTTGACTTCAAAAGTCCAAGTGTGCTTACCATAAGAAGTAATTGTATTATATACTGAATATTAGTGTCAACTAATCTTGCTTAAAAAATATAGCATAATAAAGGAAGTGCCAAATGATATTAAGCTTAACAAATAGTTAAAAACAGAAGTGTATACATCCTTATGACATGACAATTGGTGTCGTCGCCAATGTTGCAATCACATCCAACGCTAGCATTAGTTTCCTGAGACAGCCTTGGCACTTCGGCAATGGTGTCAAGAGTGCAAGTGTCACCATTAAATCTCCAACTTGTTGCATTCATTGCAGCAAGAATGTTTTCAACAGCCTCCTCTAAATAAAGTAAACATAAAAAATCACAATATTTTCTAACCACTAAGTAAAGTAAACATAAAAAATCACAATATTTTCTAACCATAGTGAATAAGAAAAATAGCATATGGTTAGTATATACTAAAGTCAAACCACTCATGTGGGATTTCAAATGTTCAATCATTTTGCTATATCATAAATCACTATATTCAATAACTCACTAATTACTCCAAAATGATTAACGCAATCACAACCAGGATAAGATATATGATTTAACTTATATAAATTCTTAAATTTCCAACAAAATTTCTGATAAAAAAATACTTAATTTGTAAACACATATAACATGCAACTTTCTCACATAAATTTGTAAAAAAACTCAAAGTCTTATCTCCAAACCAAGCAGCAACCAGATTTGTTAATACAATAACATACTTTTATAAGGCAAACCAAATCACGGCTTTATTTTTTTCACCCAAAAAAAGGTAAGAAAATATAACTTTGTTACCTTCTTGTGGTGGCACAACTGATTCCACACATCTTAGCAACATAAGAAAACTTAGCATAATAACCAACATGAACTTAAATTTTGTTGCAGCCATTGTTGAAGAAATGAAGAGTATGATTGCAGTAATAAAAAGATAAAGGTGTGAAATGACAGACAACACCTGACCCGTGTGCCTTTTGGCAAGTTGTACATGAACATAATTTTTCTTTTTACTTAGTACCAACAGTCATGCATGAAAACAACTACTAGCCAAATATCATTTGGCTGTTTCTTGACTCGTTGGAAAAAAGAAAACAAAAAGATATCAGAAAATTCGTTATAAAAAGTTGATAGTTTGGAATTTTAACTTTTGTTATGAAAGAACTTTAATAAAATGGATGGTTTTAATAAGTACAGAGTGTGAACTAATGAATAATTATGGGTTAGACGTTAAGGTGAAAGGTGAGGAAGAGTTCGACTTATAGACGTCGAAGATTTAAAAGCTGTAGTATAGTACATAGTTGTGGTGGTCTATGTCAACTAGTCATACATGAACATGTTTTTTTTTCTTTTTACTCCAACAGTCATGCATGAAGACAACTACTTGCGAAATATTCATTTGGCTGTTTCTTGACTCATTGGAAAAAAGAAAACATAAAGATATGGAAAAATTCGTTATAAAAGTTGATAGTTTGGAATTTTAACTTTTCGATTTCTTTAACTTTTGTTAGATATCTTTAATAAAATGGATGGTTTTATTAAGTACAGAGTGTGAACTAACTTATCGCTATTTATAGCCGCAAGAGTTATGTTTAAAAGTTAAAAACGTGTGATTAAGTTAATTGAAAGCAGTTAAATTCATAAGGTTGGGCGTAATAAAGGGTTCAATCGTCGGTCGGTCGCCTTCCCGACGTGTCGCCCCTATAACACCATACAACCACTTATACGCCTACTATTAGATAACTATCTAGTTATTAAGTCATATTCGAGTCATTTTAGGATATGTTTCAAGTGAGTCATTGTTTAGGATAAGTATTAGTGTTATATGAGATTATCTCATAAGAGTCAAATAAAAATATATTTGTCTTCTTTTTCTCTTCTTAAGAAGCTCGCATCACGTTTGAAGGGGTGTTACTATCGATACAACCTAACCGGGTCGTATCAACTGATGTTTTCATTGAGAGTTTCATTGGGAGCCAACGATTCTAGGGTTCAAAAAAAAAAAAAATTATCCATCGGTACTGTCCATCGGTATTATTCATTGGCACTATTCATCAGTATTGTTCATCCCGGAGTATTGTTCCTCACCGGAAGTTACTGTTCATCGATCACTATTCGCAAGTTACTGTTCATGGCATCGGGCAGCAGCGATCGGGACACACTTTCTAAGCTCTTGCAAATGGGTACAGTAGCCGAATATCAGAGTGAGTTTGAGATACTTATAAATCGAGTAACGCGGATCTCTGAAAATTTACTTAAATCGTTTTATATCTCTGGACTAAAACCGGCTCTACAATGTACACTCTTAAGGTCAAACCCCACAACTTTAGACGGAGCTTTTTTATTATCTCTCATAATGGAAGCACGTTTTAAGGTCCAATGGCGGGCTATAACCAGCAATACACTCAGTGGATATCAAAAGAAAGCATCCAATTCTTCTGCAACATCAGAAGTCGCACCCGGAATTGTAAATGAAGTTGCACATGTACCAAAAGCTACTACCGCCGCTGTCACAGTTACAAAGATTGAATAGGTTGTTAACGCGTATTACTCACCTGCACTAATGGGGTTAGCTTGTGGACATACACATTTAGTTGTGTTTGTGTGTTGTGGGCGAATAAATGAGACAGTGGGTTGTGGTTTGCTCCATCCGAATGGAAAGAATGTAGAATAGGAATTCAAGTGTTGCCATTGTTATTAATCGAGCTTGAGAACAAATTGAAAAAGAGAACACAAATGTTTAGGAAACATCTCAAAATTTGGGATCACGGAATGAAGATTTTTTTTTTAGAAAACACCTCGAGGACAAGGTGGTTTTTTAAAGAGTGGGGAGTGTTACACCTATGATTAAGATATGTGTCATAGTTTATTGATTCGCCTCAAACGGTCAGATAATTATTGGTCAAGCACTTGTGAATGGTCAATTATAATAGTCAAACAGCTGAGGCAAATGCTTCCGTGGAATACAGTGTTTCCCCGGGTCGTAATGTCCCAACGAGGTGTGCGATGGTTTATTAAAAACGAATCTGTGATCGAGTGAATATGAACAGGAAAGGTATAAGTGTGTGTGTGAGATTACACTAGGGTTTTATAACTTAAATAAACTATTAGAACGATTACTTAAAACCTAGATATCTAAAACGTTTAAATGTACACCAAATTAAAATCAGACGCGACTGCGTACTAAGAAAAATGTGAGTTTTAAGAAAAATAAACTACAGGGGTTAAAAATGACAATTCTATAAACTTAAACTTAAAAGAAAATTAAATTAAAAAAAAATTATTTTTTAGATTATTTTATTATTTATTATTAATTATTTAATTAAAAACTATTTAACTATTTAATTAAACCTAATTTAAATCAAACTAAAAATTATAAATACTACAAATTAAACTAAAAACTTGTAAAAATAATTTCTAAACTTAAAAATGAACTTGAAGAAAGTATAAAAATTAAAAATAAATATTTTTGTCTTTTTATGGATTTTTTATTAATTAGAAACTAATTATCTTAATTAAACTATTTAAATTAATTTAAATTATTAATAATACTAAAATGACTTAGAAAATTATGAAAAAATTTGTAAAACTATTTTATAACATTTAAAAGCTAGGAAAAATATAAAAACTAGGTATTACCTTATAAAAATTAATTATGCTATTTATAATTTAATTATTGATTAATTATTAATAAAACTAATTTTAATTCTAATTAATACTAAAGGACAAAATAAAAATCTGAGAAAATTATTAAAAATACTTTAATATAAGAGAAAATTAATAAAAATATAAAAACACAACTTACTTAATAAAAATCTAAAAATGAAAATTAAAATTAAATTATATTAAATAGAAACTATCACTTATTTTTATGTTGTCTTTTCTGGATTTTTCTTTTACAAAACTAATTTATATCTAAAAATAAACAACTTTTGTAAAAACAACTATTTTATAAGCTAATAATAAGCACTGTGGAAGCTTATTGCCACCACAGTTGACTTTGGTTGACTGAATAAGCAAATAAGCTAAATTTGACTTGTGTGGGACCCACTAAGGATTATTCTGGTTCACTAAAGTTAAGTAAACATGTTTGAGCCAAAATAAGCACTTGGGGTACTCAGAATAAGCTAATTTATCAAAATAAGCACTTTGCCAAAACAAAACCAACTCAGAAAAGGGACAAACTTATGTAGCTAAATTAGGTGGGACCCACAGAGTTTCAGGTCAAACCTAAGGTCAAATAATGATCCCTGGTAGGAGGGGGTTCTAAGGAACTAAATTGGAGGTGTGGGGCCCACTGTGGTGGTCACAAATCACCACCAAAGTGGTGGTGATGGGTGGCTTATACTGGTGCAGAGCAGGGTTCAACCCCTGCAAGTGTCTTTGAGGTTGAGTGGGGCCTAGGAGAAAAATCCTAAAAATATAAAACTTATGTGATCTAAAAGTTGAGCTGGTAATCTATCACTAGGAATAAGTTTCAAGTCCAAAATCCTACTCCTAAATTCTAAACAAATCTCCCAAGTTTTGGAAAAATCTGAGAAATTAAAATTTGACTTTTAATGAAAACTTGATAGTTTGACTTTGGTGACTTTCTACTGATTCCAATTGATTACTTGGTGTTTATTAGCCCTAAATGAACCTAAATCAAACAACTTAACCTAATTCTAAGCTCAAATCAAGGATTTGGTACTTCAAAATATCAACAGTGAACTGTTGATGAGTTTTTTCTTCTATTTTGACTCTTTACCCAATGACCTGTGGTTTTTATGTCTTGACAGTACTAATAAGACCTAAAGAGACTTACCTAGACTATAAACAACAACAAACTCAGCCTAATGCTCAGGGGAACAACCTGAGCCAAACACTCCCTAATATGATTGATTCTACTATAACCTTAGATTTCTAAACTATTACTACTGATTTTTAAGATTAAAACAGATAATCTACACTAATTAAAGCTTAATGAACACAAGATTTCACAAATAACAATGATAACAAGAGAATGCATAAAACAAATTTATGACTTACCAATGGTATGTGACTGAGAAACAAAGAACCATTGACCCAAGATCTTTCCTAACACCTCCCAAGAGGTACTATAACCCAGAGAATTCCAAATCAACCTTACTCCTTTCTTTCTTTCTTGCTCTCACTGAATTTTTTATTTTCTATTTATTTTTTTTGTTTTTCTTGTATTTTTGAGTTTTCAATCTTAAATGACTTCAGCTGATTTTTAAGATATATAAAAGCTAGTCTAAACTTTGTCAGAGCTTAAATTAGTTTGAGATTCCAAAACAACAACAAATAACAAGGTTATGTGAATTTGTCAATTTCACATAAAGTTGCTAAATACGAATTTAATTAACAAGAGTGCAATTTAAAGGTTTAAGAAAGATCAAATTACACTAAGATAACTGATTACAAGTGATTTTGATGGAAATTACAACTGAAAATGTAAACTACACTACATACGATTTAATTAAACTAAATCTAATCTAATAATCTTTTTCTTCTGCTTCTTTCTCCTTTTTAATGGACTTCTCGGGTTTGTGGGACCCACAAAACCATTTCCCACCACCATTTAGAGCCCTTGGATGTCTGATTAATCCTAGCCGTTTAAAACATTTTTTCGCGCCAAAAGGTCTTGGGTGTCAGTGTTATGCGTGGAGAGGTTTTCAAGGTATTTGGAATGTTGTGGAGGTGGATGGGAGTGGGTAAGACATGTGGGAGAGCTAGGAAGGTGAGGTGGAGGTGGAATACCAAGGTGGTTTGGGTAGCAGTGGTGATGGTGGTTTTGGGAGGGAAAGGGGGTGGAGTGGTATTGGTCAAACGGGGAGTTGACCCCGTTTTTATTAAATTAGGGGTGTGGGCTGGTATGGGAAATGGGCCTAGGAAGGTGGGTGGGCTTGGATTAGTGGATTGGTTTTGGGTATTTAATAATAAGGGTCCGTTTGATTTAATTTCACACAAGGACCAAAAATGTAATTTGCAGAATTTTGAGGGCTGGCTTTGTAACTTTCCAAATTTATTAATAAGGACCATTTTTGCCAATATTGAATAACCCAAGGACCCAAAATGTAATTTCCCAATATTTCAATACCGGGGACCTTTTCTGCCAAACTGTGAAACTTCAGGGACCAAACATGTAATTTCACCAATCTTTCCAACCAAGGACCATTCCTGCAAAAGATTATTAGTACAAGGACCAAAATTGAATTTCTCAAAGTTTTAAACATCCCGGGGACCATTTATGTCAATTTCCAAAGTACAGAGACTAAACTTGTAATTTTGTGAAACTTTGCACCAAAGGACTAAATATGTAACTTTATGATTAAAAAGGACCTTTGGTGACTTTTTCATGTTTTTAGAATAACCAGAGACTAGTTTTGACAACTTTTGAAACTTGAGGGACTGAAACTGCCAATTATGCAAACTTTGTACATTTTTCATCTGTTTTTGCATATTTTGCATTTGAAACATATAAAACACACTTTTATGATATTTTAAGTATTTTGATGCATATTTAAGTGTTTTTGTATGTTTTGGCAGCTCAGATTGGTATAAAATGATGAGTATTTAGACACTCATCAATCCCCCACACTAAACTATTGCTAGTCCCTAGCAATCTTTTGAGAAAAACTTAATGGATTTGAAAAACTCTTTACCAAAAGCCATCACTTCTGGAGTAGCCAGGTGTGAAAACTGTGGTACACCTGATAACCGTGTGATTTTGAGCAAATCACCAACTGTCAACGGATTTGATTAGTCTTTACCAAAAGCCGTTTGCTTCTGGACTAGCCAACTCTTGATGGAATAGTCAACATCTTGGTGAGCTGATTACCAATTATGGATTTTCCACTGCCTTTACCACAAGCCATAATCTTGCGGGCTAGCCAACTCATTCGCTTTATGGGATATGGGGAGTTGAGGAACCATACAATTTTGGGCAAATTGCAAGCCATAAACGGGTTTGAGTTATCTTTACCAAGAACCATTTGCTCCTGGATTAGCCAATCCTTATGTGGGTTAGACATGGCGGATTGATAACCATTTATTGCGTTCTAAGTGAGAAAAAAATTTTAAAATTTTGGCTAAAATGGGGGTTCTTGATGGAACATGTGTTTAAATTCGTTAGAATAACGAATCTCCCCCCACACTTAGAACTGAATATTGTCCTCAATATTCAAAGTAACGGGTGTTAAACCAACACTTAGAACGTAAGAAAGAAAATATTCCATAGCCTTTATTTAAGTTTATGTACACACATTTTTTTTAGAGGATATATACATATATACAACATGTGGGTTAGTATCTCCCCCACACTTAGGGTGAAAACCCTAATGCATGCTACTGTTTTTATTTACCGAGTCGCTAGCTTGACTCGACCCCGAATTCATTTGTCCATGGGGAAGCATGATGTGGAAGAGACAATCTACATCGGACTTTCATTCAAGATGTTTGGATAGACATTTGAAGCACGTGAAAGTTCCACACCGATGAGATAAGTACCCGGCTCAAAATTTATAAATGAGAATGCCGGGGTCAAAGATAATGTCTTCACTCCCGAAAGAGTGAAGAACAGGAGAAGCCACAGGATATATGAAGAAAAGAAAGAAAGTCATGATGAAAATCATAACTAACTCCTCATCATCAATAGGAGAATTCATTGTTTCATGAATCTCCTCTTTTAAGCTCGTTTGATCAAGACATATTATGGGTATGTCTAGATCAAAATAGAAAGTATCATACTCCGGTGGAGATATGATATGAGTGAGTTCAAAGGAGAACTCCTCGTAAAGAGAATCATTCACAAGATGTAAATCCGTGAACTCATGTTCCGTTGTGGACTCATCACAATCCTCATTCTGAATATCAAAGAGTGGATTATCAGAAATCAAAGTGAATTCGGATTCGAATTCATATAAAGGATTGGTGAGAGTAGTCTCGACTGCTTCGGGAACAAAGTGATTATCATTCTCTTCTTCTAAGCTAACTAGCTCAGAAGGTAATCCTTTCACATGACTGATGTCTCCAGAAGATAAAGAATTTTCATCAGCATGTGAAGTACTAAGCTCGATGTTGGGATTAGAGTTTAAAAGATTTTCAGTTTCTCCCATATTGGCTTCGAAGTCAAAGAGATCATCATTACTTCCAGATAGAAGTGGAATGATGTGAGTGAGTTCCTCTGTGAAATCCTCAAGAAGAGGATCAACATCAGAATGAGGCAGTGATGCCTCAACATACTCAATGTCTCCATAAGATATACAATCATTACTGGAATTAGAGACATTCTCAATTTGATCATTTGGATTATCAGGGTGGGTAGGAATATCACACATATGATCAAGAATTCCCTGTGACTCTCTTGGGATTGGGACAAGGTTCTCAACACTAGACTTTATGAATTCGTCAGATTCCTTTGCAGGAATTGTGAAAAGATGCTCGTCCCCCATGCTCAGAGAGTGAGTGGGAACCTCGGGTGTGATAACAGTAGACTCAGGGAGTTGAGAAGGACTAGCAGTAATGGATTCTACAAGTTCCATTATTTCTACTGCTGGTGATTCAGTTATATTCTTTTCTCCCTGTATTTCCATGGAAGAAGTCTCAACTGATGAACTCGATGAATCTTTTTGAATGATAACAATGTTATCATCATCATCACTGTCATCATCGTCATCATAAAAAGCAGCATAGCGAATATTGGCACGTATTTTGGCTACTCTTTGCTCAGCAATTAAATCTTCCATGCTTTTCCCAGAATCACGTTCTTCAGCAAGTAATTCTGCGATAGATTTATCACGAGAATTTTGAATGAGTGGAAATTGTGGGGGTGTGGATGTGTCAAAACCGGAAGGTTGACATTGATCATCATTATGAGGACCCCCACAATATACACAAGAAGAACTTGGATCATGGCGAAGTGAAATATTAGCCAAGTCCTCCTTAAGATCTTTGAGTTTCTCAAGAACCTCTATATAAGGATCTTGCTGGATATGAGGAGTTGCTTGAATTATTTGGCACTGTGGAGGTGGGTCTTGAAACGGATAGTCATAATTATTACAAGGAAATGGATTCCTTGTTTGACAATTAGAGCTAAAGTGTGGACCTCCACAGTACTCACAACAGTAAAACTGTTGAGTCTGGCTTGGTGTGTTTTGATACGAAGCATCATTGAGATTTGGATAATATGATTCTTGCTCGTATGAATGTGATGGGTAGTTGGAAAAATTTGAGGAGTCGTTGAATAAGTTTTGATTAGGATCATAAGCAAATGAATTACTCGATCCACAAAACAAACAACTCCCGTCTCGAATATCATTACCACATTGTTCACATGTACACCAACGACATGAAAAACCGAAAAGCGGCTCACCACAACCGACACAAGGAACAAAATCTGGAGGTGGGACAAGTGGTGTGCTCTGAGAGCTAGGAATTTCCACCACTTCTGTTATGGTCTCTGGTTTTTGTTTTTGATAAATGTGAAGATTAGGCAAATCGTTCTTTTCAGTCACTGCCCTAAGCTCTGTACGTTTGCTTGACAAACTTTTAACCGTAAACCGTGAAAGGTTAGGATCAATTATGAGCTTAGATTCTTGGACAACCGTAGGTTGGACGTATTTAGCACTTTCATTTTCAGAGGAAAGTACAGGGTCCTTTGTCACCCCGGTTTCTCGTTCCATTTCCCTCACTGGAGAGGGAATATGAATCGATGGTCCATCATAATCAACACGACATCTCGATATCTTTGACAAGGCAATAAGTTTTTCGATGTTGCTCTCATAGGCCCTTTGTTCAAAGAAATCGTCATCGAGAGATGTCATTAGAATCAATTATGGGACAAGTAGAAGAAGTTAGAATTAAAAGGATAGAGGGTAAAGGGATGAATATTTTTGGTATTTTGAAAATTTTTGTAGTAATAATAATAAGGAAAATATTTTTGGGTTTTTTGTGTTCGTTGAAAACTGATTTTAAAAAGTTTTCAGGAACTGTTTTTGGTTTTATATGATAATAGTATGAACAAGGATGGATAAATATACAAATGAGTGTGTATTCAGGTTCACTAATATGCAAAATCGTTTAGAATAACCGCACAACCTCCCCGGCAGCGGCGCCAAAATTTGATTCGCCTCAAACGGTCAGATAATTATTGGTCAAGCACTTGTGAATGGTCAATTATAATAGTCAAACAGCTGAGGCAAATGCTTCCGTGGAATACAGTGTTTCCCCGGGTCGTAATGTCCCAACGAGGTGTGCGATGGTTTATTAAAAACGAATCTGTGATCGAGTGAATATGAACAGGAAAGGTATAAGTGTGTGTGTGAGATTACACTAGGGTTTTATAACTTAAATAAACTATTAGAACGATTACGTAAAACCTAGATAACTAAAACGTTTAAACGTACACCAAATTAAAATCAGACGCGACTGCGTACTGAGAAAAAGGTGAGTTTTAAGAAAAATAAACTACAGGGGTTAAAAATGACAATTCTATAAACTTAAACTTAAAAGAAAATTAAATTAAAAATAAAATTATTTTTTAGATTATTTTATTATTTATTATTAATTATTTAATTAAAAACTATTTAACTATTTAATTAAACCTAATTTAAATCAAACTAAAAATTATAAATACTACAAATTAAACTTAAAACTTGTAAAAATAATTTCTAAACTTAAAAATGAACTTGAAGAAAGTATAAAAATTAAAAATAAATATTTTTGTCTTTTTATGGATTTTTTATTAATTAGAAACTAATTATCTAATTAAACTATTTAAATTAATTTAAATTATTAATAATACTAAAATGACTTAGAAAATTATGAAAAAAATTGTAAAACTATTTTATTACATTTAAAAGCTAGTAAAAATATTAAAACTAGGTATTACCTTATAAAAATTAATTATGCTATTTATAATTTAATTATTGATTAATTATTAATAAAACTAATTTTAATTCTAATTAATACTAAAGGACAAAATAAAAAACTGAGAAAATTATTAAAAATACTTTAATATAATAGAAAATTAATAAAAATATAAAAACACAACTTACTTAATAAAAATCTAAAAATAAAAATTAAAATTAAATTATATTAAATAGAAACTATCACTTATTTTTATTTTGTCTTTTCTGGATTTTTCTTTTACAAAACTAATTTATATCTAAAAATAAACAACTTTTGTAAAAACAACTATTTTATAAGCTAATAATAAGCACTGTGGAAGCTTATTGCCACCACAGTTGACTTTGGTTGACTGAATAAGCAAATAAGCTAAATTTGACTTGTGTGGGACCCACTAAGGATTATTCTGGTTCACTAAAGTTAAGTAAACATGTTTGAGCCAAAATAAGCACTTGGGGTACTCAGAATAAGCTAATTTATCAAAATAAGCACTTTGCCAAAACAAAACCAACTCAGAAAAGGGACAAACTTATGTAGCTAAATTAGGTGGGACCCACAGAGTTTCAGGTCAAACCTAAGGTCAAATAATGATCCCTAGTAGGAGGGGGTTCTAAGGAACTAAATTGGAGGTGTGGGGCCCACTGTGGTGGTCACAAATCACCACCAAAGTGGTGGTGATGGGTGGCTTATACTGGTGCAGAGCAGGGTTCACCCCCTGCAAGTGTCTTTGAGGTTGAGTGGGGCCCAGGAGAAAAATCCTAAAAATATAAAACTTGTGTGATCTAAAAGTTAAGTTGGTAATCTATCACTAGGAATAAGTTTCAAGTCCTAAATCCTACTCCTAAATTCTAAACAAATCTCCCAAGTTTTGGAAAAATCTGAGAACTTAAAATTTGACTTTTAATGAAAACTTGATAGTTTGACTTTGGTGACTTTCTACTGATTCCAATTGATTACTTGGTGTTTATTAGCCCTAAATGAACCTAAATCAAACAACTTAACCTAATTCTAAGCTCAAATCAAGGATTTGGTACTTCAAAATATCAACAGTGAACTGTTGATGAGTTTTTTCTTCTATTGTGACTTTTTACCCAATGACATGTGGTTTTTATGTCTTGACAGTACTAATAAGCCTTAAAGAGACTTACCTAGACTATAAGCAACAACAAACTCAGCCTAATGCTCAGGGGAACAACCTGAGCCAAACACTCCCTAATATGATTGATTCTACTATAACCTTAGATTTCTAAACTATTACTACTGATTTTTAAGAGAATGCATAAATAACAATGATAACAAGAGAATGCATAAAACAAATTTATGACTTACCAATGGTATGTGACTGAGAAACAAAGAACCATTGACCCAAGATCTTTCCTAACACCTTCCAAGAGGTACTATAACCCAGAGAATTCCAAATCAACCTTACTCCTTTGTTTCTTTCTTGCTTTCACTGAATTTTTTATTTTCTATTTATTTTTCTTGTTTTTCTTGTATTTTTGAGTTTTCAATCTTAAATGACTTCAGCTGATTTTTAAGATATATAAAAGCTAGTCTAAATTTTGTCAGAACTTAAATTAGTTTGAGATTCCAAAACAACAACAAATAACAAGGTTATGTGAATTTGTCAATTTCACATAAAGTTGCTAAATACGAATTTAATTAACAAGAGTGCAATTTAAAGGTTTAAGAAATATCAAATTACACTAAGATAACTGATTACAAGTGATTTTGATGGAAATTACAACTGAAAATGTAAACTACACTACATACGATTTAATTAAACTAAAGCTAATCTAATAATCTTTTTCTTCTGCTTCTTTCTCCTTTTTAATGGACTTCTCGGGTTTGTGGGACCCACAGAACCATTTCCCACCACCATTTAGAGCCCTTGGATGTCTGATTAATCCTAGCCGTTTAAAACGTTTTTTCGCGCCAAAAGGTCTTGGGTGTCAGTGTTATGCGTGGAGAGGTTTTCAAGGTATTTGGAATGTTGTGGAGGTGGATGGGAGTGGGTAAGACATGTGGGAGAGCTAGGAAGGTGAGGTGGAGGTGGAATACCAGGGTGGTTTGGGTAGAAGTGGTGATGGTGGTTTTGGGAGGGAAAGGGGGTGGAGTGGTATTGGTCAAACGGGGAGTTGACCCCGTTTTTATTAAATTAGGGGTGTGGGCTGGTATGGGAAATGGGCCTAGGAAGGTGGGTGGGCTTGGATTAGTGGATTGGTTTTGGGTATTTAATAATAAGGGTCCGTTTGATTTAATTTCACACAAGGACCAAAAATGTAATTTGCAGAATTTTGAGGGCTGGCTTTGTAACTTTCCAAATTTATTAATAAGGACCATTTTTGCCAATATTGAATAACCCAAGGACCCAAAATGTAATTTCCCAATATTTCAATACCGGGGACCTTTTCTGCCAAACTGTGAAACTTCTGGGACCAAACATGTAATTTCACCAATCTTTCCAACCAAGGACCATTCCTGCAAAATATTATTAGTACAAGGACCAAAATTGAATTTCTCAAAGTTTTAAACATCTCGGGGACCATTTATGTCAATTTCCAAAGTACAGGGACTAAACTTGTAATTTTGTGAAACTTTGCACCAAAGGACTAAATATGTAACTTTATGATTAAAAAGGACCTTTGGTGACTTTTTCATGTTTTTAGAATAACCAGGGACTAGTTTTGACAACTTTTGAAACTTGAGGGACTGAAACTGCCAATTATGCAAACTTTGTACGTTTTTCATCTGTTTTTGCATATTTTGCATTTGAAACATATAAAACACACTTTTATGATATTTTAAGTATTTTGATGCATATTTGAGTGTTTTTGTATGTTTTGGCAGCTCAGATTGGTATAAAATGATGAGTATTTAGACACTCATCATTTATTATGTTTAGGATAAGTGTTAGAGTCGTATTAAGAAAGTGTCATTTTTTTGGAATTTATCTTGTATTCGACTTGTTGTACAAGTTAGGGTTTATTCGGTATTTATACTACGTCATTGTGAATGAATTAATTAAGATTTGCCAAATACAATATATCTGGTCTTCTCTTCTTAGGAGCTCGCTTCACGCTTGAAGGGGTGCTACTATCGATACAACTTTAATCGGGGTCGTGTCAACCACTGATGCGTCGGTCGATGGAAAAATGGAGAAGAGGGTCTGCCAGGCGACCATCTCGTGTGCACACCAAACCCCAAAAATTTGACCATTACAAAACACCACTACTATATGCCTTAAACCAAATGGTTTTTGTTTTTTTGGATTTTGGTGTGATATCAACTTTTTGCAAGTCAAGTAACACTAGTTTGTTTATATTTGGTTTTCTAAGGTGATTTGGTTTTATCTGTTGTGGGTTTGTGTTTTGTGATTGATTTATGTTTGGAGGTGATGAGATTGGGGTTAGGGATGGTAATGGGCGAGAAAAAACCCACAACCCACGGGTACCCTCCATAAATGGGTGGGTAAACGTGTCAATTTCCACCCACGGGTGAGTTGTGGGTGAAAATATGTACCCATCAGTGGGTGGTGGGTGGGTGACGGGTGAGGCATACCCATCGCGGGTAAACCCATGACACCAATTTAAAATACCCACTGGTATACCCGTCAAAATACCCGTTGGTGTACTAGTAAACGCGTGTTAAAATTAATTATAATAATTAAAATATTTATAATGTTGCAGGTATACATTTAATAGTTACCACAAAGTCTCAAGAAAACACATTAACCTAAAAGTTTGTTTGAGTTTCAAGACTAAAAAGAGAATATGAAAGATCAAATAATCAAAGTTGTATTTGGCAAATTTATTGGTGGTGTCTTATTACGCAGCTTTATAATTAGTTTCCATATCATCGTGTTGCAATTTTGTTGCATAACACTAACCAATGGGTTTACCCACAGGCAACAAATACCCACAAGCAAGGGCATGGGTAGGAAATTGTACCCATTGACGGGTGACGGGTGGGTAACGGGTGAGAAAAAAACTACATGGGCGGGTAACGGGTTAGAGGTACTCGTGCCCATTGCCCACGGGTGCCATCCCTAATTGGGGTGAGTTGGGATTTAAAACTAGGATCTTAAGGTGAAGCTCATGTTGGTTGTTTTTGTGTTTTTTCAAGATATGAAAAGATTTTGTGTAGTTAAGGCAGGGAAGATATCTTGAACCAAATGAGTGGTGTTGGTCATAAACTTATCACTGCTTATGTTAAAAAGAAAATTGAAAAAAAAAAGAAAAAAAATGTCGGTTGTTTTACTTCATCAAGTTGGTCACGAAGTAGTTTAGGAGAGATAAAATTGATGTGACATAAGAGAAAAGGGTCACCAAAGGGTCCTTATTACACTAGGGGGTGTTTATTTTTCTCTTAATAGGAAGAAATGTAGGCCCAAACCTTTCCTCACTCTTAATTGTGAGACTCATTAAAGCTTCTCTCTTCTTTATAAGAGGTTAATTAAGACCATTATTTCTAAACCACTTAATTTAATAAACAACTCCTTAATTTGTGAGTACTTATTCCGAAGATACAAACCATTTAAGCATGTAAGAATTTTTTGGGTAAAATGCAAAAATAGTCCCTAAACTATCACGAAATCGCAAAAATGGAATTGAGACAAAAAAAGTCACGCAAAACAGCCACTAACGTTACGTAAATTTGCAAAAAAGCCACCGAGAGGCATTTTCCGTTAGTTTTCCCGTTAAGTGCCATGTCACCGAGGGCATTATCATCATTTCACGGTTTCCCGGGTACTAAGTGTCCGTGTTACACTGTAGATTGAAGGACTAAATTTGCAATCGAAAGTTTGCCTTTTTACACACTTTACACAATTAAATATGACCGTTGCATCACATTATTTCACACTTTCCAATATCCGGCAAAAACATGGTGGTGATTTGCGACTGTGGGAAACAAGCAACAATCAAAACAAGCTGGACAAACATGAACCTAGCACGACGATTCTACTGTTGTCCTTCATGTGGGTTTATTGGATGGATGGATCCTCCAATGTGTTGCCGAGCAGTCGCTGTGATTCCTGGCCTGTTGAGGCGAGGAATGAACTTGAAGAAGAGTTGGAGGAGCAGTTGAGGTTGATGAGGGAGAAGGATCAGCAGTTGAAGAAGCTCAAAAAGTTTCTTATTTTTAGTTGGGTCCTTTTTTTCATTGTCTTTAAGTTGCTTTAGGTTGGTATGTAGGTGTATTGACATCTTTCTGAGTTGTATCATCACAGGGTTTAAGGTCATCCCTTGTTTGTATTGACCTTCATGTTAATAAAAAGTGTTTGATTTTTGCACTAAAGTGGGATCATGGTTGTTTTGGTTGTTGTTATTATAAGAAGACAAATGTAGTCAATATTGCAGAATCAATATGCAGTAAACTTGGTTTCTGGTTCCTTATCAACTTTGACTTACAAAAGTCAAAACAAGTTTGGGTCATTCGGTATACTTAAGTAGTGGGCATGTTGGGTCATTCAATATACGTAAGTATATGATGATGGCAAACCACAAATTGTGCACAACATTATACAGCAAATAAGTATATGATGATGGCAAACCACAAATTGTGCACAGCATTATACATCAATTAATGATGATAAACCAAAATGAAAACAAATACCATTCCTAATTAATCAAGTCTAAAAAACAAATCACGTACAATTATTGTCTAGAAGACAGAAATTCAGTTACACAATCCATACACTCATTGTGTTAAAACACATGAACAAATAACCAACCAAAGGTTATTGCACCATCACAATTGTGTTGACTCACTTGGCGATTTTGGCTTTTCTCTTGATCCTATTCTTCCTTTGACCTCCACTATTCCCAGTAGATTTTGATACATGACTTGCTTGTGTTCCAACTTGATGACTTGGCCCTCCTACTACCTCACTTGCTTGTGTTCTAACTGGCTGGCTTGGCCCTGCTCCCACCTCTGTTGCAGAAGATCCCACTGGCTGAGTAGATCTTTCTAGTACCTCATTTGGTACTCCTTCCCTTCTAGTACCTCTCCCTTGGTTGACTCTTCGTCCTGTACAAGCTCTCTTATTGTGACCCTGCCCACCACATACACCACATTTGACAGTCTTGCCCCTCTTTGACAGCTTCCCATTTTCACCATTGATTTTTTCATAACCTATTCAGCAATCTCATCCTTTGACACTCTTCTCTTCTTCCGTGGTCTTCCGATTGGAAAATGGTGGTGAGGTGGCTTTAGGTTGCTAGTAATAAGGCATTTGGGCCAAAAGGGTGGACCAACAATTCCTTCAATCTTGTGTTGATACATCTCCTTCCACGTGGTTAACCAATAACATGGGGACACATAATCCTCTGGGATCGCAACCTGGTTGTCAATTGTCTCCTTGTTGTGTTTAGCCATGTCGTTGATAGCCGCAACAGCATGCTTACATGGAATACCAGTGAGTTCTCATCTCCTACATGTGCATTCCTTTTTTGGCATATTCACAACACATTGGTCACCCCAATCTCCCTTACACTGGTATGTATCCCCCCACCCAATAAAACATTATACTCATTTGCTTTCTCCTTGATGTTTTCTAAAATTTTAGTTGCTGTTGGGGTTAAAGGACCTTCACATCTGTCTATTAAATGTTGCACACTAACACTTCTCCTCACAAGATACTCCCTGATATACTCCAAACAACCAATGATTGGTTGATCTCTGTCGGCCACTAACTTGCTATTGAACGATTCAAATAAGTTGTTAAGAAGGATGTCACATGATGCGTGGAATTGCGCCCTCGCAAAAGGTTTTACCTCTCAAGGGATCTTGAGAAGCTTGCAATCCCCACTAGGTAGTGTACCTGTTCGTTGTAGTATAGTATAGTGACAAGTACCGGGGGATTGATCGTTCAACTCAAAGAATAGTGTTTGCTAGGGTTAAAACTCACTAAAACTAGGTCTAGAGGTGAGGGATGATTCTTTTTGTATTTTTATATTTTAAGAAAAGCAAGTAAAAATCTCGGTTTTGGAAGGAGTGGGCGAAATTAGTTGCTAGTCAACTAACCCAATAAACTAAAGATGCAATCAAAATAAAATAAATTAAACTTAAACTAATTTGTGGTATAAACAATAATGAGAAAATTGTGTTTACTTAGATTTCACTACTCCTTAGCTATCTTTTATAGGTTGATTAGTTTGTTACAATTTCATGGATGACGGGTTATATTCCTTAATACCATTCGTAGGGCCGTGTACGATCTTCCCTAACTCTATAAGCTTCTACCTCAATCCTATGTCGAGCCGACTAAAAGCTCCTAACATGGCATCCTTGGAAGTTACTTATGCATTAACTATAACCAAATAATCGTAGTACACATCCGATCATGTTTCTTAAGACGTTCAAGCAAGTTACCAATTGGAAATCTACCAGTTTTCTTAAGCCTAACATCGAATTCATTCATCCACAACAATTATAAACAAACAATCAACCCATAATCAATATCTTAGTTTCATTACATCTAAGCAAACACGAAGAAAACCTAGCCTAGCATGTTAAAGAGAAGACAAGTGTAAGATATAATCAAACAACACATAGACATATTGAATGATTTGATAAAGTACTTATCTTCAATTAAGCATGGAAGAAACAAGGGGTTAAAACCCTTGAAAAAGCTGTAAAATTCGTCTAGGGTTTATTCCCTCAAAGTTGCACACAATGAATGAAAACTAGAAAACTATATATAGATTTTACATCATGACGGCGTCAAGAGTTAAGTCTGACGCCGTCAACTCGCCTCCAAAATAATACTCGTATTGCCTAGATCCACTTCTGACACCGTCACTCTATATGGGTTCTGGGCCGTCACTCTTTATGGTTACTCTTGATGGCCTTGGAATTTTTGTACGTGACGCCGTCAGACCCCCTTCACAAAACATTCTGGCGCGTCATGTGTAATTGATTTATCCACCCTTTTGTCAACTCATGATGCCGTCACTAACACCTTGTGACGCCGTCAAAGGCAATTTCCAGCATGCTTTTGAGACTTTGTCGTTTTCTCACTTTTTCGCTCCAAAAACGTTCAAAATGCTTCCTTTTGTAAAATTCCTCTCAAAAGTACCTAAAATGACAAAAGGAACGATTTAGGGCAATATTTGATCAAATAATCTCGACTTTGGCCTTAAATGACCCACCAAAAGCAGTACACTTTTCGCTTCATCATCACACTTAGCTCTCCCTGTAAACAATATATCAATATGAACATCATTTTCAATCTTAGTAATATTACAGATGAAAGTCGTAGTATGTGTATATTGTACCTGAAAAATGTGACCTTGACCATGATGATGTTGGCATCTTCCTTAACCAGTCATAAGCTTTAGAGTCCAGTGATTTTAGCTCGTCCATTCCTCTATTAAACTCAGCAAATGTTGATGCTCTAGCACACCTCCAAAAAAGTTCCTTGATATTCTCTCCCTTGAATAACTATTTCATGTTGTCATATATGTGTCGCACACAGAATCGGTGTTCAGCAGCAGGAAACATTTCTGCAATGGCTGGTAATATCCCCTGTCGATTTGTACAAAACATAATATATGAATGAGGATTGAATTGGGTTGGAAATCAATTAATTGAATATACAAAATGTTTATACCTTTTGTCTGTCTGAGATAAAGGTGACGTTTGAATTTGGTTGCAAATCAAGATCAGCTCCAAGATTGCTAAGGAACCATAACCATGAACTCTTGGACTCAGCTTCAACCACTGCGTACGCAACTGGATAGAGGCCATTATTGCTATCGACACCAACAGCCGTTAAGACTTGACCAGTATATGTCCCTTTGATAAAGGTCCCATCCAAACCTAGTATGTCCTTTTTTCCTGCTTTGTAACCTTTTTTCAAGCCACCAATACAAACATAGATCCATCTGAAAACCCTTGAAGAATCACCTGCATCAGGGTGTGCTTCAACTTGAATCTTTACAGTTGTATCCTTGTAAGTGGATCAACATATACCCTTCCTGGTGGTGACGTAAATTTTCCACCGTGGGTGACTTTTAGAGTGAACTAGTTATGGTTTGATTCTGTGTATAAACAATAAACATCAACACACACACTAACAACATAAAAAAATCATCTTAATGTATAATCGATGCTTCTATTTGTACGGTTCATTTCAATCGCATATAACTGTAGCTAAAAAAATCGATACAATTAACAATGCCCAAAACATACCGTATATTTGCTGAAGATTACGGATGGGGGAAGATCGTTCGCGGTTTTTCCCAAAAAATAAGGCCATCTTCAATTTTACTGGTTCGGAATGCGTAATTGGAAACGTTAGGGCAGAAAATGCAATTGACTTTTGGGTAGTTGAGCTAAGAAGCTTTTGAGTTAATCGGTGGGTCTAATATTGGTTTTGGCGAGAACTGTGAAATGACAATACTACCCTCAGTGACATGGCACTTAACGGGAAAACTAACGGAAAATGCCTCTCGGTGGCTTTTTTTGCAAATTTGCATAACGTTAGTGGCTGTTTTGCGTGACTTTTTGTCTCAGTCCCATTTTTGCGATTTCGTGATAGTTTAAGGACTATTTTTGCATTTTACCCGAATTTTTTTTTAACATTATGAATATTTATCATTTCTCTAAATTTAATTGGTCAAAAGATATAATAGTATAGCTTGCTTTTGAGTAATGACCATATGATTTTAAACAAAGTATAGGAGATTATTCTCTTTCAATTATGTGACACCAACATTGGTCTTATTTCAAATCCTTTCAAAAATTAAGCTAAACACTTTAACGTTTTAATATTCTAAACCAATCAAAATAGTTTGAAAATTAGCTCAATAATCAGTCACAGTGTAAAGTAAAATATTGTAATCTCTAACGATATGCTGCAAGTGTAAGTTTATATAAATAGGACGTCTAGATTCAAAGATAACTTAAGAAAGCTGTGATCCTGTAAAACGGAGCTAAAGTTTAAAAAGTTATCACATAATGATAAGTGTTCCAATTTATTTTTGTCAACTCATTTTTTGTTATTTTCACACTTAACTGATTAATTATTGTGATCTAGCTGATGAATATTGTGATTTTTTTAAAGAAAACTAATGAACAATGTGATTTTTTTTAAATGATGAAATTATGATAACATAAAAAGAAAAAGTTCTTAAAAAGGAAAATTGACGAACAACGTTATATATATATATATATATATATATATATATATATATATATATATATATATATATATAAAACTGATTAACAATGTGATATTGTTTTTAAAAAAATGATGAACATTTTGATAACAAAAAAAGAAAAAGTTCTTCAAAAAGAAAAATAATGAATAACGTTATTTTTTTTCGGTAGAAAAATGATGAACAACGTGAACTCTGTTTTTTTATAAAATTAATGAACATTGTGATAACAAAAATAAGATAAAGTTCTTTAAAAACAAACATGATGAAAAACGTGATCTAACTGATGAATATTTTGATGTTCTTCATCAAAGAAAACTGTTGAAAATTATAATTAAAAAAACAAAAAACAACTTATGACTAACGTGATCTAACAAATGAATATTGTGATGTTGTTCATCAAAGAAAACTAACAAACACTGATGAACAACAACACCAACAACAACAAAAACAACAGAATAAAAGATAAAATAAAACTTGACGAACTTTGATGAACCCGTATCAATGAACATAAAAATAACTAATGAACATTTGTATTAATGAACTGATGAACATGTATTGATGAACATAAAAAACTTATGAACTGATGAACACGTATTGCAGATTCGAAGTTTTATTCATCATAATTTTTAAGAAAATATTGAAGCTTTTATAAATTAATAAAACATTTATATTCTAATTGGCACCTTCAAACTCTAAAATCACAAAATTTCTTCATTGAAACATCTCATCGAACATCTTATGGGTGTATTCATGAAAACATGATTTCTTTGAAAATTTATGAGAAAAACTTTTTAAGAATAAAAAATATGAAGAATTAATGTTAATTAAATGTAATTAAATCACGGATTGAGAAAAGTTAAAGAAACATACTGTGAAATTGAAACTATTTGATCTCGAATTGAAAGAATTGTATCTTGAATTGATGTAATTAAATCACGAATTAAAATAATTAAATGTGGAACGTAAGTATTAGATCCTAATTGAAGAAATCAAAAATGAAAAACAAGGTTAGTGAGGTAAGAATGAGGAAAATAATTTGGAGAGAAAGAGGAAAAGAAGTTGGAGGGAAAAGAGAGGGGCACGTGTCAATTACTAGTTCCTTTTTAGACTTTTTATTTTGTTATGGATTTTTATTTGAATGCTTATCATATATCTAATACTGCCAATATAATGCAATTACGCGCCAAAACAATTACATTTAATTATTTAGAAATTGAGGCAACGAAATACTTTTTCTCTCTCCATAACCAAATTTCCTGCCCTTTTACCACTGTGAAAATACCTCTAAAATCCGTATTACTTCTACATTTCTTGCTCAAATTTCAATTCTAATCCAATCAAAAGAACCGGTAAAGTTTAATTCATCGTTCAATCCATTTAATTTTCTCTATTTTTAGTATTTAATACCAATTTGAATTGTTTCATTTACCCACCAAAAATGTCTAACTAAAAACGATCATCTAAGCGTATAGTTAAGATTCCTGTGAGGTAGAATGATCATGTAGTGAGCAATTTGATCCAAAAACGCCAGGAAGAGTCTGTTGAGGTGGAATCGAATGAAATTAGGGTTCAGGAGGAAGGGGTGATTAATAATATTTGGTAAATGGATAGAGAATTGGATGGAGGAGTGTTTAGATGTACAACTAAGGAAGGGTACGGCTGTGAACCAGTGGTAAGTCAAAATGTGAGGTAAGTCAAAATGTGAATAACTGTGATATGAACACTAATGCTTTGCCTAATGAAAATGAAGTATCTACTAGTGATAGAAATGGTGAGAGTTTGCAAAATGTTACTGAGAATGTGAATGATGATAATGGTAGGAAGAGTGATAACAATCCTAGTAGTCCTATTAAGGCAAATCATTTGTCTTATGCTAAGGCTGTCAATGATAATAATGTGATTAACAACAAGTTATGTTATGTTCCTACTAAAGTAATTGATGAGGATAGAGAAGTAATCATCTTTAATGAGGAACTTGTTGCTTTGGGAAGTCAGAAGTGTGACATACTGTGACCAAAGGAACCGAAATAAAAGCACGCCCAAAGACATAACAAATATAAAAAAAGAATGACATAAGTAGAGACAAACTCAGTGTCTAATAAAGACACTTAGAGGCATAATATAGCAAAATAATATGAGCATGACAAAAGCAAGGCATGCTTAAAGCTACTAGTGGATGTCTAAACTATAGTGTACCCAATTTGGGGGAATTGGGTAAATGATCTTTTAAGCTATCTAATGTTTAAGCTATCTAATGAGGTTTTAGTAATCTTGGGTTATGTTTAATTTGAATAAAGTGGGGGTTTCATCATGATCAATATATAATCCTATGATGACTAGAGATGAGGATAGGTTGATTGAACCTTTGTTATATAAGTTTTTATGCTTTGTGATAATTATTGTTTAGGATGCAAGTGATGGTGATGATGGTGCTTTTGGTAAATTAGCTTGGATGAGAGGTAAGTAAAATGGTGATAATATGTTCTTGTATTGATGTTATCATCATAAGTGTTGTTTGTTATGTGTCTGTGATATGTGTATGTGTTTGTGATATGTTGTAAGGATTTGATAGTTCTTGACTTAATGTGTTTAGTTGAGGTCGAATGAGGATTAATTGGTATAGCTTGTCAAGGAGATTAGTAAACTTGTTGTGGAGCAAGTTAAGGTATGTAGGTTTATGTTAGGGTGGACTTATGGTGTCTTTATGCAAGAATTGGTGTAGGCAAGTCTTGTAGTTCTATATTGTGTGTTTATGATGCTTATATGATGGATGATGTATAATGATATATTATTATTCATTTTACTTACTAAGCAAAAGCTTACGGCTTAGTTGTCTAACTGTGTTGTAGGTTCATAAACGGATGAATTAAGGTCTTGACTAAAGACCTAGAATTTGGAAGCATGGAATTGAAAGTATTTGGTAAATGCATAGGAGCTTAGTAGTAGATGCCGAGCTCAATCATGGTTGAACCCCGAGTCATTGTAAATGTGTTTATAAATGTCGTTTCAAGTGTCCAAGTCCAGGTCTTGGTGATGAAGTAACGGTTTTATAAATTGTGTGAGAATAATGTATGCAAATGGGTCAAAACAGGTGTTTGGCATAACACCCGTCACTTTATAAAGCACATTTCCGCGGGTATTTATGACCAAGTTTATGCATATATTTTATGTATATAATGTCCTAATGATTTCTGAAAGTTTTGGTGTTATGTCATGTTATGGAAGTCATATTTTCGAAAAATAGGTCAAAAGTGCACAAAAGAGTTATGCAAAAAAATTGGTGTTTGGGACAAGGTCCATTTTAACCCATTTTGGATTAAACGGGTCAAGAATTTTGGGAAATAATGTATATGATATATTTTTAGTTAATGTGTATATATTACATATGTTTAAATATAAGTCTAAAGTGTTGATTTTATGTTCAAAGATGTTACACGTTATTTTGAGAAGATAGTGCACAAGAGGGATTCTTTAGTGCACTAGCGGGGTAATAGTGCACAAGATGGTAGTAGTGCACATGAGGGAGAAAATAGTGCACAAGAGGGGTCATTTAGTGCATAAGAGGGTAATAGTTCACAAGAGGGTAATAGTGCACAAGAGGGGTTTTGCAGTTTTTGGCCGTTTTCTTTACTTTGCATAAAATCAACAGTGGCTTGTTGGAAGTCATGCCACCCATTATTTTTAAAGGTAATTGAGTCTAGTTTCATTTAAAAATGGTCTTAAGGACCGGTTTCTATCATATTGTTATCAGTTCATAAAAGAGTAATATGAGGTCAGTTTCAGGTCATGTCATTTACGCGAAAAGTTTTAAATTTTTAGTCAAATCATGAAAGGGGTGTTTCATAATATTTCCAGCGTATACGTGTGTATCTTTAAATATGGCGTATTGTTGAATAGTGATACACCGTATTCTTCATAAATCTTGATATCTTGGACTGAGAATAAGATCTTCAATATGGAGTATTGCCTGAGTTTAATGCGCCGTATTCCTTCAACGGTTGACTTGTGCTTTGAATGCAGAGCTTCAGATACGGCATATTTTCAGAGTTAAATACGCCGTATATATTCTAATTCACCAATACTTAGTGAATTCTTATAGGTGTTAATGCGGTGTATCTCGAGTAGTGGATACGTCGTATGCTATTTGCAGGTTGCATACAGATTCTTCATTTATGCTCCAAATCCCATTGATTTTCGTGTCATTACCGAAATTGCTCCATAAATACTAAAAATGACCAAAGTAATCAATTAAGTATTAATTCAGATATAAACAAATAGTAAATGAGCAATATTTGTAGGATAAATAATAGGTACTTATAGTAAACATTTGATGTTATCAATACCCTTAAATTTTTATACATACTTTCAAGACATATTCAATCTCATTAATACAAATACATATTTCTCATTTCTCACAACAAATGGATTCTGAACAATTCATGTTTACATCATCACATGAAGAAGATGAAGTTAATAGTCTCGGACTAGCGTTTTTAAAATAAGTGACATAATATATGAATTATCAAGCTGAAAGTTCAAGAATAGAAAAAAGCTCGTTACCACGAAACACGGTAAATAGAGATCGTTAATGTGCTCATGATCGTCTAGTGGTTGCCTACTTATCTAAACACCCAATGTATGACTAAGATATATTCCATAAGGCGTTCCGAATGAGACGATTACTATTCACATGCATTGTTCAATAAGTAATTGATCATTCGCCGCATTTTCAACTAGGTAGTGGTTGTTCGGGAAGAGTTGTCATTTCCGCATTGATGAAGTGTACCTTTGCAATTTGTCAATTGCCATACGGCACCGTTCCTGATGCTCTAGACGAAAATTTGCAAATGGGTGTGAAAACTTCCCATGATTCTCTTGAACATTTCTCTAAAGCTATTATAGACTTATATGGAGAGGAGTTTTTGAGAAGACTAACTTATATTGATGTCGTAAAACTTGATGCTTATCACGAGGAGAAACATTAGGAAGCATTGATTTTATGGGTTGGGCATGCTCTAATTGCCCAAATGCATATCTTTCTCAATATTGTAAGGGTGATCACGGGCCAAATCAATTCAGTTTATTAGAAGTGGTTGCCACACAAGACTTATGGATTTGGCATGCGTTCTTTGTTGTTTTTGGGACAAACAACGACGTTAAGGTTATACGCCAATCGCATTTGTTCGATGATCTCAATGACTGGAAAGTGTCAGAGGTTCCTTTTTTGGCTAACGACGTACCTTATAAATGGGAATATTATCTTACTGACCAATTATATTCGGAATGGCCTATTCTTGCTAAGTCTATTTCACACGTGCGAATGATGTGAAACGAATAAGGTTTAAGCAAGCACGTAGAGCAACAAGAAAATATGTGAAATGAGCGTTTGACGCACTAAAGAAAAACGGGCTATAATAAAAAATCTCGCACGGCCTATGACTCTTAAGAAAATAGCATATGTACACATGCATCATATTAAATAATATGATTCTAAAAGACAAAAGAAGGCAATCTCTCCTGACTTTTATCAAGATGAGCAATATCGTTGGGATGATCTCGTACGAACACATGAAGAAACGTTACATGTTATTAACGATTTAGTCAACGAGTAATCTCATCTTTAAAGCCAATTTAGTGGAACATATTTGGCGTAGAACAAATGCACAATAATTTTGTAATTTTATTCTATTTTATTAGTGTGATGTTTCTATTTTGTTTGGATTATTAATGTAATGTGTTTTTTTTTTTTTTTTTTTTTTTTTTTTTTTTTTTTTATGAATTTTAATATTAGTGTTTAAAATAAAAGAAAATGAAAAAAAAATAAAATAAAAAATAAGTTTGATAATTTTTTATGTTTATAGTGCAACCAACCATAAAGCCAAATTTTTAAATATTTAATAATAATATAAGAATTAAGGGTCTGTTTGTTTGGGGAAGAATTGAGCCTCATTAATAGATTTAATATTGATTTTTTTGAAGGTGGAGTTCATTAAATTCATTATCTCGGTGGTCTGTATCTATAAAGCATAAATATTGACTGCCTCTCAAATCAAACTTAACAACCGATGTAGTCTCACATGAGCTCACACATTCTCTTAGCTAAAAAAATAAATAAAATAAATAAATAAAAACGCCCCTTAAATAACTTACTTGTACAAAGATATATTAAAACTTTGTTGGACTATTTTGAAAGAATGAAATTTAAATAACCGATCGTCCCACACGTGACCCGCGCGGTTCTGCTCTTGAGTTCATTCAGTTTTGGGCTTAGTTCATCTGGTAATCCATAGACCAGACCATAGATACTTAAAGAGAGGACCGGTTCAGAGATACGGATCAGTTCAGTTCCATGTTCATCCCCAGATTATACAAACCCTAACCCTAAATACTTGACTACTCCATCTCAGTCGTCATCGCGTCCTCCGCCTGACTCCGTCATTGCAATCACTCACACTCTCGGTTGTTTATAAACAGTCCTTATTTGAGTTGATATTTACATTTTTCCACCTTCATCATGTTTATCATGGTACAATATGTTGGTTCTTTTTGTTTTGCATGAACAACTAAATTTTATTACATGAAAGTTTTCTCAATGTTGCAAAGTTCAATAAGAGTATAAAAATCAAAGTTGAACAAGTTAAGAAAACTAAGTATGTCAAACGGATGGTGGATTTTGTAATACTATCGGATTAGGCACTTATTTTGTTTACGTAGTTAAAAAACAGTGGGATTCATTTCGCAATCCAACCCGCTTCGCAATGATGTAGGTCTAAAAAATATATAGTTTTGGCAACGTTATGCTTGTGTGCGAAAGCTAATATCGTAGTTGTGTTTTTTGTCGGTCATTTATCATGTATTAACTATATTAAAGCGCACAAGGATAGGGTATTCAGGGCATTTAGAGAGAGAGAGAGAGAGAGAGAAAAAAAAAAAAAAAAAAAAAAAAAAAAAAGTCATTATTTTAGCAATATGCCACAAAGTTGAGTAAAATTGAAAATACGTGTCAATCTTGGGTCACGGTTTTGCAAATTTCCTTGGTCTTTTGTTGAAATTATAAAACTTATATAATTTTACAAAGACATAATTTCATATCTCCCCTTTTTAAATTTAGAAATTTTTTTATGAAAGTAGGGTGATATATGAAATTAATCATTTTTACAAATATAACTTCAAATAGAACAAAAAATGTGAATATCAGTATGATCTGGTATCCATCTGCTGGCTCACAAGAGGATCACTAGATGATGTCAAGGTATAATCTGTATCTGTTCTAATGGTGCTATAGTTTTGGCTTTGACTTTGACTTCCACTTTTTATCTGGCCTCTAAAGTCTCTCATGGCTTTGAATCTTAGATCTTCTGTGTAGCCATTTGCTTCTGGTACTATTTCTGGTACACATGTTTTGCCGTCAAGCATGTTTACAACCTCAGACATTGTCGGTCTAATTGCCGGAGAACCGTTGGTACAAAGAAGTGCTACTTTTACTACGGTTTCAGCTTCTTGTTTGTTGATCTTTGATTCTAGTTTTTCGTCGAAAAGCTCTTCGTATTGTTTACTTGTTTCTAATCTACAAGCCTGCATTATCGATTTGAAAGTTGCAACAGAATTAGAAGATAGTGACTTTCAAACAACAATGTTAGAGAGTTGAGCATGAAACCTAGAAGCCTACCCAATCTAGAAGACATATGCAGTCGTTAGTTGGTAGATAACTATTGTTGTTCTTGCCACTAACAATTTCTAATAGCATGACTCCATAGCTGTAAACATCTGCCTTATCACTCAAGTAACCCCAGAGAGCATACTCTGGTGCCATGTATCCGCTACAAATTCGTCAACATTTTGTTAGTAAAACTGTTAGTACTGAAAAAAGGTATTAAAAAATGATTGTGTCAGGTTTTTGTAAGTATTACATTGTTCCTGCAACTCGAGTGCTAACGTGACTCTTGTCGTCCTCGTTTAGCTTTGCCAAGCCAAAATCAGATATTTTCGGGTTTAGATCTTTGTCAAGCAGCACATTTGTGGCTTTGATGTCTCGGTGTACGATTTTGATCCTTGATTCCTCATGAAGAAAAGCTAAACCTCGAGCTATCCCAATAGATATATTGAACCTTTTTGGCCAATCTAGCATTAACCGGGTTTTATCTGAATCTGTATATATAACAACAATTTAATGATGCAAAGGTTACTCCATTTCAAATAACAGGGAAAAGTTGACTATAAGGTCAAACAAAGTAAATCTAATTTGCAAACCCCATGTTAAGTTATGAACTTCTCTAGAAATTTAGTAAATAAATACAAATATTTTAACATGTTTACACATGGGAGAAAGTTTGATGTAACTAGTTTTACCAGAAAACTAGGTCAATTGTGAATTTGAAGAATGGGTTAGTTGACCTCAAAAGTCAATCTGTCTGTAAAACAAGAAAACCAAATAACGTTCACCAAACAGTGCATTTGCAAGGCTATTATTTTCCAAATACTCATAAACTAGCAACAATTGATCTCCTTCAATGCAACATCCATGAAGCTTAACAAGATTGGGGTGTTGTAAACATGAAATCATAACAATCTCATTCAAGAATTCACGGTTTCCTTGCTTTGAGTGAGACGAAAGTTGCTTAACCGCCACAACTGTCCCATCAGTCAAAGTACCCTGCAACCATCACACACAAGTCTATTAGTACAAACAAAAATTACCAGAAAAACAAAATTTTGTGCTAGATTATTACCTTATAAACAGGCCCAAAACCTCCTTCCCCTATTTTATTTGAAACATTGAAGTTGTTTGTAGCATGCTTTAACTGCTTCAAAGAAAACGAAATCGTTTTAAACTCCATTCCTTCAAAATCTGTTCAAGATAAGCCTTTCACATGAGCAACGAGTCAAACAAATAAATCAAGAAAGTCAAAAGACAAGTAAAGTTCATACTCCGTACATTTATCGTTATTTCTCTGACCCTTCATACATTTTTTCCTCCACAAGATAACCAAGATCAAAATAATAAGAAACATAACACCAATCCCGACACCTAAATAAACACCCTTATTTGTCTTCTTTCCTTCAACCGAACAAGTTTTGAAATAAGGATCAACATCGATAGCCGATATGAGAGGTCCATATACTCCTCTTGTAGGAAAGCGGGTCGTTCCTTTACCAGCCCAATAAAACCGTATCTCCAAGATGTTACCAGTCACACTAGCGTTAAATGGCACCACCACTGGTATACCAAACCCACCTGCCTCATCTTCAATATTAAAATCTTTTCTAACCGGTTTTCCCTAAATCACAAAGAACACATATAATAACCGTTGGATTGACTAATTACAACCTTGAAAATATACTTATTACATTATTACCTGAATATAAATATCAAATACCCGCCTGCCAAGACTTCTATACGTTCTATCATTAGCAAACTGTAACTCTGCAAAGTGCAGATTAACTGCACATTCACCGTTTTCCAAACAATAGCTGAAGTAAGTGAGTGTAAGCGGTGAGAGGCGAGCAGTTGTATAAAGTGGAGGTAAGCTTGTGTTCCCTTGCAAAGATTCTATGTAGCGATTGTTCTGAAAAATTCCGTCATCCATGAAGTCTCCTGTGCTACTAAATCCCCAATTGTTGTTTGTTTCATACAGCCTGGCGGCCTCACCATCCACGTTGGCATCTCCTACGTACAGAACCGACTGACCATTTCTATCTTTAGTCCTTATATCATCCCCACCACAGTTTACATGTAAAGAACATGAATCTGTTATTAAGTCAAATGCACCAATGTCAGAATCAAATAGCAGGGTTGGGTTGACCCATTAATGTTCCCTTTTTATCCCCAATAGACGGATGCCATCGTAGATTTAGAGGTAGAAAATACTCACATTTAGGACACTTGACATCCTTGGTGCAGGGAAGCACATCCTGTCTGTAGACAATATCATCGTATAATAAAAAACACCAAAGTCATGTGATAAAAGAAGGAATATAAAAACTGGGCTTGTTCAAGTAAAACCAATGGAAACTATCTTACATCAGATTTTCTGTCGAAGAGCTTCTAAATAAGTTTACGTATGTGTTCCTGATATAACAACAAATGAAAGAAAAGTCTTAGAACAACGGAGTTCCGAGTGTCATCCATTATAACTTAGGAAGAAATCTTACGTGTTCTGTTGGCATGAGGCTTGATTAGGTCCTTGCCATGTAAAATTGTTGTAGGAAAGATCACTGAACGACAGTAGTCATAAAGTATGTTAACTTTTATATAAAAATGTCACACAAACTTCTACAATATGATTGAAACAAACTTACATACTAGCCCCGTTTATCAAAAGCGAATCCGGTATGTTTCCACTTAGCATGTTGCCAGTTAAAAACCTATTCATAACCGCATCAAGATGCTTATTTAGTAAACCAGTAGTTTCATATTACCTTAAATAAAGATAAGTTTATATGTCGTACATGAAACCCAAAAATCCAAAGTAACTAAAACTTACACAATTCGCAAGCTCCTATCGAGGACGTCATCAGATATGCTCCCTGATAAACTGTTAAAACTTGCATCCCTGTCAAAATTCATGCAGGAAAGTTTGACATGAAACATTCCTATCGTGAAAATTTAAAACAACAAGGCCTTGTTTTATCCATACTTAGTTACTTACAGCAATACAAGTTGTCTCACTCGCCAAATATAATCCGGTAATTCCCCAGAAATGTTGCAGTTTCTCAAGATCCTAAATTTATGAATGGAAATGTCAATGCATGTATGGACTAAGTATAAAAAAGCCACTGCTAAGATGCGATACTTACAATCTTACTAATCCCGCAGCATTTTCAAGCTGAGGAAATCCTTGAGCCGGTCCAGATATGTCACTAATTCTCCTGCAAAATACGGGAAACCATTAGCAACTCAATTTAGAGTACTTTTTTATCTACTGATAATGGATATAATATAAGATTACACTCACAGATCATTTAGGTTCTCCAGAAGAGATATGTTTGAAGGAATAGGTCCCGTGAGTCCACTCGCAACAATCTCTCTTAAAAATTAACCGAAGATCAGACTTTGAACGATCATGAACATGTAATAAATGAGATTACCCAAATGTGTAATCATAATACTACATTTTAACAAAACATGATACTAAAAAAGAAAACATATAGAACATCTTACAATCTAGTAAGTCGTCTCCAATTCTGTATAAAATCAGGTATCGACCCGCTGAAGTTGTTTTCGTTTATTCTACTGCATTATACAAAAACAATATTCTCACTCTTAGCCAATAAAATGGTGATATGGTAAAACTTTGAATAAGATAATAAGGTAAAAGAAAGTTACAAGTCTGTTAGACTTCTTAGACGACCAAGACTTGTTGGCAGCCTACCAGTAAACTGGTTTGAAGACAAGATCCTGATATATAACATCATAAAAGTTTAAACTTAAATGGCATGAAATTCATGAGCAATGTTTTATAAGTCGAAAAACTTAATCAGCCTTACAAAGAGGCTAAATTATTTAATCTCCCTAAGTCGGCAGGAACAGCTCCTGTAAGCTGGTTTGCTTCAAGATTCCTGATATAGAGTTATAACTAGATGAGTATGTTAAGAAAAATGTGATGAAATTTGAAATCATCCAAAGAATTTTGACCCTTATAAAATGTCAAAATTGACAAAATAAATAAATAAATAAATAAATAAATAAAGAAAAAAGAAACAACAACAACAACAAAAAGCATACAACTTACAGATATGTGAGAGTGCTGATATTGCCTAGTTCTGGTGGAATTTCACCTGATATACGGTTGCCAAGAAGAGAGCTGCACACGGAAAGATAGGTTTTCAGTTTACATCTTTAAGTTCTCATATTTCAGTTTACATCTTTAAGTTCTCATACTGACAATTTTGTGAGAGTAAGGGATTAATAAAGATATCTTACAGGTTTTGTAACCCCGTTGAACCCCATTCAGGCGGTATTGTGCCTCCTAAGTAATTATAAGCAAGATCACTATAAAAATAACAGAATATACTTCAGTTTCATTATATCTTGATTCATATAATGCTTGGAATATAATTTCACTATGTGTTTAACAATGGACTTACACGAATTGAAGGTAAGGAAGCTTTGTTAGTTCAGGTGACAGTATCCCGTCAAGACTATAGAACTTGTGTGTGCTACATGCGCATTATAAAAACAAATCAGATAAAGTTCCAAACTTGAACCGGCTAAAAGTGTTAGCACTTATCAGCATCGCTGGGTTCGTTAGCACTAATATAAAGCAAAGGGCTTTTTATTGAAGAGTGTTCACGTTGAGGTCAAAGATATGAAAAGTTTGACTTCAAAAGTCCAAGTGTGCTTACCATAAGAAGTAATTGTATTATATATTGAATATTAGTGCCGGCTAATCTTGTTTGAGGGTTAATAATATATTTTTTTGTCATGACATAAAAAATATCACATTAACCAACTCATTGGACACAAAGAAAGCTTTTGCAGAAATCCGCTTAGATGATTACACTTCGAGTAAGTGATAAAAAATGATACAGTAGTAGACGAAGTACTCATGTACACACTATCTATATGTAACTAATCATAAACCTTGAGCCGTGATGACTTAAGTGGATTGAAAACTTTTGCATCCGACATTGCATAAATAGTTTTGTGTATCTTCTACAACTGCAGGTATTGCAGCATTCCGTCCAAAGGTATTTCTAAGTTTTTAGCTCCCATTAATAAGCTATATATATATGCATGCATAATGGAAGAACATAAAGATAGACATGCTATCAAATTATAGCATAATAAAGGAAGTGTCAAATGATATTAAGCTTAACAAATAGTTAAAGTCAGAACATACATCCTTATGACATGACAATTGGTGTCGTTGCCATTGTTGCAATCACATTCAACGCTAGCAATAGCTTGCTGAGACAGCCTTGGCACTTCGGCAATGGTGTCAAGAGAGCAAGTGTAACCATTAAACCTCCAACTTGTTGCGTTCATTGCAGCAAGAATGTTTCCAAGAGCCTCCACTAAATGAAGTCAACATAAAAAAATCAAAATATTTTCTAACCAAAGTAAATAAGAAAGATAGCATATAGTTAGTATTTTGCCATTTTTGGATACAAGTCAAATTATACTAAAGTCAAACCACTCATGTGGGATTTCAAATATCATTTTGCTATATCATAAATCACTATATTCAATAACTCACTAATTACTCCAAAATGATTAATGCAATCACAACCAGGATGAGATATATGATTTGATTTGCAAAGACAAATCACTTAACTTCATATAAATTCTTAAATTTCCAACAAAAGTTCTGATAAAAATATACTTAATTTGTAAAGACATAGAAACAAGCAACTTAACTTTCTCACATAATTTGTAACAAAATATATCCAAACCAAGCAGCAAAACCAGCCAAAATTCAAATTTTCAACCCACATGTTGTAAGTTGTAACTACTGCTTGTTAGAAAATACTCCGAGCGTTGCTGCGGCGGGTACCCGTGTGACTATATTTTTTGGCGATAGCAAGGTTTTTCCGATGTATTGCTTTTAAAGAAGAAGAAGAAAAAAAAATGGCAAATGATTAAAAAAAATATCATACTTGACATCGTTTGTTTTTCTGGGTATCAAACAAAAAAAAAATTACTTTTCCAGGTACTTCTCGTTTAAATTCAGCCTTTTTAAGTTATTTTACGATATTTCATGATATTTTTGCCCCCTCTAAGCTAATAGAAAAAAATTTTGAAGGGCAAAAATGTCAAAAAAAAAATCATAAAATACTTCAATAAAGACAAATTTAAAAGAAAAGTACCCATACAAGCAAATTTTTTTGTTCGATATCCAGAAAAACAAACGATGGCAAGTATGATACTTTTTTAATTATTTGCTCAAAAAAGAATGTCAAACAGAGGGTATTAATTGAAAACTAGTTTGTTTCTTACTTACGCATTTAATAACATAATAAAAAGCTTTTATAGCGGGTGCCTATGCGATTATGTGTTTTTCATGATGCTAACTTTACGCATGGCGATAACTTAATTGAACAACATTACTGCATAGTATTGCTTTAAAAATGGCAGACATGCATCACGATGCAACGACGATACGGAAACGATGGTCAACGATATTGCTAGTCGTTCTAGACGTGTAATATTATATATCGTTTAAACATAGAGAGTGTTTTAAAATAGTGGCTTTAGCACGATCTAGTGGTGTCTATATTGCTAAGTTGTGGTGGTAAATGGTGGTCCGTTGCGTGGTCGAAAAAGGTAGTGTCAGAAAGTCTAACTACATAAAAGATCGGTTTCTATGACCAGCTTAATGATTTGTATATTTTATTTAGTGGGTGTTTTAAATAAGAAAGAAAAGATAAGATGATTTATGCGTTATTGTTTTGTACAATGTGGTATATTAAGTGTACTTTTGAGTGGAGTATCTAACTCTCTTATAATGGAGGAATGCCTACTATTAATAAAAATACTTAAAATTAAGCAATACAACTTCTAAAACTATAAGTACAACAACCAATGCTACTTATAGAAATTCCTCTCATATTTAATTCTAACATACAATTAATACTAACATTAAATACAATAAATAAATCATTATGTACATTAAATACAATTAATTAACTGGTCAATAAATATAATTAATGCACTTATTAAAACACCCATTACATAAGAAATACAAATTATCAAGCATATTGTACAACCAACTTAAACACAATTCATGCATTAAATGTCACTAATACAAATGATAAAGCACATTATACAAATATTTAAGCCCGAACGGGCAACGGGCCAAATGGGCTCGACCCCGAACAGGCACGGGTCAAACCAACGGGCTCGAGCCCGAACGTACACGAGCTAAACTAAATTTTTGATATTCGTAAATTTATTGTCAAAAAGAACATAATAAACTAAAATACATTATTCACAGAAAAATTTTATTTCAGGGTACCCGCCGCCGCAACGCGCGGGTACCCTGCTAGTTTTAATAATATCATTAATGAATTATAAAATATAATTTAGTGGGTGTTTTAAAGATATATATGATAAAATTATGCATTATTGTTTTGTACCATTTGATATATTAATTGTACGTTTGAGTGATGGGGTATTTTAATTATATTATTAATTATTTGTAAATTTCATTTAGTGAGTGTTTTAATGAAAAAGAAAAATTAGATGATTTATTCATTATTGTTTTGTACCAAGTGCTATATTAATTGTATTTTTGAGTGAGAGTATTTTAATGATATCATTAATTCTGGCATTAATATAAACAAATGTTACAAGTTAATAAGCATTCAACTTTCAATCTTTCAGCAAACTATTAAAATAGTGGTTACAAGTTTAGCGGGTTAATTTTATTAGAAATGTTTTTTGTTTTAAAATTTTTAAGACTTTTTTGTTTAGAATGTCTTAAACATTTTATATAGTAGTATAGTACTCCCTCAGTCCCAATTTAATTGTCCATATTTCCTTTTTGATACGTCTCAAATTAATTGTCCAATACTAAAAATAGGTAGGGGAGTTTAGTCAAGTTTACTATATTACCTTAAGTTGAAATTAATATTACAAACTTTAGAGAAGTGTTAATTAATTAGTTAAGGGTAAATCTGTCATTTGGCAAAAAAGTAAGAGAGAGAAAGCTGTATTAATTATGTTTTTCTTAAACTGTGTGCTTTTTGTCGGAGACAATAATTTTGGGACGTATATTTCTCTATACGGTGGCCTATCCTATTTAATGCATTTTGTACATTATTATGTTTTGATTTATCACGGTAATATAAAATGTAATATTCACTTACCATAATGTTACTCTTTAGGATTTTGTATCTTGCTGTAAGAGCTAATGAATATTTAATTATGGTAAGTTTTACATAATCATAACCTAATTAGGAGTTGATCCAGGCTTGATCCATAGAGGGGATTAAGTAAAAGATCTTAATCCAATCGGTGTTCTTTGTTCATGGTAATTTCATTCCTCGACATCAAGTAAGTAAGCTTTAATGTTATGCTTTTTGTCTTCATATCATGATTACATTTTTCTTATGATAAATTAGTCATGTGTAGGAATGGCAATGGGGCGGGTTTGGGGCGGGGCGGCTCTCCCCATCCCCAAACCCGATTACAAAACTCATCCCCAAACCCGCCCCAATCCCCATTGGGGATCTTATCGGGGCGCCCCGTTGGGGCAATATACTCCCCCAAACCCGCCCCGTTCCCCATTGGGGTCTTATCAGGTTGTCTTTTTTGAACACCATGCTCCATCATACTCGTTTCGTTCCTTGTTTACTTTTATTATTACACTATTAACAATAACGCATTAATAACAAATTAATCATTTGAATAATTCACAATTTTTTTACAATATTATGATATAAAACAAGCTTCTTTCATCACAATTTGAAATATTACAAAGATGAAAACTAACAAAAGTTAGAGAAATATATGTTTAGTACGTAAATACTAACACAATATTTTATGTATATGCATATATGTATATGTATAAATATATTTCGGGGCGGGGCGGGGCGGGGATGGTGTGACCCGTCCCCGCCCCAAACCCGATAAGAATCCCCGTTAAGGCCCCGAAACCCGCCCCGAAACCCGATAAGCCCGCTCCGCCCCGCCCCAAAAAGTTCGGGTTTCGGGTTTCCCCGTCGGGTTCGGGTTTTTTTGCCATCCCTACTGATGTGGCATCCGAGCATGGTTTATCAATTATATATGTAACGATCATGTTTTAAAGATAAAATTGTAGGTAGTTTGTATTCTAAAACGAATCAAACAATTAAGACTATAAGTCATACCATTCATATAAATATAGGGTGGACTGATTGTAATGTATCTAATAATTTTGATCTCACTGTGATAAGATTCTTAGTTTTCATTGTCCAATATCTACATCTATATCTATACTAGTTTATAAAACATTTGCGACTTGCTTATAATGGAAAGCTTAAAAAATTCATATTATACACTTGCGGAAAATTTTGGTCAAATACTATTATACTAATATAAGTAACCGACATGTTCTTTAAAAGGAAATTAATGTATGTAACTAACAATATACGAGTAAATGATTGTAACTGAAAACATTTAAAATACAATTATTAACTTTCGGTTACTTAATTTTAAATCCACATTAAATTATTGATTATTTGTTTTAGTATAAAAAGAACTATGAAGAGATGATACATTCATTTTATAAAGTGATTGTGTACAATTTATTACATGGTGAAAGAAGAGATGTTGGCTTGAGATGGTGAAGTCAACTACGACAATTTCTGCAATACTAATAATCGACATTGTTTTGTCTTCACATTATCACAAATTACGATGTGTCATCACTATTACCGTGTACCAAAACGCCACCATTGTTACTTTCTCCCTTTTTGGTTTCGATGCATTACGCATGTGCTATTATAATGTATAAAGATGATTGTGATGCTTCAATTGTATGCTATTGTGGGTTATTTGGTTACACGGGTACCCACCCGGCTAGTAAATTATAATGGCGGTTGGTTTTGCTTAATACGTAGTATTAATTAGTAAGTTCGTAGTTCTGCACAAAAGATAATTGGTAACCCTTGTTTGAGATATTTATTTTGATATAATTTTGTGGTTACCTGTTTTCTAGGACCTACATGCCTCCTAATTATTTGCGTCTCGATTAAATTAAGTGACAAAATGTCTTGTCACATCTAATCGTTTTTTGTATATTGTCTTTTATCAAGTTGTTTTTATAATATTTTTAGTTCAATGACTAAACTATTACGACAAACAGTTACAAGAGTTGCGACACTAATTCTTGTCTCACTTTAACTAGTTATAATGTTCGCGCACGCGCGGGTTTTTTTTAATTTTTTGAATCTTATATTTTTATTTATTAAAAAACAAATAATTTAATCTTTGTTTTGTTTGATTTATGATGTTTAATTATAGTTTCTTTTATTAAAGATAATTATTTAAAAATTTTAATCATATTATTAATTGCATCTTATCTATATTTTTTGTATTTATTTTCTACTTGTGCTAATTGCAACTTATCTATATTTTTTGTATTTATCTTTTTGGTATTTATCTTATACTTGTGTTAATTGCAAATTGTCTATATTTTTTGTATTTATCTTCTACTTGTATTATAGATAAATATAAAATGTTACCTAATAAGAAAATAATCTTTTCTTTAAATTTAATTATTACTAAATAAGGTATGAATACATTTTTTTAAATGAAAAATTCCCAATAGGAGTTTTGTTTTATTATATAAAAGATGTCGATACCGATATTTATTTATTATTATTATTTTTTGAAAAATGATTTGTAGGCCTAAGTAATGAATCTAAGAATAGACCTACAAATAAGATTGGTGTAATTCAAAATTGATTGGTGAATATGAGGAGAGAGAAAAGTGTTTTTAATACTTGTTAAAATGTGAATGGAGTAAGCCTATTTGTAGGTGTATTTAGTAGGCCTAATTATCAATGCTCTTATTTTTTTCGTTTCGTATGAACTTAGATTTGATCATTATGTTTTGTATAAAAGAAACATCGTAAACTTCACACTCTGTTCCCGAGTTTATTTTCTGGAGTGAAAGGAATAGGTTTGGGATGGTAATAAAAAAAGTTTGTGTTCTAGAGATTTTTTAAAAGGAGAGATGAAAGTAAAAGGTAGTAAATTACATTAAAATTACTCTCGTAATTTACTTCCTAAATTGGGATGAAATGGAGTGAAGTTGATTTTAAAGCTTTTTTTTGTTAATTCTTTCTCTTTTCTTTCTAACTCGGGAACACAAGATAAAAAAATTATTTTTTATTCCTCTCCTCTTTACTTCACTCGTTTTTCCCTCTCCATCTCTCTTCCTTCCGTTTTATACTCGGGAACAGAGGTGTCTATAATTTCTGACACTAATTTTTTTTTCTTCTTCTTTTATTAAGTTAGGCTAAAGGGAAAGATTATACTATAAGCTTTAATTTAAACGGATAACTAGAGAGTGTTTTCTTTTATTAAGAGAAGTGACACTTATTTTGTAAGTTTTCTTATGGGCGTAATGTATTTGACCATCACATTTGGTTCAACACAAAGAATCTCAATCTTGTCATAATTTGTGGACTATTTAATAGAGAATATTCTACAATATGTTTTTAGAAAGAAACATTACATGATTGCTAACTTGTTTATAAGTTTTGAACAATGGGTTTTGGAGTGTTTTCTTTCATAAAGATTTAATTAGTAAAGGGCATTATTTGGTATGTTTGTAATTTTATGTTTAACATGTCTTATGACTACTTAATTGTCAAAGCTAGTTGTCATGCCGAACGAAAGGCTACGAGTTAAAACAATTAAGTGAATAAACGGTCATACTTATGACTACCTAATTGTTGAAGTTAGTGTTGGCCCAAAGGAAATCACTTAATAAAAACAATTATGTGAATTAAAGTCATAGTAAGTTACGTGTTGGTGTGTTCGGGATTGTGGATTAGCCCAATGGATAATCATAATTTTGAACGCCAAACAATATTTTGCAAATAAAAAAATTAGTCAGCGGATATTTCTGCTCAACGGTGATGTATTTTATTGATTGATTTTGCATAATTAAATGTAGAAGTTATAAATGAGATGTTAATGGAACCAACGAGAAGTTAACAATTACATCAAACTTCTTATGTGAATCTAATTTTGTGTTATGGTTAGATTTCAATAACTAACTTATGCCGTATGGTTAGTTATACTATTATGTTAATAATTTGATAGTCTTTATTTTGAATAGTCCGTTATGTACATAAGTACAAGTCACTTGCTTAGATAACCACATTCTTATAACCACTAAATGTTATAAACATGTTTAAGAAAAGGCAAGCTAATGTTTTCTATGGTCATAAACAATTTTAATATCTTTTATATAATAAAAGAATTACATCATTTCGTAGTGTTTTTGAAAATCCTTTCTCATTGAAAAAAAATTGGACCAATAGCAGAGCTCAATTTTGCCACGTAGGCGAAATCGAGCAACGTGATTGGTCAATAAAAAGTCAAAATTAAATTGATTTTGGTCAAGCTTAATAAATTTGGTGGAGAAATTTAGTTAAGAAAAAAAATGCATAAAAATATAAGTGTCAAATTTATGAAAACAAAAACTTAAAAAAAGAGGAAGTAATTACTAAAACTTTAGTGATTGAATTTTAAATAATTTATATAGAGTAAAGTGTAAAATTACAAGTTTCCATGTTTTTTAATAACTTTATAAAAAACACAAATAACCCCTTACACTTTACACTCCCTATACTTTATAATAGTAACTTTGTTTAAAATTACATGAGACTTTCATCTATTAAAATTACAAAATTTAGTAAATATGCGAATTAGTTTTAATATACGTTAAATATTTTTTTAAACTAATGTTAGTTTTAAACTTTCATCCATTAGAATAGTTTTTTAAAAAGGACTCATTTGGTAAATATGCGAATTAGTTTTAATATATGTTAAATATTTTTTTTAACTAATGTTAGTTTTAAACTTTCATCCATTAGAATATTTTTTTAAAAAAAGACTCATATTACTATTTAAAAGTTTAATTTATACGTACACGGGTTTGAAATACGGCTAAATTATTAGTAACGGGAATATAAATATCAAATGGTAAGCACGATATGTGATATGAAAATTAATATACACGATTCTACTTATAACAACGACTCATGAAATTGTTATTTAAAATTTGTATATGGATATGCATAAAAACATTTTAAAAACTTTACGGAGCATATTTTAACTTTATCAACGCTCATTATGTGCTACTAAATTCACACATTTTATAGAACATGATATCAATAGTTAAAGTTAAACAACAAAATCAACCTCAACCCCAACATGCCTGTCAGTTAAAAACGTTAAACAAAGGTAATTATTAAAAAAATAACAAACAAACACATGGGTTAGATAGTCATTGTTTAATACAGAAGGTGTTTTCCTTAAATTATATTAAAAAAATGCACGCATCACAATTCTTATTTGATAACAATCACCTTTTAAAAAATTTTAAAAAATAAAATGAAAAAATGTATGTGTTTTCCTTAACTTTATTCATTGACGTAATGTAAAAAAAAAAAAAAAAAAAAAAAAAAAAAAAAAAAAAAAAAAAAAAAAATAGTTGGCCGTTGTAAACGAATTAAAAGTATGTACATGAGAATTATTTAGCAAGAATATATAGTTTTAATCAGGTTATTACGTTACTATACTGCGATAATGTTATTGAGTTGGTAATCACATATGTGAGATACAACCATTATTCTATACTTATGATTTATGTGTAAACCTCTTTTTGCTTCTGAATAGAATCCGAAAGAGACCTCAACAGAACTTTGGCTTATGCCTTATCTAGCTGATAGTATTTAGTAACATTTTCTATGGTTTAACTTTTTTGTTATACACACCAACTTTTAGTAACTCTTTTTTATGTTTTGTTGAAAACTTCTACACTTAATATTTGTGTTTTTACTATAAACACGCTAAGCTATAATATAATTAGTTGTGAGTTCAGGGGTTTTTCACTAGGCTTCTAAATAAAGCTTATAGCTTTATCATACACTTATTGTGTTATGGTAATTGAATAAGCCAATAAGTACATTTAATAAGCATAACCAAACACCCCTTTAGTTCTAATATGAAGTTTTCTTATTTGATGTTATGACTAACTTTGTTGTTATCCTCGCTATAATGCAACACATTAGTCGTTTTTGCAGTTTTATTATCTTATCGCACAAACTAAAGTGTAATGCAATTTGTTGTGTGCGGTTTTTAGAGGAGGATTAAGTATCAACACTTGATTGTCGTGGAATGATTTTCTACTCCTGCTCAAGTTATGAATGTATAATTTAGTTGAGTTGCTGATTTAGATAATACATGAATGTATTTTAATGTACCAAAGATGTGTTTTAGTGCCAATATAAGAAATTTTATGGTATGAATTCTTTTCGGACTTTAATTTGCCTTTGAATGAGTTAATGAAACTTAACGGTCTAAAATATGGGTGTCTTTTACCTTGATGATTTAGACCAATTATAAAGAAAGTTGCATTAAAGTGAAAGGTCGGTAAGGATTCAAACAATCCTAAAAGACTTGTGAATATACTTTTTGTCATTTTTTCATGCATTTATAATTTATTTATACAAGTAATAATAATTTCTTTATATAGTTCGCGCTTAGAGAAAAATTATTCTTATACATTATACATAAACGTAAGATTAAATTTGAGTTCTACCCATTACATATTTTTTCGTTTCTCTTTATGTAATAAAGAAGCTATAGTGTAAGTATCTATGTTAATTTGATAATTTTATGATCAAACATTAGAAGTAAATAACACAAACTTATGAAAATACAATTTTTCAAACAAAAAGATACATTAGTAAAAATGATGTGATGGTTATTCATAATTAAGGAAATGAATCAATCTTCAAAGCTATTTAAATATGCTACATATTTTAACGAAAATATAAATAAAATAAATAACACAATTACAAAACACATCGTAAATTGATAGCACGGGTTTGCAATACTAAAAGCATATATCACTAACATCTCATGCAAGTCAAGTATTATCATGTGAATTTACTTGAATAATAAAATATAATTTTTAATCCAAAATCATTCTCCTAAAATAATAGATAGGTTATAACATATACATATATTTTTAGTCTACCAAGTAAAATCATTTGAAACATGTTAAGTGGTTCATTTCTTAATCGATAATAATACATAATTAAAACGAAATTTTAAAAACCCTGTGCGTGCACAGGTATTATAACTAGTGTGTTATGATACGATCATCTCATACCTTTTACGGTCGAATAAAATAACTTGTCAATGAGGATTAATGAGAATTAAAGAAAGATCGAATTTCATTACGATGATTCTTAATTTTATAAACTCAATAATGACACGCGAAAGTACACTTTTAAATAATTTTCTCATCATTAAGGTCTACATTTTTTATGGTGTTTGTAAACATTTATGTGATCTTGAAATTAAATGGGTAAAGTATATTGTTCTCTTATGTGTCTCATTATGACATTAAGGAAAAATATGAAATAATTTTTTTATTACTATTGTCTATAAAGATCATCTATATATTTTTAGTTTTATAGCTTACATTATGACCATAAAGTTGTTTATAATCTAATAACGAGAAAACTTTAGTAAGATAATAAAAGTTTCTCTATACATGTAGACTAATTAGGTAAACATACATCTAATGATTTTAAATTCTTTCTATAATGAAACAATCTTAGAAAATGTTTTATGCTTAAGAATTTTATTGAAAAGAGATTTTCACGAATGTTAAAGCATGTGTTAAGTGAATTACAAGAATTTTAGTGACATGCTATTTTAGAAGGTTATGAATCATTAATGAGAATTAAGTTATTTTTTAAACAATAATAATTCTCTTGTTAATTGAGTATTCGGTTTCATAAATTTATTCAATAATTATTTCTTATGCTGAATTTGACATTTAATTTTATTAGTTCAAAAGTTAAATGTTATGAATTCAAAATTTCATTCTCATATTATTTGTTTATTTGATTCATTAGTTTACAACCTTCATATATTCATACAACATTTATGTTCCTTCACAGTTAATGAATATGCTATAAAGTTTGGAACATACTAAAACTAAATGAAGAAATATTTACTCTATAATTTTGAGATTAATAATGTTCTTTTATAAGTTCCTTCATAATCTAGTTATTTCAAATATATTAATAAATGTAAGAAAAAACCTCTTATACAAAGATATGCATATTTTTGATACGGGAGATGATATTTCCACGGATGCTTTTTATACATCCACGGATACTTAAAGTAAATTTACATTTATACCCCACAATTAAAATAACTATTGTTTTCATCATCACCATTCACCTAACGTTTCACTATGCCTAAGTCTTTTCCGTAGTTAACTGTATTCCATGAAACATTGCAATCCAATAGCACAAAACCTTTTCACTAATGATTTATAAGATACCTTTTAGTTTTTACTATAGTAAATAGAAGAAAAACTCATATTAGCAAACCCTTTAATTTCTTTGACATTAGAAAACATGAGGTGTCGCAAAATAGTATTCAACCATAAACTCGGGTTACTTGGAGATATCGAAACCAAAATTCCTAATGATCATGACTAGTGCAACTAATGCGTTAGCTGTGAGGTAAAATTACATTCTTTTGATTCTCGGATTGCTTTAATTTGGGCTTGTTTTTAACAAGTTTGGTGCATTATTTTCAATTAGTGTTCTTGGTAGTCATTCTTTAGGTGATCTTACCTTTGATGTTTAAAATAACTCGACATTAGACACATAGGTTTTACATTTATGGCCATCAAAATTGGTCGACAAAGAATCTGAAATGGTTTTTGTTCTGTTATTACGTTAGTCACTAGTGACTAATACATCCACAAGGTATATGAACTGGATTAAGTGAATGGTTTTGCGTTATCAACAGTGGTTTGTAATTCCTACTGCTAACACATTCTTATTCATGAAAGGATCAGTCGTGATCATGGGGCTGCTTCTGAGTTCTGATTGACGTAAAGTGTTTGTTTTGGAAACCTGATTGCAACTCTAATTGATGTGTAGATCATTTTGTGAAATCATCAAGCTTCATGTTATTAGATTGCAATGTTTCGTGCTGTAGTTGCGGAAAAGATATCGGAATTTGAAACATAGAGTACGTAGCCTGGTGTTGGTCATGTGAGATGATGAAGGACTACTTGTGGGGGCATAGTTGTAACTTTACAATGAAGCTCCGTGGATGTATAAAATAGTTCCGTGGATTTATCACTACCCCAAACGTTACCTATGAACCAAGACATTTAAAGAAACTGTGGAACTCATTTTCCAACATCTTTATTTATGGTTTATTTGTCGTGGTCTTATAAAGTACTAACTATTTGGAGTTTTCTTAGTTTCTACTATTTTTGAAACTAGCAGGCTACCATGAGATAAAAGATCTTCTTTCTAAAGAGATTCGATTCGGAACTATTATATTTGAAGCTATTAAACCATTGACTATTAGCTCATAAATAGCCCTAAATGTTATGAAATGTTTCGTTCTCTTGGTTTTTATGTGTCATTAGAATCGTTAAAATAGACTAAGTAATGACAAAATTAGTGAGAGTACGTTGTTTAAGAAGAATTGATTAATGATTCTAGTTTGTACATGTAAATGTTTTTAAGAACTTTAAATAGTCATTTCATCTCATGACGATAAATCACCAAATAAATTAATAATCTCATAATGTTTTAACTAATTAGCCATTTTGTAATTCCTATTTTCTTTTAAAGATATCATTATTTGTTACAAGTTAACTTATTTTCATAAAGTCATTAATTAAAAGTTAAGTTATTTTATCCAATTGATGTTAGTTACTTGCGGGTTATATATATACTCATAACTCATTTTGATGCAAATTGGTCTACTAAATGAAGTTGGACCTAAAAGAAACATAAAATAATAAAACTATATATTGTCACATAATGTTGAAATAAAAGGAATGTATTTATAAAAAGACATTTTCTTTTATTGAAGAAATATGTCATAAGCTATTACTTTGGTAGTTCATCATGCTTGGGAACTATATTACATGGACTAACGTTATATTCCTTGATTGTCTATATTGGATGCAAGTATTAGATGAGATATATATATATATATATATATATATATATATATATATATATATATATATATATATATATATATATATAGGAAACAATCAATTTGATGTCTATATTATGGTTGTTTGGAAATGATATATGAAAATAATATGGTTATATGTATTACTAAATTGATTGACATATATATCTTAAGATCAGTGGGAGCAAATTGGTTATCATTATATTATGTGATAAGATAATTATATGACAATAAATGACATAACTAAGTTGTTATGAATTTGAAAGATTGTTTCAATCACTTAAGATCTAAAAGATGTCATAGACATCATAATGTGTACTACGGGTCAACAAAGAACATTATGACCGTTGTAAACACCTTCTAATGTTTAAACTTCTTGATAAATAAATTTGTACTCCACATCAATTGTGTACATTGTTAAAGTCAAATTTTGTGGTGTCATAAGATAAGTTTTAAATTGAGGCTTGTGCTAATTATTTCAAAGAAGAATAACCATAAATTACTTGGTTACTTACATCCACTTTGCTTATTGTATGGTTACTTACATTCCACTTTGCTTATTGTAAGGACTATTATATTTTTCTCACAATGCATATTAATGTTTCGACTGTATCATGTATAAGGTGTTATCGATAACTTTCCTAATAACACAAATGTTAAATGTGTTATGATAATATATTTTTTAATAACACAAATGTCAGTATTTTATATCTTAAAACCAAGTATGTTAAAGGTTGAGAGAAAGTTGAAAACATTGTCATCAAGTATATTTGTGCACAGACTTAATTGACTTAATGTATTATGTTACTTATGATGGTTTATCACCCAAGCTCTTATTTGAGCATAATTACCGGTATGAGATTATTTAATAACCTTAAAATCAAGGATCCTACTTTTAATAATCATTGTTCATTTGGAAGAACTAATTGTATAATTGGTAAGGGTCCTGTATTAATAATGATGCAAGTGATTATGTTATTTTGCATTAGTAATTTTACTTGATCGTGATGAATTTATTAAATCAACAACTTGGCTAATATTAAGTAGTACAAAACTTAAATAGATTTATGGCCAAGTGGGAGAATGTTAATTAGAAAATATTTTCTTATACATAATATATTTCTGTATTAGGGTGACCTATCCTATTTAATGCATTATCAAGGTAATATAAAGTGTGATATTCACTTACCATAATGATACTCTTTTAAGATTTTGTATTTTGATGAAAGATCCAATTTCCTTAAGAGCTAATGACTAGGTTATTTAATTATGGTAATGATTACATCATCATAACCTAGGAGTTGATCCCTGCTTGATTATTCACCTCCTGACAATATACACAAATATTATGATCCATATAGAAGATCTTCATCTCTATCGGTGTTCTTCGTTTACGGTGATTTCGTTACTCGACATCAAGTAAGTAAGTTTTAATGTTATGCTTTATGTTATTGATTATTCATATTATGATTACATGTTTATTGGGATACATTAATGGGAAAATGATAAAAAAATGCATCGAACGTGACACTTTTTACCATTGTATGGTGCCAACTATTTTTTTTTCTTCATTGTAACACAAAACTTTTGATTTTTTCTCATTGTATGTATCCACGTCAGCAAAGCGTTACATACAATGGTAAAAAATGTCAAGTTCGATGCATTTTTTTATCATTTTCCCTTTTTTATCATGACGTTTTGCTGACGTGGATACATACAATGAGAAAAAATCAAAAGTTTTGTGATACAATGAAAAAAAAAATAGTTGGCAACATACAATGGTAAAAAGTGTCAAGTTCGATGCATTTTTTTATCATTTTCCTTACATTAATCAACACTACTAAGCATCTAAATAAAGATTTATTAAGAAACAATAACATAACTCTATAAGGCAAATTAAATCATGGCGTTAGAAAAGATAACTTTGTTACCTTCTTGTTGTGGCACAACCGATTCAACAACTCTTAGCAACATAACAAAACTTGGTATTACAACCAACATGAACTTTAATTTTGTTGCAGCCATTGTCGAAGAAGTGAAGAATATGATGGGAAGAACAAAAAGATATATATGACAGATATATAATGAATATAGGATGATATGGGTGTGAAATTATTGAATTGTTAAGAAACAAAACGGCTCAGACTAAATACACTCTTGAGTCTTGATCATTTCATTTTGCATTCTCGATTTAGTCAAAATAAATAATAAAATATTTTCGACATATAGATAAGTCTTGGTCATGCGTATTTAATATATCTAGTCATAACTCCAAGTCTAGTTCCAATATAAAAATATTTTCTACATTTAATCTTTTAAATATTATTTATTACTTTATGTTATTTTGAATGATAATTATTAAAGTTAATGAAGCAATCATATACTACTCCCGTTGAAGGTAATATACTACCCTCGTCTCATAATAATTGTTCAATTTCATAATCAATAAAGTTAAAAAAGATAATAATAATAAATAAAAATAAAAATAAATTAACTAACTACACTCCCATCAACCAAATAAAATTAAAAACACTACCAAAAAAAAAATCAAATAACATGAAACTACATATTAGTGTTCATTTGTTCGACGCCAAATGTGCTCTACTAAATTAGTTTTAAGGCTTATACGAGTTTTCTCGTTAACTAAATCTCTAACAATTTGTAACATTTCTTCATGTGTTTGTACGAGATAATCATCACGATGTTTCTCCTCTAGATAAAAGTCGGGAGAGATTGCCCTCCCTTTCTCTTGTATTGTCACAATATGTAATATGATTCATGTGTACATCATATCTATTATTTTCTTAAAAGACAACAGTCATGCGAGAGTTTTTATTATAGCTCACTTTTTCTTTGATACGTCAAACACTCGTTCCACATCTTTTCTTGATGCTTCATACACTTGCTTATATCATATTCACTTCGTATCATTTGAGCATGCCTTTGAAATAGACTTAACAATAACAGACCATTCCGGATATATCCTGTCAGTAAGATAATATTCCAATTTATAAGTCATGTTGTTAGCCACAAACGGAACCTCTGGTGCTTTCCCGTCTTTGAGATCGTTGAAAATAGGCGATTGACATTATACGTCAACATTCACTACAACAAAATAGTAACATGCTCACACTTATTAGAGCATGGCGCCACACTTTAAAGTGTGAAGAATTAAAAAGTTCACACTAGCATGTGTGTGAACCAATTGGGTGTAGCAAATATTGTCACACTTTTATGTGTGAAGGTTTATAAATATTTTCACACTTTTAAGTGTGAGGGTTTTAAAATAATTCTTCACACTTTTTAGTGTGATAATTTTGATTTTGAAATAATTCTTCACACTTTTAAGTGTGATGCTTTTGATTTTAAAATAATTCTTCACACTTTTAAGTGTGAGATTGAAATTATTCACACTTTTTAAGTGTGAAGATTTTGAAACAATTATTCACACCGTTAAGTGTGAATACCTTAAAGAAAAAGTTCACACTTTATAAAGTGCGAAGAAAAAAGCGTGTAAAAATGACAAATTTGTTGTAGTGATTGATGTTCGCCCCGGAAACACCAAAGAACGCATGTCAAATCCACAAGTCTTGTGAAGCAACCACTTCCAATAAATATAAATTTTAAAAGATTTTTTTTAATAAAATACAAAACGTGTGCTTTTTTAACCGTTTTTTTTTTTTTTTTTTTTTTTTTTAAAGCATCTCACATGACTCAGTCGAAATAAAGACCGAGTCCTCTCATTTTTCATTATGAGACGCGTCCATGGAGGGGGAAGTAACAAGGGAGGGCGCGTCCTCCCTTGGGGTGACCGGCTCGTACGACCATCACCAACTTTGAAATATTCCAAACATTGTGCGTATTTAATAGCACGTAATAACCCTTGAAAAACATGATTTTTATCACATGTGATTCTTACCACATAAAATTATACAAGTTTTAAAAATAAATTGTTGTAATCTAAAGTTTGAGTTTTACAAGAATTAAACATAGAAATTTACATAAAAATGTTTATAAAGAAAATGCTACTTTACTAAAGGACTTGTGTCTGAATGATACCTCATGCTATGTGAGAAGCTTATCAACTAATCGGTTGTGCATTCAAGCCCTGCTTAGAACATGTGGAATAGATTCTGATATATATTGTGTGATATAAATAGTTGTCGTTTTAAAAAACGGGAAAAAAAGTACCTTTGTTGCGGTTGATAGGCTATGAAGAATAAAGTAAAGTTCTATATTTAGGGAGCATTGGTTTAAGGGTATGGTATCAAGGAATGGCTTTCATTCTCATTATAATTGTATGGTTAATGGGTTTGATATTTAAAAATATATATCCAACCCTCAAAACAAGCCATTTTCTAAACCCGCCAAAACTAGTGAGTTTTTAATCTCATTCCCAATCCCATACCTATTGTCATTCTCAATATAAACCGAACACCCCTTTAGATTATCTAAAAGAAAACAAATAATATTAAATAAAATATTAAAAAAATGCTTAAATTGATGCAAGTTGTTGATGCTAATGGTGGTCATGAAAAGTCACTTCTTTCAACAATTTTAGAAGATTCAAATGCAAAAAACTAAGTCAAACATGTATATAGTATAGTACTCCGTATATAGCAAGTTGTGGCGGTCTACGCCAACTTGTCATATATGAACATGTTTTTTTTCTTATTATTTAGAGTAAAATACATTGTTTGTTTTTTTATTTATTTAAAAATAATAGTATAGCATATAGGAGTAATGTTCAAATAAGAAAATTAGGGTAGTGTTTGATAATGATTTAAAGTGTCTTAACTCATAAATAAGTAAATTTATTAAGTCATTCATTGAATGTTTGTTTAGTGAGATAGATGACCTTGTAGAAAAAGTCATGGGGGGTGAGGGTCTCCCAATTAAATCTATCATTTTTATTATACTTATACATATTTACCGTCTCACTACATTTATTCAATTAATTTTTTTATTCAACTCTTATTTCATATAAAAAGGGTATAACGGTCATTTTTTCTATTTCAGACATTTTATTTAACACACAAAACAAACAACCATTTTCATTTACAAACTGATAACATATATCCAGATAGTCACTTTAGTTTTATGGTAAATTGCAAATTTCGTCCCTAATCTTTGCCAAAATTGCAGATAAAACACCGAGAGAAAAAAAATGCAAATTAGCTACTGAGAGCAAAGTTGCATTCATTTTATGCCACCGAGAGCTAAATAATAATAATAATAATAATAATAATAATAATAATAATAATAATAATAATAATAAATCTTAGTATGGGCGTTTCAACAGAATGCCAAATATATGGTGCTTAGAATTCTATGGAAAGCACATTAAGATGTCGTGTTTGGGTAACAGAGGATTGCTTATGTTATCTCTTCGATCTAAAATGATGAACCGATTGGTTACTTATGATATCTTTAGAAGGGAATGGTTAAAGGTTCCTAACTGTGTGTTACCACTTTAACATGCTAGGATAAATCTATTAGTGTTTGCTTAGATCTAATGAAACCTAATTGTTAATTATTGATCATCGTCTCCTGTTTGATTGGTTGTATTGCGTTAGGAATAGGAAAACTGGCTTAACTCTATATGTACTAGCTTGAACGTCCCACTTAACGCCTTTATACACTAGAGTGCACTGGTGGTTTTATTTGTTATATTTATTGCGTGAGTTACGGCTTGTAGATTGTCGGAGATCTTAAGGAGATGACTTAATTGTCACTTGTAAATCTAGGGTTTTTTAAAAGAGATTTATACACTCATAGAGTTGAGGACATTGGCACCACCTCACGACAACATAGGAATACAACGCGCCAATTAGACAAGGACGTGACAATTCGACTAATTAATTAGAGACAACTAGGGAGTAAAGAAATCTAAGCAAACACGTTTTTCCTATCATAAGAGTTACCAATTTACTTTTCTTGCCTATTAGTTTAATTTTTAGTTTAAATAATTTTAATTAATTAGTAATTCAAACACCCACTCTTTCAAACCCCGAGATTTTAATTTGCTTTCTAAAAAAAATATAAAAATACCAAAAGACCATCCCTCACCTTTAGACTTATATCGTCATACACTTCGGCTTTCATAACACTATTCCCGTAGAGAACGATCAATCCTCCATCTCTTGCCTATAATACACTACAATGGTTAGGTACACTGCCTATGATGATTGTAAAACTTCTTAAAGGTCTTACAAAACCCTCATCAAGTTTTTGGCGCTGCTGCTGGGGAATAGTTTAGGTTTCGATTTTTATCTCGTTTAGGTCTACTCACTAGATTCCTATTAAGTGAGATTTTTGTTTTTCTTTTATAAGCTTTCTATTAGTCTTAATGTCTTTTCTTCATATTTTTGTTCGTAGAATTTTTCAATTACATGTTCTGGCCCCCCTTATGGAGTACGCGAATGACTTTGAAATTGATGAATCTGATCATGACACTGACCATTAAAATAGCCCATTTTATTTTTTGGATTCTGATGAGATAAGAGAAGAGGATGTCGTAGATCCTCTTAAATATGTTGACCATAGGATAAGGATTGAGAAAGATAGCCTTTTAATATGCAATTTCCTTGTAAAATTAGATTAAGAGTTTTGATGCTTACCTTAACTCATACTTACCAATGACTATAATCTCGCGTGCTAATTATAATAAAATCCTGGTAAAAGAGTTAAAATATCAAGGAGATAATATAGTGGCTAGGGTTGAACCTTTGCATGTTTTTGTCAGAAGCTTTGTTTATTTGGTAGACTTTATGGTCATGGAGGACTTAGAAGAATTTATTGATGAAAAGTTGATACAAGTCATATTTGGAAAACCGTTTAAGAGGCTAACTAAATTAGATGAAGGCTTATGGATGGGTTAATCACATTCTCGGATGGAGTCGAGGATTTTGTTTATCAAATGCCCCGCTCGCTCCCTAGGTTTAAGGACTTTACAATTGAGGCATGTCATAGATTGGCTCCGCTTTCCATTTTAAGCGGGAATGGACTTAAATACTCACATGAAAAGAATCAAATATATTTTAAGGGGTGTTTAGAGTTAAGTGATGAATATAAGAAGGATGATGCAACCATTAGGTGGCTCATGCTTGGATATATGAGTATAGACGACACAAGATAGGCCACGACTTTGAGTTTAGCTAAAAGACTCGTAAATAAAGAAAAGCGCTTCTTGAGAGGCAACCCAAGTTCTTAAATTTTTTGTTTGTTTGATTTTATTTATGCTTGCGTCATATATATGTTTCATCATCATTGTTTATCTTTCATGTTTCGAATAAATTTGTGAAAATGCTTTATTTTGTTTTAAACAACGTATTAATTACATATAAAGGTATTTTACAAAAAGATAAGTGTATAGAAGTTCATATTTGTTTAAAAAGAACGAAATTCGAACATGAAAGTTTACAATTAATGATTAGCATGTATTTATGAGTTTGTTTGAGTCAAATGCTTGTATAGAGTCACAATGAATGTTTTACAGAATTTTCAAGTTTTAATAATTAGATTTTTCTAGAAATTTTTCAAGAAACAAAACGTAAAAATTATGCCTGGTCTATCCTGATGGCGTTAGGCATTGTTGCAACAGTTTTTCCATATTTTTGTTTTTCTGTCTAAACTTAATTTTTAAAAATTTTCAGATTTCTGTAAACATTTATTTTGAAAGCATTATATCTTATTTGCTTTCTAGGATTTAATTTTAGTATATATAGCTTTTACCATCTATTTTATGCGAGATTTCGTGTTCGTTTTCTTAGTGATTTACAGGTTATATTGGACAAGAAGATTCAAGTATACATTGGAAGTAAAGTTTATCAAGTTTATTTTCTTGGAGGAGTCTTTAACCATATTTTAACATAGTCCATGCCTAGCTAATCAGGGGAGTAATAGTTTCTTTCATCTCTTTTATTTTTCCCGTTATCATATCTTTGGTACTTTTCAAAAACATTGGGGACAATGTTCAATTTAAGTGTAGGGAGGGTAAAAATGGACACCTTAGAAACTAGAAGTCGCTTGATATTTGTTATGTTTTTGAGTAATTGTGTAATAAACTGAAAGAAATACTTGTGAAGGTGATTTCAACACACCAAATTTAAAAGATTTTATGACATATACAAGTGAAACTATAGTTTTAATGAGCGTCTTATGGATAGGAATTATATAGCTAGCACAAAAACCTACCACTCAAAAATTTTCACCCCAAAAATGTGAGGTTTGCCTTTAGATATTTTGGAAAAAATATTCACCTTTAATGTTTATGAGTGTACCAGTAGTATATAGATTATAGAACTTGCGTTTGTGATGCATCCCGAGATCGCTAGTGAGACTACATTCGTGTAGTTAGAACTTGTTTTTATAATTACATTTGCTACACCGGTCAAGTAATTCTCCCACACCCTTACTATATACTCATTTTTAGTACAAGATACCCCTAGTACACCTCTCAGAGCCTATCTTTTTCGCAGTTCTCGTGATATTTCAGTGGATTCCGAAATATTAATGAAGAGCATTGTTTACAATCCACCTCCAAATGTACACCAAAATCACCTTATCCTTCCTTGTATGCACTCATCTTTAGTGCATTATTGTTACAACATTTATATAAACCCTTTGTCAATTGTCTAGTTGATTTCATGGTTGCTAAGTCGAGCAATATTTTGTAAATACTTTTTTGGGACGATTGGGACTCATGGGTTTAAGTACTATTTATTATGGAGTAATTAGGAAGAAAGTCAATGTCATTAACCCCACATGTACGTTAATGTTTTTAAAGTACTCCACGTATTTTGATCTTTGCAATTCGGGTCATTAGTTACTTTTAAAAAGTTCAAGTGTAGGGATGTGTGACAACTGGCAATTTAGGGAGACATTTTGAAACCCGAATTACGTTAAGGTTTGATGATTTATAAATATTTGAAATTTATTTGCGATGAATTTGTAAACTTTGAACCGTGGTTTTGAATTATGAGGTTTTCGTGGAATTTAAATTTGAATTATTATTTTGATATTGAATTTATGTTGAGATTTATTAATTGAGACGTTCGTGGCACTACGTTGACTCCGGCACTAGGAATAACCTAACAAATTTAAATATTTTGAATTTACGGTTTGATATATATATTTATTGAACGTAACATGGAATTTTAAAATATTGGGAACGAGCTCGGTTTGAGACTGTCCGGATACTTTGAAAATTTTACGGTTATGGTCCTTGCGTTTTACACATTAGCCGCCCTCCCCCCTTAACAATATTATTATTATTATTATTGTTTACAAAAAAAAAAAATAATAATAATAATAAAAAGAGAAAACTACAAATGGTCCTTGTGGTTGGATCGGCTCACACAAAAAGCAAACACACCCTCACCACTCCCATCATCTCTCCCATCTCTCTCTCATTCAAACCTTAGCCGCCACCCATCTTTTCTGGCCACCACCATCACACCGCCGACCCTACAACACAACCATCACCACCATCTTAACCACCTCATCGTGCTCTTTCTTTTGGTGTAACCCACGCGCGACACAAACGACCCTAACCCCTCATTTGATCCTTCATCGCTGATGCGTGGGAATCGCAACAGGCTTTACCTCTCGAGGGATCTCGAGAAGCTTACAACCCCCACCAGGCAGTGTACCTTATCGTTGTAGTATAGTATAGTGACAAGTACCGGGGGATTGATCGTTCAGCTTAGGAATAGTGTCGCTAGGATTAGAAAGCCTAATTACTAGTTCTAAAGGTGAGGGATGATTATTTTTGTGTTTTTATATTTTTATGAAAGCAAGTAAAATCTCGGGTTTTGGAAGAGTGGGCGGAATTAGTTGCTATTCAACTAACCCAAAACTAAGATGCAATCAAAATAAAATACTGAAAATGAAATTAAACTAATTATACTAAGGTTGAGAGCAGTAATTGGAGAAATGTGTTTACTTAGACTTCACTACTCCCTAGATATCTTTTACACGTTAATTACTTGTTGTAATTGTATGGATGACGGATTGTATTCCTTAATACCATTCATGGGGTGGCATACATAACTCCCCAATTCTATGAGCTCTTATCTCCTCCTACACCATGACCCAGCACAACTATAGGGATTGTAAACAGTGGCTCATGCATTAAATACAACCAATAAAGACCTAGTACGCCTCGGTTCATGTTTCTTAAGACGTTCAAGCATGTTACCATTTGGAGATCTGCCAGTTTTCTTAAGCCTAACATATAAAATCATTCATCCAAGACAAGAATAAACAAGTAATCAACACATAATCAATATCTAGGTTTCATTAGATCTAAGCAATCACAAAGGAGATCTAGCCTAGCATAATGGAATTGAGACAAGAACAAGATATAGACAACCAACACATAGACATATTGATTGAATTAGAAGAACACTTATCTCAATTACAATGCAAGGTATCAAGGGTTTGGAACCCTTGAAAAACCTGTAAAAGTTGCACCAAATTCGTCTTTAGGGTTTCACCAAAACTTCTCTCTTTTTAATGTGAAAAACTAGAAAACTATATATAGGAAAATCGGGGTGACGGCGTCAAGAACAAAGGTGTGACGCCGTCATCTCGCCGCCAAATACTTCCTCGGACGGCCTTGATCTACTTCTGACGCCCTGTGTGACGCCGTCATGAGCTACGGATTTTAATTCTTGGGGTTTGACGCCATCATGGGTTAACTCTTGACGCCTTCATGTACTGTTCCAGCATAGAATTTTGAGACTTTGCCGTTTTCTTCACTTTTATGCTCCAAAAACGTCCAAAATGGCTTCTTTTCCAGAATTCACTCTCCAAGTACCTAAAATCACAAAAGGAACGATTTAGGGCAATATTTGATCAAATAAATTTGGATTCGGGCTTAAATGACCCCCTAAAAATGGATCATTTTTCGCCTCATCATATACCCTTACACTTGAGATTTGCTTGTCCTCAAGCAAATGCGCTTTTATTCTACTCAAAATACAAGTTAGGGGTCATTTAACACTAATATAAAAGTAATTACAACAAATAATCGTTCCACTAAAGACCAATAGACAAGCACGGAGGTCATACACAAGCACCTCACAAATAGTGTTTAGATACTCACATCTCTCGGGTGTAATAAAGTAATATAACATTATGGAAATGGAAGATATCTCTCACTACCTGTCATAGCAAAATAGATTACCATAGGCTTGGGAAAGGATCAAACCTCCACCACATGGCATAAGCACCTAGGATAAACTATCAAAGAGGTCTTTTAAAGGGTTGTAACGTTAGGTATAGGGATATGAATTACACGGTTTTGTTGGATAAAGGAAGTTTTACTGGTGGCGAGTTAACAATCTTGGTTAATTACATGTACAATATGGCGTTGTTAAGCCAAGACTAGACTCGACTTAAGCTAACAAATGAAAAACAACTAAAAACATAAAATGAACATAGAATGAAAAGGGATGGTAGTCCGTATGTTTTTTTTTTCATTTTTCTATTTTTTTCTTTTCTTTTTCTTCATTTTTTCGATTTTTTTTTTTTTCCATACACTCTTACCCTACCATCCAAAATAATACATCATAGGGGATTGAGCAATCCCCTTACACTTGAATCTTTACATACTTTACAATAAACTAAACTAATGACTCGAATTTAGAAAATCAAAACACTTGGAGCACTTTTAAGATTAACGTACATATGGGGGTAATAAATGATGTTCTTCCCCATTACTCCATAAAATAAGTACTTACCCATGAGTCCCAATCGTCCCAAAATAATATGTACAAGGATATGACTCGACTTAGCAACCATGTAATCAATTAGAAAGTTAACTTAGAGTTTAACAAATAACAATAATGCACTAAAAATGAGCGCATACACGGAAGGCTAAGGCGATTTGGGTGTACATTTAAGTGGGGTGTAACAAATTCTTCCTTTAAGTAAAATGCTTAAAGTTAGAAACGAAAAGATAGGCTCGGAGGGGTGTACTAGGGGTTTCGTGTACTAAAAATGAGTACAACGCTAAGGGTGTGGGAAAAATTAGGTGACTTAACTATCCAAGTAATATGACTTAAATGGTCAAGTAATTATAATACGGGTTTAACACAAGGGTGATCCTAATGCCTCTTATCATGTAGTAAATCCTACTACACGAATGTAGTCTCACTAGCGGTCTCGGGATGCATCACTAACGCAAGTTCTAGAATCTAAATGCTACCGGTACACTCATAAGCACTAATAATGAATGCTTTTCCTATCAAATCTAAAGGCGAACCTCACATTTTTGGGTGGAAAATTTTTCTGAATATACGGTTATGTGCTAGTCATACAATCTCCTATCTATGAGACGCTTGCTATGGCTAAAGTTTCACTCCTAAATGTTGTAAAAAATTTTAAATTTGGCGCTAAAATTACACTAACAAGTATTTCTCATAGTTTTATTACACATCTACTATCAAACAAAACAAACTCAAGCGAAAGTGCATATGTAAGGTATCATCTTTTTACCCTCCCCTTACACTTAAGAGGAACATTGTCCCCAATATTCAAGTAAAGAATGTAAAAGTGAAAAAGTAAAGAGAATGAAATCAAATACTCCCCTGATTCGCTCGGTATGGATTATAGGTTGGCCAGGTTAGATCTTCCTCCAAGAAAACGAACAATCAAAGCTTCCCTTCCAGAATATAAATCATCTTCTTGTCATACATAACCTGTAAATCCTGACAACATAGACAAGACAACCTCGCGTAAAATCGGCGGCATCCTATATAAGTTACTAAATCCTAGAAAACAAACTAAGATATAATGCTTGTGAAATGAAGTTTGCAGATTTCCTGGAGATTATAAAACTTAATAATTCACAAAAACCATAAGACTCCGTTAGAAAAACAAAACCGGTAAAATTTCCAGATTTTTAACTCCTGACGCCGTCAAGAGTAATCCTCTGACGCCGTCATAATGGACCTGCAGAAATTCTTATGTTAAGTTTCTGGAAAATTTCTGGAAAAACTTGGTCTTACTTCCTGGAAAATCCTGCAAAACTTCATTATGACTCAATACAAGCATTTGACTCTAACAAATACGAATATACATGTTCATTTAATATTGTGGAGAATCATGATCGGTTTGTTTCTTGAAAACATATTTGGGGTTTCCCCTTACACTTATCTTTTGCAAAAATACTTTTAGGTTGAAGTTAAGACTAGGCCAAACAACATAGTAAAGTATTTCCACATTTTAATTTAGAGACATGATCTACCAACAATAAAAATAAAGCATGCATACGGAAGCAAATAAAATCAAATAAACAAACAAACAAATAAATAAAGCTTGGGTTGCCTCCCAATAAGCGCTTGTTTTTGTTCGAGTCACGAGCCTGACTCTACCCTTAGTTAACTGAAATAGGGGAGGTTTTCCCTACACTTTGAATTAAGTGCGGGTGGAAGTAGCGATACACACCCCTAGGGTGGCAATATGCCTCGTAAGGAAAGAGTGGTGGATGAATTATATGCTCAAAGGGGTGTGCTCCTATCATCATAACCTTACCTAATTCAATCGGGTTAATGGGTGGATTAAGATTTTCTCCTAGAGAGGGATCATTTTCAATCAACTTCAAGAGATTACTAGTTGGGGATCCAGCTTGACCTAATAAACCCGGTTTAAACCCATAATGTTTCTTGTGATCAAACATAAATGGGTGATGTAAGCATGTAAGGTCATTTTCCACTCCTATATTGGCTTCCTCTCTACAAGGCTTAGAGTCCACTACCTTTATCCTAAGACTACCCGGACTACATGGGTTGATGGGTGGGTCGGCTCCTCTTTTGTCTCCTAGATGTATATCTAAGGATGGAAAGTTGTGTGAAGATTGAGGTTCCGGTTCATCAACACTAGGTAATTCCCTAGAACTAAGAGTAAGGTTATCACTACAAGTATTCAAACCTATATCCTCTAGTGGTGTTTGGTACAAAGGTTTTACCTCTGTTGGAGTTCCTATAGTCTCTTCTACTTCTTCCGGGTAAGTCACGGGCGGTGTATGTGCCTCAAATGATGGTAGGACTTGTGGGGTACTTTGTGGGCTTGGATTATCCACCTCATCCTCCATTGTACCTAGATTACCTATGTGTTTGTTTTGTACTATGGCTTTAGGTGACATCCACACAGGTATCCCTGAGTAATCATCCCCAGACAAACTTCCTGTTTGCTCCTTCAAACTTGTTTTTGATTGATTTGTGATGTTGTTTGTTGGGTTGTCTACTCTATAATAATATTGGGCACAGTCTTCTATGGTATCCCATGCTTCTTCAGCACTTAATTCCCTAGGGCCCCCATTGGCAAAATCATCAATGCACATTTGGTCACATCGGCTGACACGATAGTAAAAGGTTTGGATTAGGGATGCTAAAGAGAAACTATGATGAGGGAATTTTCGAAGTAAAATTTTAAAACGAGTCCATGCATCATATATGGTTTCATCTCGATATTGTTTGAAATTCGAGATGTCAATAGGGTAGAATGGCCTTTGTGGTTGGTGGTATTGTGGATTCGTGTACTCCATAATGGTGAACGGAAGAGTCAATGGAAATTACGAACAAACACACAAAGAAAAAGATAGACTAAAGAAAACCTAGAAAATAAAAATAAAATCTTACTAGAAAGGAATCTAGCAAGTAGACCTAATAAAAAGAAATCCTAACCTAGACAATAACTATTCCCCAGGCTGCGGCGCCAAAAACTTGATGCGTGTGAATCGCAACAGGCTTTACCTCTCGAGGGATCTCGAGAAGCTTACAACCCCCACCAGGCAGTGTACCTGATCGTTGTAGTATAGTATAGTGACAAGTACCGGGGGATTGATCGTTCAGCTTAGGAATAGTGTCGCTAGGATTAGAAAGCCTAATTACTAGTTCTAAAGGTGAGGGATGATTATTTTTGTGTTTTTATATTTTTATGAAAGCAAGTAAAATCTCGGGTTTTGGAAGAGTGGGCGGAATTAGTTGCTATTCAACTAACCCAAAACTAAGATGCAATCAAAATAAAATACTGAAAATGAAATTAAACTAATTATACTAAGGTTGAGAGCAGTAATTGGAGAAAATGTGTTTACTTAGACTTCACTACTCCCTAGATATCTTTTACACGTTAATTATTTGTTGTAATTGTATGGATGACGGATTGTATTCCTTAATATCATTCATGGGGTGGCATACATAACTCCCCAATTCTATGAGCTCTTATCTCCTCCTACACCATGACCCAGCACAACTATAGGGATTGTAAACAGTGGCTCATGCATTAAATACAACCAATAAAGACCTAGTACGCCTCGGTTCATGTTTCTTAAGACGTTCAAGCATGTTACCATTTGGAGATCTGCCAGTTTTCTTAAGCCTAACATATAAAATCATTCATCCAAGACAAGAATAAACAAGTAATCAACACATAATCAATATCTAGGTTTCATTAGATCTAAGCAAACACAAAGGAGATCTAGCCTAGCATAATGGAATTGAGACAAGAACAAGATATAGACAACCAACACATAGACATATTGATTGAATTAGAAGAACATTTATCTCAATTACAATGCAAGGTATCAAGGGTTTGGAACCCTTGAAAAACCTGTAAAAGTTGCACCAAATTCGTCTTTAGGGTTTCACCAAAACTTCTCTCTTTTTAATGTGAAAAACTATATAGGAAAATCAGGGTGACGGCGTCAAGAACAAAGGTGTGACGCCGTCATCTCGCCGCCAAATACTTCCTCGGACGGCCTTGATCTACTTCTGACGCCCTGTGTGACGCCGTCATGAGCTACGGATTTTAATTCTTGGGGTTTGACGCCGTCATGGGTTAACTCTTGACGCCTTCATGTATTGTTCCAGCATAGAATTTTGAGACTTTGCCGTTTTCTTCACTTTTATGCTCCAAAAACGTCCAAAATGGCTTCTTTTCCAGAATTCACTCTCCAAGTACCTAAAATCACAAAAGGAACGATTTAGGGCAATATTTGATCAAATAAATTCGGATTCGGGCTTAAATGACCCCCTAAAAACGGATCATTTTTCGCCTCATCAACCGCCACCTAAACACCACCACCACCACCACCAATAATACTTTTGGATTTTTAAAGTTTCTTGAGCTTGGAGTTGCTAAAGAGGTAGGTATTCACGTTTTTGCACCAAGGGTGCCACAATTTGGGTTCAAATCCGTGTATACAAGGATTTTCTTTGTTGGGTTTCGTAACATATTGATGGGAAATGGTATTTTGATAATAATTATGAGTTTGGTATCCGGGTTTGATGAGTTTTCTCATGTAGGTCGAGTGAACCATGAGCCTTGGCTCACGGCATGGTTTTGGTTCGAGCCGTGTGGCTCTAATTGATGGGTTTTGACCTTGGTAATCTTATTAACAAGGGTTTGGTACTTGGAGTTTGGATTTGGTTTGGATTGGATGACCCCTTTTGGCTCTTGTTGTTGTTGTTGTTGTTGTTTGTGTGCTGCGACCCAAAGGGTCCGTTTGGCAGCTTTGGGAATGCTCGGGTGAGCCTAAGCCGAGACCAAGTGGTCTTTGGTTTGAGTCTTTCTTGACTCGTAGTCTAGCCGAGAACCAAGTGGGTCTCTCGGCACGGGTTTGGCTTGGTAAACCAACCTGGAAAAATGTGTAACTTGATGTTTTCATGTTTTGTTCCAAATTCTTATTTAGCCAAATACATTGGATGGGTCGAGACCCTTTGTGGTCTCGACAATGGAATATTTTTGGTATTTGTGGAGTTGTTGACGAAAAGTAATATTGGGGACTGATGCGTAGGGATTGCACCAGGCTTTACCTCTCGAGGGATCTCGAGAAGCTTACAACCCCCACCAGGCAGTGTACCTGATCGTTGTAGTATAGTATAGTGACAAGTACCGGGGGATTGATCGTTCAGCTAGGAATAGTGTCGCTAGGATTAGAAAACCTAAAGACTAGGTCTAGAGATGAGGGATGATTCTTTTTGTATTTTTTAGTTTTTATAAAAGCAATTAAAAATCTCGGTTTTTAGAGGAGTGGGCGGAATTAGTTGCTAGTCAACTAACCCAATTACTAAGATGCAATCAAAATAAAATACTGAAAATGAAAATAAACTAAATTAAATTAGTGGTGTGAGCAATATATGGGAGAATTGTGTTTACTTAGATTTCACTACTCCCTAGATATCTTTTACAGGTTAATTACTTGTTACAGTTGCGTGGATGACGGATTGTATTCCTTAATACCATTCATGGGGTGGCGTACTTACTTCCCTAATCCTATAAGTGCCTACTTCACTCCTATGTCTAGCCGGCTAAGAAGCTCCTAACATGGGATCACTAGAATTTGCTCATGCATTAAATACAACCATTAAAACCTAGTACACATCGGTTCATGTTTCTTAAGACGTTCAAGCATGTTACACAATGGAGATCTGCCAGTTTTCTTAAGCCTAACATTGAAATCATTCATCCAATACAACTATAAACAAGCAATCAACTTATAATCAACATCTAGGTTTCATTACATCTAAGTAAACACATGAAAGATCTAGCCTAGCATGTTGAAATCAAGACAAGCATAAGATATATTCAAACAACACATAGACATATTGAATGAATTGAAAGAGGACTTATCTTAATTGAACATGAAAGGTTTCTGTAACAACCGTGATTTTAGCAGGTTAGTTAGACTTTTAGCCTCGAGTTAATCTAACTTTGTTTGGTGTGGTTTGAGTAGTTATATGGGTGTTATTGTGTGTTATAGTGTGGTTAGTATTTGAGTTAGCACTAAATCCCTTTGCATTGTGGTTGTTATTGTGATTTTTGATGATGTTGATTTTGGGAAAGTTCATTTTGATCACCTATGTGGTGTAGAAATGACTTGTGTATATTTGGCGTTTTGAGTTTTTGCGTAACGAGTCTTCGTTCAAGTTATTGAGCGTTAGTAAGTTACGGGGATGTTGTTTTTGTGAGGAAATGCTTATGGAGTGTGTAAAAATCTATTTTTGGAAACTTTATTTTGAAAATGAATATTTTCCGGCTTGTCGTAAAATTAAGTTTTATCGCGAAAGACGTTAGGTTTTGTTATGGGAATACATAAAATATGAAAAGTATGAGGTTTTGAGTGTAATAAATAAATTAATAAAAAAAATAAAAATATATATTATTAAGGGGGGGGGGGGGGGGCGGTCGATTAAGGGTGTTAGGGGGGAAAAAGGAAACCAAATTTGATACTAAATACAACTCTAAGTCTTAAGGGTTATCCAAATTAATTATAAATACAAAATCAAAACTCCCCTATCCCTTTTTCCTGCATATTGAGTTGACACAAGGGGGATCCAAGAAGAAAAAATTGGGGTTTCATAATTGTTTAGCAATAATCAAGAATCAAGGTAAAATCTTTAACCCTTATGTGTAATTTATCAATTATTGTTATGATTCATGTAATAACTAATATGATGGAATCTAGGATTCATATACTTCTGTAAATTATTGAAGTAAAACATGTTAGGATGATTAGATGTTAATATTATGGTTAATGGTTAAGGGAATTGAGTGTTAAACGCGTTAGATTTTGTGTTAGGGTTTGGACAGATTTGTAAGGCTGTAAAGATGTGAGTGTAAATAACAGATGGTGATGAGTTAAGTCACAAATTTAAAGTCTAAATTGAAGTATAATGAAAGGGCTTTCCAAAAAGTCCAGCCACGATCAATTTTGAGGTCGGGAAGTCGGTCTTTTGATTTTTCTTTGTTAAGGTGTCAAAGCTGTCAAACCGGGACAAATTTTGGGTAAAAGTTTGAGGGTGTCATGTGGTTGTAAAAGTGGTATTTTGACTTGGTCTTCTGGAATAGTTAAGTTTTAGGTTATATTAGACTACCACGAAGAGGATTCGCGATAAAAACTTGTGTAAGTAATTATTAAAAATCAAAACTTTTTGGTGTGCGTTCAGATCCGAATTTGAGTAGTTGACAAGTTTGAATTTCCTATGAGTACTTGTGTGTGTTATTGGTCCATGGCCTTCTGGGATTAGCTTCTATGCTTATGAGAGACCATGGTAAATTTTTGGTGTGAGTTGTTGAGCTTTATTTGTCGTGATTTCATGTGAGTAAATGTACTCAAAAATTCTGCGTTTTCTGAGTTTTAGAGTGCAAGGGATTTAGTGAGTATTAAGTTATGGTAGTGGTTAGTGTGGTGTCTAGGAGATCCATGGTGGGTCATATGAGTCTTAGACATCCATCATATGTGTATTACATGGGTTGTAGCTTTTAGCTTGACCTTGTGTAATGTGGATTATTTTTGTGTGCTATAGATTGTGAATTGTTTTTGTGGAAGCTGCGGAGTTTAAGGTGAGTTCATAGTCCCATATTTTTACTTTGTTTTAAACTTGGGATGGGAATGATGCTTGTATTAAATGATTTGATTTACTGTGATTATGTGTGTGGTGTTAAAGAGCTTGGACCTATAATGTTATCGTATGCATGCTATGTGTGATTATTTGTTTGTGTGGATGTTTATGGGATCCAATTAGGAGGATGCTTATCCTGTTGCTCGCGCATGCGACCTAATTGATGTTTAATGTGTATATGGGATCCAATTAGGAGGATGCTTATCCTGTTGCTCTCGCATGCAACCTAATTGATGTTTGATATGTTTGATGGGATCCAATTAGGAGGATGCTTATCCTGTTGCTCGCGCATGCGACCTAATTGATGATTATGGGGTGGAGGACACGAGCCGTCCTAATGGGTTCCTTATGAGTGTTGTTGCCTTTGTGTGTGGATATTGACTTGCAAATGCATGTAGCTATATGATAACTATAATTATTTGTCCAGCTATATTTTGTAATCACAGTGAATTCGGTTGCCTTGTGTGTTGAGTCTCAAACCTATGAATCTCACCAACGTTATGTTGACATTTTAAGCATCATTTTCAGGTGAGCATTCTAAGGCCAAAGTTGAGGGCAGCAATTAGGCGAGACTTAGTTGCATGGAGACTTACTTATGTTTTGGGATTTAATTTTATTTGGATTTGGATATGATACATTTATGTTTTATGTTTGGTACTTTCAAATTTATTGAAGATACCTTTTGGATTTTGTTTTGGTTATTTATCTTTGGGTATTGTTACAACACTGTGTGTTGGTACATTGCTCTATTTATGTGCATGTAGTTGTTCTCTATGTTGACACCAGGTGTTGTGATCATATCCATGAAGTTACACCCGTGCGTTTCCGCCGTGGCAGGGTGTGACAGTTTCAAGGGGTGAAAACCCTTGAAAATACTGTTACAAACGACCTAGGGTTTATTAGGTTTGACCCTAGTATTCTCCACACCAGTTCCTCTCTTTTTGAATGAAAAAATAGAGAAGTATATATAGATTTTGTGAGGTGGCGGCATCAAGAGAAAATGTCTGACGCCGTCATCTCGCTGCCAAATAAATTCTCGGACTGCCTAGATCTGGATTTGACGCCGTCCCGTGTACTCCTTATGCAGGCCGTCACAAAGATTACTCTTGACGCCCTTCTCTTGACGCCTTCAGGTTTTCTCTGGGTCGTCATGGATTTTACTCCTGACGCCGTCACAATCTCCTTCTTGACGCCGTCAGGTACTGTTCTCAGCATGGAAAATTAAGTCTTTGCCGTTTTCTTCACTTTTATGCTCCAAAAACGTCCAAAATGCTTCCTTTTCCAGAATTCACTCCCAAAGTACCTAAAATCACAAAAGGAACGATTTAGGGCAATATTTGATCAAATAAATTCAATTCCGGGCTTAAATGACCCCCTAAAAACGGTTCATTTTCCGCCTCATCATATACCCTTACACTTGAGATTTGCTTGTCCTCAAGCAAATGCGCTTTTATTCTAGTCAAAATGCAAGTTAGGGGTCATTTAACACTAGTATAAAAGTAATTACAACAAATAATCGTTCCACTAAAGACCAAAGACAAGCACGGAGGTCATATACTAGCACCTCACAAATAGTGTTTAGATACTCACATCTCTCGGATGTAATAAAGTATATATCACATTATGGAAATGGAAAACATCTCTCACTACCTGTCATAGCAAAATAGATTACCATAGGCTTGGGAAAGGATCAAACCTCCACCACATGGCGTAAGCACCTAGGATAAACTATCAAAGAGTTCTTTTAAATGGTTGTAACGTTAGGTGTAGGGATATGGAATACACGGTTTTGTTGGATATAGGCAGTCTTTACTGGTGGCGAGTTAACAATCTTGGTTAATTACATGTACAATATGGCGTTGCTAAGCCAAGACTAGACTCGACTTAAGCTAATAAATTAAAAATAACAAAAACATAAAATGAACATAGAATAAAAAGGGATGGTAGTCCGTTTTTTTTTTTTTTTTTTTTTTTTTTTTTTTTTTTTTTTTTTTTTTTTTGCAAACACTCTTACCCTACCATCTAAAATAATACATCATAGGGAATGAAAATTCCCCTTACACTTGAATTTTTACATACTTTACAATAACTAATCTAATGACTCAAATTAAGAAAATCAAAACACTTGGAGTACTTTTAAGATTAACGTACATATGGGGGTAATATATGATGTTCTTCCCCATTACTCCATAAAATAAGTACTTCACCCATGAGTCCCAATCGTCCCAAAACAATATGTACAAGGATATGACTCGACTTAGCAACCATGTAATCAATTAGATAATTAACTAAGGGTTTAACAAATAACAATAATGCACTAAAGATGAGTGCATACACGGAAGGCTAAGGCGATTTGGGCGTAAATTTAAGTGGGGTGTAACAAATTCTTCCTTTAAGTAAGATGCTTAAAGTTAGAAACGAAAAGATAGGCTCGGAGGGGTGTACTAGGGGTTTCGTGTACTAAAAATGAGTACAACGCTAAGGTGTGGGAAAAATTAGTTGACTTAACTAGCCAAGTAATATGACTTAAATGGTCAAGTAATTATGATACGGGTTTAACACAAGGGTGATCCTAATGCCTCTTATCATGTAGTAAATCCTACTACACGAATGTAGTCTCACTAGCGGTCTCGGGATGCATCACTAACGCAAGTTCTAGAATCTAGATGCTACTGGTACACTCATAAGCACTAATAGTAAATGATTTTCCTATCAAATCTAAAGGCGAACCTCATATATTTGGGTGGAAAATTTTTCTGAATAGTACGGTTTTGTGCTAGTCATACAATCTCCTATCCATGAGACGCTTGCTATGGCTAAAGTTTCACTCCTAAATGTTGTAAAAAAATTTAAATTTGGCGCAAAATTGCACTAACAAGTATTTCTCATAGTTTTATTACACATCTACCATCAAACAAGCAAACTCAAGCGAAAGTGTATCTGTAAGGTATCATCATTTTACCCTCCCCTTACACTTAGGATGAACATTGTCCCCAATGTTCAAGTAAAGAATATAAAAGTGAAATAAGTAAAAAGAATGAAATCAAATACTCCTCTGATTCGCTCGGTATGGATAATAAGGTGGCCAGGTTAGATCTTCCTCCAAGAAAATGAATAATCAAAGCTTCCCTTCCAGAATATAAATCATCTTCTTGTCATACATAACATGTGAAACCTCAGAAAACAGACAAGGCAACCTCGTGTAAAATCGGCGGCAATCTATATATGCTAACAAATCCTAGAAAACAAAATAAGATATATTGCTTGTGGAATGATGTTTGCAGATTTCCTGGAGATTATAAAACTAAAGATTAAAAAAAACTTTAAGACTCCGTTAGAAAAAACAAAACTGGTAAAATTTCCAGAATTTTACAAGTGACACCGTCAAGAGTAAACTCGTGACGCCGTCAGAAGTGATCTGCAGAAATTCTTATGTTAAGTTTCCGGAAAATTTCTGGAAAAACTTCGTCCTACTTCCTGGAAAATCCTGCAAAACATCATTATGACTCGATACAAGCATTTGACTCTAACAAATACGAATATACATGTTCACTTAATATTGTGGAGAATCATGATCGAGTTTGTTTCTTAAAAACGTATTTGGGGGTTCCCCTTACACTTATCTTTTGCGAAATACCTTTGGATGAAGTTAAGACTAAGCCAAACAACAAAATAAAGTATTTTCATTAATTTAGTTTTGAAACATGATCTACCAACAATAAAAATAAAGCATGCATACGGAAGCAAATAACAAACAAACAAAATAAAAATCACACAAAACATGGGTTGCCTCCCAAGAAGCGCTTTTCTTTATTTACGAGTCTTGTAGCTAGACTCAAGGTCATGGGTTACTACGTGACATAGGTGAGTTCCTCATCGAGGACATCTTTGGGATCAAACTTAGGTTTTAACTTCCTATCGGTTTTCGTAGTACGGTATGACCTTTCAAACTTCTCTCCATCCGGATCATACAAAATCATCTTCATATGCCATGATCCGTAACCTTCCTTAGGTGGCTTGTCCCACCTCCATTTACACTTATCTCCCTCTCTTGTCCACTTGTTCATCTCTATATTAATAGGCATTACGATTAAGAACTCAATCATCTTCCTAAAGACTAAGGGGTCCTCAAAAGGGTCTAGCTCTTCATCTCTAGCTATGAGTTGTTCCACCGAATGTGTCTTATCGATGAAACCTTTTTCTAGATAGAATGGGCGTTGAGGTCCTATAAAGTTCCGTTCTATCCAAGGTCCATATCTAGATGGTCTCCTATTCATCTCTACCCAATGTGGTGTCGGTTCATCCTCACAATCGTAGCTATGTTTCTTAACATCATATACCAACCAAGTATCGCCCTCACCTACCGCTATCTTAGACTCCTTACAATCTATCATGGCGCTAGCGGTTGCTAAAAATCCTCTTCCTACCAACAATGGGCATGTAGTGTCACTAACCATGTCTAGGACGTGAAAATCCGCTAAGATAGTTAACTTCCCTACGTGAACAACTACATCCTTAATCATTCCAACCGGGTGGGCAATACTCCCATCCGCTAGACCAATCAATACCTCCGTCTCCTCTAACTTTCCTAGCTTGAGAGTGGTGAAAAGGGATTAGGGAATCAAGTTGAGGCTTGACCCTAAATCGGCTAGTGTGTCAAAAGCTTCGGATCTTCCTATCTTACAAGGCAAAACAAATATGCCCGAATCATCAAGCTTTTTAGGCAACTTGTTTTGAACGAAGGCGGTCCCATTTTTACCTAGTTTAAACTTCTCATACTTTTCTAGGAGGGCACTATAGTAGGGAGCACGGGCTAAGACATCAATGACAGGGCGTTCAAGGTGAAGCTCCTTGAATTCATCGTCAGGGTCTTGCGTAGGAGGTGTTTCAACTATGTTTTTGACCGGTTTTATATCGGGTGTTTTATTTGATTGGTCCTTTTGAAGAATTTGGTTTTGTTTGAAACACGTGCTCGTGGTTGGTAGTATGGTGGATTCGCGTTCTCCATAATGGCTAACGGACTAGTCAATGGAAAGGTTTTTACAAACAAAGACACAAAGAAAAGATGGGCTAAAGAAAACCTAAAAATAAAAATAAAATCTTACTAGAAAGGAATCTAGCAAGTAGACCTAATAAAAAGAAATCCTAACCTAGACATTAACTATTCCCCGGGCTGCGGCGCCAAAAACTTGATGTGTAGGGATTGCACCAGGCTTTACCTCTCGAGGGATCTCGAGAAGCTTACAACCCCCACCAGGCAGTGTACCTGATCATTGTAGTATAGTATAGTGACAAGTACCAGGGGATTGATCGTTCAGCTAGGAATAGTGTTGCTAGGATTAGAAAAGCTAAAGACTAGGTCTAGAGATGAGGGATGATTCTTTTTGTATTTTTTAGTTTTTATAAAAGCAATTAGAAATCTCAGTTTTTAGAGGAGTGGGCGGAATTAGTTGCTAGTCAACTAACCCAATTACTAAGATGCAATCAAAATAAAATACTGAAAATGAAAATAAACTAAATTAAATTAGTGGTGTGAGCAATATATGGGAGAATTGTGTTTACTTACATTTCACTACTCTCTAGATATCTTTTACAGGTTAATTACTTGTTACAGTTGCTTGGATGACGGATTGTATTCCTTAATACCATTCATGGGGTGGCGTACTTACTTCCCCAATCCTATAAGCGCCTACTTCACTCCTATGTCGAGCCGGCTAAGAAGCTCCTAACACGGGATCACTAGAATTTGCTCATGCATTAAATACAACCATTAAAACCTAGTACACATCGGTTCATGTTTCTTAAGACGTTCAAGCATGTTACACAATGGAGATCTGCCAGTTTTCTTAAGCCTAACATTGAAATCATTCATCCAATACAACTATAAACAAGCAATCAACCTATAATCAACATATAGGTTTCATTACATCTAAGCAAACACATGAAAGATCTAGCCTAGCATGTTGAAATCAAGACAAGCATAAGATATATTCAAACAACACATATGTAACACCCCGTGCCCGCTTTAACCAAAAACTAAAAACTTTTACGCGGAAACGACATGATCATAACTGACCTGCTGTTACTCTTTTGACTACTGACAAAAATATATAAACATTCAAGCCTTGAGACCATTTTTAAATGAAACTAGACTCAATTACCTTCGAAACGCCGGGTGGCACGACCCGTAACTCCTTACGGATTAAAAGATATAATTTTTCAAAAACTGACAAAATCTGTCCACTGTTTCACTCCCAAACCGAAATTTGGGAGTTTTGGTCCCATACCGAAATTTGGTGTACCCCATACCAAAATTTCACCCATTTTCACAATAAACAACCCATAGTACCTTATTTCCATACCAAACTCACTCAAAGTCATTAACATCTCATACTAAATCATTTACATAATCAATCAACCCGTTTGCTAACCCAAATGGGTAAAAACACACTTAACCCAAACACCCCTTTTTCTGCATAATCCTTTTATGTTTCTTTCGACCCATTTTCCGGAAAAACAACTTCTATGACTCGACAATTAACGAAACTTTCCAGATTTACTTCTTATATGATTGGGCTTATTTTCATATAAAGACATTTACCATTTGACCCTCAAAATAGTGCTTTACAAATGACGGGTTTTGTGCCAAAACCCGTTTCGACCCATTACATGCCATAAGTCACATACGACTTCCATAACGCTTCAAACTTAACCAAAATCGTTAACATAACATATAAAACTTGTTCCATACACACATGACCCGTTTACATCCCAAAATGGGTAGAAACACGTTTATGCCAAATACTCCCTTAACTTTTCCCATTTACACATAAAACATACTTTGACACAACGGTTGACCACTAAAACGTTAGGACAACCTTGGCATACTCTTTACACATTGTAGAAAGACTCTCGGGGTTACAACCATGACTTGAGCTCGGTATTCTACCTAGCTCAACTATCTTACCAAAGTCCTTCTACTTCACATATCCAACCTTAATCCTTATCCAAGCCTTCCATAAGTGCATACCAACCTACAAAAGGTTAGACAACTAAACCGTAAGCACAAAGGCTTAGTAAGTAAACGGGTATAACATAACATTACATATCAATCACACATTACACATCATAACTGTCAATCCATAACAACCATAAACATGAACACATACCTCTAGCCACTTAAGCATCACCATACTATCTCATCACACCTAAACCCACTTAGCTAACACTTCACTTGCTAGCTATGCCAAACTAGCCTTATAATCACTTTCACACAACATATATCTTCCAAACCATATCAGGATAATCATATAACACATAATGGAATGAAATCAACATAACATCACATTATAACCGGTTACTTACCTTAGCTTCCAAAGCTAAGCTACAATCATAAAATCAATATCATCATCATCATCATCATTACTAGCCATCATCATCATCAATCTTTATCATCTATCAAAACCTAAAACATAACAATCAATAATCATAAACAAGGGTTTATACAAAACCCATAAAACATGCTCATCTTCCATTCTACATCATCATATGATCATATCTTGATCATATGATGAAAACCCACTCAATCCATAATCTATAACTTCAATAACCTCAAGAATATACATACTTACTTGTGGAGGATCATAGCTAGGAGAGTCCATAATCATGGAGCCTTCATCTTCTTCACCTTAAGTCATCATCTAGATTTTCCCTCCCTTTCTCCTCTCACTAGAACCGGACTTCAACTCCATCTAAAATGATGGAGAAAAGTCTAGAAATTACTAGCTATAACTAGTTAGGTGGTATCTTTGGGCTAATGGCAAGAATGGCCCTTCTAGTCTTTTTCTTCTTATTTAAGGCACAACTAACTTAACCACATGTTTATTACTTGGCAACCTAGGCCCCTTTAGTTATGCAACACATTTTATATGACTACATAGTCATACTTTGACTATTAATTGGCTATCGGGTTTGACCATTGCGCAACGAACGTTAACTGGCCAATCACATGAGGTCTTTATCATTTTCATCTAGGGTGGGGTCCCAACACCCGGGAAACGGGTCTAACAATTCTGTCCCCCTTATTTAGATTTCGTCCTCGAAATCTCTTGTCCATTTCTATTCAAAACTAAATCACAACATATACATGTTCTTATCCTCATGCTTTCTAAGCCATTACCTTGCAACGATCTAAATGATCTTGCAAAGTCTAAACTTACTATACATAAACACTACTTTCACCACGAGCTTATCTGAAATTCCCAACAATGACGACTTGTCATTCGGAGGAAATCTACTATGTGAGTTTTATATAAGTCAAACTTCAACACTATCATTACTTCATTCACAAATACACTAACATGTCCTTAAGTCATATACCGGCCAAAATTACACTTTACACAATATCAACACTTATCTACTTCCAAAAACCGGTAACTTATCTCGCAATATATACATAGTACCATATAAACGGCACTTCCAAAAACCAAATCTACGCATTACTAAAGCAATCTTCTTGTTAAGTCATGGGAATTCCACCCATCATCTTATCAACTTAAAGCAAAAACTCATTCTAGGCGTTTATCTTAAGGTTCATATAGGACCTTAACGCTGCTACAAGCTTTTATATCTAATCTCTTCTTATAACGTCTAACTTGTTTTAGTTTTCACTTTCTCATATCTCTACCCGTATTCATGTCATATCGGCTACACATAAGCCCACTCATTTATAACTCTTTATTCACATAAAAAGGCGTCCCAATCTATGTAAGTAAGGAATTATAAACTTATGGTTCGGTGATTTACAATTTCTTTATTTAAATGAAGAGGCGTCCCAATCCATTTAAATAAGGAGATTATAAATCATCCTACTCACGTACTTCCGACACAACAATCATACTTACTTTACTTTCCTTCTTTTCTAGCCTTGGATCCAATCTCACTAACTATTCATCCATGTCATAAAGACAAGCTGACTATCCCGAAGGATACCATAATATCCATGCCCTTACGGCAAGCTGGGCCACCCCGAAGGATGCCATAACTATCATCCATGCCATAAGGCAAGCTGTACAATCATGCCATGAAAGGCAAGCTAAGCTATCCCAAAGGATACTTTCATACATGCCAAGAATATAGGCAAACCATGCCGGCGAAGGCAAGCTAACAACCATGCCATGAAAGGCAAGCTAATAACCATGCCGTAAAGGCAAGCTAACAACCATGCCATGAAAGGCAAGCTAACAACCATGCCGTAAAGGCAAGCTAACAACCATGCCATGAAGGCAAGCTAGGCCATCTCAAAGGATGCCAAAACACATGCCGCGAAGGCAAGCTAACAACCATGCCATGAAAGGCAAGCTAGGCCATCTCGAAGGATGCCAAAAACACATGCCATAAAAGCAAGCTGGGCTATCCCGAAGGATACCAAAACTAGAGAATTGGATCCAAGCTATATCTAACTTATCATCTTTACTCACTTTATCTTTCATGTACTTTTATCATTAAGTACACGCTATCACTTCAACACTTCTCATTGCCTTGAGCAATTTCAACATTCGCTACCACGTTTACTTTCATCTAGACAAGTTGCTATATTACACTTGTTAAATTATGTTTGCATTCTCACAATGCTACTTATCATTTATCCGTCAACCCTAAGTTGACTCAACGATTGATTTCGGCAAAACGCCTTAGCACTTGGATTTGGACAATGAGCCGAGAGTGATGACTCGGACATGTGACTTATATTTTATAACTCGATAATAATAATAATCAAACTTAATAATAACAACTCGTAATACTTATATTAATAATATAAACATTTATATAAATGTGAAAACGTATATATATTTATACAAGTGCGTATATTAAGAATAAAATGATCACGAGTAATAAAATAATAATGTAACGATAAATATTATACTATGAAAAAGTATAATAAATGTCGGGAACGTTATTATAAACAAACTATTATAAATGACGATATGATTATAACGTTAAAAATACTATACGAAATGAAAAGCCTTTTGGAAATAAAACGGGAACTTACGAGTTATACGTGATCGAGGGCACTTGAGTCCAAGTGGGCCATATTATTTATTTAATGACTTTTGTGCTTGTTACGGATATGTGACGTTAATATATTCATTTTCTATAACTATGTAACTTATTTGATTGACGGATTAAATAGGACCTACTTGGTTATATAAAAAGGGTATATTAATGGGTATTGTAACCTACGACGTCCATAGGTTGTGGTAGGAGTGCGAGATAATGAGTTACTAAATATCTCGTTAGGTTTACCAAATTGACGAATTTGGTAAGTTTAACGATATATTTAGGGAACTTATTAACTTAAATACTTGCCATATATTAATCTACGTGCTATGTGACTTAGGTTTTGGGTATGATCTTGGAATAATATATTAAGTAAATAATTGTGGAGGATTACCAAGTCGACGGATTTGATAAACTTTGATGATCTATTTAAGTAATATATTGGGCCAATATTAGACCCGTAGAGTGTTTTATTATTTTTTTTCATTGTGGTTATCTTGGTTTGAGTTGTGTCGACCCTCCACCCGCATGGATACCAAACGCCAAACTAATACGAGAATAATACGAAAAATGGATTTTTGGAAAGTAAAAAGGAATACATTCGGGATTGGGAATATTTGATTTTGAGGAAATGATTCTGAAAAGAGTTTACATTGTTAGGAAGTGCCGAGTCCGTAGTTGCCGTCTTTTGAGTTGTGATACTTCTTGATTCTACCGGTTTCTTTGTACTGATATCTGGACTTGAGGTGAGTCATAGCCTCACTTTTACTTTTGAACATTGTTTTCAGTACTTGGGGTGAGAAACATGCAAATTGTTTTATGTGGACTTTTATCGCCTTTGTTTAAAACTTGCTATGCTTATAGAACTAGGTAGGTTATGCGCATGTCGTATCCTTACGAATGCATGAACATGTCGTATCCTTACGAATGTTGGGCATGTCGCATCCTTGCGAATGCATATTGATTTGGTTGGTTTTGGACTATAGTGTGTACACCTATAGGTTTGGTTTAGTGATTTGAGACCTAGTCTAGCTAGCAAGCGTTTTGCGTATATGTCCACTTGATTGAATTAAGAATTTAAACCTATGATCTCACCAGCGAAAGCTGACTTTTAGCGCGTTTTCTCAGGTAATTAAGTTATGGCTTTGGACGCTTGATTTGGGAGGCTTGGCTTGGCAATGTGGTTTAAGGATCTATTTTCTCAAACTCTGATATGTATTTGTGGACCTACGTTTGTTTCTTTTGGGCCTTACTTTGGATAAATTTTGGATGAATGTAAACTTTAAAAATCCCGTTTGATTGTGTTTTACTTATGTTTATTTTATCTCGTTCTTTTATGACTTGTGATGGATACCAATCCACATAGCACCCCGAAAGCTTGTTTAGTCTTCCGTTGTACCAAATTTTGGGGGTGTTACAGGATGCAACTATAAATCCCTTATGTATGGATGTATATTTTATTGATGGTAGGGCAAGAGTGTATAAAAAATCGGAAAAAAAAAAAAGAAAAAAAATGGAAAAAAAAATATACGGACTACCATCCCGTTTTTTATCTTTTGTTTAAGTCAAGAAAAGAGTCATGAAAAAAAACAAAAAGAGTTAGAAGTTAGTGAGTCGATTCTTGGCTTAACAACGCTACATTTTACATGTGACTTACTTAGATAATTGACTTGCCACCAGTAAATATCCCTATATCTGCAAAACTGTGTTTTTCATACCCTTACACTTAACGTTACAACCCTTTAAAAGCCCTTTTTCATAGTTTATCCTAGGTGTGTACGCCAAAGTGGTGGAGTTTTGATCCTTTCTCAAGCCTATGGTAATCTATGTGCTATGACAGGTAGAGAGTGTTTTATTTTCTAGTTTCCATACATGTTATATGTAACACCCCAACCTGACAAGGGTAAAGATGTCACAATAATATGGTTTCACATAAGAGCATTCATAAATAAACAAAAGCGGAAGTCTTTCATAATTAACCTTAATCTAAGATTACTATGGTCAAATCTTCTGTCAGCTCTACTCTCTATCCTAGAAAGCTATCCCAAAAGCTATCTTGAATACCTGCCGCGGTGAAAAGAAATGCGACTGAGCTTAAAAAGCCCAGTGAACAGATATAACAATAATGAAATGAAATATAAATACTGAAGTACAAATGTTATATTTTGGGAAACATAGTTTAGGTGTAATGAATAGTACAGAAATGTAATTTTTATAGTTTAGGTAAGGAATTTATATAATCACTTTTATAAACAGAATCAGAAATACCATGAGCTCAGAAACATATCATAATCATATCATTAACACATATAAGGCCACACAATGGAGTAGCTAGCTCCTAGAATTGTGAAGGACGTGTATCGCACACACAACCACATTCACCAGATAACAGATAACAAATAACAGATCTAAGATGCATCCATACGCCCCCACAGAAATCAGATTAGCCATAATAAATCATATCATAAACTGTGCACATAATATAACCGAAAAGGGGGCGTGGGAGAACATCACTCCACTGCCCTAGAGTCATGTTAGAGGTGCATCCCTGACACGGACATGGAACCCCCATGCCTAGTGAAGCTCAGGTAACAAAAGGTTTACAAATAAAGGCTCAAAAATATTTTTCATAACAGAAAGTTCAACACAAAGTTTATCATAGCAAAGGTCCAAATCAGAAAGTTTTCAAAACGGAAAGTTTCAAATCAAAAGGTTGTCAAATCAGATGGTTCATATCACAAAGAAAACCTTAAGAGTAAGGTCAGAATATCCTTACCTTAGCAAAGCAATTAGATCAAAGAAAAGATTCTCAGAAGGGAAAGAGTTCACTTCTTCTTCAACTTATCTACCTGAATTATGAATCATTTTATTATTAATACGTTTATCTTAAATCAAATTCCTTGTTTTAATCAACTTTTCATTTTTATTAACTTTCCATATTTAGTAACTTTTCATATTAAAATTAGGTTAAGTCTTTAAATAAATCATTATTATGAAATTAGGATTTATTATAACCAATTTATGATAGTTTAGGTTTCAGATGTCAAGTTTCCATAAATTAGGGTTTTCTACGCTAGCTTTCTATAATTTAGGGTATAATAATTAATTATACCAAAGTTCAAAGTATAAAATGTAAATATCTTAAATTCACATTTTATCCACAAATCAATCCTCTAAGTTTTCTTACATTATTAATATTAACAAATCAATCCTCTAAGTTTTCAAATTTACAAAATTAACCCTTAAGTTGAAATAATTAATTCTTATACATAAATATTTAATATTAACATGTTAAATCCTTGTAATTTCAAGAATACAATTTCCTACCCTTATTATTTATACAAATCACCCCTTGTACTTATATAATTTCCAAAACAAACCCTCAAGTTTAATTACTTACAATTCAAACCATTTTCTTATTTGAAGTTACAAATAAACCCTTTTAATTATTAAATTTACACCATACACCCCTAAACTTATTTTATACAGATTTCCCATACTCTTTTATGATTTCCAAAAATAACCCTCATCTTTAAGAAATTACAAACATACCCTTATAGTTATCCAAACCCAATCGAATTACAAAATAATTCACAAAACCCTAACCCTAATCTTTCCCAGTCATTAATTAAACCTTAAACAACATTAATTACACAAAAATCAAACACCAAAACCATAACCCTAGTTCATAAGATTCAAAATTTTTATCTTTGTTTTCTTTTTAATTAATTCGATTATAAAACAATTCCCAAACAATTTTCCAAGCTTCGAAAATTATGTTACTGATTTTATTAGTGTTTTATAGCACTTATAAGACCTGTATAAAATATATTCAAAGCATGCAAAATTCCATATAGCCAATTAGGGTTTTTAGTCGATTTTAGGGTTTATAGTTTCTATAAATTCATATGGTCAATTTAGCATGCATGGTTCGATTTCAAACATTTATATAGATTATATGAGATGAAAAGAGTGATAGAAAAATACCCTTGGTGGTTTGGAATTATTGGAACTAACAAAAGAATTTCCTTCTTCTCGACTAGATTTAACGAGCCAACAAAAATTCTTAAGCTTGATTCGATCACCCACAGACCTTGCCACTATTTTTCTATCCTTCGTAGCTTCATAAAAAGTTTAGGAAAAATACTTGGGAGTCTTAAAACAATTGGAATCAACTGTGTGGGATTTATTGAGGTGTCGACTTTATTTAAAGTTAGTTTAAGGTTTTAAATAAAAATAATAACCGTGTGATCCATATATATAATGATAGAATACTTATTTTAGCTGTAGTATTATGTGATAAAACCAATTCAAGATATTATACAAGTTTCCTAATGTTTTTGTGATTTTTTTCTATAATTTAAATACATATAAATAACTATAAATCGATTTTAATTATTTATATACAAGAATTTATTTTACTTTTGCAAAAGTGACAAGTTTTATTCATTCTTAATTTATTTTGATCATATGTTGCAAATTTCCAAATTTCTAGGGTTTTCTTGGTATTTATTTAAGTGTTATTTCAAATTTTAAAACTCAAGGGCATTTTGGTCATTTTGCATGTTTTAGAATTTGAGGTATTACAACTTCTTCCCCTCTAAAAGATAATTTCGTCCGCGAAAATTGAATAAGCAGATTAGACGGAAATGAATTGAAATATAAGAATGAAATAAACGCAGAATCTTTCGAAATAATCTCAATTTAGAAAACTTTACCAACAGATTCCAAACAGACTGACAAACAGATCTTTCTTATCAGAATCTCATATCATCATATCTTATTCAGAACAGATCATATATCAATTCAACGAATGCGTTCATATAACAGATAACTAAGGTACCTCTTAAAAGTCTAGCAGAAAACAGAGTGAACGCGAAAATCAAACGGTTGGAAATTCTACGATGAGTTCTGAAATTATTAACGGATGAACAACGATCAATAAACGTACGATGAGAATTAAAACGTATCCAGATATCTAACGATGAAGGCAGAGCATACGCACAGGTAGAATGAATCCTAAAGTCTCACTAATCACGGATAGTCCAGCTAACAGAAATTTAATGCTTCTCAAACACTTTCTGAAATATCCTATGCTCACAATGAGTGCACGTTATATGATGGAAATATTATCACATTGGCCAGGCGTTATAATATTTGCATCATATAAATATACCTTCATGATGGCCATACTTAAATTTCAAATCGTGAATAAGCAACCTAATAGCGGTATCTCAATACTTCTCCTCTCCTAGGATTCAACAAAACAAATATCTTTGATGGGATTAAACGGAAAACGAAACGTATCAGAAAACAACAGAAATCTAACAGATCTATCATAATAGAGCACCAATACTTCCAAAATTTGACAAAATTCTTATAATTATAAACTTAACGAACCCACGCAGAATTATCATAATACAAAACTTCCAAAGGAGAACTTAATAGTCTAAGGATTCAATCACACCATTGTCAATCTTCCTCATTATCATGTGATGTTCTAATCATTATTAACAGAAAGAACTTAGGGAAATTAACCTATACCCGAATTATTGTCAGAATTATAACCTTCCAAAGAAAAACCTTAGTAAACATAGTTTCATTATCAGAATGGAGTGGACAACTTCCTATATTCGTAATTAATAACCTCCAAATTTCTCGTAAGAATAGAAAAGGTTTATGGAAAGTCAAATAGTGTCAACGGAATACTTAATATACCAGCATGAGCAGAAGAATTCACAGTATATGTTGAACACTTAGGGTTGTAATAATCTTCCGAATGGTCAAACTGTTTATCAGATATGGGAATCAGAATCAAAAAATGAAACTTAAATGGTGTGAGGCTTAATTATGTAGTTTTCAAGGCATTCTAAACTTAGTAGGTTACTGGACTTTAGGTTGTGCATAACTTTCTATTCTCGGAAAGAATGATCTTATCAAACTTAACTAAAGGCAGAGGCACGAATCAGAGAGATGCGGAAACGATGCTACTTAAACTAATGTCCGAGTCTACCCACTCCTCACCGGTCATGACTTAAGTTCATACAGGGAAGTCCTAAAGTAAATCCTCAAAGGTTGTTTCATAATCCTATGATGCAAAACCTAAGGGCCTAATACTCACAGGTCATAGCCTAAGCTCTACAGGTTATGAATCCGCCGATCAAACCTGTCTCCGATACCATAAATTGTAACATCCCAACCTGACAAGGGTAAAGATGTCACAATAATATGGTTTCACATCGGAACATTCATAAATAAACAAAAGAGGAAGTCGTACATAATTAACCTTAATATAAGATTACTATAGTCAAATCTTCACTCAGCTCTACTCTCTATCCCAGAAAGCTATGCCAAAAGCTATCTTGAATACGTGCCGCGATGAAAGAAATGCGGCTGAGCTTAAAAAGCCCAGTGAACAAATATAACAATAATGAAACGAAATATAAATACAGAAGTACAAATGTTATATTTTGGGAAACATAGTTTAGGTATAATGAATAGTACATAAATGTAATTTTTGTGGTTTACGTAAGGAATTTATATAATTACTTGTATAAACAGAATCAGAAATACCATGAGCTCAAAAACATATTATAATCATATCATAAACACATATAAGGCAACATAATGGAATAGCTAGCTCCTAGAATTGTGAAGGACGTGTATTGCACACACAACCACATTTAGCAGATAACAGATAACAGATCTAGGATGCATCCATACGCCCTCACAGTATTCAGATTAGCCATAATAAATCATATCATAAAGTGTGCACATAATATAAAAGAAAAGGGGACGTGGCAGAACATCAATCTACTGCCCTAGAGTCATGTCAGAGGTGCATCCCTGAAACGGACATGGAACCCCCATGCCTAGTGAAGCTCATGTAACAAAAGGTTTACAAATAAAGGCTCAAAAATATTTGTCATAACAGAAAGTTCAAAACAAAGTTTATCATAGCAAATGTCCAAATCAGAAAGTTTTTAAAACTGAAAGTTTCAAATAAAAAGGTTGTCAAACCAGATGGTTCATATCACAAAGGAAACCTTAAGAGTAAGGTCAGAATATCCGTACCTTAGCAAAGCAATGAGATCAAAGAAAAGATGCACATAAGGGAAAGAGTTCATTTCTTCTTCAACTTATCTACCTGAATTATGAATCGTTTTATTATTAATAACTTTATCATAAATCAAATTCCTTCTTTTAATCAACTTTCCATTTTTAGTAACTTTCCATATTTAGTAACTTTTCACATTAAAATTAGGTTAAGTCTTTAGATAAAGCATTATTATGAAATTAGGATTTATTAGAACCAATTTATGATAGTTTAGGTTTTAGATGTCAAGATTCCATAAATTAGGGTTTTCTATGCTAGCTTTCTATAATTTAGGGTGTGATAATTAATTATACCAAAGTTCAAGGTCTAAAGTGTAAATATCTTAAATTCACATTTTATCCACATTAATCCTAACATTATTAATATTAAAAAATCAATCCTCCAAGTTTCCAATTTACAAAATTAATCCTTAAGTTGAAATAATTAATTCTTATTCATAAATATTTAATATTAACATGTTAAATCCTTGTAGTTTCAACAATACAATTTCCTACCCTTATTATTTATACAAATCACCCCTTATACTTATATAATTTCCAAAACAAACCCTCAAGTTTAATTACTTAAATTCAAACCATTTTCTTATTTAAAGTTACAAATAGACCCTTTTAATTATCAAATTTACACCATACACCCCTAAACTTATTTTATATAGATTTCCCATACTCTTTTATGATTTCCAAAAATAACCCTCATGTTTAATAAATTACAAACACACCCATATACTTTTCAAAACCCAATTGAATTACAAAATAATTCACAAAACCCCAACCCTAATCTTTCCCAATCATTAAAATCATTAATTGAACCTTAAACAACATTAATTACACCAAAATCTAACATCAAAACCCTAACCATAGTTCATATGATTTAAAACTTTTATCTTTGTTTTCTTTTTAATTAATTCGATTATAAAACAATTCCCAAAAAAATTTCCAAGCTTCGAAAATTATGTTACTGATTTTATTAGGCTTTTATAACACATATAAGACCTGTGTAAAATATATTCAAAGCATACAAAATTCCATATAGCCAATTAGGGTTTTTAGTCGATTTTAGGGTTTATAGTTTCTATAAATTCATATGTTCAATTTAGCATGCATGGTTCAATTTCAAACATTTATATAGATTATATGAGATGAAAAGAGTGATAGAAAAATACCCTTGGTGGTTTGGATTGATTAGAACTAACAGAACAATTTCCATCATCTCGACTAGATTTAACGAGCCAACAAACATTCCTAAGCTTGATTCGATCACCCACAGACCTTGCCACTATTTTTCTAGCCTTATTAGATCAAAAAAAGTTTAGGAAAAATACTTGGGAACCTTGAAACAATTGGAATCGACTGTGTGGGATTTTTTGGCGTGTCGACTTTATTTAAAGTCAGTTTAACGTTTTCAATAAAAAATAATAAATGTGTCATCCGTATATATAATGATAGAATACTTATCTTAGCTGCAATATTACGTGATAAAATCAATTTAAGATATTATACAAGTTTCCTAATGTTTTTGTGCTTTATTTCTATAATTTAAATACATATAAATAACTATAAATCGATTTTAATTATTTAAATACAAGAATTTATTTTACTTTTACAAAAGTGACAAGCTTTATTCATTCTTAATTTATTATGATCATATGTTGCAAATTTCCAAAATTTTAGGGTTTTCTTGGTATTTATTTAAGTGTTATTACAAATTTTAAAACTCAAGGGCATTTTGGTCATTTTGCATGTTTTAGAATTTGAGGTATTACATTGTATAACTTATACACCTGAGATATATGAGAATCCAAACATTTTATTTGAGGTGCTAGTATATGATTTCCGTGTTTGTTATGATTATTGTGGAATGAATGTATGTTGTAATTACTTTTAAACCAAAGCTAAATGGCCGCTAACTTGTAGATTGACTAGGATAAAAGCACATTTGCTTGAGGACAAGTAAATGCCAAGTATAGGGATATTTGATAAGGATTTATTTTTTTAAGGGGATATTTAACCCTAAAGTCGTATGCATTTGATCAAATATTGTCCTAAATTGTTTCTTTTTGTATTTTAGGTACTTTGGAAGCAAATGACGAAAACCGGCATGTTTTCGGCTGAAATCGACAAGAAAGTGAAGAAAACGACAAAGTCGCGAATCTGTCTGGAAAAGGGCTCTAGACGGCGTCATAGTCTACATGTGACGTCGTCACTTGCAATTGGAGATGAAGATTTATACAAATTTTACAAGAGACGTCTCAGAACTTTTGGAAGACTCTGTAACACTACTAGAAAAAGGTCTATCCTTGACTCGCATTTTATGACGCACACAATATAATGACACGCAAAATTGTAAGTCATAAAAAAACTGTCATAAATTGTAAAATCTAAAGGCTAGACGACAGGCATTTTTGTGTGTCATAAAATTGTGTCATATCTCAAATTTCTTACTCAAGAGGGCTTTTCCATTTCAACTTTTTATTAACCCGCCCTTTACCAAAAACTCTTCATCACCCACCGCTACTTTACAAAAAAAAATTCATTTCATCTTTTTTCACACACCTCTTTTACCAATCCTCTAACCCTAACCATCTTCTCACTTCCACTTCCACTTCCACTTCCACTTCATCACAACCCTTCTCCACACCACACTACTAGCCACCGCCGTTCACCATCAGTCTCACCGAACCAAATCGGTTAATTTCTCAGAATCTTTTTATGAATGTGATTAGATATTTAGATCATTGCTTATTTGTTTTGATTTTGTGGGTATGTGGGATTGCTTATTTTCTGCTTCTAAATAAGTACATATACAGCAGCACTTCAGGAAATACTGTTTGGATTTGCTTATTTTGTAAAAGATTCAATATTACTTGGGGAAAATAACAATTTGTAAGAAAACTTTGGTCAAATCCATTTATAATAGGCCTAAGGTCGAATATGAAAGTAAAACAAGCAGCTTCATACATGTTAATCAGAAAGTGCTTATTTTACCTCCCCAGTTTGGATAACACAAAACTGCTTCTGCATAAAAATAAGCAGATATAAAAAATAAGTAATCCTGTACACCCCATAATAAGGTAAAGATTTGATGGATTAGTTGTGGGCTTCATTATCCGTGCCCCCTTTTGTTTGTTGAATTAATAGTTAAAATCTTTGTGAGTTTGATGAGCGTTATCGATTATTTTTACTAGTGTCATAGTTCAAATTTTGGGAATAAACAGTTGGGTTACTACAAGTACTAGTGATTAGTTTTATGTAACTCATGACTTTTAATTGTTTTTAAATTATCTTTTAAGATTCTTGTGTGATGCAGACTCGCTCATTCGCTTGGATTTGCGACAGTGAAACCTGAAGAGATTTCTGGGTCTCAGCCTGCTGAAGTACAGAACTTGGGTAACTACTTTGATTTGAGCTGTATATCTTGTAGGTCTGCAGAAATATGTTACACTAATTTTGTTAGAAATTGTTGTCTACGCCATGAAATGACTAGTATAATATCTGAATAACAGTGTTTAGTGCTCAGTAGATTCAGTTGAATTGTGCTGTCAGTCTGTTTCTTAAGCACTTAAACTACAAATTTTGTGTGTTATGATGCGGCTAATCTATTTCGTGAGAGTGTTTTTGCTGTAAATTGTGCAACTTTAGTCTGTGTTATATAAACACTAGACTTGACATACTTTAGACCACTAAGTAATCAGTTTCAGTAAAATGATCGCAGTAAACAACATTAAAATAGCATTGCAATTGCATGTTTAGGTAATTAGTTACATTGTGGATGTGGTAAATAGGTTATATACATTGGTCTGCTGACTTTAAACTATCGAAAGAGGTTTACATGGTTCATCATCTTTCTGCAGTTCAGGGGAAATGGATGAAAACTACCCATTTGAACACTATTAAGGATCCGTTAAATGGAGAAAAGTTTATTACAATTTCAGAAGTAGATGAAAGTGGAATCAAGGTATGTATCTTGATTGTTAAGGCTGGATTATTATTAGTACAAGAACATTTTTTTATGTGCCCTATAAGTTCTTATCATATATCTCTTGACTTATTATGCAACCTTTCGTAGAGAGCCTGTCTAAGTGCCCCAAACATGGCTTGCACAACCCTTTCAAATCCCCTGAGAGGTTGGCCTACAGTAGTAAGTTTGTAAGTTTCCATCCTCTTTGATTTCTTTGCTAAGCTGATACAAAGGGTTGCACCTAAGAGTTACCAACAGGCTTTTGGTGAAGTTTATGTCACTGATGAATCATCTGATTTCTGCATGTTTAACAGGTACGTTTCCTGGCAAGGTCCTTCGGAGTTCCTGGGAATCATCTTGGGCAGCAAAGTCATGGTTTCCGCTGGCCTTATGGACCTGTAAGATTTTCTTCAGTTATTTATTTACCTGTTCATGTAAGAAACAAATAGACGACCATTGAAAATTAAGAATCATTATGCAGGGGAGTCTGTTTTATCGATGATTAATTAAAAGTGTAAGTGTATCTGTGATACCATTAAAATTAGGGTCCATATATCCTGAACTTATTTCCTACTAACAGTGTTTGAACTTTTTAGCATATTCATATGGGTCATGAATTTTAACTTTTCGTCATTGTTGTAAATTTGCTACTAAGTAATGATGTTGTTCAGGCTGATGATATTCAAAATGAGGCCAATGAGCTTTTAAGAATTAGAGATTATCTATTCAAGGAGTTGGCTCAGAAGACGGGTCAACCTGTGGAACAAGTATAGCATAAAATGCTTTCACTAAGATACTACTATTTCTTAGTTGGTGTTCGTTCTTGGATGTGTGTTTTTGAACTGTTTGTGTGGTTTTGAAATAATCGATTGGTTGAATGTTTGGATTCTTAATGGTGAATACTCGTCAACCATAAAGTGCAGGTTCACAAGGACTTGAGTCGACCAAAGAAGGGTTCTGCTGCTCAGAGACTTCGTTCCCGTACCCTGATAGCAGTGCATGATGCCATGCTTGAGGATGTGTGCCACCCAGCTGAGATTGTTGGAAAACGTGTTCGATACAGGCTCGATGGCTCAAAGATCATTAAGGTGATTGCTTATTTTCTTGTTATATATGTGGATGTTCTTGAAGTTGTTTTTTGCTCCTGTTATAACTTGACTTGTATGTTTTTGCAGATCTACTTGGACCCAAAGGCTCGTAATGACACCGAGTACAAGCTGGAAACATTCAGTGGAGTCTACAGGAAGCTTTCTGGTAAAGACGTCGTGTTTGAGTACCCCATGACAGAAGCTTAAGATGTGTTAGCTAGCTAGGCGTTTTGGAATATAGAAATCGTATTGTAGTAACTTTAACTAATTATCGGTCTATATTTTGACATGAATTGTTATGTAATGAATTGGTAACGCACGGTTTTGATATATATGAAATGCGTTAATTTTGTAAAATTATCAGGTCTATTGTCAGTAATTATGTATATAATCAGGTTTTAATTAAAAAACAGAAAAAATAAAAAAAAAAAAAATTTGATTTTAAGGTAATGACTCGCAAAAACATATGTCAGAAAAGTGTGTCATAAAAGTTAGTCAAATTTTTTAAGGGTAATGACACGCAACGTGGGTCATAAGTGCGAATCATAGAGGGATAACGCACAAATGCGAGTCATGAAGATTTATGACGGGTCTTTCCTTGACTCGCATTTGCGCGTCATAAGGTCTCTTCTTGACTCGCATTTGGAGTCAAGGATAGCCCTTTTTCTAGTAGTGTAACCTGATGGCGTTACTTGTATTTGAAGACCAAGATCTAGAGTAAAATTTTCACACGGCCTAGAACTTTAACAGCTGACAGCGTTAAGACCTACATGACGGTGTCAGAAGTCACTAGCGACGGTGTCACAATAACGACTTGCAACAGACTAAACCCTAATGACGGCGGGCTGACGGTGTCACAACCCATAACGTGATACTGTCACACTTGTAAAACTATATATACTTTTGCATGCCTTTCATAATCCGTGTAACATCTTGGAGGAACCATTAGGGTACGAACACTACAAAAAAAGTGCCATTTAGTGGCACACACATTCAGTGGCAAAAATATTATGTGTCACAATAGTTTGTTTTTAATGACACATCTTTTGTGACATCAAAGAAAGTATACCGTTTTAGTGGCACTTGATGTCTTGTGCCATAATAGCACCTACTTAATAGTGGCATGTATTTTCATATTTCAATATAAAGTATAAACTACTATAACTAGTGTCAGATTTATGTTTTGTCGTTACATGCTTTTTTAGTTTTATACATTTTTCGAATGTTCAACTATTGAAAATTAGAATTTTCATTGGGCGGGCCATTTTTAGACATTCCCTCCCCTATTCCTTTTTCACTTCTCTAAAATCCCTAATTATTCTCATTGTTAGGCACTTAGGCCTTCCACCCTTAATTTCATAATCATCAGGTTCATCGCCGCCGCTGAAGAATATCATTCATCGTCTCTCAGTAACATCCCTTAAAGGTATCATATTTTTTTCGTTTTGTTCCGGTAATCCTATCAAGAAAATTAAATAAAAAAATATATTTGTAAACCGTTTCAATATGTAATGGCTTGATTCTTGTTTCGATAGTATCCACGTTCGAGAATGTAATATATCTAGTTATATGAATTTTGATTATAATCATTTTGTCATTTTCATATCATCATATAATTTAATGGTTTTTTGGAACCCGAAAATATTTAATCGGTCTATTGAATCCCGTTATGTTTTGGAAGTTGTTTATAGACTCAAATAAATACATGTACCCCTGGTTCTTGTCCAAATCGCATGGCAATTTTATAATTTATATAGAATGTTAAAGGATTTATCATGAATTCATTTACTTAAGCATTTGTGTACTTATTATTTTGACCACTTATGTTTTGAGCATAAACAAGAAGTTTTTCTTTCCATTTAAGTCTTTGGTGTTTTCAATTGTGTGTATACAGGTTATCACTTTTTCGGCATCGACATCGTTAAATGGGATAAGTGTAGTATGGTGTTGCGTTAGAGGTATGTTTTTACTAATGTTTTAAGAGTAATAATTTATAGTCAAGGTCAAAACAATGTTAGACCCAAATTTTTGTAAGCTGATATATGTGTTAAGCTAATCCTTTTCTTGATGGTAGAACATAGGAAAGCAGTTGGCACTTTTAGTGATGCTCATATGTTACACACTCAATGAAGATGATATAAGTGTTAATAGATGTGATGCATCTATCTTTGTCACTCGTGTGCTTCAATTACTTGATTGAACCATTTTGATATATGCATTGCCTCATTATCTTGTGTCTAATAGGTGCATTGTTTTGTTTATTTTTTTTGCAGATGTGCCGGGAATATGTATGAGGACACTCGTTACCTTTGACAAGCGGTGGTTACTTTAAGTAGTTGTAGGTTTATTAATTTACGTGATTAAGTGAAGAATATATAGAGCTTTTCTAATTAGTTTTGTTGGATATTCCTTTCGTGTATATATAAGAGAATGTTGTTGAATGATTCTAGTGAAATGTAATAAATTTGTTATATCGAGTTCCTATTGTTGCAAGTAATTTGCTTAATAATAAATTGTTCTACAAATACAAAATTGGTACGGTATCACAAATCTGTTGTCGACATCTGTAGGAGACACTCAATATTTGCCATTAAAACCAATTTGTTGTTTGGAATTTCATGTATCTAGTGGCATAAAGTATGTGCCACAAACTCCTATGACTATTCAGTGACATATATTTAAGTGCCACAAAACCCAAATTGTATGCAGCAACACATCGAAAAAGTACCACTAAATCCCTATAGTGGCAGCATACTTAGTGACACTTATAATTTCTGCCAGTGATTCCCGCACAGACCTTTAGTGGCACTTATTTTGCCTTTAGTGGCAGTTTTTATATGCCACTAAATGGCAATTTTTTTGTAGTGGAATTTCGGAGCTTTTGTGTGGGTTTTACATCCCTCAAAACCAATGTTTCATTGAAGTTAAGTAATTCATCTTTAATCATTCAATATGTCTATGTGTTGTTTGATTTTGTGTTTTTCTTGTCTTCACTTTAACATGATAGGCTAAATCTATTAGTGTTTGCTTAGATCTAATGAAACCTAGTTGTTAATAACTGATTGTCGTCTCTTGTTTGATTGGTTGTATTGCGTTAGGAATAGGAAAACTAGCTTAACTCTATATGTACTAGCTTGAACGTCCCACTTAACGCCTTTATACCCTAGAGTGCACTGGTGGTTTTATTCGTTGTATTTATTGCGTGAGTTGCGGCTTGTAGATAATAAGATATCCTAAGGAGATGACTTAATTGGCACTTGTAGATCTAGGGTTTTCTTAAGGAGACTTATACACTCATAGAGTTGAGGATATTAGCATCACCCCATGACAACATAGGAATAAAATGCGTCAATTAGACAAGGATATGACAATTCGACTAATCAATAAGAGACAACTAGGGAGTAAAGAAATCTAAGTGAACATGCTTTCTTATCGTAAGAGTTACCTATTTAATTTTCTTGTGTATTAGTTTAAATTTTAGTTTAACTAGTTTTAATTAATCAGTAGTTAAAACGCCCGCTCTTTTAAACCCCGAGATTTTAATTTGCTTTCTAAAATAAATATAAAAATACAAAAATACTCATCCATCACCTTTAGACATATATCGTTACACACTTTGGCCTTCACAACACGATTAAAAAAAATAATAAAAAAAAAATAACTCACCATTTAAACTTGTTTAGAGAGGGGTAGTATAGGCATTACACATTACTCAAATTTAATTATTTCAAGTTTAAGGAATTAGGATGCGTGCTTTATAAGTAGTAGTGATACATAGTGTATCAATGAATAAATTTGAGTTTTGCTATTTGTAGCCTTACAAGCTGCGTTTAAAAGTCAAATACATATAATAGTGTTACATTTAGGGTATGTTTGGCACGGAGCAGTGTAGAGTTTTTTTGAAGTAGTGAGCAGTGAGCATTTTGGTTTTTGGTAGCCGTTTGGTAAAGGAGTGGTGAGCTTTGCTACTTTTTAGGAATTCTCATTTTTTTCCAATACTTCTTTAAGAAGCGGTGAGCTGTGAGCTGTGGCTACTGCTCACAGCTCACCGCTACTGCCCACTACTACTTTTAACAAACACACCCTTAGTTTATTAGGAGCAGTAAATTCAGAAAATGTGTGATTATTCTGAAGTTATGATGAGGCGAAAAATGAACCATTTTTAGGGGGTCATTTAAGCCGGAATTCGAATTTATTTGATCAAATATTACCCTAAATCGTTCCTTTTGTGATTTTAGGTACTTTGGGAGAGAAATCTGTAAAAGGAAGCAATTCGGACGTTTTTGGAGCATAAAAGTGAAGAAAACGCCAAAGTCTTAATTTTCCTTGCTGGGAACAGTAGGTGACGGCGTCAAGAAGAAAATCTTGACGGCGTCAAGAGTAATTTCCATGACGGCCCAGTACATATTTGACGGCGTCACAAGGTAGGGCGTCAAGAGGAAAAAGCATGACGGCCTGGAAACACGCAACACTTGACGGCGTCAGATCTGGATCAAGACAGTCCGAGGAGTATTTTGGCGGCGAGGTGACGGCGTCACAAAATTGTTCTTGACGCCGTCAGACCCTATTTCCTATATATAGTTTTCTAATTTTCACATTAAAAAGAGAGGAGTTTTGGAGAAACCCTAAGTACGAACTTGGCACGAATTTTACAGGTTTTCAAAGGGTTCTTAGCCCTTGATACCTTTCATGTGTAATTAAGATAAGTGTTCTTTTAATTCAATCAATATGTCTATGTGTTGGTTGTCTATATCTTATTCTTGTCTTAATTCCATCATGCTAGGCTAGATCTATCTTGTGTTTACTTGGATCTAATGAAACCTAGATGTTAATTATGTGTTGATTACTTGTTTATGGTTGTATTGGATGAATGAATTCGATGTTAGGCTTAAGAAAACTGGCAGATCTCCAATTGGTAACATGCTTGAACGTCTTAGGAAACATGAACTGACGTGCACTAGGTTTTATTGGTTGTATTTAATGCATGAGTAAATTCTAATGATCCCATGTTAGGAGCTTCTTAGCCGGCTCGACATAGGAGTGAAGTAGGCACTCATAGGATTGGGGAATTAAGTGCGCCACCCCATGAATGGTATTAAGGATTACAATCCGTCATCCACGCAACTATAACAAGTAATTAACGTGTAAGAGATATCTAGGGAGTAGTGAAATCTAAGTAAACACATTTTCTCCACTTATTGCTCACAACCTTAGTTTAATTTAGTTTATTTTCATTTTTAGTATTTTATTTTGATTGCATCTTTAGTATTGGGTTAGTTGACTAGCAACTAATTCCGCCCAAATCCTTTAAACCCGAGATTTTTACTTGCTTTCTAAAAAATATAAAAAAATACAAAAATAATCATCTCTCACCTTTAGAACTAGTATTTAGGTTTTCTAATCCTAGAGACACTATTCCTAGCTGAACGATCAATCCCCCGGTACTTGTCACTATACTATACTACAACGAACAGGTACACTGCCTGGTGGGGGTTGTAAGCTTCTCAAGATCCCTTGAGAGGTAAAGCCTGGTGCGATTCCCACGTATCAAGTTTTTGGCGCCGCAGCCCGGGGAATAGTTATTGTCTAGGTTAGAATTTCTTTTTATTAGGTCTACTTGCTAGATTCCTTTCTAGTAAGATTTTATTTTTATTTTTAGGTTTTCTTTAGTCTATCTTATTTCTTTGTGTTTTTGTTCGTAACTCTTCACCACCCGACATCATGGACGATGGGAACATTCTTGAACCCGTCATCCCACCACAACAAAACCCACCACTAGAACCCCTTAGGCCCCGAACCTTAGGAGAGTATTCCCGACCTAGCCACCAAGGCTACCGAAACACCATTGAGCTCACCGGAGCCAATGTGACCCCCTTGCGATCCGACACCATCCGGTTGGTGCAAAGCGGATGTGCATTCCATGGACTTCGTTCCGAAGATCCAAACCAACACCTTAAGGACTTCCTAAAAATCGTAGATTCCATCGACCTAGGTGTTGAAACTAGAGAGACAACCCAATTACGCCTATTCCAATTCTCTCTACGGGATCAAGCTAGTCAATGGCTTGAGCGTTTACCTGCGGGATCCATCACCACATGGGAAGATCTCACCACTCGTTTCCTTGCTCAATTTTTCCTACCGGGAAGAACTACTAGGCTTAGAAATGACATCTTGATGTTCCAACAACGTCAAAATGAATCTCTTTATGAAGCATGGACTCGTTTCAAGGACTTACTCTAAAAAGTCCCTCATCATGGCATAGATCTTTGGCTCCAAGTCCAAATCTTTTATGACCATATCGATCTCTCCACGAGGCGAGCCATTGACCAATCGGCCGGTGGTAAGCTACGTGATCTAAGTGCGGAACAATCATGGGAACTCATAGAAGATCTTGCTCTCTATGACAACGAAAGTTGGAATGATCCCCGTGATTTGAACAAAATGGTCAAGGCAATATCTTTGCCTTCGAACAATTCTAGCACTCCCGACCGTAGGATCATGGAACTTGAGGACCTAGTCAAGTTTCTCATGAAATCTTACGAAGCTCCTAAGCCTTCAAGCCAAGTGAACAAAATCACTTCTTCATGCGAATTATGTAGTGGTCCCCACGACACTCGTGATTGTGTGGAACTCCCCGGAACAGCTTTTGCGGACTACGCATCCACGCGTACCGATGAAGCGGGAGATAAGTGGTACACTTTCAAGCCCGAGCCAAACCCTTACGGTGATTCATACAACCCCTCTTGGAAAAATCACCCAAACCTTAGGTGGAAACAAAATCAACCCAATTCTTCCAACCCGCCTAATCGTTATCAACCAAACGGTCCACCCTCCAACCGTACCTTCAACAACAATCCTTCTAACAGCTATGGTAGTACCAACAATCTTGAAGGATTGATGTCAAAGTTTATGGCATCTCAAGAAGCTCGCATATCTAAGTTTTAAGCCGATTTCAAACAAAAGCAAAGCGAGATGTCAACTAAAATTGACGCATTGTTGAAAGTTCTCAATGACCGAGAAATGGGAGCACTCCCAAGCGACACGGTCAAGAATCCGAAACTAAATGTTAATTCCATATCTTCAGTTTCGTCACCCACTTCGTGTCCATAATACTACTCAGTTAAATCAACGAGCACGTGTTTCAAACAAAACCAAATTCTTCAAAAGGACCGATCAAGTAAAACACCCGATATAGAACCGGTCAAAAGTATAGTTGAAACACCTCCTACGCAAGACCTTGACGATGAATTCAAAGAACTTAACCTTGAACACCCCGTCATTGATGTCTTAGCGCGTGCTCCTTACTATAGTGCCCTCCTAGAAAAATATGAGAACTTTAAACTAGGTAAAAATAGGACCGCCTTCGTTCAAAACAAGTTGCCTAAAAAGCTTGATGATCCGGGTATATTTGTTTTGCCTTGTAAGATAGGAAGATCCAAAGCTTTCGACACACTATCCGATTTAGGGTCAAGCCTCAACTTGATTCCCTTATCCTTATTCACCGCTCTTAAGCTAGGAAAGTTAGAGGAAACGGAGGTATTGATAGGGCTAGCGGCTGGGAGTATTGCCCACCCGGTTGGAATGATTAAGGATGTAGTTGTTCACGTAGGAAAGTTAACTATATTAGCGGATTTTCACGTCCTAGACATGGTTAGTGACACTACATGCCCATTATTGGTAGGAAAAGGATTTTTAGCAACCGCTAGCGCCATGATAGATTGTAAGGAGTCTAAGATAGTGGTAGGTGAATGTGATACTTGGTCGGTGTACGATGTAAAGAAGCATAGTTATGATTGTGATGATGAACCGACACCGCATTGGGTAGAGATGAATAGGAGACCATCTAGATATGTACCTTGGATAGAAAGGAACTTCATAGGACCTCAATGCCCATTTTATCTAGAGAAAGATTTCGTTGAAAAGACACATTCGGTAGAACAACTCATAGCTAGAGATGAAGAGCTAGATCCCTTTGAGGACCCCTTAGTCTTTAGGAAGATGATTGAGTTCTTAAGCGTAATGCCTATTAATATAGAGATGAATAAGTGGAAAAGAGATGGAGACAAGTGTAAATGGAGGTGGGACAAGCCACCTAAAGACGGTGACGGATCATGGCATATGAGGATGACTTTGTATGATTCGGATGGAGAAAAGTTTGAAAGGTCATACCATACTAAGGAAACCGATAGGAAGTTGAAACCTAAGTTTGATCCCAAAGATGTCCTCAGTGAGGAACTCACCCGTATCACATAGTAACCCATGACCTTGAGTCTAGCTACAAGACTCGTAAATAAAGAAAAGCGCTTCTTGGGAGGCAACCCATGTTTTGTGTGATTTTATTTTGTTTGTTTGTTTGTTATTTGCTTCCGTATGCATGCTTTATTTTTATTGTTGGTTGATCATGTTTCTAAACTAAATAGTGGAAATACTTTTCTTTGTTGTTTTGGCCTAGTCTTAACTCCACCTAAAAGTATTTTTGCAAAAGATAAGTGTAAGGGGAAACCCCAAATATGTTTTTAAGAAACAAACCGATCATGATTCTCCACAATATTAAGTGAACATGTATATTCGTATTTGTTAGAGTCAAATGCTTGTATCGAGTCATAATGAAGTTTTGCAGGATTTTCCAGGAAGTAGGACCAGGTTTTTCCAGAAATTTTCTGGAAACTTAACATAAGGATTTCTGCAGGTCACTTCTGACGGCGTCATGAGTTAACTCTTGATGGCGTCACGTGTAAAAATTTGGAAATTTTACCAGTTTTGTTTTTCTAACTGAGTCTTATGGTTTTTGTGAATTATTAAGTTTTATAATCTCCAGGAAATCTGCAAACTTCATTCCACAAGCGTTATATCTTATTTTGTTTTCTAGGATTTAGTAACTTATATAGGATGCCGCCGATTTTACGCGAGGTTGTCTTGTCTATTTTCTCAGGATTTACAGGTTATGTATGACAAAAAGATGATTTATATTCTGGAAGGGAAGCTTTGATTGTTCATTTTCTTGGAGGAAGATTTAACCTGGCCACCTTATTATCCATACCGAGCGAATCAGGGGAGTGTTTGATTTCATTCTTTTTACTTTTTCACTTTTACATTCTTTACTTGAACATTGGGGACAATGTTCATCTTAAGTGTAAGGGGAGGGTAAAAAGATGATACCTTACATATGCACTTTCGCTTGAGTTTGTTTTGTTTAATGGTAGATGTGTAATAAAACTATGAGAAATACTTGTTAGTGTAATTTTAGCGCCAAATTTAAAATTTTTTACAATATTTAGGAGAGAAACTTTAGCCATAGCAAGCGTCTCATGGATAGGAGATTGTTTGACTAGCACATAACCGTATATTCAGAAAAATTTTCCACCCAAATATGTGAGGTTCGCCTTTAGATTTGATAGGAAAAGCATTTACTATTAGTGCTTATGAGTGTACCGGTAGCATTTAGATTCTAGAACTTGCGTTAGTGATGCATCCCGAGACCGCTAGTGAGACTACATTCGTGTAGTAGGATTTACTACATGATAAGAGGCATTAGGATTACCCTTGTGTTAAACCCGTATCATAATTGCTTGACCATTTAAGTCATATTACTTGGCTAGTTAAGTCAACTAATTTTTCTCACACCTTAGCGTTGTACTCATTTTTAGTACACGAAACCCCTAGTACACCCCTCCGAGCCTATCTTTTCGTTTCTAACTTTAAGCATCTTACTTAAAGGAAGAATTTGTTACACCCCACTTAGATGTACACCCAAATCGCCTTAGCCTTCCTTGTATGCGCTCATTTTTAGTGCATTATTGTTATTTGTTAAACCCTAAGTTAACTATCTAATTGATTACATGGTTGCTAAGTCGAGTCATATCCTTGTACATATTATTTTGGGACGATTGGGACTCATGGGTAAAGTACTTATTTTATGGAGTAATGGGGAAGAACATCATTTATTACCCCCATATGTACGTTAATCTTAAAAGTGCTCCAAGTGTTTTGATTTTCTTAATTCTAGTCATTACAATAGTTTATTGTAAAGTATGTAAAAATTCAAGTGTAAGATGTATTATTTTGGATGGTAGGGTAAGAGTGTATGGAAAAAAAAAAAAAAAAAAAAAAAAAAAAAAAAATCGAAAAAATCAAGGAAAAGAAAAAAAATAGAAAAAGAAAAGAGAAAAAACATACGGACTACCATCCTTTTTTATTCTATGTTCATTTTTATGTTTTTGTTAGTTTTCATTTATTAGCTTAAGTCGAGTCTAGTCTTGGCTTAGCAACGCCATATTGTACATATAATTAACCAAGATTGTTAACTCGCCACCAGTAAAACTTCCTTTATCCAACAAAACCGTGTATTTCATATCCCTTCACCTAACGTTACAACCCTTTAAAAGACCTCTTTGATAGTTTATCGTAGGTGCTTACGCTATGTGGTAGAGGTTTGATCATTTCCCAAGCCTATGGTAATCTATTTTGCTATGACAGGTAGTGAGAGATATCTTCCGTCTCCATATTGTAATTTATACTTTATTACACCCGAGAGATGTGAGTATCTAAACACTATTTGTGAGGTGCTAGTATATGACCTCCGTGCTTGTCTATTGGTCTTTAGTGGAACGATTATTTGTTGTAATTACTTTTATATTAGTGATTAAATGACCCCTAACTAGTATTTTGAGTAGAATAAAAGCGCATTTGCTTGAGGACAAGCAAATCTCAAGTGTAAGGGTATATGATGAAGCGAAAAATGAACCGTTTTTAGGGGGTCATTTAAGCCAGAATTCGAATTTATTAGATCAAATATTGCCCTAAATCGTTCCTTTTGTGATTTTAGGTACTTTGGGAGAGAAATCTGTAAAAGGAAGCAATTCGGACGTTTTTGGAGCATAAAAGTGAAGAAAACGCCAAAGTCTTAATTTTCCTTGCTAGGAACAGTAGGTGACGGCGTCAAGAAGAAAATCTTGACGGCGTCAAGAGTAATTTCCATGACGGCCCAGTACATATTTGATGGCGTCACAAGGTAGGGCGTCAAGAGGAAAAAGCATGACGGCCTGGAAACACGCAACACTTGACGGCGTCAGATCTGGATCAAGCCAGTCCGAGGAGTATTTTGGCGGCGAGGTGACGGCGTCACAAAATTGTTCTTGACGCCGTCAGACCCTATTTCCTATATATAGTTTTCTAATTTTCACATTAAAAAGAGAGGAGTTTTGGAGAAACCCTAAGTACGAACTTGGCACGAATTTTACAGGTTTTTCAAGGGTTCTTAGCCCTTGATACCTTTCATGTGTAATTAAGATAAGTGTTCTTTTAATTCAATCAATATGTCTATGTGTTGGTTGTCTATATCTTGTTCTTGTCTTAATTCCATCATGCTAGGCTAGATCTATCTTGTGTTTGCTTGGATCTAATGAAACCTAGATGTTAATTATGTGTTGATTACTTGTTTATGGTTGTATTGGATGAATGAATTCGATGTTAGGCTTAAGAAAACTGGCAGATCTCTAATTGGTAACATGCTTGAACGTCTTAGGAAACATGAACTGACGTGCACTAGGTTTTATTGGTTGTATTTAATGCATGAGTAAATTCTAATGATCCCATGTTAGGAGCTTCTTAGCCGGCTCGACTTAGGAGTGAAGTAGGCACTCATAGGATTGGGGAATTAAGTGCGCCACCCCATGTATGGTATTATGGAATACAATCCGCCATCCACACAACTATAACAAGTAATTAACGTGTAAGAGATATCTAGGGAGTAGTGAAATCTAAGTAAACACATTTTCTCCACTTATTGCTCACAACCTTAGTTTAATTTAGTTTATTTTCATTTTTAGTATTTTATTTTGATTGCATCTTTAGTATTGGGTTAGTTGACTAGCAACTAATTCCGCCCAAATCCTTTAAACCCGAGATTTTTACTTGCTTTCTAAAAAATATAAAAAATACAAAAATAATCATCTCTCACCTTTAGAACTAGTATTTAGGTTTTCTAATCCTAGAGACACTATTTCTAGCTGAACGATCAATCCCCCGGTACTTGTCACTATACTATACTACAACGATCAGGTACACTGCCTGGTGGGGGTTGTAAGCTTCTCAAGATCCCTTGAGAGGTAAAGCCTGGTGCGATTCCCACGTATCAAGTTACAAACAATTAAACCATGTCAAAATATTTATCATTTTCTTGAAATTTATTTGTCGAAAGATCCAATAATATAACTTGCTTTTTAGTATAACTATAGGACTCTAATTAAAACTAGATGAATACCCATGCAAAACGACGTTTTATAGCGGCAAATAATTATACTTGCGTAATCATGATTATGGTTTAACCCTTGATGCAAAACTTACGGGTTCAATTTCTAGTTATTGCGAGAAAAAAGTTCATATGCTAGAAAGAAAGAATGATAAAAGTTTAAGAATTTAACAATATTTAAAGTATGAATTTATTTATAGATTATGTTACTATTTTTAATCAAAAGCATAATAATCCACTAATGTTACTTGTCATTTAAGCATTTAAACTTAAAAGAAAAGTTCATTTGCTTACTCTTATTTTGGTGCTTACTGAAGGACAAATCCTCACCATCCATTTAGTTTGATCTAATGGTGGGAATTAATCTAATATTTAATTTAGTTAAACCTACTTTCCATTTACTATATAAAGTTCCTTTTCTTTTCTTTTTTTCATTCACCGTCAAATTTACAGACACACTTAGTGTGTTTTCCTTACAACATGTTCCCTCCAAAAATCAGTTCACCATCATCACTTCATCATTGAGCTAACCACAACTGTGTTCCACCATCACCCACACACACTTCACCTAATCATAGTGTGTCATCTAATCACCGCTGTTGCACCCCTACTGCCGTCATGCACCACTGTCAGTCGCACACCGCCGTTGTCAGCATTGATGGATTAAAATCGACGAGCTCCAATTTTTAAGTTAGAAACTGAAGGTATATACTAATTGCTATATTAGTTTTTAAATTAATAGGTTAATGATCGATCTTTATTTTGTATTAGATTATGAATCTTATTTGTTTTCGTTTGGGTATTCGATGATAAATAATTGAAAATCATTACTTTGATACTTTTAGTTTATGTATTAGATTGTGAGTAGCATTAGGTTTTAGTATGATATCATTTTGGGATGGGTGAAGTGATGGAAATTTGATGCATGGAAGGTGTTTGATAAAATGCCTAAGAGAGGGATGCACAAGTTGAGAAGCAATCACATGTTCCTGTTTGTCCATCATTTCATATGCTTAACCAAATAAAAAAATATTTATTTGAATAAACAAGTTTTAGGGAATTAATCAAAGTGCACTGTAGTTATTTTAAATGAGTAATCATAGCCTATGTTGTATTAGTAGATGCTTATTTTCATTTTTCTGAATGACGTCATTTGGAATTATTTTAGTGCATTTTGTATTTTGTTTTCTCCATCACTCTATATCTGAGGTGATGTAAATTTGATGTACTGTTCGATAATTGTGCAGTGACCTAGAGCGTAAGCCACAAGGACTGCTTAACTTAACAATCGTGAAGGCAAATAATTTGAAAAACATGGAAATGATTGGGAAGTCTCATCCTTATATGATTTCATATATTCGGTCACTTGAAAAGTTCATTAGAAAGGTTGTTGATTACAACTTAAACCTTGTTTGGAATCATGTACTTTAGTTAATTGCAAAAGATAAGAAAACCCAGTGTGTTGTACTTAAGGTTACACTTTTCTCCTTTTTGCTTTTCTGTATTGCTTGGTTCTCAATTGTATCACAGGTGATATCAAATGTGATATCACAGGTGTGTCAACTTTCTTTTATTTGTTGAATAAGTTGTGGTAATGGAGGATCTTATGATATCACAGGCGATATCAAAGTTGATTGAGCTTCTTAAATTTGTTTGTGGAGCTGTTGTGCTTTTTTGAACCACAGCTGCAGTTGTTGTTGATTCTTTCGGTTGATGGAGCTGTTTTTTTAATTTTTAATTTTCTTTTTAATTTTTTTTTTTTTTTTTTTTCTTTTTTTTTTTTTTTTTTTTGCAAATTGCAATCACAAATAGTTTGGTGACATCGTCTCTTTTTATGCCATATACAAAACAAACAATATGCCTTTTAATTTGTAATATCTCGTGTGATATTTCATTGTTTTTTGCACATTTTATATATATTATCACCTGATATATTTCTCTTTCCAGGTACATGATGGTTTTTGTGTCTTTTACTGCAATTGACAATCACAAGAGATGTGTTACTATTGGTTCTGGTCTGCTTAAGAATGAAACTACTGAATCTTATGTATGGTTACTCCAAGCATTCAAGAAAGCTTTTGTGCATTGATGCGTGGTTTTGCAACCTTGCAAAAGGTTTGACTTCTCAAGGGATCTTGAGAAGCTTGAAATCCCCACCAGGCAGTGTACCTGACCGATGTAGTATAGTGAGTGGCAAGTACCGGGGGATTGATCGTTCTCTCAGGGAATAGTGTTCGTTGGAATTGAAACTAATCTAACTAGGTCTAAAGGTGAGGGAAGATTCTTTTTGTATTTTTATGTTTTACGGAAAGCAAGTAAATATCTCGGGTATTGGAAGAGTGGGCGGAATTAGTTGCTAGCCAACCAACCCAAATAACTACTTAAACAATAAAAATAAAATAACAAGAAAATAAATTATAGGAACTTCTATATGGAGAAAAGCGTATTTACTTAGATTTCATTACTCCCTGGTTATCTTTTATTGATTAGTTGATTTGTCACAATTGCGTGGATGAAGGGTTACATTCCTTAATACCATTCGTGGGGCCGCGTACGATCTTCCCCAACTCTTTAAGCTTCTATCTCTTACTATGACGATACATTTAGTATCCTATCATGGCCTCATTAATAGTTACTTATGCATTTAATACAACCAATAAAACCGTAGTACACATCCGATTACGTTTCTTAAGACGTTCAAGCAAGTTACCGTATAAGAGATTAGCTAGTTTTCTTAAGCCTAACGCTAAAATCAATCACCCACAACAATCAATGACAAACCAACAATCAATAATCAATAACTAGGTTTCATTAGATCTAAGTAAACACAAATAAACCTAAGCTAGCATGTTAATTGAAAGAAAAGCATACAAGATAATCAAACAACACATATACATATTGAATGATTAATGGATAACTTATCTTCAATTAAACATCGATGAAAGAAGGGGTTTGAAACCCTTACAAAGGCTGTAAAATCATCTAGGGTTTGTTGCACACAAGTTCCTCCCCTAATGAATGAAAAATCAAAAAATATATATAGAAAATACAAGCTGACGGCATCACCTTTTGGGTCGTGACGCCGTCAAGTCACCACTGTACAACTTCTCGGATTGCCTAGATCTACTCTTGACGTCGTCTGGTTCAAAGGGTTCTGGCGCGTCTCTCTTTCAGTTAACACGTGACGGCCTTGGCATTTTATAACGTGACGCCGTCACGTGTAATCTTCCAAATTTCTTTCTGGCGCGTCAAATGTAAATCAATTATTCACCTCTTGATCTTCATATGACGGCCTCACTTTGAAACACTTGACGCCGTCAGGTACTGTTTCCAGCTGGTATTCTTGACTTTGTCGTTTTCTTCACTTTATGCTCCAAAAAAAGGTCTAAAATGCTCCATTTTCCAGAATTCTTCTCCAAAGTACCTAAATTAACAAAAGAAACGATTTGAGGTAATATTTAATCATAAAAACACAATTTAGGGCTTAAATGACCCCTTAAAAGCGTAACAAATTTCTTCTTATCAAATACTCTTACACTTAAGATTTGCTTGTCCTCAAGCAAATGAGCTTTTATTCCAATAAAAACACAAGCTAGGGGTCATTTACCATTAATATAAAAGTAATTACAACAAATAATCGTTCCACCTTGATCAATTACATGTACACTAGCACCTCACAAATAGTGTTTGGATACTCTCATCTCTCGGGTGTTATAAATGTATATATCACAAATGAAAATGGAAAAATATCACTCACTACCTGTCATAGCAAATAGATTACCATAGGCTTGGGAAAGGATCGAAAATCTCCACCACTTGGCGTAAGCACCTAGGATAAACTATCAAAGATGTCTTTTAAAGGGTTATCGCGTTAGGTGTAGGGATATGATAAACACGGTTTGTTGGATAAAGGATATTTTTACTGGTGGCAAGTTAATCATCTTGGTCAATTACATGTACAATGCGGCGTTGCTAAGCAAAGACTCGACTCAACTTAAGATAATCACAAACTAACAAAAATATAAAATAAACATAAAAGGAAACGGGATGGTAGTCCGTATGTTTTTCTCATTCTTTTTCTAATTTTTTTCGTTTTTCTTGATTTTTCGATTTTTTTTATTTATTTTTTATTTTTTATTATTATTTTTTTGCATACATTCTTGCCCTACCATCCAAAATAATACATCATAGGGAATTTATATTCCCCTTACACTTGAAATTTTACATACTTTACATTTAACTATTCTAATGACTCGAATTAAGTTAATTAAAACACTTGGAGTACTTTAAAACATTTACGCATATATGGGGGTAATAATTGACGTTCTTCCCCATTACTCCATAACACTAGTACTTTACTCATGAGTCTCAATCATCCCAAAACAATATATACAAGATATGACTCGACTTAGCAACCATGTAATCAATTAGACAATTAACTATGGGTTTAAACATGTAACATGTAACACCCCCAAAATACCGCAGCGGAAGACTGTGTCACTGGGGTGCTACTTCATAATACAAAGTACAAGTTATAGAAAACGAACTCTAAATGAGACGTTTTGAAAAGTTACCATTCGATTAATGAATTCAAAGTTACAAACATGAGATTCCAAAGTATGATACATAAATGTATACAAAATGTTTTTGAATGGTAAATGATAAAAGCGTAAGTCTTCAGAATATGCAGCTTGACTCTAAGTTCCACGCACTAGCTATCGCCTTACTAACCTGAGATAAACATGCTAAAGTGTCAACACAATGGTTGGTGAGTTCATAGAGTTTGTCTTAAAACAGTTGAAAAAGCCTTAAAAGAATATTCGCTCAGCAAAGGCATCGTGAATCCACTCAGTTGCAACTCCCGCCATAAGAGACTTGCAACCTGTGTGTTCACAACCCACTGCTAACATATAGTATGATTTCGATATATGTGTATACGATATATGCACGCTTAATGTAAAGTATCACTGCCTACTGAACCTCTTGACAAGAATAAGCACAAATGCTTCATAAGAATAAGCACAAATGCTTCATAGTGGATTATATTCACCCAAGGCTAGGAATATATGGCAATGGTGGGGGCGTCAGCCCGATAGTACTATCAATACCTCTCCATCGGCTCCATCCAGGAGTTAAATAGTAGTTAAAGAATATAGCGCATAGAATAGGTTTAACACATTAAGGCACATATCGTAATAAAACTACACATCATGTTTAAGAGTATAAAAGTATAGCATAGCATATGAGTAAAATTGTCTTTAGTAAAAGAGAAAGCAAGTAGTTTAAGCATGTATCTCCCCAAAAGAGTTTAAAACAAGTATGAAAAGAGTAGGGGCTATGACTCACCTTAAGCTTAAGTAATGTGAAATGAAAGTGGTAGTCGAATAGCGAAAGTCACTAAGAGCAGCCTATAATAAAACGTTGCGACTTAGGTTTGGAGTAACGTCTAAGAATACGAAGAATTGCCTATATATGTCTTGCATAATGTTCATGATGTAGTACTTAGTATATATAGTGTAAGTCTTCGAATATAAGTGGTCTATGAAACATGTATAGTTTGTATATCTCTTACTACCGTTCGGGCCGACATAATTCAGAAGTCATGGAGTAAACGTTCGAGGAGCCAGGACACTTTAATTCGTAAATCCACAACTCATCTCAACGGCTTACTTAATGAACTCCTCACATGAGGCTCCCTACTATTGTAGTATTTGATAACATATATATATATATAAGCTTTTTGATCTTTAAAAGTTATATGGTCTTTAGCCGTGGCTTTGCCGTGACCTTGGTCATTGTTACCATGGTCTTGAGACTCAACCTTGGCTTTAGCCATGGTTGTGGTCTTAGCTTTAGGTCATTAGACCTCTTGGTCTTAGTAAATCATAACTATTATATAGTGACTTTGGTCTAAAAATAAGCTGTTAAGAATTTGAAGAAAAGTATCACTCGGAAAGCATTTTCAGGGCTCGAGCTTCTTCATTCCTGAACGAAAACGGCATTTCGGACAACTTTCGTGTTTTAACTTTTTGATGAATCGGACCAGAAGGGTGACTTTCAAAATGGCAGAATGCAAAACAATAGGGTATAGGCAGTTTTGCCGTTTTGGTTTCGCTAACTTCTTATGGCCATAACTTTTGACTCGTGTACTCGTTTTGGGTGATTCAAATTGCTATGTTTTCCTTGTTAAGTCCTCTTTAACAGTAAGTAAGTGTCAAATATCATAGTTATACTATTTTGGTCATGGTTCTCCAAGAAAGTTACTAGTTTACTTGTTTAAATAACATAAGTTAATATATAGTTTCCATAACTTGTTTTACTAGTTTTTATACATCATGAACATAATACAAAAACCATATATAGCATGAAAGAAACATAATAAGCATGAAAATGATATTGAGCAAGAAAGTGTAATAGGGTTTGCTTACAACTTTTGGCTTTCTAAAGAAAGGAAGTCAAGTATGAAACTAGGACACTAAACCTATGCTTGTAAACCCTTCACCACAACTCTTGAAACCCTTGCTAGCCTTGATATAGACCTTGTGTAAACCATTTAACTTCAGCCCCTAATCACCTTGTGTAGCTCCTAATTCAACCATGGAATCACCAAACAAACTTAAGGACTAGGTAGAGAATACTAAGACCTTGAACTTTGTAGTGTAACTTGTAGTTTGAAGATCAAAGGATCATGGTTTTGTGATCTAAGTGTGGCGTTTGGAATGAAGAGAATGGAATGGATTAAGCTTGTATTTATAGCATGAAGAGGAGGTTAGGAAGGTGTCTAGGAAGGTGCCTTAAGGAGGTTAGTTTTTAGGATATTTAGGAGGCTTACTTAGGAAGTTTTACACATGTTTGCTACCTAAAGTCCTCAAGACTTATCATAAGCCAACAAGGCTTGTGATATACGTTCATATGGGATAAGGGGTGACTAGATGAGTAGTCATGGTCTTATCTAAGTTACGGAGTGAGTTTTGGTCCCGGTAATCGCTAACAGTAAGTCGTTAAGTCATGAAACTTAAAATCGGGTATCCTAAAAATATGAAATTTATAAATATGTTAGAACTTATTAATATAACCTATCTTAGCCTATTTAATGAGTGATAAGTTCTATCGGGTTGCTTACACGCTGCTAAAACTGGAAACGCGGGTCTAAAACGCGTAATTCGCGTAAAACGCTGAACTGGAAAACGTAAAATTCTAAAACTTTTGGAATTGTCCTAAAATGAGAGAAAATCATATTTCTATTGTTTATAATGTTTTATGGACATATCAGGATGCTGGAATGACGTTTAAACCTAAAAGTAAATCTCGGACACGGTTTCGTGATTTTTGCAGAAATGATCCGACGAGTGTCAAATTCTCGGATTATCATTAAAATAGTTTAACTTACGTGAATATGAAATAAAAATTTCATGAGTGAATAGTGAAAGTGAATAGTAATTGTGAATAGTAAAAAGATAGGCTCTAAGGGGCGTACTAGGGGTATCGTGTACTAAAAATGAGTACATCGCAAAGGTGTGAGAAAATTACTTGACCAATGAAGTCAATGTAATTATATTACGGGTGTAAAACAAGAGTTATCCTAATACCTCTTATCATGTAGTAAATCCTAACTACTCGAATGTAGTCTCACTAGCGGTCTCGGGATGAATCACTAACGCAAGTTCTAGAATCAAAGTACTACCGGTACACTCACAAGCATTAAAGATAAATGCTTTTTCCCAAAGATCTAGGGGCGAACCTCACATATTTGGGGTGGAAATTTTTGAGTGGTACAGTTTTTGTGCTAGTCATATAACTCCTATCCATGAGACGCTTATTAAAACTAAAGTTTCACTCCTATATGTTGCAAAAAAATTTAAATTTGGTGCTAAAATTGCCCTAACAAATATTTCTCTTAGTTTTATTACACATCTACTATTAAACAAACAAAAATCAAGCGCAATTATAGTCTCTAAGGTATCTTCATTTACCCCCCCCCCCCCTTACAATTAAGCCGAACATTATCCCCAATGTTCAATTAAAAGATGTAAAAGTAAAGAAAATGAAAGAATGAAACAATTACTCCCCTGATTCGTTCGGTGTGGATAATGTGGTAACATGGTTAGATCCTCCTCCAAGAAAATGAACATAGAAAAGCTTCTCTTCAGAAATGTAAATCATCTTCTTGTCCAATATAAATTGTTAAATCTGAGAAAACAAACACGAAAAACCTTGCGTAAAATCGGCGGTAAATTCTATATAAAATTAAGTCCTAGAAAGCTAGTAAAGATATAATGCTTGTGGAATGAATATTTGCAGATTCCTGGAGTTTAAATGTTAAAGATTTTACGAAACTTTACAATTTCGTCAGAAAAACAAAACTTGCAAAATTTTCAGAAAATTTACACCTGACGTCGTCAGGTTGAAATGCCTGACGCCGTTAGATTGATCTGACAGAAATATTATTTTATTTCTGGAAAATTTCCAGAAAAAATCCTATGTCTTAATTCCTGGAATTCCTGTAAAATATTCATTATGACTCGATACAAGCATTTGACTCAAATAAGTACTAATATGCATGTTAATTTAACATTGTTATTGTTCATGTTCAACTTGTTCTTAACAACAAATTTGGATTTCCCTTATACTTATCTTTTGCAAAATACCTTTATATGTAGTTAAGACGAAGTTAAAAACTAAATAAAGCATTTTCATAATTTAATTTGAAACATGAACCATAAACAATATAAATAAAACATACATACGAAAGCAAATAAAATTAAACAAACATACAAACAAGCAAATAAAGCTTGGGTTGCCTCCCAAGAAGTGCTTGTTTTTGTTCGAGTCACGAGCCTGACTCTACCCTTATTTAACGGAAATAAGGGAGGTTTTCCCTACACTTAGGATTAAGTGCGGGTGAAAGTAGCGATACACACCCTTAGGGTGGAAATATGCCACGTGAGGAAAGAGTAGTGGATGAGTTATATGCTCAAACGGGTCCTTTTATCATAACCTTACCTAGTTCAATTGGGTCAATGGGTGAGTTGAAGTTTTCTCCTAAAAAAGGATCATCTTCTATCAATTTCGAGAGACTCCTAGTTGGGAATCCATCTTAACCTAATGAACCCGGTTTAAACCCATAATATTTCTTGTGATCAATCATGAATGGGTGATGTAAGCATGTAAGGTCAATTTCAACTCCTCTATTGGCTTCCTCTCTACAAGGCTTAGAGTTTACTACCTTCATCTCAAAACTACCCGGGTAATATTGGTTGATGGGTGGGTCGGTTCCTCCTTTGTCTCCGAGATGTAAATCTAAGGATGGAAAGTTGTGTAAAGATTGAGGTTCCGGTTCATCAACACTAGGAAATTCCCTAGAACTAAGAGTAAGGTTATCACTACAAGTATTAAAACCTATATCCTCTAGTTGTGTTTGGTTTAAAGTTTCTACTTCCACTGGGATTCCTAAAGCCTCTTCTACTTCTTCCGGGTAAGTCAAGGGCGGTGTGTATGCCTCAAATGATGGTAGGACTTGTGGGGTACTTGGTGGGCTTATATTTTCAACTCTATCCTCCATCTTATCAAGATCACCTATGTGTTCATACTGTATTATGGTAGTGCCTAACCATGACATGCACTTAGGTACCTCAACTCTACCCACCTCATTCCTAAACAAACTTGTTTCATGATCCTTGAAATTTGTTATCACTTGATTTGTAATAATGTTTGTTGGGTTGTCCGATTTATAATCGTATTAAGTAGAACTTTCTATGGTTTCCCATGCTTCTTCAGCACTTAATTCCCTAAGGTCCCCATCGGCAAAATATTCAATGTCGCTCTGGGCATGTCGGTCGACATGATTGTAAAAGATTTGAGTTAGGGACCATAAATCGAAGTTATGATGAGGGACTTTTTAGAGTAAAATTTTAAAACGAGTCCATGCATCATAGAGAGGTTCATCTTTATGTTGTTTAAACATCAAGATTCATATGGAGTGGGTGAATTTCGTGGTCGGTAGTATGGTGGATTTGCGTTCTCCATAGTGGCAAACGGAATAGTCAATGAAAACTTTTTATGAACAAAGGCACAAAGAAAAAGATAGACTAAAAAAAACCTAATAAAAATAAAAATAAGATCTCACTTGATAGAAATCTAATGAGTAGACCTAATAAAAATAAAATTCAACCTAAACAATAACTATTCCCCGGCAACGGCACCAAAAACTTGATGCATGGTTTTGCAACCTTGCAAAAGGTTTTACTTCTCAAGAGATCTTGAGAAGCTTGCAATCCCCACCAGGCAGTGTACCAGACCGATGTAGTATAGTGAGTGGCAAGTACCGGGGGATTGATCGTTCTCTCAGATACTAGTGTTCGTTAGGATTGAAACTAATTTAACTAGGTATAAAGGTAAGGGAAGATTCTTTTTGTGTTTTTATGTTTTATAGAAAGCAAGTAAATATCTCGGGTATTGGAAGAGTGGGCAGAATTACTTGCTAGCCAACTAACCCAAATAACTACATAAACAATAAAAATTAAATAACACAAAAATAAATTGTATGAACTTCTATATCGATAAAAGCATATTTACTTAGATTTCATTGTTGAGGCAACATTATCAAGATATCCTAATGTTTTAATGATGACAAATAAATCTTCGAAATACATAAAATAACAAACGTTAGTCAAAATTCCCCGACTCCCAAACCTAGTGCTGGCGCGCTGCCCGCACGTTGACGCGTGGGCGACGCGCCAGGCTTCTGTATGGATCGGGACAAATTTTGAAAGTCGGCTTTCCCCTTACCCGACAAATGGATCTTTCAATACAGTTTTAAATATGCTATGTGCTTAATTGAGAACACTCGAAATGAGTTTTGGGATTAGAGAGATCCAACTTTTAAAACACCCGCTTACGAGAAAATGCCAACTCATGTTTTCTAACTCTTGACTCTAGAAAAGGCTTTTCTAAACTTAGGGAGCTTATATACTTCACGTAACATCACGTGAAAGCATCCATATGCTCATATCCCGTGCTTACGTCTTCTCTAATCATGTAACGAGTTTACTCCCTTATTGGTCAAACTAAGTCAAAGGTCTCTTTGCATAAACGCATCCTTTCCCGCTTGGGATATGATTTACATCATGGCAAAGCACTTGGCTTGTTTGTACCAAGGTTTTAGTTGAGTACGTCGAGTCGTGGAAAGTCACGAGTTCTGAAACTATGGATTCTCGATGTTGTGTTACTTGGATTTATAAATTACCTATGATTTTCTCAACTCATAATCTTAATTGTCTAAACTTTTTTTTAATGGCAATTAGATTATCTCTTAATATTTTCTTAATCACCTCCTTAATCACAAGAGACAAAACCACCAAATCTCCCACAATCCTTCCCAAAAATCCTTTTCCAACAACCTCTTACATAATCCCTTACAACTCTTACACACTCAGACTTTTTGACTCACACATTCTCCCACACAAGATTCTCCCCCTCTTTATACATTCCCTATACATCTTTCTCATACACCAATACATACACTTCCCTATACACACATACACTCTTTTCTACACACTCGTTTATATTCAAAATACACACACTTCACTCGCATACCTCTCTTCGCACACACAAGGCTCCCCATCACTTCAATCTTACATATTCCTTACATATACAACTCACTCTCTATACACATCCCATCCTTACAACACATACCTTTTACTCCCAATATGTTTACACACACTACTCACAACCATCCCATTCTCTACACACACTAGGCTCCCCATCACATCCAACTCTTACATATTCTCTTACACATTCTTACACCTCCAACAAACTTTATTTTCAAAATACACACACTACTCACAACCATCTCATTCTCTACACACACTAGGCTCCCCATCACATCCCTTCTTACATATTCCCTTACACACATCACATCCCTTCACTCTTACACTATCCAATCTTTATTCCCTTACACACTTACACAATCCAACTCATACCATATATTCCTTACACCCTTTCACATCCCAAACCTTTCTCTCCAAGAAAAGGAATATACCTTTGGATATTCTTTCTTAACCCAACCATGGTTCTTCTAACCCAACTATGGTTAGTTCTCTACATTTAACCTTGGTTAACTCTTAACCACAAAAGGATGGAATATTCCCTTTGATATACCCTTTAACCTAACCATGGTTTACTCTCTACGCACTCTTCTAACCTAACCATGGTTACTTCTTAACCTAACCTCTCACACTCTTCCCTATAGAGGAATATCCCGTGGGATATTCTCTTCTCTATTATGCCATGTGAGGAATACCCATTCTAGCCCTACCCAATTATCTCTTCTTCTTTCTATATTTGATAATTGGTTTTCTAATAAACACTTCACAAAAATATTTTCCAAATTGACTATTTGAGTTGGTAAACCTTAGATTGTTTAACGTTAAGGTTTAGTGTGAAGTACAATTGAGGGTTTAGCAAGGTTAGGTATTTACAAGACCAAAACTCAACATTTGGGAAAAATGTTACAGAGCCTCTGGCGCGTTACCCACGAGTTGACGCGTGGGCAACGCTCCGGGCTCGGTAAATTTTTCCCAAGTTGGGTTTTTGCCTATAGATACCCCACCTTGGCTCTTGTATTCCTCACCCCTTGCCATTATTCTTTCTCTCTACATTCTTTCTCTCTAATCCTCTAATTCTCTTTTGTGTTCTTAGTAAAACACACTAACATCTTTTGAAAGAACACATCTCATTGCAAGGGAAGAATCTTAAGAACTTAATCCACTCTTGTGATTGTGTCGAGGGTCTTCTTATCTTTACCCTTTCTACTACAATCGAGTCTCTAGGTTAGGTTAGGGCTTGGTTGATAAAACATTCATTTATTCAATTGTTTGTAAGGGAAGTCTCGTGTCTTGGTGACCAAGCCTAGATCATTGGGGATCTAGTTAGGGTTTGATACATCCAGAGAGAAGTCTTGGTAGTGGTCTTGGTGACCCTTAGGTGAATTTGAATCACGAGATTCTTTAGGGTGGTTTCTGAGGGCGGAATACCGTTGGGGAGTAACACCTTCTTTGTGAGCATCGATATTGGTGAATATCGGTGGAGTGAATTGTGACGGTTTATAGTCCACCGAAAGGATTATACTAGAGTGAATAGTATAGTGTTGTGGATTCGCAACTGGACGTACGGATGGTATAAACCCCCATCCCGAACCAGTATATATCGTTGTATTCTTTACTAGCTTCATATACTCGTGGTTCTGATTGTGTTTGTGGTTGTTTATACTTTGACCACTTGGTTGTCTTTGAGGCTTAAAGTTTTTAAACATCCTAAAAGCCTAAGAAACCATATTCACCCCCCCCCCCTCTACGGTTCTACAATTGGTATCAGAGCGGAATACTCAAGTTTTTGAGCGTTAAAACCTTCCCGAGAAGCCATTTTAAGTCAAAAACTTCTTTCTCAAAAATCTAAAATCCTAACCAAGATTTTTGACAAAGTTGAGTATAGATCCATGGCTCAAGAGAACTATGTTGAGGGGTGTTCTATGAAAAGACCATCTTTGCTAGAGACCGATGGGTTTTTCTTTTGGAAAACCCGATTTGAGACCTATGTTAGGTCCAAAGATCTTGACTTGTGGGAGATCATCCAAAATGGCAACTTTGTGTTCATGGTGGAAGACCCCGAAACAAAGTTGTTGATAAAAAAGCCACATTCGGATCTAAATGATGATGAGAGGAGAAAGCTTGGTAAGAATGATGAAGCCAAGATGTTGATCTATAATGCTCTACCTCGAAGGGAGTTCGAGAGAGTCCATGTTTGCAAGACCGCCAAGGAGATTTGGCATTCTCTCATCATTACTCATCAAGGCGATTCACAAGTCAAAGATTGAAAAATCAACTTACTCATCCAACAGTATGATAAGTTCACAATCTCGGATGAAGAAACCATTGACAATGGTTACACAAGGCTCAACGCTATTATCACTAGCCTCGTGGATCTAGATCCTAGCTTCTACAACAAGAACCATGTGAGAAAGTTTCTTCGAGCTCTTTCGGTGAAGTGGCGACCAAAGGTGACGGCCATTGAAGAAGCCAAGAATTTGGTGGAACTTCCTCTTGACGAGCTTATTGGAAACCTCAAGGTATATGAAATGATCCTTGAGAATGACAAGGCAAGTATCAAAGACAAGAAGGAGAAGGTTAAGTCTTTGGCCCTTAAAGCAAAAGTTACTAGTAGCCAAGCTAGTGATGATAGTGATAGTCAAGATGGTAGTGGTGAAGAAGACGATGTTGACGACGAAGAATACAACCTTATGGCTAAGAACTTTCGGAGGTTCTTTAGGAAAGGTGGTAACTTTTGAAGAAGTAATAGGTTTGGTAATCGAGGAAATGGTGGAAGGAACAACTTTGGTGGAAACCGAGGTGTTGACAACAAAGTGGGTGAAAGCTCTAGGCGCTCTCAAGTACGCTACAATTGCTGTGAGAAAGGCCACTTTATGAATGATTGCCCTAAGCCTAAGGTAAACAAAGCTTTCGTAGGCGGTGCATGGAGTGATAGTGAAGAGGAAGACCAACCAACTAATGATGTCAAGTGTCTCATGGCACAAGAAAAACTTGAGGTACATCTAAACCCTTCTACTTCTAACAACAATATAAATATGCTAATAATTTGCAAAAGGAGAATGAGGAACTATTCAAATTTAATGAGGATTTTAGAAAAACGTTTGAAAATATTCTTAAAGAAAAATATATTCTTGAACAAGAACGTATCAAATCCAATGAACAGATTTATGAACTCGAAAGAGAAGTCAAGATTCTAAATCATCATAAAGAGGTGGTTGAACCGTGTAAAGGATGTGAGAAGCTCACAATTGAGGTTAACTCTTTGAATGATAAAGTATCCAAAGTTCAAAAAGAGTCTCTAAATTTTTCAAAATATAAAAAGAGCACTAATGATTTAGATGAAATAATAAGTCGACAAAAAGTGTCCCAAGATAAGGGAGGTCTTGGATTTTCTAAACAAGGAAAAACTACTTCTGAAAGCCTAACGAAACCAATAGTTTTCATAAAACAAAGTCAAAATGAAACTCCAAAAAATTCCAAGTCTGACGTGCCGAGTGATGCATCAACGCGCCATCAGCGCGCCACGACTCTGAGGGAGAATGGAGGTTCGTCAAGCGATGTTGTCAAACCAATTACTCCTCAAACTCCTTTTGTAAACACTCGGGTAAATCAAGCACCCATTTCAAGAAATGAAAACCCCAAACTAAGTCACAACTCGGGTACTCATAATGGACTTGGTTATGCACAACCTCGAGTAAATCATAGACCACTCTTATCTACACCCAATATGAGACCTACTACTTCATATAACCAAAGATCTTCATTTCAAAAAAATTCTAAGAAGAAATTTTTATAATTATAATCAAAGATCGTCTCAATACCAATACAACAATTATCAAAGGAGAGACAACTCCTATTTAAACCAAAGCTTCTTTAGACCACAAACATATCATAGTTATAGACCAAGTTCAAAATAATTTTCAAAACAAACCTTGGTCCTCTTTCTCTAGATTTAGTATTGAGAAACTATGTTTTTTACTCCAAGACCCAAGAATGTTTAACTTGGGCATTATAAATGCTAACCGAAATGGACCCAAGAAACAATGGGTACCAAAAGTATGAGTTGTGTCTTTGTTGTAGGTTTGTCTCAAAAGTGATCTACAACCAGATGAATGGATAGTGGATAGCGGTTGTACTAAACACATGACCGGGAATAGAAGATTCTTCACTTCATACATGGCGTATGACTGCAATCAAGTCATTTTTGGGAGCAAACTTAACGGCAAAATTGTTGGCAAAGGTAATGTCCTTCATGACTCCATAGAAATTACCAATGTTGAGCATGTTAGGGGCTTAATTTTTAATTTGATTAGTGTAAGTCAATTAAGTGATGATGATTGTGAGGTTAAGTTTACTAAAGTAGATTGTACTATTAGTAAAAATGGTATTGTGTTAGCTAAAGGTCATAGAAGGAATAACTTGTACACATGCAAGTTGGGAGATAACTCCAAGCAACACATATGTCTTACATCCATGGTGGATTACTCAATGCTTTGGCATACGAGGTTAGGTTATGCCAACATGAGGTTAGTCCAAAACCTAGCTTCCAACGAGCTAGTAAGGAATTTACCGAAGTTGAGTTTTGAGAGACATTATTGTGATACGTGTCTAGGGAGTCAATGACAAGCAAATAATAGGAGTAAGAATGAAGTGGCAACTAATAGGTTGTTAGAAATATTTCACTTAGATTTGTATGGACCATCTCCAATTCAAAGCTATGGAGGAAACTTCTACACTTTGATGATTGTAGATAATTATTCAAATTACACTTGGGTGTTATTTTTAGAGAATAAGGATGGAGTCTTAAATAAATTTGATATTTTAAGAAAGAAACTTGAAAACCTACTTGATTGTTCTATTGTTTCAATAAAAACAAATCATAGTAGTGATTTTGACAAATTGCAATTTGGAAGCTTTTGTGAACAGCATGGAATATCTTATAACTTATCGGGCCTGTTCACTTCTCAATCGCTTGAGATTGTTGAAAGAACACATCGTAAGTTAAGAAAGATGAGTCGTGCAATGCTTGACAAGCAATCCATCTCACAAAAGTTTTGGTGTCATGCCTTAGATACCGTATGTTATATTTTCAATAGAGTCTACATAAGAAAGGTCATAGATAAAACACCATATGAAATACTTAGGAATAGAAAGCCTTCCTTAGAGTATTTTAGAGTATTTGGTTGTAAAGTATTTATACTAAACACCAAAGAATATCTCACAAAATTCGACCCAAAGTCATATGAGGGTGTGTTCCTAGGATACTCTCAAACTAGCAAAGCATACATAGTGCTTAACAAGAAGACAATGAGGATTGAGGAATCTCTCAATGTAACCTTTGATGAGAGCATGCCTGAGCCTATTTCATCCCCTTCGGTAGAGGATGATGTGATTAATGAACATATAGTTCAAGATCAAGAAAGGTCGCCGTAATTACAAGTTAATGTTTCGGATGAAGGCAATCCTAAGGAATTGAGAGAAGCAAGGGGTCATCTTATACAAAAAGTCATTGGTGACTTGAATAAAAGAACTCTTAGATCACAAAACAAACAAACTTAGGTCTTGGCATGACATTTTCCATTAATCCAAATAATTTTGGGATATGTCTAGATGTTCATGGTGGACATGCATCTTAAGAGAACAATCTTTTAAGACAAAATATAATGTCAAGGAGTTATTTGCAAGTCCTTTAGGTGCTCTTAGAGCTTATGTGCTTTTGTGACTAGGTCTTATGTGAAGGCATGGAAGGAAGTCCGAATATATGTCTTCCAAGAGGAAAGATATGTATCAATTCATTATTCTAACTATGATTGATAATATCCAAGATTCTACATGTCTATACTATGTGCAATAAATAAGAATATTTGACATAAAATATTTTACTAAAAACTTAATCATGTTAAGTATGTCAAATTATCAAGATTAGATAAAATTTTGGATCACAATTCACACTTGTGTTGATAGTTTTATATCTAACTCTACTTGTTCACTTTATGTAGATAATATATATTGCATAACTAAAATGGATGAAGTTATTTAACTTCAAAATGGTGATCTAGTAAGATTTATTATTCAACCATAATTGAGAATTTCATGCATGGCTTAACAAATTATGGTGCATACATGATAAATTATGGGAACTAGCATAAGAATCTAGATTATCCAATCTCTACTAAATACAAATATTCACTCTTTTATCTCTTACTCCACCACATGCCTAGTATCATCTTTGTACATGATATTGATATCTTGACCATCTCTTCAAGCATCTTAGTACAAGAGTTTAATCATAATCATGTAGAACACTTTCATGATTCATACCTACCTCTTCTCTTATTCTCTATATAAATCATCCTAAAACTTGCATCAATTCACATCTCTCTTTCTCTCTTCAAACTTAATCACTAAGAAAGACTTCTTCACTATAAAATGAGCAACTCTTCAAAAAGTGATTACAAGGGAAAATCCATTATGGTGGATGAAGAACCCAATGATGAATAGGAAAACCCATCATGTGATGATAACTTAATTCTTAGAAACTATGTTATGAGATGTTTGTGGAGTGATCCCATATGGTACAAAACGGGGTATCCTCTCCCTCCAAAACTTGATGCTTCAAACAATGACTATGCACGAAGGTGTAGGTGTTATGTGAAGTCCATCAAGATCGAGAATGAGGTCAAGGATCTTCAAGAGGAGTGGAGAGAATTGCACCTTGCATACAAGAACAACTTCATGATGATAGCAAATGTTGTGAAAGATCTTGCAAAGGTTGCGGCTCAAAAGCGCAAGAAGTAAGTATGCTTGGGCAACCTTTGATGAAAGGCATGGGTGATATGGTTAATCATCATGAGAAGGATTAATCATATGCTAGAATAATATGTTGTAATCGTGTGTTTCTATCTTGTATTTGTAGTACTACTTGTTGTATGCTCTTTATGTTATCATGAAATGAAGTTGATTGTGTCTTATATGATTATGTATGCTCATGTTTGTTGCATTACTAATTCCATGCTCAACAAATTGTTATTAGAGTCATATTGTACAAACATATATATTGTTGTGGACTAACCTATGTTGCAAGACTCCAAATAGTAACCTAACCCATTTTGGAACTTTCACATGTGAGGATTTCTTGGTTGTTGCATGTTGTATGTTTTATAGCTAGGCCACCGCAAAGGTGAGGCTCTTGACCCAAGGATCCTCACCTTAAAACAAGGGGGAGCAACGATCTAAGGGGAGCTATGTTCAAGGGGGAGCACGTTCGGGTGTAAATGGAACAAGCTACTTTCCCATTCAAATAGAAGTCCCGCCTTTTTGATTTGACAAAAGGGGGAGAAAGAAAACAATAGTGTGAAGAACTTCCCAAGTAAAAGAAACAAATGCTTCACCAAATTACAAGGCAAGGTCAAGACACAAGCTACACCAAAGGCGCGCTTTGTCTTCGCTACGTTTTGTAATTTTATTTGCTTTCGGATTTTATTTGTCATCATCAAAAAGGGGGAGATTATTGAGGCAACATTATCAAGATCTCCTAATGGTTTAATGATGACAAATAAACCTTCGAAACAAAAAAAAATAACAAACGTTAGCCAAAATTCCCCGACTCCCATACCTGGTGCTGGTACGCTGCCCGTGCATTGACGCGTGGGCGACGCGCCATGCTTCTGTATGGATCGGGATGAATTTTGAAATTTGGCTTTTCGCTTACCCGACAAACGTGGATCTTTCAATACATGTATAAATATGCTATGTGCTTAATTGAGAACACTCGAAACGAGTTTTGGGATTAGAGATATCCAACTTTTAAAATACCCGCTTACGGGAAAACACCAACTCATGTTTTCTAACTCTTGCCTCTAGCCAAGGATTTTCTAAACTTAGGGAGCTTATATACTTCACGTAACATCACGTGAAAGCATCCATATGCTCATATCCCGTGCTTACGTCTTCTCTAATCACGTAACGGGTTTACTCACTTATTGGTCAAACTAAGTCAAAGGTCTCTTTGCGTAAACACATCCTTTTCCGCTTGGGATATGCTTTACATCATGACTAAGCACTTGGCTTGTTTGTACCAAGGTGTTAGTTGAGTACGTCGAGTCGTGGAAAGTCACGAGTTATGAAACAATGGATTCTCGACGTTTTTATACTTGGATTTATAAGTAACCTATGATTCTCTCAACTCATAATTTTAATTGTCTAAAATTTTATTTTTAATGACAATTAGATTATATCTTAATCTTTTCTTAATCAACTCCTTAATCACAAGAGACAAAGCCACCAAATCTCCCACAATCCTTCTCAAAAATACTTTTCCAACAAACTCTTACATATTCTCTTACACACTCATACTTTTTGACTCACACATTCTCCCTCAAAAGATTCTCCCCTCTTTATACATTCCCTATACATCTTTCTCATACACCAATACATACACTTCCCTATACACACATACACTCTTTTCTACACACACATTTATTTTCAAAATACACACACTTCACTCACATACCTCTCTTCACACACACAAGGCTCCCCATCACTTCAATCTTACACATTCCTTACATATATAACTCACTCTCTATACACATCCCATCCTTACAACACATACCTTATACTCCCAATACATTTACATTCAAATTTACACACACTACTTACAACCATCCCATTCTCTACACACACTAGGATCCCCATCACATCTAACTCTTACACATTCTTACACCTCAACCAAACTTTATTTTCAAAATAGACACACTACTCACACCCATCTCATTCTCTACACACACTAGGCTCCCCATCACATCCCTTCTTACATATTCCCTTACACACATCACATCCTTTCACTCTTACACTATCCAATCTTTATTCCCTTTGATATACCCTTTAACCTAACCATGGTTTACTCTCTACACACTCTTCTAACCTAACCATGGTTACTTCTTAACCTAACCTCTCATACTCTTCCCTATAGAAGAATATCACATGGCATATTCTCTTCTCTATTATGCCATGTGAGGAATACCCATTCTACCCCAACCCAATTATCTCTTCTTCTTTCTATCTTTGATAATTGGTTTTCTAATAAACACTTCACAAAAATATTCTCTAAATTGGCTATTTGAGTTAGTAAACCTTAAATTGATTAATGTTAAGATTTTATGTGAAGTACAATTAGGGGTTTAGCAAAGGTTAGGTATTTACAAGACCAAAACACAAAATTTGGGAAAAATGTTACAGAGCCTCTGGAGCGTTACCCACGCGTTGACACGTGGGCAACGCTCCGGGCTCGGTAAATTTTTCCCAAGTTGGGTTTTTGCCTATAAATACCCCACCTTGGCTCTTGTATTCCTCACCCCCTTGCCATTATTCTTTCTCTCTACATTCTTTCTCTCTAATCCTCTCTTGTGTTCTTAGTAAAACACACTAACATCTTTTGAAAGAACACATCTTATTGCAAAGGAAGAATCTCAAGAACTTAATCTACTCTTGTGATTGTGTCGAGGGTCTTCTTATCTTTACGCTTTCTACTACAATCGAGTCTCTAGGTTAGGTTAGGGCTTGGTTGATAAAACATTTATTCATTCAATTATTTGTAAGGGAAGTCTTGTGTCTTGGTGACCAAGCCTAGATCATTGGGTATCTAGTTGGGGTTTGATACTTCCGGTGGGAAGTCTTGGTAGTGGTCTTGGTGACCCTTTGGTGAAGTCAAATCACGAGATTCTTTAGGGTGGTTTCCAAGGGCGGAATACTGTTGGGGAGTAACTCCTTCTTTGTGAGCATCTATATTGGTGAATATTGGTGGAGTGAATTGTAACGGTTTATAGTCCACCGAACTGATTATACTAGAGTGAATAGTATAGTGTCGTGGATTCGCATTTGGACGTACGGATGGCATAAACCCCCCATTCCGAACCAGTATATATCGTTGTGTTCTTTACTAGCTTCATATACTCGTGGTTGTGATTGTGTTTGTGGTTGTTTATACTTAGATCACTTGGTTGTCTTTGAGGCTTAAAGTTTTTAAACGTCCTAAAAGCCTAAGAAACCATATTCACCCCCCCCCCCCTCTACGTTTCTACATTCATTACTCCCTAGTTATCTTTTATTGATTAGTTGATTTGTCACAATTACGTGGATGAAGGGTTACATTCCTTAATACCATTCGTGGGGCCATGTACGATCTTCCCCAACTCTATAAGCTTCTATCTCTTACTATAACGACACGTTTAATATCCTATCATGGCCTTATTAATAGTTACTTATGCATTTAATACAACCAATAAAACCGTAGTACACATCCGATTATATTTCTTAAGACGTTCAAGAAAGTTACCGTATAGGAGATTAGCCGGTTTTCTTAAGCCTAACGCTAAAATCAATCACCCACAACAATCAATGACAAACCAACAATCAATAATCAATAACTAGGTTTCATTAGATCTAAGTAAATACAAATAAACCTAAGCTAGCATGTTAATAGAAAGAAAAGCATAAAGATAATCAAACAACACATAGACATATTGAATGATTAATGGATAACTTATCTTCAATTAAACATGGATGAAAGAAGGGGTTTGAAACCCTTACAAAGGCTATAAAATCATCTAGGGTTTGTTGCACACAAGTTCCTCCCCTAATGAATGAAAAATCCAAAAATATATATAGAAAATACAAGCTGACGACATCACCTTTTGGGTTGTGACACCGTCAAGTCGCCGCCATACAACTTCTCGGATTGCCTAGATCTACTCTTGACGTCGTTTGGTTAAAAGGGTTCTGGCGCGTCTCTCTTTAAGTTAAAACGTGACGGCCTTTGCGTTTTATAACGTGACACCGTCACGTGTAATCTTCCAAATCTCTTTCTGGCGCGACAAGTGTAAAGCAATTATTCACCTCTTGATCTTCATATGATGGCGTCACTTTGTGACACTTGACGCCGTCAGGTACTATTTCCAGCTGGGATTATTGACTTTGTCATTTTCTTCACTTTATGCTCCAAAAAACGTACAAAATGCTCCATTTTCCAGAATTCTTCTCCAAAGTACCTAAATTGACAAAAGAAACGATTTGATGTAATATTAAATCATAAAATCACAATTTAGGGCTTAAATGACCCTCTAAAAGCGTAACATATTTCTCCTTATCATGCATTATCCGAATATCATTGTAACTGGACAAGATGATGCTATGCGAAAAGCAATTGTAGCTGAGCTTCCTGGTTCTAAGCTCCATCTTTTTCATAAATTAGAAGTTATGTATCTCTTGTGATAAATAGTTGGAATTGATTTTTATGATGTCTATGTGAGTTTATCGAATATTTGTCATTTTATCACTTGTGATAAAGCATGAAAATGATGAAATGTTTACATCATGTATGTATCTACTTGTTTTTACTTGTTTCTGACATGTATCACTTGTGATATTATTCTTTAATTGATATATATGTTGACTTTTTTTTGCCGAATCATTATGTTACTCAAAAGCAATGCTTAATTAATCCTTTTCTTGTTTGATTTTGAGAATATGTCAAGTTTTTATTTTGATAGTTTTCTTCATGAAATCAACAGTATTTTTAATTGACTTTTCATTAATATCACTTGTGATACTCTAATAAAATTACCAAAAGAAGGTTATGTTCAGATAAACCAAAAGTATTGTTTGCAACTGAATAGAAATTACCATTGTTTACAATTTAAGCAGCAAGAGAAAATTACAATTTAAGTAGCAAAAGAAAATTACTAATTGATGCTTTTGTCTTTTTATTTTCTACAACTTTGTTCTTGTCATATTTATGAGCATCCCCTCCTTTTGTCTTCTTTCCCACTTCATTCTTTTTAATTTGTAGCCTCTTTTTCTTCATTCCTCTTCTTCTTTTTCAACAACCATTTTTGCTTTCTTATATACAGTCTTTGTTGTCAGTTCAATAGTTACTGTTGGTGGTTGTAGATCCTATTATATCACAGGTGATATCACAGATGTTTCTTCATTATTTGTTGGTGGTGTTTCTGTTTTTGTTCTTGGTGTGTTTTATAAGCTTAAATGTCTAGCAGCGGATTTTGTTAATTTGCTTGGTATTGTAAGTGTTGTCGGTGATGATGTTGTTTCTTTGTTCACTTCTTCAGTTTGACTTGGTCGTTTTTTTCGTGAAGGTCTTTTTCCTATCACCTTCAACCCCTGCTTTTTTGCTTCTTTTTTTCTTGATAGTTCTCAGCTTTATATTCAAATCTGCATAAAATATATACCATGTTAGTGTATGAATAGTTCATTGTTTTTTAATATCATACGTGATATATATACTGAATAAGTATACGTCATCAAATATCACAGGTGATATACTACCAACAAGCAATCATTACAATTGTTGCATCACAGGTGATATACTACCAATAAGCAATCATTACAACTGTTGTATCACAGGTGATATACTAAAAATAAGTAATCGTTGCAACTATTGAATCAGATGTGATATACCACCAATAAGCAATCGTTGTAACTATTGTATCACAGATGATATACTATCAATAAGCAATCATTGCAACTATTGAATCACATGTGATATACTACCAACTAATACTAGAGTCAAATACCGCTATTAAACATATCGAAGCATGCCCAATCTATCCATTATGCACATATATCTACCACAAATCTAACAAAAGCATGTTATAGTCACAATATTTATTTTAGCTTGTTAAGTCTCTCATATTATCACATTAATCATCTAACTTTCACAACAATCCCTCAATAACCTGCTAAAATTTACAAAACAGCAAAGTGTTCATACTGTAGAATAAATATCCATGTTTTTAAGGATATCATTATAACATTCTACTGTAACACCCCCAAAATTTGGTACAGCGAAAGACTCAACAAGCTTTCGGGGTGCTACGTGGATTGGTATCCATTCAAAGTCACGAAAGAACGAGATAAAGTAAACATAAGTAAACCACAACCAAAACGGGGTTTTAAAGTTTACATTCATCCCAAATTTATCCAAGTAAGGCCCAAAAGTAATAAAAGTAGGTCCAACATTACATATCAGAGTTTTTAGAAAAATAGATCCTTAACCTTATTGCCAAACCAATCCTCCAATCCAAGCATCCAAGTTCATCACTTAATTACCTGAGAAAACGTGCTAAAAGTCAGCTTTCGCTGGTGAGATTATAGGTTTATATTCGTAATTCAATCAAGTGGACATATACGCAAAACGCTTGCTAGCTAGACTAAGCCTCAATCCTCAACGCAAAATCCTATTGGTGCACACTATAGTTCATCCAAAATCCTCAAATAAGCCATTCTCATAATCCAACCATATTTAGTCCACACGCGATGGTTCACTATATGAGTAGGGTTGATGTAACTCATCTAACCAAATCTAGTCCACACGCGATGGTTCACTATGTGACTAAGGTTGATGCAACATTCGTCTAACCATATTTAGTCCGCACGCGATGATTCACTATGTGACTAAGGTTGACGTAACATCCTAGTTCCATAAGCATAGCAAGTTTTGAAAAACAAAAGCGATAATAGTCCACATAAAATAATTTGCACGTTTCTCACCCCAAGTATTGAAAACAAAGTTCAAGAGTAAAAGTGGGGCTATGACTCACCTCAAGTCTAGAAATCAGCAAGAAGAAATCGGTAGAAGTAAGATGTATCACAACTCAAAAGACAGCAACTACGGACTCGGCACTTCCTAACAATATAAACTCTTTTCAGAATTATTTCCTCAAAATCAAATATTCCCAATCCCGAACGTATTCCATTTTACTTTTCGAAAATCCATTTCTCGTATTATTCTCGTATTAGTATTTTGGCGTTTGGTATCCATGCGGGTGGAGGGTCGACACAACGCAAAAACAAGAAATCACGAACAAAAGAAATAATAATAACCATCTACGGGTCTAATATTAGACCAATATATCATTTAAATAAAACATCAAAGTTTACTAAATCCGTCGACTTGGTAATCCTCCATTTTTATTTACTTAATATATCACTCCAAGATTATACCCAACTTAAGTCACATAGCACATAGAACACTATATGGTAAGTATCTAAGTCTAATAGACTCCCTAAATATATCGTCAAACTTACCAAACTCGTCAATTTGGTAAATCTCACGAGATATTTAGTAATCCATTATTCCTGTACACTTACCACAACCTATGGGCGTCGTAGGATATAACACCCATTAATATTTTTGATGCGTGGGAATCGCAACAGGCTTTACCTCTCGAGGGATCTCGAGAAGCTTACAACCCCCACCAGGCAGTGTACCTGATCGTTGTAGTATAGTATAGTGACAAGTACCGGGGGATTGATCGTTCAGCTTAGGAATAGTGTCGCTAGGATTAGAAAGCCTAAATACTAGTTCTAAAGGTGAGAGATGATTATTTTTGTGTTTTTATATTTTATGGAAAGCAAATTAAAATCTCGGGTTTGAAGGATTTGGGCGGAATTAGTTGCTAATCAACTAACCCAATACTAAGATACAATCAAAATAAAATACTAGAAATGAAAATAAACTAATTTATACTAAGGTTATGAGCAGTAATTGGAGAAAATGTGTTTACTTAGATTTCACTACTCCCTAGATATCTTTTACACGTTAATTACTTGTTATAATTGCATGGATGACGGATCGTATTCCATAATACCATTCATGGGGTGGCACACATAACTCCCCAATTCTATGAGCTCTTATCTCCTCCTACACCATGCCCAGCACAACTATAGGGATTGTAAACAGTGGCTCATGCATTAAATACAACCAATAGACCTAGTGTGCGTTGGTTCATGTTTCTTAAGACGTTCAAAAATGTTACCAATTGGAGATCTGCCAGTTTTCTTAAGCCTAATATATAAATCATTCATCCAAGACAAGAATAAACAAGTAATCAACACATAATCAATATCTAAGTTTCATTAGATCTAAGCAAACACAAGATAGATCTAGCCTAGCATGATAGAATTAAGACAAGAACAAGATATAGACAACCAACACATAGACATATTGATTGAATTAGAAGAACACTTATCTTGATTAATCATGCAAGGTATCAAGGGGTTGGAACCCTTGAAAAACCTGTAAAGTTACACCAAAATCGTACTTAGGGTTTCTCCCAAAACTTCTCTCTTTGAATGTGAAAAATTAGAAAACTATATATAGGAAAAGGGGTCTGACGGCGTCAAGACCAAATAGGTGACGCCGTCACCTCGCCGCCAAAACAATCCTCGGACTGCCTAGATCTACATTTGACGCCGTCAAGAACAATTCATTTCCAGGCCGTCATGACTTTTACTCTTGACGCCCTACCTTCATGACGCCGTCAAAACTCTTCTGGGTCGTCATGGAATTTTACTCTTGACGCCGTCAGGGAACTACTCTTGACGCCGTCATGCACTGTTCCCAGCATGGAAAATTAAGACTTTGGCGTTTTCTTCACTTTTATGCTCCAAAAACGTCCGAATTGCTTCCTTTTCCAGATTTCACTCCCAAAGTACCTAAAATCACAAAAGGAACGATTTAGGGTAATATTTGATCAAATAAATTCGAATTCGGGCTTAAATGACCCCCTAAAAATGGATCATTTTTCGCCTCATCATATACCCTTACACTTGAGATTTGCTTGTCCTCAAGCAAATGCGCTTTTATTCTAGTCAAAATACAAGTTAGGGGTCATTTAACACTAATATAAAAGTAATTACAACAAATAATCGTTCCACTAAAGACCAATAGACAAACACGGAGGTCATACACAGGCACCTCACAAATAGTGTTTAGATACTCACATCTCTCGGGTGTAATAAAGTATAAATTACAATATGGAAATGGAAAACATCTCTCACTACCTGTCATAGCAAAATAGATTACCATAGGCTTGGGAAAGGATCAAACCTCCAGCACATGGCGTAAGCACCTAGGATAAACTATCAAAGAGGTCTTTTCAAGGGTTGTAACGTTAGGTGTAGGGATATGAAATACACTGTTTTGTTGGATAAAGGAAGTTTTACTGGTGGCGAGTTAACAATCTTGGTTAATTACATGTACAATGTGGCGTTGCTAAGCCAAGACTAGACTCGACTTAAGCTAATAAATCAAAAAGAACAAAAACATAAAATGAACATAGAATAAAAAGGGATGGTAGTCCGTATGTTTTTTCTCTTTTCTATTTTTTCTTTTTTTTTCTTTTTTTTTTTTCTTGATTTTTTCGATTTTTTTTTTTTTTTTGTGCATACACTCTTACCCTACCATCCAAAATAATACATCATAGGGAATGAACATTCCCCTTACACTTGAATCTTTACATACTTTACATTAAACTAATCTAATGACTCGAATTAAGAAAATCAAAACACTTGGAGCACTTTTAAGATTAACGTACATATGGGGGTAATAAATGATGTTCTTCCCCATTACTCCATAAAATAAGTACTTACCCATGAGTCCCGATCGTCCCAAAACAATATGTACAAGGATATGACACGACTTAGCAACCATGTAATCAATTAGAAAGTTAACTTAGGGTTTAACAAATAACAATAATGCACTAAAAATGAGCGCATACACGGAAGGCTAAGGCGATTTGGTTGTACATTTAAGTGGGGTGTAACAAATTCTTCCTTTAAGTAAAATGCTTAAAGTTAGAAACGAAAAGATAGGCTCGGAGGGGTGTACTAGGGGTTTCGTGTACTAAAAATGAGTACAACGCTAAGGGTGTGGGAAAAATTAGTTGACTTAACTAGCCAAGTAATATGACTTAAATGGTCAAGTAATTATGATACGGGTTTAACACAAGGGTGATCCTAATGCCTCTTATCATGTAGTAAATCCTACCACACGAATGTAGTCTCACTAGCGGTCTCGGGATGCATCACTAACGCAAGTTCTAGAATCTAAATGCTACCGGTACACTCATAAGCACTAATAGTAAATGCTTTTCCTATCAAATCTAAAGGCGAACCTCACATATTTGGGTGGAAAATTTTTCTGAATATACTGTTATGTGCTAGTCATACAATCTCCTATCCATGAGACGCTTGCTATGGCTAAAGTTTCACTCCTAAATGTTGTAAAAAAATTTAAATTTGGCGCTAAAATTGCACTAACAAGTATTTCTCATAGTTTTATTACACATCTACCATTAGACAAAACAAACTCAAGCGAAAGTGCATATGTAAGGTATCATCTTTTTACCCTCCCCTTACACTTAAGATGAACATTGTCCCCAATGTTCAAGTAAAGAATGTGAAAGTTAAAAAGTAAAAAGAATGAAATCAAATACTCCCCTGATTCGCTCGGTATGGATAATAGGATGGCCAGGTTAAATCTTCCTCCAAGAAAATGAACAATCAAAGCTTCCCTTCCAGAATATAAATCATCTTCTTGTCATACATAACCTGTAAAACCTGACAAAATAGACAAGACAACCTCGCATAAAATCGGCGGCATCCTATATAAGTTACTAAATCCTAGAAAACAAGATAAGATATAATGCTTGTGGAATGAAGTTTGCAGATCTCCTGGAGATTATAAAACTTAATAATTCACAAAAACCATAAGACTCCGTTAGAAAAACAAAACCGGTAAAATTTCCAGATTTTTACTCCTGACGCCGTCAAGAGTAAACCCCTGACGCCGTCAGAAGTAACCTGCAGAAATTCTTATGTTAAGTTTCCGGAAAATTTCTGGAAAAACTTGGTCCTACTTCCTGGAAAATCCTGCAAAACTTCATTATGACTCAATACAAGCATTTGACTCTAATAGATACGAATATACATGTTCATTTAATATTGTGGAGAATCATGATCGGTTTGTTTCTTAAAAAATATTTGGGGTTTCCTCTTACACTTATCTTTTGCAAAAATACTTTTAGGTGGAGTTAAGACTAAGCCAAAACAACAAAGTAAAGTATTTCCACTATTTAGTTTAGAAACATGATCTACCAACAATAAAAATAAAGCATGCATACGGAAGCAAATAACAAACAAACAAATAAAATCACACAAAACATGGGTTGCCTCCCAAGAAGCGCTTATCTTTATTTACGAGTCTTGTAGCTAGACTCAAGGTCATGGGTTACTATGTGACACGGGTGAGTTCCTCGTTGAGGACATCTTTGGGATCAAACTTAGGTTTCAACTTCCTATCGGTTTCCTTAGTATGGTATGACCTTTCAAACTTTTCTCCATCCGGATCATACAAAGTCATTCTAATATGCCATGACCCGTCACCTTCTTTAGGTGGCTTGTCCCACCTCCATTTACACTTATCTCCTTCTCTTTTCCATTTATTCCTTTCTATGTTGATAGGCATTACGCTTAATAACTCAATCATCTTCCTAAAGACTAAGGGGTCCTCAAAGGGGTCTAGCTCTTCATCTCTAGCTATGAGTTGTTCTACCGAATGTGTCTTTTCAACAAAATCTTTTTCTAGATAGAATGGGCATTGAGGTCCTATAAAGTTCCTTTCTATCCAAGGTCCATATCTAGACGGTCTCCTATTCATCTCTACCCAATGCGGTGTCGGTTCATCATCACAATCATAACTATGCTTCTTTACATCGTACACCGAACAAGTATCGCCTTCACCTACCGTTATCTTGGATTCCTTGCAATCTATCATGGCACTAGCGGTTGCTAAAAATCCTCTTCCTACCAACAATGGGCATGTAGTGTCACTAACCATGTCTAGGACGTGAAAATCCGCTAATATAGTTAACTTTCCTACGTGAACAACTACATCCTTAATCATTCCAACCGGGTGGGCAATACTCCCATCCGCTAGCCCTATCAATACCTCCGTTTCCTCTAACTTCCCTAGCTTAAGAGCGGTGAATAAGGATAAGGGAATCAAGTTGAGGCTTGACCCTAAATCGGCTAGTGTGTCGAAAGCTTTGGATCTTCCTATCTTACAAGGCAAAACAAATATGCCCGGATCATCAAGCTTTTTAGGCAACTTGTTTTGAACGAAGACGGTCCCATTTTTACCTAGCTTACACTTCTCATATTTTTCTAGGAGGGCACTATAGTAAGGAGCACGCGCTAAGACATCAATGACGGGGCATTCAAGGTGAAGTTCTTTGAATTCATCGTCAAGGTCTTGCGTAAGAGGTGTTTCAACTATGCTTTTGACCGGCTCTATAGTGGGTGTTTTATTTGATTGTTCCTTTTGGAGAACTTGGTTTTGTTTGAAACACGTGCTCGTTGATTTAACCGAGTAGTATTGTGGACACGAAGTGGGTGACAAAACTGAGGATATGGAATTAATGGTTAGTTTCGGATTCTTGACCGTGTCGCTTGGGAGTGCTCCCATTTCTCGGTCATTGAGAACTTTCAACAATGCATCAATTCTAGTGGTCATCTCGCTTTGCTTTTGTTTGAAATCGGCTTCAAACTTAGATATGCGAGCTTCTTGAGATGCCATAAACTTTGACATCAATCCTTCAAGATTGTTGGTACTACCATAGTTGTTAGAAGGATTGTTGTTGAAAGTACGGTTGGATGGTGGACCGTTTGGTTGGTAACGATTTGGTGGGTTGGATGAATTGGGTTGATTTTGTTTCCACCTAAGGTTTGGGTGATTTTTCCATGAGGGGTTGTATGAATCACCGTAAGTGTTTGGCTCGGGCTTGAAAGTGTACCACTTATCTCCCACTTTGTCGGTACACGTGGATGCGTAGTCCGCAAAAGCTGTTCCGGGGAGTTCCACACAATCACGAGTGTCGTGGGGACCACTACATAATTCGCATGAAGAAGTGATTTTGTTCACTTGACTTGAAGGCTTAGGAGCTTCGTAAGATTTCATGAGAAACTTGACTTGGTCCTCAAGTTCCATGATCCTACGGTCGGGAGTGCTAGAATTGTTCGAAGGCAAAGATATTGCCTTGACCGTTTTGTTCAAATCACGGGGATCATTCCAACTTTCGTTGTCATAGAGAGCAAGATCTTCTATGAGTTCCCATGATTGTTCCGCAATAAGATAACGTAGTTTACCACCGGCTGATTGGTCAATGGCTCGCCTCGTGGAGATGTCGATATGGTCATAAAAAATTTGGACTTGGAGCCAAAGATCTATGCCATGATGAGGGACTTTTTGGAGTAAGTCCTTGAAACGAGTCCATGCTTCATAAAGAGATTCATTTTGACGTTGTTGGAACATCAAGATGTCATTTCTAAGCTTAGTAGTTCTCCCCGGTGGGAAAAATTGAGCAAGGAAACGAGTGGTGAGATCATCCCATGTGGTGATGGATCCCGCGGGTAAACGCTCAAGCCATTGACTAGCTTGATCCCGTAGAGAGAATTGGAATAGGCGTAAACGGGTAGTCTCTCTAGTTTCAACACCTAGGTCTATGGAATCTACGATTTTGAGAAAGTCCTTAAGATGTTGGTTTGGATCTTCGGAACGAAGTCCATGGAATGCACATCCGCTTTGCACCAACCGGATGGTGTCGGATCGCAAGGGGGTCACATTGGCTCCGGTGAGCTCAATGGTGTTTCGGTAGCCTTGATGGCTAGGTTGGGAATACTCTCCTAAGGTTCGGGGCCTAAGGGGTTCTAGTGGTGGGTTTTGCTGTGGTGGGATGACGGGTTCAAAGATGTTACCACCTTCCATGATGTCGGATGGTAAAGAGTTACGAACAAAAGCACAAAGAAATGAGATAGACTAAAGAAGACCTAAAAATAAAAATAAAATCTTACTAGCAAGGAATCTAGCAAGTAGACCTAATAAAAAGAAATTCTAACCTAGACAATAACTATTCCCCGGGCTGCGGCGCCAAAAACTTGATGCGTGGGAATCGCAACAGGCTTTACCTCTCGAGGGATCTTGAGATGCTTACAACCCCCACCAGGCAGTGTACCTGATCGTTGTAGTATAGTATAGTGACAAGTACCGGGGGATTGATCGTTCAGCTTAGGAATAGTGTCGCTAGGATTAGAAAGCCTAAATACTAGTTCTAAAGGTGAGAGATGATTATTTTTGTGTTTTTATATTTTATGGAAAGCAAATTAAAATCTCGGGTTTGAAGGATTTGGGCAGAATTAGTTGCTAATCAACTAACCCAATACTAAGATGCAATCAAAATAAAATACTAGAAATGAAAATAAACTAATTTATACTAAGGTTGTGAGCAGTAATTGGAGAAAATGTGTTTACTTAGATTTCACTACTCCCTAGATATCTTTTACACGTTAATTACTTGTTATAATTGCATGGATAACGGATCGTATTCCTTAATACCATTCATGGGGTGGCACACATAACTCCCCAATTCTATGAGCTCTTATCTCCTCCTACACCATGCCCAGCACAACTATAGGGATTGTAAACAGTGGCTCATGCATTAAATACAACCAATAAAGACCTAGTGCGCGTTGGTTCATGTTTCTTAAGACGTTCAAGCATGTTACCAATTGGATATCTGCCAGTTTTCTTAAGCCTAACATATAAATCATTCATCCAAGACAAGAATAAACAAGTAATCAACACATAATCAATATCTAAGTTTCATTAGATCTAAGCAAACACATGATAGATCTAGCCTAGCATGATAGAATTAAGACAAGAACAAGATATAGACAACCAACACATAGACATATTGATTGAATTAGAAGAACACTTATCTTGATTAATCATGCAAGGTATCAACGGGTTGGAACCCTTGAAAAACCTGTAAAGTTACACCAAAATCGTACTTAGGGTTTCTCCCAAAACTTCTCTCTTTGAATGTGAAAAATTAGAAAACTATATATAGGAAAAGGGGTCTGACGGCGTCAAGACCAAATAGGTGACGCCGTCACCTCGCCGCCAAAACAATCCTCAGACTGCCTAGATCTACATTTGACGCCGTCAAGAACAATTCATTTCCAGGCCGTCATGACTTTTACTCTTGACGCCCTACCTTCATGACGCCGTCAAAACTCTTCTGGGTCGTCATGGAATTTTACTCTTGATGCCGTCAGGGAACTACTCTTGACGCCGTCATGCACTGTTCCCAGCATGGAAAATTAAGACTTTGGCGTTTTCTTCACTTTTATGCTCCAAAAACGTCCGAATTGCTTCTTTTTCCAGATTTCACTCCCAAAGTACCTAAAATCACAAAAGGAACGATTTAGGGCAATATTTGATCAAATAAATTCGAATTCGGGGCTTAAATGACCCCCTAAAAATGGATCATTTTTCGCCTCATCAATTTTCTTTCTATACAACCAAGTAGGTCCTATTTAATCCGTCGATCAAATAAGTTACTGATACGTGGGAATCGCACCAGGCTTTACCTCTCAAGGGATCTTGAGAAGCTTACAACCCCCACCAGGCAGTGTACCTGATCGTTGTAGTATAGTATAGTGACAAGTACCGGGGGATTGATCGTTCAGCTAGGAATAGTGTCGCTAGGATTAGAAAACCTAAATACTAGTTCTAAAGATGAGGGATGATTATTTTTATATTTTTATATTTTTTAGAAAGCAAGTAAAAATCTCGGGTTTTGAAGGATTTGGGCGGAATTAGTTGCTAGTCAACTAACCCAATACTAAAGATGCAATCAAAATAAAATACTAGAAATGAAAATAAACTAAATTAACTAAGGTTGTGAGCAATAAGTGGAGAAGTTGTGTTTACTTAGATTTCACTACTCCCTAGATATCTTTTACACGTTAATTACTTGTTATAGTTGCGTGGATGACGGATTGTATTCCTTAATACCATTCATGGGGTGGCGCACTTAATTCCCCAATCCTATGAGTGCCTACTTCACTCCTATGTCGAGCCGGCTAAGAAGCTCCTAACATGGGATCATTAGAATTTACTCATGCATTAAATACAACCAATAAAACCTAGTGCACGTCAGTTCATGTTTCCTAAGACGTTCAAGCATGTTACCATTTGGAGATCTGCCAGTTTTCTTAAGCCTAACATCGAAATCATTCATCCAATACAACCATAAACAAGTAATCAACACATAATTAACATCTAGGTTTCATTAGATCCAAGCAAACACAAGATAGATCTAGCCTAGCATGATGGAATTAAGACAAGAACAAGATATAGACAACCAACACATAGACATATTGATTGAATTGAAAGAATACTTATCTCAATTACACATGAAAGGGTTCAAGGGCTGAAAACCCTTGAAAAACCTGTAAAATTCGTACTAAGTTCGGCCTTAGGGTTTCTCCAAAACTTCTCTCTTTTTGAATGAAAATTAGAAAACTATATATAGGAAATTGAGTCTGACGGCGTCAAGACCAAATTGGTGACGCCGTCATCTCGCCGCCAAAATACTTCTCGGACTGCCTTGATCTACTTTTGACGCCGTCACGTTATAGCATTTTCTAGGCCGTCACGTATTTTACTCTTGACGCTCTACCTCGTGACGCCTTCAATTCTGTACTGGGCCATCATGAAAATTACTCTTGACGCCGTCAGGATTTTCTTCTTGACACCGTCACCTACTGTTCCCAGCAAGGAAAATTAAGACTTTGGCGTTTTCTTCACTTTTATGCTCCAAAAACGTCCGAATTGCTTCCTTTTCCATATTTCTCTCCCAAAGTACCTAAAATCACAAAAGGAACGATTTAGGGCAATATTTGATCAAATAAATTCAATTCCGGGCTTAAATGACCCCCTAAAAGTGGTTCATTTTTCGCCTCATCATATACCCTTACACTTGAGATTTGCTTGTCCTCAAGCAAATACGCTTTTATTCTAATCAAAATACAAGTTAGGGGTCATTTAACACTAATATAAAAGTAATTACAACAAATAATCGTTCCACTAAAGACCAAAGACAAGCACGGAGGTCATACACTAGCACCTCATAAATAGTGTTTAGATACTCACATCTCTCGGGTGTAATAAAGTATAAATTACAATATGGAAACGAAAGATATCTCTCACTACCTGTCATAGCAAAATAGATTACCATAGGCTTGGGAAAGGATCAAACCTCCACCACATGGCGTAAGCACCTAGGATAAACTATCAAAGAGGTCTTTTAAAGGGTTGTAACGTTAGGTGTAGGGATATGAAATACACGGTTTTGTTGGATAAAGGAAGTTTTTACTGGTGGCGAGTTAACAATCTTGGTTAATTACATGTACAATATGGCGTTGCTAAGCCAAGACTAGACTCGACTTAAGCTAACAAATGAAAAATAATAAAAACATAAAATAAACATATAATGAAAAGGGATGGTAGTCCGTATGTTTTTTCTCTTTTTTCTTTTTCTATTTTTTTTTTTTTTCTTGATTTTTCGATTATTTTTTTTTTTTTTTTTTGTGCATACACTCTTACCCTACCATCCAAAATAATACATCATAGGGAATGAACATTTCCCTTACACTTGAATCTTTACATACTTTACAACAAACTATTCTAATGACTCGAATTAAGAAAATCAAAACACTTGGAGTACTTTTAAGATTAACGCACATACGGGGGTAATATATGATGTTCTTCCCCATTACTCCATAAAATAAGTACTTTACCCATGAGTCCCAATCGTCCCAAAACAATATGTACAAGGATATGACTCGAGTTAGCAACCATGTAATCAATTAGATAGTTAACTTAGGGTTTAACAAATAACAATAATGCACTAAAGATGAGCGCATACACGGAAGGCTAAGGCGATTTGGGTGTACATTTAAGTGGGGTGTAACAAATTCTTCCTTTAAGTAAGATGCTTAAAGTTAGAAACGAAAAGATAGGCTCGGAGGGGTGTACTAGGGGTTTCGTGTACTAAAAATGAGTACAACGCTAAGGTGTGGGAAAAATTAGTTGACTTAACTAGCCAAGTAATATGACTTAAATGGTCAAGTAATCATGATACGGGTTTAACACAAGGGTGATCCTAATGCCTCTTATCATGTAGTAAATCCTACTACACGAATGTAGTCTCACTAGCGGTCTCGGGATGCATCACTAACGCAAGTTCTAGAATCTAAATGCTACCGGTACACTAATAAGCACTAATAGTAAATGCTTTTCCTATCAAAACTAAAGGCGAACCTCACATATTTGGGTGGAAAATTTTTCTGAAAGTACGGTTATGTGCTAGTCATACAATCTCCTATCCATGAGACGCTTGCTATGGCTAAAGTTTCACTCCTAAATGTTGTAAAAAAATTTAAATTTGGTGCTAAAATTGCACTAACAAGTATTTCTCATAGTTTTATTGCACATCTACCATTAAACAAAACAAACTCAAGCGAAAGTGTACATGTAAGGTATCATCATTTTACCCTCCCCTTACACTTAAGATGAACATTGTCCCCAATGTTCAAGTAAAGAATGTAAAAGTGAAAAAGTAAAAAGAATGAAATCAAATACTCCCCTGATTTGCTCGGTATGGATAATAAGGTGGCCAGGTTATATCTTCCTCCAAGAAAATGAACAATAAAAGCTTCCCTTCCAGAATATAAATCATCTTCTTGTCATACATAACCTGTGAATCCTGAGAAAATAGATAAGACAACCTCGCATAAAATCGGCGGTAACCTATATAAGTTACTAAATCCTAGAAAACAAAATAAGATATAATGCTTGTGGAATGAAGTGTGCAGATTTCCTGGAGATTATAAAACTTAATAATTCACAAAAACCATAAGACTCCGTTAGAAAAACAAAACCGGTAAAATTTCCAGATTTTTACACGTGACGCCGTCAAGAGTTAACTCGTGACGCCGTCAGAAGTGACCTGCAGAAATTCTTATGTTAAGTTTCCGGAAAATTTCTGGAAAAACTTGGTCTCACTTCCTGGAAAATCCTGCAAAACTTCATTATGACTCAATACAAGCATTTGACTCTAACAAATACGAATATACATGTTCATTTAATATTGTGGAGAATCATGATCGGTTTGTTTCTTAAAAACATATTTGGGGTTTCCCCTTACACTTATCTTTTGCAAAAATACTTTTAGGTGGAGTTAAGACTAGGCCAAAACAACATAGTAAAGTATTTCCACTATTTAGTTGAGAAACATGATCTACCAACAATAAAAATAAAGCATGCGTACGGAAACAAATAATAAACAAACAAAATAAAATCACACAAAGCATGGGTTGCCTCCCAAGAAGCGCTTTTCTTTATTTACGAGTCTTGTAGCTAGACTCAAGGTCATGGGTTACTACGTGACCTCATCGTTGGTTTCACTCTCTAGGTCGTCTTCTAAACCAGTTTTGTATTCCGGACCTAGTTGCAAGCATTCTTTGTAGAAACCAAGCATCCTACTCTTCACATACTCTACTCCTCTACGTCTATCCTCCTCATTCCTATAATAAGCCGCTTGCTTGTGTTCTTTTTCTATATTAGAGAGGAGGCGGTATTGCTCAATTTTGTAAGGCATTTGGTAGGCAACCTCATCATTCTCTTCCTTGAATCTAACTATCCCTAGAGTCGGATCATAACTCATCCTAGTGGCCTCAACAAATGGTTTTCCAAATATTATTTGGCTTAGGCAAGGATCAATCACCGGACGAGTGTCTTCCACTATCATAAAATCGATCTCATAAGTGAGATTGCCTATAATCACATGTAATCCCTTCACTCTTCCTGCAAAATTACTTATCAGATTCGTATTGGGCATCATCCTAAAATCAAGTTGTTTCTTCATCACCTAATTGTAATAAGTCCTAGTCATGATGTTTATGGGAGATCTAAGATCGATGTAAGCTTTCCATATATGCATGTGCCCGATATTGCATGGTATGTTAATGTTAGAGGGGTATCCTATTTTGATAACGGGCGTGCCAAGGATATATGGTCTCTCGGGACTATCGAATAAATCCTTATGATATTCCCGTTCTTCCTTAGTGGGCATCTTATCAAAGTATTTTTTTATAGTTTCTACTTCCTTTGACTCTTCTCCCTTATTAACCTCAACCTCCCTAATTTTATCCCTAGTCTCGGTTTCTACTCCAACTTCATCCTTGTCACTTTCTTCTATTTCATTATCTATTGGTTTAATGGTGATAACATTGACAAAGTGGTCATGTTTGGATGATGAGGGGTCCTTAATTTGGAGTCCGTTGTTGGTGTCCCTAGTGTCCTTTCTAGGTGTGGCTAACACTTGGTTGTTGAGGGCCTTCAACAAGTTGTCTATCTTGTTGGTCATCTCCGTTTGTTGTTGGTTGAATTCGGTTTCAAACCTAGCTATGCGAGCTTCTTGAGATGCCATGAACTTTGACATCAATCCTTCAAGATTGTTGGTACTACCATAGTTGTTAGAAGGATTGTTGTTGAAAGTACGGTTGGAGGGTGGACCGTTTGGTTGGTAACGATTAGGCGGGTTGGAAGAATTGGGTTGATTTTGTTTCCACCTAAGGTTTGGGTGATTTTTCCAAGAGGAGTTGTATGAATCACCGTAAGGGTTTGGCTCGGGCTTGAAAGAGTACCACTTATCTCCCGCTTCGTCGGTACTCATGGATGCGTAGTCCACAAAAGCTGTTCCGAGGAGTTCCACACAATCACGAGTGTCATGGGGACCACTACATAATTCGCATGAAGAAGTGATTTTGTTCACTTGGCTTAAAGGCTTAGGAGCTTTGTAAGATTTCATGAGAAACTTGACTTGGTCCTCAAGTTCCATGATCCTACGGTCGGGAGTGCTAGAATTGTTCGAAGGCAAAGATATTGCCTTGACCGTTTTGTTCAAATCACGGGGATCATTCCAACTTTCGTTGTCATAGAGAGCAAGATCTTCTATGAGTTCCCATGATTGTTCCGCACTTAGATCACGTAGCTTACCACCGGCCGATTGGTCAATGGCTCGCCTTTTGGAGAGATCGATATGGTCATAAAAGATTTGGACTTGGAGCCAAAGATCTATGCCATGATGAGGGACTTTTTGGAGTAAGTCCTTGAAACGAGTCCATGCTTCATAGAGAGATTCATTTTGACGTTGTTGGAACATCAAGATGTCATTTCTAAGCTTAGTAGTTCTCCCCGGTGGGAAAAATTGAGCAAGGAAAGGAGTGGTGAGATCATCCCATGTGGTGATGGATCCCGCGGGTAAACACTCAAGCCATTGACTAGCTTGATCCCGTAGAGAGAATTGGAATAGGCGTAATCGGGTTGTCTCTCTAGTTGCAACATCTAGGTCTATGGAATCTACGATTTTAAGGAAGTCCTTAAGATGTTGGTTTGGATCTTCGGAACGAAGTCCATGGAACGCACATCCGCTTTGCACCAACCGGATGGTGTCGGATCGCAAGGGGGTCACATTGGCTCCGGTGAGCTCAATGGTGTTTCGGTAGCCTTGGTGGCTAGGTCGGGAATACTCTCCTAAGGTTCGGGGCCTAAGAGGTTCTAGTGGTGGGTTTTGTTGTGGTGGGATGACGGGTTCAAAGATGTTCCCATCGTCCATGATGTCGGGTGGTGAAGAGTTACGAACAAAAACACAAAGAAATAAGATAGACTAAAGAAAACCTAAAAATAAAAATAAAATCTTACTAGAAAGGAATATAGCAAGTAGACCTAATAAAAAGAGATTCTAACCTAGACAATAACTATTCCCCGGGCTACGGCGCCAAAAACTTGATACGTGGGAATCGCACCAGGCTTTACCTCTCAAGGGATCTTGAGAAGCTTACAACCCCCACCAGGCAGTGTACCTGATCGTTGTAGTATAGTATAGTGACAAGTACCGGGGGATTTATCGTTCAGCTAGGAATAGTGTCGCTAGGATTAGAAAACCTAAATACTAGTTCTAAAGATGAGGGATGATTATTTTTGTATTTTTATATTTTTTAGAAAACAAGTAAAAATCTCGGGTTTTGAAGGATTTGGGCGGAATTAGTTGCTAGTCAACTAACCCAATACTAAAGATGCAATCGAAATAAAATACTAGAAATGAAAATAAACTAAATTAACTAAGGTTGTGAGCAATAAGTGGAAAATTTGTGTTTACTTAGATTTCACTACTCCCTAGATATCTTTTACACGTTAATTACTTGTTATAGTTGCGTGGATGACGGATTGTATTCCTTAATACCATTCATGGGGTGGCGCACTTAATTCCCCAATCCTATGAGTGCCAACTTCACTCCTATGTCGAGCCGGCTAAGAAGCTCCTAACATGGGATCATTAGAATTTACTCATGCATTAAATACAACCAATAAAACCTAGTGCACGTCAGTTCATGTTTCCTAAGACGTTCAAGCATGTTACCATTTGGAGATCTGCCAGTTTTCTTAAGCCTAACATCGAAATCATTCATCCAATACAACCATAAACAAGTAATCAACACATAATTAACATCTAGGTTTCATTAGATCCAAGCAAACACAAGATAGATCTAGCCTAGCATGATGGAATTAAGACAAGAACAAGATATAGACAACCAACACATAGACATATTGATTGAATTGAAAGAATACTTATCTCAATTACACATGAAAGGGTTCAAGGGCTGAAAACCCTTGAAAAACCTGTAAAATTCGTACTAAGTTCGGTCTTAGGGTTTCTCCAAAACTTCTCTCTTTTTGAATGAAAATTAGAAAACTATATATAGGAAATTGAGTCTGACGGCGTCAAGACCAAATTGGTGACGCCGTCATCTCGCCCCCAAAAGAATTCTCGGACTGCCTTGATCTACTTTTGACGCCGTCACGTTATAACATTTTCCAAGCCGTCACATATTTTACTCTTGACGCGCTACCTTGTGACGCCTTCAATTCTGTACTGGGTCGTCATGAAAATTACTCTTGACGCCGTCACCTACTGTTCCCAGCAAGGAAAATTAAGACTTTGGCGTTTTCTTCACTTTTATGCTCCAAAAACGTCCGAATTGCTTCCTTTTCCAGATTTCTCTCCCAAAGTACCTAAAATCACAAAAGGAACGATTTAGGGCAATATTTGATCAAATAAATTCAATTCCGGGCTTAAATGACCCCCTAAAAGTGGTTCATTTTTCGCCTCATCAGTTACATAATTGTAGAGAATGAACATATTAACGTCACATATCCGTGACAAGCACAAAAGTTTATAAATGTATAATATGGCTCAATTGAACTCAAGTGACAACGATCCATATAACTCGTAAGTTTTTCTCATTTTATTTTCCAAAAACATTTCATTTCGTATAATTATCCAAAGTTATAGTTATATCGGCATTTATAATTGTTTTAATCATAATAGCGTTCCCGACATTTATTATACTACTTTCATAGTATAATACACCTCGTCACGTTATTATAATATTACTCGTGATCGTTTTATTTTTAATATACCCACTTATACAATTATATATACGTTTTCACGTCTATATACTTATATAAACGTTTATATTATTAACAATATTATCACGAGCTTTTATCATTCATTTTTGATTATAAATAATTATCGAGTTACATAGATGGTCACATGTCCGAGTCATCACCCTCGGCTCATTGTCCAAGTCCAAGTAATAATAACCAAGCAATCCATCTCCGTCAACCAAGTCCCATACCACGTGCTACAACAATAGGGTCCGACTACGGCACCCAACTAACCTATCTCCGTCAATCTAATTTTACCGTCTCAAAATCGGTCCCCATATCATCGTCAACATAACTCCGCAACAATAATACTACAGTTTATATACTAAATTTACCACAATTAAATTTTTATCCAAAATATATATATATATATATATATATATATATATATATATATATATATATATATATATATATATATATATATATATATATATATATATATATATATATATATATCGCCATTTCGAAAGATTTTCAAAGTAATCAAGTTCGGGTCAATTTACCAAGTCACACCCGGGTCAAAAATTATTTACCAAACGTCACGTGAGTCCCACTCGAGGCCACTAGGGTCACGGCTAGCACCCAAGTGCTCGGCTCAGCCCAAACCGACCCCTTTGGGTAGTCGGCTTCAACTCAACCCAACAAAAATCAAATCTTTCACCCAAGAATTCATCCAAACACCAATTACTAGAACCAACTAAGATCAAAAATCAAGAACCCGGATAATATATAACACCAACATCAAACTAAGCCCGGATTAGCACAAGTCGAGGGTGAAACCCTCGGCTAGGGTGTCGACCACGCAAGAAACAACAACCAAACACCAGAACCCGGATACCAAACTAAGTTTTAAACATGTTTTAACAAAAAACCATTATTGTTTCATCATTTTCCTTTCAAATCCACCCCTAAACATAAAGAAAATCATGGGTTTAACTTGTTTTTCAACAAACCCGATGCACCACGTGTATACTTACCCGCGGATCTACAAGAATCAACCAAGAAAGTGCTGGTGGTTAGGTGTACGGCGGCGGTGGTGCTCAAACAAGGTAGAGGAGGTCGGTTTTGGGCGTGTGTGTTACAATACAAGAACAAGGGAGATGTGAGGAGTAGTTTGGAGGTGGCGGTGTATGGTGGTGTGTGGCGGTGATGGCCGGAATAAGGGTGGCCGGCAGCTAAAAGTGGAGACGAGAGAGTTGGTGTTTTATTTTGATGAAAATGATATAATGAGGTTAGGGTTAGGGTTTATAAAGGGTATATTACACTTTGGTCCCTCTATTTAGTCTCTTTTATATCTTACACACAAAACCTTTTACCACCAATTTTATTTTATAAAAACGTCCCCTAAGCGTAAGTAAAAACTTACTAAACATATTAAACATCCCCAAAACATGTTATATTCGTCATTTGTCAGATTAAATATATTATTCCACTGAAACTCAAAATTAATACGTTACTAAAAGTCAAACGTATCAAAACTTATAAATTTTAAACTTTTCAGTTTTTCCTAATGTCGGAGTCAACGTAGTGCTTTATAGACGTCTCAACAATAAATTCACGACATAAATTCCATAATCAATTAAAAATTCAAGTTCAAATCTATTATAAACCACGAAATTCAAAACCACGATTAAAGGTTTACAAACTCCACGCGAATAAACTGCCAAATATTCCAAAAATTATTAAATTTAAAGTAATGCGGGTTTTTAAATAGCTCCCTAATTTGCCAGTTGTCACATCCTCCTAGCCTTAGAAGAAACCCGTCCCGGGTTTCTCTCGGAACAATCCATCTACGAAGTGAAAAGCTTTGGATATCTCTTTCAGAACTCGTCCTCAAGTTCCCATGTAAATTCCGGTCCATGTCGCGAATTCCAACGAACCTTGATGAGTGGAATAGACTTTGCTTGAGTCTTTTAATCTCTCGATCCAAAATCTCAATCGGCTCTTCCACAAAGTTCAAACTCTCATCCACACGAATATCCTTTATTGGTATAACTGGCGTCTCATCAGAAAGACACTTTTTCAAATTACTAACATGGAACACATCGTGAACTTTACTCAATTCCTGTGGTAATTCCAACCGATAAGCCACGGGCCTAATTCTTTCCAAAATAAGAAATGGTCCAATGTAGCGGGGGTTAAGCTTTCCACGTTTCCCGAAACATATCACACCTTTCCAAGGCGAGACTTTCAGCATCACTTTGTCTCCAACCTAGAACTCTAGGGGTTTACGTCTCTGATCGGCGTAACTTTTCTGCCTATCTCTAGCTGCTTGTAACCGATCACGAATTTGAGTCACTTTCTCAGTAGTCTCCGATATAAGTTCGGGCCTGTGAGTTGGCTATCTCCAACTTCAGCCCAACCAATAGGCGAACGACATTTTCGACCATATAAAGCTTCGAAGGGTGCAGCTTTAAGACTTATGTGGTAGCTATTGTTATAGGAGAATTCCGCAAGAGGTAGGTACTTCTCCCAGCCTTTACCAAAGTCTATTATGCATGCACGAAGCATATCCTCCAAAGTCTGAATAGTCCTCTCACTTTGACCATCGGTTTGGGGATGATACGCGGTACTCATATCAAGTCTCATCCCCAAAGCGGTTTGAAGCGATCGCCACAAAGCTGACGTGAAACGGCTGTCGCGATCAGAAATAATCGATATCGGAACTCCATGACGAGAAATAATTTCTTTCACATAAAACCTCGCAAGTTTGTCGACACTATCATCTTCACTAATCGCCAGGAAATAAGCAGACTTAGTCAATCGATCCACAATTACCCGGATAGCATCACAACCGCTAGCTGTCTTCGGTAATTTGGTAATGAAGTCCATCGTAATCCGCTCCCACTTCCAAACCGGGAGTTCTGGTTCCGTCAATAATCCTGACGGTCTTTGATGTTCAGTCTTAACCTTCGAACATGTCAAGCACTTGCTAACGTATAATGCTATATCCGCCTTCATGTTTGGCCAACAATATAACCTCTTTAGATCCTGGTACATCTTGTCGGACCCAGGATGAATAGAGTACCTTGACTTATGCGACTCATGCATAATTAACTCTCGAATTCCTCCATACAATGGTACCCAACTTCGGTCTCCAAAACACAATATTCTATCAGAACGCTTAACAAATCCCTTCTGATTTTCTGTCATCCCAAATATATTCTCAGCAGGTCGGTTTTCTGCTTTCAACGCTTCCGTTTGAGCTTCTAATATTTGAGATGGTAACAGCGATACGATAGTCATTCCCAACGACCTAACTCATAACGGTGGTATTCTCTCCTTTCGACTAAGAGCATCAGCAACGACGTTTGCTTTACCAGGATGATAGCGGATTTTGCAATCATAATCGCTTAGCAGCTCAATCCAACGTCGCTGTCTCATGTTGAGCTCTTTCTGATTTAAGATGTGTTGCAAACTTTTGTGGACAGTGAACACAACACACTTGGTTCCATACAAGTAATGCCTCCATATCCTTAAGGCAAAAACCACAGCACCTAACTCTAAATCATGGGTGGTGTAGTTCTTCTCGTGTTTCTTGAGCTGTTGGGAAACATAAGCTATCACTTTCTCTCGTTGCATTAACACAGCTCCCAAACCTTTATGAGAAGTGTCACAGTAGACGACAAAGTCCTCACTACCTTCAGGTAACGCTAAGATAGGAGCACTACACAACATCTCCTTGAGTAATTGAAATGCTTCTTCTTCGTTATCTCCCCATTCGTATTTAACATTCTTTTAAGTCAATTTGGTCAACGGTTTTGCTATCTTCGAAAATCCCTCAATGAATCTTCGGTAGTAACCAGCTAAACCGATAAACTGACGAACTTCAGTTGGGGTTGTCGGTGCAGCCCATTCTTTAATAGCTTCAATCTTAGCGGGATCTACATGAACTTCTTGCCTATCAATCACATGACCAAAAAATTGTACCGTCGGAATCCAGAATTCACATTTGGAGAACTTGGCATACAGCTTCTCCCTCCTGAGCAATTCTAAGATGAGTCTTAGATGCTCCTCATGCTCTTTCTCACTCTTCGAGTAGATTAAAATATCGTCGATGAAGACTATCACAAACTTGTCTAAGTAAGGCTTACACACCCGATTCATGAGATCCATGAACACCGCCGGTGCGTTAGTTAACCCAAACGACATCACTTGGAACTCGTAATGCCAGTAACGGGTCCTGAAGGCCGTTTTCGGAATATCATCTTCGCGAACTCTAAGTTGATGATACCCCGATCTCAGATCGATTTTTGAATACACACTCGATCCTTGCAGTTGATCGAACAAGTCGTCGATCCTCGGTAACGGGTATCTATTCTTCATCGTTAACTTGTTCAGCTCTTGGTAATCAATACACATATGGAACGATCCATCCTTCTTCTTCATGAATAAGACTGGGGCTCCCCAAGGTGAAGAACTTGGTCGTATAAATCTCTTTTCGACTAACTCAGCTAATTGTTTCGACAATTCTTCCAGTTCAGTGGGTGAAAGTCGATACGGCGCTCGTGCCACGGGTGCAGCACCAGGTATCAACTCAATCTGAAACTCCACTTGTCTAGTAGGCGGGATTCCCGGCAAATCATCGGGAAATACATAAGTAAAATCACGAACTATAGACACATCTCCAATGCATCTTTCTTTATTCTCCTTCCCTCCTTCCTCAGAGATTTTAGCTAAGAAAAGGCAACATCCTTTTTCCATTAGCTTCGGTAGCTTAGTGCAAGAAATGACCGCTAATCTGGATGGGCTCCTCGAAACTTTTCGATCTCCTTGTATATTTAAAATCTCCCTGCCGTAAGGCACACACACGATCTTCTCATCGCAAAGTATGTAAGCACGATACTTCGACAACCAATCCATACCAATGATGACATCGAAACTTCCTAACGTGATGGGTAGAAGATCTATGTTGAAAGGGTGATTCAAGAAATTCAACGTACAACCGCGAATGATGGTTTCAATCCTTTCTATGTTTCCGTTAGCTAACTCTACATCATATCCAATTCCTAAGGCCATCGGGGGTTTTTCTAGTAAGAGTGCAAATGCAGTGGACATAAAAATTCTATCGGCACCAGTATCAAATAGTATGGAAGCATAACGATTATTGAGAAAGAACGTACCAGTAACAATGTTCGTGTCTTCTCCTCTCTCGTTTCCAAGTGCATACACTCTCCCATGAGCAGCTCCTGCTTCCACACGTTGGTCCTCATTGTCATGACGTCCACGGTTTCCTACAGCTCCACGATTTCCATGATTGTACCCATTACCACCCGATCCTTGATTTCCTTGGTTCCACGATCCTCTACACTCATTCCTATAGTTTCCTTTCTTTCCACATCCAAAACAAGTAACATCTGCCTTACTTCTCACTTCGGGAGTAGCTTGAACCATAGCAAGAGGTCGAGCCCTACAATCCCTAGTTGTGTGTCCTCTCCTTGAGCAATTTTGACATATTACATTACATCGTCCAGAATGATTCTGGTAGCAATGACCACACTTGGGTGCATCACCATTTTTGTTCTTCTTATCTCCATCCCCAATAGCATAAGCCTTAGCAACAGCTTGTCGCTTGTTTCGGTGATCCTTACCCATAGAGTGATGGTCTCTCTTTCTCTTCCCATTCTTATCCTTATCAGCTCCTTCCACTTCCAATGAATCCATTAATTGTTGAGCGATTGTGATGGCCTCATGGATATTTGCAGGTCTAGCAGCAATCACATCATTCCTTGTAGCCACAGGCAACCCATCGATATACCGCTCAATCTTTTGAGTCTCAGTCTTAACCATATCGGGGCAAAGCAAGGCTAACTCCTGGTAACGACGATTGTAAGTCGCCATATCAGTACCCTTCACTTTGTGATTCCAGAACTCAATCTCCAGCTTCTTAACCTCATTCCTTGGGCAGTAAGTCTGAATCAGCAATGACTTAAATTGCTCCCAAGTCATAGAATATGCCACATCACTCCCAACCGAATTTCGGTAATTGTTCCACCAAGTTAAAGCTTCGTCATTAAAGGTGAAAGAAGCAAAATTTACCTTTGCATTCTTCGCACAATTGCTGACATTGAACACCGACTCAGTTGTCTCTATCCACCTGACCAAGTAGACCACTCCTTCAGTTCCTCCAAACTCAATGGGTCCACAGATTCGAAACTCCTTGTAGTTACACCCATTAGTACGAACAGGTGGAAATGTTCCAGCAGAATTGTTGGAATGATTTGCATTCTCCACAACAATAATACTACAATTTATATACTAAATTTACCACAATTAAATTTTTAGCCGAAATATATATATATATATATATATATATATATATATATATATATATATATATATATATATATATATATATATATATATATATATATATATATATATATATATATATATATATATATATCGCCATTTCGAAAGATTTTCAAAGTAATCAAGTTCGGGTCAATTTACCAAGTCACACCCCGGTCAAAAATTATTTACCAAACGTCACGTGGGTCCCACCCGAGGCCACTAGGGTCACGGCTAGATCCCAAGTGCTCGACTCAGCCCAAACCGACCCCTTTGGGTCGTCGGCTTCAACTCAACCCAACAAAAATCAAATCTTTCACCCAAGAATTCATCCAAACACCAATTACTAGAACCAACTAAGATCAAAAATCAAGAACCCGGATAATATATAACACCAACATCAAACTAAGCCCGGATTAGCACAAGTTGAGGGTGAAACTCTCGGCTAGGGTGTCGACCACGCAAGAAACAACAACCAAACACCAAAACCCGGATACCAAACTAAGTTTTAAACATGTTTTAACATAAACCCATTATTGTTTCATCATTTTCCTTTCAAATCCGCCCCTAAACATAAAGAAAATCGTGGGTTTAACTCATTTTTCAACAAACCCGATGCACCACGTGCATACTTACCCGCGGATCTACAAGAATCAACCAAGAAAGTGGTGGTGGTGAGGTGTACGGCGGCGGTGGTGCTCAAACAAGGTAGAGGAGGTCGTTTTTGGGCACGTGTGTTACAATACAAGAACAAGAGAGATGTGGGGAGTAGTTTGGAGGTGGCGGTGTATGGTGGTGTGCGGCGGTGATGGCCGAAATAAGGGTGGTCGGCGGCTAAGAGTGGAGAGGAGAGAGTTGGTGTTTTATTTTGATGAAAATGATATAATGAGGTTAGGGTTAGGGTTTATAAAGGGTATATTACACTTTGGTCCCTCTATTTAGTCTCTTATATATTTTACACACAAAACCTTTTACCACCAATTTTATTTTATAAAAACGTCCCCTAAGTGTAAGTAAAAACTTACTAAAAATATTAAACGTCCCCAAGACATGTTATATTCGTCATTTGTCGGATTAAATATATTATTCCACCGAAACTCAAAATTAATACGTTACTAAAAGTCAAACGTATCAAAACTCATAAATTTTAAACTTTTCAGTTTTTCCTAGTGCCGGAGTCAACGTAGTGCTTTATAGACGTCTCAACAATAAATTCACGACATAAATTCCATAATCAATTAAAAATTCAAGTTCAAATCTATTATAAACCACGAAATTCAAAACCACGATTAAAGGTTTACAAACTCCACGCGAATAAACTGCCAAATTTCCAAAAATTATTAAATTTAAAGTAATCCAGGTTTTTAAATAGCTTCCTAATTTGCCAGTTGTCATATCTACTGAAAGTATACATACACATTCTACTGAATGTGTATGTATCACCGGTGATAACACATAAGCTAAATGTTAAATCAAGTACGCCGCATACATTTAGGGTTTATCACAATTAATTCTTCTAAAGGAGACATGCTTATATGTTACAATATACCTTTACTTTTATGAATCTCTGGAGATGGAGTCAAAAATTTGCTTGATGACATAATTGCATTTACATTTTTTTAGATAGTAAAACAATGTATGCAATTTTTATTTGTAAAGCTTTATTACTATAAACTAACCATTTAAAGCTTCCATCGTGTCCAGATCCTCATAAATATCATCTTTTACATTTTTTTCAAAAGCAAAAATTTAATGTCTCATGTATTTTTTTCAAAAACAAAAAAAAATTACATTAAAAGTCACATCAGATATACTAGCAATATAGTTATTATCACTACAAGTGCTCATTATCACAGCTGATATACTATCAAAAAAAAAAAACACCACTTCAACTGTTCATCATCACAAATGTTATACTACCAAAAATCGAATAAAATAACTACAATTGTTTTAACACAGGTGATATACTACCAAAATCTGAAGAAAATCACAACATTCATCAATTTATTATAACAATCCTTTAATAAACATATAAAATCAACAAAAAATACACATGCATCACATGAGATCCTAATAAAACTCAAATAAGTACATAATCATCACATGCATCATAGTATCACATAAAAAATCAACAAAAAAATACACAAAAATCTTCATAAGTAGCAATAATATTCATAAATAAGTACAAAATCACTAGATATACTAATAAAACAACTGAATAATAAGTCGGAAGCATCGTACCTTCATCTTGAGACTCAGTAACTGGTTTTTCTTATGGATCTGCTTGTGCACTCGATGATTCTTCCATTTTTGTGTTTTTCTTTTATTTTAACAGTCAAAGCGGTTGATTCTGAATTTTTATGGCAATTTTTTATTTTAGTTAGAGAGAGAAAATGAGTTTTTGTTGATAGCAAATTTTTGGAAATTGAGAGGTCTGAGGGTGGGATTGGAGGGGTAAGTTTGCTGAATTTACAGAAGTGGTCTCTTCGTGTTTTTTATTTTTAAAATTTGTCTTTTTGATCTGACGGTTGAGATCCGTCCCTTGGTAAGTGGCACTTTTTGAGTTTCTAAAATAAAGCGACTCTTAAACTTAAAGGGTATTATAAGCAATCAATATTACTCAAATTTAAGTATTTTAAATTTAAAAAATATATATGCATGTATTATAAATAGTAGAGAAAAAATGTGTAAGTTAAAAGACATTTTAAGTCAACAAAGTCTTTGTGACAAGCAAATATGTAATTTCGGTAGAAATTTCGACGGACAAATATTCAAATGACCATTTCAACAAGTAATTAATATGGAAAAGTCTTCATTTTCAACCCAATTTTCCAATTAGAAGTCTCTATCTAGCCATCAATTCATCAAAGATGTAGGATATAATAAAGTATACAAGAAAAGTCTACTTATGTCCTACAATATTTATGACCCATTTATTGTTTCCTATATCCTTAGCTAGTTCACCACGATCTAATATTAAAAATAAAAATAAAGGTAATGTGCAATATATATATATATATATATATATATATATATATATATATATATATATATATATATATATATATATATATTGGGGGCCAAAATTTGTTTTTTCCCACCAAAATTTATATTGCATCGTGATGCAGCAAAAAATTATACTATATCGTGATGCAGTATAAATTTTGGCGGGATTTTTTTTTTGCCCAAAAATATTTTTTTTAACGGGATTTTTTTTTTCAAAGGGGTGGAGGGTGGGAGTAGGTGACACATGTCATATAATGTGGCATGAGATGACACATGTCATTCTCATAATCTTTTCTACCCTTCTCATTGTATCCCTTAGGAGTGACATGTGTCATCCCCATGCCATATCATATGACATGTGTCACCTACCGCCACCCGAAAGAAAAAAAAATTTTGGGGCAAAAAAAAAAAGAAAAAAACGCTTCCCGCCAAAATTTATACTACAACACGATGTAGTATAATTTTTGACTGCATCACAGTTACTACATCATGGTTACTGCATCACAGTTACTGCATCATGACGCAGTATAAATTTTGCTAGGGAAAAAATTCTTTTTGGCCCAAAAAATTAATTTTTTTTTTGCGGGATTTTTTTTTCGGGGTTAGGGAGTTTGGATGAGGGTGGGGGTGACACATGTCATATGATGTGGCATGATATATATATATATATATATATATATATATATATATATATATATATATATATATATATATATATATATATATATATATATATATGTTTGGGTTAAAATAAAAAGTCCCTTATAATAAAAAACCTAGGAAGGAACCAGGGCTTGACACCTGTCCCCCCAACCCCTGTGCTCTAAATTTTTCCCAAAGGGTATTTTAGTCATTCCACCATTAGGGATATATATACTATTTTTCTTCATCTATTATTTTTTTCATTCATTTTCCCCAACCTCTTTCACCAGTTATCTCATTCACTTAATCGGTCCAAAACCTCATTTCGCACCACCGCGCTCTCACAAGTTGTTTCACCACCGTTCCTACCACCATACACCACCTTATCTACCATTGTTAACCACCGTAGCTTCACGCCATTCAATCAGTAACAACCGATTTTGAGATGTCGATTAACTCATCAATTAGTAATGACCTTCGATTGCATGTATTCAATTTGAAAGTAAGTTTTTTTTTAATTGTAGTTAACTGTTATTGTCAATTAATATGGATATATCGATCTTCGTTTGGATGTATATAATGTTTACTGATTTATTTTGAGTAATTTGTTCGGTTTTTTGGGTTATTGATTTATTTTGATTATGTGTTTGAGAAAAAAACTAGATTAAAAACGTGTATATGAAACCTGCACACCAGGTGTTTGATAAAATTTCTACATGATATTCTATAACTATGATGCACTGGTTTTGTGCTATGATGCGCTAATTTCGTATTGTGATGCATCAGTTGTTCATTCACGTTGTGATGAACTTGTTGCTAAAACTATGATGCACATAATATAGAAACATTTCTTGTAGATCTAAATATGTTATATTCAAAGTGTCTAGAATAGAAAAAAGAAACATACAAATGTGTTTAATAAAGCTGTAGATATGGTGATAAAATGTCTTAGTGACATTTTACAACTCTGATGCACTAATGTTATACTGTGATGCATCAACTATTAATTTTATATTGTGATGCAGTTGTTCTGAAATGTCAATGCAGTATGTAATTTTGCATTGTGATGCATCAACTGTTAATTTTATACTCTGTGTGTCATTGTATGTGTGATGCAGTTGATGTTAAGATGTGATGTAGTAGGTTATATTTTGTGGCAAATAACGTTCTTTTAGGATGCTTATAGTATGTTTCACTTATGGAAAATGTTTTTGTTTGTATTTGAAAAGATGATGCATTTGAAGTAAAGAAGTGATGAAGTAGGTTAGATTTTGGGGAAAATAATGTTTAGTTAGGATACATATAGTTGGTTTTAGATGTTGAAAAGCGTTTGTGTTTGTATTTTGGAAGGATGATGTAGTTGATATAAAGGAAGTGATGCAATAGGTTATGTTCTGTGGCAAATAATGTTCGATTAGGATACTTGTAGTGTGTTTTACTTGTGGAAAAGTGTTTGTGTTTATATCTGAATGGATGATGCATTTACTGTAAAGATTCTATACGTTGTGCTTGGTTAAGAGTTTTTTTGCAACGAGCGTTTAACTTCTGAATTTTGCTTACACGCTTTTATTAGATATGGTTTAAAATAAGTGTATAACTTTTATGTCATTTTACATCTAATGCACTAAGTTTACACTGTAATACATTAGCTTTTCATTTTTAATTGTTTTGGTCATTATTTTAGTAGAAAAGGCTTGTATGCGTAGATGTATGTGTGATTTGGTTTTTTATGAAGTACGAATGCGGTAGGTTTTTGTTTTTGGCAAATATGTACCTAAAAGCTTGTTTTTTTCTTTATGTTATAAAAAGAGAATGTTTCTCCTATGTTATTCTTTATATTAGTTTTTCACAGTAACGATTTTATCAGGTATGTAACAAAAACACAAGTTTTTAGCATAATGCATCATTTTCTCTATTTATTCTTTATATTATTTCTTCACATTTTTATATTATACAATGTGATGCACAAGGGTTTTACATTGTGATGCACTAACATTATGATGCAGTAATTTTACACTGTGATGCAGTAATTTTACACTGTTATATCCAGTGCATCAAGTTGTCTGAATCAACTGCATCACAGTTTTTTATCCAGTGAATCACAGTATAATATGTAACATGTTTATGTTGATGACTAGATTTAAGAGTGTGATGCACTAGATATAACTAAGAATCCATATAATATTATATTTTTTGAAAATTATAATGTGGCTGATTTCTAATCCAATATGTATTGGGTGTGGTTTGCAGTAATTGTCGGTTTTCATATTCGCAAATCAAGCAGGGATTAACATGTTAGAAACAACTCGTGTATCCTTACAAGACATCGGTTTTGATGATGATGGACCAAAGTAAAGAGCTGAAACAGAAAAAGAAGAAAGTAATAAGTGGAGGACATGTAGTGTATGTGGAGAAAAAGAAGGCCATAATTCCAGAACATGTTCATTGAAATTGCCACCATCGAAGAAAAGCAAGAAAACTAGTATAGCCAACAAGAGCTGCTCATAGAGGATCTACTCGTAAACCTTAAAAACATTATTTCAGTATTATTATTTTTTAATTCGCAATAAGTGATGTATAGATATTAAAGCATTACTTAAAAGAAATGTTTTTTTGTTCTAAGATGTATAGCATTTATTACCAACATCAATACAATAGTATCTCAGTTTTCGGAAATGTATTCAATGTGTTTCTATTCATGAATAATAGTTATTGCATTATGTTATTTGTTTAGTATATCATGTTGTAGTAAAATGTACATTGTGATGCAGTAAAATTTACATTGTGATGCAGTAAGATATACTATGTGATGTAGTAAAGTATTATTTTGATGCAGCAATATGATAACATTGAGAAGCAGAAGTATGTAAATCATTGTGATCTAGCAGTAAATTAACATTCTCATGCAGTAGAGTAACGTAGTGATGTAGTAAAATTATATTGTGATGCTTTAATATGATAACATTTTGATGCAATATAACAATATTGTGATGCAGTAGAATTTTAAAAGTATTTAAAAGGAGCATTCGAGACAGAACATGTATTTAAAAGTAGTTCGATTATAAATGCCACAAATCCTTCAAACATAACACTGTGATGAAGACATAAAGTTTTTAGGTACATCATACAATCAAAAGTAATTCAATAGTAACGAAGCATTGTTTTTTAACGATAAAAAAGTATCATCCGAGAATCTTTGCTACGTGTTCAAGAATCCTTTGATGAAATCTGTGTTTCAATTGGATTCAATCTTCTAGTATTAGAGATTTGGAATTCTCTTTTTGCAGCTTGTTATATGCATTTGCGGCTGCCAAGATTTCATCCTTTTTCTTATTCATGATTGTAAGAATTACTTTTGCCGTATACTAAGCTCGCAACAGTTGGATTTGTCCTTTTTGGCTCGTGCATTCTTTGTTTAATTCATCCTCAAAATACCATCACTCTTTCTACTTCTATGCCAACCAATCTCACTGTAGATTGAGTTTAAAAGAAAAATATCAGTTTCATTCCAACTTTTTGATTAATAAAAAACACTGCGTGTAAACTAATCTAACCACATATGCCACAAACAAGTACCTACTACATCATTTCATCACACCAACTACATCATACATAAAGACATACACACAGACACTTTTTGACACATAAAACACTATGCGCGCAATACACCCTAATCTAACCTTATATGCCACAAACATGTAAGTACTGCATCACTTCATGACACCAAATGCATCATCCATACAAACACACATATAAGCACTTTTCAACAAGTAATACACCCTACACGTAGCCTAATCTAACCTTATATGCCACATTTAATAACCTACTGCATCAGTTCATCATTCTAAAACATATGATTACCTGCTGCATCTCAGTTAAAATTCCAGTGCATCACACATACAATCAAGCATACAAACACATTTAAACACATAAAACAACCTACACTTAGCCTATTTCATCCTTACACGCGATAACCAATCTCCTACTGCATCTCAGTTCAAATTCCAGTGCATCACATATACAACCTAGCATACAAACACGTTTACACACATAAAATAACATACGCTTAGCCTATTTCATCTTTACACGTGACAACTGAACAATTACTGCATCTTAGTTCATTTTCTAGTGCATCGCACATACAACCAAGCATAGAAACACATTTACACACATAAAACAACTAACAGTTAGCCTACTTCAGCCTTACACGCAACAACTCAACACCTACTGCATCTCAGTTCAAACTCCGGTGCATCAAACATACAACCAAGTATACAAACAAGTTTACACACATAAAACAACCTACGCTTGGCCTACTTCATCCTTACACGCGACAACTGAACACCTACTGCATCTCAGTTCAGATTCCAGTGCATCAGACATACAACCAAGCATATAAACAAGTTTACACACATAAAACAACCTACGCTTAGCCTATTTCATCCATACACGCGACAACTAAACACCTATTGCATTTCAGTTCAGATTCCAGTGCATCATACATACAAACATGTTTGCACACATAAAACAACCTACGCTTAGCCTATTTCATCCATACACGCGACAACTAAACACCTACTGCATCTCAGTTCAAATTCCAGTGCATCAAACATACAAACAATTTTACATACATGAAAAACCTATGCTTAGCCTATTTCATCGGTACACGCAAAAACTGAACACCTATTGCATCTCAATTCAAATTCAGCGCATCACAGTTTCATTATAAGTGCATCAGAATGTAAAGTTAGTTCACCACAGTTATAAAGTCCAATTGAGACATTTTATCAAATACCTTGTATGCATCAATCATGAACATACATAAACACACACTCTTCAACCGATTTGATAGCCTACTTCATCATATTCAAAATACCGAATATAAATGATGAGAAAAAACAAGATTTTAGTAAACCAAAACTAACAAAATGATGCTCTAACAAAATAGGGCTTCATAAATCAACTTACAAAGGTGTTTACGATGCAGTAGATCTGTCCTAAACATCGTTAACACAAGATTTCCGATGTGATGCAGTAACAATTATGATTTGTGATAATATTTCGATGATTCCACGGTTTGATGCAGTACGATTTTGCATAATTTAGTGTATGAAATTATTGTGTGAATTTAGTTTGTGAAATTGAGAGAGAAAGTGTGTGAAATTAGGGGAAAAATGAGAAAAAGGAAACTGGTTTTGTGATGTTTGAAAACGATATCGTTTTGTAATATAGGGAATATAGTGTATTTTCTATTGCTACATATTTGCCCTTCAAGTTTGCCTTATTTACAATAGTGACACTCCGCGTTTTTGATCTTGTTAATCTAATCCAACGGTTGAGATGGCTTCCTAGCCTTTTTATTTTAACTCCCTTTTTATTATAACCCCACCCTATATATATATATATATATATATATATATATATATATATATATATATATATATATATATATATATATATATATATATATATATATATATATATATATGGGAAATCTTAGCTACACCAAAATGCCAATTCCATGTACTTGTATTCAATTATATTACAAATATACGAATCGTGCATATATGCATAATCCAATATGTTTAATAGTTGGTTCATCTGGGCGTGCACATGTATTCCTTGCCTAGTTTAAGAACCCATGAAATCTGCACATGTGTTTTTAATCCTTGTGCACATGTGTTGTTGTCTCGCTCATCTTGACTGATACAAGTGTGTGCCAACATCCACAACGTCAAGCTGTCATTGAAGACATGCAAATAAAAAAATAACACCATGTTATACATGCTGCACATGCTTTCAAATAAAAAGCCCATCATAATATAGTGATACATTATACTAGAATGATACATTAGGGAAAAAAACATCCTTGTTACACTAGATTCACGTTATATTGCAGATTGATACGCACGATTATAAGGATCAAATATAAAGTACCATGGCCATAAAACTAATGAAAAACTAACTGATGCATATAAAAAAACTAACTGACACAGCCTAACCAATCAGTAAAATATTTTGATACACATGTTTAAAACTATTGATACATCTCATGATACACATGTTTAAAATGACCAAGTACATCATTTACCGATTACAAAAATCTTAATAAAGGGTTGCTGAAAAATCTTGATATCGGACCAATGGTCATCTCCGGGGAGTAAACGAAGATCTCGTGATTTGTTCTTGCTTATGGTGATCGACCATATCATTAAAAAAATAAACACAAACAACAACATATATCTCTATGAGTACGATAATCGCGAAGTCGCATGCATATAATAATCGACTTTTCCGACAAAAAAACACGACGGAAACAACTCACTGGCGAGTTAAACACGCCAAAGAATTCATTCGCAGGTGGTCGTTTTAATTATTGTCTAAGTTTTTAGGTTATATAATTTTATTTTTCTATCAATTTATCATCGAAGCTTTTAAAATTATTCGCCTCATTTGACTTTTAGTATTGTTTAGATTTATAATTTCATGCTAATACACAACATTTTGTAGATATGTTTCAACTCATCATATAACCTTATAATATGTTTATTCTATGATAAATATATACAAAAAATATGATTTAAGAAAAAAAAAACTTTAAAAACCGCAAAACCGTGCGGTTGCAGATTCTCACTTTTCAAAAACCGCAATTGCGGATGCGATTCGATTTTTACCAAAACCCGCACCAACCAGCACCATCTACAATGTACAAAACGAAATCATGGTTCAGCTCCAAAGTTCATTCAGTTTTGGTCTTAGTCATCCTGGTAGTCTATAGACCAGAGTCCAGACCATAGATTCTTAGAGAGAGGACCGGTTCATAGACAAGAAGATAGATACGAATCGGTTCATAGACCAAACCATAGATACGGATCAGATCAGTTCAGTTCCATGTTCCAACTCCATAAATCCTGATCAGGACCGGTTCTCAGTTGTTTATAAACAGTCCTTATTTGAGTTGATACTTACATTTTTCCACCTTCATGTTTATCATGGTACAATATGTTGGTTCTTTTTGTTTTGCATGAACAACTAAATTTTATTAGATGAAAGTTTTCTCAATGTTGCAAAGTTCAATAAGAGTATAAAAATCAAAGTTGAAACAAGTAAAGAAAATTAAGTATGTCAAACGGATAGTGGATTTTGTAATACTATCGGATTAGGCACTTATTTTGTTTACTTAGTTAAAAAAACAGTGGGATTCATTTCGCAATCCATCCGCTTCGCAATGATGCAGGTCTAAAAAATATATAGTTTTGGTAACGTTATGGCGTTATGCTAGTGTTTAGAAGCTAAATTTTGTCGGTCATTTACCATGTATTAACTATATTAAAGTGCACAATGATAGGGTATTCTTGGCATTAAAGTCATAGCTTTAGCAATATACCACAAAGTTGAGTAAAATAGTGAAATTGAAAATACGTGTCGATCTTGGGTCACAGTTTTGCAAATTTCCACGCTTTTTTGTTGAACTTTAAACAAATTATATAATTTTACAAAGGTATAATTTCATATCTCCCCTTTTTAAATTTGGAAATTTCTTTATGAAAGTATGATGATATATGAAATTAATCCTTTTTACAAATATAACATCAAATGGAACAAAAAATGTGAATATAAAAATGATCTGGTATCCATCTGCTGGCTCACGATGTCAAGGTATAATCTGTATCTGTTCTAATGGTGCTATAGTCTTGGCTTTGACTTTGACTTCCACTTTGACTCTGGCCTCTAAAGTCTCTCATGGCTTTGAATCTTAGATCTTCTGTGTAGCCATTTGCTTCTGGTACTATTTCTGGTACACATGTTTTGCCTTCGAGCATGTTTACAACCTCAGACATTGTCGGTCTCACTGATGGAGAACCGTTGGTGCAAAGAAGTGCTACTTTTACTACGGTTTCAGCTTCTTGTTTGTTAATCTTTGATTCTAGTTTTTCGTCGAAAAGCTCTTCGTATTGTTTACTTGTTTCTAATCTACAAGCCTGCATTTTCGGTTTGAAAGTTGCAACAAAATTAGAAGATAGTGACTTTGAAACAGCAATGTTAAAGATTTGAGCATGAAACCTAGAAGCCTACCCAATCTAGAAGACATATGCAGTCATTAGTTGGTAGATAATTATTGTTGTTCTTGCCACTAACAATTTCTAACAGCATGACTCCATAGCTGTAAACATCTGCCTTATCACTCAAGTAACCCCAGAGAGCATACTCTGGTGCCATGTATCCGCTGCAAATTTCGTCAACATTTTGTTAGTAAAACTGTTAGTACTGAAAAAAGGATTCAAAAATGATTGTGTCAGGTTTTTGTAAGTATTGAGGGTTTACATTGTTCCTGCAACTCGAGTGCTAATGTGACTCTTGTCGTCCTCGTTTAGCTTTGCCAAGCCAAAATCAGATATTTTCGGGTTTAGATCTTTGTCAAGCAGCACATTTGTGGCTTTGATGTCCCGGTGTACGATTTTGATCCTTGATTCCTCATGAAGAAAAGCTAAACCTCCAGCTATCCCAATAGATATATTGAACCTTTTTGGCCAATCTAGAATTAACCGGGTTTTATCTGAATCTGTATATATAACAACAATTTAATGATGCAAAGGTTACTCCATTTCAAATAAGAGGGAAAAGTTGACTATAAGGTCAAACAAAGTAAATCTAATTTTCAAACCCCATGTTAATTTATGAACTTCTCAAGATATTTAGTAAATAAATACAAATATTTTAACATGTTTGCACATAGGAGAAAGTTTGATGTAACTAGTTCTACCACAAAACTAGGTCAATTGTGAATTTGAAGAATGGGTTAGTTGACCTCAAAAGTCAGTCTGTCTGTAAAACAAGAAAACCAAAGGACACTCACCAAACAGTGCTTTTGCAAGGCTATTATTTTCCAAATACTCATAAACTAGCAACAATTGATCTCCTTCAATGCAACATCCATGAAGCTTAACAAGATTGGGGTGTTGTAAACTTGAAATCATAACAATCTCATTCAAGAATTCACGGTTTCCTTGCTTTGAGTGAGACGAAAGTTGCTTAACCGCCACAACTGTCCCATCAGTCAAAGTACCCTGCAACCATCACACATAAGTCTATTAGTACAAACTAAAATTACCAGAAAAACAACATTTTGTGCTAGATTATTTACCTTATAAACAGGCCCAAAACCTCCTTCCCCTATTTTATTTGAAACATTGAAGTTGTTTGTAGCATGCTTTAACTGCTTCAAAGAAAACGAAATCGTTTTAAACTCCATTCCTTCAAAATCTGTTCGAGATAAGTCTTTCACATGAGCAACGAGTCAAACAAATAAATCAAGAAAGTCAAAAGACAAGTAAAGTTCATACTCCGTACATTTATCGTTCTTTCTCTGACCCTTCATACATTTTTTCCTCCACAAGATAACCAAGATCAAAATAATAAGAAACGGAACACCAATCCCAACACCTATATAAACACCCTTATCTGTCTTCTTTCCTTCAACCGAACAAGTTTTGAAATAAGGATCAACATCAATAGCCGATACGAGAGGTCCATATACTCCTCTTCTAGGAAAGCGGGTCGTTCCTTTACCAGCCCAATAAAACCGTATCTCCAAGATGTTATCAGTCACAGTAGCGTTAAATGGCACCACCACAGGTATACCAAACCCACCAGCCTCATCTTCAATATTAAAATCTTTTCTAACCCGTTTTCGCTAAATCACAAAGAACACATATAATAACCGTTGGATTCACCAATTACAATCTTGAAAATATATAATTATTTTATTATTACCTGAATATAAATATCAAATACCCGCCTGCCAAGACTTCTATACGTAGTATCATTAGTAAACTGTAACTCTGCAAAGTGCAGATTAACTGCATATTCACCGTTTTCCAAACAATAGCTGAAGTAAGTGAGTGTGAGCGGTGAGAGGCGAGCAGTTGTATAAAGTAGAGGTAAGCTTGTGTTCCCTTGCAAAGATTCTATGTAGCGAGTGTTCTGATAAATGTTGTCATCCATGAAGTCTCCTGTGCTACTAAATCCCCAGTTTTGGTTTGTTTCGTACAACCTGGCAGCCCCACCATCCACATTGGCATCTCCGACGTATAGAACTGACTGACCATTGCTATCTTTAATCCTTATATCATCCCCACCACAATTAACGTGCAAAGAACAGGCATCTGTCATGAAATCATATGCAGCTATATAAGAATCAACAGTTTATCAAAAGATTAATGTGTGGAACTGTACTTTTAGGCTCTAATCTTAGATCATTTTCCAGCAAAAGCAATTAGCTTTGACTTTTGGGTCAAAAGTTGCATCTACAAAAGTTAAAATTGATGCTGTATTATAACCGGTTTAGCACATCTAATATGATTTGGAGTTGTGGACTGTGTTATAAAACTCTAACTTAGCTATTGCATTATGCTGTATAAACAAAAAACTTATATCAACAACAGAGGTGGAAATGATTTAAGTTGACCCATAATAGTCACTCTTTACAGAACAATTACGTAATTTGTTGATGGCAAAATACAAGGGTTGGGTTGACCAGTTAATGTTCTATTCTATAGTTTTGTCCCAAGCAGATGTATATTATCATAGATTTAGAGGAAGAAAATACTCACATCGAGGACACTTGACATTCTCGGTGCACGGAAGCACATCCTGTCTGTTGACAATATCGTCGTAAGAGAAACAACCACCAAAGTCATGTGAAAAAAAGAAAGAAAATAAATAAAGACCGGGCTTGTTTAAGTAAAAGCGATGGAAACTATCTTACATCGGATTTTCTGTCGAAGAGCTTCTAAATAAGTTTACGTATGTGTTCCTGATATAACAACAAATGAAAGAAGAGTTTTAGAACAACGAAGTTCCAACTGTCATCCAAAATAACTTAGGAAGAAATCTTACGTGTTTTGTCGGCATGAGGCTTGATTAGGTCCTTGCCATGTAAAATTGTTGTAAGAAAGATCACTGTACGACAATATTCATAAAGAATGTTAACTTTTCGGTAAAAATGTCACACACACTTTTAACAATGTGATTCCGGAAACAAACTTACATACTAGCCCCGTTTATTAAAAGCGAATCTGGTATGTTTCCACTTAGCATGTTACCAGCTAAAAACCTGTTAAAAACCACATCAGGATGCTTATTTAGTAACCCATAGCTTCTATAATATATTGACGTAATTGTAAACGAAATCAAATAAGTAAAACTTACACTAATCGCAAGCTCCTATCAAGTACATCATCAGATATGCTCCCTGATAAACTGTTAAAACTTGCATCCCTGTCAAATTCATGCAGGAAAGTTTGACATGAAACATTCTTATCGTGAAAATTTAAAACAAATATAATCATCAGATATGCATACTTAGTTACTTACAGCAATTCAAGTTCTCTCACTCGCCAAATATAATCAGGTAATTCCCCAGAAATGTTGCAGTTTCTCAAGATCCTAAATTTATGGATGGAAATGTCAATGTATGAGTTAGTATAAAAAGCCACTGCTAAGATGCGGTACTTACAATCTTATTAATCCCACAGCATTTTCAAGCTGAGGAAATCTTTGAGCTGGTCCAGATATGTCACTAATTCTCCTGCACAATACGAGGAACAATGAGCAACTAGTTCTAATATACTTTTTGACTTTTTAAAAACTAGAATGGATTTAAGAAGTGTTTTTTCACTCACAGATCAACTAGGTTTTCCAAAAGAGAAATGTTTGAAGGAATAGGTCCCGTGAGTCCACTTGCCACAATCTCTCTTTAAAAACATCCAAAGATTAGATTCTTAACCTTCTTGAATGTGTAATATATGCAATTTCTTAAATGTACAATTAGAATACTACATTTTAACAAAATATGATATTAAAAAGGAAAACATAGAACATCTTACAATCTAGTAAGTAGTCATAATGTACTACATTTTAACAAAATATGATACTAAAAAAGAAAACATAGGACATCTTACAATCTAGTAAGTAGTCTCCAATTCTGTATAAAATCAGGTATCGGCCCGCTGAAGTTGTTTTCGTTTATTCTACTGCATTATACACAAAAAAGATTCTCACTCTTAGCCTATAAAATGGTGAAATGGTAAAATTTTGAATAAGATAATAAGGTAAAAGAAAGTTACAAGTCTGTTAGACTTCTTAGACGACCAAGACTTGTTGGCAGCCTACCAGTAAACTGGTTTGAAGACAAGATCCTGATATATAATATCATAAAAGTTTAAACTTAAATGGCATGAAATTCATGAGCAATGATTTATAAGTCGAAAAACTTAATTAGCCTTACAAAGAGGTTAAATTATTTAATCTCCCTAAGTCAGCAGGAACAGCTCCTGTAAGCTGGTTTGCTTCAAGATTCCTGATATAGAGTTATAACTAGATAAGTATGTTAAGAAAAATGTGACGAAATTTGAAATCATCCAAAGAATTTTGACCCTTGTGGTAAAAAGTCAAAATTGACTAGAAAAGAAGTGCAAAAAAAAAATAATAAAAAATAAAAAATAAAAAGCATACAACTTACAGGATTGTGAGAGTGCTGATATTGCCTAGTTCCGGTGGAATTTCACCTGATATGCGGTTGCCAAGAAGAGAGCTGCACACGGAAAGATAGGTTTTCAGTTTACATCTTTAAGTTCTCATATGCAAAATTTTGTGAGAGTAAGGGGTTAATAAAGATATCTTACAGGTCTTGTAACCGCGTTGAACCCCATTCAGGCGGTATTGTGCCTCCTAAGAAATTATAAGCAAGATCACTGTAAAAATAACCAAATACACTTCAGTTTCATTATATCTTGATTCATATAATGCTTGGAGTATAAGTTTACAATGTGTTTAACAAAGGACTTACACGGATCGAAGGTAAGGAAGCTTTGTTAGTTCAGGTGACAGTATCCCGTCAAGACTATAGAACTTGTGAGTGCTACATGTGCATTATAAAAACAAATCAGATAAAGTTCCAAACTTGAACCAGCTAAAAGTGTTAGCGCTTATCAGCATCACTGGTTTTATTAATTCACCAGGTACTTTAGCTGCTAGGTGTAGGAGCGCGGTAGCAATAATATGAAGCAAATGGCTTTTTACTGAAGAGTGTTGACATTGAGGTCAAAGATAGGAAAAGTTTGACTTCAAAAGTCCAAGTGTGCTTATCATAAGAAGTAATTGTATTTTGTCACGACATAAAAAATATCACATTAACCAACTCATTGGACACAAGGAAAGCTTTTGCAGAAATCCACTTAGATGGTTACATTTCAAGTAAGTGATAAAAAAATATACAGTAGTAGACGAAGTACTCGTGTACACACGATCTATACGTAACTAATCATAAACCTTGTGCCGTGAATGACTTAAGTGGATTGAAAACTTTTGCATCCGACATTGCATAAATTGTCTTTTGTATCTTCTACAATCCATCCAAAGGAATTTCTAAGTTTTTAGCTCACATTAATAAGCTATATATGCATGCATAATGGAAGAACATAAAGATAGACATGCTATCAAATTATAGCATAATAAAGGAAGTGCCAAATGATATTAAGCTTCACAAATAGTCAAAGACAGAAGTGTATACATCCTTATGACATGACAATTGGTGTCGTTGCCAATGTTGCAATCACATCCAAGGCTAGCATTAGCTTCCTGAGATAGCCTTGGCACTTCGGCAATGGTGTCAAGAGTGCACGTGTCACCATTAAACCTCCAACTTGTTGCATTCATTGCAGCAAGAATGTTTCCAACAACCTCCACTAAAGTGAATAAGAAAGAGAGCATATAGTTAGTATTTTTCCATTTTTGGATACAAGTCAAATTATACTAAAGTTAAATATTCAATCATTGGACTCCACTTAAAATGACTCTTTTCTCTCTCCTCCACTTACGCTGTGTTCTCGAGTTATTTCATTAAAGAAAATGGAAGGAAAGTGAAAAGGTTTACTCCCACATCGTGTTCTCGAGTTATGTCATTAAAGAAAAGGGAAGGAAATGGAAGTAAACTGGAAGTAAAGTTAGTTATATTTGTATGAATTTTTTTTACTTCCATTTCCGCCCAAATATGGGAGGAAAGTGTTTACTTCCATTTCCTTCTCTTTTCTTTAATGAAATAACTCGAGAACACAGCGTTAACTCTCCCCCCACTTTTCTTCCATTAAAATACCACGTTTTTCTTAGATCCTGATCGTTTCTATACGAATTTTAACAATCCAATTTGATCATTCAATTACATTTTCAATTCTACATACTTTGATATAATTTTCCCCAAATTTCACCGTGTAATTGAATTTTGAATTTTGGCACTAAAATTTGATCTATTCAATTGAATCAGTGATTACGAATGAATTTCTGTTATTAAGCATGTCGAATAAAAAGAAATCTAATAAGAGGAAAATTAAGCTTCCAACGAATGCAATGATCATATATTGGGTAATTTGAGCCAAAAGCGTACTGAAGTTAGAGATGATGAAACATAGGAAGAAATTAGGGCACAAAATTTGGGGGAAAATGAATTTGTTGAGGAAAATAAGATGAATACGGAAGGAGTTACAGGAAGTGATAGTGAATTGAAGAAGAATGATGGAGGTGAAGAAGAATGATGGAGGTGTTAGGGAGATGAATGTTGAGACTGATTGCAGCAAGGAGGTTGAACAGAGCACTGAGTTGAATACACATGATGATGTTGTAAGTACATCTCATTCTCCTGGTAGAAATGATATTGATGTGAATATTGTGAATGAAGGACTTATTGATAGTGATAGGAATAAGGAAACTCTAAATAAAACTGAGAACTCTTATGCTAAAATGGTTGCTAAGGATGCTATAATTGTAACTAAAAACTTGATGTTTATAGCACCTAAAGTAAAAGAGGATGGTGAGGAAATAGTTTTATATGATGAGGATATTGTGCCTAAAGGTAGTGTGAAATGGCAGTTCACTATTTGTGGTTATTTTGTGGGTAAGAATATGATGATTCATGAACTGAGGTATCATATTAGGAGAATGTGGAGTAGGTATGGGATGAAAGAGGTGATTGTTAATGCAAGTGGTGTGAATTTGTTTAAGTTTCAAAATGAAAGTGGAATGAATAATGTCTTAACTCAAGGTCCATGGATGGTTAACAATAGGCCATTGTTTGTACAAAAATGGAATCCTGAGATAGGGCTATTAAAAGTGGAACCTACAAAAATGCCATTATGGATCAAAATGGTAAACATTCCAATGGAAGTTTGGAGTGTGGAAGGCATTAGTGCAATGGCTAGCAGTCTAGGCAAACAATTGGTGATGGATTCTGTTACAGCTCATATGTGTAAGTTTGGTGTAGGAAGGGCAGATTATGCAAGAGTGTTAGTATAAGTTGAAGCTAGAAAACAATGAAGTCTGAAATCAAAATTGAGTATACTGATATGAATAAGTGTTTAAAAGGGACAAAAGTGGTGAAAGTTGAGTATGATTGGAAACCTGATTGTTGCTCTCATTGTAAGGTGTTTGGGCATGTGGTTGATCAGTGTAATGTTAAGCCAAGGACTGAGAAAGAAATCTAATACAAAAGAGAAGCAGAGAATAAAGTTCAGGTAGCTAATAAGCCAAAGTTTCGAGAAGAGTTTGCTCCAGTGCAGAATAGGAAAAGTAATATGCAGCAGCAAAACAGGAATTGGCAATATAGAAGTAATTACAACAACCATCAAAAACAGGAATATAGGAAGAAGAATGGAGGGAATGATAAGGGTAAATATGTTGTTAAGGAAACTGCAACAAAATCAACTTCAAAAGCCAATAATGGGAAGTATATGAATGTAAATGTGAACTCTAATAGATATGAAACTTTGAATGAAGGAATAGTTTAAAACACAAACCCAAAAAGCTATGATGATGAATTCCCTGCCTTCCCTATTTCACAAAACCAAAATGGTGTTACTAATGGAACAACAGTGGAAGATGATATAAGGTTACAAGTGGAGAAGAAGATGGAATTTATTGATAAGCTTGTGGATGATAAGAGGATTCCTAATGTTGAAGAATCAAAACTATGGTTTGAAACTGTAAACCAGCTTCTATACTACAAGAAAAAATGGGAAGTAAAATGGAGAAAAGAATGCCCCATATGAGAGAGAGGAATCTGATTCTTCCTGGAATTTCATAAAATGAATATAGTAGAGAATTTGGAGGACTGGATTCTGCTTTGTCAGTATAGTGCTATTTGTTTGAGTTTCATGGTTTGTATATTAGTGTGGTTGTTTTGTTTTAGCTCCAAATTCAGATGCTATGGGTACGTTTAGTTGAGGGAAAACACCCTTGTTTTCCAGAAAATGTTTTGTGAAAAACAAAGAAAATAGAGATCGCATTCAAATTAGTGTTTTCCAATAAAATTCTCTACAAAACACAAAATTCCTATTTCCAACTTTAATACACAAAACTAGAAAACATTTTTTTTTTGTTTTCACCTATTTTCCTTTAAAATATCTCCAATACGTTTTCTTCCGTTTTTTGCGTTTTCATTCGATTTTTTGCGTTTTCGGCCATTTTTTTATGCTTTTTTTCCATTTTTTTATGTTTTCGTCTGTTTTTTTACGTTTTGTCAGCTTTTTTACGTTTTCGTCAGATTCTTTACGTTTTCGTTCGTTTTTCACGTTTCCGTCCGATTTTTACGTTTTCGTCCGATTTCTTATGTTTCGTCCGTTTTTTTACGTTTTCATCATATTTTTTACGTTTTCGTCCGTTTTTTTACGTTTTCGTCCGTTTTTTTTTAACGTTTTTGGCAGATTTCTTACGTTTTCGTCAGATTTTTTACGTTTTTGTCCGATTTTTACGTTTTCCTCCGTTTTTTTTACGTTTGCGTAAGATTTTTTACGTTTTCATCCGTTTTATTACGTTTTCGTCAGATTTTTTAAGTTTTCGTCCAATTTTTTATGTTTTTCGTCCGTTTTTTTTACTTTTTTCGTCTGATTTTTTATACTTTTGTTCAATTTTTTACATTTTTATCTGATTTTTTTATATTTTCGTATGTTTTTTCACATAAAAAATGGGACAAAAACTTAAAAAAACGAACAAAAACGTAAAAAAACTGACGAAAATGTAAAAAAATAACGAAGACGTAAAAAAAACAAACCAAAACGTAAAAAATCAGATGAAAACGTAAAAAAAACGAACGAAAACGTAAAAAGACTGATGAAAACGTAAAAAAAACTGACGAAAATATAAAAAAATCTAACGAAAACGTAAAAAAAACGGACGAAAACGTAAAAAAACAAAGGAAAACGTAAAAAATCGGACGAAAACATAAAAAATCTGACGAAATGTAAAAATCTAACGGAAACATAAAAAATCAAACGAAAACGTAAAAAAAAGAAAAAAAACGTAAAAAAACAGACGAAAACGTAAAAACAGACAAAAACGGACAAAAACGTAAAAAATCGGATGAAAACGTAAAAAAACAAACGAAAACGTTATTTGATGTCATATTTTACTTTTTTAATTCTTTATTTTCTCTTATTAGATTTTTTTAGTTATTTTATAATTTAGTTGGTTAGTTTATGATATTTGTTTTTGTGTTTTGAAGATGTTTTTATAATATTATTAAGGTGAATAGTGAATTGAGATATAAAACAACAACACTTAAACATATTTTCTAGTTTGCAAAATGGAAAACACAAACACATGTTTCTCAGACTAAACGCGCTTTCTAAATTTTCCATTATTTTGTGAAAATTAAATCAAATTCCCTCTCTTTTCCTACAAAACAAGAAATAGGAAATGAAAGAAAATGTTTTCCAACTAAACGCCACCTATGGCTTGTCATTAGCTATATTTTGGATGTTTTTCATGTAGTTTGGTATTGAGCTATTATATTTGTCACCTTTGCACCAAAAAATATATATTCAATCATTTTGCTATATAATAAATCATATCTATATCACTATATCTATACTATATATAATATACAAAGCACTCTTTCTTCTCAATCTTAATTTTAAGATTTACAACTCTACAAGCTTATTGTACAAACCTTTACAACACTTAAACTGTATAAATTACATTTTCAGTGACCAATTAATGTGGTAAATAAAAATCATTAACATAGTTATTAAAACACCCTTACATACAAAATACAAATTATCAAGCATATTATACAACCAATTTAAACACAATTTATGCATTAGATATGATTAAAATACTTAAAACTAATAATTAAATAATACAAATAATAAAGCATAGTATACGAGCTATTCAAACACAAAAACTACAACTAAGAAATACAAATAATAAAGATAAAATTACAAAATATTTTTCTCTATATTTATCCTACTGTACATATTTTTAATCAATCCTCAATTTGTTGAAAACTACATTTATATAAAACATGGTTCGATTCGGGTGATCGCTGATATTTAAAAATAAAAACCAAAATCGAACTGCGATAAGAGGGTTTATCGATTTCTGGTTTTCTCGGATTCGATTTCTTAGTTATCTTTTTTGCGGTTTCGGATTGATCAGGTCAGCTCGGTTTGTCGGTTTCACATATTTTCTTAACACCCGTATCCATAAAACTTAGCTTTATATAAATCAAATAGATATTTTTAACGACGAAAAAACATTGCTAATAAAATATTTATTATCACAACCGTATAATGAAAAGCACTGTTATTAGTTAAAGAGTTGAAATACGTCACATATAATTCTTGATATTCGTAAATTTATTATAAAAAAATAGAATACATGATTTATCGGAAAATTTTATTTCAAGATACTCGCAGCTACAATATGCGAATACCCTGCTAGTATTTAGTAACTCACTAATTACTCCAAAATGATTGATGCAATCACAACCAGAATAAGATAATATTTGAAGGTTAATATTCCGTGCCTTTTCATAAATCAATCAACCGGATATATAATACATCAATCAATTCTAGCTTATCTCTAAGGGGGTTGGCAACACTTGTGGCACCATACCACCATCCCTCACTCCCAATCAATCCTCTTATTCCACATCATTCACCCATTTTTCCCATCTCTCACCCTTTTTTTTGTTGGCATCACTTGTGGCACCACACCACCATCCCTCACTTCATTTTTTTTTCTTTTTTTTTTAAATTCCTTTAAAATAAAAAATAAAAACTAAAATTCCATTAAATTTCATAAAACATTACATAATATTCCTAAAAAACATAAAATTACATTACATAATAATAAAAAACTAAACTTCATCGTCGGAATCGTCCACCTGGAGGTATGGTAATTGTTGAGCGTGAATATGCTCCATAAGATCAAATCGAAGATGAAAATGTGTGTCCTCATGTCGTATCTCGGCTAAGGCTGCTTCGTCAAACACCGGTTGGATCGGAGGATCCCGAATATGAATTGGCGAGATTGCGTTACCGGCGTTATGTATAATCATGTTGTGCAATATCACACACGTATACACTATTTTGCTAATTCTTTCTACTGTGTGTGGCCATAAGGGTTGATTCAGTATACCCCATTTACCTTTGAGAACACCAAATACCCGTTCACCATCCTTTTGAGCCGACTCTTGTACTTTCTTGAACTTTTTCTCTTTCGGGTCGGTTGGATATTTGAACGCTTTAACAAAAGTAGACCACGTCGGATATATGCCATCGGTTAGATAGTAGCCACGCTTGTACATACGGCCATTCACAACAAATGGTCACTCAGGTGCCGTACCATTATGCTCGGTGGTGAATAGCGGAGATTGCATCACAACATTCACATCATTGTTTGAACCCGGCGGTCCAAAGAACGCGTGCCATATCCACAAATCCTGAGACGCCACTGCCTCCATCATAATCGTCGGGTATTGATGATCACCCCTTTTAAATTGACCCCTCAATTCCACTAGACAATTCCTCCAAACAAAATGTGTGCAATCCACGCTACCGATCATACCCGGAATGTGATGTCTCTCTTCGTGTGCTTCGTACAAACGTGCAACATCATGGCTTGTTGGCCTACGTAGGAAATCTCGAGCGTACAATTTAATAATAGCATCACAAAAAAATTGAAGGCATTCACGTGACGTTCTTTGTGCCATTTCTAAATATTCGTCAAACTCATCCGGTGGATTACCGGTTGCGAGTTGTTTAATGGCAGACAAACATTTTTGTATGGCTTGTGAAACTTTTTTTCGATCTAGCATCATAACCTTCTTCAAAAATACTCGAATCTAGCCTCAATATCATGTGTGATTTTCAAAAACAAACTTTTAGGCAAACGATACCTATCTTCAAAAAACTCGTCGTCAAATTTGGGATCTTCACAAAAATAATCAAGATGCAATCTTTCTGCAGCTTTGATCCGACAGCGTTTTACTGATTTTCGTTTCGACCTTGCCGTATCAGCTACCTCATCTTCGTCAATCGCGTTAGCAAAAACCTCGAGACTACTATCGTTAGACCACTGAAATGGCTCATCTAACAATAGAGGTCGAACCAATTCTTTTAAATTCCATATGGTTGAGGGTTTTTTTTTTTTTTTTTTTTTTTGATTGTTGGTAGCTGATGGGTATATATACAAAAGAGAAAAGAAAAAGAAAAAAAAAAAAATATATATATATATATAACTGTTGCATGCAAATGGTCGAATCAAACGGTCAAAAATGGATTCCAACGTTCGAAATTTCACTCGTTCCCGTGCGTGAAGAATTCTCGTGCGTGGCCCTTACCGTGCGATACCGTGGGAAAGGCGGCGGTGTTCCCGCACGGTAGCACGGTACCGTGCTTCCCTTACCGTGACCATTGCCAAGCCTCTAATGGGCTTAGGCCTATACAACATACAATGAGGCCTATTAGAGAATATGGAATGGATACAAAACAGCTGTACCAAGTATAGACTACAACTATACAAGATATCGTCTAATAGTATATAATTTGATTTGCAAAGACATATCACTTAACTTCATATAAATTCTTAAGTTTCCATCAAAAGTTCTGATAAAAATATGCTTAATTTATAAAGACATATAGAAACAAGCAAATTAACTCTCTCTCTCTCTCTCTCTCTCTCTCTCTCTCACACACACACACACACATATATATATGGGGATAGCTTAGCTACATCATGGTATAGCCAACTTAGCTACACCAATACGCCATTTTAAGGTATAAAACATCATTTTATACTCGATAAACACTATAAATCATTTTCACTTTATAATATTTCAAAACTAAAATCTATCATTGACATATACACCCAGTTATTTATTGTTGTAAATGTAAGATGTTAGTAACCAGCTTCGCGACTAAAACTAGGTTCAAGAACACATACATGAAAATTTTGCAGCAATATCAAATAATAGATGTTGGGGTTGATGGAATAGGAAAGTTAACAAGTTTAGGATACTAATTTCAAATCATAATTGGGAATTCATGCATGGAATTAGCATTTTTGTGTGGCTAAGTTGGCTACACCCTTGGTGTAGCTAATATATTCCATATATATATATATATATATATATATATATATATATATATATATATATATATATATATAAGCGTATATACATTTTTATATAAGAACGTATTAAAACGTATATAAAATGGATATAAAAACGTATAAAAAAATATATAGAAACGTATAAGGCGTTTTTAAAAATGTATCAGAGGGTATATAAAAACGAATTAAAACGTTTATAGAAATCGAAAAACTTTAAGTAAAAAGGAAATTTAAAAATTAATTAGAAAAGAAAAAGAAAATATTATTTCTAAGTTAATTACAAACGATCGTTAGTCAAAAGGACTAACGATGCAAAGAGATAACTTTAAAACGTATGATAATGAAACAAAATTTGAAAGTTTGATGGGTCTTGTGGTACTTTTTTGGTTAGTATCTGATATGTGAATAAATAAAAAAATACGTTACTATTACATGCCATTAACCCTTATTTTTAATAACACAAATGTCAGTATTTTATATCTCAAAACCAAGTATGTTAAAGGTTGAGAGAATATTGAAAAGCATTGTCATCAAGTATATTCGTACACTAACTTAATGTATTATGTTACTTATGATAGGTTTATCATCCAAGCTCTTATTTGAGTATAATTATCGGTATGAGATTATTTAATAACCTTAAAATCAAGGTTCCTACTCATGTTCTTCATATTATGTTAAAGGTTTGCTATTTTCATTATTGCGCACATTGCGAGATCTTATTAGCAAACAACTTATGATGGATCATGTAAATAGTTTTATTTTATTAAAGTGTTGTTTTCTTTTTCATTGGCTTTTAATAATTATTGTTCATTTGGAAAAACTAATTGTATAATTGGTAAGGGTCTTGCATTAATAATGATGCAAGTAATTATGTTGTTTTGCATTAGTAATTTTACTTGATCGTGACGAATTTACTAAATCAACAACTTGGCCAATATTAAGTAGTACAAAGCTTAAATAAATTTTCGGCCAAGTGTGAGAATGTTAGAAAATATCTTCTTATATATAATATGTTTCTCTATATTGTGACCTATCTTATTTAATGCATTATCATAATGTACATGATTATGTTGTCGATTTATCACGGTAATATAATTATGATAATCACTTATCATACTCCTTAGGATTTTGTATCTTGATGAAAGATCAAATTTCCTTAAGAGGTAATGACTATATTATTTAATTATGATAACGATTACATAGTTATAACCTAATTAAGAGTTGATCCCTGCTTGACCTCTCTTATAAATAGAGGATTATTCACCTTGTGACAATATACACAAACATTATGATCCATTTCTAAGAAGAGAGGATTAAGTATAAGATCTTCATCCCTATACGTGTTCTTTGTTCATGGTGATTTCGTTCCTCGACATCAAGTAATTAAGTTTTAATGTTATGCTTTATGTTATTGATCGTTCGTATTATGATTACATGTTTCATGGGATAAATTAATCAACACTACGAATCATCTAAATAAAAAGATTTATTAAGAAACAATAACATAACTCTATAAGGCAAACTAAATCATGGCACTAGAAATAATAACTTTGTTACCTTCTTGTTGTGGCATAACCGATTCAACAACTCTTAGCAACATAACAAAACTTAGTGTTACAAGCAACATAAACTTAAATTTTGTTGCAGCCATTGTTGAAGAAATGAAGAATATGATGGGAAGAACAAAAAGATAGATATATAATGAATATAGGATGATATGTGTGTGAAACTAATCAATTGTTAAGAAACAAACTGGGGCTTAGGATAAATACACTCGAGTCTTTACCATTTCATTTTGCACTCTTGATTGATAGTCAAAATAAATAATAAAATATTTTTCAACATATACATGAGTTGAGATCCATGTACACCTAAAATTATCTAAAACCCCAATGAATCAATGTTAGACGGGCACTTCAATATACTTTCAACGAATTTTTTTTTTTCAATTTTTTTCAGTTATGTCAGGAAAAATCACATGTGATTTGTATCACAAATCACGTGATTTATCCAGACGTAACATCACATGTGATTTTATAAATCACATGTGATTTGTGATACAAATCACGTGTGATTTTTCCAGCCGTAACTGGAAAAAAATCGAAAAAAATGTTCGTCGAAAGTATATAGAGATGCCTCTCTATAGAAAGATGATTTAACTATCATCGCAATGGTATGATTCATTTTGCGTAACGATTAATGATTTGTAAGATATTTAATTTAATTTAAAAAAATGAAAGGGGGGGAGGCAGTGGCGCAGCTACATAGGGGCCGGGGGCCCGACCCCCGAAATTTTTTTTGCGATGTAGGGGGTATATAGTTTTCGTATAGAAAAATTTCAGTATATTCGGTTTTGACTCCCCAAAATTTAAGTATTACCCGAAAAATAGCCTTAGGAAAAAAAATTAGATCCCGACCCCCCACTGAAAATTTTCTAGCTTCGCCACTGGGGGGATTTATTTGATGAAAAAAAAATTGATAACTATGTTTGGTTCATTGGGTCTGTAATAATTTTTGGTATAGATTGAACTTAACTCCAAGTCTCAAATATAAATATATTTTGTACATTTAAACTTTTAAATATTATTTATATACTTTATGTTATTTTGAATGATAAATTTAATGAAGCAATAATATACTACATCCCGTTCAATAATAATTATTCATTTTCATAATTCATAAAGTTTTAAAAAAGCTCATTAACTACACTCTCATCAATCAAATAAAATTAAAAACACTACCAAGCAAATTCAAATAAAATGAAACTATAAATTAGTGTTCATTTGTTCAACGTCAAATGTGTTCTACTAAATTGGCTTTAAGAATTAGATGAGTTTCCTCGTTAACTAAATCTATAACAATTTGTAACGTGTCTTCATGCATTCGTACGAGATTATCATCATGATGTTGCTCCTCTAGATAAAATTCGGGAGAGATTGCCCTCCCTTTTTCTTTTATTATCATATTATCTATACTACATATAAAGCATGGATGACTCTCTCTCTCTCTTAAAGTCTTAATTTTAAGACGTACAACTTTTAAAACATATGGTACAACACTTTAAAACACAAAAACACTCTTTATTTTAGTTTTAAATTAGCAATTAATGTGGTCCAAAATTTTAAATGAATACAAATACTAAAATAAAAGGTACAATTTAATTTTGCACAATTACATTTATAAATTAACCGGTCAATAAATACAATTAATGCACTTATTAAAACACATCTTAAATAAGAAATACAAATTATCAAGCATATTATACAACCAAAATACATGATTCATCAAAAAAATTTATTTTAATATATCCGCCGCCGCAACATACGGGTACCCTGCTAGTGTAATATAATGCGTGTGTACATATGATGGAATCATAATTATTCATATTTGATTGCCCAAAATGCGTCATTTTATGCTAAATAGATAACAATATTGAGGTTTTAATTATAATATTATGTCTATTGTTTTCTTTTACTTAATGTATCGTTCGAGATTTATTGAAGTAAATGTAAAGCAAAGTAAAAATTGTTAGAAGATTTATTAGAGCTTAATAAAAGATTTATGAAAGTTAAGTGGAATACGGAAGATAAAGTGCAATAGTGCATTGCCTCGGCCCATATTGAGTCCAAGCTCACCAATATTCAAAAGAAAGCTACAAGTGTTTGTGGAAATTAATAAACACGTGGGCCTTCTAAACTTTTCATAACTTCACAGTTCACAATTCAAAAATGAGTTTGAAAGAAATGTTGCGGCTGCTATTCAGATCCTCCTCGCCACATGTCTCCAATCAAAAGATGCCAGCCGCCGCATTTGGTTCCCACTCTCTTCCCTTTAAACTAAAATACATGATTTAGAAAATATTATTTTAGCGTACCGCCGCTTTAATGCGTGAGTACCCTGCTAGTTGAAGATTAAAAGGTTATTAAGCTTTATTAAAGAGTATTTGGGTAAATTTAAGTGTTTAGATGGGGATTTTAGTGTAGTTATCGTCCCGTCGTCATTACTCTTAATCCAATCATGGTGCTTTATAATCTCTTATTAATCTCTTTATTTTCGATATTTGCCATGTTTCGATTAGTTACTTATGCCATGTTTTTAGCGTTAGTTAGTATGTTAGAGTAGTTTTATTTATATACTTATTTAGTGATTGTTTGATTTAATGTGGTAATAAATTAGTGATTTGGAAGAAGTAATTATAATTTAATTGGGACTTTTGATTAAAACGATAGTCCAAAAATATTGTTTTTAAAAGGGTATAAAATTTGTTTTAACTAAAACCTAAAAGTAGAACCAAGTACATTTTTAGAAAATTATTATGTGTTAAGTCAAAAGCTTTATATTGATAAATCAACTTAAATGAATTTTATAAAAATCAACTATTAAGAAGTACGTTATGGATTATTGTTGTTTGGATTAAATTACACACTTTTATCAAGTTATTGGGTAAATCAAACTGGTGACCAATAAACTTCGTCTAGCATGTAAATTAATCCATGGCCAATTTCTCATCTTAAATTATCATCATCGAATTTAGATCACCAATTGGTCATCACTAAGAATCAACTATATCCAAACAAGTATATTCCTTCTCACATATATATTTTATGTTATTTTGTTATTATTTCCTTAGCTATAGTTTTTTTTTTTTTTTTTTTTTTTTTTTTTTTTTTTTGATAACTAAGCATAAAACCGAAAACTAAAAATGCGTTTCTCAAATTCATCATTCCTTGAACGACATCCGGGAGATACTTATCATTTAGGTATTTTAATTTGTATCCGTATCTTTTTCTCATCCTTACAAATAAATTTTTGATCGAATTACCTTTTATCAACATCATATCCATTATTTTCTTAAAAGACATCAGTTGTGCGAGAGTTTTTATTATAACCCACTTTTTCTTTAGTACGCTAAACGCTCGTTGCACATCTTTTTTTGCTGCTTCATACGCTTGCTTATATCATATTCGCTTAGTGTCATTCAAGCATGGCTGTGAAATAGACTTAACAAGAACAAATCGTTCCTGATATATCTCATCAGTAAAAAAAAATATCCTAAGTCATGTTGTTAGCCACAACAGAACCTCTAGTGCTTTCTCGTCTTTGAGGTCATTGAAAATAGGCGATTGACGTATAACGTTGACATCGATGTTCGCCCTGGAAACACCAAAGAACGCATGTCAAATCCACAAGTCTTGTGAAGGAACCGCTTCCAATAAATGTAAATTTTAAAAGTTTTCTTTTTAATAAAATACCCAATGTGCGCTTTTTTAACCGTTAGGGTATATATATACTAGCTTATAGACCCGTGACATCCACGGGATTTTAGAAGGTTTTTGATTAGAAAAAAGCTAAGTACGTGAATAAAGTAAAGAAAGAACACCGAACATAAACACCATTAATTTTTTTTGTAACGGAACAATAAGATATAAGTGACTGAAAGTATAAAATACAATGTTTGTAAATATCTGTGTAATAAACGTTCATTGCCTCTTGATCTCTAATATGTTTGTCTTGAGAAGCAAATGCATGTAGTGACCATTCTAACACTTACACAAAAGATCCATTTTGTGAACGCCTAATAAGTATAAAAAAAATATGAAAGTATAAGAAGTTTGGGATTTATAATAAGTGCAAATAAGAAAAAGTGGCACAAAACATGTAATATGTATATTGTATATACCTATTGACCGTTTGATCATAGACCTTCAAGAACTTGTTTATATACAACATTTATAACATTTTTTATAGGTTACCATCCGCATCTGAAGCAACAACTTTCAAACCCTTTTTGTTTTTGACACATTAAAGAGCCACATATAGTTGTCCGTGTGTGAAAACAGGACATGGCAGATACAATCCTACTTCTGAAAGCGATTGCCCTTGGCCCTTGTTTATTGTCATGGTGAATGGCACCGAAATGGGATATTGTTTCCTCACGATATTCAGAGGTAAAAGTTTATCAGGTGGAGTAATTCTCAATCGTGGTATGATAACCTTAATTCCAAAATGTGTCCCATTAATGATTTGTGCTTGAATAGAAGTCCGTGATAATAGTAAAACTTGAAGTCGTGTCCCGTTACACACTCCATTTTTTTTATAGACCGTGGAAAAAAAACGAAGGTAAAGCTTTTGTATTGTTTTTAATGGAATAATATGTAATTAGTCAATGATACAATAAAAAAATATGGATGTAACTATTAATCTACTAAACGTCCATGCACGCGGGATACAATCTTCATGGTCTTGAAAAGCAAACGTATGTAGTGAGTGATAATTAAGTGATAAGTCAATGAACATTTCTTGAGCACCTAATAAGAGTAAAAAAAAAATGTAAGTAGAATATGTTTGTGATTGATAATACATGTAAATAAAAAATGTCATAAAAGATATCGTATTTATATTGGTATGTACCTCTTCAAACATGGTCATAAACCTTGAAGAACTTCTTTGTAGACTATATTCTAATAGTTTTGATAGATTGCCATCCGCATCAGAAACAAAACCTGAAACCTTTTTTTGCTTTTAACACGCGAAAGAGCCACATATATTTGTCCATGTGTCAAAACCGGACGTGGCAGGTACAAACCAACTCTTGAAAGTGATTGCCCTTGGCTCTTGTTTGTTGTCACGGCAAATGGCACTGAAACAGGATATTATTTCCTCACGATCTTTAGAGGTAATCAACTATCAGACGGAGTTATTCTCAACCTTCGTAACATGTGGCATAAAGCATTCTATATTGTACATACCTCTTGAACCATGATCATAAACTTGAAAGTACTTCTTTGTAGATAACATTTGTAAAGAAATTATTCATTAAGGAGTTACATGTGTGAATAAAATAACAAACAACAACGAATGTAAATAGGTTCCATTACTTTTTGAAAGGAATAATAAGTAATATGTCAATCATATGATAAATAATTTGGGTTGTAACTATGAATAAACGTGCATGTATCGTCTTCTTCGACTGTTAAATAGTCTTGGATAGCAAAGCTATGAAGTCAACGTAAAACATTTGAGTACTCCATGTTCATTCCATTTTTATGGCTAAAGTTGAAGAAAAAAGTCTAACTAAAAGGAAGTTGTTTATAAAAGTATATGTAAAGTTAAAAAAATGGTATAAAACACGTCGTTTATATAGTTTTATATACGTGTTGAACATTGATCATACACCTTAAAGTACTTCTTTGTAAACAATGTTTGTATACTTTTTGATGTGTAAACCTCTTATGCTTTTGATCCTGGAAACGGCACGTGCATTTATCCACGACTATTGTGTAATAATATAAACAAAGGGCGAAAAACATGGGTATTTAAGAATCATGATGTATGTAAGTTCATTTCTTTTTTGTTATCAACTCAGTTTCTTGGCAAATATTTGCATTATATCAAGGGACTTTATGTGTTAGACTATACAACTGATTCTTGATCACCTAGATACAGGAGTATTTGGTAATTAGCTATTAAAAAAAACATGCGAGTATGCGTAATTTGAGGCACAAAGTTCATACAAATGGAACATATATGTAAAGAGTCAAATAACCAAACATGGAAATAATTTTTGACGTCTTTTAACTTAGAGTTAAGAACCAATTAGATACATGGATTTTGCCACCTACATGTCATAAACTTTATAAATAAATAAGTTTGACTATAGAATGATAGTGTGTATGTAAAAAACTTGGGTATATCTAATTACCTATGATCACATATCATGTAGCAAAAGCTATTATGAGGTTACATATCTAAATTTCTGGTAGAGGTAGTCAAATGCTCAAAACTTGTTTGGGTCTAAATATGTGTTTCTTACATGGGCAGTTTTTAGTATAACTATAAATACTGTAGATACCAAAAGGTGACTTTTGGTAACTTGCCACTCATTTGACCCGTTTTAATTTTTGACCATTTGCGCCTAAAATCCGAATCAAGCCATTAGTCGAAATTGTCACTTTTAGTTTATGACCATTTGACGCAAAACATTTTAAAACTATGTATCCTTATTGCTAAATAAAATGGGTCAAATGGTCAAAGTGGTTAAAATTATGACATAAAGCATTAGCCGAAATGGTCAAAACTTAAAACGGGTCTATAAGCTATGAATCCTTATTGCTAAATAAGCTCGTTATCATATTGAATATTGTAGCATGAAGAATTTTTACTCTGGCTTCATGCCTAATCTCTCGCACATTGTAATAACTTCCAAGTCACAACTCACGACTCACAACAACCCTCATCTCATATTCATTTTTTATTTATGAGAAAGCTTATAAGTATATTAATGTTAAATTCACATTACCAACTAAAATTTACACTTTTAACTACTATATACTATTGATAACCTGTCAATTGATTAGATAAAAAAAATTATGAAGGTCCATAATATATATGCAGTTTACGGAGTACTATTTTAATATTTTCTAGTGACTTGAGTTCAATTTGCAATTTATAAAAAAATAGATTTAAAATGAGTAACAAATATCATATGTTTACTACTGTATCAATCTAGCCAAAAAAATACATAAAATAGCTTCCATTATCGTATACTAATATTTCATTATAAACTAAACATGTAAGATACTTAATTATAAATATCTTTTGTCTACGAAATCATGTGCGCCAGTTTCTTCGTTGCATTGCTTCATGACCCGTTATTAACATTACTTAAGCATTTTAATCTCACCTGCAATGTAAGCGTGAGAGGGTCAGATAGATATTGGTTGTATTGAAGGAAGAAGAAAGGTTGAGGTGGTATTTGACCAGAAGAGTCAACAGTTAATGGTGTGCTACTATTTAAACCTGTCCTATTTAAACCTGAAGGTAAATTTTTAGCCATCAAGAAACAAAGATGGTCCTTTTTTCCTTATGAGATTATCTTACATACCTTCGTGTTTCTGAACACAAGCCATAGACAATCATCATCTCCTTATTTTAAATAATTAAACTAAATGTGATAAAGGGATGGCTTGGATGTTGTTACCACATCAGCTGCGTATGAGTGAAAAGAGAGAGTTTTTCATGTAGCTGATAAAATTTTAAAGAGAAAACAGTAAGAATAGGATGACCCCAATGACAACAAATTGAATTTTACCATCTACATCTATTTGAACCAACTACAAATTTAAAAGCAAATCAACGAATCAAATGTTGAAAGGTGTATACATACCATAGTGACAAAAATATATACAAAACAACACTTTACTTATAGTCTCTTTGACATAGTTCGCCATTTTCTCATCAAAAGGTACGTCTTACCCATCAAGCTTAAGTTAATGGAGGTCGGAAAAGCTTCAAGAAATAAACATTTTTTACTTACAAAGATACAATTGGGTTCACCAGGTGCTACATATATGCCATCGAACCAATCAAGATAGTCCAATATTCTTTCATGTTTGTTTGAATTCCTCAATCTCTTTACAAATTTAACCCAATTTTAAAATTTAAATAATTTTTTTTATCAAATAGTTTTATTACTGAAACAATATATTATTTGTAATCAGTTGACGAACCACCCACATTTTTAAAAAATTGGTCAGAAGTGTTGTAGACCAACCCGACCTCACCCATCCCGTAATTGTTCGTTTTGACCCAAACTTGTTTCACTTGTTTGAACCCGCCCCACCCATTTTTTTTTGTCAGCGCTTTTCAATGTTGGTGATCAAATATAAGTAGGATTAATCTAAATGACCATTCAAAAAGGAATTGATTGATTTACCTTTCATTTGTAGATGGTTTTCTCACAAAGTTGAAGTAGCAGAAAGTTATTTCCTGTTGCAAAACACCACTGTTACCATCCATTTCAATCTCATATCATAATTTTATTCTTCTACTGACAATGTTTAAAAATAATTATGCAATTAGTAATGTTTATAATCACTCGAAACTAAGAGAGTTTTTATTTAATGTCATTGTATCCTAATTCCTATATATAACAGATATTTCATTGTACACGACACCAGAAAAAGGGAAAAAACCTAAGAAAACATACGTGATACTTTGTAAAACCTAAGAAAACATGTCTAATTGCATAGAATGGTGAGTGGCCTTTAATGGTAAAACATACCTGATGTAGTTTGAAAATGTTGTGTTTCTTAACATTTAGCTTATTGAAGCATCTTATTAGCTAAGAAATATTGTGTATGCTTTGATTATATAAAAGTGAAACCCAAATACAAAAATAGTTACCTTTAAGTGAAACAAAATAGATGTTTGTCTTTAAAGTTATGTACTGGTTTCAAAGTAATCTGTAATCTCCAAGCGACCTGCCAATTCTTCTACTGGCTTCAAAGTAATCGGATTTGCAACCACCACACCACCAACGCAAACCATCCGTCTGTATTCACCAACTTCCATATATGTCATTGGTTTTTTGGTTTATTGTTGTGTGGTTAGTAAATTTATTAAAAAGAAAAATATGTTTGTTCTGTCCAATATTGTGTAAGATTTTTGACTCCAGAACTCTTTCCAGAAATCATGGATACCTAATGAGAACAAAGATGAACCAAGTTTAACTTTCTTAAGCTATGTAAATGGGAAAAATCATTGGAAAAACAAAATAGAGTACCTTTCATATTCAGGGAGATCATTGAACTGATCGACAACCATCAACAAATATTTCTTTTTCTCTACCAAATCTAGCTTATTCATGCATAATATTCGTGTTTGCTTTGGATTGACATGTGAATCTATTTGTTTAATAAGTCCAATGACTCTCTTATCAGGCCTACATACATATAAAGACACATAGAAGTTGGTGGACAAATAAAGAAAGCAATCAAACACAAGATAATATACTGAAATTTTGTCACCATAAAGTTTACATTGTAGCTTGAAAGATCACAACATATAAATGATAGAGAGAAGTTAGGGATGGATAGGTTATTTTATATTTATCTCAATAATCAGTTTTCATGCCACTGTTACTTAACTACTTCTTATCAGAAAATCATGTTCCAAATAAATTTTACCCAAGCTATCCCTATTGATCATCATTGCTATGCATTACAATAATCAGTTTAATAGCACCAAACAATCTTGTGTCACACTTATTACCTTGAATACATAGAGCACCAAACAGTCTTGTGTCAAATACTAAAGCATCATAAGATGAAAAAATATGAGTTTAAAATTGTTTATGAGCATACTCCCTTTAAAGATAAATATTCAATTGAAATAATTGATCTAACAAACTCTTTACAAAACTCCACTATCTTGAGAGGCCTTCTTTAATTGAGATTAAAATTTTCATATCCGAACACATATTTATAGCCAATACTCAAAGTTTCACCTATCAGATAACCTCAAATATCGTTCAACATAAAATAAATTGTCAAATAAGAAAAGAATTATCAACAGGGTTTGTAAATCTAGCTTGCTACACAGCCTGTATAAAGTTATCACTGATACGTAATATTTGCAGGTTGGCTAAGTGGTAAAGATACGATAAGGTCAAAAAATTCAGCAAAGGATCCACATTTGACACACTAAGTAAAACACAATATACTTGATGAATATGTTATGAGCAACCAATCTTACCAACATATGTGAGGCCTTCCCTTCTTATCACATATGTCCACTCCCTTTCATGATGAAGTACATCAACAATATTAGGAGACCCTAGATACACACCATCCTGAAAAACCACACAGAACCAACATGAACGTTATTCATTTCACAATGAAAATGCAACTGAAATGAGAAGTTACTAACAATTGAGATTTACCTCCACTTCAAAGGTATCGACGTCTCCTTGTTTAGTAAACCGATAAGGTTGCCCAAGTAGTCCATTGGTTGGAGCCGTTCAACCATCACTTAGCTGTCATATAACATCACATTATAGTCAAATTCAATTGTGCATTTATGCAGAGCCAATTTTGAAAACTTATGGTTAAAAAAGTTGAATACTTTATTGATACCTGATGTGAGAAATTGATAGATAAGAGTGATAAGGAAATGAGAAGCTAAAAGGCTTCCCATTAATTTTCCTGACTCTGGATGTTAAGGTCAGTTTGCCATTCAATCCAAGGTAGACTCTTAAGACAAAGCTCAATGCTGAAAAAAAGGGATCTCAATCAGATTAAGGCTCTCAGCCTGTGGAAATGATGAAACACTTTCCCTAACAATGTGTAGATTTAAGGTTATATTAGAAACTTTGATCTCATACCATATGACTAAAATTCATTTCAAACATTGCATCGTATAATATTATCGATTGTTCCAATGTGTCACCAACCTTGAAGGCTCCAGCTTGAATCCTACGAACCGCTGCTGGTCCGATAACAACCTGCAACAACCATCAGTTTTACTTAGACACAGGCGCAACATCAATGGCTCATTATTATATTTAGCCAATGGTTGAAAGTTAGAACCCTTACTTCGTTTTTTAACCTTGCATAGGAAATCAACTCCTTAGTGTCAGATTCAAGAACCGCCTTAGCTATTTTAAGCCACAAACTTGATGGTAGGTGGTTTAAGAGCAAGCTTTGATGAAGCAACCACACTATACACATTTCCAAAATATCAATAAGTTTATGGTATAAAAATAAGCATATTTTACAAAACTAACGATCCTCATTTAATTGATGGGTGCTATAATGTGACTTACACAATACCCTCAAAATTATGCAAAGTTTATGAATCCATTAGCAGTCGGGTGCGTTGCATAAGCTGCCTAAAAAAATGACCATATACAGGAAATTAAATGGTAGTAAAAAAGCATAAAAACACAACATAAAACATAACAAATAACAAAGATACGAAATTAGAAAAAGAGAATCAAGTAAGAAACTGAAAGCTTACCTCGTCATAGATTAAAATCAGGACCCGAATAGATGACTCACTTATGAAACCTATCATTATAAACAAAAAAGAAAAATATAATATCATTAGTTAAAGTTAAATGGGGAAAAAGAATATTACACATATACAATCCACAAAACACACAAAATGGTGAGGAAAAAGAAGATTAAAGTTAACTGGTTTGAGATTCTTTGCCTAAATATCTCTTTCATCACATATGATTTTTGGACTTGTTGACCACATATATTCAAAATATTGTAGTCATAATCAGTTTAAATGCACTTCCAAACACCCCTTGACATATAGTTATAACATATATGCATCAAGAAGGGGTATGGCCTCTTTATCATCAATCTGTTTTGCTGCATAAATTACCTGTAAACAAACTGCAAACAATTTTAATATTATAGACCCATTATGCAGAAAATAGCAGACCCATAAGTCTGCATAAATTACCTCTGTCATATCTGTAGTGCCTCGCTGTTGAGGTTACTCCAAATTTACCACATTTTCTTTGATTACTGGGGCAACTTCAATCGGTATTGAGGTAATCAGAACAAACACTTTGAAGTTTGAACATCTATACTAACCAACAAACTGAAATCAAAACTAAACCCCAAAATCATTATTGCAATACTAAATGGTATTTTGGTTACAACACCTCTGTATTTCTTTCTCAAAATCATCAAACATAATATATTAAAACAATTGAATCAAATTAAAAACATAAAAAGCACTTACAATCGATCCCAAAGCAAGGTTTGTCGTGTGTGTTATGATTGTTTGATTGATGGAGTTTTTTTGATTTCGTTTTGAATTGGCCCAATGATTCAGTTACAATACTATGAATGATTCATTATTTACCAAAAATATGATCAGTGAATTGATTTCATTGAATGGCGATTTCAATGACATAATTAGTTACCAAAAATTGAATGGCGATTTCATTGAATGGCGATTGATAAAAAGTGTGCATCATTGGGCTTGTACGTAATAAATCTGCAGCCAATGGGAAAAGAGACACGTCAAAATATTAATGGAGAGGGATGCTTAAAGAGCTTGTAAATTTTCTTGGTTTATTAGAATGTATATATATATATATATATATATATATATAGTTTTTTGCAAAACATTTCACACTACTCAGTCGAAATGAAGACCAAGCCCTCCTATTTTTCATTATGAGACGCGTCCATGGAGGGGGAAGTAACAAGGGAGGACGTGTCCTCACTTGGGGTGACCGGCTAGTACTACCATCACCAACTTTAAAATATTCTATACATTATGCGTATTTAATAGCACGTAATAACTTTTGAAAAAAAAAATCACATGTGATTCTTACCGCATGTAATTATACAAGTTTTAAAAAATAAACTGTTGTAATCTAAAGTTTGAGTTTTACAAGAATTAACTATAGAAATTAAAAAAAAAATGTTTATATACTTGAGTAATGAACTTGGGGAGTTTTATGTTTTTGTGATTTTACGATTATTTCATGGATTTGGTTTAAAGTAAGTACTTTTGATATTTCATTTAAAAACGATGGTGGTGTGAGGTGGTGGATGGTTATAATGATTGGTGGTGGTGAGTGGAGATGAAAAAACAGGAGGGTGGAAGAAGACAAGACATGAAATGACCAAAATACCCTCATATGCAAGGCACATGGGTCACTTAACAGACATTGACTAATGCTCGTTAGTAAAAGGGACCTTGTGTGATGCGAAAAAAATGCACAGTTGGGACCTCGGGACGTCTTTATTTAGAATTTGAAACTTGGCATGTATTTTTGATACAAACAAAAGGACGAATGTTATATATATTTTACTTTATTTAATACCAACAGTCATGCATGAAAACAGCTGCTAGCGAAATATTTTCTTGACTAGTTGGTAAAAGAAAAGAAAAAGGAAATCTTTATAAGAGTTGATAATTTGGAATATGAACTTTTTTAGTTTCCTTAAATTTTTGTTATGGGAAAGCTTGCCGTTTGCCAGTTTTTGGGCTTCACCATTTTATTTATTTTTTCCATTTTTCAAACAAATTAAATTTTTATTCATTACATGAACTTACAAGTTACAATACAAAATTTTAAAAAAACATATGAAAATACTTTTTTGCATGTAAAATACATTTATGTTACAACATACAAACCAAATACCCGTTTATGTTACAACAATTTAAAATACAACATATAAACCAAATACAATGCCCGTTTACGTTACAACAATTTAAAATACAACATACAAACCAAATACAATGTTTAGTGACTGAGACCTATTTGTGTTTCTTCTTCCTCAATTCGCTTCAAACATACACAAAACACACACACCCACAATTCACAAAAAACACACACACAACACACACACGTCACTGCAAACACACACACTTCACACAAACACAGCACAAATAAACCAAAAAAAAAGGAAGAAAATCAAATGGTTGCGCATTTGGCGAATGTGAGTTTGCTCACTTGGGAAATGGCACAAGGCCGGTCCGGTGCAGTGGCAAGGAAATGGCGCCACCGTTTGGCAGGCCATATAGGATTTGGCGAGCATTTTTGCCACCATACCCCTCCCTCTTATATTCCAACGTGACTTATAACCAATCATTTTTCAAACAAGGTTGCCTTATAAATTAAAAACAATGTAGAGTCTAAAAGGTAGGGTCGTATTAGGTGCATCTTTCCAATACGACTTGTATACCAATCTTATTTTTCAAACAAGGTTGCCTTATTATTTAGTAACCGTGTCGGGTGTAAAAGGTAGGTTTGCATTGGATGCATATTTGCATATTTCCAATGCGACTTATAACCAATCTTATTTTTCAAACAAGGTTGCCTTATTAATTAAAAACTTTGCCTGGTTTATAAGGTAGGGTCATATTTTGGTGCATATTTTCCAATGCGGCTTATAACCAATCTTATTATTTTTTTTAAAGTTGCCTTATTAATTAAAAACTATGGTGGGTCTAAAAGGTAGGGTCGTATTGGGTGTATAGTTGACCGAGAAATTGTACATATAAAAACTAAGAGTACAAGGTAATGGATGACCAACAATACGTTATTCGTCTGCGAACTCAGCGTCCCCTCATCACCCTCCCCATAATACACCACTAACTAAAATATCCTCCCCAACAAAAAAAACTAAAACACTTTGTAAGTCCTGTGTGTTGGGGACAAAATTTGTCCCAATCGTCTCTGACGATTATTTGTACATGAAATAGCTAAGTCACTCTCTGATGGTTATCAGAGAGTATTATATGCGACTCAATTAATAGAAAGCTTCAAGAACGAGGAAGACCAACTGAGGAAACACTTTATTTTACTGATACGGGATTAAAGTGCCTGAGCAATACCAGGGTCGCTGAGATTTGACAAATATCACAGTGAATCCCTGCAGACTTATCTATTAGAAACAATTACGAAATATGGACGGTAACTTTTTTGGAAAGACAAGCTACAAGCATTAGAAAGAAAGACAAAAGTACTTAAATACTTTATTACGTAGTATTTTATTAAAGCTTCTCAATTAAGTACTTTTATTAGTATTTTATTAAAGCTTCTCTAAGAAGCTTTATTCTTTACTAGCATTATATATATATATATATATATATATATATATATATATATATATATATATATATATATATGGTCATTCATGTGAAAAATCTAATTTTTTTGAGAAGGTGAAAACTAATCTTAGCCACTCATTCTATCCTTATCTAGTTTTGATCTAATGGCTAGCATTAGTTAACTATTTTTTAAAAAATTTCCAAACAAATTTAAAAAAAAAAATAAAAAAAAATTCGAAAAATTTTCACATGTGATGAAAAAAAATTTCACATGTGAAGAAAAAAAATTTCAAAAACAAAAAATTCGGAAAAAAAAAATTTAGAAAAAAAAATTTTCAAAAAATTTCAATTTTCACATGTGAATTTTTCTCACATGTAAAAATTGAAAATTGAAAATTTTGACATGTGATTTTTTTTTCTTTTTATTATTTTTTTTTCGTATGTGAAAATTGAAAATTCACATGTGAAAATCGAAAATTTTCACATGTGAATTTTTCCACATGTCACGAAAAAAAATTCAAATTTTTTTTTTTAGAAAAAATGGTTTTCGGAAAAAAAATTTCGGAAATTTTTTTTCACATGTGACGAAAAAAAATCGGAAATTTTTTGAAATTTTTTGTTTTTTTTTGTTTTGTTTTTTTTTTTTTTTTTTTTGAAATTTTAAGAAAAATTGGTTAACTAATATTAGGCATTAGATCAAAGCTAAAGAAAAATAAAATGAGTGGCTAGAATCCCTTCTCACTTTCTCACAAAAATAGAGATAAGTTGTGATATATATATATATATATATATATATATATATATATATATATATATATATATATATATATATATATATATATATATATATATATAGAGTGGAGATCTAGTAAGAATATTAGTTAAAATAAGAAGGGTAAGAAGATATCTCAACCATAAGATCTTGCATCAATGGTTAAGATCAATAATGGCATAATAGTAATAAACAATCTATTTACATAAAACGGGGGTATAACTGTAAAATTGCAAGTTGCCAGATTTTATTCCACTATTATCGGTTCATTTTTATTCCCGTAGAACTGCATATATGCTGCTCCATCATTAATTGACATTAGCAAAAAGGCTTTCTACTGCATCTGATTTTGTAGGCATTGATATTGTAGATGCATCCAATGTTTCATCCATTAATTGACGTGAACGCCTATAATTTTTGTTCCAGTTTTGAATATAATGATTGCATCTAATATTTTATCCACTAATTGACATAGATGCATTTAATTTTTGTTGCATTTGTAAAAGAAATGATTGCATCTATCCTTGAATCACAATCAATCACCTCGATTTAATTAAGAAAATTGAAATAGATGCGTGAAACATGTTCATTAATCATAAATCACAAATCACAATTCTAATTTTATTTTAGAAAACAACCCGCTTAAATTTTTGTTGCATCGAAACTGGTTCATTCAATCAATACGACTATATGAGCATGCACCTTCAAAACAGTGGTCGATTTTTAATTATTACTCTATAAAATACTACTAGTATCATCCATGCGATTCATCATAGATATTAGTTGCATCTAAAATTATCGATGCTAAAGTGACTCAAACACATTCGATCATGCATCCTCGTAAGTCCAAACGTCCCAAAATACCATTATTTCAATGAGATGCATAATTACTTGATCATGCATCTGTTTTTGTTTCATACTAAATTGCATATTTAATTATATTTTTATAGCGAAGTTGCAAGTGCAATTCTGAAACTCTGACTAATTGAAATAGATCAATTAGGAATAATAGAGAAAAAAAAATGTCTTCCTTTGTTGTAGAAAATTATCAACTACCAACAAATAATGATATGACCAAAATAACCCTCCATGCATTTGAAAAATGATTGGTCCATATTACTTCCTATCCTTCTTATTTTAACTCTACTTCCTATTTGATCCTAACTCTATATATATATATATATATATATATATATATATATATATATATATATATATATATATATATATATATATATATATATATATATATTGTAATAGAGATAAGTTGTGATTCCACAAAAAACAAAATAACACAATGTTATAGTGATAGAATCCTCCTCTCATTAATCTTAAAATTAGCTAGCTTGGAACCAACTGAGTTAGCTTAGTTGGCCACCAAGATTTCTTAGGGGCTTGGTGATGTGGCGAAAAATGAACCACTTTTAGGGGTCATTTAAGCCCGGAATTGAATTTATTTGATCAAATATTGCCCTAAATCGTTCCTTTTGTGATTTTAGGTACTTTGGGAGAGAAATCTGGAAAAGGAAGCAATTCGGACGTTTTTGGAGCATAAAAATGAAGAAAACGCCAAAGTCTTAATTTTCCTTGCTGGGAACAGTAGGTGACGGCGTCAAGAGCAACATCCTGACGGCGTCAAGAGTAAATTGCATGACGACCCAGTGCAAACGTGAAGGCGTCACAAGTAGAGCGTCAAGAGCAAAACACGTGACGGCCTGGAAGACCCTAACACATGACGGCGTCAGATGTAGATCAAGGCAGTCCGAGAAGTATTTTGGCGGCGAGATGACGGCGTCACCTATTTGGTCTTGACGCCGTCAGCCTCAGTTTTCTATATATAGTTTTCTAATTTTCATTCATAAAAAAGAGAAGTTTTGGAGAAACCCTAAGGCCGAACCTATTACGAATTTTACAAGTTTTTCAAGGGTTTTCAGCCCTTGAACCCTTTCATGTGTAATTGAGATAAGTGTTCTTCTAATTCAAGCAATATGTCTATGTGTTGGTTGTCTATATCTTGTGCTTGTCTTAATTCCACCATGCTAGGTTAGATCTATCTTGTGTTTGCTTAGATCTAATGAAACCTAGATGTTAATTATGTGTTGATTACTTGTTTATGGTTGTATTGAATGAATGATTTCGATGTTAGGCTTAAGAAAACTGGCAGATCTCCAAATGGTAACATGCTTGAACGTCTTAGGAAACATGAACTGACGTGCACTAGGTTTTATTGGTTGTATTTAATTAATGAGTAAATTCTAATGATCCCATGTTAGGAGCTTCTTAGCCGGCTCGACATAGGAGTGAAGTAGGCACTCATAGGATTGGGGAATTAAGTGCGCCACCCCATGAATGGTATTAAGGAATACAATCCGTCATCAACGCAACTATAACAAGTAATTAACGTGTAAAAGATATCTAGGGAGTAGTGAAATCTAAGTAAACACAATTTCTCCACTTATTGCTCACAACCTTAGTTAATTTAGTTTATTTTCATTTCTAGTATTTTATTTTGATTGCATCTTTAGTATTGGGTTAGTTGACTAGCAACTAATTCCGCCCAAATCCTTCAAACCTGAGATATTTACTTGCTTTCTAAAAAAATATAAAAATACAAAAATAATCATCCATCATCTCTAGAACTAGTATTTAGGTTTTCTAATCCTAGCGACACTATTCCTAGCTGAACGATCAATCCCCCGGTACTTGTCACTAGACTATACTACAACGATCAGGTACACTGCCTGGTGGGGGTTGTAAGCTTCTCTAGATCCCTCGAGAGGTAAAGCCTGGTGCAATCCCTACGCATCAAGTTTTTGGCGCCGCTGCCGGGGAATAGTTATTGTCTAGGTTAGAATCTCTTTTTATTAGGTCTACTTGCTAGATTCCTTTCTAGTAAGATTTTATTTTTATTTTTAGGTTTTCTTTAGTCTATCTTATTTCTTTGTGTTTTTGTTCGTAACTCTTCACCACAGGCCATCATGGCAACCGACGAATCCTCTAACTTTAGGATCACTAGGAGTCATAGTTCCACTAGAAACCTCGTCTTGCCCTATGTAGAGCCCGAAAGAGAAATGCGTAGATTAAGACAATCTCACTCAACTCCTGAACCATCTAGCGATGCCATCGATTTTGATGCACCCCTTTCTGAAGAAAATTCAGAAAATCACGTTACAACCCCTAGCTCCCAACCCAACAACGAGATGAGTACCCCCGCAACTCCGATCCCTAAGCGCCTTAAGGACTACTCCTCCCCAACACCTCGTGGCTTCTCAAATGCCATTGTCTACCCAAACGAACACACCAATGAAGTCTTGCATGCGAACGATGTTTGGCTTGTCCAAAATGTGTGTAAGTTTTGTGGATTAGATGAGGAAGATCCAATTCAACACATTAAAGACTTCTTGAAAATAGTAGACACCCTCCATACGGATAGGGCTACTAGAGACACGTCCCGATTGCGATTCTTTCCTTTCACCCTATATGAAAAAGCCCAAGAGTGGTATGATAAACTTCCTTCTGAATCTATTTTCACATGGGAGCAACTCATATCCAAGTTCTATGAGAAGTTCTTTCCACCTGGAAAAACCTCAGCATTTAGAGATAGGATCCTCCGTTTCCGAAAAGGGAAGGATGAACCCTTCCATAAATCGTGGATTAGATTCAATGATTTAATAAGACAAGTTCCCCATCATGGCATCGAACTTTGGCTTTTGGTCCAAATCTTCTACGACAATGTCTCCTCTAATGATCGGAACGGAATCAATCAATCTAGAAAAGGGAGATTGGCCAATCTTAGTGCCGAAGAAGGATGGGATAGGATTGAAGAATATGCTCAAGACCAGGATGACACTTGGGATGAACCTGAGTCGAATGTCAGCATTTCTGAAATAACTTCAGACCGGTTGAGAAAAATTCACAAAATAGTGGAGTACCTAGCTGGGTCGCAGTTACCTAAACAACTTTCGAATCCTTACTTAATCTGCGACAACTGTGGGGGCCCGCATGAGGTAGAAGAATGCGGAGGAGCAACCACAACTGAACATGCATGCTTGTCAGGAGGTGACATCTATGCTGATCCCTCCCTTTTGCCTTTTTACCAAAATGACGATTACACCCTCTGGGGAAATCTGGTAAATAGAAAAGAAGGAGAGGAAGGCCCTGAATTCGAAATCAGGAGCACTTTTGAAGATGACCTTGGTCGCTTCACTCAAGAAAAAGGCTTGCAATTGAAAGGTCTGATGAGGCGAAAAATGAACCACTTTTAGGGGGTCATTTAAGCCCGGAATTGAATTTATTTGATCAAATATTACCCTAAATCGTTCCTTTTGTGATTTTAGGTACTTTGGGAGAGAAATCTGGAAAAGGAAGCAATTCGGACATTTTTAGAGCATAAAAGTGAAGAAAACGCCAAAGTCTTAATTTTTCTTGCTGGGAACAGTAGGTGATGGTGTCAAGAAGAAAATCCTGACGGCGTCAAGAGTAATTTTCATGACGGCCCAGTACAGAATTGAAGGCGTCACGAGGTAAAGCGTCAAGAGTAAAATACGTGACGGCCTGGAAAATGTTATAACGTGACGGCGTCAAAAGTAGATCAAGGCTGTCCGAGAATTCTTTTGGCGGCGAGATGACGGCGTCACCAATTTGGTCTTGACGCCGTCAGCCTCAATTTCCTATATATAGTTTTCTAATTTTCATTCATAAAAAAGAGAAGTTTTGGAGAAACCCTAAGGCCGAACTTAGTACGAATTTTACAGGTTTTTCAAGGGTTTTCAGCCCTTGAACCCTTTCATGTGTAATTGAGATAAGTATTCTTTTAATTCAATCAATATGTCTATGTGTTGGTTGTCTATATCTTGTTCTTGTCTTAATTCCATCATGCTAGGCTAGATCTATCTTGTGTTTGCTTAGATCTAATGAAACCTAGATGTTAATTATGTGTTGATTACTTGTTTATGGTTGTATTGGATGAATGATTTCGATGTTAGGCTTAAGAAAACTGGCAGATCTCCAAATGGTAACATGCTTGAACGTCTTAGGAAACATGAACTGACGTGCACTAGGTTTTATTGGTTATATTTAATGCGTGAGTAAATTCTAATGATCCCATGTTAGGAGCTTCTTAGCCGGCTCGACATAGGAGTGAAGTAGGCATTCATAGGATTGGGGAATTAAGTGCGCCACCCCATGAATGGTATTAAGGAATACAATCCGTCATCCACGCAACTATAATAAGTAATTAACGTGTAAAAGATATCTAGGGAGTAGTGAAATATAAGTAAACACAACTTCTCCACTTATTGCTCACAACCTTAGTTAATTTAGTATATTTTCATTTCTAGTATTTTATTTTGATTGCATCTTTAGTATTGGGTTAGTTGGCTAGCAACTAATTCCGCCCAAATCCTTCAAACCCGAGATTTTTACTTGCTTTCTAAAAAAATATAAAAATACAAAAATAATCATCCCTCATCTTTAGAACTAGTATTTAGGTTTTCTAATCCTAGCGACACTATTCCTAGCTGAACGATCAATCCCCCGGTACTTGTCACTATATTATACTACAACGATCAGGTACACTGCCTGGTGGGGGTTGTAAGCTTCTCAATATCCCTTGAGAGGTAAAGCCTGGTGCGATTCTCACGTATCAAGTTTTTGGCGCCGCTGCCGGGGAAATAGTTATTGTCTAGGTTAGAATTTCTTTTTTTTAGGTCTACTTGCTAGATTCCTTTCTAGTAAGATTTTATTTTTATTTTCTAGGTTCTCTTTAGTCTATATTTTCTTTGTGTCTTTGTTTGTAAAAACCTCTCCATTGACTATTCCGTTAGCCATTATGGAGAACGCGAATCCACCATACTACCAACCACGAAATTCACCCACTCCAAATGACATCTTGATGTTTAAACAACATGAGGATGAATCTATCTATGATGCATGGGCTCGTTTTAAATATTTACTCCGAAAAGTCCCTCATCATAATTTCGATATGTGGTCCCAAATTGAAATATTTTACCATCGTGTCGACCACTATACCAAAATGGATATTGACCATGCCGCAGATGGGGACATTTGGGGATTAAGTGTTAATGAAGCATGGGAAACCATAGAGAATTCTGCCAAACTTGCCAAAAAAATGGACAACCCAACAAACGTTGTTACGAATCAATTGATAGCAAGTTTAAGGGAACAAGCAAGAAGATTGTTTGGGGATAAACCTATAGATGAGATAACTGGGCACACGGGGTGGTTTGATTTCACCACAATACAAGCTGAGCATATTGGTAATCTTGATAAGATGGATGATAGAGTTGAAAATTTAAGCCCACCAAGTACCCCACAAGTCCTACCATCATTTGAAGCATACACACCGCCCGTGACTTATTCGGATGGAGTAGATGAGACTTTAGGAGTCCCAATAGAGGTAGAACCCTTGTACCAAACACCACTAGAGGATATAGGTTTGAATACTTGTAGTGATAACCTTACTCTTAGTTCTAGGGAATTACCTAGTGTTGATGAACCGGAACCTCAATCTTCACACAACTTTCCATCCTTAGATATACATCTAGGAGACAAAAGAGGAGCCGACCCACCCATCAACCCATATAGTCCAGGTAGTCTTAGGATAAAGGTAGTGGACTCTAAGCCTTGCAGAGAGGAAGCCAATGTAGGAGTGAAAAATGACCTTACATGCTTACATCACCCATTTATGATTGATCACAAGAAACATAATGGGTTTAAACAGGGTTTATTAGGTCAAGATGGATCCCCAACTAGTAGTCTCTTGAAGTTGATAGAAAATGATCCCTTTATAGGAGAAAATCTTAATCTACCCATTAACCCGATTGAATTTGGTAAGGTTATGATGATAGGAGCACACCCCTTTGAGCATATAATTCATCCACCACACTTTCCTCACGAGGCATATTTCCACCCTAAGGGTGTGTATCGCTACTTCCACCCGCACTTAATCCAAAGTGTAGGGAAAACATCTCCTATTTTCGTTAAATAAGGGTGGAGTCAGGCTTGTGACTCGAACAAAAACAAGCGCTTCTTGGGAGGCAACCCATGTTTTGTGTGTTTTTATTTGTTTGTTTGTTTGATTTTATTTGTTTCCGTATGCATGTTTTATTTTTATTGTTTGTGGCTCATGTTTCAAAGTAAATTGTGTAAATGCTTTATTTTGTTTTTAACTTCGTCTTAATTGCATATAAAGGTATTTTGCAAAAGATAAGTGTAAGGGAGATTCAAATTTGTTTATAAGAACGAAATTGAGCATGAACCACAACAATAATAAATGGACATGTGTATTAGTACTTGTTAGAGTCAAATGCTTGTATCGAGTCATAATGATGTTTTGCAGGATTTTCCAGGAAGTAGGACGAAGTTTTTCCAGAAATTTTCTGGAAACTTAACATAAGAATTTCTGCAGATCACTTCTGACGGCGTCACGAGTTAACTCTTGACGCCGTCATGTGTAAAAATATGGAAATTTTACCGGTTTTGTTTTTCTAACGGAGTCTTATGGTTTTTGTGAATTATTAAGTTTTATAATCTCCAGGAAATCTGCAAACTTCATTCCACAAGCATTATATCTTAGTTTGTTTTCTAGGATTTAGTAACTTATATAGGTTGCCGCCGATTTTATGCGAGGTTGTCTTGTCTATTTCTCATGATTCACAGGTTATGTATGACAAGAAGATGATTTATATTCTGGAAGGGAAGCTTTGATTGTTCATTTTCTTGGAGGAAGATTTAACCTGGCCACCTTATTATCCATACCGAGCGAATCAGGGGAGTATTTGATTTCATTCTTTTTACTTTTTCACTTTTACATTCTTTACTTGAACATTGGGGACAATGTTCATCCTAAGTGTAAGGGGAGGGTAAAATGATGATACCTTACATGTACACTTTCGCTTGAGTTTGTTTTGTTTGATGGTAGATGTGTAATAAAACTATGAGAAATACTTGTTAGTGTAATTTTAGCGCCAAATTTAAATTTTTTTACAACATTCAGGAGTGAAACTTTAGCCATAGCAAGCGTCTCATGGATAAGAGATTGTATGACTAGCACATACCCATATATTCAGAAAAATTTTCCACCCAAATATGTGAGGTTCGCCTTTAGATTTGATAGGAAAAGCATTTACTATTAGTGCTTATGAGTGTACCGGTAGTATTTAGATTCTAGAACTTGCGTTAGTGATGCATCCCGAGACCGCTAGTGAGACTACATTCATGTAGTAGGATTTACTACATGATAAGAGGCATTAGGATCACCCTTGTGTTAAACCCGTATCATGATTACTTGACCATTTAAGTCATATTACTTGGCTAGTTAAGTCAACTAATTTTTCCCACACCCTTAGCGTTGTACTCATTTTTAGTACACGAAACCCCTAGTACACCCCTCCGAGCCTATCTTTTCGTTTCTAACTTTAAGCATTTTACTTAAAGGAAGAATTTGTTACACCCCACTTAAATGTACAACCAAATCGCCTTAGCCTTCCGTGTATGCACTCATCTTTAGTGCATTATTGTTATTTGTTAAACCCTAAGTTAATTATCTAATTGATTACATGGTTGCTATGTCGAGTCATATCCTTGTACATATTATTTTGGGACGATTGGAACTCATGGGTAAAGTACTTATTTTTGGAGTAATGGGGAAGAACATCATATTATTACCCCCATATGTACGTTAATCTTAAAAGTACTCCAAGTGTTGTGATTTTCTTAATTCGAGTCATTAGATTAGTTTATTGTAAATTATGTAAAAATTCAAGTGTAAGGGAAATATTTACTCCCTATGATGTATTATTTTGGATGGTAGGGTAAGAGTGTATGCACAAAAAAAAATAAATAAAAAATAAATAAATAAAAAAAAATTCAAGAAAAAAAAAATAGAAAAAAGAGAAAAAAAAACATACGGACTACCATCCCTTTTTATTCTATGTTCATTTTTATGTTTTTGTTATTTTTCATTTATAAGCTTAAGTCGAGTCTAGTCTTGGCTTAGCAACGCCACATTGTACATGTAATTAACCAAGATTGTTAACTCGCCACTAGTAAAAACTTCCTTTATCCAACAAAGCCGTGTATTTCATATCCCTACACCTAACGTTACAACCCTTTAAAAGACCTCTTTGATAGTTTATCCTAGGTGCTTACGCCATGTGGTGGAGGTTTGATCCTTTCTCAAGCTTATGGTAATCTATTTTGCTATGACAGGTAGTGAGAGGTATCTTCCGTTTCCATATTGTAATTTATACTTTATTACACCCGAGAGATGTGAGTATCTAAACACTATTTGTAAGGTGCTAGTATATGACCTCCGTGCTTGTCTATTGGTCTTTAGTGGAACGATTATTTGCTGTAATTACTTTTATATTAGTGTTAAATGACCCCTAACTTGTATTTTGAGTAGAATAAAAGCGCATTTGCTTGAGGACAAGCAAATCTCAAGTGTAAGGGTATATGATGAGGCGAAAAATGAACAACTTTTATGAGGTCATTTAAGCCCGGAATTGAATTTATTTGATCAAATATTGTCCTAAATCGTTCCTTTTGTGATTTTAGGTACTTTGGGAGAGAAATCTGGAAAATGAAGCAATTCGGACGTTTTTGGAGCATAAAAGTGACGAAAACGCCAAAGTCTTAATTTTCCTTGCTGGGAACAGTAGGTGATGGCATTAAGAAGAAAATCCTGACGGCGTCAAGAGTAATTTTCATGACGGCCCAGTACAGAATTGAAGGCGTCACGAGGTAGAGCGTCAAGAGTAAAATAATTGACGGCTTGGAAAATGTTATAACGTGACGGCGTCAAAAGTAGATCAAGGCAGTCCGAGAATTCTTTTGGCGGCGTGATGACGGCGTCACCAATTTGGTCTTGATGCCGCCAGCCTCAATTTCCTATATATAGTTTTCTAATTTTTATTCATAAAAAAGAGAAGTTTTGGAGAAACCCTAAGGCCGAACTTAGTACGAATTTTACAGGTTTTTCAAGGGTTTTCAGCCCTTGAACCCTTTCATGTGTAATTGAGATAAGTATTCTTTTAATTCAATCAATATGTCTATGTGTTGGTTGTCTATATCTTGTTCTTGTCTTAATTCCATCATGCTAGGCTAGATCTATCTTGTTTTTGCTTAGATCTAATGAAACCTAGATGTTAATTATGTGTTGATTACTTGTTTATGGTTGTATTGGATGAATGATTTCGATGTTAGGCTTAAGAAAACTGGCAGATCTCCAAATGGTAACATGCTTGAACGTCTTAGGAAACATGAACTGACGTGCACTATGTTTTATTGGTTGTATTTAATGCGTGAGTAAATTCTAATGATCCCATGTTAGGAGCTTCTTAGCCGGCTCGCCATAGGAGTGAAGTAGGCACTCATAGGATTGGGGAATTAAGTGCGCAACCCCATGAATGGTATTAAGGAATACAATCCGTCATCCACGCAACTATAACAAGTAATTAACGTGTAAAAGATATCTAGAGAGTAGTGAAATCTAAGTAAACACAACTTCTCCACTTATTGCTCACAACTTTAGTTTAATTTAGTTTATTTTCATTTCTAGTATTTTATTTTGATTGCATCTTTAGTATTGGGTTAGTTGGCTAGCAACTAATTCCGCCCAAATCCTTCAAACCCGAGATTTTTACTTGCTTTCTAAAAAAATATAAAAATACAAAAATAATCATCCATCATCTTTAGAACTAGTATTTAGGTTTTCTAATCCTAGCGACACTATTCCTAGCTGAATGATCAATCCCCCGGTACTTGTCACTATACTATACTACAACGATCAGGTACACTGCCTGGTGGGGGTTGTAAGCTTCTCAAGATCCCTTGAGAGGTAAAGCCTGGTGCGATTCCCACGTATCAAGGTCTTAATGAACTCGTTGACGAGCAGCAGGGTGACATTGGAGAATTTTTCAACAAGCTTAACTCAGCCCTAGATAACCTTGAAATGCCATCAGTAAGCAAAAATGACCCCATGCTCGCAATAACCACTCGAGCTGGAACAACAACCAAGGACCCCCCTTACCCAAGCTCGTCCCCCATCACTCCCGATCCAAACAAGCCTCGCGAGGAGGAGGAGGATGTAGGCAGCGAGACTCCCGACCAACCACCCTTGACGACCCCTTCCCCATCAACCCCACCTAACCAACCTGTGAGAATCCCATTCCCATCCCGATTAAGGAACCAGAAAACTGAGAATGATAGTAAAAGATTCTTGTCGTACCTAAAAGACTCGGTAGTCACCATACCCCTCCTTGATGCTTGCTATCACATGCCGAAGTATAGTACATACTTTAAAAAACTACTCGCTAACCGAAAGAAACTCGAGGGTCTTGTGACCCTGGGGGAAGAATGCTCAGTGGTGACTCATCGAGGGCTACCAAAAAAGGTAGATGATCCAGGCAGCTTCACCTTGCCTTGCTCCATAGGATCTCTATCAATAAAGAATGCTCTTGCCGATTTGGGGGCGAGTATCAATCTCATGCCTCACTCTATGTTCCTTAAATTAGGATACTCTGGATTAAAGCCTACCCGTATGAACATCCAACTAGCCGATAGATCAGTCAAGTACCCCATAGGGATATGCGAGAATGTGCTAGTCAAGGTTGGGAAATTCAAATTCCCGGTCGACTTCGTAATCCTGGATAAGGAGGAGGATGACTTGGTACCCATCATCTTAGGGAGACTATTTCTTGCTACCGCTCGTGCAGTCATTGATGTTTATGACGGCAAATTAACCTTGCGAGTGGGCACCGATAGCACAACCTTCGACATTAAGGACTTTATGGATCTCTCTCTCGAAGCAGCTAACCGGCTCTATTTCATCGGGGAGGTTGATGAACTCACGGATATCATCGATAGCTGTGTCGATGAACAAATCGAGGAAGGCTGGCTACGGGACGAGAGTTTTCTGCCTTTGCTAGAGGTGGAAAAGATGGAGGATGTTGGTGCAGTCTCCTTCTACCCTAGACAAGAGGCAACGGAGCATCTCGAGCTCCGGAAGCCCGAAAACAAGCTTAAGCCCTCTATTATCGAACCTCCTGAGTTAGATCTTAAGGAGCTTCCTAACCATTTGGAGTATGTCTTCCTTCAGGGAGAGGACCAACTGCCGGTAATCATAAACTCTTCCCTGGAACATGAACAAAAAGGTAAACTCTTAGAGGTCCTAAAGAAATATAAGGGAGTGCTCGCATGGAGTGTAGCTGACATTAAGGGGATTGACTCAACTTTTTGCACACATAAGATTCTCATGGAGGAAGATTATAAACCTACCGTGCAACCACAGAGGCGGGTGAATCCCAACATTAAGGAAGTAGTAAAGAAAGAAGTCATCAAACTTCTGGATGCAGGATTGATCTACCCAATCTCGGATAGCCCATGGGTCAGTCCTGTGCAGGTTGTACCTAAGAAGGGTGGAATGACTGTAGTTAAGAATGACAAGGGTGAGATGGTGCCCCAGAGAACGGTCACTGGATGGCAGGTATGCATTGACTATCGAAAGCTCAATGATGCCACAAGGAAAGATCACTTTCCCTTACCATTCATTGACCAAATGTTGGAGAGATTGTCTGGACACGAGTACTATTGCTTCTTGGATGGATTCTCAGGGTATTTTCAAATTCCCATAGCACCTGAGGACCAAGAAAAGACCACGTTTACTTGCCCTTATGGAACATTTGCCTACAAAAGGATGCCTTTTGGGCTATGTAATGCACCCGCCACTTTCCAACGATGCATGACCGCAATCTTTCACGAGCTCATGGAAGATAGCATGGAAGTGTTCATGGACGACTTTTCGGTCTTCGGGAACTCCTTCGACCACTGTCTTGCTAATCTAGAAAAGATGCTTAAACGTTGTGAGGAAACCAACTTGGTGTTAAACTGGGAAAAGTGTCATTTCATGGTGAAAGAAGGGATTGTGTTAGGGCATAAGATCTCAGGGAATGGAATAGAGGTGGACCAAGCTAAAGTTGAAGCTATATCTAAGTTACCATACCCCACGACTGTTAAAGCAATACGCAGCTTCTTGGGGCACGCCGAGTTTTATCGGAGATTCATCAAAGACTTCTCCAAAATAGCTCGGCCAATGACTCAATTGCTTGTAAAGGATGCTCCGTTCGATTTTTCCCAAGAATGCAAGGATGCATTCGATCTCTTAAAAAAGGAGCTCACACAAGCTCCAATCATGATTACACCTAACTTGGAGTTACCGTTTGAAATCATGTGTGACGCTAGCGATTTCGCTGTCGGGGCTGTATTAGGCCAACGGCGTGACAAGCTTTTCCAACCTATTTACTACGCTAGCAAAACCATGAATCCCGCTCAAGAGAATTACTCCACCACCGAAAAGGAATTATTAGCCATAGTGTTCACATTAGACAAATTCCGGTCATATCTTGTCCTTTCAAAGACAGTCGTTTTCACTGATCACTCGGCTCTTCGATATCTTTTTGCGAAGCAGGATGCTAAGCCACGACTAATTCGGTGAATCTTGTTGCTACAAGAATTCGATGTTGAGATTCGTGATAAGAGGGGGGGGGGGCAGAAAATCTGGCCGCAGATCATCTATTTCGTCTTGAAAACCCCTTGGATAAGCACGATAGAAGTGAGATTAGGGATTCATTTCCTGACGAACAACTCATGTTAATGATTGATTCGGCGCCTTGGTATGCCGATTTTGCCAATTATCTCGCAAGCAGACTCGTTCCTGAACACCTGACTAGATACGAAAGAAAAAGGTTCTTTTCTCAGTTAAAATACTACTTTTGGGATGAACCATTTTTATTCCGAAGGTGCCCTGACCAAATCATAAGACGTTGTGTTTCGGAAAGTGAGGCAGTAAAGATTATGAGGGAATGTCACTCTGGTCCCTCTGGCGGGCATCATGGGATAAACACCACCACCCGAAAAAATTTCGACGCGGGATTCTATTGGCCCACAATTTTCCGTGACGTCAAAGAAATGGTACAGGCATGCGATGCATGTCAACGGGCCGGGAACATATCACATAGGGATGAAGCACCTCAGAATTTTATACAAGTATGTGAGGTCTTAGATGTTTGGGGAATTGACTTCATGGGACCCTTTCCATCTTCAGGGGGAACGAATACATTTTGGTTGCCATCGATTATGTTTCAAAATGGGTTGAGGCACAAGCCCTTAGGACCGATGATGCCAGAGTAGTTATTCATTTCCTGAAAAAGCTTTTCGCTAGATTCGGGATTCCTAAAGCTCTCATCAGTGATAGGGGGACCCACTTTTGCAATGCACAAATGGAAAAGGTCATGAAGAGGTATGGAGTATCCCATCGGTTCTCCACCGCCTATCATCCACAAACCAATGGCCAGGTCGAAAACACCAATAGGGCTATTAAAAGAATACTTGAAAAGACGGTTAGTCAAAATAGAAAAGACTGGTCATTTAAACTCGACGAAGCCTTGTGGGCATTCCGAACCGCCTACAAGACACCTATTGGAACGACCCCGTTTCGCATGGTGTATGGTAAGGCGTGTCACTTGCCAGTAGAATTAGAACATAAGGCTTATTGGGCGCTTAAGACATGTAACTTAGATTACACAATTGCTGGAACTAATAGGTTCTTGCAATTACACGAGCTTGATGAGCTTAGGTTAGAAGCCTATGAATCTTCCATCACATATAAAGAGAGAGCAAAAAGATGGCATGACCAGAGAATTAAGAAACCCAAAGAATTTTCAGAGGGAGACAAAGTCCTATTGTACAATTCTCGGTTGAGATTATTTCCGGGAAAACTCAAGTCTAGGTGGTATGGACCGTTTACGGTGAAAAATTCCTCTAAAACTGGAGCCGTTGTGTTATTAGACGATGAAGGTAGGGAATTTACTGTTAACATACAACGTGTAAAACATTATCAAGAAAATGACAATGAAATGATTAGTGAGGAGGATGTGACATTTGATGATGAGGTCACGTAGTAACCCATGACCTTGAGTCTAGCTACAAGACTCGTAAATAAAGAAAAGCGCTTCTTGGGAGGCAACCCATGCTTTGTGTGATTTTTTTTTTTTTTTTTTTTTTTTTTTTTTTTTTTTTTTTTTGATTGTTTGTTATTTGCTTCCGTATGCATGCTTTATTTTTATTGTTGGTAGATCATGTTTCTAAACTAAATAGTAGAAATACTTTACTTTGTTGTTTTGGCCTAGTCTTAACTCCACCTAAAAGTATTTTTGCAAAAGATAAGTGTAAGGGGAAACCCCAAATATGTTTTAAAAAAAACAAACCGATCATGCTTCTCCACAATATTAAGTGAACATGTATATTCGTATTTGTTAGAGTCAAATGCTTGTATTGAGTCATAATGAAGTTTGGCAGGATCTTCCAGGAAGTAGGACCAAGTTTTTCCAGAAATTTTCTGGAAACTTAACATAAGAATTTCTGCAGGTCACTTCTGACGGCGTCACGAGATAACTCTTGACGGCGTCACGTGTAAAAATCTGGAAATTTTGCCAGTTTTGTTTTTCTAACGGAGTTTTAAAGTTTTTGTGAATTATTAAGTTTTATAATCTCCAGGAAATCTGCAAACTTCATTCTACAAGCATTATATCTTACGTTGTTTTCTAGGATTTAGTAACTTATGTAGATTGCCGCTGATTTTATGCGAGGTTGCCTTGTCTGTTTCTCAGGATTTACAGGTTATGTATGACAAGAAGATGATTTATTTTTCTGGAAGGGAAGCTTTGATTGTTCATTTTCTTGGAGGAAGATTTAACCTGGCCACCTCATTATCCATACCGAGCGAACCAGGGGAGTATTTGATTTCATTCTTTTTACTTATTTCACTTTTACATTCTTTACTTGAACATTGGGGACAATGTTCATCTTAAGTGTAAGGGGAGGGTAAAATGATGATACCTTACATGTACACTTTCGCTTGAGTTTGTTTTGTTTAATGGTAGATGTGTAATAAAACTATGAGAAATACTTGTTAGTGTAATTTTAGCGCCAAATTTAAATTTTTTTACAACATTTAAGAGTGAAACTTTAGCCATAGCAAGCGTCTCATGGATAGGAGTCGTATGACTAGCACACATAACCGTATCATTCAGAAAAATTTTCCACCCAAATATGTGAGGTTCGCCTTTAGATTTGATAGGAAAAGCATTTACTATTAGTGCTTATGAGTGTACCGGTAGTATTTAGATTCTAGAACTTGCGTTAGTGATGCATTCCGAGACCGCTAGTGAGACTACATTCGTGTAGTAGGATTTACTACATGATAAGAGGCATTAGGATCACCCTTGTGTTAAATCCGTATCATAATTACTTGACCATTTAAGTCATATTACTTGGCTAGTTAAGTCAATTAATTTTTCCCACACCTTAGCGTTGTACTCATTTTTAGTACACGAAACCCCTAGTACACCCCTCCGAGCCTATCTTTTCGTTTCTAACTTTAAGCATCTTACTTAAAGGAAGAATTTATTACACCCCACTTAAATGTACAACCAAATCGCCTTAGCCTTCCGTGTATGCACTCATCTTTAGTGCATTATTGTTATTTGTTAAACCCTAAGTTAATTATCTAATTGATTACATGGTTGCTAAGTCGAGTCATATCCTTGTACATATTGTTTTGGGACGATTGGGACTCATGGGTAAAGTACTTATTTTATGGAGTAATGGGGAAGAACATCATTTATTACCCCCATGTGTACGTTAATCTTAAAAGTGCTCCAAGTGTTTTGATTTTCTTAATTCGAGTCATTAGATTAGTTAATTGTAAATTATGTAAAAATTCAAGTGTAAGGGGAATTTTCTTTCCCTATGATGTATTATTTTGGATGGTAGGTTAAGAGTGTATGCAAAAAAAAAAAAAAAAAAAAAAAAAAAAAAAAAAAAAAAAAAGATAGAAAATATCAAGAAAAAGAAAAAAAAATAGAAAAATGAAAAGAGAAAAAACATACGGACTACCATCCCCTTTTATTCTATGTTCATTTTATGTTTTTGTTATTTTTCATTTATTAGCTTAAGTCGAGTCTAGTCTTGGCTTAGCAACGCCACATTGTACATGTAATTAACCAAGATTGTTAACTCGCCACCAGTAAAAACTTCCTTTATCCAACAAAGCCGTGTATTTCATATCCCTACACCTAACGTTACAACCCTTTAAAAGACCTCTTTGATAGTTTATCCTAGGTGCTTACGCCATGTGGTGGAGGTTTGATCCTTTCCCAAGCCTATGGTAATCTATTTTGCTATGACAGGTAGTGAGAGATATCTTCCGTTTCCATATTGTAATTTATACTTTATTACACCCGAGAGATGTGAGTATCTAAACACTATTTGTGAGGTGCTTGTGTATGACCTCCGTGCTTGTCTTTGGTCTTTAGTGGAACGATTATTTGTTGTAATTACTTTTATATTAGTGTTAAATGACCCCTAACTTGTATTTTGATTAGAATAAAAGCGCATTTGCTTGAGGACAAGCAAATCTCAAGTGTAAGGGTGTATGATGAGGCGAAAAATGAACCACTTTTAGGGGGTCATTTAAGCCCGGAATTGAATTTATTTGAACAAATATTTCCCTAAATCGTTCCTTTTGTGATTTTGGGTACTTTGGGAGAGAAATCTGGAAAAGGAAGCAATTTGGACGTTTTTGGAGCATAAAAGTGAAGAAAACGCCAAAGTCTTAATTTTCCTTGCTGGGAACAGTAGGTGATAAGATCGTTTAAAGCTCGAGGTTGGATAAACCTCATCTAGGGATTGCACAATAACAAAGATAAGGAACATGTACGCAGCGGAATAAACAAAACATCTTTATTATTGCTAACAAGGTTTCTCGTCATCATCTCTACTCTAACATACACCAAAGCCCCAATGCTACGTGATTAAGTGTAGCACGATTACATCCTAACAGCTATCTAAGATAGTTGAGGCTTAACACAATCTACCCTATGTGTTTCCCATAAAACACCTGTACACTAGTCTAGGCGTTTTTCCAGCCCTAGACTTACACACACGTTTTTCTGATTTTACATTGTGGAAGACCTTGATGAGGTTTATCCAACCTCGAGCTTTAAACGATTGGGATCTCTCTGGTGTGGAAGGAGGAAGAAAGGTTGGATCTTCATTCTCTTCCTCTGAAGACTCTTCATCAGATGTCCAGATGAAGGGAGAGACAAGCTCAGCAGGATTTGTATTACGGCTTGATTCACCCTCTATGTATGCATTCCATTTTTTGTCTTCCACATCCCATCGTTTCTTTATCTCTCTCTCAAAATCAGAACCTTCAAGTCCCCATGGATATGGTGGTACCTCTTCTTCTGATGTTGGAACAAAAGAGTGTTGATCAGAGGACTTAGGGTTTGATGACATGATTTTTGGAAGAAAATTGGTTTTTGAAATTTTGTTGTGGGATATTAGGGTTTGAAAGATTGTTGGTGACTGAGGTGTGATGTTTGGAGGAGGTTAAATAAGCCAAGGTTAGGTGTTATACCAAACAATCTTGTGTCACACTTATTACCTTGAATACATAGAGCACCAAACAGTCTTGTGTCAAATACTAAAGCATCATAAGATGAAAAAATATGAGTTTAAAATTGTTTATGAGCATACTCCCTTTAAAGATAAATATTCAATTGAAATAATTGATCTAACAAACTCTTTACAAAACTCCACTATCTTGAGAGGCCTTCTTTAATTGAGATTAAAATTTTCATATCCGAACACATATTTATAGCCAATACTCAAAGTTTCACCTATCAGATAACCTCAAATATCGTTCAACATAAAATAAATTGTCAAATAAGAAAAGAATTATCAACAGGGTTTGTAAATCTAGCTTGCTACACAGCCTGTATAAAGTTATCACTGATACGTAATATTTGCAGGTTGGCTAAGTGGTAAAGATACGATAAGGTCAAAAAATTCAGCAAAGGATCCACATTTGACACACTAAGTAAAACACAATATACTTGATGAATATGTTATGAGCAACCAATCTTACCAACATATGTGAGGCCTTCCCTTCTTATCACATATGTCCACTCCCTTTCATGATGAAGTACATCAACAATATTAGGAGACCCTAGATACACACCATCCTGAAAAACCACACAGAACCAACATGAACGTTATTCATTTCACAATGAAAATGCAACTGAAATGAGAAGTTACTAACAATTGAGATTTACCTCCACTTCAAAGGTATCGACGTCTCCTTGTTTAGTAAACCGATAAGGTTGCCCAAGTAGTCCATTGGTTGGAGCCGTTCAACCATCACTTAGCTGTCATATAACATCACATTATAGTCAAATTCAATTGTGCATTTATGCAGAGCCAATTTTGAAAACTTATGGTTAAAAAAGTTGAATACTTTATTGATACCTGATGTGAGAAATTGATAGATAAGAGTGATAAGGAAATGAGAAGCTAAAAGGCTTCCCATTAATTTTCCTGACTCTGGATGTTAAGGTCCGTTTGCCATTCAATCCAAGGTAGACTCTTAAGACAAAGCTCAATGCTGAAAAAAAGGGATCTCAATCAGATTAAGGCTCTCAGCCTGTGGAAATGATGAAACACTTTCCCTAACAATGTGTAGATTTAAGGTTATATTAGAAACTTTGATCTCATACCATATGACTAAAATTCATTTCAAACATTGCATCGTATAATATTATCGATTGTTCCAATGTGTCACCAACCTTGAAGGCTCCAGCTTGAATCCTACGAACCGCTGCTGGTCCGATAACAACCTGCAACAACCATCAGTTTTACTTAGACACAGGCGCAACATCAATGGCTCATTATTATATTTAGCCAATGGTTGAAAGTTAGAACCCTTACTTCGTTTTTTAACCTTGCATAGGAAATCAACTCCTTAGTGTCAGATTCAAGAACCGCCTTAGCTATTTTAAGCCACAAACTTGATGGTAGGTGGTTTAAGAGCAAGCTTTGATGAAGCAACCACACTATACACATTTCCAAAATATCAATAAGTTTATGGTATAAAAATAAGCATATTTTACAAAACTAACGATCCTCATTTAATTGATGGGTGCTATAATGTGACTTACACAATACCCTCAAAATTATGCAAAGTTTATGAATCCATTAGCAGTCGGGTGCGTTGCATAAGCTGCCTAAAAAAATGACCATATACAGGAAATTAAATGGTAGTAAAAAAGCATAAAAACACAACATAAAACATAACAAATAACAAAGATACGAAATTAGAAAAAGAGAATCAAGTAAGAAACTGAAAGCTTACCTCGTCATAGATTAAAATCAGGACCCGAATAGATGACTCACTTATGAAACCTATCATTATAAACAAAAAAGAAAAATATAATATCATTAGTTAAAGTTAAATGGGGAAAAAGAATATTACACATATACAATCCACAAAACACACAAAATGGTGAGGAAAAAGAAGATTAAAGTTAACTGGTTTGAGATTCTTTGCCTAAATATCTCTTTCATCACATATGATTTTTGGACTTGTTGACCACATATATTCAAAATATTGTAGTCATAATCAGTTTAAATGCACTTCCAAACACCCCTTGACATATAGTTATAACATATATGCATCAAGAAGGGGTATGGCCTCTTTATCATCAATCTGTTTTGCTGCATAAATTACCTGTAAACAAACTGCAAACAATTTTAATATTATAGACCCATTATGCAGAAAATAGCAGACCCATAAGTCTGCATAAATTACCTCTGTCATATCTGTAGTGCCTCGCTGTTGAGGTTACTCCAAATTTACCACATTTTCTTTGATTACTGGGGCAACTTCAATCGGTATTGAGGTAATCAGAACAAACACTTTGAAGTTTGAACATCTATACTAACCAACAAACTGAAATCAAAACTAAACCCCAAAATCATTATTGCAATACTAAATGGTATTTTGGTTACAACACCTCTGTATTTCTTTCTCAAAATCATCAAACATAATATATTAAAACAATTGAATCAAATTAAAAACATAAAAAGCACTTACAATCGATCCCAAAGCAAGGTTTGTCGTGTGTGTTATGATTGTTTGATTGATGGACTTTTTTTGATTTCGTTTTGAATTGGCCCAATGATTCAGTTACAATACTATGAATGATTCATTATTTACCAAAAATATGATCAGTGAATTGATTTCATTGAATGGCGATTTCAATGACATAATTAGTTACCAAAAATTGAATGGCGATTTCATTGAATGGCGATTGATAAAAAGTGTGCATCATTGGGCTTGTACGTAATAAATCTGCAGCCAATGGGAAAAGAGACACGTCAAAATATTAATGGAGAGGGATGCTTAAAGAGCTTGTAAATTTTCTTGGTTTATTAGAATGTATATATATATATATATATATATATATATATATATATATATATATATATATATATATATATATATATATATATATATATATATAGTTTTTTGCAAAACATTTCACACTACTCAGTCGAAATGAAGACCAAGCCCTCCTATTTTTCATTATGAGACGCGTCCATGGAGGGGGAAGTAACAAGGGAGGACATGTCCTCACTTGGGGTGACCGGCTAGTACTACCATCACCAACTTTAAAATATTCTATACATTATGCGTATTTAATAGCACGTAATAACTTTTGAAAAAAAAAATCACATGTGATTCTTACCGCATGTAATTATACAAGTTTTAAAAAATAAACTGTTGTAATCTAAAGTTTGAGTTTTACAAGAATTAACTATAGAAATTAAAAAAAAAATGTTTATATACTTGAGTAATGAACTTGGGGAGTTTTATGTTTTTGTGATTTTACGATTATTTCATGGATTTGGTTTAAAGTAAGTACTTTTGATATTTCATTTAAAAACGATGGTGGTGTGAGGTGGTGGATGGTTATAATGATTGGTGGTGGTGAGTGGAGATGAAAAAACAGGAGGGTGGAAGAAGACAAGACATGAAATGACCAAAATACCCTCATATGCAAGGCACATGGGTCACTTAACAGACATTGACTAATGCTCGTTAGTAAAAGGGACCTTGTGTGATGCGAAAAAAATGCACAGTTGGGACCTCGGGACGTCTTTATTTAGAATTTGAAACTTGGCATGTATTTTTGATACAAACAAAAGGACGAATGTTATATATATTTTACTTTATTTAATACCAACAGTCATGCATGAAAACAGCTGCTAGCGAAATATTTTCTTGACTAGTTGGTAAAAGAAAAGAAAAGAAAAAGGAAATCTTTATAAGAGTTGATAATTTGGAATATGAACTTTTTTAGTTTCCTTAAATTTTTGTTATGGGAAAGCTTGCCGTTTGCCAGTTTTTGGGCTTCACCATTTTATTTATTTTTTCCATTTTTCAAACAAATTAAATTTTTATTCATTACATGAACTTACAAGTTACAATACAAAATTTTAAAAAAACATATGAAAATACTTTTTTGCATGTAAAATACATTTATGTTACAACATACAAACCAAATACCCGTTTATGTTACAACAATTTAAAATACAACATATAAACCAAATACAATGCCCGTTTACGTTACAACAATTTAAAATACAACATACAAACCAAATACAATGTTTAGTGACTGAGACCTATTTGTGTTTCTTCTTCCTCAATTCGCTTCAAACATACACAAAACACACACACCCACAATTCACAAAAAACACACACACAACACACACACGTCACTGCAAACACACACACTTCACACAAACACAGCACAAATAAACCAAAAAAAAAGGAAGAAAATCAAATGGTTGCGCATTTGGCGAATGTGAGTTTGCTCACTTGGGAAATGGCACAAGGCCGGTCCGGTGCAGTGGCAAGGAAATGGCGCCACCGTTTGGCAGGCCATATAGGATTTGGCGAGCATTTTTGCCACCATACCCCTCCCTCTTATATTCCAACGTGACTTATAACCAATCATTTTTCAAACAAGGTTGCCTTATAAATTAAAAACAATGTAGAGTCTAAAAGGTAGGGTCGTATTAGGTGCATCTTTCCAATACGACTTGTATACCAATCTTATTTTTCAAACAAGGTTGCCTTATTATTTAGTAACCGTGTCGGGTGTAAAAGGTAGGTTTGCATTGGATGCATATTTGCATATTTCCAATGCGACTTATAACCAATCTTATTTTTCAAACAAGGTTGCCTTATTAATTAAAAACTTTGCCTGGTTTATAAGGTAGGGTCATATTTTGGTGCATATTTTCCAATGCGGCTTATAACCAATCTTATTATTTTTTTTTAAAGTTGCCTTATTAATTAAAAACTATGGTGGGTCTAAAAGGTAGGGTCGTATTGGGTGTATAGTTGACCGAGAAATTGTACATATAAAAACTAAGAGTACAAGGTAATGGATGACCAACAATACGTTATTCGTCTGCGAACTCAGCGTCCCCTCATCACCCTCCCCATAATACACCACTAACTAAAATATCCTCCCCAACAAAAAAAACTAAAACACTTTGTAAGTCCTGTGTGTTGGGGACAAAATTTGTCCCAATCGTCTCTGACGATTATTTGTACATGAAATAGCTAAGTCACTCTCTGATGGTTATCAGAGAGTATTATATGCGACTCAATTAATAGAAAGCTTCAAGAACGAGGAAGACCAACTGAGGAAACACTTTATTTTACTGATACGGGATTAAAGTGCCTGAGCAATACCAGGGTCGCTGAGATTTGACAAATATCACAGTGACTCCCTGCAGACTTATCTATTAGAAACAATTACGAAATATGGACGGTAACTTTTTTGGAAAGACAAGCTACAAGCATTAGAAAGAAAGACAAAAGTACTTAAATACTTTATTACGTAGTATTTTATTAAAGCTTCTCAATTAAGTACTTTTATTAGTATTTTATTAAAGCTTCTCTAAGAAGCTTTATTCTTTACTAGCATTATATATATATATATATATATATATATATATATATATATATATATATATATATATATATATATATATATATATATATATGGTCATTCATGTGAAAAATCTAATTTTTTTGAGAAGGTGAAAACTAATCTTAGCCACTCATTCTATCCTTATCTAGTTTTGATCTAATGGCTAGCATTAGTTAACTATTTTTTAAAAAATTTCCAAACAAATTTAAAAAAAAAATAAAAAAAAATTCGAAAAATTTTCACATGTGATGAAAAAAAATTTCACATGTGAAGAAAAAAAATTTCAAAAACAAAAAATTCGGAAAAAAAAATTTTAGAAAAAAAAATTTTCAAAAAATTTCAATTTTCACATGTGAATTTTTCTCACATGTAAAAATTGAAAATTGAAAATTTTGACATGTGATTTTTTTTTCTTTTTATTATTTTTTTTTCGTATGTGAAAATTGAAAATTCACATGTGAAAATCGAAAATTTTCACATGTGAATTTTTCCACATGTCACGAAAAAAAATTCAAATTTTTTTTTTTAGAAAAAATGGTTTTCGGAAAAAAAATTTCGGAAATTTTTTTTCACATGTGACGAAAAAAAATCGGAAATTTTTTGAAATTTTTTGTTTTTTTTTGTTTTGTTTTTTTTTTTTTTTTTGAAATTTTAAGAAAAATTGGTTAACTAATATTAGGCATTAGATCAAAGCTAAAGAAAAATAAAATGAGTGGCTAGAATCCCTTCTCACTTTCTCACAAAAATAGAGATAAGTTGTGATATATATATATATATATATATATATATATATATATATATATATATATATATATATATATATATATATATATATAGAGTGGAGATCTAGTAAGAATATTAGTTAAAATAAGAAGGGTAAGAAGATATCTCAACCATAAGATCTTGCATCAATGGTTAAGATCAATAATGGCATAATAGTAATAAACAATCTATTTACATAAAACGGGGGTATAACTGTAAAATTGCAAGTTGCCAGATTTTATTCCACTATTATCGGTTCATTTTTATTCCCGTAGAACTGCATATATGCTGCTCCATCATTAATTGACATTAGCAAAAGAAAAATACTAGACCCACCTACACTTTACAAAAATTTTCCCACACGCTGACGTGGCGGATTGTTGATTGGTTGGTTTTCTGTGGGCCACAGAAAACCAACCAATCAACACTCCGCCACGTCAGCGTGTGAGAAAAATTTTGTAAAATGTAGGTGGGTGTAGCACACCTCTTAGCAAAAAGGCTTTCTACTGCATCTGATTTTGTAGGCATTGATATTGTAGATGCATCCAATGTTTCATCCATTAATTGACGTGAACGCCTATAATTTTTGTTCCAGTTTTGAATATAATGATTGCATCTAATATTTTATCCACTAATTGACATAGATGCATTTAATTTTTGTTGCATTTGTAAAAGAAATGATTGCATCTATCCTTGAATCACAATCAATCACCTCGATTTAATTAAGAAAATTGAAATAGATGCGTGAAACATGTTCATTAATCATAAATCACAAATCACAATTCTAATTTTATTTTAGAAAACAACCCGCTTAAATTTTTGTTGCATCGAAACTGGTTCATTCAATCAATATGACTATATGAGCATGCACCTTCAAAACAGTGGTCGATTTTTAATTATTACTCTATAAAATACTACTAGTATCATCCATGCGATTCATCATAGATATTAGTTGCATCTAAAATTATCGATGCAAAAGTGACTCAAACACATTCGATCATGCATCCTCGTAAGTCCAAACGTCCCAAAATACCATTATTTCAATGAGATGCATAATTACTTGATCATGCATCTGTTTTTGTTTCATACTAAATTGCATATTTAATTATATTTTTATAGCGAAGTTGCAAGTGCAATTCTGAAACTCTGTGACTAATTGAAATAGATCAATTAGGAATAATAGAGAAAAAAAAATGTCTTCCTTTGTTGTAGAAAATTATCAACTACCAACAAATAATGATATGACCAAAATAACCCTCCATGCATTTGAAAAATGATTGGTCCATATTACTTCCTATCCTTCTTATTTTAACTCTACTTCCTATTTGATCCTAACTATATATATATATATATATATATATATATATATATATATATATATATATATATATATATATATATATATATATATATATTGTAATAGAGATAAGTTGTGATTCCACAAAAAACAAAATAACACAATGTTATAGTGATAGAATCCTCCTCTCATTAATCTTAAAATTAGCTAGCTTGGAACCAACTGAGTTAGCTTAGTTGGCCACCAAGATTTCTTAGGGGCTTGGTGATGTGGCGAAAAATGAACCACTTTTAGGGGTCATTTAAGCCCGGAATTGAATTTATTTGATCAAATATTGCCCTAAATCGTTCCTTTTGTGATTTTAGGTACTTTGGGAGAGAAATCTGGAAAAGGAAGCAATTCGGACGTTTTTGGAGCATAAAAATGAAGAAAACGCCAAAGTCTTAATTTTCCTTGCTGGGAACAGTAGGTGACGGCGTCAAGAGCAACATCCTGACGGCGTCAAGAGTAAATTGCATGACGACCCAGTGCAAACGTGAAGGCGTCACAAGTAGAGCGTCAAGAGCAAAACACGTGACGGCCTGGAAGACCCTAACACATGACGGCGTCAGATGTAGATCAAGGCAGTCCGAGAAGTATTTTGGCGGCGAGATGACGGCGTCACCTATTTGGTCTTGACGCCGTCAGCCTCAGTTTTCTATATATAGTTTTCTAATTTTCATTCATAAAAAAGAGAAGTTTTGGAGAAACCCTAAGGCCGAACCTATTACGAATTTTACAAGTTTTTCAAGGGTTTTCAGCCCTTGAACCCTTTCATGTGTAATTGAGATAAGTGTTCTTCTAATTCAAGCAATATGTCTATGTGTTGGTTGTCTATATCTTGTGCTTGTCTTAATTCCACCATGCTAGGTTAGATCTATCTTGTGTTTGCTTAGATCTAATGAAACCTAGATGTTAATTATGTGTTGATTACTTGTTTATGGTTGTATTGAATGAATGATTTCGATGTTAGGCTTAAGAAAACTGGCAGATCTCCAAATGGTAACATGCTTGAACGTCTTAGGAAACATGAACTGACGTGCACTAGGTTTTATTGGTTGTATTTAATTAATGAGTAAATTCTAATGATCCCATGTTAGGAGCTTCTTAGCCGGCTCGACATAGGAGTGAAGTAGGCACTCATAGGATTGGGGAATTAAGTGCGCCACCCCATGAATGGTATTAAGGAATACAATCCGTCATCAACGCAACTATAACAAGTAATTAACGTGTAAAAGATATCTAGGGAGTAGTGAAATCTAAGTAAACACAATTTCTCCACTTATTGCTCACAACCTTAGTTAATTTAGTTTATTTTCATTTCTAGTATTTTATTTTGATTGCATCTTTAGTATTGGGTTAGTTGACTAGCAACTAATTCCGCCCAAATCCTTCAAACCTGAGATATTTACTTGCTTTCTAAAAAAATATAAAAATACAAAAATAATCATCCATCATCTCTAGAACTAGTATTTAGGTTTTCTAATCCTAGCGACACTATTCCTAGCTGAACGATCAATCCCCCGGTACTTGTCACTAGACTATACTACAACGATCAGGTACACTGCCTGGTGGGGGTTGTAAGCTTCTCTAGATCCCTCGAGAGGTAAAGCCTGGTGCAATCCCTACGCATCAAGTTTTTGGCGCCGCTGCCGGGGAATAGTTATTGTCTAGGTTAGAATCTCTTTTTATTAGGTCTACTTGCTAGATTCCTTTCTAGTAAGATTTTATTTTTATTTTTAGGTTTTCTTTAGTCTATCTTATTTTTTTGTGTTTTTGTTCGTAACTCTTCACCACAGGCCATCATGGCAACCGACGAATCCTCTAACTTTAGGATCACTAGGAGTCATAGTTCCACTAGAAACCTTGTCTTGCCCTATGTAGAGCCCGAAAGAGAAATGCGTAGATTAAGACAATCTCACTCAACTCCTGAACCATCTAGCGATGCCATCGATTTTGATGCACCCCTTTCTGAAGAAAATTCAGAAAATCACGTTACAACCCCTAGCTCCCAACCCAACAACGAGATGAGTACCCCCGCAACTCCGATCCCTAAGCGCCTTAAGGACTACTCCTCCCCAACACCTCGTGGCTTCTCAAATGCCATTGTCTACCCAAACGAACACACCAATGAAGTCTTGCATGCGAACGATGTTTGGCTTGTCCAAAATGTGTGTAAGTTTTGTGGATTAGATGAGGAAGATCCAATTCAACACATTAAAGACTTCTTGAAAATAGTAGACACCCTCCATACGGATAGGGCTACTAGAGACACGTCCCGATTGCGATTCTTTCCTTTCACCCTATATGAAAAAGCCCAAGAGTGGTATGATAAACTTCCTTCTGAATCTATTTTCACATGGGAGCAACTCATATCCAAGTTCTATGAGAAGTTCTTTCCACCTGGAAAAACCTCAGCATTTAGAGATAGGATCCTCCGTTTCCGAAAAGGGAAGGATGAACCCTTCCATAAATCGTGGATTAGATTCAATGATTTAATAAGACAAGTTCCCCATCATGGCATCGAACTTTGGCTTTTGGTCCAAATCTTCTACGACAATGTCTCCTCTAATGATCGGAATGGAATCAATCAATCTAGAAAAGGGAGATTGGCCAATCTTAGTGCCGAAGAAGGATGGGATAGGATTGAAGAATATGCTCAAGACCAGGATGACACTTGGGATGAACCTGAGTCGAATGTCAGCATTTCTGAAATAACTTCAGACCGGTTGAGAAAAATTCACAAAATAGTGGAGTACCTAGCTGGGTCGCAGTTACCTAAACAACTTTCGAATCCTTACTTAATCTGCGACAACTGTGGGGGCCCGCATGAGGTAGAAGAATGCGGAGGAGCAACCACAACTGAACATGCATGCTTGTCAGGAGGTGACATCTATGCTGATCCCTCCCTTTTGCCTTTTTACCAAAATGACGATTACACCCTCTGGGGAAATCTGGTAAATAGAAAAGAAGGAGAGGAAGGCCCTGAATTCGAAATCAGGAGCACTTTTGAAGATGACCTTGGTCGCTTCACTCAAGAAAAAGGCTTGCAATTGAAAGGTCTGATGAGGCGAAAAATGAACCACTTTTAGGGGGTCATTTAAGCCCGGAATTGAATTTATTTGATCAAATATTACCCTAAATCGTTCCTTTTGTGATTTTAGGTACTTTGGGAGAGAAATCTGGAAAAGGAAGCAATTCGGACGTTTTTAGAGCATAAAAGTGAAGAAAACGCCAAAGTCTTAATTTTTCTTGCTGGGAACAGTAGGTGATGGTGTCAAGAAGAAAATCCTGACGGCGTCAAGAGTAATTTTCATGACGGCCCAGTACAGAATTGAAGGCGTCACGAGGTAGAGCGTCAAGAGTAAAATACGTGACGGCCTGGAAAATGTTATAACGTGACGGCGTCAAAAGTAGATCAAGGCTGTCCGAGAATTCTTTTGGCGGCGAGATGACGGCGTCACCAATTTGGTCTTGACGCCGTCAGCCTCAATTTCCTATATATAGTTTTCTAATTTTCATTCATAAAAAAGAGAAGTTTTGGAGAAACCCTAAGGCCGAACTTAGTACGAATTTTACAGGTTTTTCAAGGGTTTTCAGCCCTTGAACCCTTTCATGTGTAATTGAGATAAGTATTCTTTTAATTCAATCAATATGTCTATGTGTTGGTTGTCTATATCTTGTTCTTGTCTTAATTCCATCATGCTAGGCTAGATCTATCTTGTGTTTGCTTAGATCTAATGAAACCTAGATGTTAATTATGTGTTGATTACTTGTTTATGGTTGTATTGGATGAATGATTTCGATGTTAGGCTTAAGAAAACTGGCAGATCTCCAAATGGTAACATGCTTGAACGTCTTAGGAAACATGAACTGACGTGCACTAGGTTTTATTGGTTATATTTAATGCGTGAGTAAATTCTAATGATCCCATGTTAGGAGCTTCTTAGCCGGCTCGACATAGGAGTGAAGTAGGCATTCATAGGATTGGGGAATTAAGTGCGCCACCCCATGAATGGTATTAAGGAATACAATCCGTCATCCACGCAACTATAATAAGTAATTAACGTGTAAAAGATATCTAGGGAGTAGTGAAATATAAGTAAACACAACTTCTCCACTTATTGCTCACAACCTTAGTTAATTTAGTATATTTTCATTTCTAGTATTTTATTTTGATTGCATCTTTAGTATTGGGTTAGTTGGCTAGCAACTAATTCCGCCCAAATCCTTCAAACCCGAGATTTTTACTTGCTTTCTAAAAAAATATAAAAATACAAAAATAATCATCCCTCATCTTTAGAACTAGTATTTAGGTTTTCTAATCCTAGCGACACTATTCCTAGCTGAACGATCAATCCCCCGGTACTTGTCACTATATTATACTACAACGATCAGGTACACTGCCTGGTGGGGGTTGTAAGCTTCTCAATATCCCTTGAGAGGTAAAGCCTGGTGCGATTCTCACGTATCAAGTTTTTGGCGCCGCTGCCGGGGAAATAGTTATTGTCTAGGTTAGAATTTCTTTTTTTAGGTCTACTTGCTAGATTCCTTTCTAGTAAGATTTTATTTTTATTTTCTAGGTTCTCTTTAGTCTATATTTTCTTTGTGTCTTTGTTTGTAAAAACCTCTCCATTGACTATTCCGTTAGCCATTATGGAGAACGCGAATCCACCATACTACCAACCACGAAATTCACCCACTCCAAATGACATCTTGATGTTTAAACAACATGAGGATGAATCTATCTATGATGCATGGGCTCGTTTTAAATATTTACTCCGAAAAGTCCCTCATCATAATTTCGATATGTGGTCCCAAATTGAAATATTTTACCATCGTGTCGACCACTATACCAAAATGGATATTGACCATGCCGCAGATGGGGACATTTGGGGATTAAGTGTTAATGAAGCATGGGAAACCATAGAGAATTCTGCCAAACTTGCCAAAAAAATGGACAACCCAACAAACGTTGTTACGAATCAATTGATAGCAAGTTTAAGGGAACAAGCAAGAAGATTGTTTGGGGATAAACCTATAGATGAGATAACTGGGCACACGGGGTGGTTTGATTTCACCACAATACAAGCTGAGCATATTGGTAATCTTGATAAGATGGATGATAGAGTTGAAAATTTAAGCCCACCAAGTACCCCACAAGTCCTACCATCATTTGAAGCATACACACCGCCCGTGACTTATTCGGATGGAGTAGATGAGACTTTAGGAGTCCCAATAGAGGTAGAACCCTTGTACCAAACACCACTAGAGGATATAGGTTTGAATACTTGTAGTGATAACCTTACTCTTAGTTCTAGGGAATTACCTAGTGTTGATGAACCGGAACCTCAATCTTCACACAACTTTCCATCCTTAGATATACATCTAGGAGACAAAAGAGGAGCCGACCCACCCATCAACCCATATAGTCCAGGTAGTCTTAGGATAAAGGTAGTGGACTCTAAGCCTTGCAGAGAGGAAGCCAATGTAGGAGTGAAAAATGACCTTACATGCTTACATCACCCATTTATGATTGATCACAAGAAACATAATGGGTTTAAACAGGGTTTATTAGGTCAAGATGGATCCCCAACTAGTAGTCTCTTGAAGTTGATAGAAAATGATCCCTTTATAGGAGAAAATCTTAATCTACCCATTAACCCGATTGAATTTGGTAAGGTTATGATGATAGGAGCACACCCCTTTGAGCATATAATTCATCCACCACACTTTCCTCACGAGGCATATTTCCACCCTAAGGGTGTGTATCGCTACTTCCACCCGCACTTAATCCAAAGTGTAGGGAAAACATCTCCTATTTTCGTTAAATAAGGGTGGAGTCAGGCTTGTGACTCGAACAAAAACAAGCGCTTCTTGGGAGGCAACCCATGTTTTGTGTGTTTTTATTTGTTTGTTTGTTTGATTTTATTTGTTTCCGTATGCATGTTTTATTTTTATTGTTTGTGGCTCATGTTTCAAAGTAAATTGTGTAAATGCTTTATTTTGTTTTTAACTTCGTCTTAATTGCATATAAAGGTATTTTGCAAAAGATAAGTGTAAGGGAGATTCAAATTTGTTTATAAGAACGAAATTGAGCATGAACCACAACAATAATAAATGGACATGTGTATTAGTACTTGTTAGAGTCAAATGCTTGTATCGAGTCATAATGATGTTTTGCAGGATTTTCCAGGAAGTAGGACGAAGTTTTTCCAGAAATTTTCTGGAAACTTAACATAAGAATTTCTGCAGATCACTTCTGACGGCGTCACGAGTTAACTCTTGACGCCGTCATGTGTAAAAATATGGAAATTTTACCGGTTTTGTTTTTCTAACGGAGTCTTATGGTTTTTGTGAATTATTAAGTTTTATAATCTCCAGGAAATCTGCAAACTTCATTCCACAAGCATTATATCTTAGTTTGTTTTCTAGGATTTAGTAACTTATATAGGTTGCCGCCGATTTTATGCGAGGTTGTCTTGTCTATTTCTCATGATTCACAGGTTATGTATGACAAGAAGATGATTTATATTCTGGAAGGGAAGCTTTGATTGTTCATTTTCTTGGAGGAAGATTTAACCTGGCCACCTTATTATCCATACCGAGCGAATCAGGGGAGTATTTGATTTCATTCTTTTTACTTTTTCACTTTTACATTCTTTACTTGAACATTGGGGACAATGTTCATCCTAAGTGTAAGGGGAGGGTAAAATGATGATACCTTACATGTACACTTTCGCTTGAGTTTGTTTTGTTTGATGGTAGATGTGTAATAAAACTATGAGAAATACTTGTTAGTGTAATTTTAGCGCCAAATTTAAATTTTTTTACAACATTCAGGAGTGAAACTTTAGCCATAGCAAGCGTCTCATGGATAAGAGATTGTATGACTAGCACATACCCATATATTCAGAAAAATTTTCCACCCAAATATGTGAGGTTCGCCTTTAGATTTGATAGGAAAAGCATTTACTATTAGTGCTTATGAGTGTACCGGTAGTATTTAGATTCTAGAACTTGCGTTAGTGATGCATCCCGAGACCGCTAGTGAGACTACATTCATGTAGTAGGATTTACTACATGATAAGAGGCATTAGGATCACCCTTGTGTTAAACCCGTATCATGATTACTTGACCATTTAAGTCATATTACTTGGCTAGTTAAGTCAACTAATTTTTCCCACACCCTTAGCGTTGTACTCATTTTTAGTACACGAAACCCCTAGTACACCCCTCCGAGCCTATCTTTTCGTTTCTAACTTTAAGCATTTTACTTAAAGGAAGAATTTGTTACACCCCACTTAAATGTACAACCAAATCGCCTTAGCCTTCCGTGTATGCACTCATCTTTAGTGCATTATTGTTATTTGTTAAACCCTAAGTTAATTATCTAATTGATTACATGGTTGCTATGTCGAGTCATATCCTTGTACATATTATTTTGGGACGATTGGAACTCATGGGTAAAGTACTTATTTTTGGAGTAATGGGGAAGAACATCATATTATTACCCCCATATGTACGTTAATCTTAAAAGTACTCCAAGTGTTGTGATTTTCTTAATTCGAGTCATTAGATTAGTTTATTGTAAATTATGTAAAAATTCAAGTGTAAGGGAAATATTTACTCCCTATGATGTATTATTTTGGATGGTAGGGTAAGAGTGTATGCACAAAAAAAAATAAATAAAAAATAAATAAATAAAAAAAAATTCAAGAAAAAAAAAATAGAAAAAAGAGAAAAAAAAACATACGGACTACCATCCCTTTTTATTCTATGTTCATTTTTATGTTTTTGTTATTTTTCATTTATAAGCTTAAGTCGAGTCTAGTCTTGGCTTAGCAACGCCACATTGTACATGTAATTAACCAAGATTGTTAACTCGCCACTAGTAAAAACTTCCTTTATCCAACAAAGCCGTGTATTTCATATCCCTACACCTAACGTTACAACCCTTTAAAAGACCTCTTTGATAGTTTATCCTAGGTGCTTACGCCATGTGGTGGAGGTTTGATCCTTTCTCAAGCTTATGGTAATCTATTTTGCTATGACAGGTAGTGAGAGATATCTTCCGTTTCCATATTGTAATTTATACTTTATTACACCCGAGAGATGTGAGTATCTAAACACTATTTGTAAGGTGCTAGTATATGACCTCCGTGCTTGTCTATTGGTCTTTAGTGGAACGATTATTTGCTGTAATTACTTTTATATTAGTGTTAAATGACCCCTAACTTGTATTTTGAGTAGAATAAAAGCGCATTTGCTTGAGGACAAGCAAATCTCAAGTGTAAGGGTATATGATGAGGCGAAAAATGAACCACTTTTATGAGGTCATTTAAGCCCGGAATTGAATTTATTTGATCAAATATTGTCCTAAATCGTTCCTTTTGTGATTTTAGGTACTTTGGGAGAGAAATCTGGAAAATGAAGCAATTCGGACGTTTTTGGAGCATAAAAGTGACGAAAACGCCAAAGTCTTAATTTTCCTTGCTGGGAACAGTAGGTGATGGCATTAAGAAGAAAATCCTGACGGCGTCAAGAGTAATTTTCATGACGGCCCAGTACAGAATTGAAGGCGTCACGAGGTAGAGCGTCAAGAGTAAAATAATTGACGGCTTGGAAAATATTATAACGTGACGGCGTCAAAAGTAGATCAAGGCAGTCCGAGAATTCTTTTGGCGGCGTGATGACGGCGTCACCAATTTGGTCTTGATGCCGCCAGCCTCAATTTCCTATATATAGTTTTCTAATTTTTATTCATAAAAAAGAGAAGTTTTGGAGAAACCCTAAGGCCGAACTTAGTACGAATTTTACAGGTTTTTCAAGGGTTTTCAGCCCTTGAACCCTTTCATGTGTAATTGAGATAAGTATTCTTTTAATTCAATCAATATGTCTATGTGTTGGTTGTCTATATCTTGTTCTTGTCTTAATTCCATCATGCTAGGCTAGATCTATCTTGTGTTTGCTTAGATCTAATGAAACCTAGATGTTAATTATGTGTTGATTACTTGTTTATGGTTGTATTGGATGAATGATTTCGATGTTAGGCTTAAGAAAACTGGCAGATCTCCAAATGGTAACATGCTTGAACGTCTTAGGAAACATGAACTGACGTGCACTATGTTTTATTGGTTGTATTTAATGCGTGAGTAAATTCTAATGATCCCATGTTAGGAGCTTCTTAGCCGGCTCGCCATAGGAGTGAAGTAGGCACTCATAGGATTGGGGAATTAAGTGCGCAACCCCATGAATGGTATTAAGGAATACAATCCGTCATCCACGCAACTATAACAAGTAATTAACGTGTAAAAGATATCTAGAGAGTAGTGAAATCTAAGTAAACACAACTTCTCCACTTATTGCTCACAACTTTAGTTTAATTTAGTTTATTTTCATTTCTAGTATTTTATTTTGATTGCATCTTTAGTATTGGGTTAGTTGGCTAGCAACTAATTCCGCCCAAATCCTTCAAACCCGAGATTTTTACTTGCTTTCTAAAAAAATATAAAAATACAAAAATAATCATCCATCATCTTTAGAACTAGTATTTAGGTTTTCTAATCCTAGCGACACTATTCCTAGCTGAATGATCAATCCCCCGGTACTTGTCACTATACTATACTACAACGATCAGGTACACTGCCTGGTGGGGGTTGTAAGCTTCTCAAGATCCCTTGAGAGGTAAAGCCTGGTGCGATTCCCACGTATCAAGGTCTTAATGAACTCGTTGACGAGCAGCAGGGTGACATTGGAGAATTTTTCAACAAGCTTAACTCAGCCCTAGATAACCTTGAAATGCCATCAGTAAGCAAAAATGACCCCATGCTCGCAATAACCACTCGAGCTGGAACAACAACCAAGGACCCCCCTTACCCAAGCTCGTCCCCCATCACTCCCGATCCAAACAAGCCTCGCGAGGAGGAGGAGGATGTAGGCAGCGAGACTCCCGACCAACCACCCTTGACGACCCCTTCCCCATCAACCCCACCTAACCAACCTGTGAGAATCCCATTCCCATCCCGATTAAGGAACCAGAAAACTGAGAATGATAGTAAAAGATTCTTGTCGTACCTAAAAGACTCGGTAGTCACCATACCCCTCCTTGATGCTTGCTATCACATGCCGAAGTATAGTACATACTTTAAAAAACTACTCGCTAACCGAAAGAAACTCGAGGGTCTTGTGACCCTGGGGGAAGAATGCTCAGTGGTGACTCATCGAGGGCTACCAAAAAAGGTAGATGATCCAGGCAGCTTCACCTTGCCTTGCTCCATAGGATCTCTATCAATAAAGAATGCTCTTGCCGATTTGGGGGCGAGTATCAATCTCATGCCTCACTCTATGTTCCTTAAATTAGGATACTCTGGATTAAAGCCTACCCGTATGAACATCCAACTAGCCGATAGATCAGTCAAGTACCCCATAGGGATATGCGAGAATGTGCTAGTCAAGGTTGGGAAATTCAAATTCCCGGTCGACTTCGTAATCCTGGATAAGGAGGAGGATGACTTGGTACCCATCATCTTAGGGAGACTATTTCTTGCTACCGCTCGTGCAGTCATTGATGTTTATGACGGCAAATTAACCTTGCGAGTGGGCACCGATAGCACAACCTTCGACATTAAGGACTTTATGGATCTCTCTCTCGAAGCAGCTAACCGGCTCTATTTCATCGGGGAGGTTGATGAACTCACGGATATCATCGATAGCTGTGTCGATGAACAAATCGAGGAAGGCTGGCTACGGGACGAGAGTTTTCTGCCTTTGCTAGAGGTGGAAAAGATGGAGGATGTTGGTGCAGTCTCCTTCTACCCTAGACAAGAGGCAACGGAGCATCTCGAGCTCCGGAAGCCCGAAAACAAGCTTAAGCCCTCTATTATCGAACCTCCTGAGTTAGATCTTAAGGAGCTTCCTAACCATTTGGAGTATGTCTTCCTTCAGGGAGAGGACCAACTGCCGGTAATCATAAACTCTTCCCTGGAACATGAACAAAAAGGTAAACTCTTAGAGGTCCTAAAGAAATATAAGGGAGTGCTCGCATGGAGTGTAGCTGACATTAAGGGGATTGACTCAACTTTTTGCACACATAAGATTCTCATGGAGGAAGATTATAAACCTACCGTGCAACCACAGAGGCGGGTGAATCCCAACATTAAGGAAGTAGTAAAGAAAGAAGTCATCAAACTTCTGGATGCAGGATTGATCTACCCAATCTCGGATAGCCCATGGGTCAGTCCTGTGCAGGTTGTACCTAAGAAGGGTGGAATGACTGTAGTTAAGAATGACAAGGGTGAGATGGTGCCCCAGAGAACGGTCACTGGATGGCAGGTATGCATTGACTATCGAAAGCTCAATGATGCCACAAGGAAAGATCACTTTCCCTTACCATTCATTGACCAAATGTTGGAGAGATTGTCTGGACACGAGTACTATTGCTTCTTGGATGGATTCTCAGGGTATTTTCAAATTCCCATAGCACCTGAGGACCAAGAAAAGACCACGTTTACTTGCCCTTATGGAACATTTGCCTACAAAAGGATGCCTTTTGGGCTATGTAATGCACCCGCCACTTTCCAACGATGCATGACCGCAATCTTTCACGAGCTCATGGAAGATAGCATGGAAGTGTTCATGGACGACTTTTCGGTCTTCGGGAACTCCTTCGACCACTGTCTTGCTAATCTAGAAAAGATGCTTAAACGTTGTGAGGAAACCAACTTGGTGTTAAACTGGGAAAAGTGTCATTTCATGGTGAAAGAAGGGATTGTGTTAGGGCATAAGATCTCAGGGAATGGAATAGAGGTGGACCAAGCTAAAGTTGAAGCTATATCTAAGTTACCATACCCCACGACTGTTAAAGCAATACGCAGCTTCTTGGGGCACGCCGAGTTTTATCGGAGATTCATCAAAGACTTCTCCAAAATAGCTCGGCCAATGACTCAATTGCTTGTAAAGGATGCTCCGTTCGATTTTTCCCAAGAATGCAAGGATGCATTCGATCTCTTAAAAAAGGAGCTCACACAAGCTCCAATCATGATTACACCTAACTTGGAGTTACCGTTTGAAATCATGTGTGACGCTAGCGATTTCGCTGTCGGGGCTGTATTAGGCCAACGGCGTGACAAGCTTTTCCAACCTATTTACTACGCTAGCAAAACCATGAATCCCGCTCAAGAGAATTACTCCACCACCGAAAAGGAATTATTAGCCGTAGTGTTCACATTAGACAAATTCCGGTCATATCTTGTCCTTTCAAAGACAGTCGTTTTCACTGATCACTCGGCTCTTCGATATCTTTTTGCGAAGCAGGATGCTAAGCCACGACTAATTCGGTGAATCTTGTTGCTACAAGAATTCGATGTTGAGATTCGTGATAAGAGGGGGGGGGGGGGGCAGAAAATCTGGCCGCAGATCATCTATTTCGTCTTGAAAACCCCTTGGATAAGCACGATAGAAGTGAGATTAGGGATTCATTTCCTGACGAACAACTCATGTTAATGATTGATTCGGCGCCTTGGTATGCCGATTTTGCCAATTATCTCGCAAGCAGACTCGTTCCTGAACACCTGACTAGATACGAAAGAAAAAGGTTCTTTTCTCAGTTAAAATACTACTTTTGGGATGAACCATTTTTATTCCGAAGGTGCCCTGACCAAATCATAAGACGTTGTGTTTCGGAAAGTGAGGCAGTAAAGATTATGAGGGAATGTCACTCTGGTCCCTCTGGCGGGCATCATGGGATAAACACCACCACCCGAAAAAATTTCGACGCGGGATTCTATTGGCCCACAATTTTCCGTGACGTCAAAGAAATGGTACAGGCATGCGATGCATGTCAACGGGCCGGGAACATATCACATAGGGATGAAGCACCTCAGAATTTTATACAAGTATGTGAGGTCTTAGATGTTTGGGGAATTGACTTCATGGGACCCTTTCCATCTTCAGGGGGAACGAATACATTTTGGTTGCCATCGATTATGTTTCAAAATGGGTTGAGGCACAAGCCCTTAGGACCGATGATGCCAGAGTAGTTATTCATTTCCTGAAAAAGCTTTTCGCTAGATTCGGGATTCCTAAAGCTCTCATCAGTGATAGGGGGACCCACTTTTGCAATGCACAAATGGAAAAGGTCATGAAGAGGTATGGAGTATCCCATCGGTTCTCCACCGCCTATCATCCACAAACCAATGGCCAGGTCGAAAACACCAATAGGGCTATTAAAAGAATACTTGAAAAGACGGTTAGTCAAAATAGAAAAGACTGGTCATTTAAACTCGACGAAGCCTTGTGGGCATTCCGAACCGCCTACAAGACACCTATTGGAACGACCCCGTTTCGCATGGTGTATGGTAAGGCGTGTCACTTGCCAGTAGAATTAGAACATAAGGCTTATTGGGCGCTTAAGACATGTAACTTAGATTACACAATTGCTGGAACTAATAGGTTCTTGCAATTACACGAGCTTGATGAGCTTAGGTTAGAAGCCTATGAATCTTCCATCACATATAAAGAGAGAGCAAAAAGATGGCATGACCAGAGAATTAGGAAACCCAAAGAATTTTCAGAGGGAGACAAAGTCCTATTGTACAATTCTCGGTTGAGATTATTTCCGGGAAAACTCAAGTCTAGGTGGTATGGACCGTTTACGGTGAAAAATTCCTCTAAAACTGGAGCCGTTGTGTTATTAGACGATGAAGGTAGGGAATTTACTGTTAACATACAACGTGTAAAACATTATCAAGAAAATGACAATGAAATGATTAGTGAGGAGGATGTGACATTTGATGATGAGGTCACGTAGTAACCCATGACCTTGAGTCTAGCTACAAGACTCGTAAATAAAGAAAAGCGCTTCTTGGGAGGCAACCCATGCTTTGTGTGATTTTTTTTTTTTTTTTTTTTTTTTTTTTTTTTTTTTTTTTTTTGATTGTTTGTTATTTGCTTCCGTATGCATGCTTTATTTTTATTGTTGGTAGATCATGTTTCTAAACTAAATAGTAGAAATACTTTACTTTGTTGTTTTGGCCTAGTCTTAACTCCACCTAAAAGTATTTTTGCAAAAGATAAGTGTAAGGGGAAACCCCAAATATGTTTTAAAAAAAACAAACCGATCATGCTTCTCCACAATATTAAGTGAACATGTATATTCGTATTTGTTAGAGTCAAATGCTTGTATTGAGTCATAACGAAGTTTGGCAGGATCTTCCAGGAAGTAGGACCAAGTTTTTCCAGAAATTTTCTGGAAACTTAACATAAGAATTTCTGCAGGTCACTTCTGACGGCGTCACGAGATAACTCTTGACGGCGTCACGTGTAAAAATCTGGAAATTTTGCCAGTTTTGTTTTTCTAACGGAGTTTTAAAGTTTTTGTGAATTATTAAGTTTTATAATCTCCAGGAAATCTGCAAACTTCATTCTACAAGCATTATATCTTACGTTGTTTTCTAGGATTTAGTAACTTATGTAGATTGCCGCTGATTTTATGCGAGGTTGCCTTGTCTGTTTCTCAGGATTTACAGGTTATGTATGACAAGAAGATGATTTATTTTTCTGGAAGGGAAGCTTTGATTGTTCATTTTCTTGGAGGAAGATTTAACCTGGCCACCTCATTATCCATACCGAGCGAACCAGGGGAGTATTTGATTTCATTCTTTTTACTTATTTCACTTTTACATTCTTTACTTGAACATTGGGGACAATGTTCATCTTAAGTGTAAGGGGAGGGTAAAATGATGATACCTTACATGTACACTTTCGCTTGAGTTTGTTTTGTTTAATGGTAGATGTGTAATAAAACTATGAGAAATACTTGTTAGTGTAATTTTAGCGCCAAATTTAAATTTTTTTACAACATTTAAGAGTGAAACTTTAGCCATAGCAAGCGTCTCATGGATAGGAGTCGTATGACTAGCACACATAACCGTATCATTCAGAAAAATTTTCCACCCAAATATGTGAGGTTCGCCTTTAGATTTGATAGGAAAAGCATTTACTATTAGTGCTTATGAGTGTACCGGTAGTATTTAGATTCTAGAACTTGCGTTAGTGATGCATTCCGAGACCGCTAGTGAGACTACATTCGTGTAGTAGGATTTACTACATGATAAAAGGCATTAGGATCACCCTTGTGTTAAATCCGTATCATAATTACTTGACCATTTAAGTCATATTACTTGGCTAGTTAAGTCAATTAATTTTTCCCACACCTTAGCGTTGTACTCATTTTTAGTACACGAAACCCCTAGTACACCCCTCCGAGCCTATCTTTTCGTTTCTAACTTTAAGCATCTTACTTAAAGGAAGAATTTATTACACCCCACTTAAATGTACAACCAAATCGCCTTAGCCTTCCGTGTATGCACTCATCTTTAGTGCATTATTGTTATTTGTTAAACCCTAAGTTAATTATCTAATTGATTACATGGTTGCTAAGTCGAGTCATATCCTTGTACATATTGTTTTGGGACGATTGGGACTCATGGGTAAAGTACTTATTTTATGGAGTAATGGGGAAGAACATCATTTATTACCCCCATGTGTACGTTAATCTTAAAAGTGCTCCAAGTGTTTTGATTTTCTTAATTCGAGTCATTAGATTAGTTAATTGTAAATTATGTAAAAATTCAAGTGTAAGGGGAATTTTCTTTCCCTATGATGTATTATTTTGGATGGTAGGTTAAGAGTGTATGCAAAAAAAAAAAAAAAAAAAAAAAAAAAAAAAAAAAAAAAGATAGAAAATATCAAGAAAAAGAAAAAAAAATAGAAAAATGAAAAGAGAAAAAACATACGGACTACCATCCCCTTTTATTCTATGTTCATTTTATGTTTTTGTTATTTTTCATTTATTAGCTTAAGTCGAGTCTAGTCTTGGCTTAGCAACGCCACATTGTACATGTAATTAACCAAGATTGTTAACTCGCCACCAGTAAAAACTTCCTTTATCCAACAAAGCCGTGTATTTCATATCCCTACACCTAACGTTACAACCCTTTAAAAGACCTCTTTGATAGTTTATCCTAGGTGCTTACGCCATGTGGTGGAGGTTTGATCCTTTCCCAAGCCTATGGTAATCTATTTTGCTATGACAGGTAGTGAGAGATATCTTCCGTTTCCATATTGTAATTTATACTTTATTACACCCGAGAGATGTGAGTATCTAAACACTATTTGTGAGGTGCTTGTGTATGACCTCCGTGCTTGTCTTTGGTCTTTAGTGGAACGATTATTTGTTGTAATTACTTTTATATTAGTGTTAAATGACCCCTAACTTGTATTTTGATTAGAATAAAAGCGCATTTGCTTGAGGACAAGCAAATCTCAAGTGTAAGGGTGTATGATGAGGCGAAAAATGAACCACTTTTAGGGGGTCATTTAAGCCCGGAATTGAATTTATTTGAACAAATATTTCCCTAAATCGTTCCTTTTGTGATTTTGGGTACTTTGGGAGAGAAATCTGGAAAAGGAAGCAATTTGGACGTTTTTGGAGCATAAAAGTGAAGAAAACGCCAAAGTCTTAATTTTCCTTGCTGGGAACAGTAGGTGATAAGATCGTTTAAAGCTCGAGGTTGGATAAACCTCATCTAGGGATTGCACAATAACAAAGATAAGGAACATGTACGCAGCGGAATAAACAAAACATCTTTATTATTGCTAACAAGGTTTCTCGTCATCATCTCTACTCTAACATACACCAAAGCCCCAATGCTACGTGATTAAGTGTAGCACGATTACATCCTAACAGCTATCTAAGATAGTTGAGGCTTAACACAATCTACCCTATGTGTTTCCCATAAAACACCTGTACACTAGTCTAGGCGTTTTTCCAGCCCTAGACTTACACACACGTTTTTCTGATTTTACATTGTGGAAGACCTTGATGAGGTTTATCCAACCTCGAGCTTTAAACGATTGGGATCTCTCTGGTGTGGAAGGAGGAAGAAAGGTTGGATCTTCATTCTCTTCCTCTGAAGACTCTTCATCAGATGTCCAGATGAAGGGAGAGACAAGCTCAGCAGGATTTGTATTACGGCTTGATTCACCCTCTATGTATGCATTCCATTTTTTGTCTTCCACATCCCATCGTTTCTTTATCTCTCTCTCAAAATCAGAACCTTCAAGTCCCCATGGATATGGTGGTACCTCTTCTTCTGATGTTGGAACAAAAGAGTGTTGATCAGAGGACTTAGGGTTTGATGACATGATTTTTGGAAGAAAATTGGTTTTTGAAATTTTGTTGTGGGATATTAGGGTTTGAAAGATTGTTGGTGACTGAGGTGTGATGTTTGGAGGAGGTTAAATAAGCCAAGGTTAGGTGTTATACTAATTAATGAAGATTATTTACTTCCATCTGTTTTGGTTGGTTTGAGGAGTAACTGTGGTTTGACTTTTGAGAAGATATTTTTTTTTTGTGTATAGTAACTTGGTTAAAAAGTTACTTGGGTTAATCTTTGTGAGTTAAGATGAGACTTATTTTGTGGTGTTATATCTCATTGGAGTTATAAGGTGTGTAACTTAGACACACAACAAATGGTTATTGATTCACCATGTCTAACCCACATAAGAATCAGCTAGTCCATAAGCAAACGGCTTCTGGTAAAGACTTATCAAATCCGTTGATAGCTGATAGTTTGCTAAAAACTATGATAAGAGCAGCACATTTTACATGTTTTACTTACCACTGCTCTTTGAAATTTTGTTGATTTTTACCACTGCAAGTTCATTGTTTCCACTGATAGTGTAAATTTTACCACTGATGAACTAGCCGTTACAACTGTGTGTCAGTAATCTTATTTTTACTAGCCGTTACCAATATAACTGTCTTTCCTTATTAATAGGGTAAAATTTTTGGGAATTATCTACTTACCAAATTGTATTTCTTAAAGATACACCTTTCTATAGATAATTCTTCATACGCGTTTTTCTCAAAACCCTATTAGTATAAATTGATTTTATACGGCTTGCTTTTTATTCACGATTACTAACACTTTCATCTCTCAAATCACAAAATCATGGTGACTCTCAAGTTTGCAGATGAACACAATCAAGTGGCTTACCTACAAAAGTCAAACGACAAGAGTGGACCTATTTTTCATCAGATTGTGGACTTCCTAAACTCAACTCATATAAGGTATGCCTTAACTATGAATCCCACAATCTTTGTTTCTCAAATCAAACAGTTTTGGAACTCTGTGGAGTCCATCACACTTGAACAGGGAGACATACATGAACCTGTGGAAGCTCTTAGAGCCACAGTGGATGGGGTAACTATTGATGTTACTGAGTCATCTTTGAGGAGAATTCTCCAATTAGATGATCTCAATGGTATCATCACATTACCTAATTCAGACATATTCCACTACATTGATTTGATGGGGTATGATACATCTGATCAAAAAGTAACTTTTAAGAAAGGATGTTTTTGTCCCCATTGGAGATTTTTGATACACACTCTGTTGCATTGCCTAAGTCCTAAGAAAACTTCTTATGAACAATTTGGATCAACCATGGCTTACCCTTTAGTTTGCTTGGTTTCTGATAGGACTTTCAATTTTTCAAAGTTTATATTCAATAACATGAAAGGCAATGTAACAAGTTCATACAAATTTTTGATGTATCCAAGGTTTGTGCAAGCAATGTTAAATGAATTTCGACTGCAAAATCATAATAGGATTTATGACACTCCATGTCTTAAGCCAAAAGTATTTCAAAACATGTGTAAGGCTTCAGATCTTTGGAATGGAGTGACTCATTCTCTTTTACCAAACATGCTTGCAAAGATTTCACAAATACAGGGTGAAGATGCAACAATCCCAGTTGTATCCCATCACACACCCACTATTTCTGTTCCACAAATTCAACATTTTCCTGCTGTAACTCACACAAATGAAAGGAGGCAAAAACAGCCAACTCCTTCCATGACAACATTGCATGTTGCTGATCCTTATGGTTTAGGAACAAGCAGTGGTGGTTCAAGGCTTCAATCTAGTCCAACTAGAGAAGAGCCTGAATCAATGCCTTATGATTCACCTCTCCCAACAGGTAATACAGTTGGAAGTGTTGAAGGCAGTGTGACACTAACTGAATTGATGGAATTATGTACCAAATTAGCCAAACAGGTTCAAACTCTGGAGAAAGATCTGGCACAGACCAAAGTACAACATGCCACAGAGTTGATGTAAAACCCGAAAATTTTTAACTTATTAAATACCCAAAATACCCTCTAAATTTGAACTTAAGAAAAGACGTTTTAAAAATCTAAGACATTTCATAACGATTATAACCTAAGTATTTAACTTCTTAAATTTGAACAGAATACGTTATACGAATAAATAAAACCTTATGATATATAATATCTACATGTTATTAATTTTATCCTAAGTAATCTAAACATATATCACACGTTATAAAAGGTCCTAAACCCGATTTCTTTCTTTGTAAATTGTGCCACACTTACTAAATAGACATATTGTAATAAATTTGGATAAACCAATATCACACGTTAGGAATTGCTAGGGAACCGATTGTATTTAATTTTGTGTGCACACACCTTGAGATTTAAATATGGAAACTATATATTTGATAAACCAATCTCACTAATAACCTCCCCATGATTTGGTCCTATCACACTAAAATCATCCCGTGATTTTCGAGCTAGTGATTATCTCAACGTATCAATCAGATATATAATGATGCATGACCTTCCTATATTAAACCACCCTCCCTACTCGCTTACCCCTTCACCATTTTCCTTCCATACGAGAGCTTTGAAAAGAAAACAATATCGACACCCATCCCCTAATTCTTTCATTTGAATTCAGAAAACAAAACCTAACTTCCATATAATATATAATGAAAAGGCTAGTCTTGACGTCGTGAGAAGATGATATACGAGTTATTCTTGGTCCTGTTTTGGTGCTTGGTTCAACCTGTTGAAGGCTGTCGTTTCAGTCTTGGTTCATTGGAGATGATGGGTTTACTCGAGGAGAACTAGAGCGGTTCGTGTTTGGGTACTAGATTTTGGTTCGTGCATGGGAGGATCAAGTTCGTATTTTAAAGTCCATGTTAGTTCGGTTTTCGTTTGGTCGTAGGGCTGTATTGGGTGTGTTTGAACTCGTCTTCGATTTTGATCTTGTTCTATCCTCGTTTGGCTAAGAGGTAACCTTGATTTGAATTCACGTTAGATTTTCTACATTGATTTTATGGCATGGTTCATCGTAGATACATTATCTTATCAGATATAAAAGACGTACTACCAAAGAATATCATAATAAAACTGATTGCTTATGTTCACTCTCATAATAATATTTAAGTTTTGAGCCAAAATAAAACATACTCCATCATGATCTGGTCTAAATGATACTAGTGCTTGTGTCTCGTAAATTTGTATACGAATAGGGTAGGTCGGCTGAGTTTAGCTGCATGGGATGTATGCATGCAAATGAGATATAATAATATGGAAAAATGAATAAGGGGTGCAGAATGGTCTTGTTTCTAAGTAAATAAAGGAAAGACATGAATTGTTTTTTTTTTTTTTTTACAAAAAAAATAAAGGATGTCGTGTGTATATCGATGAAGTGAATCGATGTCGGGTTATAAACAAGTCTTACATGATTTTATAAAAATCTTGTTGTTGCGGCATAAATATTAAGATCGTGGTACGGTAATAAATTATATAAAACTACAATGACGGGGTCCAAAATTATTATGTTAATATTAATTTATGAAATAAACTTTAAGATAATTTATTTGATATTTAATTATTAAATTTTAATAATTTGCCTTTATGACCTTAAACTTTATTAAATTGTTATATTTAACCCTAAAATATTATATTGGTCATTTTAACCTTAAATAGTATTAATTAAATATGAAAACTTGCTAATTCGGGAAACTTGTTAAAAATGGAAAGATAACGAAAAGAGGTAACTTGCGTAATTCGGACTCGTCTTGATTCGTATCCACTCTCTTCTAGGTTCGGTGAAGCGGGAGTGACCTATTCTCTCTTTCACTTGTGACTTTGGACTGAGGTACAGATATTCCGTACTCTTTCAGTAAGAGTGCACACCTCTTCCCTCTCGACTTTGTCTTCGATTTGCTATCATATTTTGATCCCGTTTGAACTCTTATGATCCGTTCGACCTTTGAACCTTTGTGAGACTTTGGGTACTCTTTGGGATATTGTAACGGAAGGTGAGACCCTTGTGACACTTGGAATGTTCTTTTGGGATAATATAACGGGAGGTAAAAGTTCTTTTCTTAAATGTGATATAGAACCTTTTAAAAGAGAAATTATTTATAAAGACACTTTAATATGACTTAAGGCCATTTCTATATGGGACTTCCTATAAATTCATAAAGACCAATTTTAAAGAACACCTCATGACAACCTTTATTAAAGATCACTTTTATAAATTTTATCTTTTGGAAGATCCTTGTTAAATAAACCTTTGTTATAAACCTTTTTGAATGGGGTTGTACTACGAAACTTTTTTAAACAAGTAATGGGAACCTGCTAAAATGAACGTTTGTTTTAAACTCTCATTATGACCCCTTAATCATTAACTATGGGACTTTGGAGCTTGGAACATTGACCTTTGATACTGAACCTTTGATTTGAGCTCTGAATATGAACCTTGTCATTTGTAAACCTTGACATGAACCTTTGCTATCTGAACCTTCTGATTTGAACCTTCTGATTTGGACCTTTTTGATATGACCTATGATATGGATTTCTGATATGATCTGATTATGATGACTTATGATCTGTGTCATTTATGACATTCTGTTGACCTATTCTGTTGACCTATTCTGTTGACCTATTCTGTTTGACCTATTCTAGTTTGACACCCGAGCCAAATTTATTTCACTAGGCATGGGGGTTCCATGTCCGTGTCAGAGATGCACCTCTGGCATGACTCCAGGGCAGTGGAGTGATGTTCTGCCACGTCCCCTTTTCTGTTATATGATATGCGCACTTTATGATATGATTTACTATGGCCAATCTGATTTCTGTGGGGGCGTATGGATGCATCCTAGATCTGTTTCTGTTATCTGTTATCTGGTGAATGTGGCTGTGTGTGCAATACACGTCCTTCACAACCCATTGAGGTCACCCCTCTGTTTACATCTGATATTTTGAGGTCTCCCCTCATTATGACTATGATTATGATTATGATGAAGGCATTTATGAAGGCATTATTATATCTGTTTCTGGGCTCGTGGTTGATGACTAACCCTTACCTTATCTCTTATTACTATTTTATACTTGCCTTTGATTACATTCTGTTATTTCCTTTATACCTTATTCAGTATTCATCTCTGTTTCATATTACTTTGTTGTTATATCTGTTCACTGGGCTTTTTAAGCTCAGCCGCGTTTTCTTTCTTCCGCGGCAGGTTTTAGAAGGAAGCTGGGTTATGGGTGAAGAGTGTAAATAGGAGCTTTTAGAGAGGAATTGCTTGATGAGTTAATAGTGGTTCTGAAGATGCTTTAGATTAGTCATTTTTGTACTTAGTTCTGATATTGTATTCATTATCATGGAACCTTTTGTAACCCTTGTATCCATTTGTATTATTAAATTTTATGTTTGTGTTTGTTCTGATTGACACCATGAATGTGACATTTTACCCTTGTCGGGTTGGGGTGTTACAGTTGAATCTATTGAAGACTGAGATCCAAAAGTTGCAGGCTGAAGTTGTGGATCTCAAGAAGAAAAGACATGTTCAAGTTGTGGTTTCTTCCCCATCATCATCTCATGATGGTCTTTCTGCAGGTTCTGGTTATGCTTTGGGAACTTCTTCCAAAAAGGGGAAGAAGAATAGTATGAAGATTGTAACTTGAAGATCCTTGATGATATGCATGGTTTAAGGGGAAGACGACATCTTTCATATACTCGGTTTTGTCATATCAACTAGGGGAAGATTGTTAGGAATTATACTTTGAGTTGATATTGACAAATATGAAAGATGAAGGACTTATGGAGACAAAGGAAGAAACTTGCAAAGAAAGAAAAAGATTACAGCATATCTTTTATTATTCTAGTTTATTCCTTGTAACCCTAGTATCTCTATTATATAAAGAGATACTAGGGTTACAAGGAATAAACTAGAATAATAAAAGATATGCTGTAATCTTTTTCTTTCGTTGCAAGTTTCTTCCTTTGTCTCCATAAGTCCTTCATCTTTCATATTTGTCAATATCAACTCAAAGTATAATTCCTAACAGTAGGTGACGGCGTCAAGAGCAACATCCTGACGGCGTCAAGAGTAAATTGCATGACGACCCAGTGCAAACGTGAAGGCGTCACAAGTAGAGCGTCAAGAGTAAAACACGTGACGGCCTGGAAGACCCTAACACATGACGGCGTCAGATGTAGATCAAGGCAGTCCGAGAAGTATTTTGGCGGCGAGATGACGGCCTTACCTATTTGGTCTTGACGCCGTCAGCCTCAGTTTTCTATATATAGTTTTCTAATTTTCATTCATAAAAAGGGAGAAGTTTTGGAGAAACCCTAAGGCCGAACCTATTACGAATTTTACAGGTTTTTCAAGGGTTTTCAGCCCTTGAACCCTTTCATGTGTAATTGAGATAAGTGTTCTTCTAATTCAATCAATATGTCTATGTGTTGGTTGTCTATATCTTGTGCTTGTCTTAATTCCACCATGCTAGGCTAGATCTATCTTGTGTTTGCTTAGATCTAATGAAACCTAGATGTTAATTATGTGTTGATTACTTGTTTATGGTTGTATTGGATGAATGATTTCGATGTTAGGCTTAAGAAAACTGGCAGATCTCCAAATGGTAACATGCTTGAACGTCTTAGGAAACATGAACTGACGTGCACTAGGTTTTATTGGTTGTATTTAATGCATGAGTAAATTTTAATGATCCCATGTTAGGAGCTTCTTAGCCGGCTCGACATAGGAGTGAAGTAGGCACTCATAGGATTGGGGAATTAAGTGCGCCACCCCATGAATGGTATTAAGGAATACAATCCGTCATCCACGCAACTATAACAAGTAATTAACGTGTAAAAGATATCTAGGGAGTAGTGAAATATAAGTAAACACAATTTCTCCACTTATTGCTCACAACCTTAGTTAATTTAGTATATTTTCATTTCTAGTATTTTATTTTGATTGCATCTTTAGTATTGGGTTAGTTGACTAGCAACTAATTCCGCTCAAATCCTTCAAACCCGAGATATTTACTTGCTTTCTAAAAAAATATAAAAATACAAAAATAAGCATCCATCATCTCTAGAACTAGTATTTAGGTTTTCTAATCCTAGCGACACTATTCCTAGTTGAACGATCAATCCCCCGGTACTTGTCACTATACTATACTACAACGATCAGGTACACTGCCTGGTGGGGGTTGTAAGCTTCTCGAGATCCCTCGAGAGGTAAAGCCTGGTGCAAACCCTACGCATCACTTGGGATGAGAGGTTTGGCTATAGGAGGCCTCAAGTTCGAGTCCTACCCAAAACTTTTACCCCTTCAGGCGGCGGAATAGGAGGAAGTACATGCGGAGTTTAGGGTCAGCATACTGCCTAATTGGATGTCACTGTTACTTGAACGGCTGAACCACTAACAACGAACAAGCCATTCTAAATATATATATATATATATATATATATATATATATATATATATATATATATATATATATATATATATATATATATATATATAAAGCTAGTTTTGATCAATGAGAGTTATTTGTCATTCAACGGGATAGTATTTCGCAACTATCCATTAGAATTGCTTGAATGACGGTTAATAAAGCATAGAACAGAAAACACCAAGCACCACTAACCACAAAAAAAAAAAAAAAAAAAAAAAAAAAAAAAAAGGACAACCCAGCCCAGAACCAAAAATGAACACCATCAAATCACATTGCTTTAGATCTTTCCAACATGGTTTGGGTCTGTGCACGAATCCAACCAAGACGCAATGGAACCTTTAAATCTCGATGATACCCAATCATAAGCTATAACTTGAAGTTCATCACATAACGTCGTAAGATGAGAAACTCTATTTTCGTAGACGGTAGACCCTTTTGTTTCTAGCGTGCCACACAAAAACATCGACCAACATACCGCTTGCCAAATGATCTTTTGCTTCTTGTTGAAATTAGATTTACCCTTATGAGCTAGAGTGTTATTAATTGAAAAAAATCACATCGACCCATATTCCAACGTTTGAAGACATTATTCCAACTCTTCTTGACTCGAGATTAATGAATAAAACAATGTTCTAAAGTTTCAATATCATTACCGCAATGGGGGGCAAAGAGTTGAATTGAGATCAATACAAATATGATGAAGCCATGAAAAAACGGGCAGTCTTCTGTGTTGCAATCTCCACATGAAGCTGCACACTTTTCTTGGGATAGCTTTGTTCCATTTTGTCTCTTGCAATCCATTCGTTGATGGAAGGACCTTTTCATCAGTCAACTCTTTGAGCCATAAAATGGTGTCAACAGTCCACTACAAAGGTGTAAAAGTAGAATTGAAAATTTCGAAAAGATTTACGTGGAATGAAAATGTAAATATCGACGTTTTCATAGTTGTACGTAAAAAAAACTGTGAATTATTAACACCAAAATGCATATAAGTTAATCAACTCAAAAGTAGTACAAAATGGTAATATAACACCGCATGCCACATTTATAAAGCCCTATCAAATTTCACCATATTACATACCCTAGAATCGTAGATATAACTAGCATAAAACTTGACATTCCTTATGTTTATACGACGATGAAGCCAACTTTTGAATTTCAAGTTTTAACAATATTTTAAAAAATCATTTTTCTTTTAAATATCACCTATATTACTGTAAAACTTTGTTGCACTATTTTGGAAGGAAAAATAAAATGCCAGATAACAGATCCGCCACGTGACCCGGCTTGTCAAAGAATAATAATGTCAAGTCACCTTCTACGTATATCCATGGTTCAGCTCCAACCCATGGTCCCCCTCCAAGTTCATTCCCTTTTGTGTCTAGCTCATCGTAGCAGTTCATTAACCAGACCAAGAGGCATAGCTAATTAAGGAAGGGACCAATTTAGTGATCTTAGTAGTTCATAGACCAGACCATACTTGCAAAAGGATCAGTTCAGTTCCATCTCATAGGCCAGACCATGTATCGGTTCAGTTTCAAGTTACCATTATATGATTTTTTTTATAATTTTTTATTATTACCATTATATGATTTTTTATGTAACACGTCATATTTTTTAAATATTTTTAAACAGTTAACACGTAAAACACACGAAAATGAAAATAAACATTATCAATTATCATCTTCATCTTCATCCCCAAATTAAACAAACCCTAACCCTAAATTCATGACCCTCCAAATGAACCCCCAATCACCAATTAAACCCTCAATTAACACCATATCCAAACACCCTGAATCCGAATTCCACGACGCCGTTGACGAATTCCCCTTCACCGACGCCTCATCCACCTTCGAAGACCTCGACGATGACGTCATCACTTCCGTCATCTCACCGTCATCTCCGCCGTCTCCGTCGTCACCGTCGTCCGCCGGCCTCCGTCACCGCCGCCGTCAGCAACACTCTCAGTTGTTCATAAACAATCCTGATAGTAAACTAGACCTTAATCCTTCATTAAACTCAATAGATAATGATAAGAAATGTAAATATAATCGAAATGTGAATTTAGGTAGCGAAAACGATGCGATATCGTCCGTTACGAGAGATACGAGTGTTGCGAATGGTGAGGAGAGTACCGCCGATACGGCGGATAGTGCACCGAGTGTTTTGTATTTGTTAGTTGAGTTTTTACTTAAGGTTATAGGCTACCAAGCGAATAATTTAGTTAGTTCGGTTACGTTTCCGATACGTTTGTTACATTCGTGTTACATGTTGTTGACGGATCCTTTTGCGGTATTTAAGCTAGGGAGGGATTTAATGTTTGGGAATGTGTCTAGTGTTTGGGGGATATGTTATAGCGGTGTTAAGTTGGTTTATTACGTTTGGTTTGAGAAGCATGATTCGACGTGGAAATGGTGTTGTAGGATCGGGAAGGTGTTGTTGTGGATGTGTTATTGTGGGGTTGTGACGGTTGGGTTGATGATTTTGGCTTTTGTTGTTAGTGGGATGGTTGTGGGTCGGGTTGTGGAGGTGCCCATGAGGGTAACGCAGGAGCTGAATTTTGATTATACAAGAGAGAGTCCTGTGGCTTATGTGCCTATAATTTCTTGTGCTGGGTTGGGTGCAGTGGGACACAGTGGGAAGAGTGAGATTGGGGGGTTTGGTGGAACGCGGGTTATACCGTTTGGTCATGGATTGCAGGCGACTGTCTCGTTAACGTTGCCTGAATCTGACTACAATAGAAATCTTGGGATTTTCGAGGTATGTGATAAGAATTGCAGCAGGTCATGTTTTACTTTTGTTAACGAGGGTGTTTTTGGATGTATGTCTAAACTGTTATGCAACTTAAGTTTATGAAAATATTGGTTGTCTGTCTGAACTGATAAATATGTAAGTAGTCGCCTTAAGAGAATCGAATATCGAGATATGTATGAAATTTTTTGACTTTTAAGCACCTGGCTATATGATTATGATTCTTTAGATCACGTAGATTTTTAGGCATCGAATGATGGTTCAGTATCTGATCATTGTTGATTGATTTTGTATTGAAGGTGAGGGTAGATTTCCTATCTAGTGATGGTAAAACTCTTGCAAGTACACGGCAACCCTGCATGTTGCAGTTTAAAAGTGAGCCTATCCGCCTTCTGTCGACGTTCTTTAAGTTGGCTTCTATCCTGACCGGCTATTCATCAGAAACACAAACTTTGGACATAAAATTTAAAGGGTATACTGAAAAGTATGTTCCTACATCCTGCTCAAGAGTTGTAATTGAACAACGAGCGGAATTTGCAAGAGGGGGTGGTGTTCCAGAAATATACTCGGCATCTTTAAAGCTCGAGTCTCAACTTCCTTTTCTGAAGAGGATGTTATGGTATTGGAAGTGGTTGATATATTTGTGGATTAGCATTATGCTGTTTTCAATGGAGTTGCTATTCACGCTACTATGTTGTATTCCGATCATATTCCCTGGGGTACGGCGTGGGGGTGCTTCGTCGAATAATAATGCATCTCGCAACTCAGCACCTGGGCGAAGTTAGCTGTCGGACTTTTATTCATGGCTTTGCTCGGAGCCCCAAATGGCCATCTTTGTTCCTGGTATGCCTGAACTCTTACTCTACCATGTACATTGGATGATTAAAATATAGAACTTGTATAGCTGTGAAATTAATATGTTTGAACTGGTTGTTGTGTACAAGATTCATATTTAACATGTATATATGCTTTCAGTGTTTAGTTTATGTAGGTTGATTTGTATATTGCTTATCTAGTTTTTGACTTTATATAAATCTAGCGTGTTCATCGTGTATCCTGTGTATTCATTCCATTCATGCTTATTTTTTATCTTGTATCCGTCACACACTAGATTGCTTCAACCCATATCAACCTTTGATTTGGGCTTGTTGAATTGCAACTCGTTTTCGCATGTAGTATTCAGTCTTTACAATGTGTAAAATAAAATTAAGAAATGAAAACCCAAAAAGCATATAAGAAATAACAAATCAACATGAGATGCAATTCGTAGAAAGAATACAACTATAGATTTTGAACCGCTCCGTGTTTTTGTCTAAAATTTATACCGAGTGAGCGGTATTTCTTTGGAGTATAGATGAATTCTTGACAATCTCAGCTAGATGCTTATCAGTGAACCTTATGATATTGTGTGCCCATGCCCCAGCTATGGCTCCTACAATCGGTCCCAAGATGTAGACCCATAAGCTTCGGTATTGGTTTGACACAATGGCTGGGCCTAGCGTCCTGGCTGGGTTCATTGAGGCACCTGATATTGGTCTTCACCAACAACAACAAAAAAAAAGTTTTGAACTCTTCAAAAAATAAATTGCAAAAAAGAGTGGGACATTTTAGTAATAAAAATATTGTACCCTGCAAACATGGCATTAAGTAACATAGTTGATCCAATGGCAAGTCCTGCTGCTTCTCCTATCTGCATCAACATAATTAAAAATGTGAAGGTTAAAGAATATTCCTGAATTCTGAAATTAAAAAGACAGTTAGTTGTCAAACATATATTTAAAAAGACTTAATAAAGTAGTTATCGTTAAGTCAACCCGAATTTATAATATATATAATTAACTTTTTTAATTCGAAAATAGAATGTCAGCTCTAATTGTATATGAATTTGATATTTTGGAACCTCTGTTAAGAATCTAAAATAATATAGATAATGGTTAAATTTGAAATTCGGTACTAACAGCTCGATCATCTGTGGCAACACTGGAGATGACAAACATGAGATAAAATGTGATAATGAATTCCAGCACCAAAGATTGGAGATTGGATCCCGTGGGAACTGTTGCTCCTAGATTATTGTTTCTCCCATTGAATATTAACCGTAGCGTTCCACTTGCTAGAATTGATCCAAGGATTTGAGTAATTATGTATGCGGGCACCTAAAGAATGATAACAAACATCAATTGGCAATAATGTAACCTAAATATATTAGTAACTGACTCACATGTTTAAAAGGGAATCTCTTGCTAGAGGCAAAGGCAATGGTGACTGCAGGGTTGAAATGGGCACCAGAGATGTGGCCGACTGAGTAAATCATCACCATCACCACCAACCCCCATACTATGGCGATTCCGGTTTGACCAATCACATGGTCCCTTTTGGAGTCCAGCACCACTACGCCACAACCTGCAAATACCATGAAGTATGTGCCCAAAAATTCTGCTATCAGCTGCCATAGAGTTAAAACCATAAGCAATAATTAGAAATACAGAGGACTAGAGGAGCTATATGATAAATCTTTACTCATATATGTATTAGAAAGGGAAGTTTAAAGAAAAATAATAAATCCTACACCATTACAGCAACAATAACAAACGTGTACATATGTATAGTTTAGGGGTGTGTGTGTTTACAAATGTTGAATACTCATGTGCGTGTGCTTGATCCTTTTTGAAGACTCTAATAGACTACAAAGTGTCTTAAGTATATCTTCTAATTTTGTTCTTTTGTCAATTAAGGCATGGTTCATTTAACAGTAAGGGTTAGAACTTTTAGATCATGAACCTACATGTAACATGGGTACATCTAGGCATACCCTCTGATGCATTTAACCCCTCGATACTGATGGATTTTTTAAATTCATAACAAATAAACTAAAACAAAAATACCATTAAAGAAGAATTGGGTGGTCATGGCATATGATTTGAACTCCTGAAGAAGAAACAAAGAAGAAAGCAATCACCTTTTGGCAAAAAGGAAGAGTGAAAAGTGTCTCCCCATAATGTCCATTAACGGCTGCCCCTCCATCATTCTCAGCCATGCGCAGAACCACTATGCGTTTTCAAACCGAGAGAACTCAGCTGTGGACCCAAAATGAAAAAATGGACATGTATATCTTTCCATATGTGTGTGTCTAATGAAATAGAGAATGGGAGAGAAATGTCAAAACTATTTAATATATTCTAGTGAGATGGAGTATGATAAATGATAATGGATGACACATTTTAAAGAAAGGTAATGGAATTAGTAATTTACATTTTATTATAATAATCGTTGGTTGTTTTGGTACAAATGAAAAGACAAGCTTGAGAAGCAAATGAGAGTCAAAACTCATACTGATATGGTAACCCTAGATTGGCCCAAATACATGTGACAGACGACCCCCAAGTGCTTAAGCATGAGCTTGTGTCTCGAAGCACAGGACATGCTAGACCGGCCTCCTTGCAGACAACCTTCACGCTAGACGTACTTGACTGCAATGCTTTCTCATAGTTTTTCTTATCAAATGTATTGTATTTACAATAATAATATAAGAGACAACATTTTATTACCATTTTTATTCGTTATATTATATAGTTTCGTTACAATACACATACTCATTTGATCTTTCATTTTAGTTGTGGATTGCTGTGGCTGGCTTACTGTGGCCTCATCTTAGTTAGTGTATTAGTTCCAGCTTCAGTTTTTTTTTTTTTTTTTTTTTTTTTTTTTTTTTTTTTTTTTTTTTTTTTTTTTAATGATGAAATGGATTATGGAGTCAATACAGATGATAGAGCAGTTGACTTTTGATTATAAAAATATCGATACTCCCATAAGAAATCCTGGGGTTTTTCATGTATATGATGTAGATTAACTACATGTCATCTTTTTGAGGTTTGATACTGGGGTGTTTGGATCTGTGTCTGAAGTCTGAAACTCTGAACTATCTATGGAACTTATTTACTTAATTATCGTTCATGACTTCTTCAAAAACATGAATATGATTGTATTTTTAATTTTTAGGATGAAGCTAATCAGATTCAGAGAAACATGTAAGAAGTTGCTATAAAGAACTGAATGTTAAGATCCTGAATATCTGGTTATCTAAATTCAATTGTTTTCGAGGTAATAAACACTTTTTTCAAAACACACATCCAAGCATCAGTAGGCCATATCTTTTAACATCATATAGTAAAGTCTGCAGATCATTGTTGACTGATTTTGTATTGAAGGTGAGGTTAAATTTCCTTTCTGTATGTTGTATTCCCACCACAATTCCAAGGGTACTGTGTGGGATTGTTTCTTCAAATGCGTCTCACAGCATCACTCCTGGTCGAAGTTAGCTCTCAGCTCTTTTATTCATTGCTTGGACTTGGAGTCCTATGGTCATCTTTGTTCCTGGTATGTCGCTAAATTCTTACTCTTACATATATATTGGATGATATTAAAAAAGAGCCTAGTAAATGATTATAATGTAGTTTATGTATTCCAATGTTCATATATATTGTGTATATATTCTTTGATTCCCAACGACGGGTTTGAAACTCACTAGGTAAACATCTTGGCGGTGGCCAGGGAAAGGGTTTGAAGTTTCAATCATAAATGGACATGCGTACAACTATCCACGATCTAAAAGAATTCTCCTTTACCATCTGTTCACATCCGTTTTTAACCTCTTCCACCATACACCATGTTGAAGCACCTACCAAATCTGCAACTCAACCACCTTTAAAGTAGCTTCGCAACCGTGGTTTTCAGTCTTCTGAAGTAATGTGGTTCTCGTGTTCGATTTTGTTATGACTTTCTATTTGGTGAAATATGGTTTTCGTCTTTTCGATTCTTTTGAAAAAATTCAGGGTTCTGGGTATTCTATATCAAGTTTGAGTTTTAACTGAGTTGAGTTCGGTTTTTGTTATAGGTGAATTTTGTGGGTTTTACAAGTGTTGATGGTGATAGGATGATAATGGTGGTAGGGTAGAGATGTTGGTTGATATAGTCAAGAGTGGGGGTGATGAATGGTTATGGGTGGTGATAGGTGGTTAAAAGTGGCGGTCGAAGCTGTTGATACTTGATATGTTGTTTATCTATCTGATTGACCTATGAATTTATGGATCTTATTGCTGTTTTCTATAGTAATCAACTCTCCTTATAGATGATACATGATGGCCTTTAGACATTGAAGGATAAGAGATAGGATGTTAGACACCACAAAGGAAGAAAGTAAAGCACTTGCTAGCAACAAATTAAAATGACTTCTTTCTATCTTTAAACGAGTTTTAGATAATGCAGGCAGTAGGCTCCCCGGCTGTTTTTACACTTCATGAACATATCCTAAAGTTTAGTACATGGTTTTCAACAATTTTTGCAAACGAATTTGTCTGTAAAGTTTTCACCCGTGTGATGGTATCTTTTTTGGTGGTTTTTCACCCGTTTGACGTGTTTGCCTTTTCAGCCCACTTTCTTTTAGCTACCTGCATAAATTTTAACATTGTGTGATTAGGCAGTGTTGCAAGGAACAAAAAAAAAAAAAAAAAAAAAAAAAAAAAAAAAAAAAAAAAACCAAAAATGTGATGTTTAATACTCTTGGACTTGACTATGTGTGTTTAACTTGACGTTATTATAACATTGAAAATTGATCAAAAAAACTTTTGCCATTGGCTACTATTTTAACTTGCACTCAGAAAGTTGTCTGTTTTCAACCGTAAGACGTCGAAAAAATTGCAACTTAGCAATGTTCTTTGTTGAAAGTTGTTTGTCGCCGCTGCTATGCGCGGGTAACCAGCTGGTATTGATTGAATGTATAACAGCAATGTATGTTACAGTCCAAACAAAACAGAGTATATAAGATAATATATTACATTAAGTGTACTGTCTTATTTGTTTAACATGTACTTGTTTTGTCTCATTCAAACAGATCCATATATTCAAACATACAACTTGCTATATCAGTGTTGAGGTCCACCCCTGGTTATGTCACTCGAACCTTTATTGGGCAAGTCTTATAGTGTTGTACGCCCATGCACCACCCAAGGCACCAATCGTTGGTCCAAAAATGTAAACCCATAATCCTTCGTACTTGTTCCACACGAGTGCTGGCCCAATGCTTCTTGCTGGGTTCATCGACGCCCCTGATATTGGCCTACCATGGAAATGCATGTCTTAACATACATATTTAATTATTATTTATAAAATAATCTATAACAGTATATCTAAATTATACCCTGCGAACATGGCGTTAAGTAGAACAGTTGTACCAATAACAGCCCCAGCTAGTTGTCCAGTCTGCATTAATTGAATGTCTATAGTTACATTTAAAATACCATTAGTAATAAGGAAGAACTGAGAAAAGTGTACTGACAGCTCGATCATCTGTGGCTACACCAGAGATGACAAACATGAGGTAGAAGGTGATAATAATTTCCACCACCAAAGCTTGAAAGTCGGACCCGGGAGGAGCACTACCAGCGAAATGATCATGCTTTCCACTGAGTATTAATCGTAGGGTTCCACTAGCTAAGATCGATGCAAGGACTTGGGCAACCATGTATCCAGGTACCTAAACATAATCATGAATAAATCATTGTTTGAATCCAAAAGATCATCAAAAATCAATATATAGCCATAATCACCTCTTTCCAAGGGAACCTTTTGCAAGAGGCAAAAGCAATGGTTACTGCAGGATTAATATGTGCACCAGAAACATGACCAACAGTGTAAACCATAACCATCACTGCTGCTCCCCATGTGATAGCAACTCCAGGCTGACCCAAAAGCTTGTTATTGTCAATGTCCACCATGATCGCGCCACAACCTGCAAATACTAAGAAGTACGTGGCAACCAATTCCGCTATCAACTGCCAACAAATAACCACCACAACCAAGAAACCGTTGAATGGTCAGTCCAATATCTCTAGACATTTATTTTATTTGCTTTGTGAAACAATTTTTATTTTCTAATGAAAAGCAAAATACAATGGTTTAAATATCAAATTATCAAGTCAAAACATGAACCTTTTGGGAATATTCACGAGTGAAAGTGGACGAAGAAGGTTTTGCATCTTTTACGCCTTCTTTTTCTATGTTCAAGGTGACTCCAGGGTGCACAGTGGCAGGGCTACCGACCTCCACCATAGCCATGCACCTCAAATAACCAGACTCTGTGTGCGTTTCAGAGGGAGAAAAGAGTATGAAAATGGAACTAGATTTCTAGGAAGAAAAATAGACACCCAAGTATTTATAGAAGTAGAGGAAAGCAAAGATAAAATCTAGATACGTAAGAATGAGTTGTTTGGACGAGTGTACTAACATAAGAACGGGTTGCTTTTGCTACGGGTTGGATTTGGTTGACCCGACAACATTTTTATTCTTACTATTGTCACATTCTGTATATAGTATAACTCTTTTAGTAAGGATGTCAACGTTTGTATACATCACAAGAACTCGGCCTTAGACAATCTAACCTCGTGTAGTTTCTAAGGATGTTCTTTTTCGACTTACTTATTTGACTGTTAGAGGTGAAATAGAATCGAAATCGGCCATTTTCAAGTATATACATTGTAATCCATGGAAGTGAGATTAGTTATTCACTTATTTGTGTGCAATGGAAATCGACAATGCCGAAAATGTATATGCTGGAATATTATGTTTCTTTCTAGTTGATATCTTAGTATATGTCGTTCACTGATATGACTTAGGTAATTTAAAATCAACTAAAATTTATGCAATTTTCAAACAGTAGAAAGATAATACCATTTGGAATTCTACCACCCACTTCTTTTTTTCAACCATGATTAACCACAATAATTATTAAAGGGAAAATTATCCAGAAATGCATCTAACTTGCCACCTTTTACTTTTGTATATCATGAATTTTTTTTTTTTTTTCTTATTGTATACACGAACTTTCTTAATCTTCCTATTGTATATACGAACTTTCTTAATCTTCCTATTGTATACATGAATCTGACGTGACATGGAGTTAATTACATAAATTTACATGAATCGTCCCTGTGGTTCAAAACAATTACACCATTCGTCCTTGAAACAATTACATAAAAGGTCCCTGTAGCTCAAGAGTTAAAATATTTGCATCGTTAGTCCTCATTGAGTTAAAATATTTGCATCGTTAGTTCTCATTGACTATTGAGTTAAAATATTTGCATCGTTAGTCCTCATTGAGTTAAAATATTTGCATCGTTAGTCCTCATTGACTATTCTTACGTTAAAATATTTGCATCGTTAGTCCTCATTGACTATCGAGTTAAAATATTTGCATCGTTAGTCCTCATGGAGTTAAAAGATTTGCATTGTTAGTCCTCATTGACTATTAATACGTTTTTATCCCCTTTCGTTCGTTTTTCTTACGTTTTCGTCCGTTTTTGTCATGTTTTCATAGGTTTTTATCAGTGTTCGTCTGTTTTTATACGTTTTCATTCATTTTTCTCATGTTTTTATCCGCTTCTTCCGTTTTTCTCACGTTTTCATATTTTTTTATCCGTGTTCATACAACAGTTTGAAACTTTTTATAAAGCAGTTTGAAACTTTTTAAAATATAAGTTCTAAAATATTAAGACAACACACTTAATTATTATAGTAAATTTTAATAAGTATAGTTATAATAGCATTAGTTACATGGCCGTCTATGAATTTTTGTAAATTTTGAGGACCCTGGACGAAATTACATAATGTGGCATTTCGAGAAGAAATGTATATATAAAGTGTCACCGTTTATAAAATATAATGCAACTAGTTATCTAAACATTCAACATATTACTTTAGCTCATTTCGTACCAGTAATTATTATTGTTTTTTTCTTCTAAAACATTCCTGGTTACCTAGTTTGATAAGGAGTGAAACTAATCACTAGGACTCCTTCCATCCCTAAAAAACATGAAATGATGGTGGTGTTGGTGGTGGTGATGGTGGTGGGTTGGTGGTGGTAGCGGTGGGTGGTGGTGGTGATGGTGGGTGGTGGTGGGTGGATGCGGTGGTGATGGTGGTGTTAGTGGTGGTGGCGGCGGTGGGTGGTGGCGGTGGGTGTTGGTAGGTGGCGGTGGGTGGTGGGTGTGGGTGGTGGGTGGCGGAGGTGGAGGTGGGTGGTGGTGGTGGTGGTAGTGGTGGGTAGTGGTGGCGGTGGTGGGTTGGTGGTGGTAGCGGTGGGTCGTGGTGGTAATGGTGGGTGGTGGTGGGTGGATGCGGTGTTGGTGGTGGTGATGGGTGGTGGTGGGTGGCAGTGGTGGTGGTGGGTGGTGGTGGGCAGTGGTGGGTGGTGGCAGTGGGTGTTGGTAGGTGGCGGTGGGTGGGGTGGTGGGTGGCGGAGGTGGAGGTGGGTGGTGGTGGTGGCGGTGGTGGTGGTGGTGGTGGTGGTGGGTGTTGGTGGGTGGCGGTGGTGGTGGTGGGCGGTGGTGGGTGGCAGTGGTGGTGGCGGTGGGTGGCAGTGAGGACTAACGATGCAAATATTTTAACTCAATGAGGACTAACGATGCAAATATTTTAACTTAATAGTCAATGAGAACTAATGATGCAAATATTTTAACTGAATGAGGACTAACGATGCAAATATTTTAACTCTTGAGCTACAGGGACCTTTTATGTAATTGTTTCAAGGACGAATGGTGTAATTGTTTTGAGCCACAGGGACGATTCATGTAAATTTATATAATTAACTCCATGCAACGTCAGATTCATGTATACAATAGGAAGATTAAGAAAGTTCGTGTATACAATAGAGAAAAAAAAAAGTTCATGGTATACAAAAGCAAAAGGTGGCAAGTTAGATGCATTTATGGACAATTTTCCCATTATTAAAAGCACTAAAACAAGTTTATGATGAAGGTTACAAACACTTGTCACAACTACGATATCGATTAATATGGGTATGAATCAGTATGTTGGATTGGTCAATGTGAGATTAAGATTGTTTGTGGAGGTATAAAACAGTCTTGTTGGAATACACTTATCTGATATGTGCAAAAGTTTATGCAAACCATCAGTGTGACAAGTTCTTGTATCTTGGAGTCTTAATGGTATGACTGTACCTATTTGTGACACATATGTCATGCAAACTTGGCCTAGGGAGGAAGTTTTTGTGTATATGTTGAAACAAATAGGAGGTCTAATTCATAGAGATGTACCATAAAGTAGGCTTGTACACTGTGAAGGGTAATGGTTTGGCGGATGGTGTATGATGGATTAAATAGAGAGGAATGAAAGATAATCCTTCTTGGTCTTTCCAATACACCATCAAGGAGGTAAGAAATATGACAGAAGTTATAAGTTAAATATGAAACAGAAATGTAACTAAAAATGTAAAGTTTAAATTTGAAGAAATAAAAGGCATATCCAGACGGCTTGAATTGTCTGTTTCTACTAGGGCTGAGCACAGGTTCGGAACCCAGTGGCGAAGCTTGGATTTTTCGAGTGGGGGGTCGGGATCTAAATTTTTTTTTTCCTAACACTATGGGGGGTCGAAACCGAATTAAATTGGGGGGGCGAAACCGAAAATACCGAAATTTTTCTACACGAAAACTATATACCCCTACATCACAAAAAAAATTTCGGGGGGTCGGCCGCCCCCCCCCCCCCCTATGAAGCTGCACCACTGTCGGAACCGACCCGAACCGAACCGACCCGAAAAAACCGAGAACCGAATTTCACAAAAGACCGGAACCGAAACCGAACCGACGGGCCGTCGGTTCGGTTCGGTTTTCGTCGGTTCGGTTCGGGTTTGTCGGTCCATGTGTATTTTGGCATGTTTTTGTCGGTTTTGGGCCGAACCGGACCGAACCAAACCGACCCGAAACCGAAATTCAATAAAAACCGGAACCGAAACCGAACCGACGGGCCGTCGGTCCGGTTCGGTTCTTGTCAATTCGGTCCGGTTCGTCGGTCCGGTTCGGTTTTGAACATGCGATGCTCAGCCCTAGTTTCTACTACAGTATTATTTAAGAATGACTCTACGGCAAAAACTATAGTGTAAAACAAGGTTAATAGAGCATAATAATCCAAAAGAACGAAAAACACAAGTGCTAAAAGCATATGCAGATGATGGATATTTAATGAAAAATGTCGAAACCATATACAAATGTAGCCAAATAGTTGTATTCTTGTTTTATATCTTTGTAAGATTGCTTCTTTTCATAAATAAAAACGTAACGTGGGAATGCAAAAATTGTATTTTAAAGATGAGTAAACTACATCGTTCGTCCTTGCGGTTTGCGTTGACTGACGAGTTTCATCCTTTGACTGAAAAAAATGCACCATCCATCCTTAAATGCGAAACGATATGTATCGTTAGTCTTTCACTTTAACAGGCATATCTAACACCTGTTAAGACTGCTCCTGTTACATCCTCATGAGGATATTTTGATCTTTTTACCACCTCTTTTTTAACATCATCTTCTTCTTCCTCCATTTTCATCCACACACTCTAAACAACAAACACTAATAATTACCACCATCATTATCTCACCACCATTACCACCATAAACCATTACCAAACACAAAATCCATTTCCAAATCCCATTTTCCTCCATCACACCCAATATCTTCACCCACCTACTCAAAAACATAAATTCAAAAGCATATAAACTCAAAGAACATATCTTCATCCCCCTGCTCAATATCTTTATTATATTCAATTTTTGTTCTTCTATTAATTATCTTACCAAAATTAAAAACAATAATTAATAACAAAATTGCTCAAAAATTTTCTGCTTAAAATGAGAATAACAACTTCAATATAAATAACTTTAATCCAAATTAAATCAAATCAAAATCATCCAATTCACATATCATATACCACAATCATAATCTATAGAATCCTCATCATATCTACAACAAAACCATACACCACTGGTCCACCATCACTTCAAAATTTTAAATCACATTCTTCAATAATAAATTTTTACGTCATATTCATTTACGTCAAGACATTTCATTATTATGCTTTTCTTGCCATCTATTCTGGCCAACCTCAGCCGCTAATATCGCCGCCCGCCATCAACCCAGACCGCCGCGCCTCCACGGTCACACTCGACCAGATCTGCAACTTCACCGATGGTCTGCATCTACGCCAATGCCTTCACAGCTACCACACGACCAGATCGCACGAGGTTTTTTTTTTTTTTTCTCTCAATCGTTTTTGTTCATAATACGAGGTTTGATGTGTATTGTTGTTTCCAGATTGTTGGTATATGTGTTATGATTTATTGTTTGATATTAATTTCTGGAGATAAAGATTTAGATATCTTTTGTGAATATTTGCAGTGATGGATATTTGGAAAAACAATAAGGAAATAAATATGATAAATTTATAGTTATTTGGAAAAACAATAAGGAAATAAATATGATAAATTTATAGTTATTTGAAAAAGAGTATAACTCTATAAAAGTGCGGAACGGATGACATTTATGTTATATTCTTTTTCAAATAACTACTTATAATTAGGTGATTTTAATTTGATTTAAATTGGATTAAATTTATTTATGTTTTTGAGTGGGTGGGTGAAGATATTTGGCGTGGTGGAGGAAAATAAGATTTCTAAATGGATTTTGTGCTTGGTGATGGTTTACGGTGATAATGGTGATGGTGGTGGTGAGATAATGATGGTGGTAATTATTGGTGTTGTTGTTTAGAGTGTGTGGATGAAAATGGAGGAAGATGATGATGTCAAAAAAAGAGGTGGTAAAAAGACCAAAATACCCTCATGAGGATGTCACAGGAGCAGACTTAACAGGTGTTAGATATGCCCGTTAAAGTGAAGGACCAATGATACATAACGTTTCGCATTTAAGGACGGATGGTGCATTTTTTTCGGTCAAAGGACGAAACTTGTCGGTCAACATAGTTTAAAGGATCAACATCTCACGTGTCAATATTAGACATCAAAATAAAAAGGCCACTTCAATACACAAAGTGTACTTATGAATATGAAGAAAATTAATACTCCGCATTATATCATTATCGGTAATCATGTGATGAAGTACATGGCATAATTGTTGTTATCAGTATGCTTAAGGGCATCCCAATGCATTAAATCATTCATGGTCGAATACATTGTCACATCAATAACTAACTTCTTTTTTTAGTTGAATTTAATATAAAAAAATAAAGGTTTTTACTTTAGAAACTTTACAATTTAAAGAAAATTTATTTATTTTTAAACTTATATATCTTAATAAAAAGTACAATAATTTTATAATTTTACAATAAAAGGCTCATTTTTATAAGTTTTGAATTTAATTATAAACTTCATCGGCAATGTTTGTTTTTCTTAAATTAGGGATTTGCCTCTTATGTTTGTAAGCCAATTGTTGTTGCAGACAGCTTGTTTTTAAGAAGTGAGAAGTGGCAAAAATCACTTATTGGCTCTTCATTCTTGAAGACTTTAAAATTCTTTTTTTTCAGTGTTGCAAAAATCGGCCGAATCGGCCGATTAATCGGCAATTAATCGGTAATCGGTCCTGGAACTTGGAGGGATTTCCAAGGTAATCGGCCGAGTCAAGAAAATCGGCCGATTAATCGGTCAAAAATCGCTAATCGGCCCTCGACCGCCTCAGTACCGATTCACGATTTTTGCAACATTGTTTTTTTTTCTACTTCAATCTTTACAACCTTATGCTATCTCGTCTAAACTACTACAAAGATTACTTTCTCCTCAGGCTTCCTCCCCTACCACCTTTGTCCACCGTCATTGTCGGCATATCTGCCACCACCACCGGTGCATCTATTGCGTTGGAATCCTCAGTTAACGCCAATTCTGGGAACTTCTCACATCTGTTTTTGGGCGAACTCACAACTACCATTTTAACCGGATCTGTCCGGAAAATATGTGCAAATTGGTCGATTATTATTATTATTATTATTTTTTGTATTTTTTTTCTCTTTTTTTTTTCTTTTGTATTTTTTTTAATCTAGTTAGAACCACTTATCTTTTCACAAAACAAACAATCTTCGTGATTTTAAAAAAGCTTTCTACCATCTCTTCTCAATAAGAGGTGAAAAGAAAGATAAAAGTCTTTTACTTCTTAAAATCAAACTCAACCTAAGTTCTTTTATACTTAAAGAAAGAAAAATGGTGAGTTTCTAAGCACATGCATTTTTTTCTTTTTCTCTACACTTGATTCCTCATATTCTTTTAATCAATTTTGACTAAATAGAAGATCCGTTTTGACTTATATTAGTCGGTCAATTTTTTATTTTTATTTTTTTTAACTATGGAATTTTATGAACTAGCAAGACGCTAGAACAAAGAAAATAATTACATCACGAACTAAAAAGAGATGGGTTCTACATCCAACCAACCCAACTCAACATTAAAGAACGACATCTACTATTGACCCATACAAAAAACGTTGTTACAAAATTATCGAAAAATAAACTCTCCTTTGATATCAACCTTCCAAAAACGCTATATTAGTCGGTCAATTAGGTGGTTCAGTTCTATCAAGTGACAAAATAAAGCTCTATTATTGGTCAAATTTGATTTTTCATCAAAGATTGATTTTACTAACATGCTTTAGTTGAGGCTTATCCATTTTAACAGTGTTTTGAAACCCGGGTCGATCCGGCCGGGTTAACCAGTTCGACCGGTTCCGGCAAAAAAAACGGGTAAAAAAAACCCGGGTTTCTAAAACTGGTTTAACCGGTTAGATCCGTCGGGTTTTGAGTGACCCGGTTTTCAAAACCAGGCCGGGTTTTGTTTTTCCAAAAATTTTTAATAAAAACCCGGGTTTGACCCGGTCGTTGAACCGGTCGACGAACCGGTGGACCCGGTCTAAAAAATAAAAAATATTACTTTCGTCCCAAAATTATTGTCCACAGACAAAAAAACATAATTTAAGAAGAACATCATCATTATAACTTTCTCTTTCTTACTTTTTGCACAAAGACAGTTTTACCCTTAACCAATTAATTTCTAACTTCTTTAAAGTTTGTAATAATAACCTCAAATGAGGATGATATGGTAAACTAGATCTATATTCTCTATCTATTAATAGAAGTGGACAATTATTTTAGGACATACGAAAAAGGAAAGATGGACTATAAATATGAGACGGAAGTAGTAATATATTAAAAAACGGGTTGACCCGGCGGTCGAACCGGTTGACACGATGTCTGGTGACTCGACCGAGTCGATTTCAAACCCGGTTTTTAAAACATTGCTTAAAGATATCAAAATTTCATAAAAAATGCCTGACATCATGTTTACAAATATTTTTGACTTTGCTAAAACAAAAAGTACTTTGATAAAGTAATTTTTTGGGTTCTCACATTCCATACTTTTGAAAGGATTGAAATGTACGTTTATAAAAAGGGTTAGAGGCAAAATTGAAACTTAATTTAACCCTTTAGGGTATCCCTTTATGTTTCAGATTTTCAGGAAGGCGAATCAACCAATCGGTAGCCATGGAAGAAGAAAATTTTCAAAATCTACAAAAAAACAAAAGAGGTAAATTTAAGGATCAAGAAGAGGAAGATCGAATCAGTGATTTACCAGATTGCTTACTTATTGACATCATCTCTCATTTTAACCGGAAAATATGTGCAAATTTGGTTGATTATTTTAATTTCATTTGATTTCTTTTCGAATATAGTTACAAGCACTTATCTTTTCACAGAACAAACAATCTTCATGACTTTTAACAAAAGTGCTTTCTACCATCTCTTCTCAATAAGAGGTGAAAAAAATAAAATAAAAGATAAAAGTCTTTACTTCTTAAAAATCAAACACAACCTAAGTTGTTTTACACTCAAGTACAAAAGAAAAGAAAGAAAGAAAGAAAGAGAGAAAAAAAGTGTGAGTTTCCAAGCACATGCCTATTTTTTTTTTCTCTACACTTGATTCTTCATATTTTTTTTAAAATCAATTTGACTAAATAGAAGACCCGTTTTGACTTATATTAGTTGGTCAATAAGGTTCTTTCAGTTTTACTATAAGTTTGTACTAAAATGCTTTAATTTTGGCTTTTTCCTTTATCATTTAAAATATTTTATCAAATTTTCAAAAAATCTCTAACACTAGAAGTGAATAACACATTATTCATCTGTCAACTCAACGTCACTTTATCATCTTCTCAATAGCACACTAATAACTAAAATACCTTATAAACAAAAAACCAATAACATGTCATTGGTACATATGGGTCTCACAAAAACCCACAAAAAAATACCCCACTTATTAAAAAAAAAAAAAAAAAAAAAAAAAAACGAACAGCGCATGCGCGTGCAATGGCTAAAAGCCAAATGGCAGGACGAATCGTGCGTAACAGCGTGTCATTCGTGCGTTTTTGGGTCAAATGACGGATGAAAAATCCACCATACCGAGATCTCTTACAAATATTTTGATTTTGCCGAAAGAAAAGTATTTTGACAATTTTTTGAGTTGTGACATCTCATACTTTTGTAAGGGACTGAAGTCTACTTTTAAAAAAGGGTAGAGGCAAAATTGAAACTTAATTTAACCTATTTGGGTATCTCTATGTTTCAGGAAGGCAAATCAACCAACCCGTAGCACATGGAAGAAGAAAATTTTCAAAATCCACCAAAAAACAAAACAGACGAATTAAAGGATCAAGAAGAAGAAGAAGATCGAATCAGTGATTTACCAGATTGTTTAGTTATTGAAATCATCTCTCGTTTAGACTCAACAAAAGAAGCTATTAGAACAGGTTCACTCTCGAAGCGATGGCAACATCTTTGGCCTTATGTTTCTAATATCGTTTTCTCATATGAGGAATGGAACCATCACCGCCCCTCCGATATCGTTTCGTCTATCGACAAAACCCTTACTCAGTGCCGCCAATTTAACCTCACCAAATTCAAACTGCGTATCCCGTATTATGGATCACAAGTGAATAACTGGATTCGTTACGCTTTTACTTGTAATGTTCAAGACCTTGACTTATTAATACTGAATAGGTATTTGACTGAGTTTGTGTTAGATCACTTCTTTTTCGTAAACTCGAGTTTTACTCGTTTGAAATTGGAAGGTTGTGTGTTTAATCCAGCTGGTATGATTAGTTGGAGTAAACTTACGAGTTTGTCTATTTCTCAAGCGGATTTAAGTGAAGATTTGATTCAAAATATATTATCCGGGTGTCCTCTTTTGGAAACTTTGTGCTTAGTAATGTTAGACCCGTTTCCCGAGTACTTGGACCCCACCCTAGATGAAATGGACTAAGGGCCTTACGTGATTGGCCAGTCAACGAATGTTGCGTTGCGGTCAAACCCGATAGTCAAACTAATAGTCAAAGTATGACTAATATAGTTTTGGGAAGTTATGATTTGTAACTTGAGGGACTAATGTTGTCAAGCATAAATATGTTATAAGTTGGTTGTGGCCAAAGTAATAGAAAAGAGACTTGAGGGGCCATTCTTGCCATTATCCCAAAGTTGTGCCTAGATAAGTATATCCAGGGAATTCTAGAAAATCCCTTATCATTCTAGGTGTGTTTGATGTACGGTTTTAGAGAGAAGAAAGGAGGGAAGAAAGCTAGTTGGATGATCAAGTAATTGATGAAGGTTTTGTGTTCCACATCAAGAGTTAAGTTTGTTATGATCCTCCCTACAAGTAAGTATTCATTGTATTGATCATTAAGTGGTTTAGAGTTATGGTTAGAAGTGGGAAATCATCATATAATCAAGATATGATCATATGATGATATAGAAAGGAGGATGAGTTAGTTATAATGGGTTTTGTATAAACCCTTGTTTATGATTATTAATTGTTATGTTTTAGGTTTTGATAGATGATAAAGATTGATGATGATGATGATGGCTAGTAATGATGATGATGATGATGATGATGATGATGATGATGATGATGTTGATTTTATGATTGTAGCTTAGCTTTGGAAGCTAAGGTAAGTAACCGGTTATAATGTGATGTTATGTTGATTTCATTCCATTATGTGTTATATGATTATCTTGATATGGTTATTGAATGGTTTGGAAGACATGTGTTGTGTGAAAGTGATTATAAGGCTAGTTTGGCATAGCTAGCAAGTGAAGTGTTAGCTAAGTGGGTTTAGGTGTGATGAGATAGTATGGTGATGTTTAAGTGGCTAGAGGTATGTGTTCATGTTTATGGTTGTTATGGATTGATAGTTATGATGTATAATGTGTGATTGATATGTAATGTTATGTTATACCCGTTTACTTACTAAGCCTTTGTGCTTACGGTTTAGTTGTCTAACCTTTTGTAGGTTGGTATGCATTTATGGAAGGCTTGGATAAGGATTAAGGTTGGATATGTGAAGTAGAAGGACTTTGGTAAGATAGTTGAGCTAGGTAGAATACCGAGCTCAAGTCATGGTTGTAACCCCGAGAGTCTTTCTACAATGTGTAAAGAGTATGTCAAGGTTGTCCTAACGTTTTGGTGGTGAACCGTTGTGTCAAAGTATATTTTATGCGTAAATGGGAAAAGTTAAGGGAGTGTTTGGCATAAGCGTGTTTCTACCCATTTTGGGATGTAAACGGGTCATGTGTGTATGGAACAAGTTTTATATGTTATGTTAATGATTTTGGTTAAGTTTGAAGCGTTATGGAAGTCGTATGCGACTTATGGCATGTAATGGGTCAAAACGGGTTTTGGCACAAAACCCGTCAATTGTAAAGCACTATTTTGAGGGTCAAATGGTAAATGTATTTATATGAAAATAAGCCCAATGATATAAGAAGTAAATCTGGAAAGTTTTGTTAATTTTCGGGTCATAGAAGTTGTTTTTCCGGAAAATGGGTAAAACATGCATAAAAGGGTTATGCATTTAAAGGGGTGTTTGGGTTAAGTGTGTTTTTACCAATTTTGGGGTAGCAAACGGGTTGATTAATTATGTAAATGATTAAGTATGAAAGGTAAATGGCTTTGGGTGAGTTTGGTATGTAAATAAGGTGGTATGGGTTGTTTATTGTGTAAAAGGGTGAAATTTCGGTATGAAACATACCAAATTTCGGTTTCAATTTCGGTTTGAACAGTGGACAGATTTTGTCAGTTTTTGAAAAATCATATTTTTAATCCGTAAGGAGTTACGGGTCATGCCACCCGGCGTTTCGAAGGTAATTGAGTCTAGTTTCATTTAAAAATGGTCTCAAGGTTTGAATGTTTATGGATTTTTGTCAGCTTGTAAAAGAGTAACGGTATGTCCATTAAAGTCAAGCATTTCCGCGCGTAAAGTTTTAATTTTTTTGTCTAAGCGGGAACGGGGTGTTACAACTTGGTATCAGAGCTTCGGTTTAAGTGAATTAGGTTTCCACTATAGGTTGCCTAGTCTTAAACCACTAGTAGATATGTTGGATGTAAGTGTTAGTAATGCGGAAAGTAAACGTTAAGTATGAGATGGATTATATTTTATGATATATGAGATTAATGATGATAAGTGATGGATGTATGATATAGTGTTGATGTGTATGAGGTATTAGTCAGTGGAGGACTTGAAGTGTTTGAATGATTTGTTGGCAGTGTACCTTGATTGGTGCCGATGACTATTATGTGATTTTGTGAATGTATGATAGAGTAGAGGTAATAGAATGCGAGTATTAATGCTAAACGGTATTAGAGATGGGCTAGTAAGTGGAGTAAGGTTTTATGATGCCTTAGTTATTAGGTAGACTAGTGCTTGCGGCTAGTTAGAATGTTGATGCTTAGACATAGTTTGATTGTTCAATGTGATGTATGAGTCATAGACTATATGATTTGATTATGATTATGAATGTTTTAACACTTGTTAGATAAGTGTTAAGTGTTATTGTTTATGTGACGTTAAGTCTATGGTAGTAGTATATTATATGTCTAAGTTTTATGTGATGTGCTTGAGAGCACGATTCACAGAAGTGTATGAGTTGAGATAGATGCATTGGAATGTATTTTTCGTGAGACATGAACGATTATATGTAATAATGAGTAGATGCTTGAAGCATAAGTCTTACACGCTTAATTAAAATAAGAAAAGTTAAGGCATACGGTTAAGATGTGACGAGATCATGTTTTATATAAAACATGATAAGTAAAATGTGTTAGTAAGTAAATGGTTAAGCATGATGAGTAGAAGTGATGAATGAGACATAGATTGCGCTAGAATTCATAAGTGATATGAAGTGCGCTAGAAGAATCGTAAAACATGAGTATAGTCATGTTTATATATTGGATAGACTAAATGAGTAAAGTTGAGTAGACTAAATGAAGTGATAGTATGAGTTGTGAACATGGTCAACAAGGGTTGACGGATAATAGTAAAAGTGTGTGGTAAGGACACATAGAGAATGTGTAAACTGTAAATGGACAAGCATCATATAGAGCTTGTCTAAAATAGAGATGCCACGTAGTGAATGTATGAGTCAACTTGGGGTTGACAGATAAATGATAAGTAGCATTGTGAGAATGCAAACATAATTTAACAAGTGTAATATAGCAACTTGTCTAGATGAATATAAACGTGGTAGCGAATGTTGAAATTGCTCAAGGCAATGAGAAGTGTTGAAGTGATAGCATGTACTTAATGATAAAAGTACATGAAAGATAAAGCGAGTAAAGATGATAAGTTAGATATAGCTTGGATCCAATGCTCTAGTTTTGGTATCCTTCGGGATAGCCCAGCTTGCCTTTTTGGCATGTGTTTTCGGCATCCTTCGAGATGGCTTAGCTTGCCTTTCATGGCATGGTTGTTAGCTTGCCTTCGCGGCATGTGTTTTGGCATCCTTTGAGATGGCCTAGCTTGCCTTCATGGCATGGTTGTTAGCTTGCCTTTCATGGCATGGTTGTTAGCTTGCCTTCGCTGGCATGGTTTGCCTATATTCTTGGCATGTATGAAATTATCCTTTGGGATAGCTTAGCTTGCCTTTCATGGCATGGTTGTACAGCTTGCCTTATGGCATGGATGATAGTTATGGCATCCTTTGGGGTGGCCCAGCTTGCCGCAAGGGCATGGATATTATGGTATCCCTCGGGATAGCCAACTTGTCTTTATGACATGGATGAATAGTTAGTGAGATTGGATCCAAGGCTAGAAAAGAAGGAAAGTAAAGTAAGTATGAATGTTGTGTCGGATGTACGTGAGTAGGATGATTTATAATCTCCTTATTTAAATGGATTGGGACGCCTCTTCATTTAAATAAAGAAATTGTAAATCACCGAACCATAAGTTTATAATCCCTTACTTGCATAGATTGGGACGCCTTTTTATGTAAGTAAAGAGTTATAAATGAGTGGGCTTATGTGTAGCCGATATGACATGAATACGGGTAGAGATATGAGAAAGTGAAAACCAAAACAAGTTAGACGTTATAAGAAAAGATTAGATATAAAAGCTAGTAGCGGCGTTAAGGTCCTATATGAACCTTAAGATAGACGCCTAGAATGAGTTTTTGCTTTAAGTTGCTAAGATGTTGGGTGGAATTCCCACGACTTAACAAGAAGATTGCTTTAGTAATGCGTAGATTTGGTTTTTAGAAGTGCCGTTTATATGATACTATGTATATATTGCGAGATAAGTTACCGGTTTTTGGCAGTAGATAAGTGTTGATATTGTGTAAAGTGTAATTTTGGCCGATATATGACGTAAGGTCATGTTAGTGCATTTGTGAATGAAGTGATGATAGTGTGAAGTTTGACTTATATAAAGTCAAAATAGTTAATTTTCCATATGACAAATCGTCATTGTTGGAAATTTTAGATAAGCTTGTGATGAGTAGTATTGCTTATAGTCTATTATGAGTTATGATTGTGATATATAGAAGCTTGGAATTGCAAGATCACTTAGATCGGTGTAATGTAATGACTAAGGATTTTGAAATTATGAGACATGTATATGTTGTGATTCAGTTTTGGATAGCAAAAGACAAGAGATTTCGGGGACGAAATCTAAATAAGGGGGATAGAATTGTTAGACCCGTTTCCCGAGTACTTGGACCCCACCCTAGATGAAATGGACTAAGGGCCTTACGTGATTGGCCAGTCAACGAATGTTGCGTTGCGGTCAAACCCGATAGTCAAACTAATAGTCAAAGTATGACTAATATAGTTTTGGGAAGTTATGATTTGTAACTTGAGGGACTAATGTTGTCAAGCATAAATATTTTATAAGTTGGTTGTGGCCAAAGTAATAGAAAAGAGACTTGAGGGGCCATTCTTGCCATTATCCCAAAGTTGTGCCTAGATAAGTATATCCAGGGAATTCTAGAAAATCCCTTATCATTCTAGGTGTGTTTGATGTACGGTTTTAGAGAGAAGAAAGGAGGGAAGAAAGCTAGTTGGATGATCAAGTAATTGATGAAGGTTTTGTGTTCCACATCACGAGTTAAGTTTGTTATGATCCTCCCTACAAGTAAGTATTCATTGTATTGATCATTAAGTGGTTTAGAGTTATGGTTAGAAGTGGGAAATCATCATATAATCAAGATATGATCATATGATGATATAGAAAGGAGGATGAGTTAGTTATAATGGGTTTTGTATAAACCCTTGTTTATGATTATTAATTGTTATGTTTTAGGTTTTGATAGATGATAAAGATTGATGATGATGATGATGGCTAGTAATGATGATGATGATGATGATGATGATGATGATGATGATGATGTTGATTTTATGATTGTAGCTTAGCTTTGGAAGCTAAGGTAAGTAACCGGTTATAATGTGATGTTATGTTGATTTCATTCCATTATGTGTTATATGATTATCTTGATATGGTTATTGAATGGTTTGGAAGACATGTGTTGTGTGAAAGTGATTATAAGGCTAGTTTGGCATAGCTAGCAAGTGAAGTGTTAGCTAAGTGGGTTTAGGTGTGATGAGATAGTATGGTGATGTTTAAGTGGCTAGAGGTATGTGTTCATGTTTATGGTTGTTATGGATTGATAGTTATGATGTATAATGTGTGATTGATATGTAATGTTATGTTATACCCGTTTACTTACTAAGCCTTTGTGCTTACGGTTTAGTTGTCTAACCTTTTGTAGGTTGGTATGCATTTATGGAAGGCTTGGATAAGGATTAAGGTTGGATATGTGAAGTAGAAGGACTTTGGTTAGATAGTTGAGCTAGGTAGAATACCGAGCTCAAGTCATGGTTGTAACCCCGAGAGTCTTTCTACAATGTGTAAAGAGTATGTCAAGGTTGTCCTAACGTTTTGGTGGTGAACCGTTGTGTCAAAGTATATTTTATGTGTAAATGGGAAAAGTTAAGGGAGTGTTTGGCATAAGCGTGTTTCTACCCATTTTGGGATGTAAACGGGTCATGTGTGTATGGAACAAGTTTTATATGTTATGTTAATGATTTTGGTTAAATTTGAAGCGTTATGGAAGTCATATGCGACTTATGGCATGTAATGGGTCAAAACGGGTTTTGGCACAAAACCCGTCAATTGTAAAGCACTATTTTGAGGGTCAAATGGTAAATGTATTTATATGAAAATAAGCCCAATGATATAAGAAGTAAATCTGGAAAGTTTTGTTAATTTTCGGGTCATAGAAGTTGTTTTTCCGGAAAATGGGTAAAACATGCATAAAAGGTTTATGCATTTAAAGGGGTGTTTGGGTTAAGTGTGTTTTTACCAATTTTGGGGTAGCAAACGGGTTGATTAATTATGTAAATGATTAAGTATGAAAGGTAAATGGCTTTGGGTGAGTTTGGTATGTAAATAAGGTGGTATGGGTTGTTTATTGTGTAAAAGGGTGAAATTTCGGTATGAAACATACCAAATTTCGGTTTCAATTTCGGTTTGAACAGTGGACAGATTTTGTCAGTTTTTGAAAAATCATATATTTTAATCCGTAAGGAGTTACGGGTCGTGCCACCCGGCGTTTCGAAGGTAATTGAGTCTAGTTTCATTTAAAAATGGTCTCAAGGTTTGAATGTTTATGGATTTTTGTCAGCTTGTAAAAGAGTAACGGTATGTCCATTAAAGTCAAGCATTTCCGCGCGTAAAGTTTTAATTTTTTGGTCTAAGCGGGAACGGGGTGTTACAAGTAAGGTGCTATGGTTTTGGGCGGATTGATATTACTTCAAAGAGTGTTAAGAATTTTGTGTTTCATGGATATTTTCCTCCAGATGTCGAAGACCCACGGAAGGATCATGTTGATATTATCGAAATCAATGCCCCGTATATTGTGTTACTAACAATCGCGGGTGATTTGTGGTTGTGGAAGCTTTTGTTGCTAAATGTGTCTTCCTTTGTCAAAGCTGACTTGAATTATGTAAAATTGGGGCATTATGAGACAACACGTAAAGAAGGGAAAGAAGAGATGCTCAAAGCATTTATACAAAGCCTTCACCATGTCAAAGAGCTCAAAATTGGGATTTCTTTTGTTAACGTAAGATTTGTCATTTGTTTTATTTCTGTTATTTTGTGTCTCTGTTGCTTTAGTAGTACTTTAATGATTATTCTTTAGTATACTTGTTTCAATTATACGTGACTGAAGTCACGGGTTTAACTCATGGGGTGTTTGGATGTACGTTTCAAAAGTGAATATCAGTTTGCTTGAACAAGATATTGGTAGATAATCTACACTTGATAGTTACTTGGCAAGTGTTTATTTTGAACCTAAAGATAAAACCAAGTTTTGTGATTCAAGTCACAATATTTAGTATTATCGTACAACCAGGCAACCCCTTTGAGTTCAGAATACGAAACATTTGTGAACATCATTACCATACATGCATATTGCAAAAGAAACTATGCACTCATGTGAACAAATTTACTATCACAAACACAAATGTACATATACAGTTTGATGATGTTCCCTATTGTTGATCTTTGTTGTAGGTTTTTTCTTAATTGGCTGCTTAGAACTCATGCATATAGTTTAAATGTCTTTCATACTTCCTATTGGGTGTTTGTCTTGTTCATAAGGGATGTTTGCACGTCCTTTTTTCGCTTTGCCCTGTAAACTAGTATATACAGGCATGCCAGTCTTCTAATGTTTCCTCTTTCCATTGCTATTTTCATGTCGGTAGGCTTTATCTCGTTTGGAAGCTAAAGGTTTCATCTCTCCATCGAACTTAAAGGTTGTCGATGATGTTTCACTTATACCCTCCGATAGTGATAGTGATAGTGATTCGTTTGTTCCTTGGTTTGATGGAGATTCAAATGAAAGTGGTGATTCAGATGGAGACTCGGAGGAACTATCGCTTGATGATGGTCTTGAAAGTGAAGATGGCGAGGATGATTAATTGATGAGCTTTGAATTCATGTTCAAGTAGTTAGGCATCTTGCTATATTTAAATTTTCAAATAAGTAATTTTGTTACTTGCAGATTTTAAAAAACGCTTTGCTTTAACCTCTAAATATTAGTTGTCCAATCCATTTGTTTGCACGTTCTGTTTTCGCTTTGCCCTGTTCATAACTAGTAGATACAGGCATGCCAGCAGGGGCGGAGGCATGCTTGAAGTAGTATGGGGAAAGGCCCCCAATAAATGCTTCGAAGAATGGTTAAGTTAGTAGAAAATTGTGTTTGATTTGTTATAATATGTTAAATTGCCCTCAATTCAAAAGCCTTAGTGCCCTCAACTGCAAGAATGGAAAACCAAAAATGGAGTTTACTTTCTTTTCTAGATCATCTCGTCCGGAAAAAATGAAGAAGAACATCGGAAATAGTGAAGAAGAAGGGTGTATATCGAGAACTGTGAGATAAGAATATCAAGAATTGAGAGTGGGTAGCCATAAATATAATTAAATATGCATGTGTGTATGATATTTCATCCCTATTTATATATCATCACTAGCTTAAAGACCCGTTGACACTGGGTCATTTTTTAATGAGATATAGAAATGAGATGATAAGAAAAAGTATTAAAGTCAATTTGTTTGATTTAAAGAATATGAAATAAGGATTGAGACAATGCGGCGATTATAATATAACAAATGGATTATGTTACAATTACACAAACAAACGTCCAACCGTGGTGTCTCCAAAACTTTTATTTTTTTGTAGCAAAATATGTGAAACAAATGATGAGAAAATGAGTGTGTGTGACTGCCTATCAATTTACAATCAACGTGCAAGTTAATTGGAGTGTGAGCGTCTCTTGATTTAAAACGTAATTCTTGGCATGATGATAGCCCATCAAGATCTTTTATACATGTAGACTTTTTAATATGTATATGATCATTTGTTTCATAATTTTAATGGTTTTATGAAGCAAGAAAGTTTTTCAAAAAAAATAGTCATTGTCTAAAGTATACTTATAAGCAAAAAATAGATATACATGGTTGCACTATTAAGAAAAAACTAAAAATTGTGTAAAGTCTACTTATATGCAGAAAATACACATTTATATTCCAATGTAAATAAAGTTGATATAACATTGACTTGATACAATTATAACTCAACGATGAGTATACTAATGATACATACTTAATACACAGATAAGGTTGATCAAAGACCTTGAAGTACTTCTTTATAGACGACGTTTGTAGTAGTTGAACACAAATTTCCATCTTGATCGCAAACGACAACCTTTAAACCACTTTTGCTTTTAACTCTTGAGACTGCAACGTATAACTGTCCATGCGTGAAAACAGGCCGTGGAAGGAACAAACCAACTTTGGATAACGATTGACCCTGGCTTTTGTTAATTGTCATTGCAAATGATAGCGAAATAGGAAATTGTTTCCTAACAATCTTAAGTGGTAAACGCTTATCGGACGGAGTGATTCTCAACCTCGGTATGATTACCGTTTTCCCAAAATTGGTTCCGTTAATTATACTTGCATGAATTGAAGTTCTAGATAACCTAATAACTTGAAGTCTTGTCCCATTACACAATCCATTGGCTTGATCAATGTTACGCAACAACATAATTGGAACTCCCACTTTTAAAGCAAGTCTATGGTTTGGAACACCTGAAAACTTTAATCCGTTGATAAATTCTGGGGAGAAAACGGAATTATCAATGGCGGACCCACGTTCAGTTTTGTCGACACTGTCACAACTAAGGAAAGCCATTTCTTCTCCTGGGAATTTGTCCAACAGATGTCCATTTATGCTGTCAACGACTTCATTAGTGGGAGCAAGGATCGCTTTTTCTTGAAAATATGTCGGATCATCTATGTTATCTAAAATGTTTGGGTAAGTGAAGTCAATAATAGATTGAACCGGGTCATCAGCCACATCTATTAATATTTCTCTTGGCACATCTATAGAAACTTCTCCGTCATTCGGTTCTCCAAGGTCACCGTCTCCAACTTTCAATATCCAGTCTGCAAATTCCCTTATCTCATTCACATCTTCAGGGCGTGATCCCACTGTTAGCCTCATGTTCGCTGTAAGCTTAAGAACTCTGCAGCTATTCCACAAGTAAGACTTCCTCAAGGAAGCAGTAACAATGTCTTCCCGGGATCCTTTAGGAATAACAGGGAGTACCTGTCTATAGTCACCGCCAAAAACCATTGTCATGTTTCCAAAAGGTTCTAGTGGATCAAATGAGATGATAAGAAAAAGTATTAAAGTCAATTTGGTCCATTTAAAATATGAAACAAAGAATGAAACAATGTGGCCATTATAATTTAAGAAATGGATTATGATACAATTACACAAACAAACGTCCAACCTTGGTGTCTCCGAAACTTTTTTTTTTAGTAGCAAAATATGTGTGTGACCACCTATCGATTTACAACCAACGTGTAATTTTGTTCCATTTAGAATATGAAACAAATAATGAGAGAATGAGTCCATTATAATATAAGATATTGTTTATGTTACAATATCTTTTAAAAAATAACCAATTTGATGAATACAGTAAAACAAAAACGATAAAATAAAAACAATAAAAAAAACATGGAAATCTTTAAACCAAAAAAAAACAACTTGATGATAACAAATAAAAAAAATCAAAAAATGAATACAATTATTTTTTATTTTGTAAATCAACTTCAATTATAGCGTGGGAGGCGAGCAGTATGAGCATTCACATTTTTCAGGTGGACATTTGCAAGTTCCGGAACAAATAGGGCAAAAACAACTCTCCTCTTGTATACTTTTAAGAATACACGAATCTATGGAATCATCAGAATCATAGTATGTACTAATGACAGGTTCAAAAGGTTTCGTTTAGAATCATTTTTTTCGATAAAAACATTTACCCCATCAATTTCCTTCATGGGTTTCGTTTCTTTTTTATTGACATCATCAGCTGCTACATCAATCAAACGATCAATATCTTTTTTGTCTGCACCATTATCCTTTACTGCTTCAATTTTTGTTCCTTTTCCATCTGTATTAGCAGAATCGAGCTTTTGTGCTAAATTAAAAAATAAATAAATACTCCGTCATATGGTGGTAAGGAAAATTTGAATTTCTAAACTATAATAATAAACTTATGAATGAAAGTAAAATAAAACTTCCATCATGAATGAAAACTCACCAGAGTATTGAAGATGTGAGTTTGACATTACGAATATTTTTTACCTTACTATTCTAATATGATTGCTTGATGGATTAAAGAGTGCAAAATAGCCACCATTTATATAGATAGAGATTAGGTTAAAAATTCAATTCAATTAGAGTAATCATATTAAAATGAGTAGAATAACAAAATCTTTGGCACAAAATAAAGCATAACCGTGACATATTATTACTAATAAATGCTATTTTTTGAATAATTAACAAAATAGGATGATTTTGTAATTAAATAAAATGGAAAAAGTAGAGTTGGAAATCTTTTACTTTGCCACCAAACATTAAATTTTAGTCATACATTTAATGATTTTTTTATTTGATTAAATACACATGTATAATTTATCCGAGATTTACCAAACCATATTTTGTATTTATAATAGAAAAAGATTTGCTTGACTCATTTTATTATTTTTGGTAGAGGAATACACTTAAAAAATATTTCATTTATTTAAAGATCATTTGCGAATTATTGAAAATTATATGGAAACCATGATATCGCAAAAGAATAGTATATTAATTACACAACTTTATTACAAACTTTACTACTATATTATCTCAAATGAATTGGAGAAACCCCAATCATTTTTGTTTTACTAATCACACAAATAGATACAAATTTAAACTCTATCTTAAGACACAAATGTTTCACAAATGTTACTTCATCTCAGCAGTTCTTGTCAATGAGTTTTAAGTGCTGATTATGTTCTTTGATGAACAATCTCCTTGGAATTAACAGCCATGTATTCACCAATAATGCTCCAAAGATCATAGCTTCATTCCAATGCAGTGTTTTTTCCTGTTATCAAAGAATTAAAACAAACAACAGCACAATCTAATTTATGAATGATTAGTATATAAAGTGCCAAACATTCATTCCATAATATTGCCGAGTCTAAACAAATGAATGGGACTCCCCATTCACAAAAACAAACAAAAATGTCGTTGTCCAGTCTATTTTGGTGATTATCCCTAAAATAATAAACATTAATGCCGTTGTCATCTCAAAATTTGAAGGTCTTGAATAGCAAATGACGTATGTGAGCGTTAATCAATTTAATAGCCAATGTCTATTCTGTGAACATTTAACCATCCATAGAAAATGTAAGTAAAAGTAGGTTATGATTGATAATATATTATAATGAGTTTTGCTATATCCTCCTACAATACATTCCTACATATCCTCATACACTCACACTAATATTTTATATTTTTTCTCTACTCATTATCTCTCCGCATCTAAACCGTCAATTCTGACACATGTGAGGATCCTGTAAGTAGGAATATTTGAGGGAAGAATTAGTACGAGGAAATATCATTTCTCTATTATAATTTAAAATATGGTAAAAAATGTGATAATTTATATTGTACATACTTTTTGATCCTTGATCATAGACCTTGAGATACGTCATTATAGACAACATTTGTAGTAGTATTAGACTATTAGCGATATTACCATCCTCATCACAAACGACAAACTTCAAACCTCTTGAAAGGAGTTACGTGTGAATAAATTAACAAACAACAATAAATGTAAACTTCAGTTATTTTTTGAAGAGAATAAGACTGAATATCTGATAACCAATTTGGTTTGTAACTATCATCAATATCAATCATTAATACATTACTCGGTATATATCATCAATAAAATCACAAGTAAAGTATATATCATGTAAACAATAAGCTTCCGTCTTTAGACATCCACTCACTCTGCCACACAGTGACTTTAGTGTTTCTTCAATACTTCTTGTCTCTTGAATCGTGTTTGCAACTATAACCACCGCCTCACATATGACTTAATGTGTTAATGATAAGCTCAACCTGCTAAAAACCTTTTAATCCGCTATCCAAATTGCCTAACATTCAACAATTCCCACCTTTATAAACTGAAATCAGTGTTATTAAGCTTAAAACATACCATGATCATCGAAATGGCCATTGTGATAGTAGCCTTGTGGTGATAAATGACACAATTGCAATTCCAATTAAAAGACAAATCATATTCCAATTTTTTTCTTAGAACCATGTTGAAGAACCTGGAAAAAAAATAGTAAAATTAATAACATGATATATTTTTTCATATAACTAAAGTAAATTTAATCCACACTATATAGCTTAATCAAATCATCTATAATCTCAAAACAATAATTCTTTACCACCACGTTCTGATTCTTTTGCTGCATTTTTTGAGGTGCTGCATTTAGACTATGTTTAGCATTGTTTACATGATATAATTAGTAGCATAATTAGTTGTAAAAAAACATATACACATGTTTAGCAAACATGTCATTTACCTTCACTATATGGATTTGGATTTTGAGCCCGTGTATAAGCATGCTCACATACTGCAAAAAGGTAACATGGATAACCGTTTAGCATTGTTTACAGGTTATAATTAGTAGCTAACTATAGTAAGTAAATGGAAAACAATAAAGTGCATACGAATTCTACAACTGTTTTAATCATCATCTTGGATTTCATGTGCTTGAAAACATCATCTTTGAATTCAATGAAAGAACCATATGGTAGTAGGATGGAGATTCTTCTAAAAATTCACTAATAACTTGCAATATGACGACGTGTTATTAAAACCATGAACTTGAAAGAATTACAATCTTTCAAAATATGCCACCCAACCAACCCTTAATTACACGTAAATGACACCAAATGGCTTATCCAAACAGCACCTAATAACATGTTAATGATGCCAAAATGCTGTTGAATTATTCTATCCAATCAACCCCTAATGACATGTTAATGACGCCATTGACAGCCCCTAATGATAAAGTTAATGACTCTGACTTTTTAGATATTTTATCCAACTGATTCGTGAAGTAAATAATAAATACTCAAATATCATGACTCGTGACCCTCTAATCGATATTGAACATTGTGAATATAGGACTAACATTAATGTATGATTATCTCGAAATGACATTTACTGGTGTTTTTTTTAGTATACTTTCTCAAAACAGCTAATTTGCTAAGAGACACAGAATAATAACATAATGCACAACTTAACGACATACCTGGTGAGTCTTGTTCATAAGTGTTCTTGTCTCATTAAAGTGAACTAATTTCCCTCACCCAGCGCATATTCATTAATCGAGCAACGTTCCTTGCTTCAAAAAGTATCCATTTTGAGGTGCCAAGAACGCAATGTACATCTGGTCAATTTCACTGTCCAACCACAAAAACAATCTTTTTAGTCATAAAAAATAAAGCTTCAAAATGATAAAAAGATTGTTTATACATGCCTAAATGCTATCTTGTAGTCAAAATGATAAAAGTGTAGGAGGAAAACCGTATCAAAATGACAGTGGATAGGTCTTTGATATAACCTGAAACAAAGATAGCCATACATTTATGTAAGCCGATATGTATATCACAGATATTTGACACAAAATAGATTGAAATCATCTACACGCCTATTGGGTGAAATGACTGCCGAGATTACAAATAATACTTATATATATTATAATGTTACACAAATCTGCATATTTTAATATTTATGATTTCATAATAATTCCAGTAGGCAAATAGACCGGTTAAGTACAAAGTATACCATAGTCAAACCTGTTTTAACCCATATGCGACAACGACAAATGACAATTCGCTACAATACTATTGCAAAGAAATAAGAACTCTGATATTTTCGTCATAGAGAGTCTTAACTTAAATTCAACTTTATACTAAAGAAGAATCCATTAAAAAGTTGATAAAGGTGGATGCAAATAAAGTGTAAGATGCTCCACATAAGAGTCTCATGTTTCATTCTTTAAACTCAGATCTTATTTCTAAATCCTTTTCAATCATCTTTTGGCACCGTTACTAAATGAGTTTCTTATGTGAGATTCTTATTTTAAATGGGAGATATTAGTATGCAATATTGAACACAGTGGGAGACATTAGTCTTAAACCTGTAACATACTATCACCCATATATTAGTTAAGGTCGTGGACACAATGTTGAATTTGATAAGACAAACTTCTCCACTTCTAAGAACGTGAAAAATACCAAAAATTTATATGGATTCAGATTTGACAGAATTTATTGGGAATCATACCTCTCTACCCGTTCATCTGCACCACAACTTTTGGTTCAGTAGTCATCACTCGAGACATGCTTGTATGGTCAACATACCCGACCTCCAACTTCCTGCACGTGTAGTCCATCACAAAGTCTAGTCAGTAAATGCCTTCTATTTATAGGAGCGCGTGCTTTAAATACAGACGCCAAACAACTTGCAACGAAAAAGACACTTACCAAAAGATGTTGTACTCCAATCAGTTCGATTCCGACTTCATCGTCGCTTCAAATTCCTCATAGCTAATCTGTCCATCCTGAAACCATCAACTATGTTAAAATCCAGGTGTTGCATGCGATACTAACATACTATCTCATAATTAAAAAAGAAAGAAAAGAATACGCATAGTTGTTCATCATCTTTTCTTCAATCCCTGTATCTTATAGACAACATGCGATTAATCCAACATTCCAAATTAATATTGGAACCTAAAAAAGGGAAAGAAATTTAGAAACTAAATAGAGGAAACATAGGAACGCAAAGAGATAAATATATACGAAGAATACAGAAATAATCTGTCCACTTTACCTTTGAAACTGCTTTTTTGGCTAAGTTTGTCTAACTCGGGCATAATATCTTTTAGAGCATTTTGACTTAACCATGGAATCTACTTAGACAAACTTGAGCTTCTTACTCAATATCATACATCTTTTAGGTTGTCAAAGTCTTCCTGCAACACAAAATGGTATGAGTACCCATTATGATCAAAAAATGATTCCATGATCAAAGTGATATGTACAACCTTTTTCTATAGCTCATAAACCACATATAAGCTTAAACAGATAAGAAATCCCATATAGCCCCTATACGAAGTTTCATAAGAAATACCTGATAGCCGAAATGTAATTGACCTGAACTTTGGATAATGTGTTGCGTTATGGAGAAGAATTCGTACCTTGTACAAAAGTGCAACCCCAACATTTTCGTCACCATTTGAACAAAAAACAAAAGAACTAAAATTAACTTAGAAGTGTAAAAAAAAAAAAAAAAAAAAAAAAAAAAAAAAAAAAAAAGAAAAAAAGAATTGAAAAATGGTAAAATGTGAGGAACTATATGACTACTGCTATCATAAATATAAACCGCTAACATGTTTGCATGACCTTTATTATGTATTTGCGCCAATATCAAATAACAGCTTAAAGATGAATCACATATGAAATCACTCCTTATTGATTGTATAAGTTAAATTTCAATAAAAGAACCACAAAATCCACATCTTTACCCAATTAACAGGCTTGGTTGAATTAGAAATTGCACATCTTTGTGTTGTTCACAGACAAATTAAAGAAGAATATAATTTCATGTAATGAGATCACCTTATACTTTGCTTTAGCAAGAACCAAAAATATCAACCACAAACATTTAATTTGTCTGGATCACTTGTATAGACATGCGTCATGCCTTAAAATATGTATTGTGCAATAACAATGTGAAACTCAAGTTAGCAATCATCCGCATTCAATAGCACTCTTATGTATACATTTTTTGTAGTTGTAGTAGACATTGCAAACCTAAGAACAAAGACCAGTTTTCTTGTGCTCTTAGAAGTCTAATGATAAAACTTAGATCATAAAAATATTCAAGACACTTACCTATCATGAAGCTTGCAGGATCAACAACATGGAAGCCTACAAAAAAAATATATATATAAATATAAACTAACTCTTTGAAATTAGTTAACTATCATAAAAATGATTACCTGGTATTGAAGTTGTGTTTTGCTTCACAAATAAATCTGCTTCATATCAGGTTCAATAAGTGAACTTGACACCCTAAAACAATTAAAAAAACAAATTTAGCTTCACACACATTTCATCAAACACGTGGTGTGCATAGAATACCCTCGTTAATTCGTTCCAAATCCAACTCAAAACTTCATCCCAATGTAACATAAAAGTAGTTCATTCATATGGATACAAACTGTCACAACTCGTAAATTCTGGTCTTTTCCCGAACTTTCACATTTACTATTCATCGGTTACTATTCATCGATCACTATCCATCATTTCACTATTCATTTTTTTCGGAGTCGGTTTGTGATTCTGAGAAGCATTTTAAAAAATTTACTATTCATAAAACACTATTCACCTCCGGAGAAAATTGGTCATTTATACGTGAGTTGCGTCATTTCTGTATACGTACGGTTATCTACCTAATAAACGTTATCTTATGAGCTATTATTTTCAATAATTAATCCGACAATCCCAACTATGGTCCTAACACATTTTTATACTCATAATAATAATAAAAAAATTATATTATTAATTTGCTCGGTGTTTTCAAATCAACTGTTACGTTTTTCAGTCGAAGCTTATAACTCTGTCGGTTTGCGATATTTCAACCCGATCATTATTTTAACTTCCGATTCTCATCTGGAATATTATTTTACAATTTTTACAACTTCATTATATTTTATTTTATCTCGTTACAATTTATTTTTAGTTAACTCGGTACCTGGTATCACCTAAAACTAATAATATCTACCTAAACTACACAAAAGTCTTCACTTTCTTACCAAAATCTCACTTTTTTCTTACACCACCATGACACCTTCCTCCTTTTATGGATCTTGCCTCCCTCCCTAAACTAAATATATACACTACATTTCATTCATTTCTCATTTTACGCAAAACAAACTAACAAAATTTTACTCTCTCTTTTTCTCTCCTCTTTGTGGTGTTCGGCCTCATCATGAAAAACAAGGAGAAACCATAATTTTTCCAAGATCAAACTTTAATCTAGTCCCTTTTGTTGTTCTTGTTTGGGTTTTGAAATACAAACTCAAGGTTTCTTAGGTTTTATTCATCCAAGCTCTATAATCTTTCTATGTAAGTTGTCAAACTCTTGTTCATAATTTCTCCATGTTTTTTTTATGATCATATGATTTCCATTCAAGATCTACATGCATATGTTAGTTATACCACTCATTTATATATATATCTAACTTTTGAACCCTAGAAATGGATTATAGTTAGATCCTTGTTAGATCCACTTGATTTATGATGTTTAGGAACCCATGACACCCTAAGAAGGTGTATGGTAAGATTAGACTAGATTTATGGTGATTGAAAGTGGTTTGGTTGAAGTTGGAACTAGATTGGAACATTAGAAATGGTTTTTGAAACAATATATTTACCTACTGTTGCTATTTTTAAAACGTGGGAAACTCAGTAGGTGATGGATAATTTTTGACCAAAGATTTAGAAAATACTTTTAAAAACGAAACTTTTGGCGAAAGAACGGATTAAAACGAGTTAATAACGAAGGAGATATGATTTTCCGAATTTAACGACGAAAACTATTTTCTAAAAAACTGCATGCTGTTTGACAGTTTTCGACGGGCAAATAGAGGCGTTAAACGTAACCTAAAGGAGCCGGGCTATCGAAAATATATTAGTATATACTAAAACGAATCCGTGGATATAAAGAACGAGTAAAATGAGCTTAAAACGACCAAGTTATACATGTTTTAAAATCGTCAAAACTATATATAAATATATATAGTCACTACTAGAAAATAATATAACTACGTACTAAATGAGATATTTTCTAGATTTCTTATTCAAGGAGTTTATTTTTAACTAACGAAATACGTACGACCCAAGGTTTATTTATGCGACTACTAGACGATATCTTAAGGTTTTCAAAACGAGGAATATAACGCTAACGTTTTTATATACGATATATTACGACAAGTTTTTATTATTCTAGTTGGACTTATTTTTCTTAAGTATGGAAAATACTTTACTTTGACAATAACAAGTATTTTCAAGTTACGAGTGGTATAGGTATCATGTGCATGTGCATTCATTACATCCTTTCATGATCTAAGTAGATCACTATCATTCATATTAGGTTGCGGTTAGAGATCGAACCTCATTTCTGTGTATCCACTTTTGTCATCGTAGCTATTCGCACCAGGTGAGTCATAGCCCCTATTCTTTTAAATTGTTTTGTTAACGTTTTGGGGGAAAATACATGCTCGTTTTTACATAAATTACTACTTGACTCTTTGAACTCATTTGACCTTATAACTTGTTTTGAACTATTGAACTTAACTTGAACTTTTGAACTTAATGTACTGTACGTGTTATGACCTAAAGTCTCACCTTATTGGTGGAGCGTGCTAAGTCTCCTTTGTTCGGAGCAACACTATAAAGTCTCTCCTGTTCAGAGCATCCTTAATAATTCTCGCCATGGTGGAGTGACTAATAATTCTTCACCAAGTCGGTGGAGTGACTAATAATTCTTTGCCTAGGTGGCGGAGTGACTTCAAGTCTCCCCTGTTCGGAGCGGCCTTGATTTATTATATATGCGGTACTTATATTTGTGAACTATATTGACCACAGGTGCTTGACTACTAGACATATAACTTTTGGCAGTGGGTTGTGAACACACAGGTTGCAAGTCTCTTATGGCGGGACTTGCAACTGAGTGGATTTATGATGCCTTTGCTGTGTGATCATTTTTCTATATACTTTATTTGTTAAACAAACTCTATGAACTCACCAACCTCGTGTTGACACTTTAGCATGTATTTTCAGGTTTTAACCTATGGCACGCTACAGGAGGTTTTGGCAGGGCATGGCATGGTCATAGAAGACTCTGATTATTTATATGGGGACCGTTTTAAACTATTTTAAGGGCCTACTTCCGCACTACTTTTAACGATGTAAATTCAATATTTTTGATTTAACTATTTTATTCTAAATGATTGAAGTGAAAACCATTTTTGAACTAGTGTTGTAATACCAATTGAGTTACACCCCAGCTACACGTATGCTTCCGCTGGACCCGATTATGGGGGTGTGACAGATTGGTATCAGAGCTTTGGCTATAGCGAACTGAGTGTTTTTAAAACCTAGACTATAGCTACTTTTACGAAAAACTTAACCCTATGACCGTCACGTGCCTGCCTGCCAAGCTGATGCCTCACTTGTGGTTTGTTGCTGACTTAGGTGATGAGATTTGTGTCTCATTATCTGGTATATTATGTTCATTTGTTCTAATTGATTTCTATCATTGTCTTTCATATAAGCATGTTCACGTATCATATATGTCACCCTGTTATGTTTCTCCTTGCATAGTTTCATCATTTGACCTCGAAGTTTGGTCACCTACCTTAGTCTTTCTGAACGTCTTGGTATTTGTGAAGGACATAGTATTAGTATAACTGAGCTGAGTATTTCAAAATTCATGGAACCTCGGTGGAATATAGACTAGTCACCTATATTCAACCCGGGATAGTGGGACATAGGCTGACTACCTATATCTGACTCAGAAATGAATTTTGCAACACTGAGAATGGTTATAATAAAATTCTGTCTGGATTGAATCCTCTACTCAATTTCTAAATGTTACATTTATGTATGTGTATACCCTCGTTGTCAGAACGCTTATACTTTTCATCACCTCGTAAACCGCCGCCTGGAAGCACGTCAACTGGTCATTTCATCTCATGAATCTTCACCTTTATAACACTTCGGAGACCAACGTTAACTGAACTTCGGAACGAAGTTCCCTTAAGGAGTAGAGACTGTCACAACTCGTAAATTCTGGTCTTTTCCCGAACTTTCACATTTACTATTCATCAGTTACTATTCATCGATCACTATCCATCATTTCACTATTCATTTTTTTCGGAGTCGGTTTGTGATTCTGAGAAGCATTTTAAAAAATTTACTATTCATAAAACACTATTCACCTCCGGAGAAAATTGGTCATTTATACGTGAGTTGCGTCATTTCTGTATACGTACGGTTATCTACCTAATAAACGTTATCTTATGAGCTATTATTTTCAATAATTAATCCGACAATCCCAACTATGGTCCTAACACATTTTTATACTCATAATAATAATATAAAAATTATATTATTAATTTGCTCGGTGTTTTCAAATCAACTGTTACGTTTTTCGGTCGAAGCTTATAACTCTGTCGGTTTGCGATATTTCAACCCGATCATTATTTTAACTTCCGATTCTCATCTGGAATATTATTTTACAATTTTTACAACTTCATTATATTTTATTTTATCTCGTTACAATTTATTTTTAGTTAACTCGGTACCTGGTATCACCTAAAACTAATAATATCTACCTAAACTACACAAAAGTCTTCACTTTCTTACCAAAATCTCACTTTTTTCTTACACCACCATGACACCTTCCTCCTTTTATGGATCTTGCCTCCCTCCCTAAACTAAATATATACACTACATTTCATTCATTTCTCATTTTACGCAAAACAAACTAACAAAATTTTACTCTCTCTTTTTCTCTCCTCTTTGTGGTGTTCGGCCTCATCATGAAAAACAAGGAGAAACCATAATTTTTCCAAGATCAAGCTCTAATCTAGTCCCTTTTGTTGTTCTTGTTTGGGTTTTGAAATACAAACTCAAGGTTTCTTAGGTTTTATTCATCCAAGCTCTATAATCTTTCTATGTAAGTTGTCAAACTCTTGTTCATAATTTCTTCATGTTTTTTTTATGATCATATGATTTCCATTCAAGATCTACATGCATATGTTAGTTATACCACTCATTTATATATATATCTAACTTTTGAACCCTAGAAATGGATTATAGTTAGATCCTTGTTAGATCCACTTGATTTATGATGTTTAGGAACCCATGACACCCTAAGAAGGTGTATGGTAAGATTAAACTAGATTTATGGTGATTGAAAGTGGTTTGGTTGAAGTTGGAACTAGATTGGAACATTAGAAATGGTTTTTGAAACAATATATTTACCTACTGTTGCTATTTTTAAAACGTGGGAAACTCAGTAGGTGATGGATAATTTTTGACCAAAGATTTAGAAAATACTTTTAAAAACGAAACTTTTGGCGAAAGAACGGATTAAAACGAGTTAATAACGAAGGAGATATGATTTTCCGAATTTAACGACGAAAACTATTTTCTAAAAAACTGCATGCTGTTTGACAGTTTTCGACGGGCAAATAGAGGCGTTAAACGTAACCTAGAGGAGCCGGGCTATCGAAAATATATTAGTATATACTAAAACGAATCCGTGGATATAAAGAACGAGTAAAATGAGCTTAAAACGACCAAGTTATACATGTTTTAAAATCGTCAAAACTATATATAAATATATATAGTCACTACTAGAAAATAATATAACTACGTACTAAATGAGATATTTTCTAGATTTCTTATTCAAGGAGTTTATTTTTAACTAACGAAATACGTACGACCCAAGGTTTATTTATGCGACTACTAGACGATATCTTAAGGTTTTCAAAACGAGGAATATAACGCTAACGTTTTTATATACGATATATTACGACAAGTTTTTATTATTCTAGTTGGACTTATTTTTCTTAAGTATGGAAAATACTTTACTTTGACAATAACAAGTATTTTCAAGTTACGAGTGGTATAGGTATCATGTGCATGTGCATTCATTACATCCTTTCATGATCTAAGTAGATCACTATCATTCATATTAGGTTGCGGTTAGAGATCGAACCTCATTTCTGTGTATCCACTTTTGTCATCGTAGCTATTCGCACCAGGTGAGTCATAGCCCCTATTCTTTTAAATTGTTTTGTTAACGTTTTGGGGGAGAATACATGCTCGTTTTTACATAAATTACTACTTGACTCTTTGAACTCATTTGACCTTATAACTTGTTTTGAACTATTGAACTTAACTTGAACTTTTGAACTTAATGTACTGTACGTGCTATGACCTAAAGTCTCACCTTATTGGTGGAGCGTGCTAAGTCTCCTTTGTTCGGAGCAACACTATAAAGTCTCTCCTGTTCAGAGCATCCTTAATAATTCTCGCCATGGTGGAGTGACTAATAATTCTTCACCAAGTCGGTGGAGTGACTAATAATTCTTTGCCTAGGTGGCGGAGTGACTTCAAGTCTCCCCTGTTCGGAGCGGCCTTGATTTATTATATATGCGGTACTTATATTTGTGAACTATATTGACCACAGGTGCTTGACTACCAGACATATAACTTTTGGCAGTGGGTTGTGAACACACAGGTTGCAAGTCTCTTATGGCGGGACTTGCAACTGAGTGGATTTATGATGCCTTTGCTGTGTGATCATTTTTCTATATACTTTATTTGTTAAACAAACTCTATGAACTCACCAACCTCGTGTTGACACTTTAGCATGTATTTTCAGGTTTTAACCTATGGCACGCTACAGGAGGTTTTGGCAGGGCATGGCATGGTCATAGAAGACTCTGATTATTTATATGGGGACCGTTTTAAACTATTTTAAGGGCCTACTTCCGCACTACTTTTAACGATGTAAATTCAATATTTTTGATTTAACTATTTTATTCTAAATGATTGAAGTGAAAACCATTTTTGAACTAGTGTTGTAATACCAATTGAGTTACACCCCAGCTACACGTATGCTTCCGCTGGACCCGATTATGGGGGTGTGACACAAACAGATAATTTTTAACAAAAAGATTAGAATATTAATCAAAAAAAAAAAAAAAAAAAAAAAGATTAGAAGAAATCAATTAGAAATAAATATCACTGAAAAAGCAAAACCACAAAATAAGGAGATATAATTTTTAAACCTACTAACCTTACTAACCTTGAATCAAAGATATCTCCACCAAATCGTATGTTTTGAATTGATTTTGAATTGGTGTTTTGATAATGATGTCTTTGAATTCATAACTTATATTTAGAGATGATTGTTTGAATGTGTTAACATTTATTGCTCATTCGAAACTCTCGATTTGAATGTGAATATGATGAGTACAGAAGAAGTCTTTTGATTTGATTGATTGTAACCGATGTTTAAATGGGCTTCAATACTTTACAAAATTAAGAAGCATCGACTTTTTGACTTTTTCTTTTGGTCATACTCTCTTTTGATAAGCATAATGGGTATTGTACATTGAAGCTAATTAAAGAATTTTAGTCACACATTTAATGAGTTTTTTTAATGCTAATGCTTAAAGGACTTGTGCCAAAGGACCTTATTGTCTTTTTAATTGTTTTCTCCTAATTTTTAATGCTTAAAATTGTTGTACATTGTCTTCTAATTTAGGAATTTTGGTCACACATTTAATGAGTTTTTTTAATGCTCGTGCTTCATGGCGCTTGTACAAAACCTTATTTTATTAGATAGTATAGATTAATACAAGGATAGTAAGGGACTATTTTTTGTTCTAAAATACTAGTACTAATAACTTATGGGTTTGTCTAACTTGTGCCCTAGGGGCACAAGTTAAGCACACTAAAAGACAGCAGGATCCCACAGAAAAGGACATGGGGATCCACATAAATTGTACTTTTTTGTGGATTCCAGTGTCCTTTTCTGTGGGGTCCTCGTGTCTTTTAGTGAGCTTAACTTGTGCCCCCAGGGCACAAGTTAGAAAAATCCATAACTTATTTTGACTATGGATGGGCAATTTCTAAAATATTGTTTGTCAATATTTAAACTTCTTAGTATTAATTTGTTATTTTAATATTGTTTTATAAAGGATTAGAAGTGTTTAATATGAAATACAACTTTGGACGCTTTCAACTAGTCTTATTGTTATAAATCTTTATGTCAACGAGAACGAAATACAAGTCAAATTGGTCCATTTTATAATAAACTTGAAGCAATTACGTTTCTAATTTCTCGCACAGCAAATCGATCACATAATTAATTGGATCTCATTTTTACACCAAACTTTAGTTAGTCTTAACTGTACTTGAAGTAGTAGACTTAACATTTAATTAAACCAAACCCGACCCGACCCATATTAAATTTTTATCTACCGTAGATACTTGTAAGCCATTGGCGACTCGAGTGCCCCCTTTGGCTACAATTCCTGGCTCCGCCATTGCATGCCAGCTTCTAATGTTTCCTCTTTTCATTATTTTCATGTCTGTAGGCTTTATCTCGTTTGGAAACTAAAGGTTTCATCTCTCCATCGAACTTGAAGGTTGTCGATGAAGTTATACTTACATCCTCCGATACTGATAGTGATAGTGATTCACTAGAGTTAGTTCATTGGTTTGATAGAGATTCAAATGAAATTGGAGATTCAGATGGAGACTTGGAGGAACTATTGCTTGATGATGGTCTTGAAAGTGAAGATGGCGTTGATTCATTGATGAGCTTTAAATTCATGTTTAGGTAGTTAGGCAAACTTTCTATGTTTCAAATGAAGTAATTTTGTTACTCACACATTTTGAAAAACGTTTTGCTTTAACCTCCAAATATTAGTTGTCCAATCCATTTGGATGCCATAAGAATTATGTCATAGTTTTGAACTTTTGTTGAAATTTGAGAAATATTAAATTGATTATGTTGAGATTTTCGAGGACGGTTTTGGCGTTCTTGATATCCATCAATCCTACATGAAGTAGAAGTAAAACATGGCAATAAGTATCCTTTTAGGCCGGATGATATGGAAGTAACCCACCATCTAGTGGTAGAACTGACCTTACGCGATCCCCATTGAGAGGAGCCATCATCGCGCATAGTGGTGAAAATTTCATCCCTTTTTGGTGGCGGTAACCACCGAACCAAACCAAAGAAAAAATTAGGAAAATGCCAAATAAGGTGGGTCCCCAATTGTTAAGTGCAGTCTTTTATAAAAATGATATTTTTTATTAAACTTTATCATTTTACGTGCAAATTTCATGTTTAGATTAGGTATATATAAAATTATTTTATTTATCTATAAATACCTCTATACCAATCATTTCTATGCACAATTTCAAATAGGGATGAGCAATCCCGACCGAATCTCGAAATCCCGAAAAAAAAACCGACCGAAAATGAGCGTCCCGAAACCGAACCGACCACACTCGGGTCGGGACTTGATTTTGGTTTTTCAGACATTCGGGACTGGGGACGGGCCAAAAACCGAAAAAATACAAACAAAACTGACTGGTTTCGGGATTCGGTTCGATTTTGGTTTTCGAGACATTCGGTTTCGGGATTAATCGGTTTCGGGTCAGGACCGGCCCGATGCTCACCCCTAATTTCAAACATCATTTTTCTCAATATATACACAACTCAAACACCATCTTTTTCGGTATATATATACATTTCAAACAAGTTCTTGTATGATGTCGACAAAGGTCTCATATTCACGATTATTATTCTTGCAAAACTCGGAAAGTATTAAAGCACGTTTATTCCTCAATCTGTCAATTGTATCAGTCGGAAGTGCATACAACAGATCAACTTCCTTTACCTAGGTATGGATTGGATGCTGTGACTCTCAGACGACTATGATCGGAAACGCGTAGACATTGTTGTTGCAAACCGTTTGTTTTTAAGAAGTGAAAAGCGGCAAAAGTCATTTATTGGCTCTTCATTCTTTAATATGTTATCCCATCTAAACTACTTAAAAGATTACTTTCACTTGAGGCTTCCCCCCACCACCTTTGTCTACCGTCACCGTCACCGTCAGCGTATCTCCCACCACTACTAGTGCATCTGTTGTCAATAAAGCCGGTAAGGGGGAGGGATAAAAGGGTATTAATAATACAACCCTTTAAAAATGTCTAACATCATGTTTACAACTATTTTGATTTTGCCAAAAGAAAAGTACTTTGACAATTTTTTTTTTGGTATCTCATACTTTTGTAAGGACTGAAATGTACTTTTACAAAAAGGGTAGAGGCAAAATTGAAACTTAATTTAACCAATTTGGGTATCTCTTATGTTCAGACTATCAGGAAGGCAAATCAACTTGTAGCCGCCTTGTTAACCAGTGGCGCAGCTTTTAAGGGGGGGGGGGGGGGGGTGGGGGGCGCCCGACCCCCCGAAATTTTTTTTGCGATGTAGGGGGTATATAGTTTTCGTGTAGAAAAATTTCGGTATATTCGGTTTCGACCCCCCGAAAATTTCGGTATACCTGAAATATAGCCTTAGAAAAAAAAAATTAGATCCCGACCCCCCACTTAAAAATTCCAAGCTTCGCCACTGTTGTTAACGATGGAAGAAGAAAATTTTCAAAATCCACCAAAAAACAAAAGAGGTAAATTTAAGGATCAAGAAGAGCAAGATTTAATAAGTTTGTTACTAGACTGTTTACTTATTGAAATCATCTCTCGTTTACCTGAGACAAAATACGCCATTAGAACAAGTACACTCTCCAACGATGGCAATTTCTTTGGCCTTATGTTCACAATCTCAGTTTCGAATTTTATATGTTTTCCTGGGAATGGAACCATGAATGGCTCTCCGATTTCGTTTTGTTTGTCGACAAAACCCTAACTCAATGCCGCCAATTTAACCTCACCAAATTCAAACTTTTTGTCAGCTACGATACTTAATTTAAATCACAAGTGAATAACTGGATTCGTTACGCTTTTAGTTGCAATATTCAAGACCTTGACTTAACTATACTCGATCGGAATGATGAAACTGAGTTTGTGTTAGATCAGTTCTTTTTCATCAACTCGAGTTTTACTCGTTTGAAGTTGGGTGCCTGGGTGTTTAATCCAGCTGGTGTGATTAGTTGGAGTAAACTTACGAGTTTGTCTATTTCTCAAGCGGATTTAAGTGAAGATTTTATTCAAAATATATTATCCGGGTGTCCTCTTTTGGAAACATTGGAGTTAAGGGATTGTTATGGTTTTAGGCAGATTGATATTACTTCAAAGTGTGTTAAGAATTTTGTGTTTCATGGATATACTCCTCCCGATGCCGAAGACCTACGGAAGGATCATGCTGATATTATCGAAATCAATGCTCCATATATTGTGATACTAACAATCGCGGGTGATTTGTAGTTGTGGAAGCTTTTGTTGCTAAATGTGTCTTCCTTGGTCAAAGCTGACTTGAATTATGTAAAATTGGGGCATTATGAGACAACGCATAAAGAAGGGAAAGAAGAGATGCTCAAAGCATTTATACAAAGCCTCCACCATGTCAAAGAGCTCAAAATTGGGATTTCTTGTGTTAACGTAAGATTTGTCATTTGTTTTGTGTGTCTGTTGCTTTAGTAGTACTTTAATGATTATTCTTAAGTTAAAAAAAAAAAACTTTAATGATTATTCTTTAGTATACTTGTTTCAATTATATGTGACTTAAGTCACGGGTTTAACTCATGGGGTGTTTGGATGTACGTTTCAAAAGTGAATATCAGTTTGCTTGAACAAGATATTGGTAGATAATCTACACTTGATAGTTACTTGGCATGCGTTTATTTTGAACCTAAAGATAAAACCAAGTTTTGTGATTCAAGTCACAATATTTAGTATTATCGTACAACCAGGCACCACCTTTGAGCTCAGAATACGAAACATTTGTGAACATCATTAAACCATACATGTATATTGCAAAAGAAAGTATGCACTCATGTGGACAAATTTACTGTCACAAACACAAATGTACATGTACGGTTTGATGATTTTCACTATTGTTGATCTTTGTTGTAGGTTTTTTCTTAATTGGCTGCTTAGAACTCATGCATAGAGTTTAAATGTCTTTCATACTTCCTATTGGGTGTTGTTTTTTGTTCATAAGGTGTGTTTGCACGTCCTGTTTTCGCTTTGCCCTAGTATATACAGGCATGCCTGTCTTCTAATTTTTCGTCTTTTCATTGCTATATTCATGTTGGTAGTAGGCTTTGTCTCGTTTGGAAGCTAAAGGTTTCATATCTCCATCGAACTTGAAGGTTGTCGATGATGTTTTACTTATATCCTCTGATAGTGATAGTGATTCGCTAGAGCTGGTTCATTGGTCAGATAGAGATTCAAATGAAAGTGGAGTTTCCGATGGAGACTTGGAGGAACTATCGCTTAATGATGGTCTTGAAAGTGAAGATGGCGAGGTTGATTAATTGATGAGCTTTGAATTCATGTGTAGGTAGTTTGGCAATCTTGCTATATTTAAATGAAGTAATTTTGTTACAGATTTTAAAAAACGCTTTGCTTTAACCTCCAAAAATTAGTTGTCCAATCCATTTGGATGCCATAAGATTTCTGTCATAATTTTGAACTTTTGTTGAAATTTGAGAAATATTAAATTGATTAGTTAAGATTTTCGAGGACGGTGTTGGCATTATTGATATCCGTCAATCCTACATTCCTACCTGAAGCAGAAGTAAAACAAGCAAACAAGGATCATTTTAGGCCGGATAATATGGAAGTGATCCACCATCCGGTGGTGGAACTGACCACACATGATCCCCATTGAGAGGAGCCATCATCGCGCATAGTGGTGCAATTTTCTTCCACCAAACCCAGGAAAATTTCAAGAAAATGCCAAAAAGATGGGCCCCCTAACTGTTACGTGCAGTTTTTTTTAAAAAGAAAATTTTTGGTTAACTTTTATCATTTTATTTACGGGCTATGCTACATCCACATAAAAAACCCACTAAAAACCTCCACTCGCTGACACGTCAGCGAGTGGAGGTTTTTAGTGGGAATCCTTATGTGGATGTAGCAAAATCCTTTATTTACTTATTACCTTCGTACCCATCATTTCTATGCACAATTTATTCCTCAAGCCGTCAATTGTGTCAGTCGGAAGTGCATACGGTAGATCAACTTCCTCTACCTAGGCATGCTCTGAGTCTCAAATGACTATGATCGGACAATAGAGTATGTAAGTTTATCATTTCTCATTATCCGAATGAATTCGAAATATTCATGTTCATAGACTCATCAGAAGAAGTCGTTACTAGTAAGTTATAGATGGGGATATTATCTTGTTGAGGGGATATATCTAGAATAGGTGACATTTGTTAAGTTGATTTCACATCCGAGCGACGATGACCACAAGTGAATACGGTATAAGCGAATGTGTGAAGCGGCAAGGTAAGATGTGGAACGAGCGTTTAGTGTTCTTAAGAAAAAATGGGTCATATTGGCCAATCCATAGAATAAGGATATGATGTATACATGCATTATATTACATAATATGATTCGAAAACACAAAGGGAAGATGAAATCTCCCAACTGGCATCCGGAGGAAGCGGCCTTGTACGAACTCATGAACAAACACTACAAGTTATCAAACAAATCAAATCGAAAAATGCGCATAAAAACATTCGTGTCGATTTGGTCGAACACCTTTCTCGTGGAGTTTCATTTAATTTTTAATATGTATGATGTTTATAATTTTTAGTGTAATATTTTTAACTATGAATAAAAGTTCAATTTAGTTTTTAATTAAGTTTCTTATTAAAAAAAATGGGTTTGGTGGGGCGGAGCCACGAATTTTTATTAGGGGGGCTCGGATATTTTGAGAGATTAATAACGTTTAATGTGTTCTTTTTGCCAATGACCGAATTGATAACCCTGTTTGCACTAAAATGACGAATTTGCACTATCAAAAATTGTATCTTTATCTTTATCTTTATCTTTATAAAAGTTAATAAAACTTTAACCGTTTATCAAATCAACTTATTTTCCATAAAAGATACTAAACTAACTTGTTAGTCCACATTCTAAACTAACTTAAGTAGTAAATTGTCCGCTTGACACACAAACTTCAAAGAAAGCAAGAACAATGGTGGTAGGTCGTAGTTCACAGTTTTAATGATTATGCGGTGTCGGTTTTCATGTTAAATATACATAGTACCATTGAAGCATTTGCATAACCTTTTCTTTTAATTGTGAAAATTACACATGTTAGCTATTAGTATTACTTAGGTGCAAAAACAGTACATAAATTAGACAATGTCAAAGTTATATTAAATTTTAAAATTGAAAAAAACAATAGAAGAAGCCAATAAGATATCACAATGACATGTTAAACGTTTATATGCTTTAACCACCTAATTATACCAACAAAGTTTTTCTTCATTAACTTGTATATTTTTATTTTTATTTTCATGTATAACATATTTCAATAGTTAAATGTGTGATGGGCTCGTATATATATTGGGTTGGGCCTACAAGAAATCAAGTTTACAATTAAACAAGAAAATAGGTCTCCTCCTTTTGTTACGCCGCTTTTCTTCTTTCATCCCCCTGTTCCTTCTTCATCATCATTCATCGTAATCTCCATGTACTTTTTTCCTTTTTTTTTTCTTTTTTTTTCTTTGAGTTTTTCTATAGCCTTTACCATCTCCCTGATTGTAGCACCCAAACATAATAACAACTCGATGAAACAAGGCTGAAGTATAAGCTATAAGTTGGACAATTAGGCCGGTTGGGGGTGGCTGAGCACCCGCTAGCCACCCTACTGGCTCCGCCTCTGTTTGGTGGTGAGTTAAGTGGTGAACATAGTCAGTAAAAGGTGGAGGGTTTGGTGGTGTGTTAAATAATGATGTGGCGGTGATGCGGAGGTATTAGGTTTGGTGACCATAGTCCCTAGTCTTAGAGGCATACATGTTAAGACTAAAAATCAATAAACTTGGAAATTGTCAGGCTGGGTGTAATGGTCACCCGACCACCACCACCCCCACCACAGTGCCACATCAACTTTTCAACACATCATCTTACCACCACCTTTAGAGTCGTAGTGGTCACCATATAACAAAACACATAAAAATATCTCACTTAATAAAAACATATCCCACAATATACCTCACACATACTCACAAATAAAAAAATAAAAGTGCATTTCTTAAGGTGGTGCAGACCACCCAACCGACTCCATTTTGTGTCCTCGATGTACTTCATTGGAGAGGTGTGGTGGTCACCTCTCACAATCTAAGTTACCATAACGACGGGCTTACAATATCAACCTTCTTTTAAAATAAATTCTACTTCATAATGCTAGGTTATTGCCCAATTTTACAACTATAAATGCAATGTTCTCAAGCCATAATTGCCATCACTCAACTCAAGCTACTCTGTCAATATAACACTCATAATTATCCCTATCCCTCTCGAGTATTTACCTTCACACCTTGAGGTCAATTACAAGGATAAACCCTCTGTAGTAAAGCTAACGGTGTCGTTACATTATGCAAACCAAAGAAGTGCTTGACTAGCCATTTATAAATGGGAGTATTCTTCAGTATCCTGCTAACTTTATTTTTTATTTTTTTTAGAAAGGCAATAATTTTATTAAAACAAACTAGCAAGAAGCTAGAAAGTGCTTTGATAAAACACTTGACCACCCAGATCCTATCAATACAACGACTCTAAAATAAACATCGTGATTAACCAAACAATTAAAAGAATAAACTCCACCATCTCAACCCGAAAACGCTAACCACTCAAGGGTAATCACCCTATAAGAAGTATAGATCAAATGAAAGCGAAACACGACCACGACTTTGACCCTCGTACAAAACTCACAGAAATCTCAAACAAACCAATTTGAACCACACTGCCGAACGGGGTGGTGGCATGACGAGATACAGAAAGAGTTAATGGAGAAATACCCTCAATTGTTCGCGAACCACAAGTTAAAATAATAGCCACCACGACCTCACCATCAATACGACCTCAAAAACACCATGACATGATAACCACCATGACCTCACCATCACCACTAACTCACGACCAACACGACCTCAGTATCACGAACTCACCAACCCCACGGCCTCACAAACACCATTACCTCACAAACACCAACCTTATGTTGATTGTATTAAGAACAACCCTATTACACAATCACCAGGTGCACAAAATTCTTTTTACGATTATAACGAAAATAAAAATGAACTAAAATGTACGATTTCATTATAAACAAATTAAGAAGACATGTATTTTTTTTTACCATATTAGTACACTAACTAAACGAGACATGCATTTGTGTGACACAAAAGTTTGGAACTGGTTCGTTTCGGAGAAATTGAGATTTTTAACGAAAATTAATAATATGCGACAAACATCCATCGGGTTTCTGTGAGCCCGAAATCCCCAAAGTCCACCCCTGGTTTTAAATAAAACTTGTTAGCAACTTATAGAACTTTCAACAACTGAAGGATTAGTGTTTTGAGAGAGTATGAATTATATCTTTTATATAATAAAACAAAACTCCAAGTGGGGACTTTTGCATTTCATAAAAATAAAATAAATAAATAAAAAAAAAAAAAAAAAAAATCAATCTTCTCTTATTTAGTAATAATTAAATTAGTTTGATATTTTTATTTAAATGTAAAAAAAGAAAAATAGCTAAAAATTTCTTAATTTGGCCATTTTTTAAAAAAACTCATCTTTTTACCTGAAGGTATAGAAAAGCAGAAAATACAAATGTACTCGCTGGCTCAATTTTAATAGTTTTGGGCTAAAGTTTCATATTTGAAGAAAAGAAACCACAACTCACAAACATGATCGCATATTAGAGCACAAGGTGCAGTGAAGAGGCTTAGCCTCTTCAGGCCCCACCCCTGTCACATCACCAAACACCTCAACTTCAACTAACCACAACAAACCCTCCCTCACCAAACAACAAACCTCAACTTCCCTATTAGGGCCCCACCTCTTACACATTTATTTTTTTATTCATTTCATTAAATAAATTAAATTAATTTCACAAATACTAAAAAATAACAAAACATACTAATTTTATTTCATCAAATAAAAAAGTTACAATACGGAAAAAAAAACAAAAAAAAACATACGATTTGCGGAATATAGGAAGCTAAAACATACCCTTTATTAGCCCGCTGTATATTACATTTAACAACATTATTAAAAAAAAAAAAAAAAAAAGTTTTTCTTCTTCCTTTAAATTCCACACACCAAACACAAACACAACACAACTACTGTATAACACAAACCCAGAAAATAAAAGAAGAAAAAAAAATATAAAAATAAATAAAGAATTCACAAAACACTCATTTTGGCATTTCGTTTGAATCTGATACTTGCAACACCCCATCTCTTGCAACACCCCATCTCTCATTTACACATTTCAATTCCAAAAAAAAAAAAAAAAAAAAAAAAAAAAAAAAAAAACCCCGAAGGTACATGCATGTCAGAGTTTCCATCTCGTCATCACAACGGGGAGTTTGGATATGGGCAAGAACGGCGAGCCCCTCTTGGTGTGGTGAAGAGGAACGGCGAGCGTCCCTTCTTCGACTACACCTAGAGCTCTTATTATCCTCACATTCTAAAAAAAACAGAACTCCCACAAAAGAAACCACCAACCTCAACCAAAACAAATCTACTCATCTTTCTGAATAATCAGTTACCTACAATTATCTGAATTCGTGATTTTATAAAGATATATTCAATCCTTTTATTAGGGTATAGTTTATATATCTTTTGTTGATTCTATGAACCTTATGTGTGATTATTTACGTCCCTTAGATTATGTCTTTGAAGTTGATTGTTGGGACTTTTAAGTTTGTGTTGAATTCTAATTTAGGGGCTTTTTGTGAATATTTTATATCTAAAGATTGATTCTTTGTAATTTGTATGTATGTGGGTAGTGCTTTTTCTAACCAATTTGACCTAAGGAATGTATTATTTATAGTAGTTTTCTAAGCCATGATGAGGAGTATATAATTTGTTGCTCTTTGATACCTCTTTAGTGGATTTATGATCCCTCATAAGGTAAGCGAGTTGGAACTCTACCTTTAGTTACTGAACTGCATTTTTATTAGTTAGACGTAAAACAATGTTTGATGATATACAAATATATCTTTGGTAGATGAGTACGGGCCATTGTTGGATGTTCATAGTGGTCACGGAGGTTGACTTGTGGATCGATGTATTCACCTACAATTGTGGCATCTTGTGTTGTTTGGGATTGCTTATTTAGACTCATGTATTAGTTATTTTGCGGGTTATGGTTTAATGTTTATCAAGTATTTAGGGTGTTTGGGATTGCTTATTAAAACTTATATGCTTATAGTTTTATTTTTTATGTTTCACTTCATCTAATAACATGAAAATTACTAGAACTTGATCGATGGATAGGTAGATTGTGCAATGGGTCATAAAAAGTTCATGCCAAACTGAGTTATTTATTAGTGCAGGTTGAAATGGATTGGGTGAGGTTGGTTCACCCCGTACAAATACGACTAGAAAACTTTATGATTCCAGTAATCATATTTGGTGGATAGTGGAATATAAGAGGTTATATATACTAAAAATTATCGCATGTGCTACTCTGTTTTCTTTCTACTTGGTATGACTACGAGTAACATTTTTATCCTATTACCTGATGTTTGCTCATTTTTTACTATGGGTTAGTGTTAACACGGCTGCAAACTTGCAGATTATATTGACAAGAAGCATCTTCCAGAGGACTGCAAAGGCTTTTCTTGCTGATAATCTGCAATGCAGATTGGTAGGTGTATATATACTCTTCTTCCTAACATATTTATATCTTATCTTAAATTCCCATTTTTACTTAAATATTCAACTGAAACATTAGTCAAAAATGTTGTGATTATTGTCCTATGTGCATAATCTATTTTGTACTATGATCGTATATCAAACTATCAATGTGATCTTACAGTCCTTAGCAAACTCTATACAGTGTGTCTTTTCTATTGGTTCACTCTTTCTAACCATGTACTAAATCAAATAGATTCCCAATAAAGTTTATTTTTTAATATAGTGTAAGCTACTCATGTCTCCTACAAGGTATCTTCACTGCTAACTCTAATTAGCTCCTATAATTATGTATCGACTAGATATGATTGCATCACCTTTTTATATAATATTTGAGCTGTATTGAGCCACGTTAATTACTTTTTGACTAGAAAATTCTTTTGGGATTTATTTTCACAAGTACACAAAAAAGATCTTTAGAACATGTAACGTTAAGTTGGATCGATCCCGATGCTAACATTTGCTGATTCAGAGGCATATCTGGCAAATGGGGTTTGAGAAAAACGAGATAAAGGGAGTTGTTTATGATGACGTTCGTGAAGATCTTGAAAGATGACATGCTTCTGGTATAAAGGTGGGTTCTACGTGTGTATATATGTTGATTCATTTATATAGAATCAGGTCTATTGGGTTAGATATAAATTTCTTGGCTTATATCACAACTAGGCAAATGGGTTAAAATTTGAAAGGGTTAAATGGGTCAAAGCTACTAAACATGTATTCAAATGTTTACACCATCCTAAATCTTTATTATTTAGAAAAGGTTAAATGGTTCAGTACTTCCGTTTATTCATCATTTATATTCATTTTTCAAACCTAAACGTTAAAGGTCAGCCAACCCCGCCTTTTTGACCCGGCTGACCAGCCCTTCTTAGAGGGTGTTTGGATTGCTTTTAATATATTAATTATTTCTCTAATTATATTGGTTTCTAGTGTATAGATATGCATGCAATCTTGACCAATTTACATGGATTACACTTAATAGATAGACATTAGCTACTACCTAATATGTATAAACATGATTATTGATTGTCATTGTATTGTATAGAAGATGGGTTCGAGGTCATTTTGGCAATGAGTATATATAGCCTGAAACTGTGTAAAACCTTATGCTAAAAAGCATATATTCTTGGCAAGTGTCCGCGTCAGGTTCTATCTTAATTATTCAATTTAATACTAATCATAGTTTTTTTCGGTAACCACATGGTTTCCCACTAGTTGTAGATTTTAGTGTTACATTATTACATCAGTTTTGGTAGGATTTGGTGGAGTGGTCGGATGGGTAACGGGTCAAAATGAGCACGGGTTGAAACAAATAAATTTTTGAATGAGTGAGGTTCAGGTGATCAATAGTTCTTTGTCTGAAATGTAACGTTGAATCAATTAGTGTCTCAAATTTAACGTTGACACTCATGTCTTATAATATGTCATATCTTTGCTGAAATGTCTTACAAGGTGTTTATGCATAAATAAATAAACTGTGACCCTGTTGACCCGTTTTACCCATTTAGCTCTTTTTGTAATTGGCTGATATGAACCGTTAGAGATTAAACATGAACAGGATTGACACCTTCATAAGTTCATGATTCTTATTAGCCAAAGTTATAGGTACCGTAAAGTTGTGCTCAGATTGCATTAATGTTTGATGAAGTAGGATTAAGAGGTTTAAGTAAAACTTATATGGCATTCAACCATATATAGAAAAAGCGTTGGGTTCAAGTAAAATGTGCTCGGTTTTGGATGTCATAAACTTTGTTTTCATTTTGTATGTATTTATTTGCCTTTACGAGTTTAAGTAAATTACAAAAGGCAGTAAGCTCATTTTTGTGGCTTGTGAGCTTATTTAAGTTCAAAAACTCACATTGATAAGCTCATAATCACAATATATAAGCTTATCGGCTTATCAGTTTTCACATAAGTTCAAAAGCCAACATAAAAGCTAACACTAACACCCCTAAGTTTTTAGTTTACCGGGGTTGGCAATAAAATATGAGTCTAATGAGTAATTTTAAGATTAGTTTTTACATGTGAGGTTTTGTTTTGGATAAGTTTATGTCATTATTCCTTCCTAATCAACCTCTCATAGGTATTCGATACAAAGGCAATATATTGAGCAAGTGAGGTACTGGTTAGAACGTGTTTTGCTGAAACGTTTCAGGATGATAAGGCAACTGCGCCTATGCAGGTAGCTATCTTTCATAAGTTGTAAAAAAACAATTCTTATACTTTATAAGAGAGCCCTTTTGAAGTCACTGATGAGTGTGTAAATACTCATCATTTTTATCATTTCTGAGCTGCCAAAACATCCAAAAACACTCAATAATGAATCAAAATGGTGAAAATATCCCAGGAAAGTGTTTTACATGTTTCAAATGCAAAAATACCAAAAACAGATGAAAAACGCACAAAGTTTGCATAATTGGCAGTTTCAGTCCCCCAACTTTCAAAATTTGTCAAATCTAGTCCCTGGTCATTCTAAAAACTTGAAAAAGTCACCAAAGGTCCTTTTAAATCAAAAAGTTACATAATTAGTCCTTTGGTGAAAAGTTTCACAAAATGTCAAGTTTAGTCCCTGAACTTTGAAAATTGTCAAAAATGGTCCCTGGGATATGAAAAACTTTGAGAAAAACAAATTTTGTCCTTGCACTAACCTTTTATGACAGGATTGGTCCTTGGTGGAAAGTTTGGTGAAAATTACACAAATGGTCCCTGAAGTTTGAAAGTTTGACGGTTTCAGTCCCTGGTGAAAATAAAATTGAAAAATTCATGCCAGGACCTTATACTATTCATGATTTGGCAAAATACACCCTTGGAAATAATTTGGAAACATGCCAAGATCACACCCTCAACTTTCCCATAATTACAAAATTAGTCCTTGTGTAAAAAAAACCAAACCAGATCCAAAATAAATAATACCACTCCATCCACTAGTCCAAGTCCACCACTAGCCTAGTCCATTTTGGGCCCAAGTGCTCCTAAGCCCAACCCATCCCACAAAACCGTTTTAAATAACCCCCTCGGTCAAACCCAGTCAAACACCCCCAAAACCGCCAAACCACCATCTTTCCCCCCCTGGTTTCGCAGCTCCACCACCACCACTTGCAAGACAATCATCACAACCCCACACCTCCCTGCACCTACCCTCACATCACAATTAATGCACCACCCCCCCCCCCCTTGCGTATATCAGAGTAATTTGCAAATTGGTTCTTTTGGCGCCAAAACACGTGGCGCCTTGTTAGTGGACCAAATTCATCAGAAGAAGGTGGGATATGCTCAGAAAGGATCAAGAAGACCTAATATGGGGCTATAAATAGAAGAAAGTGCAAGATGAAGAGAGTGTAGTTTATTTTAGTTTAAAGTTGTATCGAATTTAAATTTTCTAGCAAATTAGTGTAATGTTTTCTAATTCAAGTGTTGTATCAGTGTTAGTAGTGTAATGTGAACCTTTTGAATTTATAAAATCTCAAATTCCAAATCTGATTTTCATCTTTGCAATTTACTCAATTTCCAAATCATTCGAATAACTCAAGTGTGAATGGTGTGTTGAATTATGGACTGAGTTAGGTTCATATAAGCTCCAACAAGCTTATCAAAGCTTTAGAGACTCTAAAAACCAGATTCAATAGAAAACTAAAGAAAATACAAAAATAGTCAACTTTGGTCAACTGTGTGTTTAGTTTTTGATTTTCAGGTTGAAGAAGGATTTGTGATCAAGCAAGGAGCTTAATTTGGCCTATCTAAAGATAGGCTTCTGTGGAGAAGCCCCTTGTTCAGCTAGGGGTTTGTTTGTAAGCTTTTGATCATTTAAATTTTCACTAAATACCTAGTTTAGTTTCTAATTATCTGATTGCTATTATCTGTTAATCTGTGTTCATTTGTATTGTTTGTGTATTGTTTAAGTAGTTTGTAGCTTGGTAATCATAGCTTGTTTGTTAGGGTATTTAGTTATTGGAAATTAGAGGTTTAACTGTCTCACTGGCTTTGGTGCTCAATTTGTATGAGTATTGTGATAATCTGCTTTCTAAGTATTCAAACCAGTTAATCTAAGTCATAATTGTTGTTTGGAATTAAGCTTGCACCTTCTAGTGACCATCTGTCTTGAAAATCTTTAAACAGTCCAACCAAAAGGGGTGTTTGGATTATCTGTTTGAGCCATGTTCATGGCTGTCATTGTTGTTGTTTGCTATTGCATGTTGTTAGTTCAAGTCTAAATAAGCCTAATCAAGCATAAAACCCAGTGTGTGTTCTTGAAAAAGTCAAAAACTCTTTCCAAGTATCTCACACAGTTAACTGTTTTGAGTTTAGGATCCATAATCACCATTGTGTGTTCAAAAGTTGTTGTTTTAACCTTAGATAACTTTATTTTAGCTTAGAACATCATAATCAGTAGTTAAATTGGATTCAAAGTTCACAAAAGTCAACAATACAAGTTTCATTAAAAAGTCAATTGTGCCATTTCAGATTTTTGTCAAAACTAGGGTGATTTTTATAGATTTGTGTGTTGAGATTCAAGCTCTGAGCTTTTGTGAACTTATTCTCTACCAGCTGATCTTTAAGTTCCCACATTTGTTTGATTTTTATGAAATTTTGTGTGGGCCCCACAAGCTAGGGAAATCACTTGCAGGGAAAGTATTTCCCCTGCACCACCACATTCAGTCCATCACCACCACTTTGGTGGTGATTTGTGACTACCTCAGTGGGCCCCACTTGTAAAAATTGGCACCATCCAACCCCCCTCCTACCAGGGAGTGTGGATTGACCATTGGTTTGACTTTTAACCCAGTGGACCCCACTTAGTTTAGGCCCCAAAGTCTGTCCCATAATCTGAGTGAAACTCATATTTGCAAAGTGCTTATTTGGTTCTTATTAGCTTATTTGAGATCAAGTGTTGTTGTTTCTGGCTTATTTGTGATTGTTAAGCTTGTTGGTACTCACTTTTACCATTGTGGACCCCACCTTCACTCAATTGACCTCATTTGACCACACAGTCAACCAAAGTCAACTGTATAAGTTTAGGGGGTGCTAACAGCTTATTTATAAGCGATTTGAAAAGTGTTTTCACAAAAGTTCTTTATTTTCAGTAGTAAAACAAGTTTGTAAAAGAAAATTCCAAAAAAGCCAAAGTTAAAATAAGTGATAGTTTCTATTTAATTCAACATAATTTTAATTTTCATTTTTAGATTTTAATTAAGTACTTAGTGTTTTTATATTTTTATTAATTACCTTATATAGTAAAGTAATTTTGATAATTTTTTCAGATTTTTATTTGGTCATTTAGTGTTAATTAGATTTAATTTTAGTTTTCTTTATTATTAATTAATATTAAGTATTAAATCTCATATTTAGTTTTTAGAAAGTAAAACTTAGTTTTTATAATTTTCCTAGCTCTAATATAGTATAATAGACTTTTAGAAAATATATTTTCAAATTCTACTGTTCATTTTATATTTTTCTTATTTTAATTGTTTAAATTAGTATTAAGTTAATTAAAAGGTAAATAATTAGTAGTTTAATCTTAAAACATAATTTTTGGAGTTTTTATAATTTTGTAGGATTCCTGTGATGGTTAAGTAATTTTTTAAATTTTCTTGTAATTTTCTAAGTTAATTTAGTATTAATATTAATTAAAAGTAGTTTAATTAGTTTAATTAAGTTAAATAGTTTTCAATTTATAAAAAACTCACAAAAAGACAAAAATATTTATTTTTATTTTTTATACTTTATTCAAGTTCTAATTTAGGTTTAGAAAATATTTTTGCAACTTTTTAGTTTAATTTGTAATAGTTATAATTCTTAGTTAATTTAAATTAGATTTTAATTTAGATTTTAAATAGTTTAATTAATTAAATAATATTTAAATAGTATTTTAATCATTTTTATAATTTCATTTTCATTTTTAATTTTAAGTTTTAAAAAGTGTCAAAAGCACCCCCTGTAGTTTGATAAATACCAAAATCCCACTTTTTCAGTCCGATTGCGTAAATCTGAATTGTGAATACGTGCATATATCTGTATATCTGATTTTTGTGAATCTTATATCTGTGTACAAATACCAAAATAACAGTAGCATTATCATTCCCACATCATCTGGCTACTGTCCTGAGTGCCACTTTCTCATAAACGATTTCCAAAAACACCATTTCAATCTCGCTGGGACTTTAACGACCCGGGAAAACACTACACTATCACCGGAGTATTGGTTCTAAGCTGTCTTTGACTTGTTGACCTTGGTCAATAATAATATGACGGTTTAGCATCAATCAGTCACTAATGTTAAGGTAGTAGATATATTGTCAAATTTTCTCTTGATGATATAAGGCAAATACAAAATATGAAATTACTTGATGGAACAAATATTAAATGAAACACGGTGAAGCCTTCACCCTTAAATTTGATTCTCAAAAGGTAATTATTGAATGTAAGAAGCACAAGATGAATATATTTTCACAATTTTATATAGAAGTTTTCTATATTTCTATTACATAATTAGAGTTTGCTTACGAGTATGGAAATGCGAATGTTGACAATAATACGAAAAAGCTTTGGTTTCAGTTTTGTTTTTGGTCACAATGATAAGCTAATCCTCTTATTATTTGGTTGATTTATTGATCCTTCTCACTAATCAGCTTTAAGTTGTTGATCATATGTCCAATATAGAAAAGAATGATTTTCTTGGATTTTAGTTATTTTGGTCGTAAGGTTGGGAAAAATAGTACCATAAAAGAGTGCCTTAATATTCAGCCTTTTACAGTATTGTCTACAAAAGTGCATTTGAATCACAATTTAATTAGCCATAGATAGGTAAATGGGATAAGAAACGTTGGCACAATAATGATTAAGAGGTATTTTGCTCTTAATAGGTTATGTAACATTTTGATTTAAGAAAAGAAGTATACTTGCTCTTTTTCTTAGACATCATGATTTCTGTTACATCTGCTGACTTATTTTTGTTAAACCATTAGTTGCTAGGATGATAGAGATATTCAAATAGGAACAAACCTACAACTTATGAAAAATTATAATCTTGGTTTCCTTTTACGAGATGTACAGGTCGATCATGCTTTGGAAATATATATCAGTCGTCATTGTTGAGGTATTCTTGTGGAGACAGAACCACAAATATGGCCCGAGAGAAGGTGAGTGACTCGAGCTTAGACACATTCCATTGGTATCCGCATCAGCTACTGGTTAATGAATCTTTTTACGTAATATTGTTTAAAGAAGAATGTATTCAATATTTATAAGTCACGTTCCAGTTTCTTTCCTAATTGGTTTTTACTTGTATAAAAATTTATGTCTAATATATTAAAAACATTATACATATAGCAATAGTTAAATTTATTTTGACATCCAAAAGGGTGTTTGAATGTTAGTTATAATAGCTAAACTTACAAAGTTATAACATAACCATTAATATTTCAGCATAATATTAAGAAAAAAATTGACCTGAATTATCGATACACAAACACAACATGCGATAGCTCAATTTTATACATAAAGATGACCATATCTATGAAAATACCATATATGCGTTATTAAATGTTTTAGAAAAAACCCCGCGTGCCCGGGCATTATAACTAGTTGTAACAAACAACCAAACAAGAATCGCTAGTTTTTATAAAGTATACGTGTGCTACTATAAAAAATAATTAATGTACTATAATTATCATATAGATTCAACCCAACCCACTAATCATTCATTAACCAACCAAGTTCAGAGTCATGATAGGCTTACACTCAACTAAGACAATTATACAAACTAATTACATACTTAACTTCAGATGTCATGAGTCAATTTGTTTGTATTCCACTAGTGTGTTTTCTATATATGTTTGTTTTTTTTGTCCAGCCTATTAGCATTATGCTTTTAAGTTTAGATTGTGCTAGTTCTTTTAAATGGTCCAAAGTATTGAAATTACCCAAAGCATAATGATTATGAGTCCATGACATTAATCATTTTTCTACAAGAGAATAAATAAACATGAAGTGACAAAGGTAAAGTCAGGTTAAAAAATATAATATTTACATACGTATTTGCCATAGAACTCATATTTGCCATTAGCCAATCATAGCCACCCATTTTTATTTTTCATTTTTTTTTAAAAAACAACAAATCTTGCAAACGGTAAATCTTCAAGCTATAAAAAAAATATCATCACAACGAAGATTAAATCATCTTTCTTTATATATGCATTGTTATATACTTTCGACGAATTTTTTTTCGACGAACTTTTTCTTTTAAATTTCTGTCCAAAAAAATCATATATGATTCGTAAAAATCACATACGATTTGATTTTTACAAATCACATTTGATTCTTACGAATCATATATGATTTGTAAAAATCATATATGATTCAATTCTTAAGAATCATATATGATTTGATTTTAACGAATCATATATGATTTTTACAAATTATATATAAATTTTCTCGGCGGAAATTTTGCTAAAAAAAATTCATCGAAAATAAAAATTCGTCGAAAGTATATAACAATGCATGTCTATAGAAAAATAAATTAATTCTCGTCGCGATAGTATTTTTTTTTTTTTTGTCGCGTAACAATTTACGGTTTACGAGATATTTAATTTTTAAAAAAATGATGAAAGTTTAATTTTTTTTTTATTTTGATAAAAAAAAAAATAAAAAAAATAAGTGATTGCAATTGCTTGATTGTTTCTATGATAAATATTGGTTATACACGGATCTTTTTGCGTCACGAGAAATGGTATCGAACTATCGAAGTTTGGTTACCAATTCGTCTACGAGTATCTTTTTATACACCGCCTTTTATATATTGTTTCACTTGACAAAACTTATAGGCTACATAGAGGTTTATATAATTTCATATTTGACATTAGAGCAAGAGGCCTATTAGCTCAGCTGGTTAGAGCGTCGTGCTAATAACGCGAAGGTCTCGAGACCTGCATGGGCCAGATTTTTTTACTATTTTTTTTTTTTTTTTTTTTTTTCTAAGATAAGTCGTTAGGCCTTTTTTGGTTTTAAATGAAATCATTTTATACACAAAAGCCACAATTTTCATGAAATCGGACTTGGTATTCACGTTTATCGACGATCTGAAGATATTTGTGGATGCTTCGCCAAAAGTATGGTTTACACATAACGGATACATGTGTGTAGATGATCAAAACTCGCGTTTGAGGCGAGATAAACTGAAACTCTGCAAGTGCAAATCTCTCATTCACTCTGTCCTTAAAGCTAAACAAACAAATTTGATAATTCAATTTCTACACTCAGGAGAATAGGTATAGCTGAATGATGCGGTATGCAGACAAACAATGAAGTACCATGATATTAAAACCGAAGTACCATGGTTTTTCATCTTTTAAACATGATATTACTCAATGTTATTAAAAGACAGCTTCAAGTAACTTTACCACACTCAAACATTGATGAATGACTATTTCCTTCCAAGTTTACGTGAGACGGGATGAGAAGTTATGTAAGTTCATTTCAAGACGACTCAGTGTTGAGATATAAAACTTTCATATCATTCGATGGTCATTAACAAAAGATACTATGTGTAAAAGGAGGTACTTATGTATGAAAAAGTTTCAAAGTGCACGTGTTTGATGTTTACAGTTTTCCTTTGAAAATCTAGCAAGTGGCGGGGATTCAGACCGATGAGAGACTCTGGGAGGTCGTAATATTCAATCCCATGATATTTCCGGTGGTTCTACTAATAAAGTGTATAGCAGGTGCGGTTATACCAAAAATGGTATAGAATACACAACATACAGAGAGATAAAACCGAACCATATACAAAAGAAATTAAAATTTCTTGTTGGTTTATATAAAGGCTATTCACAGAGGGACGTATTTAATCGGTTGTGGAAATGGGTCAACCGATATTAACATCGGTTGTCACCATTGTGGGCGTCGGTTGTGGAAATCGGTCGTCAGACTAAATTTGCAATATGGGTCGCTTATTCGACCGAGATTCAAACAACACTAATACTACTTTTCCAACGGTTTGAAACTTTAAAAAACAATATGGGTTACCACTGTGAGAGAGAGGTGAATATAGGTTGATGAGAGAGAAAGTTGATATGGCAGCCAGAAAGATGATGTAATATGGGTCACCACTGTGCCCAGCCTAAAGATATAATTTTTTTGCCGACTTACTAGGTTTATATAAGGATATAATTCTTGTAGAGAATCATATATATATAAATCTTTGGGGTTAAGCTGGAAAATAACAACGAACTTTTTCAAATGTATCAATTTTGTACGTGAACTTTTTTTAAGTTGTAAAATAGCAATGTACTTTCATATGTGTTCTAATTTGGTACGTGTACTTTTTTAAGTTGTAGAATAGCAATGTACTTTCCATAAGTGTTCTAGTTTGGTATGTGCGAGGACATACCAAATTGAAACACTTATGAAAAGTACAACGTACCAAACTTGAACACTTATTGAAAGTACATTGCTATTTTACAAATTAAAAAAGTACACGTACCAAAACGTGACACTTTAAAAAATACATTGCTATTCTACAACTTATAAAAATGACACGTACCAAATCGTACATTTGAAAATGTTCATTGCTATGTTGCGACTTAATCCCTAAATCTTTTTCCTTCCCAAGTTTTACGTCTCCCTTCAAACCTTAATGCCCAACGATCCACTATTCGTTTTCACGGTTAGATTATTTTCTTCATTAAGATTGCGATTTATGTTTAGAAGATCTGATAATAATTATTACTGAATTTTAATTTTAACGAGTACAAATAGATATATAGGAAAAGACTTCATGCTCGTTTGTAGAACTTTGTTTGTGTTACACTTTCTTGCGTTTTATGACTACTTTTTTATGCCAGATCTAGCAAACAATGGGTACGAAACGCAAAGCCTGTGATCAAGGTATCATTGAAACCAGAACATCCCAGCCTCTTTTTTCATCCTATAACGAAAAGATACGTCCAATTCTCAACACTGTCAAAAAGCTTCAACATCTCAAAGTGATCCAAGAAGGCGTTTCAGTCCCAAACATTGTCGTCATCGGAGAACAGTCCTCTGGCAAGACAAGCGTTCTAGAGTCCCTTGTTGGTGTACGTTTGCCAAGTGGTAGTGGATATAGTATTTGCACAAGGGTACCTCTGATAATTAGGCTCAAGGACCATCAAGATCCTGTACCAGATGAGTTCGTGTTGGAGTATTGGAATGAAAAGGTTAAGATTATGGATGAAAGCCAGATAGCAAACGCCATCGATAAAGCTACAGTAGAAATTGCTGGAAATTCCAAATGTGTATCGAGTGTTCCTTTAACTTTGCTAGTCAAGAAGAAAGGTGTTCCAGATCTCACCTTGATTGATTTGCCTGGAATAACTCGTTCCCCTGAAGGTGATCAACCAGAAAACATTTACGAACAGATTTCAGGTACGTATATCTTAATTTTCTTCACTGTTGCAAATATATAGTAATAAACTCAACGACAGGTCAAAACGTGTCAGTAGAAGTAGAATTTTTGTCAATGTTTTTTACCTACTCTTAGAATCGTGTTTGTAAAGGTGCCATTTGGTAAAGACTTATACCCAAAACTTGTACCTATGACCTATCCACATTGTTGAAAAAGAATGGGTGAAAATAGCAAATATATATTCATCGTCGTAGAAACTGTAACCTTATCAACCAATTAAACAGCTAGCCCCTTGGGAACAACTGATTAATGGCAGTGATTCATAATCAGTGTTATTTGTTTTGAATGCTTCAGATATCATAATGGAGTACATAAAGCCAGAAGAAACTATCCTTTTGAATGTTTTTACTGCAGCTGATAGAATACATTCATGTGAATCAATTAGAGTGTCACATCGCGTAGATGGTACCAGGGAGAGGACCCTAGCAGTTGCTACCAAATGTGATATAAATCCAGATGGCCAGTTCATAAACCAAGTGATGGAAAATATCGTGAACATTCGGGGCCTTGAATATGTTTGTGTTAGAAACAGGATCAATGATGAAACATTTGATGAAGCACGAATTCGCGAAGCCAAACTTTTCGAAAGTCACCCTTTGTTGTCCAAACTTGACAAATCTATAGTGGGTTTTCCTGTTCTGGCGAATAAGATTGTTCAAATTCAATTGGTGATCATATCCAAATGTTTGCAGAATATTGGAAATAAGATCAGTGAGAAGCTGAGTGTTTTAAATTTGGAGCGCAACATATTACCACAAGACCATCCAAATGTTTACAATAAAATCACTGCTTGCAGAGAGATTGTTGTGCCCTTAAGAAATGCTCTTGAGAAAATCTTGATTAGTGGTGAATATGATGAGGAGTTGGATAATAAACAGATCAGTGGCGGTGCTCGGTTGAAGGAAATGCTAGACAATTTCACAAAAGAATTGCACACAAGTGTCAGCAAGTCTTCTGAAAATTTCCTTATTGAAGAGATTCAGATTGTGGAGAACACTTATCGTCTCCGGTTGCCTGGTTACGTTCCTCAGTTTGTGTTTATGTGCTTTCTAAAAGAAAAAGTGACAAGTATTGCTCATTTTCCTATTAGCTTTGTAAATGAAGTGTCGGCTTATCTTGAAAGCGTTTGTGCCAAAGTCTTGATTGATATTTGTGGGAATTCCCCACTATTTTCTTCCATCAGAAAACTAGTGCTAAATGTGATAGCGAGGATGAAGAAAAAGTTCATGAAAAGGGTTGTTGAATGGATAAAGGTGGAGAAGCTAACATGCTTCTCCAGTAACCCAGATTTTATCGCTTCTTGGAGAAAAATAGAAGAGAATAACCATGAGCAATTTTCCAAGTCACTGTCTAGTCATTGTGAGGTTATTAATATTGAAGGGCATGGGATGATTAATGTTAAGCATTTGTTTCATGTTAAACCTGACATAAGGAATCAAGCTTTTGAACTGAAAATGCTTACGACAGCCTATTGGGAAGTTGTTTTGAATCGAATGGTGGATTTCGTAGCTTTACAACTTCGGTTTCGAATTCATGAAATGGTGAACAAGGAGATAGTGGACGAGATAATGGTGAATGGTGCTCGTATAGATCATATATTGGATGGACCACACTCTGGCTCCAAAGAGAGGGAGAAGCGCTTCAAAACAGCATCGACTTACTTCAAGAATCAAAAATTATTATCCAAAACATTTTGAATGACGTTAGTGAATCTCAATCGAATAAACAGTATATCAAATAAGCCAGGCAGAAATTAAATCTAAATGATATGAACAATTTATCTTATCCGTGGTAAGCCAATTCCTACTCCTTTACTTTTTTAATTTACATGCATGATAACATGAAGTCTTTACCACTTGTTGGCATGCATTATCCATTTATGGTGTAAAAAGATCATTTATAAACTTTGTTGAAACCGTGAACCAAACCGTTTATAGTGGAAAAGAAACACCCCCTCGTTTTTTGAGTTAGCATTTTGACTACTTCCAACATACACTTACGAGTCGGGATTTTCAAACTGGTCAATTTGTAACCATGTTAAACACATATGCCATTGTTGGTTGGTCAACCGGCCTATTTTTAAGTGTTAAACATGTTATCAGATGGTATTAAGATTCCATAAAGATTTTCTATTCAAGAAAATAAGGCTGAAAAAGAATACCAGAACAAGAAAATATTCCAAAACCACTAATTTGGATATTGAGATCTCGTATCATACATGTACTTAGACAAATAAAAAGAATAAAATTATGTATTTGGTGTGTCAATGATACTTTCTGAATAAAAATAAATAAATTAGAAAAATATAATAAAAAAAATTCTTAAGAAAAGAGATACAGAAGCCACCATACATTGAGCTAAACACCCTATAATTTACTATGCATTTCTCTCTGTTTCTGAGGAAGAAGAAAAAAAAAAAAAAAAAAAAAAAAAAAAAAAAAAAAAAAAAAAAAAAACTTTTTAAAAAATTAATTGATGATACTCCAGTATCTAATTTGCAAAACAACATGAATACCTTTTAATTAGAAGGATCTGCAAAAGCAGAAACCAAATGAATAATACATTACAAATTGCACTATCCTTCATTGGGCACTCTTATCTGCAATTAAAGAAAGAACATTGTAAGACCGATAGGCAGGAACGGATGCATTATTTTAAGAGAAACAATCTACTGCGGAGTAATATTTACCTGGTGCTAGGGTTCCCAAGTGTGAGTTCAAGATCATCTGAAACGCATTCTTCGTGTATCCTCTCACCTTCCCATGGTTTGACTAGACCTTTCATGTTACTACCGAATGCAAACTCGGATGCAATTGCATCAGACATAGGTACATCTGCTGTTTGGTCAAACCCAGCAGTGATGGCTGGTGAGCAAGTCCCGCTTTGGCCAGGGGTCCACATTCTGGAGCCTGTAGCGGAAAGTGCCTCCTTGAATGCAAACGGATTTGATGCAACGAGACTAAACGTGGGTGATGATGGTCCTTCTTGGGGGGTTTGGACACCGGAGAGCCATCCTGAATCAGTTGGTGTTTGGCGGCCGGGACTTTGGGGAGTTGAAGAAGGTAAGAAAGGGTAGTGTTGGCTGGCCCATGCTGGGTCCATGTCGTTCATTCTAGGAGTCTGACATGTAGGTGAACTTAATGGAGGTGTGACCGGAGCACTTATTGAACCACCGGGTATGTAGAGATGGTGTGGGAAATTGGATGATGGAGAAGAACCCGATGAGAGATTCTTTAACCATGGTATAAGAGAGTTAGGATCGGGATTGCCATTACCAGCATAGAGTGATGAGATGGAGCTAGGGAAAGATGATGAACTAGGGTTCAAACTATAGGAAGTATTAGGACTTGGTTGATATGATGAGCATGGACTAGCTGATGCTGATCCACCCGTAGCTTCCACACGTGCAGCAGGTTTACATCCCTACAAGTAGAGAGACAAGAGCAGAACATTAGCAAAATGTAACGCTAATCTATAATTATCTAGTAAGCTTGTTCTTTTAGCAAAAGAAGCTACGTGGTATGGATAGAGATGTATGTAGATTCCCCCAACACAGGTGGTACCAAAGTTTGTCTGTTGATGTGAACCTGTTGTGTGTACATTATTGTGCATAATGAAGCAATAATTGATGTCACTACAATCATATCTAACCCAGGGTACCACCCCCAGGTCCCAACTCGCAGAGATTGTACTCATAGAGATGTCATGACCGTACCTACATGGATGTACAAGACAACCCGTCTCTATATATGTGTGACGCGCACATGGATTTCTTAGTTTATGATGTGTATGGTTGGTTAGCAATATGACGGTTGATAGAATCTCATACGAAACAGTTATCTTATATATTTAAGCAAAAAACGCAATTTGACTATTACTCTTACAAGCCACAAGGTTGCAACCAACAACTACATACTAATATCAGTATGTAACGGATCTCCTATTCAATCTGGTATCCTGTCCGGTAAACTAGTGAAAACCTCCAATTGTGCCTCGACATTCTACAAAACCTCCAAAGACGCAATGACCTAGACGGAAGTTTAGATGGTTTGCTTCAGCCTTTGAGGTGGTGTGGTAACCAAACATCAAGATAAATAATCCCCGTCGCTGATATCTTGTCATAATTTTTCAAGTAAACGTTCTTATTCTAGACTCTAGAGCACACAACGACTACAAAAAAAATAATAATAAAAAAAAATAAAAAAATAAAATAAAATAAAATAAAAATAAAAAAGAAAAACGTGACTATTTCATAATCGTAGTAATTAAACCTCTTATGCAGATAGCCATTTGTCTATCTAGAAAGCTAAAAGCAAACCTTCCCAGCAACATCCAAATGACCAAATCTGTACTCAGTCAAAGTACTGTAGCACTAAAGATAAATACAACTTTATAAATTTGTACTCCATCAAAGTAGACAAGATAACTTTAAATTTATTTTTAATCTTCTTCCTTAAACAGGTAAACGGATAAGGTTTTCCCTATTCAGAGTCGAGTCACGTCTTTGACTCAGATGTACGCGGCCTAAATCCCTGTGACCATTTCCAATCCTTTCCCAAGCCACCCCAAATGTGTGCTAGTAATGTTAGAACCATAGACCTATTGCAAGAAAGTTAGTGACCTATTGTAAGAAAGTTCAATTCCTGCCAAGTGCAAATAAACCTAAAGTGGCCACGCCAATCTCCTGAAAAAAGGAGGGCTAGTCGGCCAAAAGGTCCGAAACCATGGTTACCCAAAGAAAGTTAGTGACATACCACTAGATTGGTGGTGGTTTCAATCTCTAAAACAAAATAAAAAATAAAAAAGCTAATAGAATCCATGAAGATCCATTATTCCAAGAAGAAAGGACCACTAACTGAGAATTAAAAAAGCAATGAAACAGTTCCCAACCCCAAAATATCAACAAGATTACTAAACCCCAACCAAAACGTAAAGGTCACTCTACTGTACTGTTCCATTAATATTTTTTATTAAAAAAAAAAAAAAAAAAAAAAAAGAATATTTCGTGTTGCGTGTTTTGTCCACTGGAACAACAAAGTCTTACTCCTATTACATCTATCGTACGCTTTCACGATCTTATTACACTGAAACAAAGAGATAGACAAAAAAAACTACAGTGGTAGTACAAGTTAGCTGGGTCGTACACCATCGTGCTAAAATGCGCCGTATGCTCAGTAACCACGTTAGTCACTCTTTATTTAATAACGACAATTCCTCAGATCCAGTCAAACTTTCTTCTTAATTAATTATTTCAGCTTATTTAATCACTAATCACACCTTTAATTTCATATTCATAATAATAAAGCTAGATCGGTTCAAAACTTATTTTCCAGCTTATCTTATATCATAATAAAGATATATTAAATCTAAAAATAAGCCAAAAAGCTACCGCGTGCTGGATTATGACTGAACGCCTCTAAGTCAGAAACAAGCGAAATCAAGCTACCGTGTGTTGGATTATGACTGAACGCCTCTAGGTCAGAAACAAGCGAAATCAAATAAGTTGTAAGCGTTTAAATAAACCTAGATCGATACTCAGCTTTGACCAAAAAATAGTCAAACTTAATCATCGCCTTTAAAAACTAAGGATCTAAGATAAGAAGATGACGTAAGCATGACGTGAGCATACATATATATAAATACCTTGCGATAAGTAGTACCGTCTTCTTCAACGATCCAACCAGCTTCATTACACAAAGCTTTCAGCACTTCGTTATTATCGCAATGTTTAGGCAGTTTATAGTTCCCGTAAACTCTAAGTCCGGCGAATATCTTTGCGGCGATTGCACGCCGTCTTCTTTCTCTTCGTTTATTATTCTCTCGCTCCTTCCATGTAGGTAACCGTGTTCCTGACGTCATGTATTGATGATGGGAAATTTTATGAGTTTTCGCCGGAAAAGTGTGGATTGGTCGGAAAGTGGATGTCAGGTGGCCGGAATAATGTGTGTTTGTGTGTGTGTTTGAGAGAGTGTGGAGAGAGAAAATGGGGAAATGAGTTTGTTAAATGGGGAGTGGGTTAGAGTGTTTGACCTTGGAGTTGTGGTTATTTCCCCTAGATGCCACTCTCTTTTGAAGCGGTGAGCGGTGACTATTGCTCACTACGTAGTACTATTTTTAACAAACACACTTTTAAGCTAGTCAGAATAAGCCTTCACGATTGACACAAGGGATCGATTAGGTGTCGATCGCCATTGTTTAGCCAATCGATAGCCAGAAAATTTGAGGACTAATCGATCGTCCAGCCGATCGATATCATTTCCATTTTGTTGTGAACTTTTGAACATTAATGTGGAGTAACGGTTAAAAAAACAAATTTAATGTACTAGCCGTTATTTTTTATCCAAATTCGAACGTTGAAGGAAAAAAAAAGTAATAAATATGGTACTAGCCGTTTGTTGTTACCGGATTCGAATGTCAATTTCTGACCCGCAACTCTTGATTATCAATCTCAACAACCTCCACAACAACAAACATTCAATCCATTTGCTATGAATCGTAATATTAATCGTTCATTTATTCCACCGTATCAAAACAACCAACAACCACAACTTAGCCATTCCCGTCGAAGCCAACAATCTATGTATGGCTCACCCGAATCAGTGTATCGTCCAACAATGGACTCACCAACGTCTTCCTATTCGAATTATCAAAATTATTCTCCGGTTAACCACATCAATCTTGATACTTGCGATTTTATGGATCAATTATGCAACAATCCGGATTTTTATGTTGGAACCGGTTCGGGTTATCCAAGTCAAGATATGTCACCGGGTTATCAAGGTTTAGCTCATGGATCGTATCACGATTCGGTTCCAAATGATGATGTTGCTGATGATGACGACGACAACGCTCTCTCAGAAAAGATGTCATCGGTCAAACCTAAGAAACGAGCTACAAGGTCTAAGAAGAAGACCGATGAGAAAGAAACCAAGAATGATTCGAGACTTTGGACACGCAAAGAAGAGATCGCGTTGTGTCAAGCTTGGTGTGATACGTCCGAGAATAGCATAACGGGAAACAGCCAACATGCTAAGGGATTTTGGGACAAAGTGATTGAATACTTTGAAAATGAGGTTGGTGCAAACAGAACGTACAACTCGATTGTTACCAAGTGGAAAAATAGGATTCGTTCTAGAGTTGGTCAGTTTTGTGCCATTTACGACAATTGTTAGGACAATTTTGGAAGTGGTGAGAATGATCTCACGATTTACCGACGAGCAGTGTTGCAAAAATCGGCCAACTCGGCCGGTTAATCGCTACTCGGCCATGGAACTTGGTGAGTTTTACAAGGTAATCGGCCGATTAATCGGCTATTACAAGGTAATCGGCCGATTAATCGGTTAAAAATCGCTACCCCGGCCATAGACCGCCTCAGTACCGATTCACAATTTTTGCAACATTGCCAACGAGCATGTGAAGAATATGAATTAGTGTATAAGCATGACTTTGTATTGGAGCATTGTTGGGAAATTTTAAAGGATCATGATGTTTGGAAGAAGGAAGAGGTGCCGACCTTTTTAAGCCAATTCCAAAGTCAAGCTGTGAGTCGAAAAAAAAGCAAAGACTTCTGAAATCGGTTCAGAGTCGGCTGAAGAAGAACAGACTCTAAATGAGCGACCAATTGGTCGTGATGCTGCTAAGAAACATAAGAAGAAATCGTCGACGAGTTCCAAGTCTTCCTATATGGAAGATGTAGCTGAGAAATGGAAAACCATTAAGTCAATGGCATTGGGAAAGAAGAAGGAGCTCGCAGACGGATACTACGAGTTGAAGAGAAAAGAGTTGGAGCAAAAGCAAATGGAGTTGGATCTGCAAGCAAAAAGAGATCAGAAAGCCGTGGGAATGGAAGACAAAAGATTTGCACTCGAACAACAAAGACTTGAATTTGAGCGAGAAAATAAACGTAAAAAAGACATCATATTCTACCTCCAATCAATCGACCCATATTTGTCCCCATTACAACAACAAAAAATGCAGGAAGTCAAAGATTCGATCAAGGCATACCACAACTTAGATTATTAGTTAATAAGTGTTTTAATGTTTTAATAAGTGTTGTAATGTTTTTATTTTATTTGAATTATTATGTAACGTTTTTATTATTAATGAAATTTTAGTTTGTGTTAAAATTGTTTAAAAAAATGGATGTTGGTCGTCCTTACTGGGGTACTCAAATGACTGAAGATTGATAGAAAGAAAAAGTTAACGTGACAGTGAAAATGGGTAAGATTATATCTCCTTACTGTGACTAGCCTTATTGGTGTGTGAGAGTTAGCGATAGCAGTTAAGAATAAGATTTCATAATTATACTCCTGAATATTTAATTTATGTATTGTTCAAATTAATAACAATTTAAAGTAACTTGATTAAACTACTCTACTGAACTACGAACAATGAGCAATGATGTAGTAGATGACTAATAAATGGCTAATTCTTATAAAGCTCGACACATATGTAATGGTCATTTTATCTTTTTTATCTCAACATTTGAATTTGTCACGTATTAATGTATTATCATCATATTGTTAGACATAATTTTAATCATGCCAATCATATTCTTAAACTACTCTATTTGTTTGTAATACTTGAAAAATAATTTGAGATGACCAAAGAAAAGTTAACAAATAATCTAAGACAAGAAATAGTTTATGAATTTGTATTACAATATGGGAAGTAGACAATGGAAGAGTAGAGCGATTCGACGGGTCTTATTTGGAGTACGAGGAGAACCTGATGAAGGAAATTCGTGTCGAGGTGGAAAATTTGTGGGCATTGTATTGATTGGTTGCTTCCATTAATTGCTTATGATAAACATGATTATAAGTGTATTATGTCACTTAACAATAGATCTTTTTGAGTATCCACTACATACACATTTGTATTAATTGTTAAGATTTTTTTGTTAGTTTTATAAACTAAAGTTTCGTTGTTTAAACTTTGAAGGTTAAGTTGTTTGTTGATAGATGTCTATAACTGACCCATTAGTATATGATAAGATCATTTGATGACTAAATTTTTTTACATACAAAGGGACTAATCTCCACCCTTGTTTGTGTAAATTCCTGCTACCTCCAGAGAGGTCTCGAGAGTCTTCTAGATGAAAGCCTTATGAATCCTTCGGACCTAAAGATACACCAGGAAACACGTTAGCCTCGCCCCGGGTGTTATCCCAGGACCAAGCTCCGGCGTGAGAGTAAGTATTGGGTTTGATTATGATAAGTGTGTGTAAATATGCAGTAAATGCTAATGGATTATATGAGTAAATGCGAAGTATTTATACTACCTTAACCTTGTACCTATTTAGTGTTCGGCATTGTGCATAGTACGAGTAGGTGACTGTTCCTGACATATAGGGAGTGGCGCAGTAAACTATCCCTATGCTAGGGTGTTAGTTATAGGAGACACGTGGCGAACACGTGCCCGTGAAATCGTGGTTGTACCCGGCGTCTGTCTAGTTCGTCCGGATGCTAATCCTTCCGGCTTTATCCGTCCGAATCATTTTGGAGTCGTCCGTTCAACTGTACTTCCGTCTGGTTATATACACAATCATGTCCCCCCCCCCCCCCCCCCAAGTATCATGTTATAACTGCGAAGTTTGTAACATGATATTTTGTCTCCCCGGAAAAATCACGGCTTCTCGTTCTCATTTCTGGTTGGTGCCGTCATCTTGCCTTCTTTCTTCCTCATTCGTTCGTATCATTATTTTTATTATTATTTATTATTATTATTTTTATATTTTGGCGATTTGGGCTGAATTATATCATTGTTGGGCCGTGGTGTGTTTACGGGCCCAAGCCCATTGTCTGGGGGGAAACGCATTTTTACCGTGATGTGTGAGATGCAGCCACGTGTCCAGAGGTGTGTGCGTGGATGGCTCAGATATGACCACGGGTAGGTCTGACATGAAGCGACGTTTCACTGTTCCTTCTGTTTCCCTATATAAGGTTTGCCTCTTTCATTTTTACAGCTTTTACTTTCACTTTTCTTCTTTCATCAGCGATTGGTTTCTCCGTCTTCATATCAGTGCGTTCTTCCGACTCTCCTTCCTTTCTTCATTGTTAGAGTTGCCCTCCCCTCCATCCACTAGTTATGGCTTCGGATTCGCAAGAAAATGTCGCCTCGGCGTTTGGTGCGGCGGATATTGTACCGAAATTTGATATGCATATATACATGTCCGTCATGTTGGAGCAAGATGTGAGGAATGCCACTCGAATTTATGGGATCCCATCGGAGTTGAATCCTCGATTACCACCGTCCGGTATGATTATGGATCGTTTGCCGAGGAATGCCATTGGTATTTATGAGGCATATCTAGAGTTCTCCGGGATTAGGGTTCCGTTTTCTACTTTCCTTCTTCAAGTTCTTAGCCATTTCCGAGTGCACTTATCTCAACTTGTTCCGATCGGTTTGTCGAAGGTTATACTGTTTGAAGTGTATTGTAGAAGTTTGGATTTTGCTCCGTATCTGACTCTATTCCGGCTTTTTTATGCGTTACAAAAACAAGGTCATTGGTTCTCTTTCGCTGGTTGTGGTGGTGACTATAGGCGGTGGAGGATGACACAAGAGATTAAGATTATATATATATATATATATATATATATATATATATATATATATATATATATATATATATATATATATATATATAGTGATGTATTCTATATAGTACCAATCTTAGATACAGTACTTTACAGTACAATTCTTGACCAATATGAACCATTAGATTATTTAATTAATGGATGAGATCACTTGTGCCATTAATGTAAATAATTAAAAGATCAAACAATTATTTAAAAAACTAAAAGGGCAATCTAGGCATTTCATATTAACCCTAAAAAATTGGCAGCCTCTCTACAACAATTATTCAGAAGAAGAAAAAAAAACTGCATAAACTTCTCTTTAATATATCAATCTTCACCTCTCCTACCTCACTTAACCTAAAAACCACCATCAGATCTCATTCACAATTCCATTGCCGCCATCCCCTCCACGCGCCGCCATCCACTTCCTCAAACATCTTCGTATACCATCACTAAAACCAACCCTACACCACATATTTCTCTTTCAAAATCTAAATCTCATCCTTTTTTGACCTAGTAACCATCCACGGCCACCATATGCCTAAACAAAAAACTAGTCGCCACGAACACATAGGCGATCAACAATCACTACAGCCCTCAAGGACTGCCGTTTCTGTTAGTATTATGACGGCCTAATCGGGTCGCTAAGAACTGTAACCGCCACCAAGAACCGTCACCGCCGCCACCAAGATCTTCATTTTAATAAGGTTTTTAACACATCTTATTATTGATTTTTGTTTAACGATTATTGTTCTTCTTTTGATTCTTTTTTTTGGACTTTAAGAAAATTATCTTTTTAAAATATCATGACTTTTCTAGAAACCTTATAGAAAATTGTTTTTCCTATAATACACAGATGTGTTAAAGACCTTATTAGAAACACATATGCGTTAATTGTTAAAACACAGATGTTTTAATGGACAAGGATCGTTACTTTTTAAAACACATATGCGTTAATGGACAAGGATCATTACTTGTTAAAACACATATGCGTTAATTTTTTTTTATTCTTGTTTTGACTTTAGAAAAATTGTATTTTACTTTTGCACCCAAAAAATTTATGTATTTTACTTGAGTTTTTATATTGATTCATGTTTTTGACTAAGGCTTTAAAAAGAAAAGAATATAAAAAACCTTGACTAATTGATTAATGTTTAATGTTTTTGATAGACATGACAATATGGTTAATTAGGTGTTGCAGTTTGATCAGATATGTTTGATTATGATTATTTTTTAGGTGTTGCATAAGTGTTTTACAATGAATATGTGTTTTAAGGTGGATATGTATTTTAAGAAAAGTGGTATATTTCTAGTAGCGTGCATATGTGTTTTAAGAAAAGTGGTGTGCATATGTGTATTAAAGAATTTGATAAGAATCTCAAAGTACACATGTGTTTTTTGAAGGCGAACATGTATGTTTTTTAAGGCGGACATGTATGTTTTTATAGGTTCTTAGTTATTATTGTAGTGTCGTTCAGTTATTGTAGCTACATGGTTGTTTCTTTTGTTCTTGTTCTTATGATGTTGGGATCGATGATGAGTTTGTCTTTAAATCTTTACAAGATCTGTTATAATTACGTCCAAACACAAACCTGATGTATTTTTTCTGTTTCATGTTTTAATTTCGAAAGGGTGTCTTTGTTTGGAGTTGTTTGTTGTAAACGGTGAGATGGGATGGTATTAGGTAGTGTTTACTAGTGTGATTCTTTAGTTATTGTTGTTTGACTGTGATTAGTTATTGTCGTTTGACTGTGAATAGAGCGCAAGCAGTAGTTAATGACTTGGTTCTAAACTTCTAATTAAAAGTGCAGGTTTGTTATATTTTATAAGTATTTCAAAAAAGAATGATTAAAACATGTATGTTCAAAACATAATTGCATATATATCCAAAGCATGCATAAAAACCATTGTATTATTTGCATCAAAAACTTGTACAAAAGATATATATATGCAATTATTCATTTTAAGAGGGATATATATGCAATTCTGACTTTTTTAAACATGTATATTCAAAACATGTATGTTTTAAACAGGCCTGTATAGAAAAAAATAATAATTGCGTATAAACATATATGCTTAAAACATGTATGTTTTAAAAATATGATTAAAAAGTTCATTTCATGTTTAGTTGAGGTTTTAATTATTTTCTAGTACGTTTGTACCAGATTAATGAAGATGGCGATAGCAATGATGATCTAGAAGTGGATGCACACATAGATACATGATGATAATATGCGGCATTTGAAGAAACACGATTATTGAAGGCTCGCATATATGTTCAACTTCTAAAAATGTTGATAACAATGAGTTGCACATATGTCCATTTGCGTTAAATATTATTAGTGCATACATGTATAGATCGATTAGATTCAACTATTTTTTTTTTCTTTTTAGAAAGTTGTATTTTAATTGTATTTCAATCGATATCGACTTTTTTGTTTAGCATATATGTTCTTATGTGCAATTACCATTTTAAACAAAATAGATTTGACAAAACACATATGCACTTTAAGAAAACATGCCTGTTGAAAAAAAAAAGTTAAAAAAAATGTATTTTTTAATTCCGAAAATTAAGGGGCTTATAAAAACGTTTTTTAATTAAAAAATAAAAAAAGAAAGTAAAAATGTATTTTACTAATTTACCCTTTTAAATTAATTAAAAAGATTTAATACTACGTAATACTCAATTCTTATTAGTCTAAATGGTACTGTAAAATACTGTATCTAAAAATGGTACTGCATATAAAGCGCCCATATATATATATATATATATATATATATATATATATATATATATATATATATATATATATATATATATATATATATATATATATATATATATATATATATATATATATATATATAGAATAAGGATCAAATGAGAAATAAAAGTAAAATGAGAAGAATGAGAAGTAACCACAACCGCACATTTCAGATGCATGAACAATAAAAGATGCAACTCCCATGAACTTCTCCTTATTCAATTGAAATGTGTGGCTAAAAATATTTCTTATTTTTCTTATTATATTTTCTCTTCTCATTAGATCTCTTCCCTATATATATATATATATATATATTAGATCCAATCTCTTTTTATTGAGAAAAAATAGAAGGTATAACGACTTTTTAATTTATTAGTTAAACTAGAAAAATAAAGAATTTCATTTATCTTCCTAAAAACCATCTTAATTTCATATATACCCAACTCAAATTTCAAATATCAAATATACCAATTTTTTTAATTATTAACTTTATGACTATTTTACCATTGTTCTCTAAACTATAAAACCCATTAAATGGGTGAACACCATTATGAAGCAAGATCCACTGTGATTTGATTTCTATCATGACTACGTTAGTGTTTATTGTACAATGTTTTTTGTTGTTGATATTCATCATCAATCCTCAATAACAAACAAACAATTGGGGAATGATTGTTGGTTTTAAGTTTAAAAAAAGGGAAAATGATGCCTATATTTAAATGTAGGCAGTTGCCTACATTCTTTTTGAAAAAAGTTTACAAAATGTACAGTTCAGTCTCTGCAGTAAGCCCCTGATACAGTTCAGTCTCTGTCCCTACCCTTTTTTACAAAGGAAAGTAGGTAACTTGCCTACTTTATAAAATAGGCATCATATCCACTTAAAAAAATTATGATCCTCATTATCTACGTGATTCAGTTAAAAATCAATTTAACTTTTGATAAATGGTCTTTGCAGGGCAGTCTCATGGATTTCGGTGGCCCTGTGCAATCACAACAAAGATGCCCTTAGGCTAGTGACAGTAAGGGGCTTCGATCGATCGGTTGTGTCGATCTCAATCGATCGCCTCTACTGTGAAACTATTGTGTGATCGATCGCCAGGACGAAAAAAACCCAAATGGGTCGAGGAGCCGATTGACAATCATCCAATCTTTTTTATGTGTGTGTGTGTGTGTATATATATATATATATATATATATATATATATATTTAAATGGGTTGAAGAAGATGATTGTGTGTAGTGTGTGTGTTTAAATGGGTGAAGAAGAGAAGATGATGTTTATTTAATTAATTTTTTTAGTTGGTAGCTTTTTTGGCTGTTCACATGTGATGTTTATTTTTATTATTATTATTTTTTTTGTCTTGTAATCTTTTTTAGATATTATTTGTAAAAAAAAAAAAAAAAAAAAAAAAAAAAAAAAAAATTGAACTGAACTGAACTTTGTCGTCTTTACTGAAGCACTGAATCACCTGCAGGTCGAGAGAAAGCTGACATGGCAGGGAAAAGTAAGGGGATTGAATCCCTTACTGTGTCTAGCCTTAAACACACATACAAAATACACATGTATCACTAGTGCGTGAACTTATTAAACTCAAACTTCATGTTGTCTATATACATATAATAAAGTGCATGAAATTTTGTGGCCTTCGTTAAGCGGTGGCCCTGTGCAATGGCACCTCTTGCACTCCCTTAAAGCCGGTGTTGGGTCTTTGTTTCAACATTACTTCGAATGGATATGTCATATCATTTTGTTTTGTAATCTGTTTTTTCGTGTGATATGTTCATTTTGCTTTGTTATATAGTTACTGTCACTATTATCACTATTTGGATGAATGTGTTTAAGACTATAACATTTTGATGTAGAGGATGGTGTGATGTCTTGATGTATAAGAGGGCATAATAGTCATATTAATAAAATTAAGAGTGATAGTAAACAGGACTGGACAAATATGTGATTGGATATATATATATATATATATATATATATATATATATATATATATATATATATATATATATATGAAATTAAAGTGGTTTTGAAGGTGAAATATAAAATTCTCTTTAAAAAAAGATTTTTTTTTTCTTAAATTGTTAGAAAAGAAAAAGAGTTTAAGTAAGGGAAGTGATACTTACACCACATATTTTGTTTCTTTCATCACAATTTCACATCATTAATGCACAAGTTACAACATGGTATATGCATAATTGTGATGTGTGCATCAAAAAATGTGGTGTAAATATCACTTCCTTTTAAGTAAACTGATTTTTTTTTACCTATGAAATTTTAAATGTACTTAAACATTTTTAATTTTGAGAAATCATACATGTACATAATCGTGGATATAATTATGAACCTAAAATCATGTGACATGATTCTGATGGGTTATAAAATAAATAGATTTTTATCTACGGTCATCGTCATGATGACACGTGTTTTTAAGTACATCGTTAAACCCACGGTCATCATTCTAATGGGTTATAAAATAAATAGATTTTTATCTACGGTCATCGTGATGAAGACACGTGTTTTTAAATACACAGTTAAACCCACGATTAGATCCATCTATTATTTCCTTTTTAATTTTTAAATGCTTGCTTGTGAAGAGGGGATGAGAATTATCAAATGGGAAATGGATTAAAGTGATTGACCTTGAAGTTGGGTTATTTACGGATGTGCCACTGATGGTTTGATTTTTCTAATATTTGGGGGACCTGAAAATGCGGGTGGTGCACGTGTTTAGTCTTTTTAAAGGTTAGGGGTTTTTCTAGGAGAGAGTGGTGAACGTGATGCTATCTTTATTCGTCTAATATTCTAACAATGTGATTATTGATTTTTATTCTCCTCCTATTGATATTCTAGATTCATTATTTTGAAAATGTCAAAATTCTATTTTAAGAGTTGAAATTTGTATACGTATAATGCTTCTGGATTATCATAAACAAGTTTTTAGTACGTTTCAACAAATCAACATTATAGTAAAATTCATGCGAAATCGAAATGGCAAAAGTACAAATATCATATATGTTGCTTTCAGTATTTTTTTAAAAGGTAACATCAAGAAAAACACCTAGTGAAGTGTAACTTTTGGGAAATAAGATAAAGGGATCGATGGATGAAGATGTGCGCTTCCTTTGAGTGTCGATAAGAATGATAAAAACATAACATTTTATACCAATAAAAAAGTTACTGATATTAGTTATTTTAGCACATGTTTTGTTAACGGATTATGTAAATGAAATTGGCACATTACGTCTTTGTAACACTATAAATTATTCCCTACGTCCCAAATTTATAGTCCCTCTTTTCATTTCGGGTTGTCCCAAAATTATTGTCCACTTGCAAATATGTTTGTGAAGAATATAATAAGTTTACCATATTGTACATAATGTTTCTAAAAATTACAAACATCATTTGATGATTTAATAAAATCCATAAAGGTAAAAGTGACATTTTACAAAAAAAGTAAGAGAGAGAATGTAATAATGATTATGTTTTTTTAAAATATGTGTTTTTTGTCGGGGGACAATAATTTTGAGACGAAGGTAATATGAATCTTAGCCAAGGATATTATGAAAATGCACCCTATCAAAATATCCATTTACTAATAACTCAATTAATTTAACTCAATGGATAAATTTACTATTAATCTAATCAAGAAAACAAAAATGTTGTTCGACACATACATTTTTTTTTTATTATTAAAAAATGAGAGTAATAACAAGAAGAAAAGTATGACTTGCCATATAATAGAAGTCAAGAATGATGGATGAGACGCTATCTATCATTTTATACTACGTAGTTTGTTTTATTTAGATTGTCAGGTGTGGTGGCTCAAGACGTTTCGTCACTTTACCGCTACCTCAACTCTTTACATTTCACATTCACACGTCAAAATAACAATTCACTAAATAACTCAAGACATTTCACTCCTTTTCAAACTCAACGTACTCAATTAAAACACAAACTTAATAATAACAAAGCTTAATTTAAAAAAAATAATAAAAAAAAAAGAAAAAAAAAATTGAAACGGCGTTCTACCAGTATACTCACTTAGCAAATGGCATAGAGGGGTGGTGTAATAACATGCGAAATGACATGCTATTTGAATTGGTGGCGTATGGTTTCATCACCGCACCGTTCACTCTTAATGTGTTGTTTATGATAAATATTTTTTTTTTGTTGAAAACTCAAAAGTAGGGTTGAGCATCGGTCCAAAATAGAACCAAAACCAATTTTATAAAAAAGATGAATTGAGAACCGAACCGAAATGACTTAGTTCGGTTTATATGATTTACGTGTGTTTTTCTCATTTTTGGCTCGAACCAAAACCGAAAACCATTAGCATATGGTACCGAAATCAAACCAAATATAATTGGTTCGGTTTCGGTCGGTCTGGTTCGGCTAAAAAAAACTATTAAGCATGTTTAAGTATCAACTATTAAGCATGTTATTTGCTCAAAAAAACTATTAAGCATGTTAAACTAAAGGCCTAAAGGGTATAAATGTACAATAAGCATCAAATCAGTTGGGTTGAAAGATGGTGGGGACAGAATAAGATCATCACCCACGGGATTAACTTAAAAACATGCACGTGCATTACAATAGTTGATAACGCGTTTAATTTTTTTTATTTTAATTTTAATTATATTGACACATATAATTCAAGTCTCCAAAAGTTAACAACTTAAATTCATGGATTTAGGATGACAACTTTTTTTAGGTGACTTACTATTAGCAATTGTGGTTGTGTGTCAATTTAGCTTTAGTCTTTAATATGTGTCATCTAGTTTATAAACATACTTACAAAAAGCAATTTTATGAAAAATCGACATTTTTTTATACTATATTATTGTTGAAGGGGGATGTACTTGTTGTTTGGGTTTTGGCATGAGAAGTAAACAACAAATGGAGATGTTGGGAAGATGTGGTATTACCCATTTGGCAAGCTCTAAACACTCCAAATAATGATGGACAACTCATGTGTCATGTTATAGTTTATATGTGTTTTTTAATTGAGTATTTTATAGTTAAATTTTTATAAGTTTGATCATTAGGTGTCATATTTTCTTTTTATATATTGTTTACTCAATAGATTATTTTAAATTGTTACTTAGAGTCAGGATCATGTTTTTTTGTTAAAAGGTTTTACCCCGTAAATATATTCTTTTTTTTTTTTTTTTTTGAACGGTTACTTTCTTTAAGGGAAAACCATGTCCAATTGAAACCCGATGGGGGGAAAACCTTCAACTTAAGCCGCCCGAAGGCACGACACTTAAATTGAAGTAAACCCTGCCTTCTCCAGATTCGAACCCTAGTTGGTTGAAACCTTCATTGAAGGACTTTGAAATCTTACCGACAGGGCAGTGGTCCACAAGGGAGGACTTCCCGGAAAGTACAGAAACGCACTACACATGCATAATATATTGACAACGTTAGATTTTATCTTAACTGTGTAAATAGCAATATCTCATTTTCACGTCAACGTCACATCATTTACATTTTCACTAGCTACTTTCTCAGTACACAATTGCAGAAAAGGTATAGATTGGCGGGAACACCCTGACCCTAGCTGCCTTTTTGCACCAGCCATTTTTCACCACACAAGGAATAGGTCCGAGCAACTCTCCTGGCCTAGTGGGGCGCACCAACTAGAGTGAGCCGAGACACTTGGACTCTTGAGATGTTATCCAGAAAGTCTCCTCAGTGAGCCCATAGGTTTTGCGGAAGTAGGTACCTATCTGGAGGCAAAATGCCAAGGATGAAATTCGAACCCGAGTCTATTAACTTAAAAATAAAAGCTCCACCCACTTAACCAACACCCCAGTAGTTCATATTGCTCGGTACACAATTATTTCTAATGGTTAACATATTAGTAGTTTTCACACACCACAAACATATATACCCATTTTAACAAACAAATATCCTAAATTCCCGCAACACACACTCAACAAGCGAGCAAAAACTTAACTTTATCGGTGGTCCACCGATTGGAGATTTGTTTTGGTCCATCATCTGTGGTCTTGAGCCTCCGTAAAACTGTTTTACGCGTGATTAATCAAAAAGTCATCTGTCCTCTCATGCATGATAAGAGACACCATTACATGCATCGAATCTTATTGCATACTATACAAAGTTAGAAGTAAACTGCAGGCATAGTAAACTATTAATATAACTTAAAAACTGGAAAGAAAATGGTCTCTGATTTTCATCATCACAAATTCACGCGGTCCTTTTCATTAAGCACGAATAAGGAGCTAGCGAGTTACTCACAAAATACTCAAAATTGACTCGATGTAAACAGAGTCGAGCTCGAGCTCGAGCTAGAGCTACTCGAGTATACTTTTGTGTCTAGCATAATCGAACTCACATATTTTTACATTTTTATCCTTATGTATACGTATATTTACATATTTTTTATACTATTAAGCAAATCGAGCCTGCTTAATGGAGCTGAGTCGAGCTTAAATATATCGATTCGAGTAATGTAAACCTCTTTTAATATAGTTTGCAACATTCTAAAATCTACAATCGAGTTGAGCCGAGCCGAGCAAGCTCGAGCTCGAGCATGAGAATGCATACTCGGTTGAGCTCGAGCTCGAGTTTTGAGCCTGACTTTTTGAGTCGAGTCGAGTTTCGAGCTTGAAAGTGTTAAGCACAAAGCGTAACTTATTTTTTATGTACACCTCGTAATAACGAAGAGCCTCTATTTTTTATTTTTTTTTTTGGTTGTTGTTGTTGTTGATACTTGATATGACAGGCTCTATGTTCTAAAGTAATACTGTAAAAAATAGGACGATATTTTTTTTATCTTATTTAGTTGATCAATGGTAATTCTGTGTACCCAACTTTGAAAGAAAGAAAATTATGCTTTCTGAATAGTTTGTTATCCAACTACGTACTAACTTTTAGTGCTCTAATGGGCCGGACTTATTAGACGAAAATAATTTGAACTATGGGCCTCGTTATTTAAACCTTTTGCTCCAAACTATCCTTTTGTTGCATGCATCGACTTAAAAACAAAGATATAACTATAGAAGTATACGTGTAAGTATGTAACATGTGGGCCAAGTTAGGTCAAGTGTTGAAGAGTTTCATCTGTTGTGGTAGTATATATACGTGTGGGCCAAGTTGGTTAAGTTAGTCATGCAATTAGGGATGGCAGTGGGCGAGAAAAAACCCACAACCCGCGGGTACCCGCCATAAATGGGTGGGTAAACGCGTCAATTTTCACCCACGAGTGGGTTGTGGGTGAAAATCTTTACCCATCAGTGGGTGACGGGTGAGGCATACCCATCGCGGGTAAACCCATTTAAAATACCCACGGGTATACCCGTCAAAATACCCGTAGGTGTACCTATAAACCCATCTTAAAATTAATTATACTAATTAAAATATTTAATATGTTGCAGGTATACATTTAACAATTTCTACCAAGTCTCAAAAAAACACAATAACCTAAAAGTTTGTTTGAGTTTCAAAACTAAAAAGAGTGTATGAAAGATCAAATAATCAAAGTTGTATTTGGCAAATTGATTGGTGTTTGATTACGTAATTTCGTAGTTAGTTTTCATATCATCGTTTTGTAATTTTGTTGCATAACACTAACCCATGGGTTTACCCACGGGCAACAAATACCCACGGGTAAGGGCATGGATAAAAATTTGTACCCATTGGTGGGTGATGGGTGAGAAAAAAACTACATGGACGGGTGACGGGTTAGAGGTACCCGTGCCCATTATCCACGGGTGCCATCCCTACATGCAATCTGATATATATACGTGACCAAGTGACCAACTATCCTTTTGTTGTATGCATGCATCCAGGGGCGCAGCTTCTAGGGGGGGGGGGGGGGGGTGGCCGACCCCCCGAAATTTTTTTTGCGATGTAGGGGTATATAGTTTTCGTGTAGAAAAATTTCGGTATTTTCGGTTTCGCCCCCCCAATTTAATTCGGTTTCGAACCCCCATAGTGTTAGGAAAAAAAATTTTAGATCCCGACCCCCACTCGAAATTTCCAAGCTTCGCCCCTGCATGCATAGACTTAAAAACAAACTTTGAATCCTGAGAGAGAAATTTTGTTGTAACGAAACGAAGAGGCGCAAAGGAACTTTTTCGTTAAAGGTTTCGCGTGATCGAGCTCTCTAGGTATATACATTTTCGACTTTCATTAAGAGTTGTAGTTTTTATTTTCTTATTCATACATTGTAAGGTCTTGATTTCTTGTCATTAAAGTATAGTTTGCTTCAATAGATTTTCTTGTCTAAAACTATATTACTACGTAATTAATTAGTTAGCATGCATATATAAACTTGAGATGGTAGCTAATTAGGAACTTGTCTTATATTGTTTACAGGTTCTGTGAACATATTCAATTAATCTAATGTTAGAAAAGAAGAAAACGGACAAGGTTGGAGAAAAGAGTAAACAAATCGGTAAAGAAAATAAAGTTTCAACAATGTTTTCCAACATGGACCAAAAATCATATATAGTGCGTAATCTTACGAAGGCATTGATCTTCCTCCTTCAGATGACGAAGACGATTGTATATATGAACAAGACGAGACTTTAAAAAAGCCGAGCGCACAGAAAAGAAAGGGCTAATGACAAGAGTCTTGAAGTATGTACTATAAGTGATAAGGAGTTAAAGAAACGAAAGAAAAAGGATATGATTATTGCTCAAGCTGTTGAGCAAGAGATTGTGAAACAAGATGATCCTGATGCGTATACAGTGGTGATTGGCAGTCGTGCTAATTATGGTCAAGATGATGCTCATGATGCAAATGTGAAAGATATAACCATAGACGATTTCTCAGTTTCGGTACGTGGGATTGATTTGTTTAAAAATGCTTCTCTGAAGATCTCTCATGGTCAAAGGTACGGTGTGAAGGGACCCAACGGGAAGGGTAAGTCGACTTTGCTAAAGCTTCTTGCTTGGAGGAAAATTCCTGTTCCGAAAACATAGATATGCATTTAGTGAAGCAAGAAATAGTTGGTGATAGCACAACTGCCCTTGATGCTGTTCTTTCAGCAAATGAGGAGCTTGTTAACACAAGAAAAGAGGTTGATTCGTTATTGCTTGAGGGCGAAAATGAAAATGACAATGGGAAAAAACTTGCCGAGTTATATGAAAAGTTACACATAATGGGTGCATATGCTGCTGAAGCGCAAGCTTCAAAGATTCTATCTGGTTTAGGATTTACAAAAGAGATGCAACGTAGTGAAACGCGTTCACTTAGTGGTGGATGGAGGATGAGGATTTCGTTGGCTCGAGCTCTTTTTATGCAACCTAGTTTGTTATTATTGGATGAGCCAACCAATCATCTTGATCTTAAAACTGTGCTTTGGTTAAAAGAGTACTTGAGCAAATGGAAGAAAACTCTTATTGTTGTTTCACATGACGAGAACTTCTTGAATACAGTTTGCAATCGGATACTTCATCTTTATGATTTTAAAGTTGATATGTATCGTGGAAATTATGATGATTTTGTAAGTGGGTATGAGCAACGTCGAAAAGATATGATTAAAAAGTACGAAATATATGAAAAGCAGTTGGCAGCAGCACAGAGGGCTGCAAATCAAAAACAACAAGTGAAAAAGATCAAGGCGCCACAAAAATGGTGAGATTATACTGCGAAGTTTTGTTTTCCTGATCCTACTGAAGTTCCACCGCCTTTGCAGCTGATTGGCGTGAGTTTTATTGGAGAAAAAGACTTCAAGCTATCTGGTATAGATGCAAGGATCGACATGGGCACACGCGTTGCTATTATGGGACCTAATGGAGCAGAAAAATCGACCTTATTAAAACTTCTTGCTCAAGAGTTGAAGCCAACCGAGGGCGAAGTAATAAAAAGTGATAAGTTAAGAATTGGAAGATACTCCCAACATTTTGAAGATATTTTAAATTTCAATGAAACACCAGTTCAGTATCTACTTCGTCGTTATCCAGATCAAGAGGGCTGTAGCAAGCAAGAAGCCATTCGCGCTATGTTGGGTAAATTTGGGCTCCCTAGTAAGAATCACATAATCCCAATTGATACATTATCAGGAGGTCAGAAAGCCCGAGTTGTTCTCACTTCAATAGCTATGTCCAAACCGCACATTCTCATACTTGATGAATCTACAAACCATCTAGATATGGAGAGTATAGACGCGCTTGCTGATGCACTAGTTGAGTTTTCTGGTGGCGTTGTGGTAGTTAGTCATAATTCTAGATTAGTATCGCGTGTCTGTGAAGATCAAGAGAAGAGCGAGATATGGGAAGTAGACAATGGAAGGGTAGAGCGATTCGACGGGTCTTATGAGGAGTATGAGGAGAACCTGATGAAGGAAATTCGAGTCGAGGTGGAAAATTTGTGGGCATTGTATTGATTGGTTGCTTCCATTGCTTATGATAAACATGATTATAAGTGCACTACGTAACCTAACAATAGATCTTTTTGAGTATCCACCTTGACTACATACACATTTGTGTTATTTGTTAAGATTTCTTTTTGTTAGTTTTATAAACTAAAGTTTCGTTGTTTAAATAAACTTTGAAGGTTAAGTGGTTTGTTGATAGATGTCTATAACTGAGCCCATTAGTATACTACATTAACATTTACCTAAGACAGATAATTGGGAGGACTAAAGATAGGCATAATTTCATGCCTAAACTTGTGTGTCAATGTTTTATTGGTTTGTTAAATAGAAGGTCGGATTACTGTTCACGGTAATCAAACACTTGGTAAATAACAAAAAATTCTCCTAGAGTTTAATGTTCTACTAACAAATTAGGGTCTCTTTGTTTAGTTTTCTTATTAAGTCCTGGTAAATTAAAGTGTCTGTCTGGATATATGTTGTATATTTGTAGACGAATAAATGGTTGTTTGTTTTGTGTGCTGAATAAAGTGTCTGAATTAGAAAAATTATTATTATACCCTTTTATTAAAAATACGTGTTGAATTAGAGGTTAAAAAGTGAGAGGTTAAATATGTAAAAGTATGATAAAAGTGATGAATTAATATGGAGACTCTCACCCTCATGGCTTTTCTAGAAGGGCATCCATTTAAATTAAGCACTAAACAAACACTCAATTAATGACTTAATAAATTTACCTGTTTATGAATTAAGACTCTTTAAGTCATTATCAAACACTACCTTAGTCTTAAATTGATAAATGCCAGCCAAAACATCCACAAAATTTTCTTGATTTCACTTTGATAAATGTCAAGACCACCCTCTAAATTCCAATATACTAACAAATTAGTCTCGATCAGATATTGATAATTTCCAAAAACACCTGCTCGTTTACATCATTTTTCTCATTAATCATTATTATTAACACTTTTAATAGCAAAAACACATAATTACTAAAGATATATTTCCTGGCTATAAAACAAATATTTTTTAGATTACTTTATGATAACTTAGGGGGTGTTTGGTTCAAGTTAAGCAATGGGAAAGGGAAATATAAAAGGAATATTAAGGTATTGATTAATTTATTCCTCAAATTATTGAGTAATTGTTGATTACTCAAAAGTGGGTATTGATTGCATTCCTCACCTCTCAACAAACACCTTTAATCATTTCCTTTTCCATTCCCCACCCTCTTAACCCCCAACCATGCACCCCCTTAGATTTTCAAATCAGATTTAGACATTATAATCCCGCCACAAAGTGCGGGGTTATAATTCCTCATTTTGATAACATTTGGGCATCTTTTTCTTTTTAGACATTTTTAAGTGTTGTACGGGTCTAAATAAATATATATGGAATTCCGCTATATAATGTGTTTTCTTTTTTTCTATTTTTTCAAAACTTAAAATTTTTTCCTATCAAATCTAGAATCATCAAGAAATGTGAAAATCTTGAGGAAATGTAGACAAAACAAATTAAATCCCCCTTTCCAAGAAGTTATAAAAGTCACCAAAAATTCACAAGGTCCGCCTTCATGAAAATTGTTTTAGTTTAGTTCAAAGCATTTTCTTGCACTTAGGAATGATATTATCCTCTATCAAATGATGTATAGTTATATTCAGGGGCGGAGGGAGGGGTAACTAGCGGGTGCTAGGCCCCATTCAATAAGCCCAATGATTGTATTAATATACTATTGTTTAGCTCATAATTTAATGTTTAATATACCACTAGCATCTCTCAACTAGCAACTTTTCTATCATGAAAGAAAAAGAAAACAACCGACATGAAATATCTCCTATCTAAGTGGTCACTGAAGCGAAAATATGAAATGAGACATTTTTGACAATATTTTTTTTATTGTTAATCTAAAAAATTTAATTGACTTGTCAACAACTAGTTATATCACAAATTTTGGATATCCGGAATTTTCGATGATGGTTTTTTGTTAGACATTATATTTTATCTAAGTTTTTTGTAATTCGGATATTCGAAGTTTCAGATTACACTTTTATGTATCTAAATATCCAGATATCTATAATTTTTGAAAAACTTTTATATGACTTCCAAAACTGTCATTTCATAAAAACTTTTTAGTAAATTATGATCAAGTTTTCGGATATCCGAATACGTATATTTTTTGAACACCCGAAACCTAAATCAAGAAATCTTAGAAAGTTTCGGATTTGTTGCTCTCCCCTAGTTATATACGCAAAAGCATCAAAATAGATTAAAAAAAAAAAAAAAAAAAAAAAAAAAAAAAAAAAAAAAAAAAATCGACCTTATTTTGAGTTTACTATATTTAGAAAAAATTAGGTTTAGTAATGCATTCGTAAGTTTTTATGATGGTTTATTTGTATAAACTAAAGTTAGAAACCATTTTTAAACTTTTATCTTTTCGGTTTATATAATGAACTCCAACCCCCCTTAACTACAAATTCTGGCTCCGCCCCTGGTTACATTAGCAGATATAACTCAAACGTAAAATGCTATACACCGCGACCGTGTTTGAAGATAACATATAACCGCAACAAGTAAGTTTTATTAAAACCAGCATCGCACATAGTTAAGCCAAATGGTATATATATGCGTAACGCTCGTGTGTACAACTCAAGCATCTTACGTAAATGTAAAAATGATATTTTTCGGTATATCTTTTCAAGTTTAACATTGAATTTCTACTATAATACATTTAGCAGGATTGCTTTAGGCAATCCTATTTCTGCTAGCGCCAACCCAAGCACTAGCTATAGGATCTACGCATAAACTATAGGCGGTGGGATTGTTAGGGGCAATCCTGTTATTGCTAAGGGCCCAATAAAAAGTGAAAACTACAATGCTAACGGTTGTTAGTTAACAGCCGTTAGTAAACGGTCGTTACTTTTTATTATTATTTTATTTTTAATATTAAAAAAAACTAAAAAGCGACGACAGCCCCTGAGGTTTAACTTTCGTTGCAAATAGGTCCCTTAGGGACTAACGATGTAGCAGAATTTATATAATTGGTCATTCATGTTAGATGTCCGTTACACAATTAGTCCTACTAACGGCCGTTACTTAATGGTCGATAAGTAACGACATTTGATCATTTTAATTAAAACGCTCTATATAAAATGCACCACAACGAAGCACGGGGAATAAATCCTCGTGCATAACATTTGGCGTTTTGGAAAAATAGAGCATACTCGCTGTCAGATTTCTGTATTCGGTAATGATGGCACCAACCCGAAAAATCGACAAGTTTGTATATTTACATTGACATTTTGGGTATGTTTGGCAAAATGGGTTGGGGCTAGGGCTAGCGCTCGGGCTCAAGCTCTTATATTATAAGCCGAAATTAAATTTTGTATTTTTATAAACTTGTTTGGCAAATGGGCTAGGGCTCGGGCTCGGGCTTATTACTAAAAAGGACATAAAGGCTGTGTTTGGCAAGGGCTTATAGGGGTTTAGACCTTTAAAATAAGTCGGCTAATAAAATAAGTCTCGTTTGTGATGAAACTTATAAAAAGACTTATAAAATAAGTCGGCTAAAAACTTTATTTTTCAAAAACCCCGACCCTTTTTAGTTTGATAAATGCTAAAAACATCCACAAAATTTTCCTGATTTCACTTTGATAAATGTCAAGATCACCCTCTAAATTCCGATATACTGCGTAAAAAATTAGTCTCAATCAGATTTTGATAATTTCCAAAAACACCTGCTCGAGTTTAACTATAGTGACAAATTAGTCTCTACGTTAAAACACTTTATATTTTAACCCCATCAAGTTTAGCATTAATAAATTAACCACTAAAAGAGTTAAACTCTACATTTCTTTTTACTCATTTGCATCATTTTTCTCACTAATCATTATTATTAACACTTTTAATAGCAAAAACGCATAATTACTAAACATATATTTCGTAGTTATAAAACAAATTTTCTTTTAGATTACTTGATGATAACTTAGTTTTCGAATCAGATTTATTAGACATTATAATCCCGCCGCAAAGTGCGGGGTTATAATTCCTCGTTTTGATAACATTATGGCATCTTTTTAAGACATTATTAAGTGTTATATAGTTCTAAATAAATTTGTATGGAATTCCACTGTATACAGGGGCGGGAGGGGGCGCCCGATCCCCTGAATTTTTTTTTGCGATGTAAGGGGTATATAGTTTTCGTGTAGAAAAATTTCGGTATATTCGGTTTCGACCCCCCAAAATTTCGGTATTACCCGAAAAATAGCGTTAGGAAATAAAAAATTTAGATCCCGACTCCCCACTGAAAATTTTCTAGCTTCGCCCAGATTGTATATATATTTTTTTTCCTAATTTTTTCAAGACTTAATTTTTTTCCTATTAAATCTAGAATTGTCAAGAAATGTGAAAATCTGGATGAAATGTAGACCAAAAAAATTAAACCCCCCTTTCCAAGAAGTTACGAATGTCACTAATAATTCATAAGGTCCACCTTCATGAAAATTGAAGTTACGAATGTCACTAATAATTCATAAGGTCCACCTTCATGAAAATTGAATGTTTTAGTTCAGTTCAAAGCATTTTCTTGCACGTAGGAAACTAGGAATGATATTATCCTCTATCAAATAATGTATAGTTATATTCGCACATATAACTCAAAAGTAAAATGCTATAACACCGCGACTGTGTTTGAAGACCGAAAGAAGTAAGTTTTATGAAAACCAACGTCGCACATAGTTAAGCCAAATGGTATATACGCGTAACGACCGTGTGTACAACTCAAGCATAATACGTAAATGTAAAAAAGATTTGTTTCAATATATCTTTTCAAGTTTAACATTGAATTTCTACTATAAAACATTTAGCAGGATTGCTTTGGCAATCCTGTTTCTGCTAGCGCCACTCTCAACAAGCACTAGCTACAGAATCTACGCATAAACTATAGCCGGTGGGGTTACTAAGGGCAATCCTGTTTTTGCTAAAGGCTTAATGAACAGTAAAAGCTACAATACTAACTGTCGTTAGTTAACAGCCGTTATTTACTAACGGTCGTTGCTTTTTATTATTTTTTTACTTTTTAATATTAAAAAAAAACTAAAAAGTGACAACAGTCCCTGAGGTTTAACCTTCGTTGCAAAATAGGTCCCTTAGAGACTAACGATGTAGCAAAATCTACATAATTGGTCCTTTATGTTAGATGTCCGTTACACAATTAGTCCTAATAATGGCCGTTACTTAATGGTCGTTAAGTAATGACATTCTATCATTTTAATTAAAACGCTCTACATAAAACGCACCGCAATGAAGCACGGGAATAAATCCTCGTGCATAACATTTGGCGTTTTGAAAAAATAGTGCATGCTCGCATTCAGATTTCTGTATTTTGGTAATGACTAATGATGACACCAATCCGAAAAATCGACCATTTTGTATATTTATGTTGACATTTTGTAGCATTGCACATGAAAACAAGTTGCATTCTAGAAGATGCTCTAATCACCTGGGTCCAAAAGAATTTTTGACCTGTTGAATATGAATACCAGTTCGATCAACTGTTAGCATGGGTCCCACTAGAATGTTATATTAGATTCATTATGCTAAACCTTATTTACGTATTTGTTTACGATGAGACTTGAACTATACCAATAACTTTGTTAGAAAACAAGTTATATGAATATAGTTATGTCGAAAACCCATCGAGTCGTAGATCATATCGACCTGGTTTCGATCCTTTTTCTTAATCATTTTTATTAAAAAGATAGATTATCACATATCTACATCATATCATGTGATGTCTCGATCAGACATGTCTAAATAGAGGCTTGAATCCATTATACATATATTAGTTGGTACTTGATAGGTCACTCGATCACAAAACACTAGACCAAAGACTGAATTGCTGGTTAGAAGCTCGAAAGAAATTGACGTGCTGCGATAGCACTGTACGGAATGCCTTCTCAATCTCTTCAACCCTTGATTCATATTCTTATATATCTATTCTCTTCAATACATGGCTGATGGCTTGTAGATAATTATGCCACAATTTCCACCATCATTAGCGACTCGTTAGTACAAATCTTATGTTTTAACTAATGCATTCGAAAATTCATTAACTGAAAAGTAAAAAATAATATATCAACTTAGCAAGTTTACTCAACCGAAATTGACCCTTAGACAGCTCTACTCGATACTTAAATTTTATCCGTGCGTCACTTTGACCATTTAGCAATCGATCTATGAATATCTTTATAACAAAATGGCGATATGAAGAATATGGATGGCTCGTGAAGCAACAATTCTATTTACGGAGTATTAAATTTGAACCATCAACAAATGTGCACGTAGTCGATGGAAAGTAGACCAAGAAATTTGACTATTTCCCATTCTAAGAAGTTGTAAGGGCCATTCATTGACAAGGTAGGGACCTTTAGTCAATTTGATACGGAGTAGTTTATATTATAAGCCGAAAGGTATAGCTTATAATTTTATAAAAAAATTAAGTGTTTTAGTTATAGTTGAAGCTTATTAATGTAAAAGGGAATAACATCTCTGCTGTTTACAGCAGGGAGTTACTGTTGTACCCACACAAAACTCTCCCTAATGTTACTAAATGGTCCATGAATGTTTATTTTGCAGCAAAATTGGTCCCTAATAAAGCCTTTACAGCAGTGAATCATCACCGTTGTTTACAGCAGTAATAATTTTTCCAATGTAAAATCACATAAAAATACATCAAATTACTAGCTATAAACCCCATAAATGTGACAGACAAAACTTTTTATTTTTATTTTTTAAAGCTAACTTATTTTAAAAGTTTAAATCTCTATAAGACTTTATAAGCCTCGTGCCAAATACAGCCAAAACCTTTATTGGAAGCTGCAAAGATATTATCCCATAAAATAATGTTGGTTTTCTTAGACAAAGTATAAAACGTGAATATAATGAATGAATGAACGAATGCTCCTAACTCTTAAATATAAATGAAGTGAATCGAATTCAAATACTTATTTACAAATGAAGTCTTTCCAATGCGAGTAGTATACGAAGACAAATTTGGCAAAAAGGAACTAGTATTTAATTTTTTAAATGCATGTTTTCAGTTAATATTAGAACAGCAAAATCTACTCATTAACATATTTGGAGTTTTGTGCTTGGAAATAAGTTGGATTCTAGAAACATGATCTCATTTCTTGGGTCCAAAGGGAACTTTATCAGTTGAAAAAGATAATATACAAACTTTACAAACCTTTGTTTTGACTGTTTGATGGGGCCTAGTAGGATATTATTTAACCGAATTCCAGAAACAACATGAATTGATGATTACTTTTGAACATATATGTCTTTATTATTCAAAATTTCATTTGGTTTGAAGTAATAGTTTTATCATCAACTTTGATACATGTGGAACTTGGGTTCTTATTAATACAATTAAAATTTTGAAGCGAGGGTTTTCATTTTTATTTTGCATATATTGGTCTTCTAAGGAAATTATATTCAGATTATTATAATTTTGGTCCACCAACATTTACGACTATATGAAATAATGATTATACAAATACATGGAAGGAGATTGATGTTGACTTTTAGCTTGAAAGATAAAATAAGTAAATGGGCTCATCCTTGCATAATACGTATACTTTCGTGTGATATTATTAGACTGGGGTTTGGCAATTGGGCTTGTCACTTAGGACAAGAACAATTTGTGCATGTCGACATGTGTAATAAATGCGTCTTCAACAAGGTAACAAAATGTTATTTTCACTCACGCTTACATGATTTGGGAAGTATTTATAGGTAAGATATTTAAAGTGCTAAGTTAATATGTTTAATTATTATAAATAAATTGTGTTTTTAAAAAAAAACTCTAGCTTCTTTTAAAATAAATTAAACTATTAAGCACACATATGAAACGAGACGAAAGCAATATTATTTTTACTTTATTTTCTTCAAAAATAAATAAATAAATAAATAAAATAGTATTTACTATTTATTTTTTCTACATCTTTTAATTCAAGTGGTAAAAAAAATCGTGAATTTTACGTGAAGGAGATGATTTGCACAATTGAGGTTATGATTTGCACACTCCAATATACACAACCAGTTAAATCAGAACGTATACACAGTACAAATGTTTACTACATAAGTTAGAATGTCTCAGTCAAAAAATCGGATGTGCAAATCATTTTACTTTACATAAGTTACTATACCATAGTTTTACTTGTCATATCGTCAAAACTTACTTGACCATAGTTTTGTTTGCGCAAAGAAAGAACCCATAATTGAACTAAATTCAAATCTAGCGCGAAATAGCACTAGCAGCCATTAACGGAAAAAACTTCTCGAACAAAGGTCAATAAGCCACCGAAGCCATTACGTCATTCAATAAGCATGTTCTTAATATAATAATACCCACGTCTAATAAAATATTATTTAGTTAAACTACGTAAAGAAGATAAACTCCCCAACGTGATACCTCAATTCCAGCACATCTTGTCTTTGTTCCATCATTTATAAATACCCATATTCAGATTCTGGTAATTTTTTATGTTTATAAGTGATTTAGTTATAGTTAGTTGATTATGTGTGTAAAGTATAGGATGCTTTTGCTTTAAGTTTCCGGAAAATGGGTTGCTGTTTTTTTAACTACTTTGATGTTTAAGTAATCATAAGTTTGTTTCTTAAAGTGACATAGATTTTTTGTTTATTGGAGCATTTGTCTTTTGTTGGTATGAAGTGTAATTAGGGCAACAATGACTTGTTAAGTGTCTTTAGCTTGTTGGGTTTTAAGTCTTTAAGATTAATCTAAATTGTTGTTTGGTTGTTTTTCTTTTTTCTTGTCTCAGGCAGATTATTAGAGATTTTGAATTTTGAACGTGTTTCGCGTTTGATAGTGACAAGATTTTGGGTATAGTTAGAGATTTGAGGTTTAATAGGTGTTTTTTTATGGTTTTACAATGAATGATACTCAAAGTAATGTGAATAATTTGCCTCCGTTTATCGTCAAGACGTATGAAATGGTGGATGATCCTTTAACCGATCACATAGTCTCATGGAGCCACAACGAAAGAAGCTTTGTCGTGTGGAACCCGCCTGAGTTCTCGGGTGAATTGCTTCCAAGGTTCTTCAAGCATAATAATTTCTCGAGCTTTATCAGACAACTCAATACTTATGTAAGTACAAATTTCTCATTTATTTTGATAAGGTTTCGTTTTATTTAGCGTTTAGCTTATTTCGTTATTGGGTTTTAATCTTTTAGGGGTTTCGAAAAATTGATCCAGAACAATGGGAATTTGCTAATGAAGACTTTGTTAAAGGCCAACCGCATCTTTTAAGGAACATTCATAGAAAAAAGCCCGTTCATAGTCATTCGATGCACAACATTATTATGAATGGAGCTTCTTCGTCGTCTCCATTGACTGAATCAGAAAGAATTCAGTACAAGAAAGAATTATACAGGCTGCGGTACGAGAAAGAATCTTTGTCTTTAGAGTTTCAAAAGGTTCAACAAGTACAAGAAGAGATTGACTTAGCAGCACGCGTATTGACAGAGCGTTTAAAGAGTGCTAGAAAACACCAAATAGATTTCTTATGTGCATTGGATAATACTTTGCAAAAACCAACTCAATTTTTGGAGACTAATGATCGAAAGAGACGCCTTTTGGCTGAAACTAGTGATCAAGCGTCCTCTTTTAACGTCCCATTATCCGATGCTTTTTCTACAGACACCCTTTTGGATTTCGATACAGAATTGGTAGAAAAATTGGAGTCTTCTGTTACGTTTTGGGAGGACATTTTAACCGAAGCTAGAGAAGCTTTTGTACAACAAAAATCACAACCAGAGGTGTATCACGAGCCACCAATTAGTCCTCACATGGATTCTGAACCATCCAAGACTGTTGAAACCAATGAAGTACGAGAAAGTGGGAATGTGGCACACGTACAAGCGGCTGCTAATGACGGGTTTTGGGAGCAGTTTTTTACGGAGACTCCTGGTGGTTCAATGACTGATAACGATCGCAAAGGGTTTGATCAATATGGAAAGTTTTGGTGGAATATGAAGAGTGTTAATAGTCTTGCAGATCAAATGGGGCAGCTTGCTCAATCAGAAAGAACTTAAGATTTATAGATTGTTTTATTGTTTGTGTTTAAATTTTGAAGACATGTTATGTTTGTAAATCATAGTGAGGGTTTGGTAGAGACATTTGTTAGTACTTGACTGCTTATTGTGTTTGTAAATATAAGGACTTTATGATTCAGATTAGCGAATTACATGTGTTAATTTAGTCTTTATCTGGTTTGCATTTTACGTAGTAGATGATTTGAAAATTGGATATACAATTTTGTGAAGATGCCGGGAAAGTTTTTCCGGCGATTAGAGTTCAAACCTTCTTGGTTAAACATTTCGAGATGTCAATAAACCATCACTAAATGGCCTAACGGTGACACACTTAAATTTCTCATAAGAGGTCACTGATTCAGACCTTACTAGATACACGTTTTTTTGAAGTGGCTATATCACGTTAAGCCACGTATATCTGTAATCATATCTCTTCATGGGTTGAAGAGGCACCGTTTCTTGAAATTTTAAATTACAACTCATTTGCATTCGAGATGAAGTTTTTCCGGCGATTAGAGTTCAAACCTTCTTGGTTAAACATTTCGAGATGTCAATAAACCATCACTAAATGGCCTAACGGTGACACACTTAAATTTCTCATAAGAGGTCAGTGATTCAGACCTTACTAGATACACGTTTTTTTGAAGTGGCTATATCACGTTAAGCCGCGTATATCTATAATCATATCTCTTCATGGGTTGAAGAGGCACCGTTTCTAGAAATTTTAAATTACAACTCATTTGCATTCGAGATGAATTATGTGTGTTATTTTAGTCTTTATCTGGTTTGCATTTTAGATGATTTGAAAATTGGATAATACAATTTTGTGAAGATGCCGGGAAAGTTTTTCCAGGGATTAGAGTTCAAACCTTCTTGGTTAAACATTTCGAGATGTCAATAAACCATCACTAAATGGCCTAACGGTGACACGCTTAAATTTCTCATAAGAGGTCTGTGATTCAGACCTTACTAGATACACGTTTTTTTGAAGTGGCTATATCACGTTAAGCCACGTATATCTGTAATCATATCTCTTCATGGGTTGAAGAGGCACCGTTTCTAGAAATTTTAAATTACAACTCATTTGCATTCGAGATGAAGTTTTTCCGGCGATTAGAGTTCAAACCTTCTTGGTTAAACATTTCGAGATGTCAATAAACCATCACTAAATGGCCTAACGGTGACACACTTAAATTTCTTATAAGAGGTCAGTGATTCAGACCTTACTAGATACACCTTTTTTTTAAGTGGCTATATCACGTTAAGCCGCATATATCTGTAATCATATCTCTTCATGTGTTGAAGAGGCACCGTTTCTAGAAATTTTAAATTAGAACTCATTTGCATTCGAGATGAAGTTTGTCTATGCATGCTTAATGTATGTTTACTTTTATTACTCGATGAAAAAGAAAGGATTGTATTATTTATATACTTCTTAATTCAAGTCAAAAAAGACTCTCACAAAAGTCAAGTGATTGTTATTATAAAAGTACAGACATGATAGTTGATTAATACGAGTAACATAACACATGCTTGACAATCTTACCTAAAAGCATAGCTACGTAGCAATGTAGCATGCCGGCGTGTAAACTTCATTTATAGGTCATTAAAAATCCGTGAACCGATACTAAAATAAGTTAGTCAAACACCGATAAAGTTAGCTTGAAAAAGTTGAAATTAGAGATACAAAACTATTTTAAGAAGTGACTTATCGATTACTCCATCAATTATATATCATCTCGTTGATAAACTTTAGAGTATGGAAAATGATATATTATACTTAGTATGCCTACATATCTTCCTACATCAATTACTTAAATTAAAAAAGAGAATTAGTGCATTACACATGTTGTAAGTTTGTATCAGTAGGAGGATAAGTATGAAGATAATGTAAAAGGATATAACATTGCTCTTAGAGTATATATAGCCTTTTATTAATTAGCCAATACTCTGAGCTATCACCCCAAAAAGCTCTGCGCCAAACATAGCCTATAACAAACAAAGTTATAATTAGCCAATACTTTTTGCCTCATGCGGCGAACTGTAATTCCATCAGAAAGAACGGTTAGAAGAGGTCTTGAGGCCGAAATCTTGAGAACCACCTCCGATGGTTAAGTCTGAACATTATAGGTGGAGAAATGAACACAAATATATAATGTGGTGTATTGTATATAAGGTGCGTGTAGTATGAGAGTATGTTATATTGGAGAGCGAGAAAAATACAACCCACAGGAAAAAAAAAAAAAAAAAAATCAGTTATTTGTTGTTAAATCCTCATGGAACCCGATTATTGGCTAATAACTCGTCATGTACAATCATCACCATTAGATATAAACGGTATTCGTAATAGTGATATCACCTATCTTTCAGATGATGTGTGGTTCAGCACCCACAAATCATATCTAATAGTAAGGATCAACCCGAGAGTCTAGATAAGCAGGGGTGTTTAAAAAACCCAAGAAACCGATAAACCGAGTTGAACCGCTCTATCCGAAATCGAAAAAACTCAAAATAGAAGAAATCGAAATTGAAAAAACATGTTTATCACAGTTCGGTTTCGGTTTTTATCTTTAGATACCTGCGGTTAACCGAACCGAACTGTTTATAATATGCATGAATGTTTATAACCAAATATTCAAATATATGTAGGAGATTTGATCATATTATTGAACTACTTTTATTCTATAGCGATTTTTCATTCCTAATGTAAACATCCGCTAAAAATCTATGTGTGAAAATCGTTTTATATGTTCGTAACAATGTTGAACAAATATTTTTTTGTTAATCTATTATTTATGCTTATTTGAATTCAATATTGTGACCAATAACTTTAATATGACTTTATCTATCTAACGTTATATAATTCTACTAAAATGATATTTTAGGTTCTAGAACATGTTATTATTCATATATTAAACTCGATTAAACGTCTAAAATGGTAAACCGTGACCCAATCATGGGTAATTGCTCATTTCGGGTACTTGCGTGTCAGGTTATCAGCCTGATATGTTTCAGTTTCGGGTAGTAAAATGAATTATCTGCACCGGAATAGATAGTATAAATCTTTCAACTAATCGATACGAACCGGTACATACAAGTCTGATGAGAATCACTTACTCCATCCGTCCAATATTAATTGTCCAGTTTGACTTTTTTTGTTGTTTTTCTTCTTCAACTTTGACTTTAAATATTTTTATTTGTGTTATATAATATTTGGTTAAAATTATATCAATTAAAATACATTTAAAATACAATTCATTCATATATTTATATCAAGTATTATATAACACAAACAAAATTATTTAAAATCAAAGTTGAAGAAAAAAACTACAAAAAATCAAACTGAACAAATAATATGAGACAGATTAAATACTTTAAAAAAAAACTAGAAATGTGCCCGCACGATGCGGGGGTAAATTGTTCGGGTGAAGAGGAAGGAGGTTGGGTGGTGGAAAGTGGTTGTTGAGGTGGTTATAAATTGTTGGGGTGGTTCTTGAAGTGGTTATAAATTGTTAGGGTGGTTGTTGAAGTGGTTATAAATTGTTGGGGGTGATTGTTAGAGGTGGTTGTTTCCATAATTAGTAAGTAAAAGTCTGAATTTTTAAGCCTATCTAATTATAGAATAAAACCTTTAAAAAGTATAAAAATCAGCTTTTAGTTTGATTTTTAAACCAAAACCGAGCCAAATATATAACCGTTGGGGTTTTGACTATACCACTTAACCAAACTTTGACCCAAAAAATGTCAACCACCTTCTTCAACCCACCACCACCGCCGCCGCCACCAACCACCGTACCGGAGCTCCACCAAACCCACGCCCACCTCATCAAAACCGGCCTCATCCACCACCCATTCACCGCCGGCCACCTCATCTCCGCCGCCGTAAAACTATCACCTCAAACCCTCACATACCCACTCACCATTTTCACCCACTTACAAAACCCTAATACCTTTTCATACAACACCTTAATCCGAGGCTACGCCACGTCACCCACTCCCATGACGTCACTAACCCTTTTCAATGACATGTTGGTTGATGACAATGTGGTGCCTGATAAGTACACTTACACATTTGTGTTGAAAGCTTGTGGTAATGTTGGGTGTGTTTGTTTTGGTGAACAGGTTTATGGGCATGTGGTTAAAACTGGGCTTGATGGGGATTTGTATATTTGCAACACTTTGGTTCATTTTTACGCGAAAAACGGGGAGTTTGGGGTGGCGCGTAAGGTGCTTGATGAAATGTGTGTGAAGGATGTGGTGTCGTGGAATGCGGTTTTGAGTGTTTATTGTGAGATGGGTATGATGGAGGATGCGCGTGGGTTTTTTGGGGGGATGGGTGTGAGGAATGTGGAGTCGTGGAATTTTATGGTTTCGGGGTATGTGAAGGAGGGGATGGTGGAAGAGGCGCGGCGTGTGTTTGATGAGATGGGGGTTAAGGATGTTGTGTCGTGGAATGTGATGATTACGGGGTATGCGAGGAATGGGGAGTTTGAGGAAGTTTTTAGGCTTTTTGAGGATATGCGGAGGGATGGGGTGGTGCCGGATGATTATACTTTTGTTAATGTGTTGTCTTGTTGTGCGAGTGTGAGTGGTTTGAGTCAAGGTGAATGGGTTCATGCTTATATTGATAAGAATGGGATTGAAGTGGGTGGGTTTTTGGCTACTGCTCTTGTGGATATGTACTCGAAATGTGGATGTCTTGAGAAGGCGGTGGAAGTGTTTCGTAAAGCGTCAAGGAAAGATATTAGTACATGGAATTCAATGATTGCGGGGTTTGGCTTACATGGCTATGGTAAAAGGGCGATAGAAATGTTTTATGAATTAATAGACGATGGTTTTAAGCCCAATGAGGTCACATTTGTTAGCGTTTTATCAGCTTGCAGTCGTTCTGGTTTATTGGATGAAGGTTACAAAATGTTTGAGCTTATGGTGCACACTTATAACATCAAGCCCACAATAGAGCATTATGGATGTATGGTTGATTTGCTTGGTCGGTTTGGACTGTTAGACGAGGCCGAAAAACTTGCAAACGAAGTTCCGTTCAAAGAAGCTCAGGTAGTATGGGAGTCTCTTTTGGGTGCTTGCAGAAGTCACAGTGATGTTGAAATGGCAGAGCGTGTGACCAAGAAACTTCTTGAATTGGACCCACAGGACAGTGCTGGTTATGTTCAGTTGTCAAATGTTCATGCGTCTGAAGGTAGGTTTAATGATGCCACAGAGTTGAGGAAGAAGATGAGGGCACAAGGTGTATCTAAGGATCCTGGTTGTAGCATGATTGAAGTCAATGGTGTTGTTCACGAGTTCTTAGCTGGTGAAGGAATGGTCTTGTAGCAAAAATACTTTGTCCACCTAATGTTCTTGTGAGCAAAGTGTGTATATTTTTGGAAGCGACAGAGGTAATTTCAGACCCGTGTAGCATGCAACTTGAAAGTGAATATGCTATGTAGTTTAAATGATACTCCGTATATTATTAGCAAATCCTTTTTCTTTAGCCTTAGAATGGCCAAATCCTGTGTAATTGTTGTATATGCTTATGCATTTAACGTTTCTATCTTTCTCTTAATTTGATCAGTTAAGCACGTGAGAAAGAGATGACTTAAAATTCAACTAAGTTTCTCGTTAAGCACTTTCTTGATGAATTTCTGGAATTTTGTGAAGATGCCGGGAAAGTTTTTCCGGCGATTAGAGTTCAAACCTTCTTGGTTAAACATTTCGAGATGTCAATAAACCATCACTAAATGGCCTAACGGTGACACGCTTAAATTTCTCATAAGAGGTCAGTGATTCAGACTTTACTAGATACACGTTTTTTTTTAAGTGGCTATATCACGTTAAGCCGCGTATACCTGTAATCATATCTCTTCATGGGTTGAAGAGGCACCGTTTCTAGAAATTTTAAATTACAACTCATTTGCATTCGAGATGAAGTTTTTCCGGCGATTAGAGTTCAAACCTTCTTGGTTAAACATTTCGAGATGTCAATAAACCATCACTAAATGGCCTAACGGTGACACACTTAAATTTCTCATAAGAGGTCAGTGATTCAGACCTTACTAGATACACGTTTTTTTTAAGTGGCTATATCACGTTAAGCCGCGTATATCTGTAATCATATCTCTTCATGTGTTGAAGAGGCACCGTTTCTAGAAATTTTAAATTAGAACTCATTTGCATTCGAGATGAAGTTTGTCTATGCATGCTTAATGTATGTTTACTTTTATTACTCGATGAAAAAGAAAGGATTGTATTATTTGTATACTTCTTAATTCAAGTCAAAAAAGACTCTCACAAAAGTCAAGTGATTGTTATTATAAAAGTACAGACATGACAGTTGATTAATTCGAGTAACATAACACATGCTTGACAATCTTACATAAAAGCATAGCTACGTTGCAATGTAGCATGTCGGCGTGTAAACTTCATTTATAGGTCATTAAAAATCCGTGAACCGATACTAAAATAAGTTAGTCAAACACCGATAAAGTTAGCTTGAAAAAGTTGAAATTAATACAAAACTATTTTAAGAAGTGACTTATCGATTACTCCATCAATTATATATCATCTCATTGAGCGAAAATTACTGCAGAGGCTTCTGCAGTAATGGTTTACCTTTTTCAAGGCTGGTTTTTTTTTTATTCCCTAGAAGGCCTTCTAATTCGCTGCAAAGTGTACCAGAAATACAATATGTACACGTGTTAGCTTCTCGTCATTTTTAAAATAAAAAATTAAAAAAAAACGTATCTCACATATACTTTGCAGCGAAATACAATAAAAACGGGCCCACTCCACCTCTCTCTTCCCTTTTGACCCACTTTCATAATAAAAAATATATATATATATTTGTATTTCTGCTAAAGGTTGCAGCGAAATACATCAAGTGGGGGCCACATGCTTGACTTGTTTAAATTAAAAAAAAATGTATTTCACCTTTAATTTGCAGCGAAATACACATTTAGTGCAACACGTGTCACTCACATTAACTAAAAACAAAAAAATATGGATTTCACAATTTTTTTTTTTTTTTTTTTTTTTTTTTTTAATGATGAAAGGCTCTTCCACTTTTTAATTTTAAACCATCATTCATGTGCTATACACAATTCACTTGATGCGCCAAACACTTGTATACAAGCAAAACAGTGTATACAAGCAAAACAGCTTATACTTTCTAGATTCCAACATTTGGTGGTCTTAAGAGAGAAAATAAAAGATTATTTTAGATCTACAGACCATTTTGGTACAAGCCAACTAGGGGTGTTCACGGTTCGGTTAATTAACCGAATAAACCGAAAACCGAACCGAACCGAACTGAAATAAAACCGAACCGAATTTGTTAAAACCGAACCGAACCGAATTAAAAATTCGGTTTTCGGTTTGGATATGGGTTTAGCTATCTGAACCGAAAACCGAACCGAAAACCGAATTTATATAAATATATATATTTTTTATATATTTAAATTATTTTAAATATAAAAAATATCCATTAAAATTTTATATTAATATAAAAAAACATTTTTTTATGCTTTGAAATATTTTTTTTTCCAAAAATATATATAATTAAATTAAAAAAAATATAAATAGTGTAATTTAAATAAAAAGTTCGGTTTTCGGTTTTGACCCATAACCGAACCGAACTTCGGTTCGGTTCTCGGTTCGGTTCGGTTATAGATATTTTCGGTTCGGTTCGGTTTTCGGTTATGACTCAAAAAATTTTTTTAACCGAACAACCCGAACCGAATAAACCGATTAACCGATAACCGAACCGATGAACACCCCTAAAGCCAACAACTTTCTAGATTCCATTTTGGTACATCGCTGCAAACAAAATGTGAAATACATATTTTTTTTGTTTTTAGTTAATGTGAGTGACACGTGTTGCTCCAAATGTGTATTTCGCTGTAAATTAGAGATGAAATACATTTTTTTTTATTTAAACAAGTCAAGCATGTGGTCCCCACTTGATGTATTTCGCTGCAACTTTTAGCAGAAATACAAATATATATATATTTTTTTTATTATGAAAGTGGGTCCAAAGAGAAGAGAGAGGTGGAGTGGGCCCGTTTTTATTGTATTTCGCTGCAAAGTATATGTGAGATTCGTTTTTTTTTTAATTTTTTATTTTAAAAATGACGAGAAGCCGACACGTGTACATATTGTATTTCTGGTACACTTTGCAGTTATTTAAGAGGCCTTCTAGGGAATAAAAAAAAAAAAACTAGACTTGAAAAAGGCAACCCATTACTGCAGAAGCCTCTGCAGTAATTTTCGCTCTCATTGATAAACTTTAGAGTATGGAAAATGATATATTTTCTTACTTAGTATGCCTACATATCTTCCTACATCAATTACTTAAATTAAAAAAAAGAATTAATGCATTACACATGTTATAAGTTTGTATCAATAGGAGGATAAGTATGAAAATGTAAAAGGATATAGCATTGCTCTTAGAGTATATATAGCCTTTTATTAATTAGACAATACTCTGCGCTATCACCCCAAAAAGCTCTGCGTCAAACATAGCCTATAACAAACAAAGTTATAATTAGCCAATACTTTTTGCATCATGCGGCGAACTGTAATTCCGTCAGAAAGAACGGTTAGAGGAGGTCTTGAGGCCGAAATCTCGAGAACCACCTCCGATGGTTAAGTCTAAACATTATAGGTGGAGAAATGAACACAAATATATAATGTGGTTTATTGTATATATAAGGTGCGTGTAGTATGAGAGTATGTTATACTGGAGAGCGAGAAAAATACAACCCACCGAAGAAAAAAAAAATCAGTTATTTGTTGTTAAATCCTCATGGAACCCGAGTATTGGCTAATAACTCGTCATGTACAATCATCACCATTAGATATAAATAGTATTCGTAATTGTGATATCACCTATCTTTCAGATGATGTGTGGTTCGGCACCTACAAACCATATCTAATAGTGAAGATCAACCCGAGAGTCTAGATAAGCAGGGGTGTTTAAAAAACCCAAGAAACCGATAAACCGAGTCGAATCGCTATATGCAAAATCGAGAAAACTCAAAATAGAAGAAATTAAAATTGAAAAAACCTGTTTATTACAGTTCGGTTTCGGTTTTTATCTTTAGATACCTGCGGTTAACCGAACCGAACTGTTTATAATATGCATGAAGGTTTTTAACCAAATATTCAAATATATATAGGAGATTTGATCATATTATTGCACTACTTTTATTCTATAATGATTTTTCATTCCTAATGTAAACATCCGCTAAAAATCTATGTGTGAAAATCGTTTTATATGGTCGTAACAATGTTGAACAAATATTTTTTTGTTAATCTATAAATATATACTTATTTGAATTCAATTATTGTGACCAATAACTTTAATATGACTATATTTATCCAACGTTATATAATTCTACTAAAATGATATTTTAGGTTCTAGAACATGTTGTTATTCATATGTTAAACTCGATTAAACATCTATAATGGTTAACCGTGACCTAATCATGGGTAATTGCTCATTTCGGATACCCCATGTCCGGTTACCAGCCTAATATGTTTCAGTTTCGGGTAGTAAAATGAATTATCTGCACCGGAATAGATAGTATAAATCTTTCAACTAATCGATACGAACCGGTACATACAAGTCTTATGAGAATCACTTACTCCATCCGTCCAATATTAATTGTCCAGTTTGACTTTTTTTTTTGTTGTTTTTCTTCTTCAACTTTGACTTTAAATATTTTTAATTGTGTTATATAATATTTGGTTAAAATTATATCAATGAAAATACATTTAAAATACAATTCATTCATATATTTATATCAAGTATTATATAACACAAACAAAATTATTTAAAATCAAAGTTGAAGAAAAAAACTACAAAAAATCAAACTGAACAATTAATATGAGACAGATTAAATACTTAAAAAAAAAAAACTAGAAATGTGCCCGCACGATGCGGGGGTAGATTGTTCGGGTGAAGAGGAAGGAGGTGGTGTGGTGGAAAGTGGTTGTTGGGGTGGTTGTTGAGGTGGTTATAAATTGTTGGGGTGGTTGTTGAAGTGGTTATAAATTGTTAGGGGTGATTGTTAGAGGTGGTTGTTTCCATAATTGGTAAGTAAAAATCTGAATTTTTAAGCCTTTCTAATTATAGAATAAAACCTTGAAAAAGTATAAAAATCAGCTTTTAGTTTGATTTTTAAACCAAAACCGAGCCAAATATATAACCGTTGGGGTTTTGACTTTTGACCATTCCACTTAACCAATCTTTGACCAAAAAAATGTCAACCACCTTCTTCAACCCTCCACCACCGCCGCCACCACCAACCACCGTACCGGAGCTCCACCAAACCCACGCCCACCTCATCAAAACCGGCCTCATCCACCACCCATTCACCGCCGGCCACCTCATCTCCGCCGCCGTAAAACTCTCTCCACCACCACAAACCCTCACATACCCACACACCATTTTCACCCACTTACAAAACCCTAATGCATTCTCATACAACACCTTAATCCGAGGCTACGCCACGTCACCCACACCCATGACGTCACTAACCCTTTTCAAACACATGTTGCTTGATGACAATGTGGTGCCTGATAAGTATACTTACACATTTGTGTTGAAAGCTTGTGGTAATGTTGGGTGTGTTTGTTTTGGTGAGCAGGTTTATGGGCATGTGGTTAAAACTGGGTTTGGTGGGGATTTGTATATTTGTAACACTTTGGTTCATTTTTACGCGAAAAACGGGGAGTTTGGGGTGGCGCGTAAGGTGCTTGATGAAATGCGTGTGAAGGATGTGGTGTCGTGGAATGCGGTTTTGAGTGTTTATTGTGAGATGGGTATGATGGAGGATGCGCGTGGGTTTTTTGGGGGGATGGGTGTGAGGAATGTGGAGTCGTGGAATTTTATGGTTTCGGGGTATGTTAAGGAGGGGATGGTCGAGGAGGCGCGGCGTGTGTTTGATGAGATGGGGGTTAAGGATGTTGTGTCGTGGAATGTGATGATTACGGGGTATGTGAGGAATGGGGAGTTTGGTGAAGTGTTTAGGCTTTTTGAGGATATGCGGAGGGATGGGGTGGTGCCGGATGATTATACGTTTGTTAATGTGTTGTCTTGTTGTGCGAGTGTGAGTGGTTTGAGGCAAGGTGAATGGGTTCGTGCGTATATTGATAAGAATGGGATTGAAGTGGGTGGGTTTTTGGCTACTGCCCTTGTGGATATGTACTCGAAATGTGGTTGTCTTGAGAAGGCGGTGGAAGTGTTTCGTAAAACGTCAAGGAAAGATATTAGTACATGGAATTCAATGATTGCGGGGTTAGGCCTGCATGGCTATGGCAAAAGGGCGATAGAAATATTTTATGAATTAATAGACGATGGTTTCAAGCCCAATGAGGTCACATTTGTTAGCGTTTTATCAGCTTGCAGTCGTACTGGTTTATTGGATGAAGGTTACAAAATGTTTGAACTTATGGTGCACACTTATAACATCAAGCCCACAATAGAGCATTATGGATGTATGGTTGATTTGCTTGGTCGGTTTGGACTGTTAGACGAGGCCGAAAAACTTGCAAACGAAGTTCCGTTCAAAGAAGCTCAGGTAGTATGGGAGTCTCTTTTGGGTGCTTGCAGAAGTCACAGTGATGTTGAAATGGCAGAGCGTGTGACCAAGAAACTTCTTGAATTGGACCCACAGGACAGTGCTGGTTATGTTCAGTTGTCAAATGTTCATGCGTCTGAAGGTAGGTTTAATGATGCCACAGAGTTGAGGAAGAAGATGAGGGCACAAGGTGTTTCTAAAGATCCTGGTTGTAGCATGATTGAAGTCAATGGTGTTGTTCACGAGTTCTTAGCTGGTGAAGGAATGGTCTTGTAGCAAAAATACTTTGTCCAACTAATGTTCTTCTTGTGAGCAAAGTGTGTATATTTTTGGAAGCGACAGAGGTAATTTCCAACTCGTGTAGAATGCAACTTGAAAGCGAATATGCTATGTAGTTTAAATGATACTCCGTATATTATTAGCAAATCCTTTTTTATTAGCCTTAGAATGGCCAAGTCCTGTGTAATAGTTGTATATGGCATATCTTATGCATTAAAAGTTTCTGTGTAATAGTTGTATGTGACTTAATATTCAGCTAAGTTTCTCGTCAAGCACTTTCTTGATGAATTTCTGGAATTGAGATTCTTTCTTGATGAATTTCTGGAATTGAGATTCTTTTACTCTAGTTTTCATCTATTACCTGCTTCATACCTTAGAAAATCACAGTAGTTGACCATATATGTAGATTAATGAAGTGTCTACAGTGGCATAAAAATATTTTTCACTACCATTCAGTAAAAATAGATACTGAATCTTGAGAACGAAATGTAACATGTTCAATATCTATGATGATTACGTTGATATATAAGATGTGCATTCTGGACATGGGGTTGATACCATTGCCACATTTGTGTCCAGAAAAGATAATCTGTTCAGAAACAAACTTCGGAAGATCCAAAATGCATATATATCTTAGAGCACAACTTGTATGAGTGTGACCGCTGACTAACTTTTGTGTAGATATTTGATCCTAAGTTTAGCTCCAAACTTAGCAAAAAAAGTAAGCATGACAATTTCCATTTAATTAAAGTTGCAATTGTGATGGGATAGTGGGAGTATTATTTAAAAATGGAAAGATTTTGAAAAGGCAAAAAAGATAAAGATAAAGGGTGAAACAAAGAGAAAGCTTGTCAGATGGAATGACAGAGGTCTAATATTGTCCACCCTTTTCATTATTTGAATATATGAATACAGGAAAGCTCAAGCATGGTGGAATTTATAATTTACAAATTCATTAGATTCGGCCGTACAATGATTTACAGTAGTAACTGAAAGTACGGATCTAACTGAAGTTGGTTTAATTCTAACCATACCTGTTGAAAAACCTTGACAATAAGGTCATGATATTCGTTACAATTCAAAGTTAGATAACAAGCTAAAAGTTCTTCGAGCTCTTCTCGTTTCCTGATTCCGTTCTCTATAATCATCTCAATCATGGAGTCTCTGAAGTCTTTTTGTGGTTCATATGAACTTTTAATGATTGCAAAGCTATCATGACAAGTTCTAAATGCATCTTTGATTACTTTCTCTTTGTTCATCCTCATTCTTGTTTTCTTCAGGTCTTCAATAGCTTTGATTCTTGGAGAATAAACGCTGACCTTTCGACCCTGTTTTGACCTTTTTTTTTGAATTTCTTGTTTTACATCAACAGATTTCCTCTGTTTCTCATTCTTTAACATGATCTCCTCTCTTTTCATGTTTTTCAGCTTTTGCCACTCCTTCTCCAAGCTTGTATCCAACTTGCTTCGTCGTGTTTCTGAATTGTCAACATTTGAATTTGACTTCAAACAGTCTTTAGATGCTACTTGAATTATGATCTCAGGTTTGTTTTCAGACACAACGTCTCCCACTTTTTCTTTTCTTGATTTCTGCTCTTGTAAAGGTTGTATCTGTGTTCTTTCAAATGGGGTTTCTTCGCTAATAAACTCTCTCATCGTTCTTTCATTCGCCACCATTTTCTTGAAACTTGCAGAACTCACAGGCGAAACATTGAGCCGATAACTAGAATTGCACAGCATATTCTCATCATCATACATCTCACCATAAACTCGATCATTGCCTGATTTGAGTTCTGCACCGTCTTTCATCTTCTTGAACTTTGAAAGCCATGTCTTTAGTGACACGTTCGACTTCAAAGAAGCTGAAGATGCCGTCTGCAACATTTTCTTTCTTCCCCATTTCATCATGTACGTTAACCGATCCCTTTGTATTCTTCTTCTTCTTGGCTTTTTCTCTTTTTAAAAATGGAAAAGACAAAGTTGTGAACTTAAATGACTCCTTAAATGGTAGGTGCTTTGTGTGAAATTGACTACTGTATTTGTTATTTTTGAAGTTTAAAAGAAAGGCCCGCCATAGATATTGTGACCACCTTCACTTTTCAATATACTTAAGGCTTGTCCTTTGCTTTTAGTAGCCTTGTTCTAAGTAAAGGGGACCATTTTTGTCATTGTCCTTTTCTTTGCAAGGCATGACTTAAGAGCCTATTAGTGGGCACCAAAAATTATTTTTTAATTATAGTGTTCACCACAGATAAATTTTTAATTACCAAAAAGTTCCTGCTTGCTTTACTGTAAAATGTCCAAAAATACAGAATTAGATTGCGGTTACAGTAGAATCTCTTGCTTACCTGTGTTGTTTGGATATGTCTAGACTGAATCTATTAAGCTGAAACCCTCGAGAATAGGTTGAATGCATGAAAGAAAATGTCCAAGTGTGGCTAAACTAACTTGTAGATATATGTGTTTCATGTGAAGCTGAACTAAGGTGTTCTCAACAGATATACGAGTTTCACGTGTCATGTAACTACTAACTAGCTTCCGAAAAGTGTCTTTGTTAAACCATACTCACTAGCTTCCGAAAAGTGTCTTTGTTAAACCATGCTGATGGGAAGGGTTAATAAAGCATTGTTGACACACATCTTGGTTGAACGTATGTTTTTCATCACATTCAACAAGTGCTTATTTGCGCAATCCATTAGCATTCCTTGCATTCAAGGCACATATCGACCCAATTTGAACTTACGGAGATCTCATTAGTATTATCTAACGTAGGCCTTTTGGACTTGCGCTGGGATTTGGTATTTATTTATGTGCTCCAAAACATGTTAATGTTATGACCAAATGAGCTTCTATAGATGTTGCCATAATGCCTGAGTGTTTTCTACTTTTCTAGTCATTTTTAAACTTCAAAACTTTTGACAGAAGATTTGGGTACCCCTAGAAATTTAAGTTTCAGTCTATCTTCAGCTAATTCTATCAAACTTTATTATCTACACTTTCTTTCAAGTTATAAGCTTCCTATATGTAAATATAGATTGTACTTATTCTAAAGCATGCAATACGAATTGGTGAAAACACACTAGGAATAGGTTCTTCGAAAACGTTTATTATCTAGGCCTTGGAGCTAATATCTTCATAATTCATAACATTTACTTTGATTCTAATTAAGAGTAAACATTAATGAAAGCATGTGAATAATAACGCTTTATGTGTACTAGATCAACACTTTGTGTATTCAACTTTTATAATTGTTTTAGCAAAGGTAAACTTATGTCTTCAGCTTTTGTTCCCTTGAAAATTATTATTCTTTAAAGGTGTTAAGTTGTTAACAGGATGTTTTATTGGCGAGAATCATTTTTAGTTTGGTTTGCGATTGTGTTCATTTACAAAAAGTTCACTTGCCTTTCAACCAAAGAAAAAGAAAAAAAGAAAACAACTTCGATTTTCGACCATATGACATCAAATTTTTTTAACCCTTAGGCTCAAAGTAATAAGAGCGAACTATTCGGTCGGTCTACCCAAATGGTTTGTTCCCCTTCTACTAGAACCAAAAGGCTCGCGTCCCCCTTTTGAATTGCAATGTTTTGGTTCAGAAGTGGACCGAATGAATTGATGAGAATTGTTTGGTTTGTGTGTGCGCTTTTTGTTTATATTTAATTTTGTGGGTTTTGTTTTATTGTTGTAAATTTGGTACTCTTACTACTAGTGTTTTGTCTGTGTTTGGTCTAAGAGAAAGAAAGCTGAGTTGGCGGGGTTGGGTGTGGTTTTGGTGTGGTCTTATTACTATCGGTCTTAGAGCTCTAGGTGTAATAATACAATCAACATCAAAAAGCGCTGGCATATCAGCGTCTCATCACTATACTCACTTTTAACATCAACACTAAAAAATATCCCTAACTCATAATACCATTAACACTACCTTTTTTAGACCCACCATATTTATTTCCTTTTCTATTTTTTCAAACAAACTAATTTTTAATTAAACTAGTTATAATACTTGTGAACACACAGGTTTTTAAAATTTCGTTTTAATTATGTATTATTATCGATTAAGAAATGAACCACTTAACATGTTTCAAATGTTTTACTTGGTGGATTAAAAATAAAAAAAAATCATATGTATATGTTATAACATACCTATTATTTTAGGAGAATGCTTTTGGATTAAAAATTAAATTTTATTATTCAAGCAAAATCACATGATGATACTTGACTTGCATAAGATGTTAGTGATATAAGCTTTTAGTTTTGCAAACCCGTGCTATCAATTACGATGTATTTTGTAATTGTAATATTTCTTTTACTTATAATTTCGTTAAAATATATAGTATATTTAGATAGTTTTGAAGATTAATTCATTTCCTTAATTATGAATAACCATCATATCATTTTTACTAATGTACCTTTTTATTTGGAAAGTTGTATTTACATAAGTTTGTGTTATTTACTTCTCATGTTTGATCATAAAATTATCAAATTAACATAGATGCTTACACTATAGCTTCTTTATTATATAAAGAGAAACGAAAAAAGATGTAATGGGTAGAACTCAAATTTAATCTTACGTTTATGTATAATGTATAAGAATAATTTTTCTCTAAGCCCGAATTATATAAGGAAATTATTATTACTTCTATAAGTAAATTATAAATGCATGAAAAAAATGACAAAGAGTAAATTCGCAAGTCTTTTAGGATTGTTTGAATTCTTATCGACCTTTCACTTTAATGCAATTTTCTTAACAATTGGCCTAAATCATCATGGTAAAAGACACCCATATTTTAGATCGTTGGTTGACACTCATAGTGTTATCAATGACCGCAAACACCTGTTAAGTTTCATTAACTCATTCAAAGACAAATTACGCTCCGAAAAAAATTTCTACCATAAAATTCCTCATATAGACACTAAAACACATTTTTGGTATATTAAAATACATTCATTTATTATCTAAATCAGCAACTCAACTAAATTATACATTAATACCTTGAGCAAGCGTAGAAAATCCTTCCACGACAATCATGTGTTGATACTTAATCATTCTCTAAAAAACGCACACAACAAATTGCATTACACTTTAGTGTGTGCGATAAGATAATAAAACTGAAAAAACCACTAACATGTTGCATTATAGTGAGGATAATAATAAAGTTATTCATAACATCAAATAGAAAAACTTCATATTAGAACTAAAGGGGTGTTTGTTATTCTTATTAAAGGTGCTTATTTGCTTATTCAATTACCATAACACAATAAGTGTATGATAAAGCTATAAGCTTTTTTTAGAAGCTTAGTGAAAAATCCCTAAACTCACAACTAATTCTATTATAGCTTAGTGTGTTTATAGTAAAACACAAATATTAAGTGTAGAAGTTTTCAATAAAATATAAAAAAGATTTACTAAAAGTTGGTGTGTATAACAAAAAAAGATAAATCATAAAGAAGGTTACTAAATACTATCAGCTAGATAAGGCAAAAGCTAAAGTTCTGTTGAGGTATCTTTCAGATTATATTCAGAAGCAAAAAGAGGTTTACACATAAATCATAAGTATAGAATAATGGTTGTATCTCACATCCGTGATTACCAACTCAATAACATTATCGCAGTATAGTAATGTAATAACATGATTAAAACTATATATTGTTGCTGAATAATTCTCATGTACATACTTTTAATTCGTTTACAACGGCCAACTATTATTATTATTATTATTATTATTATTATTATTATTATTATTATTATTATTATTATTATTATTATTATTATTATTATTTTTCTAGGAGATGATTGTTATCAAATAAGAATTTTGATGCGTGCATTTTTTTAATATAATTTAAGGAAAACACCTTCTATATTAAACAATGACTATCTAACTCATGTGTGTGTGTGTGTGTTTTTAAATAAATAATTTGCGTTGTATAACATTTTTAACTGATAGACATGTTGAGGTTGAAGTTGATTTTGTTGTTTAACTTTAACTATTGATATCATGTTGTACAAAATGTGTGAATTTGGTAGTACGTAATGAGGGTTGATGAAGTTAAAATATGCTCCGTAAAGTTTTTAAAATGTTTTTAAGGATATCCATATAAAAAATTTAAATAACAATTTCATGAGTCGTTGTTATAAGTAGAATCGCGTATATTTATTTTTATATCATAGTATCGTGTTTACTATTTGATATTTATATTCCCATTACTAATAATTTAGCCGTATTTCAAACTCGTGTACGCAAAAATTAAACTTTTAAATAGTAACATGAGTCATTATTTAAAAAAATATTCTAATTGATGAAAGTTTAAAACTAACATTACTTTAAAAAGAATATTTAACGTATATTAAAATTAATTCGCATATTTACCAAATTTTGTAATTTTAATGGATGCAAGTCTAAAAACTACTAATACTAATACTCATGTAATTTAAAATAAAGTTAATATTATAAAATATATGGGGTATAAAGTGTAAGGGGTTATTTGTTTTTTTATAAAGTTATTAAAAAATATGAAAACTTGTAATTTTACATATAAATTATTTAAAATTCAATCACTAAAGTTTTATTAATTAATTCCTCTTTTTTAAAGGTTTTTTTTTTTTTTTTAAATTTGACACTTATATTTTTATGCATTTTTTTTCTTAACCAAATTTCTCCACAAAATTTATTAAGTATGACCAAAATCAATTTAATTTTGACTTTTTATTGACAACTCACGTTGCTCGATTTCGCCTACGTGGCAAAATCGAGATCTGCTATTGGTCCATTTCTTTTCAATGAGAAGGGATTTGCAAAAAAATTACGAAATGATATAATTCTTTTATTATATAAAAGATTATAATACATATAACATTTTTTAAAGGTTAAAAAAAATAATAATAAAAATCATACATGTTTAACGCGAAAATTAAAACAATAAATAAATATACTATCGTCTTAATTTCTTCTTTTCACAACCTCACAAACACACAAAAATCCCCTTTTTAATAATTTTTTTTTTAAATGCGAATGGTGTATCAACGTCGAGACCGACGGTGTTGAGTTTGTGTAACAACCCGATATTTTCCACGTCTACGTTTATTTCCAAACTTTGGAAATTCACTATTCATCAAAACACTATTCATTCCGGAAGAAATTCCACTATTCACGTGCATTATCAGTAAGGACCTCTCATACGGACTAGAATAGTCTGCATATCATCATAATGTCATTTACATGCTATACCACTCTTAGGATTCTCAAATTAATATATTTAGTATATTTAACGTTTTACGTATAAGTATTTAAAATTAAACGTTAACACCCGGTTTATACACGACGAATATATCTAAATATTCCCACAATGGTCCCGACATATTTTTATATCCATTTTAACATCATAAAAGTTATTACATTCATTTACCCAGTATTTTGGAATTTTATTTTATTTATAACGTGAGCTTATGAATATTACGACGGTTTTCGTGAAAACTAAACAATAATCACCCGAACACTCAGTAATTGTACCCAACATAATTTTAACATTTTTATGACTTTATTAAGTCCCGGTCAACTTCGTTGATATTTATTTCTAGAAAACTCGGTACCCGATAACACCCAAAACACAAATTAAACTAATCAAACACAACATAAACTCATATAAATTACAAGATGAGGCATTAATGAGCTACTTTCCCACATTTCATCCAACTTGCCGCCCCTCCCCTTCCTATCTCTTTATATTTTTGACTAGCTTTGACCAAGAAATACTTACCATGACTTATAAGATATTTTTACACCTTTAATCTTATTATATCAAAGAAACTAGCAAGAAAAGTTTTCATCTCATCCTCTTCCTCTCATTGTGCTCGTTAACCACAAGGAACATAGCAATACTCCATCATTCTTCTCAAGGTCAAGTGCAATCAATCCATTTTGTTGGTCTAAGTAAGATTTTGATTTCAAAACCATAAGGGTTACTAAGTTTTCATCTCTACAAGCCTTCCAATATTTCGAGTAAGTTTACAAAATTTATTTTTATGATTTTACCATGATTCTTTCATTCTCCCATGATTAATTTCAAGGTTTTCATGCATTTGTTGCTATATACCACTCTTTATATATTTTTCTCAAAGTTTCAAACTCTAGAAATCTATTTAAGTGAATCCTTGATAGATTAGCATGATTGAGGTTGTTTAGGAAGCCATGATACCCTAAGAAGGTATATGGTAGGATTAGATTAGTATTTGTGGTGATTGAAAGTGGTTTAGTGAAGTTTTGGACTAGTTTTAAACATTGGAAAATGATTTTTACAACACATACAAACCCGCTGTAAGAAAAATGAAAACGTGGGAAACTCAGTAACTTTTGGGTTATTTTTGGCCAAATATTTAGAAAATACACTCCGAGACGAAGCCGTGGCCGAAAACGGGGATAAAAATAAGTTAATAACGAAGGAGATACGATTTTTATGAGTTTAACGACAAAAATTGATTTTCCGGAAAAATAGTTGCTGAATGGAAACATTCATCAGCCTAATTGAGGCGTTTGGCGAAACCTAAATGAACCGTGCTATTAAAAATGTACAAGTATATTTTTTTACGAAACCGTGAACATAAAATACGAAGGAAACGAGCTTATAACGACCGAGATACTCACATTTCAAACTATATATATACACTATAATGTGACAGCTTTTAAATCTAGAAAAGTTAGTACGTACTAAGTATATATTTTCAAGTAACGTCAATTGAAGGGCCGTTTTCATTAACCGCTGAGACATGTAATGTCATGAGTTACTTTCACGTCGAAGAGACGACTTCAAAGGTTTTCAAAACGTCAAACCAAGCACTAATCTTAACACTATATATATATATATATACATTTACAAAAATAGTCACTACGTACTAAATTCTAGATTTTCTAGAAATATTAACGCCAAAACTACGTAGTAACTTTAGAAGCTAGAAATAATACCAAGTACCAAATTTTATAACTAATGAAGTATTAGTTATTACAAGTATATTTTCATCATTTCAAGGCGTTATTTCAAGGATTTCAACCCGAGGATTTCAATACTAACATGGAAACATACGATATATATATAAGTATATATATTGCAATTAGCTTATTTTATTTTCTAATAGCAATATTTTTCCAAATTCTTGGATTATATATTTTTGATAACACAAGTGTTTTTCCAAAGAGTAGAGTGGTATAGGGAGCATGTGCATGTACATTCCTTTCTTCATTTCATGATCTAAAGTAGATCATATCATTCATTTAGGTTGCGGATAGAGTGCGCACCTTACTTTAGTTCATACCTTTTTGTTATCATATCGCTTATATCAGGTGAGTATTCACGAACCCCTTTTTCTAACTATTTTAAATCGCTTTGGGGTGGATGCATGAATTATTACTTGAACACTTTGAACATTGTTTTGAACCCTTTGATTTTTATGAACTCTTTTGACTTGTCTTGACCTTATAACTTGTTTAGAACTCTTGAACTCAACTTGAACTTTTGAACTTAATGTACTGTACATGCTATGACCTAAAGTCTCGCCATTTTTGGTGGAGCGTGCAAAGTCTCACCTTATTGGAGGAGCGTTCTTAACCCTAAAGTCTCGCCTTATTGGTGGAGCGTGCTAAGTCTCCCATGTTTGGAGCGTTCTTAATCGTATATAATAGTTGTATGATGTACTGTTCGTACATTCGCATTGTTCGACACCTATTAGTAGTATGGATAGCGCTATTAGAGGTCGGCCAACCTCTCGTTCACTATGTTACGGAACGCATATTATTTAATTAGGGGCTTTGCATGGCATACATTATTATATAGGTGGTGCTTATATTGTGACTTATTATGACCGCGGGTGCTTGACTACAAGATATAATACTTGACAACGCCTTTGGCTTGTGAACTTTCTCTAATGGTTTCTCATATTAAATAAAACGTTTATACTCACCAACTATTTTTATAGTTGACCGTTTTCTCTCATGCATTTCAGGTGATCGTCAGTAAGCTTGTCAGCAAGGTCTTGCATAATGAAGTTTTCACATGTCACTTCTTTTCATTATGTATTAAAATACCATCTTTTGGGAATCAAACTTATGTCTTTTATTTGCCAAAGTCGGCAATAACAACGTTGTAATGTTATATTTTTCCTTAATGTAAATTATGGTATTGTCTTATTTCTCTTTGGTGATGTATATCGATTTCGTTACACCTCGTGTTTCCGCCTTCGGCGAGGGTGTGACAGTTTGTTGTTGGGTGGGTGTGGTAACGCCGCTAACGCCAACGCCACATCGTTATAAGGCAGTGCCCGGCATTACCGTACCTTGAGCTCTTAGTTCAATTTAAAAGTAAGTGGTGTTTACATATGGTCCAGTAAGAGCTTCACTTACACGTTGGTGGGCTCATGACGTGTGCTGTTTGTGTCTGTAATGTTTGTTTTTGTAAAGTATATTTGTATATATGGTCGATTTCATATATTCTCAACTTAAACATTTAAATGTAATATTTCTCCAACTAAAACCTAAAATGTCATATATACCCAACTTAAGCATAAAATTTGTCGTATCTACCAATTTCATTATTCAATAAATTAAAACTCAATACACATTATTAGATACCTTTTGTACAAACATAAAATGTGATGTGACGCTAAATTAGTTGTTGTAATGTTAGTCACCACTACACTCAACCTTAGATAAGCTTTACTCATATCGTTAATTTTAATGGCTCAAGCCATTGATTTTTGTGTCATTTTAACAAACTTTCAAAGCAATGTATTTAAAAATAAATAAATAAACACCCTCCCTCGTAGTTAGAGCATAGGGTATGGTAACTTGGGGTTAAACTTTAACCCACTGCCAAGTCAGCGCAACATCAGACCCTTAACTTTAACCAAACTTTAATCAAAAACCCTTGTTGTCATAACCAAACTTTAACCAAATAACAATTTATAAAACCACCCCTTCATTTAAAGGGAAGAAGTGAAATTAGAGAGGGTGTAGTGAAAATTTGAAGGCTTTAACGCAAGGTTAAGCCCTTCACCAAGCTCGTTAACGAGCCTTTCACCAAGGAGGCGGTATGTTAACTTTGCTTTAACTTTGATTTGATTAAGCTTTAACCATGAATTTTGGTTACCATACCTTATGCTCTTACGAGTCATAGCACTCTCTTGGACTCACCATACATTTAAGTTATTTTCTATTTTCTAAAAAAACAACACATTTCTATCGATTAAAAATGAAAACTGCATATAACTTGAAAAAACTATATATGCAATTTACAAAATTAAAATAAAATCTGGATTAATCATACAAAGTTAAAACCTTTTGAGGCTAAAATTAAAATCTTATCTATATATGACTAAGGATCAAATAAGAATAATCCTTAAAATAAGAAGGATGAGAAATAACTATAACTACACATTAGAGATGCATCAATTTGAATTAGATGCATCTCTAATCTTTTAGATGTATCATAATATATTTTCTAGCTAAAAATTAAATTTATATACATATATTAGATGCATTTCGTCAAATTAGACGAATCCTGTGTATTTTTCGTCCTCTGCGGGTCAAATTTGTTGCTAGTACTACTTTGCATCATTTTCACTTCAAAATAACATTCGAAACTAATTGTGATGCATCTAAATGAATAGAGATGCATCTAATTCAAGTCGATGCATCTCAAATATGCAGTTATAGTTATTTCTCATTATTTTCATTTTAAGGTTTCTTCTCACTGGATCCTTACCCATCTATATATATACTACATATAAAGTATGCATGTTTTTTTTCTTAAAACTTAAAAAGTATAAAAGTTAGTAATGTTTAATCCTCAAAGGGTGATGATAAATACACGGACGAGTTTGATAGGTTCACAGAAAATTATTATTCATTGACTATTATACCCTTGGACACTTCTACCCTTATGTTTTTAACTATTGTTTTTAAATCTCCACTACTCCAGTGTACCAAAAGTCCAAAATGTCTCTCGACAACCACCTCCTCACTTTCTCCTTTACTGGTCTTCCATTATCACCTATATCTGGGTTTATCCGGCATTTTTCCACCACCATTGCCATGATTTGCAGTCATTTGGTTTGACCTTCTATGTTATTGCAACACCCCAAATCAACACATCCACAAAATGATTTCAATTAATGCAATTTACTCATACTTTCTGCTTCTTTAGCCTAGCATTAATCGTGACACGGTATTTTTTATAACAAACCACAAAACTTCAACTAGCAACGGGCACTCATACTCGAAAACCAACCAAAAATTATATGTGCAAACGCCACAAAATATAACTGGAAACTAAAAATGTGAAATTCTCTAAATTCACTAAACTCAACAATGATCTTAAGAACCTACATAAAACCAAACAACAAGGAGCTGATCGACATAATATAATGATGTTCTTGCATGAGTTAATGTAAGCAACGACTAGATGTAATAGAGAAATAAGATCACAAAACTCAAACACCACCATACCAAGATGTAGCAAAGTATAGCGAAAGTATATTATGGACGAATTTGCGGTGCCTGGTAGGTGTACGGTAAACAATGGCCCGTTTATTCAAGGAATAACTATAGATCTATTTGCTTTGATTCCGATGAATATCACGACCAAGTGTCGGTGCTGGTGCCATGCCGGCCGATAGTAGATAGGATTCTGAAACGGGTATGGTATTTTGTGATTGAAAGGTAAAAATAGGGGGCAAATTCATTCAAAATGCATTATACTTGCCACAAATATTTACTTTCGTGTACTGAACAAACCTTTTTCCTATATGGGTACTGAACTTTCATTTTTTGGTATTTTTGAGGTACTTTGTGACGTTTTTGCCCCTCATATTATTAAAAATCTAGGGCAAAAATGTAACAAAGTACCTCAAAAATACCAAAAAATAAAAGTTCAGTTCTCATATAAGGAAAAAAAATATTTGTTCAATACACGAAAGTAACATTTGTGGCAAGTATGATACATTAATAGGTATTTTGCCCGAAAATGGGGGAACCATTCGAGGGTAGTTTAGTAAATGAAGCACTAATTTTCTGTGTAGGTAGTAATTGTGTTCGTGTAAATATCAATTGCCATCCTGAAAATACCATTTCAAACTTAAATTTTCATATAAAAATTCAAATAATGTTTTCTTAATGAAATAGTTGGCTTTTAACAATTCTCATCCAAAATTTCAAACAACTTTTAAAAAAAATAATAATAAAGGAGACTTATTTATTTAATTAATTCTTAACACTAATAATTTCTAAAAATTTATCGACAATACAATTTTTTTTATTATTATTTTTTTTTTTAATTCTGTTAGTTTATATTTGATGAAAATAAATAACCACATAACTATAAAAGTTTGTCGCCATAAAATCTCGTTACTATTAGTCTAATATCCTGAAAATAAAAAACAATTAAACAAACAAACATGAAACACAAACGGTTTCTTCTTCGTTAACAGGTAACACACATAAAATAAAACACACAACCTAATTTATTATTTAAAAAAAGAAAAGGAAAAACAAGGCAAAAAAAAGAAGAAAACATATACTCTCCATTTGCAACGCCACCGTGATTGCTGCTCAATGGCACAAGCTAAGATGCGGTTGTACAGCCATTGACGCTATGGTGTAGTTTTTCATTTGATCGACACATTGTGCTCTTATCAAAGCACAATCTAATACGCCAATAAAATTTTTGACTGCATTCTTGACTTTCATAAAGGATACATGTAATAGATTGATAGTGTTTTGAGTAACTTTTTAGAAACAAAATGTAAAACTTATGGGCAAACACTTCTCGAGAATGAGAAGAATAAAGAGGAAAGTTTCGGTAATTATGTTAATAAAATAAGCACCGATAATAACCCAAATGACTTGTGTCCTAATTGTACTCCTTGTTGTGTGAGAAACTCTCTCTAACCAAAAGAGTAAACTGCAAAAATCGTCCCTGTGGTTTTCTCAAATTGCAAAAAAGTCCCTGTGGTTGGTTAATTGCAGGCGGCCTCCCTGTGGGGGGAAACTTTTCATCATTTGGGTCCCTGGCTTTAACTGGCGTTAAATGAAGTCCGTTAGTAGTTACAAGTTTAGTCCTTGTGGCCCATGACCATTGCAGTGTCCATCATTTTTTTCGTCGGTTTTAACGTTTTCATCCGTTTTTACGTGTTTTCGTCAGCTTTCGCGTGTTTTCGTCCATTTTTTTACGTTTTACTTCGTTTTTTACGTTTTCGTCTCTTTTTTGACGTTTTCGTCCGTTTCTTTACGTTTTAATTTGTTATTTTTACGTTTTCGTCGGTTTTTTTAACACTTTCATCTTTTTTTTACGTTTTCATATGTTATTTTACGTTTTAGTCCAATTTCTTACGTTTTCGTCCATTTTTTACGTTTTCGTATGTTTTTTTACATTTTCGTCCGTTTTTTTACGATTTCATCTATTTTGTTTTCTTACATTATCATCTGTTTACTTATGTTTTTTTTGTTTTTTCGATTTCGCCCGTTTTTTTACGTTTTCTTATGCCTTTTTACGTTTGAGTGTGCTTTCTTATGTTTTCGTCTCTTATTTTACATTTTAGTCTGGTTTCCTAAGTTTTCGTCCATTTTTTTACGATTTCATCCGTTTCTTTACGTTTTGCTCCGTATTTTTATGTTTTCGTCCATTTTTTACGTTTCGTCTTTTTTTACGTTTCATCTATTATTTTACATTTTAGTCCGGTCTCTTATGTTTTCGTCCACTTTTTTTTAAATTTCATCAAGTTTTTTTACGTTTTCGTTGGCTTTCTTATGTTTTTGTCTATTTTCTTACACTTTTTTTGTTTTCGTCTATTCCTACGTTTTCGTTCGCTTTCTTATGTTTTCGTCAATTTCATCAATTTTTTTTATGTTTTTTGTTTTTTACGTTTTAGTCCGGTCTCTTACATTTTCGTCCGTTTTTATGTTTTCGTCTATTTTCTAATGTTTCATCTATTTTTTTTGTTTTTTCATTTTTTCGTTCGCTTTCTTAATTTTTGAAGAAAACGTAAAAAAATGGTGTAAAGAGTAAAAAAATGAACGAAAACGTAAGAAAGCACACTCAAACGTAAAAAAAAACGTAAAAAGGCATATGAAAACGTAAAAAAAACAGGCGAAAACGAAAAAACAAAAAAAAACGTAAGTAAACAGACGATAATGTAAGAAAGCAAAACAAATGAAATCGTAAAAAAAACGGACAGAAACGTAAAAAAACAGACGAAAACGTAAAAAATGGACGAAAACGTAAGAAACTGGACTAAAACGTAAAATAACAGATGAAAACGTAAAAAAACATATGAAAGTGTTAAAAAAACCGACGAAAACGTAAAAATAACAAATTAAAACGTAAAGAAACAGACAAAAACATCAAAAAATAGAGAAAACGTAAAAAACGAAGTAAAACGTAAAAAAAAATGAACGAAAACATGCGAAAGCTGACGAAAACACGTAAAAACGGATGAAAACGTTAAAACGGACGAAAAAAGGATGAAAACGTTAAAACAATTTAATAAAAACATAATATTTTATCTTCGTAGAGTAACTCCGCTACGTGCGCCGTAAATTCACTAGTTATCGAGGTCTGATAAGTCTTGGCTTAACATCATTCTATTTCAGAAAGACAAAAACCATTACCATATAACAATAGCAAACGTCCCTAAAGTTATAAACATGATGCCTGAAATAAGCCCATTCGGCCCAACAAAACTTGATACAAAAACATACTAATAGCTAAAATAGGGTTTTCATTTGTGTTGTCATTCATCCCATAGCTGTGTTTGCGCCTCCGTCACCAACAATGGCAGCTTCTTGATCAACAACAATGGCTGAACAGGTTTCATACATATAAAGGATTTTTTTTTTTTTTTTTTTTACCCCACTCCCAACGTTCCAATTTATTCCCAACGTTACAAAAATTTATTGCTCCAACGTTCCAATTTGATCCATGCCGTCTCGGCAAAGATTACCGCTCCCCTTGCCGATTTACTCATGCCGTGACTGTGGCAATACTCATACCGAGCTCCATACCGAACCCATTGCCACTACCCTTATTACTTTATATAATGTGACGTAACTTGGGTTCCCAAAATTTTTTTTGGCCCAACAACAAGCCCACTTTGGCCCAGGTAAAAGCCCAAAATAGTATTTACAAAACATACCCTCTACTATATAATGGGTTAAAAAACAGCCCAAAACACTATTTACGAAATATACCCATACTATATAATGACTTGCGAAAACTACTTTAAACTTTTATCTAACACATATTTAGCGAGCCCCACCGCAAAACACCATCAAGAACCACGCCGTTTCAAAATTTTTTCCGGACTTTTTAACCCTACACCGAACACCTGACCCACTTTCTACTTAACAAAAAAAATACCGTGCAATAATCAACGACATGAAACAAAGCTCCGCCTCAACGCGGCGGACCATTGCCCACCTCGTTAAATAAAAAGCTTATCAAAACACTAAAAGATAGTACAATATTTTAGCTTGTACTCCGTATGTTTCAGCCACAAAAAGTTACTGCAACTATTTTTATGTTAAGCAATGAAAACTTAAATTTATATGGACCACCAAACCAATATATATATGGGCTAAGTTATTGCTTATGGAAGGACTTATAAACTTAAATTTATATGGACCACTAAAGTTAAATTAAATAAGTTTTATTTGTCATGTGGTTTATAGAAGGGCTTATAAAATAAGTCGGCTAAAAACTTTAGCTTCATAAAAGATAATAAAAACTTTAGTCCGGGGCTTTTGAAAATTAATTACTTATTTAAAAAAAAAAAAATCTAACATATAAAAAACTCATTTAATTGTGTCTTTTTTGGTAATTTTGCAATAATAAGTCCCAACCTATTTTGCTAAACAAATTTATAAAAATACAAATTTTAATTTCGACTTATAATATAAGTCATAGCCCAAGCCTCAGCCCATTTCGCCAAACATACCCATGAAGTCCTATGTCTTCCATTTAGCTAAGTTTGGTAAACAACGAGCAGATTTTTATTATTATTATTATTATTAATTGGAAATAAGCAACAAGCTCATTTTTTTTATTACAAAACAAATTTCTTTTTTCATCACCTTTTAGTCTAGTTCCCCTAGTTAGAGCATGGGATACAATGGAATGTCAATTTCGCATTTTGAGTATCACGTCAACGTCACCTCAACATTTTCACTTTTAACAGTCACATACGAAAATACACCTTCACTAATAACACACATTTCACTAACGTCGAGCAAAATCAACTAAAAATCGAGCCGAACCGGGCCTAACCAAACCGAACTTATTCGGTTCAGTTTTCGACTTTGTATAATTATTTCGGTTTTACTCGGTCCGGGTCAGAACACAACTATTCAGTTCGAACTAGCTAAACCGAATCGACCTTATTCGATTCTGTTTCGGTTTCAATAGGTTTTACTCGGTCCGGTTCACGTTTTACCCTTAATCGGTTTTCGGTTCAGGTCATGTTTGACTCGTTGCTCAGCCCTACATTTCATATGCCATTTGAGCCCTCTATATCCAATTAAAACACTCACATACAAAATTAATTAAAGAAAAAGAAAAAAAGACAACACTCGATTTGGCGTATGCCAGTAATTTGGCATTCAACTTGGCGCAACGAAGTTCCGGTGTGGTAGGCGCGACGCCAAATGAGGTTCCACACCCATGTGCATTATGCATTGCCTTGGGGCTTTATGAAAACAGTTAAATTTGGTGAAAAAACAAAAAACAAATCTAACAAAAGAATATTGCTATGAAGAAACGTTCAAACAATAATTACAAAAATCATCATATAGAATTTGAAAAGAATACACAAACAAATATTGACACGGGAGAAAACAAAATTCAGTGTATTCTGATCTGATTCGAAGCATCTCAAATGTAAATTTTCTTGAAAAAGGTTTAAAACATATCGAAAAACTTTTTAGCATACAAATAAATGATTTATTCACGGTTAATTTTGGGTCAGAGCATCATTAAATCTTCGCTTTAATACTTTGATGAAATTCTTCTCACACTAAAATTATACTAGTAATTAAATACTACTCGTGTCAAACTTTTTCTTTCACATTTGAGTCTTTAAGGTGATTTTAAGGGATATCTTTGTTTGTTGACTTTTACTTTCTGTCTTACCTTTGAATCTGATGAGAATATATATATATATATATATATATATATATATATATATATATATATATATATATATATATATATATATATATAGTGTATATTTATTTTTAGAACTCTGTTAAGTGCGAGAACTACGAGAACTCCAATTTTGCATTAGAAAACATACATGTTCATATAAAACATGTATGTTTTCTTACATACACCTTAATACACATACCTGCTTAACATACATATTCATAGTGCAACATATCAATGCAAAATGGTTTTATATGAACATGTATGTTACGCATGTATACGTATTAAGGTGTATGTAAGAAAACATACATGTTTTATGTGAACATGCATGTTTTATAATGCAAAATTGGAGTTTTCGCAGCTCCCGAACTTAACAGGGTTCTGAAAATAAAGCATATATATATATATATATATATATATATATATATATATATATAGTGTGAGGTTATTTTCAGAACCAAATAATATATATATATATGAATTTTTTTTTCACACCTTATACCACATATCTATAAATGCCTCTAGCAAGGCTTAAAGCCATAACCTCTAGGTTAGTAGGCAACACACGTACTACTAGACCAAAGACCTTGGGCGAGAACAATTTATTTATGGGGAAAGCTTCTAAAGAAGTTCGATGCCAATTGTCTTGACCATCCATTTTACGACATACCATGTTTTCCAATAACATAATTTACTTTTGATAATGAGTGATGCACAACCACTTAGCGTTGCTTCCATTTATAATGATTTTACGCCACACAAAGTGGCCATTGGTGCTTGTTTGCCATCATTTAAAGATTTTGACCGTTTGTTGTCAAAAAGTCCACACCCATGTGCATTATGCATTGCCTTTGGGCTTTATTGGCCATCAATATTCCACTCCTAATTCGGAAATTGATTTGCATACTCTTAAAAATAATTGAGACACTCAACTCTTTGCGTTATATAGTTGTATTACGTTTACAGTATGCTTTATCTGCTTGTACAATTAAGTTTCCCAATCATTTTTAAAAATATGCAAATCACCTATGATAGACCAATAGTAAATAAAATAATGGGTCTTTTGTTTCAATTAGTGGTGGTCTCGTTTTATTATTTTTTTTGTTTTTAATTGGTTCAACATGACCAACATAAGAGGTAAATTTGAGGAGAGATGATTTGCACACTCTTTATCTTGATCGGAACACTTAACTGTACTAGCAGTCAGAGCATATTGTAAACAAAGTACAACTATGTAATGCATATAATACAGTGTCTCAATAAAAAACTTGAATGTGCAAATTAATTCCCAAACTTGAGAGAATCCTTATCTCCTCTCATGTCATATTGATATATAGAAATTAAACTTGAAAATAATCTCTTGTATAGAAATTAGCAGGGGGAACTTGACATAATTTTCTTACCCCTTCGTCAATTTTCAAAAAAAAAAAAAAAAACAAAAAAAAAACAAAAAACTTTACAATCTCTTCCTTTCTCTTGAAATAAAAACTCAGGAACAAAGTGAAAAATGCATATTATAAAAACTTAGCAAGACTTTTAACACAAATTTTTTAAACATCATGCATTTTATCAAAAATGAGTCTTTACGATATTTTACATCACGCAAGAAAAATGCATTTGATTCACGAGAACCTCAGAAACCACTCTAGGTCCGCCCCTAATTGTTAGGTTTTACGGCGTGCATATTAATTTGTATGGGCAGAAAGTCGACGTATTAATTAAGATAGCATGCCAAATCTGAGTAAACACGACATTTAGTTTGTAACATACAAGTCACTGTCACGCAGAGCTGAATCTAGAGAACACGAAATCAGTTAAGCTCATTTGACAAATTACAAGATACGACTATTATGAGTAAGATACATGCCATCGATGATAAACTTGACTATTCTATATGTACCAGGAAAAGAGCTAATTCTATGAAAAGGCTTTACTCGTGTACGGAACATGCAAAGACAAAAGGCAGCATAACACAATTCTAACACGGCTGCAAAAGATGTGACAATTGATGGCTTAAGTTGCACAACCTTTTGCAGCATGTGTTGCAAGTAGTTAAGAATGAGCCGACTCATTTTTTTACTATTCTAACCCTAGTAAAAACAATTCACCTATATTGCAGAACTGAAATTCCAAATGTATAAAGCTAGATCATACTGATATATGCACAACAGAACATGCATTGGCACAACTGCAAAAATGTCATTTGTTTCACGGTATTGCAAGAGCGATGCAGAGATATTAATGTATAACGTACAGGTACAATGTTGGAAATAACCGGACAAGTAAATGTTAAATGAATGAATCTTTGGTATTATAAGTAACAGTTATATATATAGTAACATAACAATGAATATATTCGGGATAAACACATTACCAAACTATGACACTGAAACTGACATAGACATTGAAACCGAAACGGTAGAAACGGCCTCTGCTGGAAAACCCGACTCCAGATTTCCGGTGGTTGAGTTCCCGGCAAAACCATACCCTAACCGCAACCCATTGAGATGCAGCGAATCATAATGGCAACGTTGAAAAACCCGAGCCAGTGATGCTGCTTTCCTTCTAGCACGTTTAGTCCCTGTAAACAACAAACTTTGGATAAGACCCGCCAAAGCTGGAGCTTTTAATACTCGTTCGGTAGCGTGGGCCCCGCCACTCCTACAAAGCTCAAGTAACGCAGCAACTGCATTTTCTTTCCCTCTAGGTGTCCCACACCTCATCATTCCAATCAAACCAATAATCGCCTTTTCCTCGTTTCCGACCGCCTCGGCACCGACCGGTTGCCGGACTAACAACGCTAATGCACCAGCCGCTTCTTCCGAAACACCTTCAGATTCCAAGGCCTCGACTAGTGCTTTAATAACACCGTACTCGATCATTTTAACACAGTTTGCTGTGTGTGTGGAAAGGTTAAATAAGGCAGTAACGGCGTCTTTCTTCCCTCTTGGTGTCCCGTCTCTTAGTAAACCAGCTAATGAAGATAATGCCCCTTCTTCATCGGCTATTCTTTTCTTGTAATCATGAACTGCTGAAAGACTAAACAACGTAGCAGCAGCATTTTCTTTGGATTCAATCGTATGCCCAAATCTTAATACGCTTACAATCGACCTCAAACAATCGTCATCATCCATAATTCGTGACTTATTCTTATCATATATCGAAAGATTTAAGATGGCAGTCACAGCATTCTCTTGAGCAATGGCACTTTCTGAAGAAAGCAAAATCTTTAAATGAGGAATCACACCCGATTCCGCTATAAACCCTCGGTTTTCCCTTCCTGTTTTAGCCAAGAAACGTATCTCACGAGCAGCAATCGCTTTGCCACAATCTGACCCATTTTCCAGCTGCTGAATAAGAAGCCGAACAGTCGCTTTATTAGCTTCAACTGCAGCCCTACTAGCAGCAGCAGCAGGAAACGGTTCACATCCAATATCCGAGCTTTCCGGAGGAGTATAAGGAATCTTGTGAGCCATACACCACTGCATAATCAAATTCCTTAACGCCTTATTCGGCACAAGCTTCTTATGCACAAGAACTTGACCAGTTTTCGGACAATTACAATGACCTTCCTCAATCCACCTAGAAATCGACCCACGGTCAAAAGTCTGTCCTGTAGATATAATAACAGGATCCATCATCAAATCTAACGAAATCGGGCAACAAAAGTCTTTAGGAATCGTTATAAAAGTATCCGCAATTTCTTTACTAATCAACCCTCGTCTTTTCCCTCTCCTAAACCTTTTCGCCATACTAACCTCAACTTCATCTTCCGCAAAGCCAAACAACAAAAACCTACAATACCTAATCATAGCTATAAACCCTCCTAAAACCGAAGCAGATGGTTCTAAATCACTCTCATGATTCACAATTTGTTCCTCCAAAAACTCAATCTCAACTCTACAAGCTCTGGCATCAAAAAGTCCCAACTTTTCGACAAAAAAAGCACGAAACTTATCCAAACACGGTATCTTTCCGCACCCGATATCATCCAAAAACTCGAAAAACTCCAACCTTAAAACCTCATCATTTCCATCTATAAACAACTTACCTTTCCTAGACTGTTTTTGCATCAAAAAAATCTGTTCTTTAACATCATCACAACTAGTACTTACACAGCTTAATTCACTAATTGGCATAACATCTAAAAGGGTATAAATTTCTTGATTCAAATCATGAAAATGACCAGAAATTGAAGGGTTTTGCAACAACATCCATATCTTACTAGACTGGCTACAGTAATCAAGTAAAATCTTACACCTGTACAGCACAAGGTACATCTCTTTAAAGCACAAAACGACAGTTGTTGGTAAATTTAGCGACCAGTTAGCCGAATCAGCGACGGAATCCAAAAGCGTCACAAATAGTTCAATTTTTCTCAACAAAGATCTAGTGTTCTTCTTCTGGAACGACGACATGGGTTTGTTGGAGTATGTGGAGATAAGGTCTTTAGCGACGGTTTGTAAAGTTTGTAGCAAAGAAACGACGTTGTCGTCAAGATCTACAGGAGCTAAAAAAGCGTCTAGTGACGGTGATCTGCTCCGTCGCAAAGACGAAAAGATGGCTGCAGAAGCCATTTATGGGTGAAATTTGATGGGGTTTTTTGTGGGTGTGATTGAAATTTGGTTTTGAGAAATGGGTATTGAATGGAATTGAATTTTATTGATGGGTTTTGGTTGAATTTGTGTGTTGATGATGATGATGGATGGATGGGTTTTTATTTATTTGTGAGTGAGAATCCGCGTGAAATGAATTTTGACGTTAAAGAAAGTTTTTAGGTTGAGTAGGAAAGAGTTATGGCTTGTTTATTTTTTTCATTTTCATTTATCATTTTTGCTTTTCTTATCCGACAACTTCAAGATTATACTATGTAAGATCACCCATTATAAAAGGACTATGTGTAAGGTGGTGTTTGTTTGTTAAGAGGGTCTGAATCTGAATCTGAACCGCACATCTGAATTTGAATCTGATGCGTAAATGTCTGAATCTGACCGCATCTGAACGGAAAAAAAAACTCATGTTTGAACCGCACATTTGCTTGCTCGTACTATTTTTTTTTTTGGTTTTTATTTGTGTCAGCAAGAGGTAACAAGACGCATTCAGACACCCCTCTCAAGTCTAAACCATTAAGATCTTACTGCATCTGAATGCGTCTGAACGAAAAAAAAAAAAAAAAAAAAAAAAAACAAACGGTCTGAACGACCAAATGTCTGACCGATTCAGACATTTTGGCCATTCAAAGCCTGTTAAGAGGCAAAAAAAAAAAAATCAAACACAGCCTAAGAGAATATCAATACAGTAACATTTATTGGTATGTTATCTCAGCGTTATTTCAGCATCTTCTCAATAATATACCAATAACTAAAACACTCTTTCTAGTAAAAAACCAATAATCAGGGTACTATTTTGGGTCCAGAAAATTGATCGATGAAAAATATAGTTAGTAAGATTTTTTTAAATTGTATATATGACCAAAGGAGTATTAGTCGGTAATTTTATTTATTTTTATTTTTATTTTTTTTAGAATATGTCTGGTAATATAGTTGTATATGTAATACAAAGTGTAAAATAACGAAAGCTAAACGTCAAATATTATTTGAAAGTAACGTTTAGAAAAGAAAAACATTCATGTTAAATAAGCTTTTAATTCAAGACGTTAAATGTTTCTAGACGTTCTTAAATGCAATTCGTTAAACATACCCTAAAGTTTAAACCTTCTTTCGATAACTTTTTCAGATAATTAAAGAAAAGTTTGTAAACATCAAAGGGCTTATGTCTCGATGGTCCTCATTTTATACGAGAAATTCACTAATCAATTGGTTGTATATTCAAGTCTTACTTAGGATAAGCGAGATAGATTGTGTTGTTTGTCGTGTGAGATAAATGTTGTCATTGTTTGTAATTCTGTGTTTCTTTGTTATTTGGGTGCATTTGTTTGTAATTATGTGTTTCGTTGGTTACATATATTGCCTTAAAAAAAGTTGGTTATGTATATTGTTGTCTGTGTTTTTATTTTTCTAAACAAAACCTTATCTTTGAACTATTTAAAAAGCATGCAGTCGACAACAATCTTTTATGATGACCCAATCCTTATTCTGTTATGTATTTTAGTGAAGGTTCAACATTTCGAGGCAACGGGTCGAATGGGGGCAACAAGTCAAACTCATAAATGGTTTGATACATATTATCTACATTGAATTATTATTATTCAATGGTTCATATTTTCAGCATTAAGATTGTGACAGTTGTCTATATAACCCATGTCTCAAAGAGATTTCATATGTATTTTAGGAATTATTCAATATTAAAAAGTTAACTTTATATGTATCTCTAGAGTAAAAACACCACGACTTTGATACATATATATTAAAGGTATATTGTATGGTAAAGTTGCTATCAATATATACATAAGTAGTAGAAATATAACTTTTATGGTCAAACAATTTTGGTTTTTATTAAATGTGTCATTAAACACGACTAGACTGGACAATTAATAACGTTCAATACATGGAAATGAATATAATTATCATATAATTTGGTTTTTTATATATTTCAACATTCAATTCAATACAGTGATTGACTAAGGAAATTCAAACAAACTAAATACGTTGTAGTAATGAATGATGAATTAATGATAGTTGATTTGAGACTAGTTGTTAACAAGAAATGCTTAGGTAATTAATATTGCAAAACGATCTTCTCACAAATTAAAAGTCCAATAGTCCCCAATGTTTAAGTCTTCGCTTGTGGTCCTCCATCGAACTAACGTCTAAGTTAGTTTTCAATATTAATAACAAGTTCAAGTCTTATATTAACAAAACCAATTTGAACTCGTGGATTGTTTTAACCTTTTCCTCAACGATAATTCAACAATGCAAAAATTACTTAGCTTATTTATTTATGGCTGATAATTTGCACATTATAAAAATGATAAACTGTAAAAATGGTCACTAACGTATCGCGAAAGTGCAAAAAAGACACAGAGTTATAAAGACATGCAAAAAAAAAAAAAAAAAAAAAAAAAACTAACGTTACGTATAAGTGCAAAAGCCATCGAGAGCCAAATTCCGTTAGTTTTCTCGGTAAGTGGCACGTCACTGAGGGTATTATCGTCATTTCACTCGTTTCAGTGGCTAAATTTGCAAAGGAAGACTTAACTTTCGAAATACTATCCATCATCTTCCCCCTTTAATTTTCTACTATTAAATTTATATTGACAGCCATCACTACCACCACACAACCAACACCACCACCCTCTACCGCCACTACCACCACCACCCTCTACTACCACACAACCACCACACTCTTTCCATTTTTCATCATTTGGATCCACATAACAGATTAACAGTTGAGAGGTAACTGAGTGATTCTATAAAGACCAAAGAGATGGAATAACTATTTGGGCATGCTATTTCAATTTTCAAGTGTATATTTGCAACAAAGTGTTTATCGATTTTTCTTACACTTAACTCCAATAAATTTATCCACCAGAAAAAACCGTAGCTTTACTTGTTACTTGGTTAGCTCGTAACAAAATACGATAACATTGTAGTATTGCAGAATATTTGACAACGATAATATTATATATCATATATATGAAGTCAAAAGTTATAAGTAGTCTATATTTGTGAAATTAAGCTTTCATGTATAAGCCACACTCACATTTCCTTTACTTAATTAGTTCTCATAAGCTTAGGATTCCCTGTCAAACAATGTAACCATTTATTCTTGCCAAACATAGGATCAACAAGTCTTCTCTTCAACCCCTCTCTTACTGATCTCTTATCACAACCATTATCACTTGTTGTCGTGCTAGGCTTCAATGGTGGCAAATTCTAGGCCCATTTTATCGGCTTCCACAATTTGGTTAACCATTTCCAACACTTGGCTCATTCTCGGCCTCATTCTTGCTTGTTAAGCAAACATTTATTAGCCACTGCAGCCAACTTTTGTGCAGACTTGAGAGAAAAGTTTCCATTGAGCCGAGGGTCTAAAATCAGCTGGAATTTTTTCATCTCTTGAGAGATGTGTGGTCTGACCCAATCCAATAGATTTTGCTAGTTTTTTGGCCTGTTGAGATCCAACGATCTCCGACCTGTTATAAGTTCATATAATAAGACTCCATAGCTCCATACATCACTTTTGTACGTGAGGCGTCCTGTTTGCATGTACTCAGCAATCTTAAGGAACTTGACAACCAAACAAACTTTGAGGGTGAGCTTAAGAACCTTTTGATGTGGTCAGAGTTGGTTTTATTTTTCCTAGAATTAAGACTAAAAAGTAGATAATTAAAGCTCAGAGCATTCTAAATAAGCTTTGGAGATATCACTGTGAATACATACCACACCCTCCAATTGAATCAGTTGTGTCATAAAGAAGAATTGCAGCGAACACTTTTATCATTTACCCAAGGGCGGTGGTGGAATGACGGTGTTCCATCACCCTAGAGCCATTGAGGAAGCCTCGTGGTGGTAGTGATGACTGATGCCGCTGATCTAAAACCTTAAGCCACTGCATTTTAATGGCTATTTTCAAGATTTGTATATAAAAAAATGGTGAACGAAGAACCAAATGAAAGCATAAAAAAAATATGTTGAATCATTTTACTAAAAAGATGAACTTCAAGATTGTAAGATAGATACTCATTGCGTTTTAATGGCTATTTTTAAAATAGATACAGAGAGATATGTTTTTTTTTTTTTTTTTTCCGCATTTCTGGGTTTTTATTCTTGATGTTTTTCATTTTGGAATTAAATTAATTGGAAATTCAAAAGAAATTCAAATGGATAAGAAGACAATGGTATATTAGTCATTTCACTGCATTTAACGAGAAAGCTAACGGAATTTGGCTCTCGGTGGCTTTTTTGCATTTATACGTAACGTTAGTGCATTTTTGCACGCCTTTATGACTCGGTTTCTTTTTTGCACTTTCGCGATACGTTAGTGACCATTTTTGTAGTTTACCCTTCTTAAAATTTATTTGCACACTCAGGCTATGTTTTGCGCAGAGCTTTTTGGAGCTTTTTAGGGCGATGAGCGGTTAACAATAAGCTTTTTGGTTTTTAGTGTTCGTTTGGCAAATAAGCAGTGAGCTTTGCTGTTTTTTAGGAAAGCTCATTTTTTCAATGCTTCTTTAAGAAGCTGTGAGCGGTGAGCAGTGAGCTGTGGCTACAGCTCACTACTACTTTTGCAAAACATAACCTCAATGTGCAAACAATTGAAGCAGAATATTAATATTGTACAAGTATTTAATACACATATAGAATGTCTTAATCAATCCTCAAAGTGTGCAAATCAATTCCCTTTCTTTATATATGTAACAATATCTTAAATCTTCATAAGAGCATCACAACGGGTTTTTTTTTGCTTGGTGTTACTCTACTCGTGGTTGGTGTGGCTCAATCTCAGCTCGTGCTCCAGACGTAGAGCAAACACAAAGCTATTATTATTATTATTATTTTATTTATTTATTTATTTATTTATTTTTTTGCAGTAACCATTACAAAATAAAATGATATAAAAAAATTATAAGATTAAAACATATTGAAGTAGGACACGGAGTATTATACTAACCAGTTCTTGTTAAATAGAGTAAGTTTTTTTTATTAAGTTCATGTGAAATTAACCATTTATGTCACTTGTCAAAAGTAATAAAATAAAAATAACAAAATGGGAAGTTCTAGGAGAGTACAAAGTCAGAAGGACAAAATTATTAGAAAATGATAAACAATATAGAAAGAAGAAAAGTATAAGAGGACCAGTTAAAAGAGGCCACGTCCACATAGGTGTAAATCAAGTCAAGAGTTAGACTCTGTCAAAGACGTAGACGAGTTAGAACGCCAAAATTCTGCCGGTGAATAGAAAAAAAATAGATTCCAATTCATCAGAGTGATAGGTCGGTCACCTTTTTAACAGGTTATCTTTGTTTTGTTTTTTTTAAGTACTTCGTAGTAGTGGTGAGAAAACGACCCGAACGTACCGGATAGATCGAGATCGGACTGGACTGGGCCAGACCAACCATATTCAATCTGATCCTTAATCTAGGCTTTTTGACTAATTCGGTCTCAGTCCCGGTTTTTACCTTAATTTGTTCTCGGTTTTTGACGGTCCGGTCCGATCCTAGACCGATGCTCACCCTTACTCCGTAGTATTATACTACAAAGTACAAAATAAACAACAATCTCATTCTTATATAAGATCTTTGCGAGATATAATTTTAATATAATCACGATCTTAAGATCTCGTTCGATGCAATTTTACTTTTCCTAAATCCAATTTACAAAACTAGCGAGTACAAATTTATGTATTAAGTTTTGTTGAATTTAAAAGCACGAGGCTAATTGTATTAAATACTTTTACTTTGATCGAAATTTTCATCATATATGATATACAAAAATATGTAGATTTGCATAATTTTACAATGTTTATTAAGAAAATGACATTATAGTCAAAGACTTACATCACGATTTTGCAAAAACTAAAACGATACTAGATAGGATCCTGATATCAAAAACCTTGCTCCATCCGTTCTATAATAAGTATCTACTTGCAAAATGCAACCAATTTTAAAAAGCCCGTTAACTACACTTTTCACTAATCAAATATTAGAGTTAATTACATAAATCGTCCTTGTGGTTTGCTGATTTTTACGGATCCTGTCCCTGTTTTTTTTTTTTTTTTTCTTTTTTTTTTTTTTTTTTTAGTAATGTGAGCATTTCATATGAAACGAAAATATTATTAAATTAATGTAAATGGAAACAAATAGTTCTATTAAAATCGAGAAACTGTCACATTATGTGGAAACAAATAGTTCTTACTATTAAAATTGAGAAGCTGTCACATATGTTGAGTGGTCATGCAACTTCCATTAAACTTCTTAGCTTTGATTTCACATTTGCTTAAGATTCCACATAAAGAGACAATAATCAATAATGTAGTACATGATAATAGTACAATAAGCTTGAGATTCCACATTTGCCTAAGATTCCACATAACACATAAATGTAATCGTGACTTTCAGAAACACGTCTCATCTTTTTTACTCTCGTAATCATCATTTACCCTTTCACTATCATCTTTTTCACACTCTCGTTATCATCATCACATAACGCACTTACACTTAGTTACACACACATAAGACATTTGATTTGAGTTGATGGTTGGCATCACCAATAGCACACAAAATTCGTCCTTCGTGCACGGTGCATACACTCTTTATGTGGTGCACACACCTCATGCGTGGTGAATAATATCGTCACGTGTAGTCTAGCATACTAAAAGAATGTTTACATGTAAACAAAGTTCATAGAGTTGATTGACTTAGTTTCTTTAGTTATAACGCCACTTGCGATTTTAAAAAGACTGGTTAAGTTTATATACTCCGTATTGTGTATAAAGGGTGGTGATACTTTACCGTTTTGATTAGGGAGGCTAAAATATTTCGGCTTAAATTTAACACTTCATATACAAAAGTATTCATATAGTTATATCAAAAGCAAAAACAATAAGTAATCACTAAAGCAAACAAGTTACAACTAAACACAAATTGACAAAATGTTATAAATAATCCGAAGAAAGTAGTTTGTTATGATTTTAACGTTCAAGCTTAACTAGCTAGCCTATGAGCTCGAGTTCGATTGACTTCTTTATTTACTTGAACTCTGAAGTCACTTATAAGCATAAACGGAATTTGAACTATTTTGTTGAGGGGGCCGAAACATACATGATCAACTTTTAAGAGGGCCAACCTACTAAAACAAAAGCTTAGCACTAACTTATTAAACAAAACACAATTATGTAAAAAAAAAAAAAAATTGGAGAGGGTCATGACCCTCCCTATCCTTCAAAAAAGTATGTCTATGTTTATAAGGATCGGTTAAGTTTTAGATAATGGTAACACCTTTTTTTCTTTTTCTTTTTACTGAAAACGGTAAAACAAATTATTGCCATTAAATCGTTCACGAAAAAATGACAGATGAATTAAACATATATGAATATACATGCTTTTAAAGGTTCACACTCGATGTTAGGTAACATTTATTTTAACATTTTGGTCGATTAATTCACGAGATTTGAACAGTCATCATACACAATCAAACTGGATAAAGTTCTTTCTTTTTAGAAGGTAGTTGTGAGTTGTGAGTTGTGACCACTTCGAAGTTATTTGCATCTACAAAGAAATTGAACCTGATGATATTAGTCACAAGTCTTTTACTATTAGAGAGCTAGGTACTGTGGCTTGGAATCTCGCCAGTCCGATGTGGCTTGCATTTTGGCGCCACCAGAGTCGAGCCAGGTTACCGGCCCCATGCGGCAGTGGTTGAGTGAGTTTTGTGGCATGCATGAGTTTGTGTTTGTGTCGTGTTTTATATTTTTTAATGTATTTTTAAAATGTGTTTGTGCTTTTGTCGTGTCCTTTTTTTTTGTGTTCTTTGTGTGTTGTGTTTTTTAGAGCACTAGGTGTCTTGCCTTTTAGACCCATGTTATTCCTTCCTTTGCCACGTTAATGGTCACGTTAAGGTATCGGGGAAGCAAGTTATTGCTGCGTTAACGCAGCACGTTACTACAATAACGTGATGTTAAGGCCGGCTTGTATAAAAAAATTACACTTTTGCCCCTTGCAAGATTTTCATTATATGTTTTCAAGAACCAAAAATTTCATAAGACCCCCTTGTGATTATAAATCAAAGTCTACCATAAATTTAAAATTCCAGTACACCACATTCAAACTTAGAATAACGATACGAAAATACAAATTATCCTACGATTGTCACGAAGGTATTATATTGACTTTTAATTGTCTATGAGATCTGACTTCTCCTCCCACACTTGCAACACTTGTTCCCTAACCATCTTCAAGGCGACCTGAATTTGCAGATCTGTTTCATCGTTTCTTAATAGAGTTTCTAGACCGATTGTGATTGCTGGATGGTCTTGAGGCAGCTCACGCAATCTTTGAATCTCTGGAGCACGCTCTTCCTTCTGCATCATAATTCTTGTTATCTCACATAGCAAATTTTTAACCAGCCTTAGCTCTTTTTCTTGTTCATTTCGTAATCGGGTAAGGATATTCCTTTGCACCATAAATGGATCGTTAGCCATAGTGTTTGTGTGAGAGTATGAAGTGTTGTTAAAGTTGTATTTATAGAGGAACTAGCCGTTAAAGGATATTGTAACGGAAACTATCCGTTACAAATTCTATTAATATTCAAACTAGCCGTTAGACGGTACAACATAAGGAAAATGATAAACACGATACAGAAATACAACCATAAACGATACGGAAATAGAAATACACAAAATACGAAAGTAAAAACACAACAGATACGGAAAGTACAAATATGGGCATTAATTCCTATATCTGTTCCATGTTGGGGTGTTTTGCAAGATCAACCACACGTGCAAGTATTTGAAGCCTTGCCTGTAACACCCTCATTTTTCACTGATCGCAGCGGATAAAGTGTTTGGGGTATTACTTCATAGAATCACAGATACAGTAATAGAAAACGACTCGAAAGAGACGTTTTGGAAATTTAGTTATCATTCATAATTATCAGAGTTTTAATTATAAAAGATATATTTTTATTTTTGATGAGGTCCTAAAAATCTAAGAGTTAGGTTGGTTGTGTTTGAATGATAACCATGAAAAGTCCTCCGAGTTCAGTACCTCCTTCTGCCTTGGATCGATAGAAGTAATATACCTAGAATACATGTTTAAAAAGTCAACACTAGGTGTTGAGTGAGAATCATAGCTTTAGGGGTTAGTGAATACAAGTTCTCTGGGTTCAGTTGTTACACACATCTGGGAAAATGCAAGTTTTGTGATAATTGTGATGCATGCACAATTATAAGGAGTTTAGCATGTTGCACTAAGCTCATGAATCACACCTTAACGATCCGGGTCATGTGGGCTGCAGACCCAACATGAGGGGATGGAAGGATAACTTGCCAAAGTTATACCTTGAGTAGATTCAAATATAGTACTTATTGGTACCACCGAGTGGGGTGTTAATACCAACGGGAGTTGTCAAACTCCAATAGATCTATCAACTATATTCGCGTTCGCGTGGGTAAAATATCCCAAACGATTAGATTCATGAATTTTGTTTATGTAGTGGTGGCAGTTAGTTTACTCGTGCAAACAACCAAAGAAAAAGACTTGTATTCGGTTTTAAGTAAATCATTTAGCATGTATCCCCCTCACAGGGTTTATAAAGCATTTAAAGTGAAAGTTTAAAAAGATGTGAGGCTACGAAAACTCACTTGGGTTTAGAGTAATCTAAGTGATGCAAATAGTGACTCAGAAACTAGACCGTCTTACTCACGTATCCTAGTGTGTTGTTGGTTTTGTATGTATGTCAAGCTTTAGTTATCATGTTTATGTTTTTCAAGTTATTGTTTTTAGGTTTATTAATGTTTTATATATAACATAACACCGTTCAGTCCATTATAATTCAGAAGTATGTTATCAACATAATACCGTTCGGGCCATCATAATTCAGAAGTTAATACTCCTCACACAAAGCTCCCTATTATTGAGTTATGTTGTTATTAGGGTTTAGTTATAATCATATCACCGTACGGGCCATCATATCTCAGAAGTATATGCAATAATCGTTCGAGGAGTCAGGGCACTTTAATTCGTAAACCCAACAAACTCGTCAAAACGAAATATCCACATAGTACTCCTCGCATGAAGCTCCCCAGTATTGTGTTATGCTTCTAACTTTATTTAGGTTTTATACTTATATGATATTTTCACTTTTTACCCTTATAGTATTTATATTTACGTTTTCTACCTTAAATTCATATTACTTATACTAATAACTATCTATACTTGACACAACTAGTCCCTAGACTTCTATATTTTATGTAACTAACCTAAGACTCTAAAGTTTTCTACATTTTACCATTTAGACCTTTAACTTTATAATATTTACATTTTTAGTCCTTTTTAGTTTATACTTATTTTAATATCTATCCTAGGGTTTTATTATTATGCAAAACTAGTCCTTACACTTATAACTTCTAGGAAAGGTCAAAAACAGTCAATAGACTTTATAATTTCAGGAATTTATGATATATACCCTGATGCATGTAAAGTTTTGCAAAACTAGTCCTAATATGCATGTAACTTATATTTTATCTAGCAACAAATTTTCTAGCTTATGTTTTACTTATTTTAGCTTATCTAGGTTATCTATAACTAGTGTATGACCTAAAGTAATGACTTATAGCATGCATGCAAGTATATGACTCGATATAGGGTTTTAAAATGTAATCTAACTAGTTCTAGCATTCAAGGCTTAGGCAAGGCATCCTATGGGTTCTAAGGCAACCTAAATCTATCCTAAGACTAAACTAAAGCCTAAATATACTAATATGTAATACTTACTTGGCTAGGGGAGGGTTTACGTGGGTTTTAGGGTTTTCTAGGGCTTGTATCGACTCAAACCACAACACAACTCGACCCAAGCTTAGCTACTCGACTTCTACTGCTTCTAAAGGCTTAGTACTACAGAAATTTGAGGTAGAGTGGAGAGGGAGAGGTATGGAGAAGAAATGAGGGTGTAGGAGGGTATTCATAGGCTCGGTAGGAGTAGCGAGTAAGAAATGGGGTGGTTAGGTGTCGAGCAGGGGGAGGGGTGAGCAAGCAAGGCTAGGGGTGATCGTGGAGGGTCTAAGGGTGATGAGGATAAGCTATGGCAGTAGCTAGGGGGTGGAGTAGGTTGGTTGTGGTGGTGGAGAGCCGTGGGAGGCGGTTTGGTGGTAGTAGCTTACAAGGAGGTGATGCACCTCCTTGCTTGGGTGCTTGGAGGTGCTTGTAAGCTGCTTAGGGTGTTTAGGGGTGGTTTAGGGTGATTAGGGGTGGATTGGTGGTGGTTTAGGGGAGGTTTAGTGGTGGATTAGACAAGTAGGTGATGCACCTACTTGTGTAGGTGCTTAGAGGTGTTAGGATGTGTGCTTGGGTATGACTACGGTGTTAGGGTGCTAGGTTGAGGTGCTTGAGGTGCTTATGTTTAGGTTTTACTTATTTTAGTTAAGTTTAGACCTAGTTCTACTTATTAAGTGTTTATGGTTTTACCTAAGGTTTAGTGCCTAAGTTAAGTTCCTAAGTGTGTCTAGTGACTAATCCTAAGTCCTAATGGGTTTATTCTAAGTGAGGGTAACTTATGGGAAAGGTTTGGGAGGGTTTGACATAATTTTGTAACCTAAATGACCTAAGTGTGTGTAGTGAGAGACTAGGGTTTATCCTATGGTTTAGTGCCTAGACTAGTGTCCTATGAGTGTCTAATAACTATTCCTAAGTTCTAAAAGGCGTATACTAAGTGGTAGTGACCTATGGGGAAGTTTTGGGATGGTTTAGACCTAATTCTAGTTAAATATGACCTAGTTATGGTTTAGGGCTTAGAGAGTTTGTTTCTAAGTTCTAAAGGGTTTATTCTATAGCCTAATAGTCCTAATATTCCTAAGGAAACTCATACTTAAGCCTTGGACACATTCATACTAGTTAAACTAAGCATATAGGTTCAAATAAGCACATAATCCTACTTAAGTTTTAGTTTAGTGTTTTATTAGGGTTTTAGTGTTTTAGATTGGTGAATTACTTATTATGGTGTTGTTATGATTTTATGCTTGACATACCTGGGGTTTATAGGATGTGAGTGTTTAGTTATTTGGCTTGTGTAGATACGTAAGCAGGTCTAGTGAGTCATGCAAGTAATAATTCATATAAAAAGCAAAAATTTACATGTGAAATACCTACTATAGGTATTTGTAATGGGAATTATAGTAATGGGTGTTTGTGGGTTGTTATATTGCCCACCATAGCGCTCTTTGTAAACGTCAATTGCATCGAGAAGACGACCATTGACCTCACGTGTAGGCTGTAAATTCAAATAAATATCATTGATTTTTTCACATTCACAGGTAAGTCTTGCCCACTTACCCGTTATCTGACTTTTGTTACGAACAGGACCGTCTGATTGTTCGTTGAACCTTGCTGTAACGTCATTCCAAAAAGCGGGTTCGCGAGGAAATTCGTGAACGACTAGCCATATGTCGGCAAGCAAACTTTCTTCTTCAATAGACTAACGATTAACCATTGTAAATTTTTTTATAAAGTGAAGTGTGTGCAAAATAGTATGATATGGTATGCTATATATCAATGTTGCAAAAATCGTGAATCGGTCCTGAGGCGGTCGAGGGCCGTGTAGCGATTTTTGGCCGATTAATCGCCGATTCCAAGGTCCAAGGCCGATTAATCGGCCGATTACCTTGTAATTTGCTCCAAGGTTAAAGGCCGTTCAGCTTGTAATCGCCGATTAATCGGCCTTGTAGGCCGATTTTTGCAACACTGCTATATATAGGGATAATATTTAAAATTTGAATTCAAATGGTAGGACGGGATAGTATTTAAAATTTGAATTCAAAAGAAGGGCGGGATAGTATTTAAAATTTAAATTCAAACGGAAGGGTGGGATAGTATTTAAAATTTGAATTCAAACGTAAGGGCGGGATAGTATTTACAATTTAAATTCAAATGTAAGAGCGGGATGGTATTTAAAACGTGTGTATAATGTAAGTTGTGTTTTATAAATGTTTATGTTATAATTTTTAAATGAAGTATTTGTTAAAGTTTTGGGTTGAAATTGAAAATAATTGAGGTTAAGGTGAGTTATAGGTGAGTTAAGGTAAGGGGTGTTTTTTGATGAGTTATTATGAAAAGATAAAAGCTGATGTGGCGCCGACGTAGCACTGAGTTATTGAATAACTCAGAGTCAAGACACCTAGTGCTCTTTGTGCGTATGTTGATTTGGTGTGTGGGCACGTTTGTGTGTGCAAAGCATATGAAGAAGATTCATTTTAATAGCTTGATTTGCATAACAACCACGAATTAATAAAACGTTACAGAAGTAAGTTATACTCCGTATTTAATTTCCAATAGTGAACGTTTAAATTTGAGGACAATAATTATATATAACGTTTTTTTCTTCCTAAGACACCATTTAGGTTTGAGGACGGTAATTACATATAACATTTTCTTCTTCCTAAGACACCATTAATCGCATGTAATGGGTTGTGTTATATCATCAAATGCCAATGGCGACGGTAATTTACGAAGTGAAAATGTTCTAGCTTTCCAAGTTTATGGCGATTGAATATACATATTTTCGTCGCGTCAAGTTTCTTGCTCTTATATTTTTGCTGAAAGTTTACTGACATGTTAAGTTTCCTTGTAGATAACCGAGCCAACATTGTTAGGAAACCGACGCCTTGGGGCTTTGATAATGGTCCGATATCTAAAACTCAGCTACAAGAGATGCATCGTGAGTTTTGGCATAAAGTTTTACGAGATGGTGGAAGACCAGGTACTTACTTTTCATGAACAATTTCTTATACCAAAAAGTTTCTATGAAACAAATTTGAGTACATAAAAAGTTCTTTGATAATTGTTAGATGTTTGGGAAGCCCTTAAAGCGGCCACCGAGGCTGATTTGCGCAATGCACAAAAAGTTATCGAAGAGAATAATATTAGACTTTGGAATCAAGACATGTCGATCTGCTATGACGAGGATGGTACAAGATATGAGTTACCTTTGTTCGTTTTGAGCGAGCCAACTAATATGGACTATCGTGTTCTTAATGTGAGAAAACAACGTCAAGAGGTTTATATTGTTTGATTATTATTATGTTTTCCAAATGGTAATAGTTGTACGTATTGAATAATAAAGTATAGAAAATCTATACCCAATTGTATTATGAATGTTTATATAGAAAAAACCCATGTCTTTTAACTAGAGTATTATATATATAGTGTTGGTTGGTGATTGATGATCATGTACATGCAATCAGGGACATACAAATCAGGGCCGGAACTTAACTATGATAAAAAAAATGACAAGGTGTATTTAAAATAAACCCAGCAGAATTAGGAACACAATTTTTAAAAACCATGTGCCTTTAATAAAAAATTGAGGTTTTTTTTAACAAGATTAACATTACGTCACAAAAATCCATAGGTGTCATGGGACCCCTTGAGACCCACCCGGTTACGATACTGAATACAGTTCATTAAAAAATTGCTAACCTAAGTCACAACGTATCATTTAAGTTATGAAAATTCAAGATTTATTAAAACCTTTATAATCTATTTCAAGCATAGTGAGTTTAATATATCATGCTTACGTGTCATGAAATGCTTCATGATCTTAAGTCTTAACCTCTTGATAGTTAAATGAATTTGAGTGATATGAGATAATTATAAAGCTTTACAAGTTTATGCATACTACAAAAGTTTATAAAACAAAATGTTTATAATTTAGTGGTATTATATCTCTTGACACAATTATAAAGCTTTAAGCTTTATCATTGTTGATGCTCTAACACTTTTTTTTTTAAGAAAAAGGAATGAAGGGAAATCAAATTTGATTTGTCTCTTTAAGTTTTTTTAAAAAAAAAAAAAAAAAAAATAATAAAATAAATAAATAAATAAATAAACGTGCTCATGACCAAATACCCTTTACAGCCCCAAATTATACGTACCGGAGATTTCTCCAAAACTCCATCATCTGCAATATTTTGGAATTTTCCAAATAAAAGTCAAGTTATGCAAATTGTTTATAATTTATACAAAATACTCTTATTCATTGCAAAAATTATACCATCTGCCAAAATTAATACCACGGATCTTGTGACTTCATTGTGGGCAAAGTTGTAAAAATCACTAGATGCTAGTCGGGTGGTCGTGTATCGCCAAGCGATTCATTAGTTAGGCGGGATAAATAAGAGATTAATCAGATTTGATTTTTATGTAAAAACTTATAATTCTTTTTAGATTATATGTATAAAATAAATGAAATACTTCAAATGCTTTAAGGTTCAAAGATAAAATGGTTAAATTAATTTTCACGAACCAATTTTCGAATTCTTGTTGTGTCATAAACATTAAGTGGAAATAAAAAAAGAGTTTATCTGCACATTTTGTGTTAAATCACATCTTGAGGTGCGTTTTAATGGGTTGTGTTGATTAATTTTATAAAAAACGCAACGTATATTGAAAAAAAAACCCTTAATTTTAATTTTTGACAAAAGTTGACCTGCATTTACCAATTTGGTCTATTTAACCGATTTTGTCTGATTTGACTGATTTTTATCCGATTAATTGGTATGTTGGTCGATTTTTTTATCAATCCGAATAATAAGGCCAACTTGGATAAAATTGGCCGGTTAGATATAAATTAAGGGCCTTAATTATTGCTTGGATGTTTTGTTTGTAGATAATCTAATAACTTTCAACTTCTTTCTTTCCATTTTCATTTTTACTATAGAACATGAAAAGAAAGATTAGGCACCCACCTTATCCTACCTTTTATTTTATTTTATTTTATTTTTATTTTTCTTTCTCTTTATTTACTTTTCCTTCTAAAAACAAATTTGACAAAAGAGTCGAAGAGTAAATAATGGCATAGTATCATAATGTAGAACCGGCGAAAGCCCCTTTTGGCGCATGTTATGACATATTGTAACCTCGCCCTGGTGCCAAACGAGCAATGTTATAACGCAAGTCATGCCATTGGCATGCGCCACATTGTGGGTTGGGAAATGATTAAGGGTGCGCTTGGTTCAAAATAGGGAATGAGAAAAGGAAAAACAAAGGAAATGCAAGTAAAAGAAAAGGGTAAGGAGAGCATTCCTCCCAATTTATTGTGTTAATGGCCCATTACCCACTATTGGGTAATGGGTCATTGCATTATACTATGTCAAGCAACTTTTTTCATTATCTTTCTCATTTCTCACCCTCATAACAATCTACCAAGCATGCCCTAAATGAGGTAGGAAAATGATTAGAAAGCTTAAATGCGTGACTAATTTTGTCCTTAAATGCATGTTGCACTGATTTATTGGTTTGTAAAGAATTGAATCACTTTATTGTCATTAACTAGATGATGTCACATAAGTTTAGATACTAATTAGTGATGCCAATGAGTTAAATAAAAGTATCAACCATGTTTTGTTCTGTCTGTCAAAAGCTTTAGAGAATATGAGTAGATCCGGCCCATTTATTTATAATTGTTGTTCAAGCCTAATAGGTTGGAAAATAAGCGCATTTAGCATTACGGGTGTTCACAAATCAGGTAATAAACACAAGAATCGAAAATTCAAAACGAATCAAAATTTTCAAAACCGAACCGAATTGAATCGAATTAATACGGTGGTGTTTGGTTTAAATATGGTTTTGGCAAAATGAGAACCAACCGAAAACCGAATTCATACAAATATATATTTATACAAACTAGACGAGTACCCGTGCATAGCAACGGGATTTTATAGCGGCAGATAGTTTATTGATAAAAAAAATTTCTAGGTTGTAAATGAAAAATAATAAAAGTTTGAAGATTTGGGAATTAAACATAATGTTTTGAAACCCGGTTCCACCCGGGTGGTTCAACCGGTTAAACCGTTCCGGTCGAAAAATTGGTCGATTTAAACCGGGTCAACTTGCTAGGTTGGGTTGAAAATGGGTCAAATTAAACCGGTTCAACCCGGCGAGTTTGAAGCGTCCCGGGTCAACCTGGTTTGTGATTTGTATTAATTGGTTATAAATGAAAAGTAATAAAAGTTTGAAGATTTGGGAATTAAAAATAATGTTTTGAAACCCGGTTCGACCCGGGTGGTTCAACCGGTTGAACCGTTCCGGTCGAAAATTTGGTCGATTTAAACCGGGTCAACATGCTAGGTTAGGTCGAAAACGGGTCAAATTAACCCGTCGGGTTTGAAGCGTCCCGGATCAACCCGGTTTGTGATTTGTATTAATTGTTTTAATTGGTTATAAATGAAAAATAATAAAAGTTTGAAGATTTGAGAATTAAAAATAATGTTTTGAAACCCGGTTTGACCCGGGTGGTTCAACCGGTTGAACCGTTCCGGTCGAAAATTTGGTCGAGTTAAACCGGGTCAACATGCTAGGTTAGGTCGAAAACGGGTCAAATTAAACCGGTTCAACCCGTCGGGTTTGAAGCGTCCCGGGTCAGCCCGGTTTGTGATTTGTATTAATTGTTTTAATTGGTTGTACACTATGAATAAATCATTGTACTTTTAAGTAATGAGGTATTTTAATAAGAGTGTTAAATGCATTTCAATATTTCCTTATATACGTTTTTCAACATTTCACTTTTCACTTTCTTGACTTTTTACATTCACCTTTTGATCATTTTTGTTTTATAGGTAGTATTGATAAATAAGTAAAAAAAAAAAAAAAAAAACACAAAAAAACTCAATATAACTCTTTCCTATTATAAATCTAATATTTTTTAAGCTTGAATTTTTTTTGTGCTAAAAATCTATATAATTCAATGAAATTTTTTTGGGTCAACCAGAAAATCGAACCGAATTCAAATTCGGTTTTCGGTTCGGTTCGCTTTTACCGAGAAAAAAATTTAACCAAACTAACTAAACCGATGAACTAACCAACGCCTTGGGGCTTTGATAATGGCCCGGTATCTAAAACTCAGCCACAAGAGAAGCGTAACGAGTTTTGGCATAATGTCGTACGAGCTGGTGGAAGACCAGGTACTAACTTTTCATGACCAATTTCTTATACCAAATTATATAAAATTAATATTGAGTACATAAAAAGCTCTTTGATTATTGTTAGATGTTTGGGAAGCCTTTAAAGCGGCCATCGAGTCTGATTTGTGAAATGCACACAAAATTATCGAAGACAATATTATTAGACTTTGGAATCAAGACATGTCGATCTGCTATGACGATGATGGTATGTTAACATCTTCAAAAATAAAAAATATGCATGTTTAATTGTTTCATGTATCTGTGTACATAATCTTGTATTGTATCAGTTGTTCACTTTTAGCGTGCCTACATGTGCAAGATACGACTTTCCCTTGTTCCTTTTGAGCGAGCCAAGTAATATAAACTATCGTCGTCTTAATGTGAGAAAACACTTCTTTTCAAGTAAAAAACTAAACATTCATAAGTAAATTTTAAACCAGGTCTGCAAAGCTGAAAAGTCTGGTAAACTTTATTTAAAGTTTGCATTTTATATAATGTCCATTTTTTGAAATTTTTCAACCACATTTTAACATGTTACATGGTTTCAAGTTTTCATTTAGTTGCAGACTTGCAGTGTGATTCATCAAGTCTTTCAAAGTGTGTTTAACGAGTAATTCATCAAAAAATATAAAAGCAAGTAATGTGTGATTCAAGTTAAAAAAAAAGTAATGTGTGATTCACTGATTTATCAAGAATGTCAAGGTATATCAATTCAGCAAGACTATCAAAGCGCGTCTAAGACATCAAGAATATCAAAAACTATCAAAACAATATGTCTAATCCATCAGCAAACGCAAACTATCGAAACATGTCTAATTCCATCCAGAAAACCTTATTTTACAACTTTTCCTCGTTATCTCAGTCTGTCAGCCAGTCCGTCACTCTTCAGGGATCAGATTCGTTGGCTCACTCAGCACATACAGAGGTAGCTCGTACATTGCACCTATATATAGTAAAAGTTAGCTAAAGGGAAGGACACGAGAGACCATGTTAAGGAACTTCGTACAAATTACAATGAGTTTCATGAAGAATTTAACTAAAGTAACTAACCTCTCTCATCATAGCATAGTGTCAAGTCTGGATTCTGAACAATGATACCAGCACTGCTAACTATTGCTTGCGCCAACTGTATTTCGGACTCAGCCGCTGCTTTTAGTGCATCCCAAATCTCTGTCAACCATTATAAAAACCATGTCTATCAAAAGTTCCTTTTATGAAAGCATATTAACACGAAAATACGCACAAACAATTTGTGAAACTAAGACTGCCGAGAAGCTGACCTGTATAAAAGGACTACAACATTTACAAAGGGGGTGTTTGGATATCCGTCTTGAAAATGATTATGTGATGTTAATTAAAAGACTAAGATTTGAACAAAAGGGGTGTTTGGATATTCATTTTGAAACTGATTATGTGCTGTTGAATAACTAAAATCATATGTAAGACTAAAACTTTAGTAAAAGGGGTGCTTAGATATTCGTCTTGAAAATGAATAAGTGACGTTGATAATTAAGATCAGATATTTAGTTAGCTCAAGTAAAAGACTAAAACCAGGACTTCCAAAATAAATGACGCTACTAACAAAATGTCATTGTATATATTTTACACAAGATTAAAAAACAGAAGTGACCTTGTTTGCCGCCATAATGTGGAGCGGTGTCCCAGAACTCCTCACGCAGTGCATTAAGCTGAACACGAGTTATTGCTTCAGTGTGACTCCATGGTTCTGGCTTTCTTATTCTGGTAGTTCGTGGTCCTGCAGCAACGCCCAAACTTATATAAAGTTTCAATGAAAGACAATGCTAATGGAATATCAAGCAGCATAAGCAAAATATGAAAACATAACAGCTAAATCTCCCTATTTAGAAGAATCAACATTTGACTTTTGGAAGTCAAACTATGTAGGTGTACTAATCGAAAAAACTTGCTTGAGTTAGAACTATGTCTCATAACTATACTAGATCATAGCGACTACATATAGGCATGTGTATAGTATATACATGATCTTGGGTCAACAATCAAAGCCTGATTAAAGGTGTGATGAAATTTTGTATCCATATAGCAATAAAATGACTAAACAACCATTCAAAAGTAACAAACCAATACTATCTTTTGGACGTAGACACATCTGATTATCGCTAAATAGGTAACCTTAGAACGGAATATCAACCAACCATCCAATAATCTTTTGGATCAATATCTGTTAGCGACAAGACTAGTTAATTACTGATATTCTTTATGAAACACAAGAATCATCAAGAAACCTCACTATAATATAACCAAATCATCAAATTATTCAACGAAACACCCTAGAAAGCGGCAGATAAACTAATAACATCCATTAATCATACAAAGAATTTAACATTAAAATCAATCACCACAATTAACCAATATCACTGTATCATTGATTCAACTTAGAGCACAGATCACGTTTCAGTTGATTCAACATTTCAACTTCACATTTAACACCTATTTAACCAAATCACTACATGTTTAGCATTCAACACCTTATTGTATCGAGAAATTTCGCCAAAATAATTTCCAAATCATTGTTCAAGAAATCCCAAGAAATGAAAGCAACCCATCATCATTCAAACAAAACATAATGACTTAATTAATAGACTTCGAGTCCTTTAATCTAATGTCTATTACATTCATGCAACAACTTCAAATGCCACAATCATGAATGCAAGATTTGATCACAAACCACATCAAGATTCAACTCAGAACACATTAACCACTTTAGAACTGATTCAACTCCAAGTTTAACACATAATTTTATCTTGAAATTTTGTCCAATATAATCATTATTCAAGAAACGCGAGAATTGAATACATATCATCGTAATTCAAACAACTGACAATAAAACCTCAAAGATCAAAGACGTCAAACAAAACCCTTTCTGCTAAACATCTAATCACTTAATTTTTAGCAACAGACTGAAATAACCACAATCACGCATGCAAGAACAGATTAAAATACGCATGTGACATGACCAACATCAAGATTCAACTTAAGAACACATAAACCACTTCAAAACTGATTCCAATTCAATTATCTTGAAATTTTGTCTATTATAATCATTATTCAAGAAACTTCGAAAAGTTAATACAAATCATCATAATTCAAAACAACTGACAATGCAATCTCAACGATTAAACTCATTTTTAGCAACGATTCAAATAACCACATTTATACATGCAAGAACTGATAAAAACACACAGAACCAACATCAAGATTGTTATCAAATTGTTTGAAAAAGATGAAAAACTTACTGTCCTCACTGGTTCTTGGTTTAACACATGCACACCCCATTGTAATAAAACTTTGCGTAAGATCGAGTTGATTACAGCGAATGCAGAGGAGTTTCTGCCTTGAATATTTGAGAACAAGAAAATGACGTAAACTTTTGAGTGATTGTAAAAGTGAATGGGGTGTGGGAGTGTGAGCTGCAGATATTTCTGTTTATATACAGAGTTTGTTTTGTAACTGAATTTTGATAGACAACCGCCAAAATTAGTTAAGTGTTCATGTGCTGTGTCGTGTTGTACAATTTGCTTTTAGTTTTGTACTTATGGTTAAAAGAAAAAAAAAAAAAACAATTAACTGTAAAAAAGGAGTTAGAATACTAAAACTGATTTGTTAACTTCACTTAAGTCATATAGTCATTTACCTTTTGGACTTTTTTTCAATGATTTTTTAGCAACATATCATATCAGTATATCAGATAACATATGAGCACGAATCATATCTCACACTAATCCGAAAAAGTCAATGTCCAAAGGTCAAAACTTAACTCTTCTGTATGAGCAAGTGATCAAACCGATTTGTAGCAGGATCAGTCCCAAACCATTCCGGTATACCAGCTATCTACTGGAGCTGGTTTTTCACCAAAACAATGTTTGTATTGATTAAAACATGGAAGGGAGCAATAGTTTTTGGAAGATTGGTCAACATATTCTTCCTTTGGATGATTTTTGAATCCTTTAATCAAAATGATGATTTCAATACTGTAGTGATGTATGATTAAGCTTGGTTTCATGTAGCAACAACTCCACTCGTCGTGTTATATCTCTCACAATTAATCGCATCCTTGATAATGATACTTTTAGGGTACTTGATAAATGATTATAAGTAAGACCATAAAATTATTCATAGCAAGTATCCAATCAAACAGTTACCAAAACTAGCTAACATGAAATGCCAACGAGGGTCTTGTAAAAGTGATTCCATTCTACTCATTGTTCATTATTCACCAACACGAAATGTCATACAGTGAATCAGTAACATCTGTACACTAGAAAACCGTATTCTACACACATTTGCACACCCCATTGTGAGTAAACTCTCTCGTTAGTTTCTGCTACAATTCTATCTGAATAGAAATAAAGAAATGGAAGATGTTTTTATGGCTCTCAACATCTTCTTTATTTGTTTGAGTAATTTTTATTAAGTTTTGTTTAACTCGTGTCTGTGTAAGTCGATCGGTTTAGCAACCTGTGTCGAATATGTTAGGGTAATGTTAATTCTCCCAAATTTTATTTATACTATTATATAAATCATTTAAGTTGCGGGGTTTATCAAAAGAGAAATGATAGGGCCACAAAAAAATTCTCACCAAAAGAATCAACAAACTGATGTGGCGGAGAGTGATTGGTTCAATGAGAGAGAAGGGAGAGAAACTAACCAATGACATGCGACCACATCAGTTTGTGAATTCTTTTTGTGAGAATTTGTTTGTGACTCTATCATTTCTCTTATCAAAAATTAAAATAAAGAGATGCAATTATAGAGCGACATGTGTCACTTCTCAATTAAAAAACCACTTTTATTTTTAAATTGGTATATCTTTTTATCTATTTATTTTTTATGTGAACTAATTTCACCATATTTTAAAATTTTCTTTAATATTGTATCCATTTTGATATATTATTATGAAATTTTAGTTTTTTACATTTTTATGGGTTTATTTATTTATTTATTTTTATTCAAATTTTTTACAACTTGATTCGTCAAAACTATATACTTTTGGATGAAGTGTTTGACAGGTAAGAGAGTGTGAGGGTCTTCGTACATGCGGGAATGATGATGTCAATATTATGTTGCGGGAAAGCTACGGGAAACCAAAACAAACATATACAACGAACACATATACATTCGGAAAGTTGTGAAACGAATTCACTAAGCGGATAAAGAATTGCGGGGAGAGTTGGGTTCAATTCATTCACTATATTTATAATTTACTAACTATATTTATCATCGCCGCTATGCGCGAGTATCCAACTACTAAAAATATATTAAATAAGCATTAATCAAGTTTTAAATTGCTACAATTACATACATTTTCTAATTAAGTGCACTCAAAATTTTCTTATAAACATGACCAAACATGTGCGCTGTAAACACATTTTAGCAAAACCCGTATGTAGCTATATTATGTTCGTTTGTAAATAAGATACTATTCGTTTATTTGTACACCAAATTTACAATAGTTATAAAAGTATATATGTGATTTAATTGAAAAAGTGTTAAATCCATCTAATAATGTCCACATGTCACACATAAACCAAAAAAATTACCACAATCCAAATAAACTTTCTAAACTTTTTTCGACATCAGACTTTTGCTTACGTGTTATTATCGGCTACCAGGTTATATTGGCTATTTTCTTTATTCTATGATTTTATTTGCTGATAAGGAAGCCAAGTAAAGTAAGCTATCATGTCACCTCGTTTTATGCCACATCACATTACCCACTGCATCCCCTTCGGCGACTTCATCTTCTCAAACGTCTCTGTTTTTTCGGTGAGAAAAAATTACTACCTACTAGTTGGCTACATGACCATTGAAAAGTCAACAACATCTATCTCGTCTCTTCCTATCTTGGTCATATCTCGAAACAAATCAGAACCCCAAATTCCTTCAATAACCGAACTACCAAAAACCATCATGTTGTGGTTAGAGAATTTTTGGGAAATGAACACCATCCACAATCCGGTGATTTCCGGTTGCGGGGAAACGAGAAAGAATTTTGGTAATGTCGAGCATCACCGACCAGCATCCCCGGTCGCCGCCAGTCAAACCCAAGAAAAACACAGTTAGTTCATCTTCTTCGATCTTTATAGCATATATAAAAACAAAATCTTAACTAATGATATGGTTTTTTTTAGTGCAAAGGTGAATTATATTACTTCCAAACTTATGTACAATCATAAGAATAACAACATTATTTGGACATTCCCCAAATCATTTGTACAAACAAACACTAATACATTTGATATCTGTTGCAACAGATATAACAGTAATACAATCATCAATTAGACTTATTCAATCTAAGTATACAATTTCTTCTACTCATCAATCTTCATAGAACTTCTCATATTGCAGCCTGAATTCACCTTATAATATGCACTTTTCACCATCCAGCTACATTTCCAATGTACCCACCATCAAAGATCACTCATCCAACATCCACAGTAATCAAAGATGGTTGAGTAACTGGCATCACTGGGTACCCATAACCCTTCCGGTCAAGAGCTCTTCCATGTAACCTACATTTCCATCTCTATGAATGGCCTCAGTTACTTGGAAACACATTCCTTAAGGGAAGCCAACCATTACCTCCTATGGTGGTGTATTGAGTGGACCAAGAAGGTTCATCTTGCACACCTCTCTATTCCATTCATTATACACCACCTGCCCAAGCCACTTACCCTTCACAGTAATCAACCCTACTTTATGGTACATTTCTCCAATTTAGACCTCCTTTTTTCACCATATACTCACTATTCCCTCCCAAGGCCAAACAATGAGAATATAGGTACTAGAAGGTACAGTCACATTAGAGAAACTCCAAGATACAAGGTGTTGAATCACTGTAGTGGCCTGCATATATTTGTGTTACTGAGAAAGGCTTATCCCAAACACTCCTTAGATAGGCAGTGTAATAACAGAGTTTACTAGAACCAAACAGATTCATCTTGAAAATACTAACCAATATGTTTATTCAATCTACTTCACTTCCCAGACTTCAAAGGCTTCTTGAACACTATTAGTTTTGAGCACCTTAAGGCTTGAAAGCTTGAGTCTTACATTATTTTCAATGACTGAGCAGAGTTCCTCCCATTTTCTTTTGTTATTTTGAAATAATCTTCCATTTCTTTCTTGCCACAGAAAATAGACACTGGCAGCATAACAAAGCTTCTGAATGATGTTCCAAATGCTTTTCACACTAGTTAATGCTATCAGCTCATTAAGTACATCCTTCCAGCTATTATCCAAACACTGAATTCTGCTTTTCCTTCTCATATGTTGCTGATGAGTGTGTAAATACTCATCATTTTTATCGTATCTGAACTGCCAAAACATCCAAAAACATCCAAATACGCATCAAAATACACAAATTATCCCAAAAGTGTGTTTTATATGTTTTAGATGCAAAATGTTTAAAAACAAATGAAAAACGAACAAAGTTTGCACAATTGGCAGTTTCAGTCCCCCAAGTTTCAAAATTTGGCAAAACTAGTCCCTGGAAGTTTAAAATGAAAGGAAAGTCAACCCAAGGCAAAGAAAAGTCAAAAATTATCAAAATAAGTCCTTGGGTGATAAAGTTTGAGAAAATTACACTTTTACCCCTCAAAATCCAAAATTGACACAAATGGTCCTTGGAATTTCAGAAAATGTCAGAATTGGTCCCTGGTGGGATAATTTTGAAAGAAAAAAAATCATTTTTATCCTTGGAAAGTCAAAATGTGTTAAAAATGGTCATTGGGTAAAATATTTGTGGAAATTACATGTTTGGTCCCTGAAGTTTGGCAACTTGTCAATTTTAGTCCCCGGGAATTTGAAAAAATGGAAAAATGCAATATTTGATCCTTGGAATATTTTAACTTGGCAAAAGTGGTCATTTGAATAAAGTTTGGGAAATGGCAGTTTTGGTCCCTTATGTTTCGGATAATTACAAAGTGGTTCTTGTGTTTAAATTTCAACCAACCAAACGGATCCCTTAAATTACCAACAGCCCACCCCTTTTGCTACTACTACCCAACAACCAAAACCAAAAACTAATCCAAGCCCACCCCTTCCACCTTATTACTCCAATCCACCCAGGCCCATGCACCCTTTAGCCCACCAAAACCCCTCCACCGTTTTAAATAATACCACCCCAGGCTTTGACCCGTTTGACCACTCCATCTCCCACCTCAGCCTACCCCCTACCCCTGCTACTACCATGCAACATAATCATCACAAACCCACTCTCACCCTCTGCAACACTCTTTCCCCCCCCCCCCCCCCCCCCTTGGCCTAACCAAACAACAACTAAGTTCCAAAAACCTCCCCTGCCAAATTACCAGGTCCCCAAGTGGTCAAATCCACCTTTCCCGCCAAAAGTGAAATGAGAGCAAAAGTGATCCAAGTGGCTATTTTATTGCTGGGAAATGCTCTGTGGGACCCACAAGAACTTTTGGAATGCTATAAGAGAAGAAAGGAGCAGAGGAGAAGAGATATTAGAGTAGCTTTAGTTTAAATAAAACATAGGTAGTGTAATTTCCATTTCCATTGTAATTGTAATCTTTCTAGTGTCTTATTAAGTTAATTCAGTCTATGTTAAACATTTTCAAGTAACCAATTTAAGTTTCTCAGTTGATTTCATCCTTGTGCAAGTTTTACTCAAAATTTCATTATTAGCTTGATATTATTGTTTATTGTCATTAAGGATTGAAATAGCTCATATAAGCCCTGACATAGCTTATTATAGTTATTTAAAACCTAAATTATCAGTTTCACTTAGAAAAAGAAAAATACTAAAAAATTCAAGAAAATCAACGAAAAATAAAAAATCATAAGAGAAGGAAGAAGAAAGCATGGATTGTTGCTGAATTTGGATGATATTGGTACTAGTGTCTTATGGGAGACAGTAGGGTTAGCAAGAGTACTTGGTTCTTTACTTGCTGTTCACAACTTCTTTGTAAGCTTATTTCTCATTTCTTGTAGGTTACTATAGCAGTGATAATTGTGCTTTATTATATGTGTTTTTCTGCTTATTTACTATAGTTAAGTTAATTTATGTTGATCAAACTCATGCTTGTTTAATATTTTTACATTGTTGCTCATAGTTTCATGTTTAACTGTATAATTAGCATTAGGGTGATTCTCAGTGTTTTGTTGCATTTGTTGGTATTTAGGTGTTCCAATCAGTTTATTATAGCACATTAGGTCATCAGTTTCATGGAGTAAGTTTGTCCAAACCATTGAAAATAAAAAATCAGTCACTCACAAAGGAGTGTTTGGGTCTGAGTGGTTCATTGCATACCAGGGTGGTTTACTTGTTGTTTATTGTTTCCTTTGGCTACTTGAGGTTGTAGTAGGACATGTCATTCATCAACTTTGTATGTCTAAGCTCCAAAAGTCAAGATGCTTGTTATCTCACCATTATCTGTTAACTGGTAGGTCTTAGGGTACGAAATCCCACCATATCAATTCATTAATAGGTGTTGTAGCTTAATTTAGTTACATTATAGCTTAATATACCAAGTTTAATCAGTAGATTAGAATTTATATTCAATAAAGTCAAAATATCCAAGTTTCATCATAAAGTCAAAGTTCTTAAGACAATCAGTTTTTCTCAACTTGGTGAGATTTTTCATGGTTTCATTTCTTAGAGTTAGCCTTTAAGCTTGTAGATTATTAACATTTGGTAGCTTAACTTGTTAATCTATATTTTTATTTAATTTTTAGATTTTATTACACTGCTTAAATTGTAGCTTGTTTCAGCTTGATTTGCAAAAAAGTCCCCTGCTGCACAGATAAGCAGCCCACCACCACCACTTGGTGGTGGTTTTCTGGCCACCATGGTGGTCCCACAACCTCAAACTTAGGTTCATTCAACCCTCCCCCTGGTGGACTTCCTATTTTGACCAGTGGTTTGACCTGTGGACCTGTGGACCCCACCTGGATTGGCTCCCAAACTCTGTCCCAGTTCTGAGTGCATACAAGTTTTGCAATGTGCTTAATTCAGCTTATTTGCTTATTATGGGGACTCCTTGAGCTTTTTCTTGTTTAGAAATGTTCATTGAACTTATTTAGATCTGTTTTAACCAGAGTGGGTCCCACACAAGCTCATTTGAGCTCATTTCACCATTTGGTCAACAAAAGTCAACTGTGGAGCCAAAAAGCTTCCACAGTGCTTATTTTTAAGTTCTAAAAAGTTTGTTTTTGTAAAAGTCTTTCATTTTTAGTTGTAAATCAAGTTTCCAAAAAGAAAATCCAGAAAATCAAATGTAATTTTAAGTGATAGTTTCTATTTAATTTTATATAAATTCTATTTTTCATTTTTAGATTTTAATTAAGTACTTGTCATTTTTATATTTTTATTAATTTCCTCTTATATTAAAGTATTTATAATAATTTTCTCAGATTTTTATTTTCTCATTTAGTATTTATTAGAATTAATTTTAGTTTCATTAATTATTAATCAATAATTAGTTTAAAATAGCATAATTAGTTTTTATTAAGTAAAACCTAGTTTTTATATTTTTTTATAGCTTTTATATAATATAAAATAATTTTAGAAATTTTATTAGAATTTTTACTGTTCATTTGTTATTTTTCTTAATTTAAAATAGTTTAATTAGGTAATTAGTAATTAATTAATTAAAAAACCACAAAAAGACAAAAATACTTATTTTTAATTTTAAAATTAGTTTTTAGTTATTTCATAATTTTAGAAATTTTATTTTCACCTTTTTAGTATTTAATTAATATTGTATTATATTTAAGTTGTTTAAATATTAATAATTAGTAATAAAATTAATTAATATTAAATAATTAATTAGTGTAAAATTTATTTTAATTTTCTAAAAATTTTCTTTTACTTTTTAAGTTTGTAAAAAAGTCATTTTCACCCCCTGGGTGTTTTCAGATTTTCGTTTTCACTTTTTATTTTGTACGTCTACGTTTTATTTAAATGTAACGTACGCGTTTTAAGTTTTAAAACGTTTCTGTTTTTTTCTTAGCTTCCAGCCTTGTTCATAAAGTGTATTTAAGCTATTATCTTTCATATTCCAGTAGTGTAATCATCACAACTCACTTAAAACCCATTCCTGTCCAATTTCACCCGATCACAAACCCGTTTTATTACCATCCATACCTCGTCGGGACATAACGACCCGGGGAAACCCTATACTTCCACGGAGATTGATTCTAAGCTGTTTGACTATTATAGTTGACCATTCACAAGTGGTTGACCAATAATCGTCTGACGGTTTAGCACCAATCAAATTTTGGCGCCGTTGCCGGGGAGGTTGTGCGCGTTTTCTAAACGGTTTTGCGTATTGGTGAACCTGGATATACATCCATTGTATATTTACCATCCTTGTGTATATTTTCATAAAAACTGTTCCTGAAAACTTTGTAAAATTAGTTTTCAACGAACACAAAAACACAAAAAGATTTTCTTTCTGATAAAATGTTTTCCAAAAACACCAAAAATATCCATCTTTACCCTCCTACCTTTTTGATTCTTCATCCCTTTACCCTCTATCCTTTTGATTCTCACTTCTTACACTTGTCCCGTAATTGATTCTAATGGCATCTCTCGATGACAATTTCTTTGAACAAAGGGCCTATGAGAGCAACATTGAAAAACTTATGGCCTTGTCAAAGATATCGAGATGTCGTAGCGATTATGATGGACCTTCGATTCCTATTCCCTCTCCGGTGAGGGAAATGAATCAAGAAACCGAGGTGACAAAGGACCATATACTTCCCTCTGACGAAGGAAGTGCTAAATACGTCCAACCTACGGTTATCCAAAAACCTAAGCTCACAAATGCTCCTAAACCTTCAAGAATCAATCCTGATCTTTCACGATATAAGGTTATAAGGTCATCAAGCAAACGTATAGAGCTTAGGGCAGTGACTGAAAAGAATGACTTGCCCAATCTTCACGTTTATCAAGAACCAAAACCCGAGACCATAACGGAAGTGGTGGAAATTGCTAGCTCTAAGAGCACACCACTTGTCCCATCTCCGGATTTTATCCCTTGTGTTGGTTGTGGTGAACCACTTTTTGGTTTACCATGTCGTTGGTGTACATGTGTACAATGTGGTAATGATATTCGAGACGGGAGTTGTTTGTTTTATGGTTCGAGGAATTCATTTGTTTATGATCCTAATCAGAACTCATTCAACGACTCCCCAAATTTTTCCAATTACCCAACACATTCATACGAGCAAGAATCATATTATCCAAACCACAATGATTGTTCGTATCAAAATACACCAAACATTTCTTGTGAGTATTGTGGAGGTCCTCACCAAGGTTTTGATTGTTATAATAGTCAAAATGTTGGTTACGACCAATATCCATACAACTCACAGAACCAGACTCAACAGTTTAACTGTTGTGAGTACTGTGGTGGCCCACGCTACAGTTCTGATTGTCAATCGGGCAACACGCTTGTCTATGAGCAGTTTCCTGATAACAATTATGACTCTAGCACATACGACTCACAGCCACATCAGTTTTACTGTTGTGATTACTGTGGAGGTCCACACTTTAGTTCGGATTGTCAAACAAGGAATCCATTTCCTTGTAACAATTACGACTATTCGTTTTCAGACCAACCTCCACAACACCAAATGATCCAAACAACTCCTCCTAATACTGAGCCAGACCGTTTACTAGAGGCTCGTGAAATTTTGCAAAAACTTAAGGAGGAGTTTGCCACTACATCATTTCAAGAATCTCGTGAAAAATCAATGGCAGAATTACTTGCTAAAGAACGAGATGCTAGAAACGAATTGAGCATGGAAGAATTACTTGCTAAGCAAAGAGCGGCTAAAATACGTGCCAATCTTCGCTATGCTGCTCTTTATGATGACGATGATGACAGTGATGATGATGAAGATAACATTGTTATTCAAAACGATTCATCAGATTAGTCTGTTGTGATTCCTTCCATGGAGAATCAGGAAGAAAATAATGTGACGAAGTCACTAGCCGTTGATCAAATGGAACTTGAAAATTCCATCACTGCTAGTATTTCTAAGCTCCCTCAGTCTGTTGATATCACACCTGAAGTTCACACTCACTCTCCAAATATGGGGGATGAGTGTCTTAGCACTGTTCCTCAAAAGGAATCGGACGAATTCATAAAGTCTAGTGTTGAGAACCTTATCCCAATCCCAGGAGAGTCACAGGGGACTTTTGATCATATGTGTGATTTACCTTCTGCCCTTGAAAATCCAAAAGATCATTTTGAGACTTTCTCCGACTTTAATGATGATTGTACATCTTATGGAGAAGTTGAGTATGATGATCTACTTGACCTTGAGGCCGATGTGGGAGAAACTGAAAATCTTTTAAACTCTAATCCCAACATCGAGCTTAGTACTTCACATGCTGATGAAAATTCTTTATCTTCTAGAGACATCAGTCATGTGGAAGAATTACCTTCTGAGCTAGTTAGCTTAGAAGAAGAGAATGATGAGATTGACACTGAAATCAAAGATGAAGCACTTCGTGCTACATTAGTGAAAGTCAATCTCATCATTTCTAAAATCGAGGCTTTCAAAGAGAAACCTATTTCATCTCCTATCCCCATTAAGGATAGTGACATTTTCTCCGATGATCCTATTCCGGAGTTTGAAGCCTTTACTTTTGATCATATGGGAGAGAAGATTAGTGGCAGTACCACTTCTCATCCTCAAATTTCTCTCCCCGAATATGACTCATTCACCTTTGAGGAGTTCTCCGGTGAAATCACTCATATCATGACTCCTCCGGAGTATGATGACCCTAGGGGAGATGCTCTCAATCATGAGAATTTGCAAATTCCCACCCACCCTCCCGGGATGTTTACGAGCTTACCCTATGAAATCCAAAATCAGGCTAATGAGCCTGCCTTCGAGGAAGAAGATCTTATCATGATTTTCATCATGGTGTTCTTCCTTTTCTTCACCTACAGGGTGACTTCTCCTGTTCTTCACTCCTTCGGGAATGAAGATACCATCTTTGATCCCGGCATTTTCATTTACTATTATCTTGAGCCGGGATTATGTCTCATCGGTGTGGAACTTTCACGTGCTTCAAATGTTTATCCAAACATCTTGAATGAAAGTCCGATGGAGATTATTTCTTCCACATCATGCTTCCCCAAGGATAAATGAATGCGGGGTCGAGTCAAGCTAGCGACTCGGTAAACAAAAACAGTAGCATGCTTATAGGGTTTTCACCCTAAGTATGGGGGAGTCCCCCATGCTATGATTACAAAAGTGAAAATACAAAATTGTGTTTCCACATTTAGCTTGTAATGTTCTCCTTTTACGTTCAAAGAGTCGGCATAATAGCCGGGACTTTGAATATTGAGGACAATATTCATGCTTAGTGTGGGGGGTATTCGCTATTCTAGCGAATTTTATCACATTTTACTATCTTATACCCCCGTTTTTGACCAAAATTTTTCAAAAATTTTTCACTAAAGTTCAAAATTTTTTTGTGGTAATCAGTCCGCCTTGTCTAAACGAAAAAAGGGATTGGCTAGTCCAGGAGCAAACGGCTCTTGGTAAAGACATCTCAAATCCGTTTATGGCTTGTAATTTGCCCAAAATTGTATGGTTCCTCAACTCCCCAAAAACAAATGAGTTGGCTAGCCCGCAAGATTATGGCTTGTGGTAAAGGCCGTGGAAAAAGCATAATTGGTAATCAGCTCACCAAGATGTTGACTATTCCATCAAGAGCTGGCTAGTCCAGAAGCAAACGGCTTTTGGTAAAGACTAATCAAATCCGTTGACAGCTGGTGGTTTGCTCAAAATCACACGGTTATCAGGTGTGCCACAGTTCTTACACCTGGCTACTCCAGAAGTGATGGCTTTTGGTAAAGAGTTTAAAATCCATTAAGTTTTTCTCAAAAGATTGCTAGGGACTAGCAATAGTTTAGTGTGGGGGATTGATGAGTGTGTAAATACTCATCATTTTTATCGTATCTGAACTGCCAAAACATCCAAAAACACCCAAATACGCATCAAAATACACAAATTATCCCAAAAGTGTGTTTTATATGTTTTAGATGTAAAATATTTAAAAACAAATGAAAAACGAACAAAGTTTGCACAATTGGCAGTTTCAGTCCCCCAAGTTTCAAAATTTGGCAAAACTAGTCCCTGGAAGTTTAAAATGAAAGGAAAGTCAACCCAAGGCAAAGAAAAGTCAAAAATTATCAAAATAAGTCCTTGGGTGATAAAGTTTAAGAAAATTACACGTTTACCCCTCAAAATCCAAAATTGACACAAATGGTCCCTGAAATTTCAGAAAATGTCAGAATTGGTCCCTGGTGGGATAATTTTGAAAGAAAAAAATCATTTTTATCCTTGGAAAGTCAAAATGTGTTAAAAATGGTCCTTGGGTAAAATATTTGTGGAAATTACATGTTTGGTCCCCGAAGTTTGGCAACTTGTCAATTTTAGTCCCCGGGAATTTGAAAAAATGGAAAAATGCAATATTTGATCCTTGGAATATTTTAACTTGGAAAAAGTGGTCATTTGAATAAAGTTTGGGAAATGGCAGTTTTGGTCCCTTATGTTTCGGATAATTACAAAGTGGTCCTTGTGTTTAAATTTCAACCAACCAAACGGATCCCTTAAATTACCAACAGCCCACCCCTTTTGCTACTACTACCCAACAACCAAAACCAAAAACTAATCCAAGCCCACCCCTTCCACCTTATTACTCCAATCCACCCAGGCCCATGCACCCTTTAGCCTACCAAAACCCCTCCACCGTTTTAAATAATACCACCCCAGGCTTTGACCCGTTTGACCACTCCATCTCCCACCTCAGCCTACCCCCTACCCCTGCTACTACCCTGCAACATAATCATCACAAACCCACTCTCACCCTCTGCAACACTCTTTCCCCCCCCCCCCTTGGCCTAACCAAACAACAACTAAGTTCCAAAAACCTCCCCTGCCAAATTACCAGGTCCCCAAGTGGTCAAATCCACCTTTCCCGCCAAAAGTGAAATGAGAGCAAAAATGATCCAAGTGGCTATTTTATTGCTGGGAAATGCTCTGTGGGACCCACAAGAACTTTTGGAATGCTATAAGAGAAGAAAGGAGCAGAGGAGAAGAGATATTAGAGTAGCTTTAGTTTAAATAAAACGTAGGTAGTGTAATTTCCATTTCCATTGTAATTGTAATCTTTCTAGTGTCTTATTAAGTTAATTCAGTCTATGTTAAACATTTTCAAGTAACCAATTTAAGTTTCTCAGTTGATTTCATCCTTGTGCAAGTTTTACTCAAAATTTCATTATTAGCTTGATATTATTGTTTATTGTCATTAAGGATTGAAATAGCTCATATAAGCCCTGACATAGCTTATTATAGTTATTTAAAACCTAAATTATCAGTTTCACTTAGAAAAAGAAAAATACTAAAAAATTCAAGAAAATCAATGAAAAATAAAAAATCATAAGAGAAGGAAGAAGAAAGCATGGATTGTTGCTGAATTTGGATGATATTGGTACTAGTGTCTTATGGGAGACAGTAGGGTTAGCAAGAGTACTTGGTTCTTTACTTGCTGTTCACAACTTCTTTGTAAGCTTATTTCTCATTTCTTGTAGGTTACTATAGCAGTGATAATTGTGCTTTATTATATGTGTTTTTCTGCTTATTTACTATAGTTAAGTTAATTTATGTTGATCAAACTCATGCTTGTTTAATATTTTTACATTGTTGCTCATAGTTTCATGTTTAACTATATAATTAGCATTAGGGTGATTCTCAGTGTTTTGTTGCATTTGTTGGTATTTAGGTGTTCCAATCAGTTTATTATAGCACATTAGGTCATCAGTTTCATGGAGTAAGTTTGTCCAAACCATTGAAAATAAAAAATCAGTCACTCACAAAGGAGTGTTTGGGTCTGAGTGGTTCATTGCATACCAGGGTGGTTTACTTGTTGTTTATTGTTTCCTTTGGCTACTTGAGGTTGTAGTAGGACATGTCATTCATCAACTTTGTATGTCTAAGCTCCAAAAGTCAAGATGCTTGTTATCTCACCATTATCTGTTAACTGGTAGGTCTTAGGGTACGAAATCCCACCATATCAATTCATTAATAGGTGTTGTAGCTTAATTTAGTTACATTATAGCTTAATATACCAAGTTTAATCAGTAGATTAGAATTTATATTCAATAAAGTCAAAATATCCAAGTTTCATCATAAAGTCAAAGTTCTTAAGACAGTCAGTTTTTCTCAACTTGGTGAGATTTTTCATGGTTTCATTTCTTAGAGTTAGCCTTTAAGCTTGTAGATTATTAACATTTGGTAGCTTAACTTGTTAATCTATATTTTTATTTAATTTTTAGATTTTATTACACTGCTTAAATTGTAGCTTGTTTCAGCTTGATTTGCAAAAAAGTCCCCTGCTGCACAGATAAGCAGCCCACCACAACCACTTGGTGGTGGTTTTCTGGCCACCATGGTGGTCCCACAACCTCAAACTTAGGTTCATTCAACCCTCCCCCTGGTGGACTTCCTATTTTGACCAGTGGTTTGACCTGTGGACCTGTGGACCCCACCTGGATTGGCTCCCAAACTCTGTCCCAGTTCTGAGTGCATACAAGTTTTGCAATGTGCTTAATTCAGCTTATTTGCTTATTATGGGGACTCCTTGAGCTTTTTCTTGTTTAGAAATGTTCATTGAACTTATTTAGATCTGTTTTAACCAGAGTGGGTCCCACACAAGCTCATTTGAGCTCATTTCACCATTTGGTCAACAAAAGTCAACTGTGGAGCCAAAAAGCTTCCACAGTGCTTATTTTTAAGTTCTAAAAAGTTTGTTTTTGTAAAAGTCTTTCATTTTTAGTTGTAAATCAAGTTTCCAAAAAGAAAATCCAGAAAATCAAATGTAATTTTAAGTGATAGTTTCTATTTAATTTTATTTAAATTCTATTTTTCATTTTTAGATTTTAATTAAGTACTTGTCATTTTTATATTTTTATTAATTTCCTCTTATATTAAAGTATTTATAATAATTTTCTCAGATTTTTATTTTCTCATTTAGTATTTATTAGAATTAATTTTAGTTTTATTAATTATTAATCAATAATTAGTTTAAAATAGCATAATTAGTTTTTATTAAGTAAAACCTAGTTTTTATATTTTTTTATAGCTTTTATATAATATAAAATAATTTTAGAAATTTTATTAGAATTTTTACTGTTCATTTGTTATTTTTCTTAATTTAAAATAGTTTAATTAGGTAATTAGTAATTAATTAATTAGAAAACCACAAAAAGACAAAAATACTTATCTTCCAGCCTTGTTCATAAAGTGTATTTAAGCTATTATCTTTCATATTCCAGTAGTGTAATCATCACAACTCACTTAAAACCCATTCCTGTCCAATTTCACCCGATCACAAACCCGTTTTATTACCATCCACACCTCGTCGGGACATAACGACCCGGGGAAACCCTATACTTCCACGGAGATTGATTCTAAGCTGTTTGACTATTATAGTTGACCATTCACAAGTGGTTGACCAATAATCGTCTGACGGTTTAGCACCAATCAGTTGCCATACCAAACTAGAGTAACTGCATGTGAAGAAAAGATGATCATGATTATCATGCTCATTGTTGCAGAGAGAACACTTCATACTCATATTAGGATACCATTTCAAAATTATGTCTTGAGTAGGTAGTCTTTCATGCATCAAGAGCCAAAGAATAAAAGCTTGTTTAGGGATTAGGTTAGAAAACCAAACAACATTACACCAGGGAACTTCCTCACCTTGAAACCTCAGATCCTTCCAGGCTTTGTTTATACTAAACTTTACCAGTGACTTCTTTTTATGCAACCATTTCACCTCATCTTTTTTACTAGGATGTAGAACAATGTGAGAGGCTTCAATAAGCACAGGGTATTGGTCATACCAATCCACAGGAAATTGCAGGTGACCATTAGAGTACAATTTATTAACAATATCATCATTAAGGAAACCGGCATTATAAATCTGTCTTCTTGTAACAAACTTGTCAATGGGGCCTCCTTCACACCAAGTATCATGCCACACATTAGTTTCCTGACCATTACCCAAACAGTGCTTGATAAATGGTCTAACTATATCTCTGAGGCTTAACAGCTTATTCCATCCCCAACTAGCCATATTATCATTATCAATTTCCCAAATACTTCTTCCTTTTAGTCTGTAAATGTTGACCCACTTTACCCACAATGAATCTTTCTTGCTTGCAACATTCCATAAGTGCTTGATCATCAGAACATTATTCCACGTCTCAAGAGGTTTGAAACCCAATCCTCCCTGTTCTTTAGGTTTGCAAATACTTTTCCAAGATATCTTTGCTTTTCCTCTGACTTTTTCACCTTGACTCCATAAGAAATCTTTAAGTAACCTGTCAATATCATTGGTGACTGTTTTGGGAAGAAAGAAAACATTGGCCCAATAGTTTTGCATAGCAGCTAAAATGGAAGCTATTAACTGCATTCTTCCAGCATAAGACAAAAACTTGTTTTTCCAATCATTAATCCTGCTCTTGACCCTTTCCACAAGGTTTTTGCAATTAGTAACACTTTAGTCTTTTGGTAACAAGTGGCACTCCCAAGTATTTAACAGGCAATCTACCTATAGTGAAAGGAATGATCTTCAAGATGCTCCTTTTTACTTCTTCACTAATGTTGCTACAAAACAATGTGCTCTTATTCATGTTTGGGTGTAACCCTGAACATTCACTGAATTCCTTCAATGCTTGTTTGATTAACATTATAGAATTTGAATCACCATTACTAAGAATCATGAGATCATCAGCAAAGCACAAGCTAGTTATTTTCAAAACTTCACAACCTTGATGATATTTGAACACACCAGACTGTCTTATCTTCCTTTGCAGCATCAGTGTTAAGACTTCCATGACAATAGTAAACAAATAAGATGAAATGGGGTCCCCCTGTCTTAAGCCTCTCCCACCTTTAAAGAATCCATGGCTTTCACCATTTATACAAATAAAGAATGAAGCAGTCTTGATGCATATCATAATCCAGTTAATGAATCTTCTTGGGAATCCAAAACCAACCAGAACTTCTTCTAAAAAAGACCAACTCACAGTATCATATGCCTTCATTATCTCAATCTTGAGAGCACATCTCTCTTTACCATTCTTGCTTCCATAACCTTTTAGGAGTTCTTGAGTGATAAGGATATTGTCGGTTATACTTCTACCAGGTATGAATGCACTTTGGTTTTGGCTAATGATCCTACATAATACTTGTTTGAGTCTATTGGTAAGAATTTTGCTTATCAGTTTATAGATCACATTGCAACATGCAATTGGTCTATAATCTGACACCTTTAAAGGATCTTTGACTTTAGGAACGAGTGATATGATTGAAGCATTAATCTCTCCCAATATTTTCCCTGAACTAAAGAATTCTTGAACTGCATCACAAACGTCTTTTCCCACTATTGACCAAGCAACTTTGAAAAATTTTGCTGTATATCCATCTGGACCAGGAGCCTTGCAATCATCAATACCGTTAAGAGCTTCTTTTATCTCATCAACACCGACCTCAGAGCACATAATTTCTGCTTCAGTATGGGTAACTTGAGTGCTAAATAGTTCACCAACATTATCAATAACTCTGGTGTTTGTACTAATCCCAAGAAATTTTTCAAAATGTTTAACAAATTGCAAAGGAACATCCTTACCTTTATACCTCTTCCCTTATTCATCATACACAATGTTGATATGATTCCTATGTTTTTTGCCTTTAATAACCTGATGGATGTAAGCAGTATTTTTGTCACCTTCATTTAACCATTTGACATTAGCTAGTTGAGCTAATAACTTTTCTTCATCCAGAACTGCATCATTATACTCTTTTAGAACATCCACAGATTCCTTCCTCAGTTCAGCATTATGAACATCCTTATCCAATCTAGTTTGTATCAGCTTTACCTTTTCTCTCAGCTCTTTAACTTTTTCAAACAAATTCCCATTTTTTGTTAGGAATACAAATATTCCTGTAAAAGTCTCGGTCACCTAATGATTGTAATAGCATTAAGGTAGCTCATAGTTAGTTAGTTTATTAGTTAATTAGTATTAGATTAAGTAACACCGTGGAAGAAGGAACGGGTCTTTACCCACTGTATGCCTGATCCACAGCCCGGGAGTGGGCGTAATATTGTAACTATAAATACCCCTCTCCACATGTGGAGAGGGTTGGACCTTCATTCATTTTTAATCTAATCTTTTCTTTTTCTTTCAAGGTTCCTCTCTTTCTCTCCTTTCCTCCCTCCTCCTCATTTCTACGCCACACTCATTACCACTTGATCATGTTTCCAACATAGTTAGTATTCTACAATTGGTATCAAGAGCCAAGGTTTCATCTTAGGGCCTTGTAGAATCGAATTTGATGATGTGTTGAGTGGTTTTGTGAGTTTGGTGCCACTTTCTTGGAAAACATCTTGGTTTTATCCCTCTAGTGTTGTTATACATGTTTGTGATGTCCTTTTATGTTCATTAGTGTTTGTAGAACATTGTAGTGTGGAGAGTGTTACAATATCATCAAGCTATTTGAAGTTTGGAATTGATTTTAGGCGTTTTTCTTGGTTGCGGTTAAGTCCACTGTTTCATTGCTTGGTTGCGGTTAAGTCCTGCGAGCTGCGGTTAACTTTTTGCGTTTACTATTTCGGGAATACAAACAAAATGCAACGATAGTGACACTTTTGGACCATTATCACTGCGATTAGTTGTCTGCCTGCGTTTAAGTTTTCTGCGGTTAATCAGTTGCGGTTAACTGTTTCTGCGGTTGGTTATTTTCTGCGGTTAGTTATAATCTGCGGTTAGTGTCTTGCGGTTAGTAATTTTTTTTGGCCTGCGGTTCGCTTAGGTTGCGGTTAGTTCATACTGCGACTGGATTTTGTTGCGGTTTGGTATAACTTGCGGTTAGTGCTCTGCGGTTAGTATATTTGGCCTGCGGTTTGCTCTGGTTGCGGTTAGCTCATACTGCGGTTGGATTGTGTTCTGCGGTTGGATTTTATTGTGGTTAAGTTGTGGTTAACTTATTTGTGATGTCGACTTCTTCCGATGACATTCAAGCTGCGGGGTCTGACACCCGACCTCCGATGTTGGACAGAACTGACTATGAATCATGGGCTCAAAGGATACGGCTGTACTGTCTAGGTAAAGATAATGGGGTTAACATTCTGAAGTCCATCGATGAGGGACCCTTTCAAGTGGGTACTACTAGAGACACGATTTCAGAAGCAACTGATCAACTACCGGCCGTGTTTGGTCCTGATAGACCTCGCACTTACAATGAGCTGTCTGAAGATGAAAAGAAACGCTATGATGCAGACATCAGAGCATCTAATATCATCATTCAAGGCCTTCCCAAAGATGTCTACAAACTGATCAACTTCAACACTGAAGCAAAGGCGGTCTGGGATAATGTCAAAATGCTTCTTGCAGGGTCTGAGTTAACTAAAGAAGATCGTGAGTCACAACTATACGATGAATTTGAGCATTTCAAAATGAATCCAGGTGAAAGCATCACTGACTATTACGTCAGATTTCACAAGCTGGTCAATGACATGAGAGCTATCAAGATGACAATGCCCAACATACAGCTCAATTCCAAATTCGTGAACAACATGGCACCAGAATGGGATAGGTTTGTCACGGCTGTTAAGCTCAACAAGGGTCTCAGGCATACCAATCATGAACAGCTGTATGCGTATCTCCAGCAACATGAGAAACATGGAGCTTACGATCGGCTAATGCGAGAAAAGCTCAATCCGTCTGCAACAAATGAATCTCTTGCTTTTGTCTCCAATGTTCAACAACCTAATCAAACCTCTAAAGATCAAGTTCAACCATCACAATCATCCTCCAGGTCTACCCCAACCATTAGTCAATCATCAACTCTCTCACCATCTGCATTGAATACTCAACTTGATTCTGGGTATTCTCACACTGACATGATGATTGATAATCTCTCCAACCAAGTGTCGTTACTGGTCCAACAGTTCAGGGCTGCACTCCCATCTACTAACAACCAGCTTAGAATCTCATCTAATCCACGTAATCAGGCAGTCATTGAAGATGGTCAGGTAGTGGTGCAGAATGTGCAGGGAAGACAGAACTTCAACCAAAGAAATGCTGGTAGAGAGAATGGGCAGTACAGAGTTGGGAATGCTCTTCAAGCACAAGCTAAACAACCGAAATGCTACAACTGCGGAGGGTTGGGCCATATTGCTAGGAATTGCACTCTCCCAAAACGTCCCCAAAACTCTAAGTATTTCAAAGACAAGATGCTGCTGATGCAGGCACAAGAAAATGGGACTGTGTTGGATGAAGAAGCTTTGCTCTTTCTGGCTGGTAATGATGGGAACACCTTTGATGCTGATGTGGATGATCAACCTGTTCAGGACATGGCTCTTAATGATCCAAATATCTTTCAAGTTGAAGAGTGTGATGCATTTGACTCAGACGTGGATGATGAACCAACTGCTCAAACAATCTTCATGGCTAATCTGTCTGCAGCAGCATCCTCTTCACAGCATCCTGATTTATCCATCACGTCTGCTATCTCTGAGGTACCAACATCTTCTGAACATGATCTGAATAATTCTGCACCTGTACAGGGGGCATGTGGCTCTGTACAACTCAAGAATATTGTCAACACAGACATCACTAATATGGGTAATACCAATAATATCCCATATGAAATGTATGTGAATGACAATGGAACCAAAGTTGTACCGAGTGATATGCCGTCTATTGATTCTAGTAAGCATGAGATATATGAGCACTCTATTTACAACCCTGATGATTCTCTGATCACTAGAATTAACGCCCTTAAGGATCAAGTAAACATTTATGAGCAGCGTGCTAAGTTTGAGTTGAATGAACGTGAGCAGAAAATGGAATGGCAACTGCGTACTTACATATCTGAAAATAATTCCAAACAAGAATCATTAAAAAGGGAACTAGTTTCTTTAAAGAACCAATTGAATCAAACCGTCAAACAAAAACTTGAGGTTCAAAAAGATTTGACTACAATCAAACAAGAATTCAAGGATAAAGAAACTAAACTTCTAAATGACTTCTCAAAATTAAAAACGTTAAAAAATAAATTGGAAGATAAGTTGTACACACAGGGCCAAACCATTCAATCTGCTCAAATGATGGAAAGCCACAGGAAGTTAAGTGATGAATTTAGTGAACAGGATACCTCCAAACCCAAAGCAAGATTCCTTAAAATTGGTCTAGGTGCACAACCTGCATTATATGATGCAAAAACTATGCTTGAACCTAACCATGCACCTCCTGATACTCGATCCTATGACCACATCAATGAGGCAGAGGATAGAACTTGGGCAAAACTTGCTGAACGGTTAAAGGATCCTAAATGCATTGCTAAGAATCTCGTGTTTCACTATGATTATGCAAATGACAATCATACTGCAATTTTTGTTCCTCAAAAGAGATTTTTTCCTGAAAAAGTGTTTTGGAATATTGACATTGAGAAAATGCAAGCTGAAAGAGTTATAGGCAACACACGCACTATGTTTAGAATTGCTCACCCAACTGCCTATCCCCTGAACACACCCAGGCACCTTGTCCCTTTCACTCTTCCCACACAATGTAATACTCTGATTGGGCTGTATGTGCTTGGTCAATTGTTCAATGACTTTGAGAAAACCTGTAAAATAAGAATTACACCTACAGGGATTACAGAAGGGGAAAGGGGTTTTGAGCAAACAAAACAGTGTTACCTAACTGAAGTTATGCCATTTTTTAAACTTCTAAAAGAACATTTTGAGGGACTTAAAAACACCATTCATGATGATGTGACTCAAATGAAAAAGGTTTTTGATGAAGTGGAAAGTGAGGGTAACCAACTTGCTATTGATCTCAAACACAGTGAAATTGACAGGAAAAACATTCTCATCATGAATGATAATTTGATTGCTAACTGCATTGCTAAAGATGTGTTTTATACTGTTACCGACTCTGCTCTATCTGCTCGACAATTTCATGAAATGTCGGTTACTTTGAATGTCTTCCAAAATCGTGTGATTGAGCTTGAGGGGGAGAATTACAAACTTATTAAAACAATTCAAAACGATGATCATGATAACATGGTCAGGAATTTCTCAAAACTAGAAGTTGATAATCTGAACCTACAATTAAAATATCAACATCTAGAAGAAAGTATAAAAATATCAAATGCCAAGATATCTTCGGATGTTCCTGAATTTGATACATGTTTTGAATTAGCCAAAAAGGATGAAGTAATTCAAGCTCACTCAAACACGATTCGGAAGTTGAAGGTCCAAATTGCACAATTAAAATCGAACAGAAGCGATGTGATCAATACCAATTACCAGAAGTCTATGGATTCTCAAATTTTTCAAAAACAGGGCATTATCAATGAGTTACAACATGAAAATGAGTGGCTTCGTGCTGAAATGTCCAACGCTAAACAACGTTATAAAGAATTGTTTGAGTCTATCAAAACAACACGTGACCAAAACAATGAGAAAGTCAATTCTTTGTTAAATGAAATTGAGAATCTAAAGACCATGGTAAGGGGTAAAATGCCCGTTGTTTCATGTGATCATGCAATTTCCAATGTACTTGCTTGTAATAAATATGAGTGCGATGCTGTGAATGTTTCTCTTCCCCTTAGGAACAATAAGTTAGTTCATAATAACTATCTTAGATATCTTAAGGAGTGTCTGGCCATACTTAGAGAAACCATTGAAGATGAGAGGATTGCTAAACCACTTGATGATGTTATTATTGGTGCGTGCTTCCTCACTAATAGGGCCCAGGAATTATTAGAATATGCCATAGGATCATGCCCCAAGAATGATACCAAGTCGGATAGGACAACTGCATTGCACCCTCTCAGTGGCAACAAGCATGTCACAGTTGACTTTCCCCAAATCATGCCACAATCCTCCATCATGATCACCAGCAAACAAGTAGCAACTAATCAGACTAATGTTCCCATCATTGCTTCTACAGGAGTAAAAGATGTATCTAATGCTAGCAAGTCACGGCCTAAGGGCAATACAAAGAATGATAGGACTTTGCCGGCTAAGAGCTCACTTATGAAGGAAGTAGAAGAATCATCTAGGAACAATAAAGTGTTGCTTAGTGAAAGGAATCGAGTTATTTCAAACATTTGTGTGAACAATGATGTAATTAATTCGAATTCTGATGCTATTTGTAAGACATGTAACAAATGCTTATTGTATGGTAATCATGATGCATGTGCTGTGCCTTTTCTTAAATCTATTATACGATCACCAGATATGAATGTTTCTAGTGTTAAACGAGCAAAACAAGTATGGAATAAAACAGGAAAAGTGTTCACTAATGTTGGTTATCAATGGAGACCTACTGGAAGGAAATTCACTCCGAGGAAAATGTGCCCAGTGACTAAAACTACTAACTCTAGAGATATGCCTATTAGGAAGTGGAGACCTACTGGTAGACTATTTCCTATAGAAGCAATAGATACCACCACTAGTTCTAGTGCATCAAAATGTGAACACTCCAGTGAGATACCTGTCACGTATGATAATCCAATATTTGTGTGTTCTAACCTAACGGACCCCAATTGTGTGTGGGGCTCCAGCGTTTTCAGTTATCCACGATTGTCTGGTTTCAAATGCAGGTCGTACAAATCGTCCTTTGGTATTTGGACTCAGGCTGCTCAAAACATATGACTGGTGATCGCTCAAGGCTCAAGAATTTCGTGGAAAAATTTATTGGTACGGTTAGATTTGGGAATGACCATTTTGGGTCTATAATGGGTTATGGTGATTATGTCTTTGGAGACAGTGTTATATCCAGAGTCTACTACGTGGAAGGTCTTGGGCACAATCTATTTTCTGTTGGTCAATTCTGTGACTCAGATCTCGAAGTCGCCTTCAGAAAGCACACCTGTTTTGTTAGAGAATTAGATGGTGTTGATCTTCTCAAGGGGAGTCGGGGCACTAATCTTTACACCATCTCCATCGAAGATATGCTACGGTCCTCTCCAATTTGTCTGCTCTCTAAAGCATCCAAGAACAAGTCATGGTTGTGGCATCGACGTTTAAACCATTTGAACTTCGGTACCATCAATGAACTTACACGTAAGGATCTTGTTCGAGGCTTGCCCAGACTCAAGTATGAAAAAGATCATCTGTGTTCCGCCTGTCAAATGGGCAAAAGCAAAAAGCATACCCATAAACCCAAAACCGTCAATTCAATCATGGAAGTTCTTCATACCCTTCATATGGATCTTTGTGGACCAATGAGGATTCAAAGTATCAATGGAAAGAAATATGTGCTGGTTATTGTTGATGATTACTCCCGATTCACATGGGTGAAGTTTCTACGATCAAAAGATGAAACTCCTGAAACCATCATCAAACTCATCAAGATGTTGCAAGTCCGTCTTAACAAAACTGTTAGAGTCGTTCGTACTGATAATGGAACAGAATTTGTGAACAGACAACTTACTCTATTTTATGAAGGTGTCGGGATTAGTCATCAAAAGAGCATACCAAGAACTCCTCAACAAAATGGAGTTGTAGAAAGACGCAATCGCACCTTAGTTGAAGCTGCAAGGACTATGCTCATCTTTTCCAAAGCTCCTCTATTTCTTTGGGCTGAGGCAATTGCCACCGCATGTTACACTCAAAACCGATCCTTGATACATCCTCTCCACTGCAAAACTCCCTATGAACTGGTTCATGGCAGAAAACCCGACCTTTCGTTTCTTCGAGTTTTTGGCGCACTGTGCTATCCTACTAATGACAGTGAAGACCTTGGGAAACTCAAGGCCAAGGCCGACATTGGTTTCTTCGTTGGCTATGCTCCAGAGCGAAAGGGGTACCGAATCTACAACAAACGTACCAGAGATATAATGGAAACAATCCACGTTACTTTCGATGAGCTGACTGAGCAACCGGTTCCTGGACAATCAAGTTCTGGACCCGTACCTAACCTTTTGTCCCCTGGACCAATTAGTTCCAGGCTTGTACAGAACCCCATCCCTGCTGCTCCTTTTGTACCTCCTACGAGTGAAGATTGGAAGAAACTGTTTGACCCAATGTTTGATGAATACTTTGAACCTCAACAGATGAATGCTCCTGAAGCTACAATGGTTCAACCACCAGATGGGGTGGTGAATGATCAAGATAACAATGACGGTCCATCCACTTCATTGACATGGGATTCTGAAGCCCCCGCCATCAGTCAATCGGTTAGCACGTCCAATGTCCAACCTTCATTTGCACATCGAGCGGCAAATGTAGATAATTCATCTGAAGTCAATCCTTTTGCTCCACCTGATAATGAGCCATTTGTTAACATCTTTGCCCCTGAACTATCAAATGATGTGACATCCTCTGATGAATCTAACACGGCTACCTCAGTTCCACACTCTCAACCCCATGAATACCTTCGAAAATGGACCAATGATCATCCTATTGACAACATCATTGGGAACCCTTCTTGTCCAGTATCAACCCGCAAGCAACTTGCAACCGACGCTTTATGGTGCTTCTTCAATTCTGTTCTCTCTAAAGCTGAACCAAAAAGCGTCAAGGATGCAATGTATAAACACTCATGGTTCACTGCAATGGTGGACGAAATTCATGAATTTGACCGACTGGATGTCTGGGAACTAGTACCACCTCCCGAGTGTGCTATGATCATTGCTCTCAAATGGATATTCAAGGTTAAACTTGATGAGCATGGAGATGTTCTGAAAAACAAAGCTAGGCTTGTGGCAAAAGGATATCGACAAGAAGAAGGTATTGACTTTGAAGAATCCTTCGCCCCAATTGATAGAATAGAAGCCATAAGGATCTTCCTCGCTAATGCTGCAAGTCAAAACATGGTAGTTTATCAAATGGATGTCAAGACCGCATTCTTAAATGGGGATCTGAAAGAGGTAGTGTACGTATCTCAACCCGAAGGTTTTGTGGATCCAGAACGCCCTAATCACGTGTATCGATTAAAGAAGGCTCTATATGGGCTTAAACAAGCACCTAGGGCGTGGTACGACACCCTGTCTAAATTTCTTCTGGACAAAAAATTTTCCAAAGGCGTTGTTGATCCTACCCTCTTTACCAGAAAAACAGGCAAAAACCTCCTACATGTACAAATCTATGTCGATGACATCATCTTTGCCTCATCTGATCCCTCAGAATGTGATCGTTTCTCTCAAGAGATGAGCTCCGAATTCCAAATGTCTATGATGGGTCAAATGTCATTCTTTCTAGGACTGCAAATTTCTCAAAACCCCAATGGCATATTCATCAATCAATCCAAATACGCCAATGAAACTTTGAAGAAATTTGGATTCGACTCCAGTGATTCAGTTGATACTCCAATGATTGAACGTTCAAAGCTTGACGAAGATGATGTGGGAATTCCGGTCGATCAAACCATGTATCGAAGCATGATTGGCTCCTTAATGTACCTTACTGCAAGCAGACCCGACCTTCTGTTTGCAGTTTGCATTTGTGCCCGGTATCAATCCAAACCCACCAAGAAACATTTGGAAGCTGTCAAGAGAGTCTTTCGATACCTTAAAGGAACAATCCACTTGGGCCTGTGGTACCCTAAAGAAACTTCTATGGCTCTCACAGCATATTCGGATGCTGATCATGCTGGATGTCAAGACACTCGTCGCAGTACATCTGGGGGCGCACAGTTTTTAGGAAATAAGCTAGTCAGTTGGTCTTCAAAGAAACAAATGAGTACATCCATCTCCTCCACTGAAGCTGAATACATTGCCATGTCATCATGCTGTGCTCAGATCCTCTGGATGCGATCTCAACTTTCCGACTATGGCTTCATTTGCAATAAGATTCCTATGTACTGTGACAACAAAAGTGCAATTGCACTCTGCTGCAACAATGTCCAGCATTCAAGAACTAAACACATTGACATTCGACATCACTTCATCAGGGAACAAGTTGAGAAAGGAATTGTGGAACTTTACTTTGTGAGGACTGAGTTCCAACTAGCCGATATCTTCACCAAAGCACTTTCTAGGGAACGATTTAACTTCATCCTCCCACGCCTTGGTATGAAGAGTCTCACACCTGAGGATCTCAAATGTCTTCAGGAAGATCAAGAGGAGTAAAGGGGTTGCTTCACATATCCTTGTATAGCATCAAATCAAAAAGAATTTAGAAAAATATAAAACCTATAAAAACCATAAAAAATCTGAAAAATCACAAAAACTCAAAAATATTCTTCTCTCGACATGTCTCTTGTATAATCGATATTATGTACGTTTCCAGAAATGTCATTCAATAATGACACGGAATCATACATATGCTTGAGCAAGAGTTTTTCGGTTTCAAATAAAGTTCTTTTCAAAAACATGTCGTGTCTCAAAACGTTCTTAAAATATGGCTTGCTATTACTTCAGATAGCAACCCGGTTTTCAAAATAAGGAAAACACGTCGCCAAAAAGACGGTTGTTCCTAGCAAAGGGTGCCGTTCATCCGAGCGTGAATTACTTTATATTCATGCACCCTCGATCTAATGTACGTTTCAGTGCATTATTTCTTGATAAAGAAGAGAAGTCTTCTTTTTATCGCCAAATACTTACCCTTCTATGATTTTTCCGGAAAGTGTTTGTGCAAAACTTGGTGGTACCATGAAATTTTGAATGAAAATCAAATTGAACTCAAAAGTTTGATAAAAAATTTTCACTCAATCAATGACGCTAATAGCTTATGAAAACATTTCTGTTCTTACCTCCGTCATTGATTGAGGGGGAGAGTGATCTCTCAAAATTTTATGTATCATCAAAACTCCCCACACTTCGTACAAAAACAAACCTTGCAACAAAATGATTGGTGATGTGTTATGTGTCAGAATGAGTACATTTTCAAAGAGTTTTCTTTAAAACTTCAAATCTTTTGTAAACTCTTCAAATCTGACACATAACAACCTCCCTCACAGATTGAGGGGGAGCAAGAAAAAGTTCCTTGTTATCAGAAAACATTAAAATTGACCGCATTTCTCTCCCAAAAGCTTTCTAAATTATTTAAATCAATTGAGATCAAAAATCTCGAAAGATTTGAAATTTTTGATCGGGGGAGAGAATGTGATTTAAATATGAAATCTGATAATCACATGTGATCTTTAAGACTCAATAAAAGGCTCCCGCATATGTGCTAAACACTTTCGAATATCGATGCACATATTGAGGGGGAGCAAATGGCGTTTGTGGAAGTTAGACCAATGACCGACCATTTATCTTTATGCATGGAGTTATAAGGTTGGTTAAGGTTAGGTATGAATTCCCATGATCCACCAGAACCGGAAGGATCTTCCTAGGGACAATCCTCTAGATAGATTAGAAGTCCTTAGGAATGATTGAAAAAAGGAGTAAAGTGAGAAAGGGAAGAGTGCGGACTGAGATAGAGCTAGGACTGGAACAAACCCAACAAGGTTCTAGTGGTGAAGTCTCGGTAAGCACTGAAGGGGTTGAAGAATGAAAAAGAATTGAAATGAGAAAGGATGAAAAGAAATAGCCCTCCATATATTCAACCTTAGGGCAGAAACCGGGTTCAATTCATAATCTACTAGTGGTTACTAAAGTAACACTAGTATTGAAGACAAGACGTCATGGACCCAGTGACGCACTGCACTAAACTTCCCAACCACTCAAGTTCTCTTAAAAGAGCTTGTTTCATTCTCACGGGGAACCCTGTGCAATGTATCGACCGCTCATTGCGAGCTATGTTGATACCTAAAACAGGAGACGCCTCCCCAGTCTCCAGGAGCGGATCAAAACGCACTATTGAGTCTAGAGCCATGAGATCATCCATAAATCTCGATAGGACACACTTTCAAATACGCTTATTGTTTCACACAATGTGGAAAATAAGATAAAATATTTAGAGTCCTACGCATTATCCTTGGGGTATTGCCAGAACATCCGAGTGATATGAAAATATCCACAATGAAGATGGAAATCCTTCTAGAGCGAACATCACTCAAGCTCTTGGTAGGTGACATGTGAGATCCATCTTGGATCAATGATCAAGTGACAATTGGAAAGCAACGATGGTGCGATTCAAATTTGAATCAAACTTGTTCCAGGATATGGATTGACGGATATTTTTGCCAAAACCTCTCAATGTGCTCACCAACTTATCTTTCGAGCACATTGATTGTGTAATATCTTTTAAACAAAAGTATTTTTGATGGAAATAAGATTAAAAGTATAAAACTCTCGTCGTGTCTCAAAAATGTTTATCATAGGACACGCGAGTGATTTCTATAAATCAATTTCTCATCAAATCTGTGAATATCAATTCACCGATTCACTCTATCGTGCTGTCTGCTTTGAGACGTTCCGGTATGAGAACATGCTAAGTATGAAGTTTCCAAAGTGGATTCCTTGGAACTTTCATTACTACAAGCTGGAAATTCCTGTCAAGGAGAGTCCTCTTTAAAAGAGACTCTACCTGATCACAGGTCGGTTTTCACAAAACCGGAGGGTAGTCTGGCCTCGCAGAACGAATGACAAAGCCATGTTCGTTCTCTATCTTTATTGCTAACTGTTTTATTTCAGGGACACATATAAAGATGGCGTTGATGGCTCCAGTTTCCAGCTGAATCGGGTCAATCCATACCTCATGCTCACTCATCCTCCACACTATCAATGAAGATGAGAGACTTGCTACAACAAATGTTGAGAGACTACCAACAACGTTTCCGCAACTCTGATGAAAAAGTCTCCTAATCTACAACTCATATGCAACGTCCCCAGATAAAGAAGGGTGTGAGCATGATGGTCCTTAGTCACTCCATCACATGAAGGCAATACAACTTTGGATGAGCATTGGAGATTTACTTTGGCTGATGATCTCAAAGGAAGCTCAAAGATCACACATCACAAAGGAACTCTAATCACAAGTTCGCTTGGTTGAAGTACGAAGTGTGCTGAAATGAGAAGAATCAGATCCTACGAGCTACAAAGACTAAAGAATGCTTAAAGACCAAAGATCTTAACTGCAAAGGTGACCTCGCTTAGGGGGAGATTGTTAGGAATACAAATATTCCTGTAAAAGTCTCGGTCACCTAATGATTGTAATAGCATTAAGGTAGCTCGTAGTTAGTTAGTTTATTAGTTAATTAGTATTAGATTAAGTAACACCGTGGAAGAAGGAACGGGTCTTTACCCACTGTATGCCTGATCCACAGCCCGGGAGTGGGCGTAATATTGTAACTATAAATACCCCTCTCCACATGTGGAGAGGGTTGGACCTTCATTCATTTTTAATCTAATCTTTTCTTTTTCTTTCAAGGTTCCTCTCTTTCTCTCCTTTCCTCCCTCCTCCTCATTTCTACGCCACACTCATTACCACTTGATCATGTTTCCAACATAGTTAGTATTCTACATTTTTCCAACTCAGTTTTTTCAGACCTTTCTTAAGATTTTTCATTTTTTTTGCCATGATAAACATCTTGAATCCCACAACTACTTTGCCCCATTCCTCTCTCACCAAAGGAAGAAACTCAGGTTTATCTGTGATATAATTTGGGAACCTAAAAGATCTCTTTTTCCTCTCTAAACATTTAGGAATAACAAGTATAGTTGGACTGTGATCAGATATTACATAAGGTAGAAAACAGGCTTGAGCTTCAGCATAGTCATGAATCATTTTACAATTTCCCATTACTCTGTCCAACTTCTTGAGTGTAGCAACGTTAGGATTAAGGAGGCTTTTGGTCCATGTAAAGTGAACGCCCATTTTATTAATATCTTCAACCTCAATTTCTGCAACACACTCCTGAAATTCCTGCATGTCAAGAGTGGAAGAAGACATTCCATCACTATGTTCATCTAATTTTAATGTAACATTGAAGTCACCCATTAAGCACCAAGCATCATTGTCTGCTATTCTTTATGGTTAGCCAGCTCCTTCCATAACAATCTTCTATCTCTTCCATCATTCTTTGCATATACAAAAGTACAGTAAATCTTTATTTTAGAATTAATATCTTCTACTAGGCAAAAAATAGATTGACTTGTACAATTGATAACCATAACCTGCATAGATTTTTGGTCCCAGCCTACCATGATTCTGCAACCACTAGGAGACCACTTAGAGTTTGTTGCCCATAATAATGAAATCTCTTGAATGATATGGTTAAAAATTGTGGCTGTTGAATGAAATCTCTTGAATTTGAACTAAACGAGTTTCTTTCATTTTTTTTCCTTTTCAAAAAAGGTTTTAAACTAAATGGTTGTGTAGCAAAGCTCGTTTTTCTTGTTCTAGTAGAGATTTAGATTTGATTTGGTTTTAGAAATAACCGGAAATTAGAGATATCATTAAAAAAAGTAGTCAGAAAAATTGAGGAAGATGACTGAGAATAACGTGGCATGTTTAGTTGGTGGATAATGTGTTTATTTCAGGTTAATAACAAGAGTTTGATGATTTCAACACAAAATCAATAAAGTTTGTTGGGTATTATGGTATTTTATTGGGTTCTTGACTCATGAGTGAAGAAGTTTCACTATTGAAAAAGATGCACCTTCTTGGTTTTCCATGTAAGTCATGCTTTTGGATACATTCACAATTAACAAATCACTTGCTCACTTACTCACTTACTCACTTACTGAGATTAAGTCAAAATTGAACCACTTATAAGTAATAGTCAATTACTTAGAAGTTAGAATCTTTTATATAATAAACGAATCACATCATTTCTAAAGTACTCTACTAAAACAATTTTATTGAGAAGAAAATTAGGCAAATCAGGTTGCTATATTTTGACATGTAGCAAAATAAAACATTCATATTGGCCAATTAAAAGTCAAAATTAAATAAATGGGGGGATAATTAATAAAAGGATTTTAGTTGTAACATGTGACAACTGGCAAAATAGGGAGCCGTTTTATAAAAACCGCATTACATTGAAATTATAAATTTAAAATTTTTAAAAGTTTATTTTGATGAGATATTTTACGAATGTGGGTACGTGATTCTAATCGTATGATATTTATGAGATTTGGTTATTTAATTATGGTTCGGTTTGATTCGGTCGTATGAATTATTTTGAGATCGTTATTTTTGGCACTACTTTGACTCCGGCACTAGGTTGACCTAACAATTTTAATTTCATTTTACTATTGGATCGGATATTATTATTTTGGAACGGGTTTGGTTTGAGAAAGATATTTGATTATTTACGGTTTCGGGTTGGTCCGTGTATTGACACCGGGCTACTAAATCCCTACACCCACTACCATTATTATTATTTAAAAAGTTTCTTTTTTTTAGAGTAGTAACATAAAATCGTCCTTGTGGTCTGCTCCTTTCACAACAACACAACCATCTCCAACATCTCACCAACCTAATCTCTCTCTCTCTTCTTCCCATTAAACACCACCGCCACCCTAATATCACCATAGCTCCGCCACCGCCGCCCTCACCATAAAAACAACACCACCATCTTCACCATCTTTTCGAGATCTATCTATTGGTACCAACCACGCGCCCTAACTCCCCCTATAACACCTAATTCGAATTAAATCCCCACGAGTTCATCATCACTTTGTATTATTTATTGAAGATCTATTCGTTTGGCTTTAATTTTTGAAGGTAGGCCGAGTTTTTGGACACGCGTTGTGTTCGATTCGTGACTTAGAGTCACGGGTTTTCATTTCTTTTTCAGGTTTCATGGAGTTTGAGGCAAGAATCAAATGGGTTTTGTGAGAATAAAGTGGGAAAAAGGATTTTGGTTGATAAAAACTTGTTTGGTATCCGGGTGGGTCGATTGGGATCCGAATTGGTGGAAGGATTTCTTGTTTGATGATTATCTTGGTTGGATTGGTGCTCGGATTGAGCATAACCGAGACCCTCGAGGTCTCGGGGTCGGTTTTTGTGGCTTGTTTTGTCGAGCCGAGACCCAAAGGGGTCCTCCCCGTTTCATGTTGTTGTTGTTGTCGAGACACCAAGACCCAAGGGGTCCTCGTTGACCCTGTTGTTGTTGTTGTTGTTGTTGTTTGGATTTGGCCAACGACCACTATGGTCCGTTTGGTTGGGTTGGCTCGTTTAGAGCAAGCCGAGACCCTAGAGGTCTCGGGTGGACCCACGACCTTTGTTTTGAGTATAACTTTGACCCGGGTTGACTTGGTAACTCAACCCGTTGCATATTTGGTTTTCGGACAATATATGTTACTTGTTATTATTTATTTTTGTTGTGAATGTATTATGGGCATTTGGTTATTATTTGGACGCGTTGTGGTATTTCTTGATTATGAGTATTTTTGGAGATGTGTTGACGAAAGTGGATTGGGGACCGATTGTGAGACGGTCATTAGATGACGGAGTTAGGTTAGTCGGGTGCCGTAGTCGGACCCTCATGTTGTAGCACGTGTTATGGGATTGTTTGGACGGAGTTGATTTATATTGTGACTTGATTATATTGTTTTGGACTTGGACTATGAGCCGAGGGTCATGACTCGGACATGTGACCAAATTCTATGACTCAATAAATATTTAAAAGTCGATATTAAAAATAATACTCGTTATAATATTATTAAGAATATAATCGTTTATATACGTATATAGACGTCACTACTACAAAAACTGGTTTTTCCCACGAAAATTTTCCCACGGAAACGAAACTGTGTGAAATTTCACACGGGATACCGACAAATTACACACCAAATTGTTGACCAAATTTCGGTGGGAAATTTGTCGTAAATTCCCCACGGATTTCCCACTCTTTACACACTAAATTGTTGACTAAGTTTTTGTGTGAAATCCGTCGCAAATTTCCCACAGATTTGCGACCATTTTCAAACTATCTATGTTTATTAGACGTCCGTGGGAAACTTGTGGCACATTTCTCACTTATTAGCCACGGCCAAAAGTATGTGGCAAATTTTAGTTCCATTACTCACGTATTTCACACGGTCTTTTTTTATAAAATAACTATTTAACCGGTCTGTGGGAAATATGTGTGTACTTTCCCACAGATTACCTACCAATTTAATAAATCCGTGAGAAATACGTGTGTAAATACCCACAGATTTCCAACAGAAAATATCGTTTTTAGATTTTGTATACTTACGCATTCTCACATTACTTAATATGTTTTCATATGTGTTTGTAGTTTCATATTATATGTATTTGTTAACTAATATAACTATTTATGTTAGTATCACAAGTGTATGTTTAGGTTTAAGAATAATCTTTTTGTATAACAAACCATTATATGTGTGTGCATATCTACACGTATATGTTCTGTATGCTTGTTTATGACCTTCATTGTATCTATATATGTTTTGTATCTATCTATATCGACATGTATATGCGTGAATGTGTAACTATATCAAAAAAGTAAAAGAAAACGATTATGTCCGTGGGAAATATGTGTGTACTTTCACATAGATTACCTACCAATTTAATAAATCTGTGGGAAATACGTGTGTAAATACCCACAGATTTCCCACAGAAAATATCATTTTTGTGTTTTGTCTACTTACGCATTCCCACATTACTTAGTATGTCTTCATATGTGTTTGTAGTTTCATATTATATGTCTTTTTCAATTAATGGAACTATTTATGTCAGTATCACATGTGTATGTGTAGGTTCAAGTATAACCTTTTTATGTAACAAACCGCTGTATATGTGTGTATATCTACACATATATGTTACATATCTCTGTTTATGACCTTCATTGTATCTATAGATGTATTCTATCTAGGTATATGGATGTGTATATGCGTGAACGTGTAACTATATCAAAAAAGTAAAAGAAAACGATTATGTCCGTGGAAAATATGTGTGTACTTTCCCACAGATTACCCACCAATTTAATAAATCCGTGGGAAATACGTGTGTAAATACCCACAGATTTCTCACAGAAAATATCGTTTTTATATTTTGTCTGCTTACACATTCTCACATTACTTAATATGTCTTCATATGTGTTTGTAGTTTCATATTATACGTCTTTGTTAATTAATATAACTATTTATGTCAGTATCACAAGTGTATATGTAGGTTTAGGAATAATCTTTTTGTATAACAAACCATTATATGTGTGTGCATATCTACACATAAATGTTTCGTATGCTTGTTTATGACCTTCATTGTATCTATAGATGTTTTGTATCTATCTATATCGATCTGTATATGGGTGAACATGTAACTATATCAAAAAAGTAAAAGAAAACGTTTATATCCGTGGGAAATATGTGTGTACTTTCCCACAGATTACCTACCAATTTAATAAATCTGTGGGAAATACGTGTGTAAATACCCATAGATTTCCCACAGAAAATATCGTTTTTATATTTTGTCTACTTACACATTCTCACATTACTTAATATGTCTTCATATGTGTTTGTAGTTTCATATTATATGTATTTGTTAACTAATATAACTATTTATGTCAGTATCACAAGTGTATGTTTAGGTTTAAGAATAATCTTTTTGTATAACAAACCATTATATGTGTGTGCATATCTACACGTATATGTTCTGTATGCTTATTTATGACCTTCATTGTATCTATATATGTTTTGTATCTATCTATATCGACACGTATATGCGTGAATGTGTAACTACATCAAAAAAGTAAAAGAAAACGATTATGTCCGTGGGAAATATGTGTGTACTTTCACACAGATTACCTACCAATTTAATAAATCTGTGGGAAATACGTGTGTAAATACCCACAGATTTCCCACAGAAAATATCATTTTTGTGTTTTGTCTACTTACGCATTCCCACATTACTTAGTATGTCTTCATATGTGTTTGTAGTTTCATATTATATGTCTTTTTCAATTAATGGAACTATTTATGTCAGTATCACATGTGTATGTGCAGGTTCAAGTATAACCTTTTTATGTAACAAACCACTGTATATGTGTGTATATCTACACATATATGTTACATATCTCTGTTTATGACCTTCATTGTATCTATAGATGTATTCTATTTAGGTATATGGATGTGTATATGCGTGAACGTGTAATTATATCAAAAAGGTAAAAGAAAACGATTATGTTCGTGTGAAATATGTGTGTACTTTCCCACAGATTACCCACCAATTTAATAAATCCGTGGGAAATACGTGTGTAAATACCCACAGATTTCCCACAGAAAATATCGTTTTTATATTTTGTCTACTTACACATTCTCACATTACTTAATATGTCTTCATATGTGTTTGTAGTTTCATATTATATGTATTTGTTAATTAATATAACTATTTATGTTAGTATCACAAGTGTATGTGTAGGTTTAGGAATAATCTTTTTGTATAACAAACCATTATATGTGTGTGCATATCTACACATATATGTTCCGTATGCTTGTTTATGACATTCATTGTATCTATAGATGTTTTGTATCTATCTATATCTATCTGTACATGGGTGAACGTGTAACTATATAAAAAAGTAAAAGAAAACGATTATGTCCGTGAGAAATATGTGTGTACTTTCCCACGGATTACCTACCAATTTAATAAATCCGTGGGAAATACCTTTGTAAATACCCACGGATTTCCCACAGAAAATACCGTTTTTGTGTTTTGTCTACTTACACATTCCCACATTACTTAGTATGTCTTCATATATGTTTGTAGTTTCATATTATATGTCTTTTTCAATTAATGGAACTATTTATGTCAGTATCACATGTGTATGTGTAGGTTGAAGTATAACTTTTTTTATGTAACAAACCGTTGTATATGTATGGATATCTACACATATATGTTACATATCTCTGTTTATAACATTCATTGTATCTATAGATGTATTCTATTAGAAGTATGTGAGAAAGTGGTGGGTAATTACCCACTAACAACCCGAAGCCGATTGCCACTCAATTACTTATTTTTTTTGAAAAAAAAATCATAACAATTTATGTAAAACCACTTTTTCCAGACCTTGTTGGGATTAAAAGACTTCTTCTTAAGATTGTTGGGATTCTTGTTGCTGCTGCTCATGTTGATGATTACTACTGCTCTTGAAAAGTTAGAACTACTCTTAAACGATGAAAATATGTGACAACTGGTAAATTTGGGAACCCGGTTTAGAATGCCGCATATTAATTAAAATGAATCGTTAACTTTCTTGATACAGTTTTCAGATGGGAATTGATGATTGATTATATGAATTATCGTGATATATTGAACGTTTGATTTCATGACTATATTAGGCACTACGCAACGTCGGCACTAGAAATCCTAACAAAACAAAAAATAAACGAATAACGGTCACATCTATTAAATAGACGTATTTATAGTCTAAATTTATGGAAAAACGGTTTATAAAATATTTTATTGACGTTTAATAATTATTACGAGCCATGACGTGGGTATTCGGGAAAAGTTATAAAAATTACACCGAGGTTCCTCGTGACTTTGACCGGCGCCATTGACCCTCCCAAAATAATTACACATAAGGTCCATATTGCAAATAAAAACCCTATTTCACCTTTGTCTCTTTCATTTCACCTTAGACCTAAAAATAAAACATCACACCCTCTCTTGTTCTCTCTTGCAGCCACCGACTGTCACCACCCCAAACCACCACACTGCCGCTTCTACCATCTCACGTCCACCACCAAAACAACCACCATCACCTCCTCTTTCATCTGCTACCTCACACGCGCCACCAAAAGCCCTCCACCACCATTTGTTTGCTTCACCGCCGTCAAAACATCACCACCACCACTCCTATCATCCTCAGATTGATAGATCGGAGAAAAGGTAAGAAAATGTGACTAACACGCGCGGGTTGACTCGTATACGAGTCAACTCAGTTTTAATCTTGAATATTCGGGTCAATACTAAATGAGCTTTCAATGTTTTGTTAAGTAAAAATTGTTAAAAACAAGTTTGGTATCGAGTTGTGTTCGTGTGTGTCGATTTGGGTACCACCGTGAGCTAAAGCTCACTGTATTTTTGCTATATTGTTGTTAATCTTGTTTTATGTTGGTTTGAGATTTTGGATTCGGTTTGATGCCGAGAGTTGTGCCCGAATAGATAGGAATAAGTCTAGATTTAAGTTGAATTGGGTTTTGGATATTGAAGTAGTGATTATCATTGTTGTTGTAGAGGTTTTGGTTACGGGCTGCCGTGGAGACGAGAGCCGAGACCACTAGGGTCTCGGCCGAATGTTATTGTTGGTTATTTGTTGCTGTTAATTGTTGTTCTTGTTACTTGTTGTTGTTGTTACTTGTTGTTGCAAATAGGTTATTGGTTGTGTCATTGTGGCGAGATTAGGAAATTGTTGTTGTTACTTGTTGTTGTTGTTGTTGATGTTAATTGTTGTTGGTTATTTGCTGTTAATTGTTGTTGTTACTTGTTGTTGCAAATAGGTTATTGGTTGTGTGATTGTGGCGAGATTAGGATATTGTTGGAGTGGGAATGGATTGTGGATTAATTTCCGAGCCGATAGGATTAGACGGCCGAGAAATAACTAAGAACTCAATGTGTAGATATATGGATCTAATTAGCTTTAAAGTTAGTGTTTTGTTGGCTTTTTAATTTTGGTTGTATCAACTAATTTGCTTTTATATTTTTGTTGAACAGTAACAGGTCTGGACAGGTAGCAAAGATTCTTATGAAGATCGCAAAATAGATTATTTTTGGACCTTGAATCTGTTATAAAAGAATTGTTGTTACACTCGGTATGAAATAGATAGAGTTGACAAGTGGGTTTGAGTGTATTTGTAAGTAATTGTGTTTTAATGAAATATGCAGGATCAAGACTTCTTGACTTCTATACAAATCATAATTTGGATATTGGATCAACCCATTTTAATAGGTTGTATTGGTGCATTTAATTTTTAGATTGCAATTTTATAATTATACGAATTATAAAAAATTCTAGCATTATATAAAATTTTACTGCTAGAAACCGTGGGAAATTTCGTGAGAAATCCGTGAGAGAAATTGTAGTGTGAAAATCGTTGAAAAACTGTGGCAAAAAAACCACGGATATGTGTGGAAAATGGCTACTAGAAACCGTGGGAAATTTCGTGAGAAATTTGTGGGAAAAATTGTAGTGTGAAAATCGTTAAAAATCTGTGGGAAAAAAACCACGGATATGTGTGGAAAATGGCTACTAGAAACCGTGGGAAATCTCGTGAGAAATTTGTGGGAAAAATTGTAGTGTGAAAATCGTTGAAAATCTGTGGGAAAAAAACCACGGATATGTGTGGAAAATGGCTATTAAAAACCATGGGAAATTTGTGAGAAATCTGTGGGAAATTAAACACACGGATTACCCACGGTAATATTTGTGGGAAAATAGTCAACGCCCGTGGGAATTCTCGTGGGAAAATATTTACCCACGGGGTTTTTACACACGGAACAAATCCGTGTGAAATCTGTGGATAACGGCCGTTTCACACTAATTTTCCCACGGATTTTGTCGTGGGTAAAACCAGTTTTTGTAGTAGTGCGTGTTAAACGTACATATATATATATAAATGCGTATATTAATAATAAAACGATCACGAGTAAACGTATAATAATAAAGCGATAGTTATTACACTATGAAAATGGTGTAATAAATGTCGGGATATTATTATAAATAATAACTATATAAATAATGGCGAATTATACGTCGGATAACTAACAATTAAAAATATGGTTTTGTTTATAAAAATAGAAACTTATCGAGTTATACGAATTTTGGGTCTTTAAAGTCCAAGTGGGCTTTATATTGTGACTTTGTGTTGTCACGGATATATGACGGTTAATATAAACATTTTATATATCGAATGACTTATTCTAGATCGAGTTATTTGACGATATAAAATGGGTATATTAATGGGCATCGTATCCCACGACGCCCATAGGATGTGGTATATATTTTAGGGTAATGAATTACTATATGTCTCGTGGAATTTGGCCGATTCGACGATATATATAGGGAATTCATTGGGCTACGACATATACCAAATAGAAACTTATGTGCAATGTGCTTTAAGTTGGGTATAATTTTGGAACGATATATTACATAAATAAATATGGGAGATTATCAAATCGACGGATTTAATAAGCTTCGATAATTATTTAAATAATATGTCGAGCTAACATTAGACCTATAGTTATCTTATTATTGTTCTTTGTTGAGGCTTTTCGGTTTGAGCTGTGTCGACTCCCCACCCGTATGGATACCAAACGTCAACTTTCAAATGAATATGAAGTTAATTCGAGAAATGGATATTTTGGAAAGTAAAATGAATTACGTTCGGGAATGGGAATGTTTTATTTTGAGGAAATGATTTCTGAACGGATTTGATATTGTTAGGAAGTGCCGAGTCAGTAGTCGCCGTTACGTGAGTTGCTTGAGATTTACTTACGTCTTTCTTCTATCATTTCTTTTGAGGATTTCTGGACTTGAGGTGAGTCATAGCCCCACTTTTACTCTTGAACTTTGTTTTCAATACTTGGGGTGAGAAACGTGCAAATGTTTTATGTGGACTATTATCGCTTTTTGATTTCAAAACTTGCTATGCTTATAGAACTAGGTAGAGCGAGGCCTAGACCTGAGCTAGGTAAGCTATTTGATTTGGTTATAGAGCGAGGCCTAGACCTGAGCTAGGTAAGCTATTGATTTGGTTGTTGAGCGAGGCCTAGTCCCCGAACTAGGTAAGCTATTTGATTTGGTTATAGAGCAAGGCCTAGACTAGATCTAGGTAAGCTATTAATTTGGTTGTTGAGCGAGGCCTAGTCCCCGAACTAGGTAAGCTATTGGATTGATTATAGAGCGAGGCCTAGACTTGAGCTAGGTAAGCTATTGATTGGATTGATTTGAGCTATAGCGTGCACCTATAGGGATGATTTGATTTGGTTGGATTATTTTGGTTGGATTATTTTTGGTTGGATGATTGAGCCCTAGTCTAGCTAGCAAGCATTTTGTGTATATGTCCACTATATTGAATTATGAAGCTAAACCTATGATCTCACCAGCGAAAGCTGACTTTTAGCACGTTTTCTCAGGTAATTAAGTGATGCTCTGCGGATGCTTGGGATTGGAGGCTTGGCATTTGGCACCGGTTATGGATCTATATTTTCTAAAACTCTGATAACTATTGGGGACCTATATTTATTTTTCTTTGGGCCTGACTTTGGATGATTTTGGGATAATGTAAACTTTAAAAACCTCGTGTGGTTGTACTTTATTATGTTTACTTTATCTCGTTCTTTTATGTCTTGTGTTTGGATACCAATCCCCGTAGCACCCCGAAAGCTTGTTGAGTCTTCCGCTGTATCAAATTTTGGGGGTGTTACATAACATTGCAATATACTTTTTCAAATGTACCGAATTAGTACGTGTACTATTTAATGTTTCACTTAATGCAACGTCGTACTTTCATGTTTTGTTCCAATCTAGTACGTGATGATTACATGTTACGTTATAAATGGTGACACGTGCCAGACTTTCAGGTATGACACGTCATCATTACATACTAGATTGGAACAAAACATGAAAGTACGTTATATTAAGTAGAACAAAAAATAGTACACGCACTAACTCGGTACATTTGAAAAAGTAAGTTGCTATTTTACGAACCTTTAACAAAACTTTAGTAATTGGATTTTAAACAAATTATATAGAGTTAAATGTAAACTTATGAGCTTTCATATTTTTTAATAATTGTAAAAAATATAAAAATAAACACCCCATTAGATTTTATACCAGATAGAGGCCTAGACTTTATATTTTACAAATACAACATACATAATGTTTTAAAAATACAAAATGTACATGCATGAGATTATAAGTATCAAAATAAAAGCACAAGTTATTGTGTATGTGAATAATACACAAGGTTGTATGTATACGAACAACTCATGTTAAACCTCTTTATGAGTTTAAGAAAGAATATCCGATTTGTTTTACTATCTACTTTCAATAATGACTCATGTTATTTTTTTAAAAGTTTAACCTTTGCGTACATAAGTTTGAAAATTAAACACGGCTAAATTAATATTAACAGAAATATAAATATCAAATGTAGGCATGGGTTACTGTGATATGAAAAGAAATTTAAGAGATTGTACTTACAACAACGACTTTTGTTATTCTTATTTAAAGTTTATATAAGGATATTCGGAAAAATATTTTTAGAAAACTTTATATTTTAACTTAATCAATGGTCATTATGTGTTATTAAACTCATATATTATGTACAACAAGATATTAATAGTTATATTTAAACAACATCAACCTAAATATCACGTCAGTTAAACAAAGTTAAATCTTTTATCAAATAAATTTTTTTACAAAATATTAATCGATATTAATACATAATGAAAAAATTATGTAAAAACTCATGCATAATTATTAGTTGTACTTATATCATAATTACAAACATTCAACTCGGGCAAATTCTTATATATCCGTATATTAAACCAAAATTTTAAAATAATTTTGATTCATGCGTAAACCCGCTCTTGCACGGAATTTATAACTAATTGTTGAAAAGTTAATATAAGTATACAATAGTTTTTTTAACATTATATATAATTATACAATTGGTTATCTATAGGTGTATTAAATTTGAAAGAGTCCGTTGTTTGTCCTATTTTAAAGGATTATGATAAAATGTGTGCTACAAAGTAGGGTAAACAACGACTAACATTTCAATTTAATATAATTACTCTCAACAATCAGTTATATAATATAGAATCATGGGTTGCGCTATATCATTAGATCTAAATGACGACGGTAAGTAACTATGAGTAGCTTATTTTTGAAATGTTTTGTTTGTATTATTTGATGATACTGCATTTTAGTCTCTTTGAGCTAATTAATTGAACATACTTGCACATAGATGCTCGCACTTGTACTTGCAAAGAAGATACGAGTAACATGGTTAGAAAACCTAAGCCATGGGCTTATGGTAATCGCCCGTTATCTTTGACGGAGCTTCAACAGATGCGTAACGAGTTTTGGCATAATGCTGTGCGAGCTGGTGGAAGACGAGGTACTTACTTTTCGTCACCAATTTTGTATCCAAAATAGTAAATTACTTCCTGTTTACTAAGTCGTTTGTGCCAATTAATTTCATGACGTAAACTAATTTGAAATATTATTTGGTGGCTTGTTAGAGATTTGGGAAGCTCTTAGAGCAGCGACTGAGGGCAACTTGCTCAATGCACAAAAAATAATCGAAGACAAGAATATCAGACTTGGGAACCAAGACATGTCAGTCTGCTACGACGATAGTGGTATATGTTATAATCATTTTAAGATAATTTCATGTTAATGTCTTCAAGTAAGACACCGGTTTCACTTTTACCATGTATCTACAGGTACAAGATACAATTTACCATTGTACGTGTTAAGCGAGCCAACTAATATGGAGTATCGTGTTCTTAATGTGAAAAGACAATGTCAACGGTGAATTATATGATTGTTTTAACGGAAATATTATGGATGATTGATCATGTTTTATCAGCTTTTGCAATGCTTTCTTGATGAGAATGGAATCCAACACAAGTTCTTACGTTGCGGATATTGATATGTTACATTGTTGATGAAGAACAGAAGCGTATCGAGATCTCTACTTATTGGAACAATGTTAAAGATTGTAGGCATTCAAAAACGTTAATTCAAAAGAATTTTATGTTTTACGTTTTATGAAGAAATAAAAGGTTTTGAAACCAAATCTGAAATTATTAGCTTAGCTTAGCTACTTTGTTGCTAGTTTTGTGTCAGTATGAGCGGTTAGTCTTCATTAAACTTCTTAGAAGCCTCTGCTTAGATAATTTGGATGGTTGGTTACTCGTCGAACTCGGGTGACCCCTCATGACTGGGCTGCCATGTCATGTTTTCTACGTATACATCAGCAGAATTAGCCACGTCATTGTACGATGTCCACCTCATGCTCCTATGCCTTGCAATGTTCAATATTTGCAAACCCCCAAACGAATGTAAAATATCACAATCTTCTTTATCTTCTTGTGGGATGTGTGTCGGTGTGGTGATAAAATATTGTTTTCTTCAATGTTTTAACTTTCTGTTCCAATTGTTATTTCCATGAATGTGTATTATTGCATAAGGGGGGCTTATTTTTAGTATGATGTATGTCGAACTTGGGTCTGATTAGACATGTTTTGAAGTTAGTTTGTTATGATTGATATTTCTACATTTGCTATTTATATAATTTACGGAGTAATTTAGAAATAAATGACAAGTCGGCTAAGATACTGTTTTAAATTGACTTAACTGACTTGATATGAAGAAAAAAAAATTGAATTTAATAAGTTATATGAAAACTGTTTATTTGTTTGTAACTTAATAAAGCTAAGGTGTCTGCATTAAGTTATCTCTTAATTAAAGATCATTTGATAGAAAATTTTAACAAACAAGCCTTAAATCTAATAAACACATAAGCCTTAAATGACACATAGCTTCAATTCCGGGAGAAGTGATCTAAAATTCTAAATTATTGATTTTACTTGTACAATTACTCTAATAAACAAAAAAGAGTATAATGACTAAAATTAATAATTTATATAAAAAAAAAATCAGCATTTTATTTCTCAAAACAAAAAAGAAATCTTATGAAGTTTTAGCAATGTACATTCAAGTCTTCAACAATCAGAATTCACAAACTTATTAGAAACTCGATGTAGTCTATAACTCAGAGAAATTGAATCTTTATATATTGAACAATGGACACTTCCTTTTTTTTTTTTTTTTTTTTTTTTTTATCAATACGAACTGTAATACTATCGTTATCCGCACAATGCAATAGCAAAAGCGCGCTGATGAAACATGATCAATGATCTACAACATTAGCTCTAGAACATCCATACATATCACTGTTGACATTTATTTTTTTCTCACATTAAGAACACGATGCTCCATATTAGATGGCTCGCTGAGAACGAACAATGGTAAATTGTATCTTGTACCTATATACATGGTAAAAGTGAACAGATGATACAAGATTTTGTAAACACGTACATATGAGAGACATTTAATTTAATATGAAATGTTTTTGAAGACGTTAGCATACCATTATCGTCATAGCAGACCGACATGTCTAGATTCCCAAATCTCTAACAACCATCAAATAATATACATCAAACTTGTTTCTTTCATGAAAAGCAAACGACCTAGTATTGTTTACTTTTCGGGCACAATATTAGTGACAAAAAGTAAGTACCTCGTCTTCCACCAGCACTTATAGCATTGTGCCAAAACTCGTTACGCATATGTTGAAGCTCCCTCAACGACAGCGGGCTATTACCATAAGCCCATGGCTTCGGTTTTCTAACCATGTTATCTACTTCGTAAACACAAGTGCGAGCATCTACAAATATATATATATGTTCATCTAATCTTAAAGAAACGTGTGACAAAAGTGTAATATCATTGAGTAATACAAACAAAAATGTCCAAAAGAAGGTATATTATGTATTCTTTTGCTTCTAGCGCCTTGCTAGCAGTTTTTCATATATATAATTATTTCTATGGTTCAAAAAAGAAAAAAAGGTATGTTATACTTGTTTGATTTAATGGAGGATCCTAGAATAGTTAATGTTTTGGAAATTTTTAGTTATTTTTTATGAAGAAATAGGTAATTTCGATTTACTGGAAAATGCAATATACAAAACGAAATACATCCAAATCAAAAGAGAAACCCGTAAAAACCTTGTAAAATTGGAATACTTATTAGTTCTTAGTTACTTACGGTCGTGTTTGGCATCTGATGATATAGCACAGCCCATTATATATGATTGATTACTAGTAGTTATATGGAGTAAAAATGGTGTTTGATTCTTATGAATATGTTTTTTCTTTAAAAAATATTCGCATACTTAATTCTAGCAAACTACTTCCCTATAAAGTAGGACACACTACATAAACTCGTTCAAAGTTAACGACACTTATGAACAATTCAACAATTTTGATATAATTAGTACATGCTTAACAAAGTTTTATGATAGATTACATATTTGGTCATAACTCCGTTATAATTCTTGATGCTAGTATCCGTTTTTGAAGGGTGATTTAGTCTATTTCCTTTTTTCAATGGAAGGTTAATATAGCTGGTATAGCTTAGATATGTAAATTTACACCCTACACGACAATAAATTAAGATAATTTAGTATCTTTTTTATATAAAAAAACATTTCACATTTAATCCCACATAGGTAAAAGAAAGATATGGTTGCTAGTTAATATACCACAGTGTATATTGAACATTCGTGTTTAGGTTAGTATTATACTATTATGTCTTCATTGCATGGCTATTGTCTCCTATGATATAGGGGATTCCTAGTTCTGCTTTGAAAATGTGTATATAATTCACTTTTTATTACTAGTAGATTCTAATACCTTCTTGACGTACGATAAGGTTTTTTGTTTTCTTTTCATGCGTGCTGCAGAGCCACTCGTGTAGCTTTAATTTTCATATTTTCGTCATCTTTATTTATTGTTGAAGGAAGACGTTCTGTCAACAAACCTAATGATCTAGGTTATCGTGTCTTGCAATGGGCCGCGTTGAACAAATTGTCTACTTACCGCTCTACATATCCACAAGGTTTTGATTTCTTATACTATATGTTTATAACAATATCTGGAAGCTTTGTGGTATGTACTATGTCTAGCTATGACCAGCTTTATTGTATAATGTAGTTCGTTTATGTTTTCCTGGACCAAGCAAAAACTTAAAACAGGTATCATCTATTCTACTTCTAGTATGTTTGAAAGATAAACGGTCTAGGGTGAACATATAGCTGGTAGCTTTAATTAGTAAATTTACACCCTACACGACAATAAATTTAGATAATTTAGTATCTTTTTTAAATAAAAAAAGCATTTCACATTTAATCCCACGTAGGTAAAAGAAAGATATGGTTGCTAGTTAATGTACCACACTGTATAGTGATTAGTGAACATTTGTGTTTAGGTTAGTATTATGTCTTCGATTTTGAACTGTTTGCCTCCTATGTTATAGGGGATTAACTGTTTAGCCACTTCCTTATTTGCCCATAAGGCCATAATCTTTGTTACGGTTATTAAAAGGTGTTTTGGTCATGTTTGTTGTGCAGGACGTAAAACTATCAGAGTAAGAACACCAGGGCCTTTGAGACAACAAGAATCTGCAATGACACAGGATCAGCTTAATGCAATGCGCCATGAGTTTTGGAATATTGTTCCAATTTATATGGTGGACGACAAGGTAAGTTTCTTCTCAGTTTTTGTAAATATGTATCAAATTTTCTTCACTTACTATTCATTATATAAAATCTAAACGATTTGGATTTGATGGTTCTCGGAACTACACATTGCACAATCAATAATCGACAGCCATGGCATTGTCCTTCACAGTCCTGACATGACCGTCTGCCTTGACAACAAAGGTAAGTTAAAGTTTTTCAATTAACTTTGTATATCAATGCGTAGAAGTTTTGAACTTTAAACTTACCAATGTAAACTTTAAGTATTTGCAGGAACGAGATATGAATTACTGTTGTATTTGTTGAGTAAGCCAGTAAATCGGATCCAGGAATAGTGTGGGAACATCAACAGATAGCAGTAGTATTAGAACATATTGTTGTAGATCGTGTGCGCATATGCATTTTGTTAAAAGATTTTAGCTTACTACTATATATTACAGATGCAAATGTGTATAGAATACGGTTTTCTAGTGTTACAGATGTTACTGATTCACTGTATGGCGATCATGTTGGTGAATAATGAACACTGAGTAGAATGGAATCATTTTTACAAGACCGTTAAGTTATTGACATTTCATGTTAATTAGCTAGTTTTGGTAACTGTTTGATTGAATACTATCTATGAATAACTCTATGGAAACCATGATTGATTCTATGGTCTTACTTTTAATCATTTATCAAGTACCCTAAAAGTATCATTATCACGGTTGCGATTAACTGTGAGAGATATAACACGACGAGTGGAGTTGTTGCTACATAAAGCCAAAGCTTATATTGTGTGGGTCGAAGTGTGACAACTGGCAAATTAGGGAGCCATTTTGAAAACTCGCATTACGTTAAAGTTCGTTTATAAATTTATATTTGAAATTTTATTCGTAACGAACTTGTAAAACCTATATGGTGGTTGATTATATTTAATATTTTTATGGAATCAATTTGGACTATCGATGTGATGAGAATTTATTCCGAGATTTTTATTGGCACTATGTTGACTCCGGCACTAGGATAACCTAACAGAAATTTTATGTCTCGAGTTTACGAATTCGACAATATATTTATTTATGGAACGTCTCGTGAGATATTAAATGATTTGAAACAAGTTTCGGATTTTTGGTTCGTGTATTCTACATCTAACCATCCTACCCTAAATATTAATAATACAATCATTATTATTATTATTAAAATTAATACATTTTTTTTAAGAGTATTACTACAAAAATCGTCCTTGTGTTTTGCTTCCCACACCACACACAAAAACAAACACAACTTTTAATATCTCTCTCTCTAAAACCTCATCCCCTTCATCACCATCAACCCTAGCCGCCGCCACCCTTTCCGGCCATTACAGCCGCACCACCGCTCCCACAACAAAACCACCACCATCATCTTGACCCTTATCTTCTCCTCTTTCATTTGACTTATAACACGCGCCCTAAAACCTATCTTAACATCACGAAATCTTTATAAATCCGGTTCGAGTATTATTGTTTTCACTAGAACCGTGAGTCTTGAGGTTCAAGAAGGTGAGTAGCGATGGTTTGGCATCTTGGGTGCCTCGATGTAGTTATAAATCCGTGGAATCATGGATTAACTTAATGTGTTTTGATGAAATATGGATTAAAAATGATGGGAAATTAATGGTTTTGATATATATATTCGTTTGGTATCCGGGTTGTGGTTTGTCATTGTAACACCCCCAAAATTTGATACAGCGGAAGACTCAACAAGCTTTCGGGGTGCTACGGGGATTGGTATCCAACACAAGACAATATAGAACGAGATAAAGTAAACATAGTAAAAACACAACCAAAACGGGGTTTTAAGGTTTACATTTATCCCAACATCATTCAGAGTCAGGCCCAAAATAAAATAACAATAGGTCCAAATTTAATTATCAGAGTTTAGAAAAATAGATCCATGAACCGTGTGCCTTGGCCGAGCCTTCCATTCCAAGCATGCACCTCAACACTTAATTACCTGAGAAAACGTGCTAAAAGTCAGCTTTCGCTGGTGAGATCATAGGTTTAAATTCAACTAATAATATAGTGGACATATACGCAAAATGCTTGCTAGCTAGACTAAGGATTCGCTAAAAGCCTGCGGATACCCTCCGCTCTCAACATAACACACGGATACCCTTCCGTAACAACATAGATATTCGGGTAACCCACGCAATACCAATAAATACTCGGATAACCTCCGAAGTATTAATAACCTATAGGTGCACACTATAGTATCTAATAAGTCAACCTTGAATAGTACACACGAAACTATGTGACTAAAGCTGACAGTCCAAATAAGCCAACCTTGAATAGTACACACAACAGATATGTGACTAAAGCTGACAATCCAAATAACCAAATAAGCCAACCTTGAATAGTACACACGACATGTGTGACTAAAGCTGACAATAGATCCTAGTCCATACACATAGCAAGTTTAGAAAGAATATAAAAGCGATAATAGTCCACGTAAAATAATTTGCACGTTTCTCACCCCAATCGTTGAAAACATAGTTCAAGAGTAAAAAGCGGGGCTATGACTCACCTCAAGTCCAGAAAATAGCAAGACGAGGTAGGTAGAAATAAGACGTATGATAACTCACGAAACAGCAACTACGGACTTGGCACGACCTAACAATATTAACTCTTTCAGAAATCATTTCCTCAAATATATAATATTCCCAAACCCGGACGAGAATCCGTTTTATTTCCGAAAATCCATTTCGTATTAGTTTGGTGTATTTGCGTTTGGTATCCATACGGGTGGTGGGTCGACTCAAAACAAACGAAAGAGAGATCACATATAGAAAGATAAATAAACTATAGATCTAATATTAGCCCAATATATCATTTAAATAAATCGCCAAAGTTTACCAAATCCGTCGATTTGATAATCCTCATATTTATTTACGTAACATACCGTTCCAAGATTACACCCAACCTAAAGCACATAGCACATAATTACTATATAGTATATATCATAGTTTAATAAATTCCTCATATATATCGTCAAATTGGCCAGATTTCCCGATATATACGCTCGCAATCTATTACACTTTACATATACTACGACCTATGGGCGTCGTAGGATACGATGCCCACTAATATATTCATTTCATATAACCAAATAACCCGGCTCAACCTTACGGTTAAGTGGTTATTTAATTATAGAAAACGTCTATATTAGTCGTCATATATCCGTGACAACACGAACGTCACAAATGATAACTTACCTGGACCCGAGTGACAACAATTTCGCCTAACTCAATAAGTTTATCCGTTATATATCCTGAAATGACATTTTATTAAACGTTTCATAATTGTCGGGAGTTTCCCGTTTTATAACACAATTTTTATAATAGTAATACGTTTAATAATATTACGCCACTTTCGTAGCCTAATATATATCTAATCGTATTATTTATAATACGACTCGTGAATATTATTATTATTAATATACGCGTTTATATAGTTATATATACGTTATTCACATATATACTTTCATATAAACGTTCATATTATCAATAATTATTATTACGAGTTTTATTATTCTCGTTTCAATTTTAATAGTTATTGAATTATACGAAATGGTCATATGTCCGAGTCATGACTCTCGGCTCATTGTCCAAGTCCAATAATAAGCAAAAGTCATAAAATAACCAATCTCCGTCCAATCACAATATCAAACCACGGGCTACAACAATAGGGTCCGACTACGGCACCCGACTAACCTATCTCCGTCAATCTAACGACCGTCTCACAATCGGTCCCCAATAACTCTTACCAATCGACAACAACTCCACAATTACCAATAACAATATCCAATGTCGAGACCACAATGGTCTCGACTCAACCAAAGTATTCGGCCGAAAATGAAATACCACAACAATGAAACAATCAAGTTCACAAACATATCAAGAAATAACATTAACAAGGTTAATGTTTGGGTCGGTTTACCAAGCCAACCCGAGCCCTCGACTCACTTGAGTCTCGGCTCCAAACCGCGAGTCACTAGGACTCGAACCAACACATCACAAGAGCACCTAGCTCGCAGGAGCATAACAAGTAACCATATAACCCATTCGACCCAAAGGTCAAATCGGCAACAAACTAATACACGGCTAAAAGCCGCGACCCACAAGGGTCGAACCACAATAATTCTACGAGCCCGAGGCTCGAACCACGACTAATCGAGAACCCCCATAAGGGTCTCGGCATGGTCATACGAGCAACAAATGAAACCCCGAGACCACACGGTCTCGGTTAGCTCGGATCGGGGAACATAACACCCTCGACAACAACCAAACAATAATCACCACGGGACCAAAGCCACACAAGGCTCGGACCACAAATAAGCCGAGAGCCTTGCTCTCGGTTCCGAGTCAACCATAACCAAACCCAAGAAAACCCGGATACCAAACTTATTTTTATCTTTAAAACATCATTTCCATTCAAGATCAATTCGATTCTCAACATAATAATCCGTGTAGCCACGGATTAGCACCAATTCGTGGCTCCCAAAACCCAAAAATAGCTCCTTCTCACCTTCTTGGACCTCCAAATGCACGGATCTAGAAAAGGTATAAAAATTCGAATGGATTATTAGAGATTTGGTGGTGTTAACGGAGGTTCTAGGGCAAGTTTCATATACCAAATGAAAGAGGGTGAAGTGAGGAATAAGATGGTGGTGTTTGTTTTGTTGGGGGGTCGGAGACGCGGCGGTGGTGGCCGGAAATAAGGTTCGGCGGCTAGGGTTTAATAGTGGGGAAGAAATAGAGATGAGAGAGAGATGGAAATAGGTGTGTGGGTGGGTTTGTGTTGTGTGGGTGAAAACCGGACCAAACACAACCTTATATATCTTTTATTATTATTTTTTTTGTTGCAATTTATTAATAATAATAATAATAATAATAATAATAATAGTAATAGTAATAGTAATAATAATAATATTATTATTACGGTGGAGTGGGTAACGCGGGTAATTGTAAAAACATGTGGCCCGGACCCGAACTCATTTCAAAATTTCAATATCACTCGAGAACATCTCGTAACCGATTAAAAATATAGCCGGACTCGTAAGACGAATCACAAAACTGTCGTTAGGTAATCCTAGTGCCAAAGTCAACGTAGTACCATGTGAGAATTCAAATATACATCACTGATCATATAATCAAAAATGAATTATGAACATAATTCACGAATTCCATAACGTCATTAATTAAAAATATCCATAAAATAGGTCTTACAAGTTCGTTGTGAAATGAAAATTTCAAATAAAAATTATAAACGAACTTAAATTGTAATGCGGGTTTTTAAAATAGCTCCCTAAACTGCCGGTTGTCACATCCTCCCCGTCTCAGAAGGAAACCCGTCCCGGGTTTCACTCGGAAAAAAATTCATCTACGAAGTGAAAAGCTTCGGATATCTCTTCCTGAACTCGTCCTCACGTTCTCACGTAAATTCTGGTCCATGTCGGGAATTCCAACGAACCTTGACGAGCGGAATGCGACTTCGCTTGAGTCGTTTAACTTCACGATCTACAATCTCAATCGGTTCTTCCACGAAATTCAGTTTCTCATCAACACGAATATCCCTCATTGGAATGACGGGCATTTCATCAGAAAGACATTTCTTCAAATTACTCACGTGAAACACGTCGTGAACTTTACTCAGTTCGGACGGTAATTCCAACCTATAAGCCACGGGCCCAATTCTTTTTAAGATCAAGAATGGTCCAATGTAGCGTGGGTTGAGTTTACCACGTTTCCCGAAACGTATTACACCTTTCCAAGGCGAGACTTTCAGCATTACTTTGTCTCCAACCTGGAACTCTAAAGGTTTACGTCTCTGATCGGCATAGCTCTTCTGCCTATCTCTTGCCGCTTGCAACCGATCACGAATCTGAGTTACTTTCTCTGTAGTTTCCAAAATAAGCTCAGGGCCTGTAAGTTGACTATCTCCAACTTCTGCCCAACCAATAGGCGAACGACACTTTCTGCCATACAAAGCTTCGAAGGGTGCAGCCTTAAGACTTGTGTGGTAGCTGTTATTATAGGAGAATTCCACAAGGGGTAAATACTTCTCCCAGCCTTTACCAAAGTCTATGATGCATGCACGAAGCATATCCTCTAACGTCTGAATGGTCCTCTCACTTTGACCATCGGTTTGGGGATGATATGCAGTACTCATATCAAGCCTCGTCCCCAAAGCCGTTTGAAGTGATCGCCACAAAGCTGACGTAAAACGGCTATCACGATCCGAAATAATAGATATCGGGACTCCATGACGCGAAATAATTTCCTTCACATATAACCTCGTAAGCTTATCCACACTATCATCTTCACTAATAGCTAAGAAATGAGCAGACTTTGTCAGACGATCCACAATTACCCAGATAGCGTCACAACCACTAGCTGTTCTTGGTAATTTGGTAATGAAGTCCATAGTAATCCGCTCCCATTTCCAGACTGGAAGTTCTGGTTGCGTTAGTAATCCTGACGGTCTCTGGTGTTCAGCCTTAACCTTGGCGCATGTCAAGCACTTACTAACGTACGATGCTATATCTGCCTTCATGTTTGGCCACCAATAGAACTTCTTAAGATCCTGGTACATTTTATCGGAACCAGGATGAATGGAGTACCTTGACTTATGCGACTCATGCATAATCAATTCCCAAATTTCTCCATATAAAGGTACCCAAATCCGATTTCCAAAACATAATAATCCATCAGAACGCTTAACAAATCCTTTCTCATTATCAGCCATCCCAAATATATTCTCGGCAGATCTATTTTCTGCTTTCAACGCTTCCGTTTGAGCTTCAAGTATTTGCGATGGTAATGGCGATACGATAGTCATTCCCAATGACCTAACTCGTAATGGTGGTACTCTTTCCTTTCGACTAAGAGCATCAGCAACAACGTTTGCTTTACCAGGGTGGTAGCGAATTTCACAATCATAATCGCTTAGCAGCTCAATCCAACGTCGTTGTCTCATGTTGAGCTCTTTTTGATTCAAGATGTGTTGTAGACTTTTGTGGTCAGTAAATACAACACACTTGGTTCCGTACAAGTAAAATCTCCATATTCTTAAAGCAAAAACCACAGCACCGAGCTCCAAATCATGGGTAGTGTAGTTTTTCTCATGCTTTTTGAGCTGTCGGGAAGCATAAGCTATCACCTTCTCTCGTTGCATTAACACGGCTCCTAAACCTTTATGTGAGGCATCACAATAGACGACGAAATCCTCGTTACCTTCTGGTAACGCTAAGATAGGAGCACTACACAACATTTTCTTAAGCAATTGAAACGCTTCCTCTTCTTTATCTCCCCATTCATACGTAACACTCTTTTGAGTCAATTTGGTCAATGGTTTAGCTATCTTCGAAAATCCCTCAATGAATCTTCGGTAATAACCAGCTAAACCCAAAAATTGACGAACTTCGGTTGGGGTTATAGGTGCAGCCCAATCTTTTATCACCTCAATTTTTGCAGGATCCACATGGACTCCTTGTCTGTCAATCACATGACCCAAAAATTGTACTGTCGGAATCCAAAATTCGCATTTCGAAAACTTGGCATAGAGTTTCTCCTTCCTGAGCAATTCCAAAATGAGTCTTAAATGCTCCTCATGCTCTTTCTCACTTTTTGAATAAATCAGAATGTCATCGATGAATACAATTACGAACTTATCCAAGTAAGGCTTACACACACGATTCATGAGATCCATGAATATTGCTGGTGCGTTAGTCAACCCAAACGGCATCACCTGAAACTCGTAATGCCCGTAACGGGTTCTGAAAGCCGTTTTCGGAATATCTTCCTCGCGAACTCGAAGTTGATGATATCCCGATCTCAAATCGATCTTCGAATACACACTCGATCCTTGGAGTTGATCGAACAAGTCGTCGATCCTAGGTAACGGGTATCGATTCTTCACCGTTAACTTATTCAACTCTCTATAATCAATACACATACGAAACGATCCATCCTTCTTCTTCACAAATAAGACTGGGGCTCCCCAAGGTGAAGAACTTGGTCTTATGAATCCTTTTTCGGCTAACTCCTCCAATTATTTCGACAACTCTTCTAGTTCGGTAGGTGCAAGACGATAAGGTGCTCGTGCTACAGGTGCAGCACCAGGTATCAACTCAATCTGAAACTCCACTTGTCTAGTCGGCGGGATTCCCGGCAAATCATCGGGAAACACATCAGGAAAATCACGAACTATAGGCACATCTCCAATGTACCTTTCCTTTTTCTTCGTCTCTCCCTTCTCAGAAATTTAAGCCAAGAAAAGGTAACATCCCTTCTCCATTAGCTTTGGTAACTTTGTGCAAGATATGACTGCTAATCGGGATGGGCTCCTAGAATCCTTTCGATCTCCCAATATGTTTAGGATTTCCTTTCCGTATGGTACACGCACGATCTTCTCGTCGCAAAGTATGTAAGCACGATACTTCGACAACCAATCCATACCAATGATTACATCAAAACTTCCTAACGTGACGGGTAGAAGATCTATGTTGAAAGGGTGGTTCAAGAAATTTAACGTACAACCGCGAATGATGGTATTAATCCTTTCTAGGTTTCCATTTGCTAACTCAATATCATATCCAGTTCCTAAGGCCATCGGGGGTTTCTCTAGTAAGGGTGCAAATGTAGTGGACACAAAACTCCTATCGGCACCAGTATCAAATAGTATGGAAGCATAACGATTATTGAGAAGGAACGTACCAGTAACGACGTTCGGATCTTCTCCTCTCTCGTTCCCGAGTGCATACACTCTTCCCTGAGCAGCTCCAGCTTCCACACGTTGGTCCCCATTATCTTGTCGTCCACGATTTCCTCCAGTTCCACGGTTTCCATAATTGTACCCATTACCACCCGAGCCTTGATTTCCACGGTTCCGCGATTCTCTACACTCATTCCTATAGTGTCCCTTCTTTCCACACCCATAACAAGTAACATCTGCCTTGTTTCTCATTTCAGGAGCAGCTTGAACCATAGCAAGAGGTCGAGCTCTACAGTCCCTAGCTGTGTGTCCTTTCCTTGAGCAATTCTGGCATTTCACACTACACCATCCAGTATGATGCTGATGGCAACGATCACACTTGGGTGCATCACCGTTCTGATTCTTCTTATCTCCATTCCCAATAGCATAAGCCTTAGCTTGTCTCTTGCTTCGGTGATCATTACTCTTAGAGTGACGGTCCCTCTTTCTCTTTCCATTCTTCTCCTTATCAGCTTCTTCTAATTCCAATGAATCCATAAGTTGTTGAGCAATTGTGATTGCCTCATGGATGTTTGCAGGCCTAGCAGAAATCACATCATTCCTCATAGCTACAGGCAACCCATCAGTATACCTCTCGATCTTTTGAGTCTCAGTTTTCACCATATCTGGGCACAACAAGGCTAATTCCTGGTAACGACGATTGTAAGTCGCCATATCATTACCTTTCACCTTGTGGTTCCAAAACTCAATCTCTAGCTTCTTGACCTCATTCCTTGGGCAATAAGTCTGAATCAGCAAAGACTTAAATTGCTCCCAAGTCATGGCATAAGCTACATCACTCCCAACTGCATTTCGGTAGTTGTTCCACCAAGTCAAAGCTTCATCCTTGAAAGTAAAAGAAGCAAACTTTACCTTTGCATTCTCCGCACAACCACTGACATTAAACACTGACTCAGTCTTCTCAATCCATCTGACTAAGTAAACCACTCCTTCAGTTCCACCAAACTCAATGGGTCCACAAATCTTGAACTCCTTGTATTGACATCCATTAGCACGAACAGGTGGAAAAGTTCCAGCAGAATTGTTGGAATGATTTAACTCAGCTAGTAGTTCAGCAACTCTTTGCTCCACAAGTTGATTGATCATTGCTTGATCCACAGTAGGTGCATTAAGTGGAACATGATCATTGTCTCCCTGAACATCAACATTTTAATTCCTGTTGTTGCGGTTAGTGGTGTCCAGGTTGTCAGGAGTAGGAGTTTCAACATTTCGAGTAGGTCGGCGTCCTCGGTGACCAGGGGTAGTCGCTGCCGTACCAGTTCGGGTAGCTCTGACAGGGTTTCGTCATACTGCCATTAATATAATTCCAAGACAATATTGACCACGCAAATAGGAACACAATTCTCCGTGTACGCCAAAAACCATAGAATATCATACGAAATCACCATCGTCCATACAAGTAGCGATCGACACTTCGTTCCAAAATACCAAAAGACATAGTAAATACTAATCGTTCCATACGAGACGAACGTACAATCCGAATATCATGACATAAGAACTATAATAACTAGCTCTCCTAACCAAATACTCCTTGGCTTATGTAGCAACACAACAACCTGATTCCAAATCGATCTAGCCACGATGCTGGCGTAGAATCCTCAACTCCGATCCCAAACCATCCAAATTCCTCAATAACGATCCCTGCTCAACACGATGTGTATCTCTATCCCTCTAGAGGCCCGCAACCTCCTTTTCTAACACTGTGTTCCTCTGCCATAGCTTGCGATCTCCCTCGCGAGCCGTGAGGAAACCTCTCTGCAGACTCTCTATCTGCTCATGTATCTCTATCATACATGTTCTAATCGCTATCGTCCACAGTAGTCAAATAAACTCTCAACTCAACAACAAACTCAGCAATAAACTCAGCAATAATCATCTCAAGTCGGTCAGACATCCGCGAGATCCTCTCGCCCTGTGCAGTAATCTGAGCCCACATCCTACCAGTCTCACCTAACTCTGCATGCTCAGCAGAAACCTCAGAAGGTGCATCCGACGCCACAGGACTACCAGGTGGTGTATCAAACGAAAACGGATGATCAGGTGAAACCGGTTCTAACGGATGTATCGGGCTTCTCAGCCTGAGCTGGTGGTGCTAACACATCATCATCATCATCAGGCATCTCATCCTCCTGAGGGTCATCCTCCTCCTCAGGGTCATCATCATCACCCTGCTCAACCTCCTGAGGGTCATCCTCCCGCTCAGGGTCATCAGCCTCATCCTCACCCTCGTACTCCTCTTCCTCCTCATCGGAAGAGTACCTCATCAATCGTCGTCTCCTACTAGGTGAACCATGTGTAGATGTAGTAGGTGATCTAGGACGACGACGCTATGATGTGGGTGGCGCCTCAGACAGAAGAGAGTGAGCATCAATCTGTAAAGGTGATGGAGTAGGGCGTACCGACATGCGCGCCGTAGCTCGGTGGGCAAAGCGTGGTGCCACACGAGCCAAAGCCTGATGAAGAGTAAGCTGCCTCGATGTACCAGGGAGCCCTAGAGAAGATGGGGGTCCCTGCGTAGATGCAGCAGGTAGTGCTGAAGTAGAAGCTGCCTGTGATACAGTAGCTGAAGACATGGCCATCTGGTAAGGGTCATCAGATGCCATAGTGAACTGTGCAGGTAAAACCGGTGCTGTAAGAATATCCTCGACGACATCGGGCATATGGGAGGCCATGGTGTGTGACAACGGCGTAGGGTAGGTGTAAGTGTTTCAAAACAACTAAATCACAACTCATAATACCATACCAAATATACTCATCAATTAGTTCCATCATATAATCTCAATAAAAAGAATTTCAAACACCGCATTACTAAAATGTTTATAAAACATATAGACCATATAAATCCTCGAGAACGCCATCTTATTACTAAAACCCATAAACCTCAAATCATCTCAATAAATCCCAATTCTAACAATCATCTCAATTATCTCATAATACCTCAAATAATAGAAGATGCTTCGGCTTGGCGGGCTGGCGGGCGGTGGTCAAGGATCATTTTCTATAAAAATACGGTTATAGTTTAGGCGTTTATTTACCTAGTTCTCTATAACCTTGGCTCTGATACCAATCTGTAACACCCCCAAAATTTGATACAGCGGAAGACTCAACAAGCTTTCGGGGTGCTACGGGGATTGGTATCCAACACAAGACAATATAGAACGAGATAAAGTAAACATAGTAAAAACACAACCAAAACGGGGTTTTAAGGTTTACATTTATCCCAACATCATTCAGAGTCAGGCCCAAAATAAAATAACAATAGGTCCAAATTTAATTATCAGAGTTTAGAAAAATAGATCCATGAACTGTGTGCCTTGGCCGAGCCTTCCATTCCAAGCATGCACCTCAACACTTAATTACCTGAGAAAACGTGCTAAAAGTCAGCTTTCGCTGGTGAGATCATAGGTTTAAATTCAACTAATAATATAGTGGACATATACGCAAAACGCTTGCTAGCTAGACTAAGGATTCGCTAAAAGCCTGCGGATACCCTCCGCTCTCAACATAACACACGGATACCCTTCCGTAACAACATAGATATTCGGGTAACCCCCGCAATACCAATAAATACTCGGATAACCTCCGAAGTATTAATAACCTATAGGTGCCCACTATAGTATCTAATAAGTCAACCTTGAATAGTACACACGAAACTATGTGACTAAAGCTGACAGTCCAAATAAGCCAACCTTGAATAGTACACACAACAGATATGTGACTAAAGCTGACAATCCAAATAACCAAATAAGCCAACCTTGAATAGTACACACAACAGATATGTGACTAAAGCTGACAATCCAAATAACCAAATAAGCCAACCTTGAATAGTACACATGACATGTGTGACTAAAGCTGACAATAGATCCTAGTCCATACGCATAGCAAGTTTAGAAAGAATATAAAAGCGATAATAGTCCACGTAAAATAATTTGCACGTTTCTCACCCCAATCGTTGAAAACATAGTTCAAGAGTAAAAAGCGGGGCTATGACTCACCTCAAGTCCAGAAAATAGCAAGACGAGGTAGGTAGAAATAAGACGTATGATAACTCACGAAACAGCAACTACGGACTTGGCACGACCTAACAATATTAACTCTTTCAGAAATCATTTCCTCAAATATATAATATTCCCAAACCCGGACGAGAATCCGTTTTATTTCCGAAAATCCATTTCGTATTAGTTTGGTGTATTTGCGTTTGGTATCCATACGGGTGGTGGGTCGACTCAAAACAAACGAAAGAGAGATCACATATAGAAAGATAAATAAACTATAGATCTAATATTAGCCCAATATATCATTTAAATAAATCGCCAAAGTTTACCAAATCCGTCGATTTGATAATCCTCATATTTATTTACGTAACATACCGTTCCAAGATTACACCCAACCTAAAGCACATAGCACATAATTACTATATAGTATATATCATAGTTTAATAAATTCCTCATATATATCGTCAAATTGGCCAGATTTCCCGATATATACGCTCGCAATCTATTACACTTTACATATACTACGACCTATGGGCGTCGTAGGATACGATGCCCACTAATATATTCATTTCATATAGCCAAATAACCCGGCTCAACCTTACGGTTAAGTGGTTATTTAATTATAGAAAACGTCTATATTAGTCGTCATATATCCGTGACAACACGAACGTCACAAATGATAACTTACCTGGACCCGAGTGACAACAATTTCGCCTAACTCAATAAGTTTATCCGTTATATATCCTGAAATGACATTTTATTAAACGTTTCATAATTGTCGGGAGTTTCCCGTTTTATAACACAATTTTTATAATAGTAATACGTTTAATAATATTACGCAACTTTCGTAGCCTAATATATATCTAATCGTATTATTTATAATACGACTCGTGATTATTATTATTATTAATATACGCGTTTGTATAGTTATATATACGTTATTCACATATATACTTTCATATAAACGTTCATATTATCAATAATTATTATTATGAGTTTTATTATTCTCGTTTCAATTTTAATAGTTATTGAGTTATACGAAATGGTCATATGTCCGAGTCATGACTCTCGGCTCATTGTCCAAGTCCAATAATAAGCAAAAGTCATAAAATAACCAATCTCTGTCCAATCACAATATCAAACCACGGGCTACAACAATAGGGTCCGACTACGGCACCCGACTAACCTATCTCCGTCAATCTAACGACCGTCTCACAATCGGTCCCCAATAACTCTTACCAATCGACAACAACTCCACAATTACCAATAACAATATCCAATGTCGAGACCACAATGGTCTCGACTCAACCAAAGTATTCGGCCGAAAATGAAATACCACAACAATGAAACAATCAAGTTCACAAACATATCAAGAAATAACATTAACAAGGTTAATGTTTGGGTCGGTTTACCAAGCCAACCCGAGCCCTCGACTCACTTGAGTCTCAGCTCCAAACCGCGAGTCACTAGGACTCGAACCAACACATCACAAGAGCACCTAGCTCGCAAGAGCATAACAAGTAACCATATAACCCATTCGACCCAAAGGTCAAATCGGCAACAAACTAATACACGGCTAAAAGCCGCGACCCACAAGGGTCGAACCACAATAATTCTACGAGCCCGAGGCTCGAACCACGACTAATCGAGAACCCCCATAAGGGTCTCGGCATGGTCATACGAGCAACAAATGAAACCCCGAGACCACACGGTCTCGGTTAGCTCGGATCGGGGAACATAACACCCTCGACAACAACCAAACAATAATCACCACGGGACCAAAGCCACACAAGGCTCGGACCACAAATAAGCCGAGAGCCTTGCTCTCGATTCCGAGTCAACCATAACCAAACCCAAGAAAACCCGGATACCAAACTTATTTTTATCTTTAAAACATCATTTCCATTCAAGATCAATTCGATTCTCAACATAATAATCCGTGTAGCCACGGAATAGCACCAATTCGTGGCTCCCAAAACCCAAAAATAGCTCCTTCTCACCTTCTTGGACCTCCAAATGCACGGATCTAGAAAAGGTATAAAAATTCGAATGGATTATTAGAGATTTGGTGGTGTTAACGGAGGTTCTAGGGCAAGTTTCATATACCAAATGAAAGAGGGTGAAGAGAGGAATAAGATGGTGGTGTTTGTTTTGTTGGGGGGTCGGAGACGCGGCGGTGGTGGCCGGAAATAAGGTTCGGCGGCTAGGGTTTAATAGTAGGGAAGAAATAGAGATGAGAGAGAGATGGAAATAGGTGTGTGGGTGGGTTTGTGTTGTGTGGGTGAAAACCGGACCAAACACAACCTTATATATCTTTTATTATTTTTTTTTTGCAATTTATTATTAATAATATTAATAATAATAATAATAATAATAATAATAATAATAATAATAATAATAATAATAATAATAATAATAATAATAATAATAATAATAATAATAATATTACGGTGGAGCGGGTAACGCGGGTAATTGTAAAAACATGTGGCCCGGACCCGAACTCATTTCAAAATTTCAATATCACTCGAGAACATCTCGTAACCGATTAAAAATATAGCCGGACTCGTAAGACGAATCACAAAACTGTCGTTAGGTAATCCTAGTGCCAAAGTCAACGTAGTACCATGTGAGAATTCAAATATACATCACCGATCATATAATCAAAAATGAATTATGAACATAATTCACGAATTCCATAACGTCATTAATTAAAAATATCCATAAAATAGGTCTTACAAGTTCGTTGTGAAATGAAAATTTCAAATAAAAATTATAAACGAACTTAAATTGTAATGCGGGTTTTTAAAATAGCTCCCTAAACTGCCGGTTGTCACAGTCATAGTTGGGTCGAGGCGTATCCGAGAGTAATACTCTCGGTTTGTGCCATTTGCCGATTTATTTGATCCTTGATGATTCTTGGTGTTCGATTGAGGGTGTTTGGATATCTATTTTGATGTTTGATCGATTCTTGTTTGGTCATTGATGACCTTTGTTGTCGCTTGGAATTTTGGCCGACTACCCAAGTGGGTCGTGTGGTTGGTTTGGCTCGTTTAGAGCTAAGCCGAGACCATAAAGGTCTCGGGTGGGACCCACACGAGTTGTGGTGAAGCTTTGACTCGGGCTTGACTTGGTAAGTCGACCCGTGAAAATTTTGATATGCGTCGCGTATATATTTGATGGTTTATGTTTTTGGCGAATATTAGTGTGATTACTAATATTATGTTGAAGTGAATGGCGAGTTATATGGACTCGTGGTATATATTGGAGTTGTGTTGACGAAAGTGGTAAATGTGAGGACCGATTGTGAGACGGTCACTTAGATTGACGGAGATAGGTTAGTCGGGTGCCGTAGTCGGACCCTATTGTTGTAGCACGTGTATTGGGATTGTTTTGGACGGAGTTGGATTACTTATTTATGACTTGATCATATTATTTTTGGACTTGGACAATGAGCCGAGAGTGATGACTCGGACATGTGACCATTTCGTATGACTCGATAATTATTTATAATTAAACGCAAATAATAAAACTCGTAATAATATTATTGGTAATATAAACGTTTATATAAATATATAGACGTGAATAACGTATACAAAATGCGTATATTAATAATAACAAGATCACGAGTAATATTATAACAATAACGGGACTATAAATATTATGCTACAAGAGTAGTGTAATATTATTGGGAGCGTTATTATGATTAAATATTATAAATAACGAGGAATTCTTAACGTTGAATAAATATTAAATTAAATAATATCTTTTAAATAACGAGGAAAACTATCGAGTTATACGGGGTCGTAGTCACTTGAGTCCAAGTGGTTTATTATTTGTGACTTTTGTGTTGTCACGGATATATGACGATTAATATAAACATTTTCTATAACTAAGTAACTTATTTAATCGACGGGTTAAATCGAGTTATTTGGCTATATAAAATGAGTACATTAATGGGCATCGTATCCCACGACGCCCATAGGTTGTGGTACATGTATTAGGATAATAAATTACTATATATCTCGTGAAATTTGGCCAATTTGACGATATATATAGGGAATTTATTGGACTACGATATATACCATATAGTATTCTTTGTGCTATGTGCTTTAGGTTGGGTATAATCTTGGAACGGTATATTACGTAAATAAATATGGGGGATTACCAAATCGACGGATTTGATAAACTTCGATGATTTATTTAAATAATATATTAGGCTAATATTAGACCTATAGATGGTTTATTATTCCTTTTTGTTGTGGCTTCTTGGTTCGAGTTGTGTCGACCCACCACCCGTATGGATACCAAACGCCAAACTCCAAACTAATACGAGAAATGGATTTTCGGAAAATAAAATGGAATACGTTCGGGTTTGGGAATATTCGATTTTGAGGAAATGATTTCTGAACGAGTTGATATTGTTAGGTCGTGCCGAGTCCGTAGTTGCCATTTTTCGCGTTACTATACGTCTTACTTCTACCGATTTCTTATTGCTGATTTCTGGACTTGAGGTGAGTCATAGCCCCACTCTTTACTCTTGAACTATGTTTTCAATACTTGGGGTGAGGAACGTATCATTTTATGTGGACTGCTATCGCTTTTATATTATTTTAAAACTTGCTATGCGTATGGACTAGGATGAATTGTCAACTTTAGTCACATAGTTTCGTGTGTACTATTCAAGGTTGGCTTATTTTGCGTATGGACTTGGATGAATTGTCAACTTTAGTCACATAGTTTCGTGTGTACTATTCAAGGTTGGCTTATTTAGATACTATAGTGTGCACCTATAGGTTATTAATACTTCGGAGGTTATACGAGTATTTATGATATTGCGGGGGTTACCCGAATATCTATGTTAGAGCGGAGGGTATCCGCAGGTTTTTAGTGAATCCCTAGTCTAGCTAGCAAGCGTTTTGCGTATATGTCCACTATATTGAATTATGAATTTAAACCTATGATCTCACCAGCGAAAGCTGACTTTTAGCACGTTTTCTCAGGTAATTAAGTGACGATTTGGATGCTTGGATTGAAAGGCTCGGCTATGGCACCTGGTTTATGGATCTATTTTTCTAAAACTTTGATATTTAATTGTGGACCTACGTTTATTTCTTTTGGGCCTGACTCTGAATGATGTTGGGATAAATGTAAACTTTAAAACCCCGTTTTGGTTGTGTTTTTCTTATGTTTACTTTATCTCGTTCTTTTATGTCTTGTGTTGGATACCAATCCCCGTAGCACCCCGAAAGCTTGTTGAGTCTTCCGCTGTACCAAATTTTGGGGGTGTTACAGATTGGTATCATAGCCAAGGTTATAGAGAACTAGGTAAATAAACACCTAAACTATAACCGATTTTTATAGAAAACGATCCTTGACCATTGCCCGCCAGCCCGCCAAGCCGAAGCATCTTCGATTATTTTGAGGTATTATGAGATAATGATTGAAATGAGATTTTTGAGATGACTTGAGAATATGGGATATATTGATTTAGTGATAAGATGGCGTTTTGAGGAATTATATGGTTTATTTGTTTTATAAATGTTTTAGTAATGCCTTATTTGAAATTCTTTATTAAGATTATATGATTGAATTTACATGAGGATTTTGATACGATATTTTGAGTTTGCGATTTAGTTGCTTGAAACACTTACACCTACCCTACGCCGTTGTCACAAACCATGACCTCCTATTCATTTGTTGTTACTGAGAATGTTCTTACTGGTACGCGTCGCTCAGCACAGATCACTATGGCCCCTGATGACCCATACGTGATGGTCATGCGTTCAGCCACTACTTTATCGTCCCTTTGTCGCCCTAAGTCACCGATTTTATCGCCTCGTGGTTCACCTGCTCAGAGATGACGATTGCTGGAGTACCCCTCCGACGAGGAGTACGAGGAGGAGTACGAGGGTGAGCAGGATGATAACCCTCAAGATGAGGAAGAAAATGATGACCCTCAGGATGAGGAGGAGGATGACCCTCAGGAGGAGGAGATGCCTGATGATGATGGTTTGTTAGTGCCGCCAGCTCAGGCTGAGGAGCCTGATTCGCCTATACATCCGATAGAGCCTGTTTCACCTGATCATCCATTTCTGTTTGAGTTACCACCTGGTAGTCCTGTTGAGTCGGATGAACCTTCTGAGGTTTCTGCTGAGCAGGCAGAGTTAGGTGAGACTGGTAGGATGTGGGCTCAGATTACTGCACAGGGCGAGAGGATCTCGCGGATGTCTGACTGACTTGAGATGGTTATTGGAGAGTTTATCACTGAGCTGGAGAAAAAGGTAGCGGACCTCAAGAGAGATAGCGATACCCATAGTGCGGAGTTAGGATCATTGTGGAGAGAGCTGGATGGATTGAGGCATGAGTTGAGGAGCCTACGCCAGCATTGTGGCCAGATCGATTTGGAATTAGGTTGTTGTGTTGCTACATAAGCCAAGGAGTATTTGGTTAGGAGAGCTAGTTATTATATCTCTTATGTCATGATATTCGGATTGTACGTTCGTCTCGTATCAAACGATTAGTATCTATTATGTCTTTTGGCAGTATGGAATGATGTATTGATCGCTACTTGTATGGATGATGGTGATTTCGTATGATATTCTATGGTTTTTGGCATACATTGAGAGTCGTGTTCCTAGTTGCGTGGTTGATATTGTGTTGGTATTATGTTCGTATTTCGACTTTCACCAATCGGATTCTTGTTGGACGTTATGGTACGTATTATTGGAGACTTATGAACCTGGTATTGTGACTTCGATCAATGGCCCCATGAAGAAACCCTGTTAGAGCTACCAGAACTGGTCCTGCAACGACTACCCCTGGTCGTCGAGGACGCCGTCCTACTCGAAATGTTGAGACCCCTACTCCTGTTAACCTGGACACTACTAACCGCAACAACAGGAATCAAAATGTTGATGTTCAGGGAGACAATGATCATGTTTCACTTAACGCACCTACTGTGGATCAAGCAATGATCAATCAACTTATGGAGCAACGAGTTGCTGAACTACTAGCTGAGTCAAATCATTCCAACAATTCTGCTGGAACATTTCCACCCGTTCGTGCTAATGGATGTAACTACAAGGAGTTTAAAATTTGTGGACCTATTGAGTTTGGTGGAACTGAAGGAGTGGTCTACTTGGTCAGGTGGATAGAGAAGACTAAGTCAGTGTTTAATGTCAGTGGTTGTGCGGAGAATGCGAAGGTAAAGTTTGCTTCTTTTACTTTCAAGGATGAAGCTTTAACTTGGTGGAACAATTACCGAAATTCGGTTGGGAGTGATGTGGCTTATGCTATGACATGGGAGCAATTTAAGTCTTTGCTGATTCAGACTTATTGCCCAAGAAATGAGGTTAAGAAGCTGGAAATTGAGTTTTGGAATCACAAAGTGAAGGGTACAGATATGGCGACTTACAATCGTCGTTACCTGGAGTTGGCATTGCTTTGCCCAGATATGGTTAGAACTGAGACTCAAAAGATTGAGCGGTATACCGATGGGTTGCCTGTGGCTACAAGGAATGATGTGATTGCTGCTAGACCTGCAAATATCCATGAAGCAATCACAATTGCTCAACAACTAATGGATTCGTTGGAATTGGAAGGAGCTGATAAGGATAAGAATGAAAAGAGAAAGAGAGACCATCACTCTAAGGGTAATGATCACCGAAACAAGCGACAAGCTAAGGCTTATGCTATTGGGAATGGAGATAAAAGGGACCAAAACGATGATGCACCCAAGTGTGGTCGTTGCCACCAGAATCATTCTGGATGGTGTAGTGTAAGATGCCAGAACTGCTCAAAGAAGGGACACACATCTAAGGATTGTAGGGCTCAACCTCTTGCTATGGTTCAAGCTACTCCTGAAACTATGAGTAAGGCAAATGTTACTTGTTATGGATGTGGAAAGAAGGGACATTATAGGAATGAGTGTAGGGAATCGTGGAACCGAGGAAATCAAGGATCGGGTGGTAATGGGTACAATCATGGAAACCGTGGAGCTGGAGGAAACTGTGGACGATAAGATAATGGGGACCAACGTGTGGAAGCTGGAGCTGCTCATGGAAGAGTGTATGCACTTGGGAACGAGAGAGGAGAAGATCCGAACGTCGTTACTGGTACGTTCCTTCTCAATAATTGTTATGCTTCCATACTATTTGATACTGGTGCCGATTGAAGTTTTTTGTCCACTACGTTTGCACCATTATTAGAGAAACCCCCGATGGCCTTAGGAATTGGGTATGATGTAGAGTTAGCTAATGGAAACATAGAAAGGATTAAGACTATCATACGCGGTTGCACGTTAAATTTCTTGAATCATCCTTTCAACATAGATCTTCTACCCGTCACGTTAGGAAGTTTCGATGTCATCATTGGTATGGATTGGTTGTCAAAGTATCGTGCTCATATACTTTGCGATGAGAAGATCGTGCGTGTGCCTTACGGAAAAGAGATTCTAAATATACAAAGAGATCGAAAGGGTTCGAGGAGCCCATCCCGATTAGCGATCATTTCTTGCACTAAGTTACCGAAACTAATGGAAAAAGGATGTTGCCCTTTCTTAGCTCAAATCTCTGAGAAAGGAGGGAAGGAGAAGAAGGAAAGGTGCATTGGAGATGTGCCTATAGTTCGTGATTTTCCTGATGTATTTCCCGATGATTTTCCGGGAATCCCTCCCACTAGACAAGTAGAGTTTCAGATTGAGTTGATACCTGGTGCTGCACCTGTGGCACGAGCACCTTATCGACTTGCACCCACCAAACTGGAAGAGTTGTCGAAACAATTAGCGGAGTTAGCCGAAAAAGGATTTATAAGACCAAGTTCTTCACCTTGGGGAGCCCCGGTCTTATTTGTGAAGAAGAAGGATGGATCGTTTCGTATGTGTATTGATTATCAAGAGTTGAACAAGTTAACGGTGAAGAATAGATACCCGTTACCGAGGATCGACGATTTGTTCGATCAGCTTCAAGGATCGAGTGTGTATTCGAAGATCGATTTGAGATCGGGATATCATCAGCTTCGAGTTCGCGAGGAAGATATTCTGAAAACGGCTTTCAGAACCCGTTACGGGCATTACGAGTTTCAGGTGATGCCGTTTGGGTTGACTAACGCACCGGCGGTATTCATGGATCTCATGAATCGGGTGTGTAAGCCTTACTTAGATAAGTTCGTGATTGTGTTCATCGATGACATTCTAATTTATTCGAAGAATGAAAAGGAGCATGAGGAGCATTTAAGGCTTATTTTAGAATTGCTCAGGAGAGAGAAACTATATGCCAAGTTCTCCAAATGTGAATTTTGGATTCCGACGGTACAATTTTTGGGTCATGTGATTGATAGTCAAGGAGTTCTTGTAGATCCTACTAAGATTGAAGCGATTAAAGATTGGGCTGCACCAACGACCCCAACAGAAGTTCGTCAATTTTTGGGTTTAGCCGGTTATTACCAAAGATTCATTGAGGGATTTTCGAAGATAGCAAAACCGTTGACCAAATTGACTCAAAAGAGTGTTAAGTACGAATGGGGAGATAAGGAAGAGGAAGCATTTCAATTACTTAAGGAGATGTTGTATAGTGCTCCTATCTTGGCGTTACCAGAAGGTAGTGAGGACTTTGTCGTCTATTGTGACGCTTCTCATAAAGGTTTGGGAGCCGTGTTAATGCAACGAGAGAAGGTAATAGCTTATGCTTCCCGACAGCTCAAGAAGCATGAGAAGAACTACACCACTCATGATTTGGAGTTAGGTGCTGTGGTTTTTGCCTTAAAGATATGGAGACATTACTTGTACAAAACCAAGTGTGTTGTGTTTACTGACCACAAAAGTCTACAGCACATCTTGAATCAAAAAGAGCTCAATATGAGACAACGACGTTGGATCGAGTTGCTAAGCGATTATGATTTCGAAATTCGCTACCATCCTGGTAAAGCAAACGTTGTTGCTGATGCTCTTAGTCGAAAGGAGAGGATACCTCCGTTACGAGTTAGGTCATTGGGAATGACTATCGTATCGCCGTTACCGACCCAAATATTTGAAGCTCAAACGGAAGCGTTGAAAGCAGAAAACCGACCTGCTGAGAGCATATTTGGAATGGCTGAAAATGAGAAAGGATTCGTTAAGCGTTCTGATGGAGTATTATGTTCTGGAGATCGGATTTGGGTACCGTTATATGGAGGAATTCGAGAGTTGATTATGCATGAGTCGCATAAGTCAAGGTACTCTATTCATCCTGGGTCTGACAAGATGTACCAGGATTTGAAAAAGTTATATTGGTGGCCAAACATGAAGGCAGATATAGCGTTGTATGTTAGTAAGTGCTTGAACATCAAAGACCGTCAGGATTATTGATGCAACCAGAACTCCCAGTTTGGAAATGGGAGCGGATTACGATGGACTTCATTACCAAATTACCAAAGACAGCTAGCGGTTGTGACGCTATCTGGGTAAATGTGGATCGGTTGACTAAGTCTGCTCATTTCCTGGCGATTAGTGAAGATGATAGTGTGGATAAACTTATGAAGTTGTATGTGAAGGAAATTATTTCTCGTCATGGAGTCCCGATATCGATTATTTCTGATCGCGATAGCCGCTTTACGTTAGCTATGTGGCGATCACTTCAAACCGCTTTGGGGACGAGACTTGATATGAGTACTGCATATCATCCCCAAACCGATGGACAAAGTGAGAGGACTATTCAGACTTTGGAGGATATGCTTCGTGCATGTATAATAGATTTGGTAAAGGCTGGGAGAAGTATCTACCCCTTGCGGAGTTCTCCTATAATAATATCTACCACACAAGTCTTAAAGCTGCACCATTTGAAGCTTTATATGGTCGTAAATGCCGCCGTTCGCCTATTGGTTGGGCTGAAGTTGGAGATAGTCAACTCACAGGCCCCGAACTTATATTGGAAACTACTGAGAAAGTGGCTCAAATTCGTGATCGATTACAAGCAGCTAGGGATAGACAGAAAAGTTACGCCGATCAGAGACGTAAACCCCTAGAGTTCCAGGTTGGAGACAAAGTGATGCTGAAAGTCTCGCCTTGGAAAGGTGTGATACGTTTCGGGAAACGTGGGAAACTCAACCCCCGCTACATTGGACCATTTCTTATTTTGGAAAGAATTGGGCCCGTGGCTTATCGGTTGGAAACAGGAACTGGGTAAAGTTCACGATGTGTTTCATGTTAGTAATTTGAAGAGGTGCCTTTCTGATGAGACGCCGGTTATACCGATGAAAGATATTCGTGTTGATGAGAAACTGAACTTTGTGGAAGAGCCAATTGAGATATTGGACCGAGAGATTAAGCGACTCAAGCGAAGTCGCATTCCACTCGTCAAGGTTCGTTGGAATTCCCGACATGGACCGGAATTTATGTGGGAACGTGAGGACGAGTTCCGAAAGAGATATCCGAAGCTTTTCACTTCGTAGATGGATTGTTCCGAGAGAAACCCGGGACGGGTTTCTTCTGAGACTGGGAGGATGTGACAACTGGCAAATTAGGGAGCCCTTTTGAAAACCCGCATTACGTTAAAGTTCGTTTATAAATTTATATTTGAAATTTTATTCGTAACGAACTTGTAAAACCTATATGGTGGTTGATTATATTTAATATTTTTATGGAATCAATTTGGACTATCGATGTGATGAGAATTTATTTCGCGTTGACTCCGGCACTAGGATAACCTAACAGAAATTTTATGTCTCGAGTTTACGAATTCGATAATATATTTATCTATGGAACATCTTGTGAGATATTAAATGATTTGAAACAAGTTTCGGATTTTTGGTCCGTGTATTCTACACCTAACCATCCTACCCTAAATATTAATAATACAATCATTATTATTATTATTAAAATTAATACATTTTTTTTAGAGTATTACTACAAAAATCGTCCTTGTGTTTTGCTTCAAACACCACACACAAAAACAAACACAACTTTTAATATCTCTCTCTTTAAAACCTCATCCCCTTCATCACCATCAACCCTAGTCGCCGCCACCCTTTCCGGCCATTACAACCGCACCACCGCTCCCACAACAAAACCACCACCATCATCTTGACCCTTATCTTCTCCTCTTTCATTTGACATATAACACGCGCCCTAAAACCTATCTTAACATCACGAAATCTTTATAAATCCGGTTCGAGTATTATTGTTTTCACTAGATCCGTGAGTCTTGAGGTTCAAGAAGGTGAGTAGCGATGGTTTGGCATCTTGGGTGCCTCGATGTAGTTATAAATCCGTGGAATCATGGATTAACTTAATGGGTTTTGATGAAATAAGGATTAAAAATGATGGGAAATTAATGGTTTTGATATATATATTCGTTTGGTATCCGGGTTGTGGTTTGTCCTAGTTGGGTCGAGGCGTATCCGAGAGTAATACTCTCGGTTTGTGCCATTTTCCGATTTATTTGATCCTTGATGATTCTTGGTGTTCGATTGAGGGTGTTTGGATTTCTATTTTGATGTTTGATCGATTATTGTTTGGTCATTGATGACCTTTGTTGTCACTTGGAATTTTGGCCGACTACCCAAGTGGGTCGTGTGGTTGGTTTGGCTCGTTTAGAGCTAAGCCGAGACCATAAAGGTCTCGGGTGGGACCCACACGAGTTGTGGTGAAGCTTTGACTCGGGCTTGATGTGACAAACGGTAATTTTTCACCTTTATTTAATAGTAAATATTAATTTATTAGTGCCCAACTATTTGAGTTAAGCATTCCTAAGCTTACATAACTATTTGGGAAGCAAACCCACATATTATGACTTACGACAACTCATAACAACGACCATATTTATCAGAAAATGTGAAAACATTATTTTCTGACTTACACTGATATTTATTTACCGAACCAAGATTTTATCTCGAGCACAACACGACACGCGTACCGACAGTACTTTAATTACGGCAACAATACAATAATTAATAAATGGTACTATAAATACGTTCTTATAATACTATTATTAAGATATTTACCGCAAATATATTTCTATCACATTCGCGTCAGACCAAAAATATTGCGTACAGCGAAACTCAGCGAAACACGGGGTATACAAGACCCACTCACTTTAAAGTGAGCATAAATGTTAAATACCATTTCTACTCAACCATTTAATATTTACGTTTATAAAAAAACAAAAATAATGAAACGTTAAGGAAAAATAATCCCACACGTCTCAAAAATAAAAGAGATATACACGTACTCCCTTTCCCTCTTCCCCACAAACGCGTATTCAACTCCTACAAGAAAACCAGATCTGCTTTCTCTCCTTCTCTTCCCAAGAAGCAGATATCAAAAAAAAAGAAAATCAAGAAATCATGTGGTTAAAAATCCATCCCAGTCTCGGATTCCTCTCCATGAGTAACCCTTGCACGCCAAGGAGAATACTTTCCTCTTTCAACCTCTTATCCAGCCAAGAAGAGTCACGAGATAACATATGAAGAAGCCACGTTTTGTTTTTAGTCCATTTTTAGTTATAAACGATTTTCGATATACAAAAGGTTGGTATTAGGGTTACTAATTTTCCTTCTTTTTATTCCATTCGATCCATTGTGGCACCATATCCCTTGGTGTGATTGCTGCTTGGACTCAAGTTGGAACTTCTGGTTGTCGATCTTTCATCAGTGTTGTAAGAATCTGAAACCCTCTTGTTTTATCTTAATGATTTTCATTCGTATGTAAATAACTTTTGTTTGGTTGTTATGTAATATTGTTGGTTAATGAAAATCTGCTATCTTGTTATAATTGATTTCGAAACTAATAAAGTTATTGACCATCGACTTGATTTTTTTTTTTGAGTGTCGATTCAATCTATGTTCTGTGATATATATTTTTGTTGTTGTTGTTAAAGTGTGGCCAAACTAAACAAGCATACTAATAAAACTTGGGTATTGACTTAAGTAATGAAAGTACTTAATATTGTTTTGCGCCTAACATTGACTTATTTTTGGGTCTTGTTTACTTGAGTTAATCTTGGTTTGCACTTGGTTGTGGCCTAAGTCGAACCTGTTGTAGTTAGAAACCCATTGGAAGTATTGATGTTTTCATCTCTTGGTCAAGCCCTTACCCCTGCCTAACATGGTACCAATCGGTATGACTATGGGTTGAGATGACTTTGGTTACGGGTCAAAACCCACTATGGTCGAGCCATTGTGGATGGGTTTTGGTTGGTTCCCTACTATGTCGAGACCCGCTTAAATAAATTTTGATTTTTATAACTTCCTTGCCTCAACTTACCACTTCAAGCTCACAAAAGAAATTTTGGTCCTGCTATGAGTCGACCACCATCACCCATGTAGGGTGTCATGGATTGGCTAACACCATCAGCACAAGGGTGCGTTGAAGCTGCTCCTACCAGCCCCATAACGGGCGTGTTTGCTTATCTAAGATTGACATTTTTTTTATGAACTCAAATGTTGTATGAGGGTGGCTTGTGGCTGTCGAGTCAACCCAACCAACAGCCTACGCATCAGTCCAACGAAGCCACCATAGTAGAGTCATGTCTCGAGTGTTCGGGTCTCACTCTATTTGTGTGACAAGACACCCAAACTGTTAAACAATTTATTGCTAGAGTTGATATTAAGTCTTAGTGCAACCAGTGGTCTTGTTGGTATAAAAATGTGTCCTTGCCTATTTCATATGTTAACATTTTGAAACACAAAAATTTGCCAAATGAAATTGTCTCATGGTACTGATATTGGGTGTTGAGGATGGGTCGTGGCTCAACAAGTGAAGGGAGGTATAAGTTGTTTGATAAACAGGCCCAGTCCATCACTTTCGAGTCTAGCATCATCGGGCCGAAGCCCAACCAAACCAATAATCAAATGTGTATAGTTTCACTGCTAAACATTGAACTATCACATATCTTGAGTACATTGTCAAGTGTTGTTGCGAGGGTTGGGATTACTTATTCATTTCCCGCCTAAATTCCCGACTCATTCCATTCCACTCGACCATGTGTATCGCGACATACCTCCCCGGCATGTACAAATCGACATAACACGTTTGATATATATATACGAGTCACGCTCAACTTTCGTAAGAATTCTACACTTAAAAGTACTTTTACCAAAACTAATAAGCAAACAATAAGTAAAATATTTACAATAAGTATACTTTCTTACAATACATAGTCTACTAGTCTATTTTTTTTTTTAAAAAAATACTTAAATAAAGCCACTATTTAATTGCATACTTTTATAATGACAAACCTTTTGTAAAAAGACTTAATTAAATTATGTATGGTTAATTCTAACTATAAGGCTATTATATTCCGTCAACGTCTAATATTTACTATAATTACTTTCCGTACTCCGTCCTTTGGTTATCGTCAACCCAAAGGTTTATTTATCTTCGGTAATATATTGCCTACGTATTCACTTATACACTCCCATGAGTCAATACTTACACAATTAGAAAATTGTTTTCAAACTTAAACGCTGCCACACAAGCAACAACGACGCAAACACTTTAAAACCTTTATAAATTTATTTAAACTCCATTGAGTCTTATATTAAAAATGTAAACTGAAATTTACCGTACTATTCTAGGTCGCGTGTCGGTGCCGCTATCTATCACTATTTGACTTTTCACTATCGAGACTACTAATCGCTAAGGTGAGTTTATAGCCCCACTTTACTTATACTCGTTTACAAAACTATGGGGTGAGAAACATGCAAAACATTTTCTGGACCATACTATTATTTCTCAACACTATTGCGTAGTTAGCCTAAGCCCTGAACCCACTGTTATGCCCACTTTCATGAACCGTTAATTCCTGTTAGGAAGCGCGATTGATATAGATAGATCTATTAGGGGTAACTCCCCCGTTCGGTTGGCCAGACGGGTCAATGCGAACGTATACCAAGTCGGACTACGAGTGTATTGGGTTAAACACTCGCTATGGGCTCTCACTATTATTATATGTGCTACATTGTGGCATACCAAACTGTTTAGCATCGGTTGCATGAACTTAGTGCTAGCGCGATAGGCTATTTTTGTATGACATTATATGCGTTGTAATGTTTGTACACAAAACTATTGGTCCACATTACTTTACTGATAAACCTATAGACTCACCAGCTTTTTGCTGACTTTTAGCATGTTTTACTCAGGTGTTTGAGCTGCTTATTTTTCGTCAAGGCATGGCAAGGCGATGGTCATAATCTATTTACCTAAGTGTTTTTACACAACATTATGACTTGTTTTTATGGGACCATTTGACGTTGGGCTTAACTATTTATTTTAAAACTCGATGTAAACTTGAATGAATTTTAATGAAATGTATTTTTAACGGAGTATGTATTCCGTTCTTTATTATCTTGTGTTGTGATCTCCAATTTAGTAGCACCCCATGACCCGAATGCTTCCGCTGTACCGATTTTGGGGGTGTTACAGATTGGCATCAGAGCCAGGTTATAGAGAACTAGGTACATATAAATCCTAAACTATAACCGATTTTTACAAAAACAAGTCCCTATGACCGCCACTTGCCTGCCTGCCTTACTTGCCACTTTACTTGCCTTAATTATGCTTTACTATTTGATGATTTTACTTGACTATATGCACTATAAGTATTCTTATACGCACTAAACTTATATTATTTACTATGAGTATTCTACATATACTTACACACTTATACCGTATGTGTCACAGACTATGCCTTCCGTTGACACTCCACCGTTCCAGATCACACCAGACTCAGAGGATCGCATCATTGGAGAATAGGCTTGGAGCACACCTGACGATTATCCAGGACTCTAGTAGGCGGTTGGAGCAGTTGGAGAACACACAGGCAGAGCTGGTGTTAGGCATGGAGCGACTTCGCGTTGAGTAGTGTTGTTGTATTAGATGATGCAAGCTTAGTATTTGTTGTACTTTTCTCTTTTATTCGAGACTTATATTTCCGTTTATGTATTCGAGACTTGTACTTTTCTTTCGTTACACCATGAGCTTGTAATTTTGTGAACGCACATTGATTTTAATCTATAACAAGCTTGGTTGGTTATTCTATTGTGCCATTCTCTCTATAATTGATTTTATCAGTATACTCTATTTGTGGTGACTATACTCTTGCATGATGACAAAACTCTTGTTATGAAATCTTATTTACTCTCTCTATTTTATTTCGTAGCAATATGACTCCCAAACGGAAAGCAACTAGATCTACTCGTGCTAACCCAGTTTCCGCCAAGACTACTGCAACAACTCCACCTGTTGTAAATCAAGCCATGCTCGACCAACTAGTTGAAGAGCGAGTGGCAGCAGCACTGGCTGCAGCAAATGTGAACAATTCAACTACTGATGTCGGAACCTCTAGACCGGCAAACAACAATAACCGTTGCTGTAACTATCAGGAATTCAAAAAGCTCATGACAGATTATTTTGAGGGAAACGAAGGAGCTGTTGTTTTGGTCAGGTGGTTGGAAAGGTTGGAAACTGTATTCCGAATCTGCAGATGTGCGGATGAAGACAGGGTTAAATTTGCATCATTTACCTTCAAGAATGCTGCTTTGACCTGGTGGAACAACTATCTGAAGTCGGCTGGCCATGATGCCGCCTATGCAATGCCATGGGAAAATTTCAAGGAAATGATGCTCAGAAAGTATTGCCCTCGCAACGAGGTCATGAAGTTGGAGGCTGAATTTTGGAATCTCAAGGTGCAAGGCACCGACATGGCCACATATAACCAGCGTTTTCAAGAGTTAGTCTTACTATGTCCTGAAATGGTACCGACTGAAGCTCGCTTGCTGGAAAGGTACATTGGAGGGCTACACCCATATGTCAAGGGGAATGTCACTACCTCCAAGGCTGCTGATCTCCATGAGACTATGGAGTTGGCCAACAAACTGACGGACCAAATGATTGAAGACTCAGTCGGAGCAGTGGTGACAAACAAAAGAAAATGGGATGACCACTCCCGAAACAACCACACTAACCACCACTCAAACAAAAGGCAAGAAGTTGCAAAAGTTTACGCTGCTGGACCAACAGAAAAGAAGGCGTATGAAGGCAAATTACCATTGTGTAACCGCTGCAAGTTGCACCACAATGGTAGGTGCACGGTCAAGTGTCACAAGTGCCAAAAGATAGGACACATGACCCGGGATTGCAAGGCAAGGCCCCTCGCTAATGCACAAGTTGCACCAACTAACAACCCGAAGGCTGAGATAACATGTTTTGGATGTGGTGAAAAAGGGCATTACCGGAATGAATGCCAAAAGCCCAGGAATCAAGGAAATGGTGGTAACCGAGGTAACCAAGGTAATCATGGTAATCAGGGTAATCAGAGGAACCAAGGAAACGGTGGGAATAATGGAGCTGCTGGGCATCAAGGAAATCAAGGCAATGGAGGAGGAGCCCGTGGGAGGGTCTACGCTGTGGGCAAGGTAGAAGCCCAAGAGGACCCGAACGTTGTGACGGGTATGTTCCTTTTAAATAACCGTTATGCATCCATATTGTTTGATACTGGGGCAGATAGAAGTTTTGTTTCAACTGCATTTAGTCCACTTCTTGGTATTGCCCCGACCACTTTAGACATCATATACAATGTGGAGTTAGCTAATGGAAACATAGAAAGGGTAGACACTGTCATTAGAGGTTGTACCTTAAATCTATTAAACCACCCATTCAATATCGACCTCATGCCCGTTGAACTAGGTAGTTTTGACGTAATTGTCGGCATGGATTGGTTATCGAAGTACCATGCCTCCATCATTTGCGACGAGAAGATCGTTCGCCTACCATATGGGGACGAAGTCCTAATCGTAGAAGGTGACAGGAGAGATAGAAGAAACGCGTCAAGACTAAACATCATCTCTTGCACCAAGGCCCAAAAGTACATCGAAAAAGGATGTCATCTCTTTCTAGCGCAAGTTACCGAGAAGGAAGGAAAGGAGTCAGAGGAAAAATGTTTGGAAGATGTACCAATCGTGAGAGACTTCCCAGAAGTCTTTCCTGAAGACTTACCTGGACTCCCGCCAACTCGACAGGTCGAATTCCGTATTGACTTGGTGCCTGGTGCTGCACCTGTGGCACGAGCGCCCTATCGATTAGCCCCAACGGAATTACAAGAACTCTCAGACCAGTTGTCGGAACTTTCAGAAAAAGGGTTCATCAGGCCAAGTTCCTCACCTTGGGGAGCTCCAGTCCTGTTTGTGAAAAAGAAGGATGGGTCTTTCAGGATGTGTATTGACTACAGGGAACTAAACAAACTAACCATTAAAAACCGATACCCACTCCCAAGAATTGACGACCTATTCGACCAACTTCAAGGTTCATGCGTCTACTCTAAAATTGACTTGAGATCAGGATACCACCAACTTAGAGTTCGGGAAGAAGATATCCCAAAAACCGCATTCAGAACTCGATACGGTCATTATGAATTCCAAGTTATGCCATTCGGTTTGACCAATGCCCCTGCAGTATTCATGGACCTCATGAATCGGGTATGCAAGCCGTACTTGGACAAATTTGTGATCGTCTTTATCGACGACATCCTGATTTACTCCAAAAGCAAAAAGGAGCACGAGGAACACCTTAGACAAATTTTAGAGTTGCTAAAGAAGGAGGAGTTGTATGCAAAATTTTCGAAGTGTGATTTTTGGATACCAAAAGTGCAATTTCTGGGTCACGTGATTGATAGTCAGGGCATTCACGTGGATCCTGCAAAGATCGAAGCAATAAAGGATTGGGCGACACCTACCACACCCACCGAAATACGCCAATTCTTAGGACTTGCTGGTTATTACCGTAGGTTCATCGAAGGTTTCTCCAAAGTAGCAAAACCTTTAACCAAGCTAACCCAGAAGAGTGAAAAGTTCGAATGGTGTGATAAAGCAGAAGAAGCTTTTCAACTCCTCAAGCATAAATTGTGCAGTGCGCCTATATTGGCCCTACCTGAGGGCAGTGAAGATTTTCTGGTTTACTGCGACGCTTCGCACAGCGGCTTAGGAGCTGTACTTATGCAACGAGAGAAGGTGATAGCGTATGCCTCACGCCAACTGAAGAAACACGAGAAGAATTACACAACACACGACTTAGAACTGGGAGCAGTGGTATTCGCACTCAGAATCTAGAGACACTACCTTTATGGTACCAAGTGTGTTGTGTATACAGACCACAAGAGCTTGCAATATATCCTTGACCAAAAGGAGCTCAACATGAGGCAACGCCGTTGGCTAGAATTGCTCAGCGACTATGATTGCGAGATCCGGTACCATCCTGGCAAAGCAAACGTGGTAGCGGATGCTCTTAGTCGAAAAGATAGACCAAAACCCCTGAGGGTGCGATCATTGGGTATGACAATCGTTTCACCTCTCCCATCAAAAATCCTTGAGGCTCAGACTGAGGCATTCAAGGAAGAGAATAGACCCAACGAGAAAATCTATGGTATGCCTGAGAATGAAAATGGTTTTGTAAAGAGGTCTGATGGGACGCTGTGCTTCAAGGACAGAAGTTGGGTTCCACTTTACGGAGGGATGCGTGATCTCATCATGCACGAGTCCCACAAGTCTAGATACTCTATACACCCAGGAGCTGACAAAATGTACCTTGACCTAAAGAAATTATACTGGTGGCCCAACATGAAGGCCGACATTGCGATGTATGTCAGTCAAGCCTTGACTTGTTCCAAGGTCAAGGCTGAACATCAACGCCCATCAGGTTTGCTGGTCCAACCAGAGATTCCCGAATGGAAGTGGGAACGCATAACTATGGACTTTATCACCAACTTACCAAGGACATCCAACGGTTACGACACTATCTGGGTAATCGTTGACCGTCTTACCAAGTCCGCCCACTTCCTACCAATTAAGGAAAACGAAAGCATGGATAAACTTGCACGGCTATACATAAAAGAAATTGTTGCACGACATGGTGTCCCAATTTCTATCATCTCTGATAGAGATAGCCGTTTCACGTCAAAATTCTAGAGATCACTTCAAGATGCTTTGGGAAGTAATCTTGACATGAGCACAGCATATCATCCTCAAACAGACGGTCAAAGTGAGAGGACCATCCAAACTTTGGAGGATATGCTGCGAGCGTGCGTGATAGACTTTGGAAATGGTTGGGATAGGCATTTGCCACTAGCCAAGTTTTCTTACAATAACAGCTATCACACTAGCATCAAAGCTGCACCATATGAAGCACTTTACGGAAGGAAGTGTAGATCACCAATTTGCTGGGCTGAAGTCGGAGAAAGTCAGATTACTGGTCCTGACTTGGTACAAGAAACTACTGAAAAGATTGTACAAATTAAGAACCGGTTACAAGCTGTACGAGATCGCCAAAAGAGCTACGCGGACAAAAGACGAAAACCACTTGAGTTTCAAGTTGGAGATAGAGTTATGCTAAAAGTTTCACCTTGGAAAGGTGTGATCCGTTTTGGGAAACGTGGAAAATTAAATCCCCGTTACATTGGACCTTTCAAGATTCTAGCCAGAATCGGGCCGGTAGCCTACCGACTCGAACTACCACAAGAACTCAGCTCTGTGCACAACGTGTTTCATGTGTGCAACTTGAAGAAATGTCTCTCAAACGAAACTCTTGCTATTCCCTTGGAAGAAATCCAAATCGACGAAAGATTGAACTTTATTGAGGAACCGGTTGAAATTGTTGACCGAGAGGTCAAACGGCTTAAGCAAAGCCGCATTCCTATTATCAAGGTCCGTTGGAACTCTCGTAGAGGTCCCGAATTTACGTGGGAGCGTGAAGACGAAATCAAGCGTAAATATCCTCATCTTTTCTCAACACCCGTGGGTAATTGTAAGTGAAACCGAGGACGATTTTTTTCCAAGGCGGGAAGGATGTGACAAACGGTAATTTTTCACCTTTATTTAATAGTAAATATTAATTTATTAGTGCCCAACTATTTGAGTTAAGCATTCCTAAGCTTACATAACTATTTGGGAAGCAAACCCACATACTATGACTTACGACAACTCATAACAACGACCATATTTATCAGAAAATGTGAAAACATTATTTTCTGACTTATACTGATATTTATTTACCGAACCAAGATTTTATCTCGAGCACAACACGACACGCGTACCGACAGTACTTTAATTACGGCAACAATACAATAATTAATAAATGGTACTATAAAAACGTTCTTATAATACTATTATTAAGACGTTTACCGCAAATATATTTCTATCACATTCGCGTCAGACCAAAAATATTGCGTACAGCGAAACTCAGCGAAACACGGGGTATACAAGACCCACTCACTTTAAAATGAGCATAAATGTTAAATACCATTTCTACTCCACCATTTAATATTTACGTTTATAAAAAAAAAATAATAATAATGAAACGTTAAGGAAAAATAATCCCACACGTCTCAAAAATAAAAGAGATATACACGTACTCCCTTTCCCTCTTCCCCACAAACGCGTATTCAACTCCTACAAGAAAACCAGATCTGCTTTCTCTCCTTCTCTTCCCAAGAAGCAGATATCAAAAAAAAAAAAAGAAAATCAAGAAATCATGTGGTTAAAAATCCATCCCAGTCTCGGATTCCTCTCCATGAGTAACCCTTGCACGCCAAGGAGAATACTTTCCTCTTTCAACCTCTTATCCAGCCAAGAAGAGTCACGAGATAACATATGAAGAAGCCACGTTTTGTTTTTAGTCCGTTTTTAGTTATAAACGATTTTCGATATACAAAAGGTTGGTATTAGGGTTACTAATTTTCCTTCTTTTTATTCCATTCGATCCATTGTGGCACCATATCCCTTGGTGTGGTTGCTGCTTGGACTCAAGTTGGAACTTCTGGTTGTCGATCTTTCATCAGTGTTGTAAGAATCTGAAACCCTCTTGTTTTATCTTAATGATTTTCATTCGTATGTAAATAACTTTTGTTTGGTTGTTATGTAATATTGTTGGTTAATGAAAATCTGCTATCTTGTTATAATTGATTTCGAAACTAATAAAGTTATTGACCATCGACTTGATTTTTTTTTTTTTTTGAGTGTCGATTCAATCTATGTTCTGTGATATATATTTTTGTTGTTGTTGTTAAAGTGTGGCCAAACTAAACAAGCATACTAATAAAACTTGGGTATTGACTTAAGTAATGAAAGTACTTAATATTGTTTTGCGCCTAACATTGACTTATTTTTGGGTCTTGTTTACTTGAGTTAATCTTGGTTTGCACTTGGTTGTGGCCTAAGTCGAACCTGTTGTAGTTAGAAACCCATTGGAAGTATTGATGTTTTCATCTCTTGGTCAAGCCCTTACCCCTGCCTAACATGGTACCAATCGGTATGACTATGGGTTGAGATGACTTTGGTTACGGGTCAAAACCCACTATGGTCGAGCCATTGTGGATGGGTTTTGGTTGGTTCCCTACTATGTCGAGACCCGCTTAAATAAATTTTGATTTTTATAACTTCCTTGCCTCAACTTACCACTTCAAGCTCACAAAAGAAATTTTGGTCCTGCTATGAGTCGACCACCATCACCCATGTAGGGTGTCATGGATTGGCTAACGCCATCAGCACAAGGGTGCGTTGAAGCTGCTCCTACCAGCCCCTTAATGGGCGTGTTTGCTTATGTAAGATTGACATTTTTTTTAAGAACTCGAATGTTGTATGAGGGTGGCTTGTGGCTGTCGAGTCAACCCAACCAACAACCTACGCATCAGTCCAACGAAGCCACCATAGTAGAGTCATTTCTCGAGTGTTCGGGTCTCACTCTATTTGTGTGACAAGACACCCAAACTGTTAAACAATTTATTGCTAGAGTTGATATTAAGTCTTAGTGCAACCAGTGGTCTTGTTGGTATAAAAATGTGTCCTTGCCTATTTCATATGTTAACATTTTGAAACACAAAAATTTGCCAAATGAAATTGTCTCATGGTACTGATATTGGGTGTTGAGGATGGGTCGTGGCTCAACAAGTGAAGGGAGGTATAAGTTGTTTGATAAACAGGCCCAGTCCATCACTTTCGAGTCTAGCATCATCGGGCCGAAGCCCAACCAAACCAATAATCAAATGTGTATAGTTTCACTGCTAAACATTGAACTCTCACATATCTTGAGTACATTGTCAAGTGTTGTTGCGAGGGTTGGGATTACTTATTCATTTCCCGCCTAAATTCCCGACTCATTCCATTCCACTCGACCATGTGTATCGCGACATACCTCCCCGGCATGTGCAAATCGACATAACACGTTTGATATATATATATACGAGTCACGCTCAACTTTCGTAAGAATTCTACACTTAAAAGTACTTTTACCAAAACTAATAAGCAAACAATAAGTAAAATATTTACAATAAGTATACTTTCTTACAATACATAGTCTACTAGTCTATTTTTTTTTAAAAAAAAAACTTAAATAAAGCCACTATTTAATTGCATACTTTTATAATGACAAACCTTTTGTAAAAAGACTTAATTAAATTATGTATGGTTAATTCTAACTATAAGGCTATTATATTCCGTCAACGTCTAATATTTACTATAATTACTTTCCGTACTCCGTCCTTTGGTTATCGTCAACCCAAAGGTTTATTTATCTTCGGTAATATATTGCCTACGTATTCACTTATACACTCCCATGAGTCAATACTTACACAATTAGAAAATTGTTTTCAAACTTAAACGCTGCCACACAAGCAACAACGACGCAAACACTTTAAAACCTTTATAAATTTATTTAAACTCCATTGAGTCTTATATTAAAAATGTAAACTGAAATTTACCGTACTATTCTAGGTCGCGTGTCGGTGCCGCTATCTATCACTATTTGACTTTTCACTATCGAGACTACTAATCGCTAAGGTGAGTTTATAGCCCCACTTTACTTATACTCGTTTACAAAACTATGGGGTGAGAAACATGCAAAACATTTTCTGGACCATACTATTATTTCTCAACACTATTGCGTAGTAAGCCTAAGCCCTGAACCCACTGTTATGCCCACTTTCATGAACCGTTAATTCCTGTTAGGAAGCGCGGTTGATATAGATAGATCTATTGGGGGTAACTCCCCCGTTCGGTTGGCCAGACGGGTCAATGCGAACGTATACCAAGTCGGACTACGAGTGTATTGGGTTAAACACTCGCTATGGGCTCTCACTATTATTATATGTGCTACATTGTAGCATACCAAACTGTTTAGCATCGGTTGCATGAACTTAGTGCTAGCGCGATAGGCTATTTTTGTATGACATTATATGCGTTGTAATGTTTGTACACAAAACTATTGGTCCACATTACTTTACTGATAAACCTATAGACTCACCAGCTTTTTGCTGACTTTTAGCATGTTTTACTCAGGTGTTTGAGCTGCTTATTTTTCGTCAAGGCATGGCAAGGCGATGGTCATAATCTATTTACCTAAGTGTTTTTACACAACATTATGACTTGTTTTTATGGGACCATTTGACGTTGGGCTTAACTATTTATTTTAAAACTCGATGTAAACTTGAATGAATTTTAATGAAATGTATTTTTAACGGAGTATGTATTCCGTTCTTTATTATTTTGTGTTGTGATCTCCAATTTAGTAGCACCCCATGACCCGAATGCTTCCGCTATACCGATTTTGGGGGTGTTACACTTGACTTGGTAGGTCGACCCGTGAAATTGTATTTTGATATGCGTCGCGTATATATTTGATGGTTTATGTTTTTGGCGAATATTAGTGTGATTACTAATATTATGTTGAAGTGAATGGCGAGTTATATGGACTCGTGGTATATATTGGAGTTGTGTTGACGAAAGTGGTAAATGTGGGGACCGATTGTGAGACGGTCACTTAGATTGACGGAGATAGGTTAGTCGGGTGCCGTAGTCGGACCCTATTGTTGTAGCACGTGTATTGGGATTGTTTTGGACGGAGTTGGATTACTTATTTATGACTTGATCATGTTATTTTTGGACTTGGACAATGAGCCGAGAGTGATGACTCGGACATGTGACCATTTCGTATGACTCGATAATTATTTATAATTAAATGCAAATAATAAAACTCGTAATAATATTATTGGTAATATAAACGTTTATATAAATATATAGACGTGAATAACGTATATATAAATATATAAATACGTATATTAATAATAACAAGATCACGAGTAATATTATAACAATAACGGGACTATAAATATTATGCTACAATAGTAGTGTAATATTATTGGGAGCGTTATTATGATTAAATATTATAAATAACGAGGAATTCTTGACGTTGAATAAATATTAAATAAAATAATATCTTTTAAATAACGAGGAAAACTATCGAGTTATACGGGGTCGTAGTCACTTGAGTCCAAGTGGTTTATTATTTGTGACTTTTGTGTTGTCACGGATATATGACGATTAATATAAACATTTTCTATAACTAAGTAACTTATTTAATCGACGGGTTAAATCGAGTTATTTGGCTATATAAAATGAGTATATTAATGGGCATCGTATCCCACGACGCCCATAGGTTGTGGTACATGTATTAGAATAATAAATTACTATATATCTCGTGGAATTTGGCCAATTTGACGATATATATAGGGAATTTATTGGACTATGATATATACCATATAGTATTCTTTGTGCTATGTGCTTAAGGTTGGGTATAATCTTGGAACGGTATATTACGTAAATAAATATGGGGGATTACCAAATCGACGGATTTGATAAACTTCGATGATTTATTTAAATAATATATTGGGCTAATATTAGACCTATAGATGGTTTATTATTCCTTTTTGTTGTGGCTTCTTGGTTCGAGTTGTGTCGACCCACCACCCGTATGGATACCAAACGCCAAACTCCAAACTAATACGAGAAATGGATTTTCGGAAAATAAAATGGAATACGTTCGGGTTTGGGAATATTCGATTTTGTGGAAATGATTTCTGACCGAGTTGATATTGTTAAGTCGTGCCGAGTCCGTAGTTGCCGTCTTTCGAGTTACTATACATCTTACTTCTACCGATTTCTTATTGCTGATTTCTGGACTTGAGGTGAGTCATAGCCCCACTCTTTACTCTTGAACTATGTTTTCAATACTTGGGGTGAGAAACGTGCAAATCATTTTATGTGGACTACTATCGCTTTTATATTCTTTTAAAACTTGCTATGCGTATGGACTAGGATGAATTGTCAACTTTAGTCACATAGTTTCGTGTGTACTATTCAAGGTTGGCTTATTTTGCGTATGGACTTGGATGAATTGTCAACTTTAGTCACATAGTTTCGTGTGTACTATTCAAGGTTGGCTTATTTAGATACTATAGCGTGCACCTATAGGTTATTAATACTTCGGAGGTTATCCGAGTATTTATGATATTGCGGGGGTTACCCGAATATCTATGTTGGAGCGGAGGGTATCCGCAGGTTTTTAGTGAATCCCTAGTCTAGCTAGCAAGCGTTTTGCGTATACGTCCACTATATTGAATTATGAATTTAAACCTATGATCTCACCAGCGAAAGCTGACTTTTAGCACGTTTTCTCAGGTAATTAAGTGACGATTTGGATGCTTGGATTGGAAGGCTCGGCTATGGCACCTGGTTTATGGATCTATTTTTCTAAAACTCTGATATTTAATTGTGGACCTACGTTTATTTCTTTTGGGCCTGACTCTGAATGATGTTGGGATAAATGTAAACTTTAAAACCCCGTTTTGGTTGTGTTTTTCTTATGTTTACTTTATCTCGTTCTTTTATGTCTTGTGTTGGATACCAATCCCCGTAGCACCCCGAAAGCTTGTTAAGTCTTCCGCTGTACCAAATTTTGGGGGTGTTACACGAAGTCATATTTGTGTGTCGACCAATTTTGTTCTAAGAAAGTATTAGTATTAACCATATTTGAAGTTTGAGATTCTGAGTTTTTTGAACAAGTAATGTTGCAATATAACAGTAAAAGATATGTATGAAACAAAGTATAATTTGCAAAGTAAAAGTTGGAATTGTATTGAAACTGTGCAGCGAGATTACATATTTATATTCTGTGAAGGGACATGACTATTGAAGAATAAAAGACACAATGGTTCAAGTGAACCATCATACTCCTTCGTTTGTAACTGTCCCAACAGAAATAACTAACCAACATGATGGTTTCTTTGTGACTGTTGGTCGTTTGGCCAAACAGCACATCGAATCAGAAATGTAATACAGATAGTACTATGAATTCTTAAATACAAACGTTATAATTTGTTCCAATAATAATATGTAAATCATATGATCTTAAAATACTTCCAACATTCTCCCTCCTAAGATCATAGGATTGACAGCATGTTAGAGTCTTCTTCGAATCATCAAGTGATGATTGTGAAATCGTCACTTGTGTTGCTACAAGTTTCTGTCTTGACCAAATTGTTTCCAGCCTTTGTGTTTTGTTGCCAAGTTTGTGGTTGAATCGGTTTGGTGTAGAGTTTCTTTTCTTCTTCATATTCCAAAATAATACCAAAGTGCTCTAGCTTTTCTTTTCCTTTGAATTCTGCTGAAGTATGTTTGGGTACCAACGCCTCTTGATGAGACAACGGACTAAATGTGTCCACTTCTACGCTTTTGGTAGGCAAATTTGGGCCCCTAGCAGTTTTATAATAGGATGTGAAAATGTCTAGATATTTGATGTAGCACTTCTGTAATTCATCACCTTCTTGCTTCGATAATCCAATGAGTTCACCAATTGTTCCAAATTCTTGACCAAAATGCACACTTAAGTATCCTCCAAGTCCCTCAATTAGTTTGTAAAGATCAAGTAAATGTATTTGTGTACCATTGATCATGGGAGGAATAGGACCGGGAAGGGATTTGTTTAAGTAATGATTATAGAACCACTTGACAACCTTATCAAATTTGTATCGAAAGTAATCCCATTCTTGTCGAATAAGATCGTCATTTTTAATCAAGTTCAGGAAGGCAACAAATTCATAAAAAGTTGTGACTCTAGTCGAATATATATTTCCTTTAATCTTAATCACATCATCTTCTGAATTTGCTAATGACTCAAAATAAGTTTCTAAGAATTCATTGTGCCTTTTCCTTAAACTATTTTCATTAAAGACATGGTTTTCAAAATTATTAAACATGTAAATTAGTCTACAAAAGTTTCCTTCATAGACAATTTCAAAACCTTGTTTCTCAAGTAAATCGATGGAAAGTATGTTTAATGAGACTTCAGGAGCATAGAATACCCCTGGTATTATGAAACCTCGACCACCGTCCTTGATAAAAACTTCACCAATTCCATATGTAAATAAAAATTTCATTTGTTCCTTTAATTTTGAAACAACAAAGTCCTCTTTTATATTACGAAAGAAATTGAGATTAGAGCAAAGATGCTTATCGGTTTGATTGCTAATATACCATATGTTGTCCCAGTGTCCTTGGTCCGTCCCCTTCAACATACCATTTGTTGAGAAGTGTATACATTCACGATACCTTAGTTCAATGGTTGGTTTGTGTATCTTTTGAGTTTCAATGACTTCGGGTTGTGTTGGGATGATAGGAGACCAATTTGAAGTTTCTGGTTTTTCTGTTTCATGTTGTTCAACTTCTGGTTTTCCTTCTTCTTGTTTTGTTTGACAGAATTTAGCTATATGGCCTTTCTTTTTGCATATGAAGCATTTGTGTTTTCTGTATTTGTTTTGGGTAAGGTTTGTGTTGTATGCTTCAATCTCTTCTAATTTCTTCTTCAACATGTCCTTGCAGTCATGTGTTATTTGTCGTACGCACTTTCCCAATTTCTTCTCATTCTCTCTTTTCAATTGTCGATGCATAAATGATTGCTGCATCTTCTTTCTTAGATGATTCCCAGGTTTGCTCTGATGCCAATTATTTTGTGGGTCGAAGTCATATTTGTGTGTCGACCAATTTTGTTCTAAGAAAGTATTAGTATTAACCATATTTGAAGTTTGAGACTCTGAGTTTTTTGAACAAGTAATGTTGCAATATAACAGTAAAAGATATGTATGAAACAAAGTATAATTTGCAAAGAAAAAGTTGGAATTGTATTGAAACTGTGCAGCGAGATTACATATTTATATTCTGTGAAGGGACATGACTATTGAAGGATAAAAGACACAATGGTTCAAGTGAACCATCATACTCCTTCGTTTGTAACTGTCCCAACATAAATAACTAACCAACATGATGGTTTCTTTGTGACTGTTGGTCGTTTGGCCAAACAGCACATCGAACCAGAAATGTAATACAGATAGTACTATGAATTCTTAATCGTATGTCACTACAGTAGTGAAAGCATAATTTTGATTGAAGGATTTAATAATCATCCATTCATCCAAAAACTATTGCTCCCTTCCATGTTTTAATCAAACAAACGTTGTTTTGGTGAAAAACTAGCTCCAATATATTGCTGGTATACCGGAATGGTTTGGGACTGATCCTGGTCCAAATAGGTTTGATCACTTGCTCATACAGAAGAGTTACGTTTTGAGCTTTGAACATTGACTTTTGTCGGATTAGTGTGAGATGATTCGTGCTCATATGTTATCTGATATATGTTGCTAAAAAAAAGTCCAAAAGCTAAATGAGTAGTTGACTAAAGTGAACTTAACAAATCAGTTTTAGTAATCTAACTCCCTTTTTTTTTAAATAATAAATAATAAAAATAAAATAAAATCTACAATAAGTAAAATACTATCAACAAATTGTACAACACGACACAGCACATGAACACTTAACTAATTTTGGCGGTTGTCTATCAAAATTCAGTTACAAAAACAAACCCTGTATATAAACAGAAATATCTGCAGCTCACAGTCCCACACCCCATTCACTTTTACAATCAATCAAAAGTTTACGTCATTTTCTTGTTCTCAAAGATTCAAGGCAGAAACTCTTCTGCATTCGCTGTAATCAACTCTTACGCAAAGATTTACTGCAAGTTTAGTTACAATGGGGTGTGCATGTGTTAAACCATCAAGAACCAGTGAGGACAGTAAGTTTTTCATCTGTTTTAAACAATTTGATAGCAATCTTGATGTTGGTCATGCATGTGTGTTTTGATCAGTTCTTGCATGTATGAATGTGGTTATTTGAATCGCTGCTAAAAAAGAAGTGAGATCTTTAGCGAAAAGGGTTTTGTTTAATGTGTTTAATCTTTGAAATTGCATTGTCAGTCGTTTGGAATTATGATGATTTGTATTAAATTTTTGAAGCAGTTGTACGTGAAGTGGTTTATGTGTTCTAAGTTGAATCTTGATGTTGGTCATGTCAATTAAGTGCTTATTTTAATCTGTTCTTGCATGCATGATTGTGGTTATTTCAGTCTGTTACTAAAAATGAAGTGATTAGATGTTTAGTGGAATGGGTTTTGTTTGACGTCTTTGGTTTTATTGTCAGTTTGTTTGAATAGCGATGATATGTATTCAATTCTCAGCGTTTCTTGAATAATGATTATATTGGGGAAAATTTCAAGATAAAAATTATGTGTGAAACTTGGAGTTGAATCAGTTGTGAAGTGGTTAATGTGTTCTAAGTTGAATCTTAATGTGGTTTGTGATTAGTTCTTGCATGCATGATTGTGGTATTTGAAGTTGTTGCATGAATGTAATAGACATTATGTTTTGTTTGAATGAAGATGGTTTGCGTTCGTTTCTTGATCTGTGTGATAAGAAACAAGCAAACAGACAATGCTTCTGATCTGTGTGATTGTCTCTCTTCTGATTAGACACATATGTGAAAAAGGCACATTGACCAAACTGTGTCTGCTTTAGAGAACTTCTGGTGAGAACCATAGCATTAGGATCACCAAGGATATTCTCTTGAGGATGAATGGTTTTGATCCTCTTAGTGGGAACAGGATTGACATCAACAGAGGTTTCAAGATTAGTCAAAGTTGGAGCAAAGTCTTCATCATAAGAAGCTGATTGAAAAATGCCAGCACTTTGTTCATGGTTGCCAAGATCTGAGGGAATGGGGAACCTGCCAAATGGTTCTTCTAAGTTAGTTGATGTAGCAGTGGAAACAGGTGTAGCAGCATAAATGCCTTCAGGAGAATCAGCAGCAGCTGCATCAACAGATACATCAGCAGGAATAGAGTTTCTACTGACATCAATAGCAGCTTGTTTCAAGAGTGCTTCAGTGTCTTGAGCAAATTCAAGACCAAGCCTTTTAGCTTCCTCAGCAGCTGCATGCTCTTGCTTTTTGAGTCTAGCAAGATCTCCTGCATAGGTTGAGTTGTCCACATCATCAGCAGTTTTGGCACCAGAGGCTTCTGTGTTAGTAGTACCTGCAACATGAATAGGGAGAGAGGATACAACAATAGTGGGTTCATCACATTCTGAATCACTGTCTGAGTCATCATCAAGGGTACCGACAATGTTAGTAGGTGACACTTGTGTACCTGCAGAAGGGTTAGTTTTATACCTAGTATAACCCAAATAATCTGTCAAGTAATCAAGGTCAAAATACCATTCATGACCTTTACCCTGAGTATTTTCATTGTCCTCTAGAAATCTCAGGTTAAAAGTTTCTTCAATCTTCTTTGCAGCCAAATTATATACCCTGTAAGCCTTGCTATGAGCTGAGTAACCAACAATGTACCCTTCAGCAGCTTTTTCTTCAAATTTGCCTAAGTGATCACTTGTATTCAGAATAGTCACTTGACATCCAAAAGGTTTCAAGTAGTCAATGGTAGGTTTCTTCCCTGTCAAGAGCTCATAAGGTGTCTTATTGTGTGGTTTAGTAATCAACACCCTATTAAGCACATAACAAGCAGTGCCAACTGCTTCAGTCCAGAACATAGTGGGAAGTTTAGAGTCAGCAAGCATAGATCTTGCAGCCTCTATCAGGGTTCTATTCTTCCTCTCTGCAACTCCATTCTGTTGTGGAGTCCTAGGATTGCTATAGTCTCTTTTTATACCCTTTAACCCACAGAGTTCAATAAGATTGGCATTTTTGAACTCTGTCCCATTGTCACACCTTATACCTTTGATCTTCCTGTTAAGTTGGTTCTCAATGAGGGCCATAAATTCTTGAAGTGTCTGAAAGGTTTGGTCTTTAGTCATCAAAAAGAATGTCCAACTAAACCTACTAAAAGCATCAGTTATCACCAAACAGAAGTACTTATGGTCAATACTCCTGATGGATGTTGGACCAAAAAGATCCATATGAAGCAGCTGCAAAGGTTCTAAGATTGTGCTCACAGCAGTAATGGCCTTATAAGAAGCTTTGTGTTGCTTTCCTTTGTTACATGCAACACAGTTGTGTTCATTGGTGAATATCTTGGAAGGAAGTCCATGAACAAGTCCATCTTTAGCAAGCTTGTTGATTACCTTGAAGTTAACATGGGCCATCCTTCTATGCCATTTTGTAGATTCATCCAAGGATGCTTTAGCCACCAGGCATGCTAGATCACCTTCTGGCTTGACATCATTCAAATTGAATGTGTAAAGATTATGATTTCTAGGAACCTTTAGTAATACATGACTTTCATCAGGCATTTTGAAATCAGGTGAAAGAATGAGACAGTCCTCATCAGTGAAAAGCACAGGGCTCTTTTTGTCACAAATTTGTGAAACTGAGAACAAATTGAAACCTTGTAGTTCCTTCACACAGTAGACATTCTCAAAATCAACCTTTGGAGTTCTAATGGTTCCTTTTCCAGTGATTCTTCCTACTCCACTTCCAAATCTCACTATGCCTCCATTAAAAGGCACAAAATTATGTAGCGTCTCCTGATTCCCAGACATGCTTCTTGAACAACCACTATCAACAATACCTAAGTCTTTATTCAAAAGAGGATGTCCCTACAACAACAAAAAATTTATACAACAATATAAGTACATTGATAGACTCAAGTCTTGAAAGACTTGAGCCTGCCTTGTGGATCTTTATTATGAAGCCATGTAGATGAGTAAGATCCACCATTGTTCCTGAAACCCCTGTATACATATGGTCTTTCAAATTTCAAAGAACAATCTGCTGAGGACTTTTCAGCAGAATCCCAATTTGCCCTTCCCAAAAACATTGGGTCATAATATCCAGGCCAATGACCATTATGAAAACAAGTTTGATTAAATCCAGAAAATGGTCTAGTTATATATCTATTCCTATCAGCAGATACATATCTATTAGCATAAACAAATCCACCAGCAGGAACAGACCTTTCAGCATAAACTGAATTGGTTATGCTAGTGGTATGAGGTGCTTGTGGACTACAAGAGGGTCTGGAATAAGCATTGGTCCACTTTGGTCTAGATCTATTATGAACAGCAGAAACACCCATCCTCTTTTCATGAAAATCACAATCCTTAATCAAATGCAATTTACTACCACAAACAAAACACTTCTTCTTTCTAGAAGATTTATTAAAACCAAAAGATTTCTTATTAAGCACAAAATTGTTCAAAAAACCATCAGAAATAGAATTGTTTTGCAAAGACTTAAAGGAATTGTTTTTAAAAGAAGTAAATAACAAGTCTTCAGAAGAGGCTGTCTTTGAAATCACTTCATCAGCAGCAACTTCAGAGTCCACAGACTTGTAAGATGACTTTGAGGACTTGGGTGAGTCAGACTTGGTCTTGGATTCACAGCTGGCATAACTAGAGGTCTCTGAGCTTTTGTCCCTGAAACAACAAGAGACACATTCATTAGAATCATCACTAGAGGTACTTCTAGAATCAGGGGAGTCATTGATCCTCTATGTTTAAGAGACAGCATTGCCATTTGCCACTTTAAGTCCAATTCTTCCATTGCAAGTTCATCAATCTGCTCAAAGTTCTCATAAGCTATTTGTTGCTGTTGATCAACTTCAGCAACAAATGAGTGAAGAACATCTTCCATCACATTGCTAACCTTTGGATGATTCTTTGGACTAGCATTTGTAAAAGACAATGTTGTAGTGTAAGGACTTGGACTGGGAGAGCGAGCATATAGTTTGAATTAGTGCTGATGAATGCAGAGTGTGAAGGAGGTGCTGCATAAGAGGAGTGACCCTTGATGTCAAGTTCCAAGGCTCTGAGCTCGTTGTACAAGTCATCAAACGAGAGATAATCCAAGCCTCCTTTGGTTTTCAAAGATATGCTGACCTGAGACCATAAAGGAGGTAAGGCTCTAAGAAACCTGGAGTTAACCTCCTCATTGTCAGGTCTGGCTAGAAGCTGATTCAACTGACTTAGAATCTTCTGAAACCGATCATAGCCTTTGTGAATGCCCTCCTCTTCAGTTATTCTGAATTCCTGAAATTCTTGCTTCAACATAGACTTTCTCATCCTTTTAGATTCTTCATTGCCCCCGAATCTATTTTTGATTGCTATCCAGAGTTCTTTGGGATCAGTCAGGTGATGAAAATCTCCCATGTGATCATCAGGAATTGCTTGAAGCAGGATAGTTCTTGCTTTGAACTCCCTTTGTACAGCAAGGATCTCTTCAGCAGATGTTGGAGGCAAAGTGGTCACATTACCCTATGAATCTTTTCATTGCTTCTTAGGACTGCACCCAGTTAATACCACATTCCATAGGTTGAAATCAACACTGGCAATCCAGTTCTGCATCTTCATGGCCCATATCTCATACTCATCCTTCCTGAGATAGGGAAACTTGGCGTTGCTGTTGGAGAAGGCAACCTGTTGGAGTTGTTGAGTGAGGGCGTTGGTGTTTGTGAGAGTGACATCAGTAGCATCTCCATCAACCATTGTTACTGAATGAAAAAGGTATTTGAGTGTGAGTTAGATGACAGAGATTATCTTGTGTCTCTGATACCACTTGTAGGATCTAAACTTGATAGATCTCGAGCTAATGGATCGTTAGTCTACTAATGTAATCAATAGCAAACTAAATAGACAATCTCTGTTAGCTTATACTTATTGCGGAATATAAATATAAACTGTATGCTAAACTTTGATCCTCTATGGATCGATATTATTCACTAATAATTGTTTTGAAACTCGTACCTAATACAATGACCTTGGGTTCCTTATATACTAGTGGAAACCCTAACCTTTCTTACACGAAACAAATAACATTAAGCTAATAAAAGATATTCTACATATCTTGTCCTAAAATAAACAATTTCTATCCATGGATTAACTATATCCGCAGGATGCTAATATCAGCAGGAACCAGTCTTCAGCAGAATCTATTAAATATATCCGCAGGAACCTGTCAGCAGAATCCTTCAGCAGTATCTAAATACTGACTTCAATAAATCCTTACAAAAATCCACCACCATTCCTGTATAAGGTGACGGCGTCAGCATGTAAAGCCTAACGCTGTCAGGTGTGGGTTCCTGATTTTTCTTGTTCTCTTTATTCTTGAGCATAAAAATGTCTAAAAAGCTCCAAAATGCTCCATTTTTCAGAATTCATGTCCCAAGTATCTAAAATGACAAAAGAAACGATTTAAGGTAGGATTTGATCATAAAAACACGATTTACGGCTTAAATGACCCCCTAAAAGCGTAACAAATATTTCCTTATCAATCACCACATGAAGTGTTGCTACAAACAAAGTTACAAGAAGAGATATTCAAGTCCAAAATCTAGAGTATGTTCAATCCTATAGCTTATAATTCCTACAAACAAAGTTATCGATGGTCATTGGAGTCGGACGAAGATAAAAAGAGTTTTTAACCAACTCATAGCGTTTCACAAAAACTCACCAAAATGTTGAAATATGAAAAAATTTAATCCATATCAGAATTGAATATATATCCCTTCCAAAGTGAATAATTGCATATATATCATTTGCACAAGTTTTCTATGCACATAGTACAATAGTTATTATGCATGCTTAGGATATATATGCAATTATGCATTTTCGAAAAAATATATATGCAAAAATCCATATTTTTAAGAAGACGGTAATATTAAGGGAGGTGATTTGCACACTCCTTTAATTGATTAGGACACTCAAAAGTATTGTATCTTGACATTAATACCTTTACAGGGTGAACATAAGTAAAAGCATTCTATAGGTATATTCGTCTATACATAATACTTTTGAGTGTCCCAATCAATTAAGGGAACTAGACAAATACCCGTGCATAGCAACGGGATTTTATTACGACAGATCATTTAGTGATAAAAGAAAGTTTATGGGTTATAAATGAAAAATAATAAAAGTTAGGGGTGGCAAATCTTGCCTAATCTGTAATTTTTGGGCGATTTTTGACACTTTTTTAAAAGTTTGGGGCGTTTTTTGCCCCATTGCATTTATTTGATGGGCTCTTACAGGCAAAAGATAAAAACAATTTGGTTTATGGGCTTCGAATCACACAATTCAACTTTCAAGCAATTACTCTCATTTTTTTTCCGACCAATTCACTTGTCACTGGTAACTATAAAACATTCCAACTATTTTAATTTTAATTTATCTCATTTATTAACTATTTTATGCATAATTATTTAATACTCTAATTAATTGATAGATATATTTAATTAGTTGCATTTTTATTCATTTAATACTCTATTTTGTTTTTTTAAGAAAAAATAATTAATTATAGGTAAGACTTAGATGCTTGATCTTTTTTTACAAGATGAATTAAAGGGGTTTTTTAGGACTGTTCCGAATGTTTTTAATAGTTGAATTATAATTTGCTCGTTTTAGCCCGTGCCCATTTGGCCCGATTTATAATTTGTCCGTTTAGCCCGTGCCCGTTTTAACCCGTGCTATTTTAGCCCGTGCCCGTGCCCGCCCGTTTTGCCACATCTAATAAAAGTTTGAAGATTTAGGGATTAAATGTGTTGACTTATTGACTTATTGACTTTGTTGACTTATTGACTTTGATACTTAAGCTCATGTCAACATAATGTTTTGAAACCCGGTTGAACAGTTCCGGTCGAAAAATGGGTCGATTTAAACCGAGTCATGCTTTTAATAACTGAACCCGTCGTGTCCAGTTTTCAAAACTACAGTATATGTTTTTCACAGTTGAACCCGTTGGTCCGGTCCAGTTTTCAAAACTATATGCAACATCAACTTGTTAGCTTGTATAAAGTTTTGTGTGTTTTATTAATTTGTATAATGTGTATAATAACATATACTTTTCATTTTAGGGTGTTTTAAAAATAACATTAATTAGTGTGTTTAATTATTTTATATTTTATATTATATTGTAGCTTGTTTAAATTGTATATTGTGAAAATTTTATTGTACTTTTTAGTTTTTATAGTAAGGGGTGTTTTAATTGATTGTTTTTAATTTCATATAGATGCTTTTAATTGGTTGTACCATATGAATAAATTATTGTAATTTTAATTTATGGGGTGTTTTAATAAGAGCATTAATTACACAATTCATTTTCTCTCACCCTTGTAGTATAGAAGGGCAAAATGGGGATTGACTGAAAATTCAGTCTTCCACTTTTCCCCTTTAACTAAATCTACATTATAAGTAGTTAATATGTGCAAATCACCCCTTTTAATCACGTGTATTAATACACATGAATAATCTAGAGTCGGAAAAATAAGCCAAATATACATCCACCGGTCGTTTATGGAGTGGACCAATAGCAGATCGATTATCTTCTGTTTTTTTTTTTTTTTTTTTTTTTTTTTTTTTTTTTTTTTTTTTAATGATTTGAGAATAATTATCTTTTATCTTTTCATTGGTGGGTAAATAAGCCAAGTATACACCCATCCGGCATTAATCATCTTTTCATTTGCAATGCATTGCTCATTGGTGGGACCAGCAACCATCTTTTCATTTGGGATGCATTGCTCATTGATGGGACCAGCAATCATCTTTTCATTTGCAATGCACTGCTCATTGGTGGGACCAGCAACCATCTTTTCATTTGGGATGCATTGCTCATTGATGGGACCAGCAATCATCTTTTCATTTGCAATGCACTGCTCATTGGTGGGACCAGCAATCTCTTTTCATTGGAGTCTAGTCTTAACTTTCCTCTATTCTGTTCAAAAAAGTCTTAACTTTCTATTTTTTTTAACTTAAAAAAAAATAGGAAGTGAAATAACTTCGTACTGTATCATTTATGGAGTGGGAGCAATAAACCAGATATCACCCCTGCTTATCTTATTCTTAACTTTCTACCAGTACTTTTTTTGAACTTAAAATATATATGTGTGTATTAGTGTTAATGGTATTTTACATGGTTACTTCAAGGGAAAGCGAGGTTTAAGGCAAGGTGATCCGTTATCGCCTTATCTTTTTACCCTTGTTATGGAAGTCCTTACTCTTATTTTGAGACGTCGAGTTCGTGATTCGGAGTTATTTACTTTTCATCATAAATGTTCTCAACTTAACATTATTAACCTTTGTTTTGCTGATGATTTGTTCTTGTTTGCTCATGGTGATGCTCATTCGGCTGGTGTTATTATGGATTCTCTGGAGGAGTTTAAGGATGTTTCGGGGCTGTCTCCTAGTCTTCCCAAGAGTACTGCTTATTTTTGTAATGTTCTTAATCATATTAAAGTTGCTATTTTACAAATTCTTCCATTTGTTGAGGGGAATTTGCCGGTGAAGTATCTTGGAGTGCCTTTGGTTACTACGAGATTGATTTTTAGAGATTGTAAAGAGTTGGTGGAGAAGCTGGCTAACCGAATCAATGATTGGAGGAATAAGTTCCTCTCGTTTGCTGGTCGTCTGCAGCTTATTCAGTCCGTTTTATCATCTATGCATATCTATTGGGCTTCGGTTTTTGTTCTTCCCGCTCGTATTATTTTTGATCTTGAGCAGCTTATGAGGGGTTTTCTTTGGAGTTCCAGGGCTGGTCATAAAGGTGTCCCGAAAGTTGCTTGGGAGGTTGTGTGCTTGCCCAAACAGGAGGGTGGTCTTGGGATTCGTCGGCTAGAATCTTTTAATTCGGCCCTTATTGCTGCTCATATTTGGCGTTTATTTAACTCTATGGATTCTTTATGGGTGAGATGGATTCATACTTACAGGTTGCGGGGTCGCAATTTTTGGGATGTTCCTATGAGAGGTAATATGACTTGGAGTTGGCGGAAGATCCTTCAAATTAGGCCTCTTGTTCGGCAGTTTTTTTGGTATAATATTGGGAATGGTTTGAGAGCTTCTGCTTGGTTTGATAAGTGGTGTTCTATAGGTCCTCTTTCTCTCATTGTTTCCTCAAGGGATATTCACCGGGCTGGTTTTTCATCTAATTCTGTGGTGCGGGATATTGTTCATGAGGATTCTTGGGTGTGGCCGTCTACATGGGGCACACGATATCCTATTATTACATCTATTTTGGTTCCTATGTTTAATAACGATATAGATGATAGATTAGTATGGAGAACAGGGGATGGTCTTGTCAAGTCTTTTTCTGTTGCTTTAGTTTGGGAGAGCATTCGGGCGCGTGGTCCGATTGTTGATTGGTTTCAGCTTGTTTGGTTTTCTCACCGTATTCCTAGGCATGCTTTTCATTTGTGGCTGGTCTTAAGAAGGAGACTTCGTACTCAGGATAAGCTTCGCCCTACGGACCCTATTAGTGATGCTCTTGTGTGCCCATTGTGCAAGACTCAACCGGACTCTCATGATCACCTTTTTTTTGAGTGTTTGTTCTCGTTTCAGGTTTGGGATTCGTTGAAGGGTTTTGCTGGTCTTACGGATATTCCATCTTCTTTAGAGGATGTGGTTCGTCACTTATGTCCTATCTCTGCTTCTCGGTCAGTTAGGAGTGTTGTTTCGAAGCTTCTGTTTGCGGCAACATCTTATTTTATATGGCAAGAAAGAAACAACAGAATTTTCAAGCAGAAATATAGGTCTGAAAGTCAATTGATTGATGTGATAATATCTACGGTGCGTTTGAAGCTTCTTACGTGTCGATTTAAAAGGACAGCTAATGTTCTTGGTTTGTTGCGGGTTTGGCGGTTGCCTGTGTCTCTTATGCATTCTTAATGGTGAGCTTTATCCGTGATGTTGTGGTTTGGTTGGGACACTATAGTTGGGACGTCATAGGTGGTACACCAGAGGCGGTACAACTATGGTTGGGACGTCATAGGTGGGACACCAAAGGCGGGACAACAGAAGTGGTACAACGGTTGGGACACTATAGTTGGGACGTCAAAGGTGGTACGCCAGAGGCGGGACAACAGTGGTTGGTACGTCATAGGTGGGACACCAAAGGCGGTACAACAGAAGTGGTACAACGTGGGTATTGGGTGCACGAGATTTCTTATGAGTTTCTGGTTGGTGCTAATAGCGGTTGCAGGATTTCGATGGAGATTCGGGTGAGTGCTGTACTCTTTTTCCCTACTCCAAGGTTTTCCCATTGGGTTTTTACTTGGAAAGGGTTTTTAAGGAGGCAGGCTTATCTGGTTCATCAATCTCCTTCGAAAAGATGGGCGGATGTTTGTGCTCTTTCATGTGTTTTTAAGTGGCTTTTTCCGATTGGTGTATTAGTTATTGTATGTACTTTTATTTGTAGCGCTTAGTGGCCTGTCACAAGCGAGTTTAGTTGGTTGTTCAAGCGTTGCTTGAGGTTAATGTGGTACTTCAGCCACATTCCATTGTACTTAAACGTTTTTTGGTGTAATATATTTTACCGGGCGTAATGCCTTTTACCCAAAAAAAAGTTAAAATAAAAAGACAAATATCCGTACATTACGTAAAAAGATTTTTTTTTTTTTTTTTTTTTTTTTTTTAATTCGTGAAAAAATCTAAAAAAATTCCACGAGATCGGGTATGTTGGTGCATAAAACTTTTGTGAAAGAAGTTTTTCTAATTTTGAGTTTTTATACGTTTTTTTAATGCACAAAAAACAAATTTTAATGCGCAAAAAAATTTTGATGCACAAAATTTTTAACTTATTTTAGTTAGATGCGCAATGTTATTTTGATTTAAAAAGTCAAAAGAACTTGGGTGCAAAAATGAATTTTTGATGTACAAAAAAGTGATTTAATGCACAAACGTATTTTTTCATAATTTTTTTTCAAAAAAAATATCTACTTTTAGAAAAACTTCCTTCACAACTTTTTCATGCACCAACATACCTGATCTTGTGAAATTTTTTTGAAATTTTTCAAGAAAATTTTTGAAAATTTTTTTTACGTAATGTACAGATATTTGATATATATATATATATATATATATATATATATATATATATATATATATATATATATATATATATATATATATCTTGACGTTCTATTAATTCTCTTGGGTTCATGCGTGTTTGCTCATTGGAGTGGGACCAAGAAACTTTGTTTGTTTGCTTCTAGGAGGAGTTGTGTACGGAGTATCATTTTGTTAACAATTGTATGTTTGTTGTTAATCCTATAGCAAAGCAATACATAGTACAGTATCTATTTAGAAAAATACTAGATCCACCTACACTTTACAAAATTTTTCCCACACGCTGACGTGGCGGAGTGTTGATTGGTTGGTTTTCTGTGGGCCACAGAAAACCAACCAATCAACACTCCGCCACGTCAGCGTGTGAGAAAAATTTTGTAAAGTGTAGGTGGGTGTAGCACACCTCATCTATTTAATAGTAGAAGTTTTATGATATTCTAATAGTAGTGTGTCAAATCGTATATCATTTTCTTAAGGCTTGTATCTTTGAAGTTAATCGTGTATGAATTCAATGCGTATATTAATTTAATAGTTGTGCATCAAGTCAATAGTAAGGGTCTCATTATAATTCAACAATTGCATATCGAATGTTGTGGTTTGTGCATCAATGTTCTACATCTATGTATCAACGCTATAAATTAAACAATGTAAGAAAATGGTAAGCCAAAATGTCACTTATCAATATGATATGTAATATATATAGTGATGCATCTTTAAATAGGAAAAATGCTACACTTAAAAGTTATTAATATCATTATCAGTGATGCGGTGATGCCCCATAAAATGATACATTAGAACATGACTTTGTAAATTCATTGCTATAAGCAAACTGTTAAAAAAACATTATACATCAAACTGTAAACTAAAGATTTCGATGGGTCTGATAAAAAAAAATTTCAAATCTTGATGGCTACTTTTTTTAAAGATGCACAGAGGTACTCGGGGTGTTGGAGTTTGATGCCAAAAACTCGGGGTGGTGTTAAAAACTTGAATGGGAAAACCCCTTAAAGGCTTAAACTTTAATGTTATCTTTATATCTTATTCTAATATTCGGCTTAAACGTAAATGTTATATTCCTTTACGAATACGGAATATCAAACTTTATCAAGCACTTATTTGTCCAAATTAAGTTCGGTCCTTAACGAACCTTCCATGCCAAATATGTCGAGCAAATTCTTACTATATATATTTGATTATAACTCCTTATACATGACACATTCATCTAATGGCAATTCTACATCGTTTTAATGCATTTTTACTACAAAAACTCCACCATATTTCGAAAGTTATCTTCCACCATGTTTCACACGAACCACAAATACGCGTATTCGATTACACCATTCTCACATTTGTTGTTTCATCTCTATTCAGCATTCTCCAAATATCTGGTTCACCATTTAAAACACACCCGAAAACTATGTTCATGTCATCAATCACTCTACTCATGTATGGAGTGTCATGTGATGCTGAAAAAAGGTATTCTCAAATCAATGATGTTTATGTCAATATTGCGCGTCATGGAAGGCTTGTGTTTGGTTCTTTCTTAGTGGTATGTTTGATGTCAATTATTGTACCCAGCTTCCTCCAGCCATTTGTTTTTGCAATATACGTCATGTGTTGTGCCTATGGAATGATATATTGGTTGCATGAGGAGACTGTAGATGAAGTTGAAGGACTTGATATCGTTTGATCAGGAACATGCATGTACGTGCAAGATATAGATGTTTTGAAAGATTTAAGAATTGGAGCAAGTTCGCGTGATGCTTGTTCGAAGTAGTTTGTTGTGGTTTTTCCTTACTTGTTGAAAGCGTTTGTTTTGCTAGTTCGAAGTTGCTAGCTTGTTGTAACTTTGTGTTCCTAGTTATTAAAAGTGTTTGTTCACTTATCTGTATCAATATCCATTTATTGTATAAAGTCGGATCTTATAGTATGCATTTTCAGATGTACGTAGAAGGATCGGAATATCGTTTTGTTTAAATTGTTTTTTACAAATATAGGTTTTGGTACAATATGATTACATCATCTCGCCATATGTTACATTTCTATCTAATCTATATCTACAAAATAAAAGCCATTTAGTGACTAAATTTTTTGCAGACTAATGAGCAAAAAGTCACTAAAACCATATTTGTAAGCTTTGGTGATGATAAAAGTAGGGAAAAGATTACTTACTAAAATTTATAAAAAATAAAAATAAAAAATAAATAAAATAAAATAAAGTCTTAGATGACTAAAGACCACTCCGCTGACTAAAAGTAGGCAAAATGTTTTTTATTTTGTAGCGGTGTATCTATTTAATCCAATCTAATAGAACTACTGTACGTATTAAATAAAAAGATATGTCTTTTTACAGTTGAAGTCCTCAAAAAATGACAGTAAGCATCAGAAGTACCTAACAGTGGATGATTTTGGAAGAAAAAGAAATTTCGATGCTTGTTAGAGAGATATAGTGATTTGGAGATCTAATAGTGTTATATATTTTGCTCACATATTGGTACGCTACTTCAGTTCGAATTTACGTTCATCTATAAAGTATAACCAAATTAAAATAAGAGCATCGGCTTCTAAGAGAATTGAACACTCTTAAGAGAATTAATTAATTAATCAAAATAGTTGAAAATGTTCTCGCTAAAGATGTTAGTGATGAGGTGGTGGCGAGGACAAATTGGGGAGAACATGTCCTCGCAAAATCATGTTGCGAGGACACGTCCACGCTAATGATCAAAAAATGTCCTTGCAAATGGGTCAAAAGTCGTTGTGACAAGTATACCAAAAAGTACAGAAAAATACTTAGGGACTCACTCAAAAGTAAATAAAAAAAAAAAAAAAAAAAAAAAAAAAAAAAAAAAATTGTATGAATTTCTAAGTTTTTTTTTATTGGTCTTATAATACTTTTGATGTGATTAACTTGTAACCTTAGAGCACGAGTTAGAAAAAACTATATATGCATGTTGTGTCGATTGCAGGGCCAATAGTCCATTAAGCAATTGCCACCTGCACTTAATCCATTGGCTCAAGTAAATAAGCTTTCAAATTCCATTTTTGGTAACCCTCGAACACGATTCGTTATTATATATGTATAGATATAGTTGTCTCGTCTGCAGGGTCAATAGTCCATTAAGCAATTGCCACCTGCACTTAACCCATTGGCTCAAGGAAAATAGCTTTCGAATTCCACCTGCCCTTAACCCATTGGCTCAAGTTAATTTCAAATTCCATTTTTGGTAACCCTCGACAAGATTCGTTAACTCAAACCCTAAATAAGGTTGGTAGTAGTTTGATCACAGGACCATCCGAGCCCTAAATTCTAAAACGCGTCTATTTTAATCACACCTTTTTAGTAAAGAAATATATCGCGATAGGCAACTTCATAGATCAGTGTTTTGCCAACTATTATCACATATATTCATAACTAAACTCTTCTCTACCTCACACTCAAAACTTCGTTTGTTGATATACAATCATCTAATGGCAATTCTACATTGTCTATATGCATTTTTATCACACAAATTCAATCAAATTTTGATCACTGTCATGAACTATGTTTCCCAAGAACCACAAATACAAGTATTAATTGGATAATGCTAATCTCGTATTTGTATTACATCTTTTCTCACCATTCTACAGTTGATATCCAATTCACCATTTAAAACACACCCGATAACTATGTTCATGTTGTCAATCACTCTACTCATGTATGCAGTGTCATATCAGGCTGAAAAATGGTATTCTCAAATCAATGATGTTTATATCAATATTGCGCGACATGGAAGACTTGTGTTTGGTTATTTTTTAGTGGTATGTGTGATGTCAATTATTGAACCCAGCTTCCTCCAGCCATTTGTTTTTGCAATATACGTTATGGGTTGTGCCTATGTAATGATATATTGGATGCATGAGGAGACTGTAGATGAAGTTGAAGGACTTGATATTGTTTGATTGGGAAAATGTGCAAGATATATCTATACTACTATATAATGTATTTGAGACTATTCTATAATTAGAAAGGCTTAAAAATTCAGACTTTTACTTACTAATTATGGAAACAACCTCCCCTAACAATCTCCCCCAACAATTTATAACCACCTCAACAACCACCCCAACAACCACTTTCCACCACCCCACCTCCCTCCTCTTCACCCCAATAATCCGCCCCGCATCGCGCGGGCACCTTTCTAGTATTTTTTGAAATATTTAAGAGTTGGAGTAAGTTCGTGATGCTTGTTCGAAGTGGTTTATTGTGGTTTATTTTTCTGACTTGTTGAAAGTGTTTGTATCGCTTGTTCGAAGTCGTTTGTTGTAATTTTGTATTCCTACTTATTGAAAGTGTTTGTTTGACTTGTTCGAAGTTGCATGTTGTAACTCTTTGTTCATACTTGTTCAAAGTGTTTGTTTACTTTATCTGTATCGATATCCATGTATTGTATAAAGTCGGATCTTATAGTTTTGTTGCACGATATCATGCATTTTCAGATGTACATAGAAGGATCGGAAAATTTGTGATCAGTTCTTGCATGCATGATTGTGGTATTTGAAGTTGTTGCATGAATGTAATAGACATTATATTAAAGGACTTGAAGGCTATTAAGTCATTATGTTTTGTTTGAATGAAGATGGTTTGCGTTCATTTCTTGGGATTTCTTGAACAATGATTTGGAAAGTATTTTGGGCGAAAAATTCTCGATACAATGATATGTATTCAAATCTCCCAGCGTTTCTTGAATAATGATTATATTGGAGAAAAATTCAAGATAAACTTATGTGTTAAACTTGGAGTTGAATCAGTTGTAAAGTGGTTGATGTGGTTTGTGATCAGTTCTTGCATGGATATAAACTTCAAGTGTTTGGTCGTTTGGAATGATAAATTATCTTGTTGTGTTTCTGTTACTTGATATTCAGTTATAGTTATCTTAGCTTAATTATGTTTTGGTTTTCTTTCAGGAACTCCTGCTCATGCTAACCCTGTACGAGTTAGGAAACCGACGCCTTGGGCTTATGGAAATCGTCCGCTATCTTCAGCTCAGCTTCAAGAGATGCGCAATACTTTCTGGCAAAATGCTGTCCAGGCTGGTGGCCGACAAGGTGATTTTCATGGCAAATTTTGTTACTTAAAAGATCAGTCAATTAAGTTGGCTATTTCGTTTGTGAATTTTCTACTAACAGGTTATGTTTAATGGTTGTTAGAGATTTGGGAAGCCCTTAGGGCAGCTGCTGAGGGGGATTTGCGCAATGCAGAGAAAGTTATCAGAGATAATAAGATTTCGCTTGGTAATCTTGACATGACGGTCTGTTATGATGAGAGTGGTACGTTATCACATTTTCATACTATTTTCATTTTTTATGTCAAGCATGAATAGTTGAACAAGATCTTTGAGTAATCGTTGCACTTCACTTTGGCATTTTACAGGTACAAGTTACGACTTACCATTGTACGTTTTGAGTGAGCCAACAAATATGGAGCATCGTGTACTTCGTGCTTGATATAGCAACAATTGATGGTGATCGATATGGTAGTTTTAGCATACACATGGTAGATCATGAATGTACATTCTGTTATCACTTTTTTTCTTCTTCAGTTTTTCGCTTCTATTATAGTCTTGAAACAAAGTTGTAGTGAGTTCTGGTTTCTTGTGTTGCGATACCTGTGAACATATCATGTTAATGAAAGTAAAAGGAACGATATATGTAGTTGTATTGCCATACTATCATGAGCTAGCTGAATAGCATTGCTACTTCAATGATTTCTGTAAATGCAATTATGCAATTCATGTCGCATAAAATTTTGTAAGCAATTTAGTCATATTCTGATGTCTAATGGTGCTTATCTCTAACTTCTAAAACAACAATTTATTTACTTTACTTATAAAGGTTTTGACATGTTATAAGGCGTAAATGTTTTGACATTTTAAATCTGGGGTTTGGGCCTTCGGCCTTTCAGTTTATACAAATACACTGCCCATTAACCAAATCAACACAAAATTTTGATTTCTTAGTCACTTTGCTTAAAGTGAAAATTAGTCAACCAATATTTCTTTGCTAATTGTTTATACTAATTAGGCTATTTGTTTGATTCATCATATTAATTGGATTGTAGAAATATGGGGAAAATTGGTTTGATTCATCCATTACAATTTGTCTCGATATTTGCTTGTACCAAACAACATAATCAATTTTCATATTTATTATTTTTTAATTATATATATATATATATATATATATATATATATATATATATATATATATATATATATATATATATATATATATTTTTTAATTCCATTCTCCATTTTAATTTCAATCTACACGATTCAGTCGTATCAAACACCCCCTAATACTATATTTTTAAGAGAACCATAAGTAACATCATAAATTCCGCAATTATATAACTTGCCTAGCTTTTAGTAAGACACAAGTATATATATATATGTATCTACAATGTATCAGAAAGGAAATATCGTGGATAGAGAGCGTATCAACCGTTAAAATCAATATTCATTCGCAAATAGGAATAGACAGTAATAAGGATACCTTGGCCCTTTCACGTCAAGGATTATTATTGATTTGTTCGAATCTATTTCTTTCCTTAATTCCTAATTTAATAAATGAATCGTTGTTAATTTTATAAGCAATAAAAGAAAATTAGATGAATAAAAGTTAAAATAAATATGAATCCAAAGTCAACGCAACACACAAGCATTTAGGGTGGGGAGTGCATCACTCACTCCTCTCCCCTTCACTCACTCACAACCAATCCCCTTGCGCCACATCATCTCTCACTTTTTCCTTCACTCACCCTTCACTCACTTCATTTTTGGAGGCGGCACCTTCACTTACCCTTCACTCACTTTTTTTTTTTTTTTTTTTTTTTTTTTTTTTTTTTTTTTTTAAATTCTATTAAAATTTATTTAAAAACTAAAATTTCATTAAAATAAATAAACATTACATAATAATATTAAAAAACATAAAATAACATTACATAATACTAAAAAACTAAACTTCATCCGCTTCATCGTCCACCTCGAGGTATGGTAATTGTTGAGCGTGAATATGCTCCATAAGATCAAATCGGAGACGAAAATGTGTGTTCTCATTTCGTATCTCGTCTAAGGCTTCGTCGTCAAACACCGGTTCGATCGGAGGATCCCGAATATGAACGGGGGATATTGCGTTACCAGATTCATGTAGAATCATGTTGTGCAATATCACACATGTATAAACCATTTTACTAATTCTGGCTACTGTGTACGGCCGTAAGGGTCGTCTTAGTACACCTCATCTTTGCTTGAGAACACCAAATACCCGTTCAACATCCTTTCGAGCCGACTCTTGTAGTTTTTTGAACTTTCTCTCTTGCGGGTTGGTAGGAAATTTGAACGCTTTAACAAAAGTAGACCATGAAGGATATATGTCATCACAAAGATAGTAGCCACGCTTGTATGTATGGCCATTCACAACAAATGGGCACTTAGGTGCCGTACCATTACGCTCGGTGAGGAATAGCGGAGATTGCTATCGTTAGACCACTCAAACGGCTCGTCTAACAATAGCGTCGACCCAATTCTTCTAGGCTCCATATTATTATTTTTTTTTTTTGTATCGCTGAGAAATTATTTTTTTTTATTTATTTTTTTTTTTATTATTATTATTATTTTTTTTTTTTTTTTTTGTTGTTTGCTTTGTTCTTCCTCTTGTTCTTCCTCTATTTAAAGCAAAAAAAAAAAGAGCCGTTAGCCCGCTCCTCCTCCCAACGTCTCTTTTCTTCCTCTCCCCGCATGCGTGAAAATGTCCCGATTTTTACCTCCCCGTGCGGGGTTCCACCTTCCCCGCGTTCTTCACGCACCCACTCCCTCTCCTCTTAGGGGTGAGCAATCCCGACCCAATCCCGAAATCCCGAATAAAATCGACCGAAAATGAGCGTCCTGAAACCAATTTGACCACACTCGGGTCGGGACTCAGTTTTGGTTTTTCAGACATTCAGGACTCGGGACAATCGGTTTCGGGTCTAGACGGGCCAAAAACCGAAAAAATACAAACAAAACGTACTGGTTTTGGGATTTAGTGCAGGATTCGGGATTTAGTTTCGGTTTTCGGTTCGGGATTCGGTTTTTGTTTTAAAAGACATTCGGTTTCGGTATCAATAGGCCTTACCCCTACAAGCATTATTTAGACCATCTTTAACAATCTCCATTTCTTTAAAAGAGAATTAGACGAATAAAAGTTAAAATAAATATGAATCCAAATTCAATGCAACGCACAAGCATTATTTAGACCATCTCCAACAATCTCCATTTTTATCAAATATGCAGAAAAATAGCACATTTCAAGCATATACTTCCTTCAAAAAATTTCATCAACAACCATTTGCTCCACAAAAACAATCTCCAAATCTTTTTACACTAACTTCATTCATGTTTATACACTAATTTAATCAACATGTATTACATTTCTAATGAAATACTTGTTCACTTAAGATATCAGATAGCGTATAGGACCTTTAGCCTACTCGGCTAAGGCCTATACATTCTAAACTTGACCCGAACATAAGCCCAACAAGGGTGGAGCCTCACAATACTTCCTCAGGCAACACCCAAACAAAATCCGCCCGACAAAGATGTCCAGGCAAACGGTACGCTTGACAAACTCGTCAGGACATGAATCATGTGCTCTCTTCACTTCTTCTCCCGATAGTCACCACGTGGACCATAAGATTGCCTTGGCGGTATCTCACAACCCTAAAGGACTCAGTATAAATACTTGACCGATTTCCTCGAAATGATCCAAGAAAATGACTAGCAACTTATCCTAGGTTCGCCTTGGAAACTCCACATCCAATTCGATTATCCTCTAGGGTAATTAACACAAATCAACTGAGTGAACTCGTGAGCATTACCCCAACTCGTGACTTCGGTTACACTTTGGGGTCCTTACTGAACGTGGGAAACCAAACGACCGACCACCACAAACCCTCAATACGTGCCATACGTAAACAATATCATTATACAATACTAATAGGTTAATTTTATGATAGAAAAATTGAAATGGTAAATTTATGTTTTAGAGGATAAATAGTAAAAATCAACGGTGCCCAATCCCGTCTTCCACGGGGTATGGTAGAGGTGAGATGTAAACAACCTTACCCCTACCAGAAGGTAGAGAGACTGCTTCCAAAAGAATTCCGGCCTTTTTACAGGGAATGGGTTTCATCTCCTCTATAAGTTTCTCCAAATATGAAGTAAAGATTGAAGATAAAATTCTTCGAATTTAGTCCTCCAAAACTCCATATCCGAAGATAAATAAGCTTATGGGGTAACGGTTGGAGATGGTCTTACCTTGTTCATAATACTTATCGTCAACCACATTTGTGCCAAGAACTTGCATGAAGTTGATGAGGTAAAAAAACAACGGTTTTTAGTCACACTTGGTCAAACTTAAAAGTATATGTGAACCGCTCTAAGCTCCTTTATAACTACATTTATTTTGTATACACCGTTGTGTAAGACGTGATGTGAGCATAGGCGGAGACATGAGGCGGAGGGTGGGCACGTGCCCCCTTAGCGAAAAATATTATAGTTATAATTTACCATCTAACGAACCGACTTATAGTATATATAGTTTTTAAAATTGTGAAGTCCCGTGTACGCACGGGGTTTACACATGAATCAAGTTTATTTTAAAATTTTAGTTTAGTATATAGACATATAAGAATTTACATGTGATTTAAAATTTTAGTTTAGTATATGGACATATAAAAATTTACCCGTGAAAATTGTGATATAAGTATAACTAATACTTGTCGAGGATTTTTTGATTATGTATTAATATCTATTAGAATAATATTTTGTAAAAAAAATGTTGGTTGAAGATTTAACTTTGTTTAACTGACATAAATGTTGAGGTTGATGTTGATATTATTGTTTAACTTTAATTATTCATATCGTATTCTACAAAATGTGCGAATTTAGTAGCACATAATCAGCATGAAGGAGATATATCAGTACGCCATCCATGGGACACTTTTCGTAGTGAGGGAAGTCCTCTTATTGAAGTTAAAATATGTTTCGTAAAGTTTTTTAAAAATATTTTTCTGGATATCCATATATAAACTTTATTTTCATATCACAGTAATCTGTGCTTACATTTGATATTCATATTCTCGTTAACAATAGTTTGGCCATATTTAATATTCAAGCCCGTGTACGAAAAAATTAAACTTTTCAAATAAAATAACATGATTCCTTATTTAACGTATATAGTTAAAAAATTATTTTAATGGATGAAAGTCTAAAACGAATATTAGTTTAAAAAAATATTTAACGTATATTAAAACTAATTCGTATATTTACAAAATTTTATAATTTTAATAGGTGAAAGTCTGAAAATAACACTAATACTTATGTAATTTTAAACAAAGTTTATTTTATAAAGTATATGAACATAAAGTGTAAGGGGTTATTTGTTATTTTTCTAAAGTTATTGAAAAATATGAAAACTTATAATTTTACGTAAAATTCAACAACTAAAGTTTATTAATTACTTCATCTTTTTTAAGTTTTTGTTTTCATAAATTTGACACAAATATTATTATGTGTTTTTTTCTTAACCAAATTTCTCCACTAAATTTATTAAAGTTTGAACAAAATCAATTCAATTTTGACTTTTTAATGACAAATCATGTTGCTTGATTTTTCTTACGTGTCAAAATCGAGCTCTCATATTGGTCTAATTTTTTTTCGATAAGAAGGGTTTTGCAAAACACTTCAAAATTATGTTATTCTTTTATTATATAAAAGATTAAAATATAAGATAAATCATCAAAATACTATGTTTTTTGTTTAGTGGTTAATATAATATACTTTTTCTCAATGTATTTAGTTATCATATAAGATTTTGCAGAGGACATTCATTCACTCAGCTACAACACGGGAGCAAACACACTTCTCATCTATCTAAATTTATTTGAATATTTCTATTGTCAATTACATTAAAAGTGCAACAATACGTCGAACCCTTGAATTTATTTATTTAAACAAGAGAAGCATATGGTAATTATGTATTTTATGGAAAATGTTCATCTTTTTGTTATATATTATAGTTTTTGCATTTTTAACGTTGAGGTGAGTTATTTTATAAACTAAGTTTTTGTTACAAACTAAGGGACAAATCCCCACCATTCATCTAGTTTGATTTAATGGTGGGGATTAACCTAAGATTTAATAAGACAACCTAAGTTCATGTTTTTTTTTTTCTTGTCTTTTTTGCCTATCTTATTTATTCATTGTTTTTCCTTTTTTCTTTTCTTTCTTTTTTTATTCCTTTTTTTTTCTTTTTTCTTTTTTTTAACTTCATGTTTTTTTCTTTAATTCAATTTTTTTTTTTTTTTTTTTTTTTTTTTTTTTTTTTGCGTTTTTTTTTACGTTTTTTTGCGTTTTTCATACATATTCGTCGGTTTTTTTACGTTTTCGTCAGTTTTCTTACGTTTTCGTTTGTTTTCATACATTTTCGTCCGTTTTCATACGTTTTCGTCTGTTTTCTTACGTTTTCACCCGTTTTCATACGTTTCGTCCATTTTAATACGTTTTCGTCCGTTTTTATACGTTTTCGTCAGTTTTCTTACGTTTTCATCTGTTTTCGAATTTTTTTCATACGTTTTCGTCTGTTTGCTTACGTTTTCGCCCGTTTTCAACCATTTTCGTCCGTTTTCATATATATATTCGTCCGTTTTCTTACGTTTTCATCTGTTTTTGAATTTTTTTCATACGTTTTCGTCCGTTTTCATTTTCATACGTTTTCGTCCGTTTTAATACGTTTTGTCCATTTTCATTTTCATACGTTTTGTCCATTTTTATACGTTTTCGTCTGTTTTCATATGTTTTCGTCCGTTTTAATACGTTTTCGTCCGTTTTTATACGTTTTCGTCCATTTTTATACGTTTTCATATGGTTTCATCTGTTTTCATTCATTTTCGTCCGTTTTCATACGTTTTCGCTCTTTTTCATTCATTTTCGTTCGTTTTTAAATGTTTTCAAACATTTTCATACATTTCTGAATATCACAAGTGATATACTGTGATTATCAGAATATCACTTGTGAGAATATCGTGAGTGATATTGAATATCACTCGCGATATTCTGAATATCACAAGTGATTTTTAACATTCTGTAACATGAAAATTACAAGTGATATTCAGAATATCGCAAGTGATATTCAAAATATTGCAAGTGATATATGAATATCGCAAGTGATATTCTGAATATCACAAGTGATTTTCAACAAATGTTCTGTGACATGAAAATCGCAAGTGATATTCAGAATATCGCAAGTGATATTCTGAATATCAAAAGTGATATTCTGAATATAAATCACAAGTGATATTCAGAATATTACAAGTGAATTCACTCTTTTTTTAATTCACGTTTTTTCAAAAGTGATATTTTGAATATCACTCTGAATATCACAAGTGATATTCTGAATATCACAAGTGATTTTCAACAATTGTTCTGTAACATGAAATTCACAAGTGATATTCAGAAAATCACAAGTGATATTCTAAATATTACAAGTGATATTCCGAATATCACAAGTGATTTTCAACTAATATTTTGTAACATGAAAATCACAAGTGATATTCTAAATATCACACGTGATTTTCAACTAACGTTTTGTAACATGAATATCACTTGTGATATTCAGATTATCACTTGTGATTTTCATGTTACAAAACATTAGTTGAAAATCACTTGTGATATTCAGAAAATCACAAGTGATATTCAGAAAATCACAAGTAATATTCTGAATATCACAAGTGATATTCCGAATATCACAAGTGATGTTCAACTAATGTTTTGTAACATAAAAATCACAAGTGATATTCTGAATATCAAAAGTGATATTAAGAAAATTACAAGTGTTATTCAGAATATTATAAGTGTTTTCCACATTTTTTTAATTCACGTTTTTTTTACTTTCTTACGTTTTCTTCTGTTTTTGTTCGTTTTCATACGTTTTCTTTCGTTTTCATACGTGTCTGAATATCACAATTGATATTATTAATATCACAAGTGATATTTTGAATATAAAAAAAAATCACTTGTGATATTAAGAATATTAATTGTGATATGCAGAAACGTATTAAAACGGACGAAAATATATGAAAACGAACGAATACGTATGAAAGCGTAAAAACACGCCTGGAAAGGGACAAAAACGTATGAAAAATTGATGAAAACGGACAAAAACGTATAAAAACTGCTGAAAAGTATGAAAACAGACGAAAGCGTCTGAAAACAAATAAAAATACATAAAAACGGACGAAAATGTTTATAAACGTATGAAAACAGATAAAAATGGATGAAAGCATATAAAACAGACGATAATGTAAAAAATTGATGAAAACGTTTGAAAGCAGATAAAAACGTCTAAAAATGTATAAATACTGCCGAAACGTATGAAAATAGACGAAAACGTTTGAAAACAGACAAAAATGTACAAAAATGGATGAAAACAGACAAAAACATCTGAGTATCACCGAATATCACTTGTGACATTCAGAAACGTATGAAAACGTCTAAAATTGGCCAAAAAATTTGAAAAATGGACGAAAACCTATGAAAATGAACGAAAATGTAAGAAAACAAACGAATATGTAGGAAAAAGGACGAAAACGTCTAAAAACGGACGAAAACATAAAAAAATAGAAGAAAACGTATGAAATCAGACGGAAACAAATGTAAACATATGAAACCGGACGAAAACGTATAAAAACGGATGAAATTATGTAAAAATGGATGAAAACGTATGAAAATGAACGAAAATGTATATAAACGTATGAAAACGGACAAAAACGTATAAAAACGGACGAAAACGTCTGAAAACGGACAAAAACGTATAAAAATGGATGAAAACGTATGAAAATGGACAAAAATGTCTGAAAACATATAAAAACTGTCGAAAACGGATTAAAACGTCTGAAAACAGACGAAAACGTAAAAAAACGGACGAAAACGTATAATAACGAACAAAAACGTCTGAAATAGACGAAAACGTAAAAAATGGACGAAAACGTATAAAAATGGTAAAAAACGGTAAAAAACGTCAGAAAACGGACAAAACGTCTGAAAACGTATATAATCATGTGAAAACAGACAAAAACGGACGAAAACGTAATAAAGTGAGAAAAAATCGTGAATTTATTTAAAAAATAAAAGCTTGACTTATTTAAAAAAAAAAAAAAAAAAAAAAAAAAAAAAAGGAAAAATTATATAACGTTAATTGAAAAAAAAGCCAAACAAAAAAAAGAAAAAAAGAAAGAAAGAAAGAAATAAAGAAAGTGATAATAAAAAAGACAAAGAAAAAGGAAAAAAAAAAAGACATGGACTTATGTTTCCATGTTTAATCTTAGGTTAATCCCCACCATTAGATCAAACTAAATGGATGGTGGGGATTTGTCCCTTGGTATGTACAAAAAAACTAGTCCCTAAATGAACTTTTCTCTTTTAACGTTATAGTTCCTCGTAACCATTATTTTATTTTATTTTAAATATAGTGGTATTACATTAAATATAGTCAAGTACTAAAAATTGCTGAATTGTTCTTTTAAGTGTCGATAACTTTGAACGGGTTTATGTAGAGTGTCCTACTTTATAGGATAGTAGAGTGCTACAATTGAGGGAAGTTAGCTAGAGATTAAGTACGCGAATATATATAAAAAGCATACTCATAACAATCATACACCATTTTCACTCTATATAACTCTCTATCAATCATATATAATGGGATGTGCTATATCAATAGATGCCAATAACGACGACAGTAAGTTACTAAGCACTATTAAGTATTCCAATTTTACAAGGTTTTTACGGGTTTCTCTTTTGATTATTTGGATGTATTTCGTTTTGTATATTGCATTTTCCAATAAATCGAAATTACCTATTTCTTCATAAAATTCATTAGAAATTTCCAAACATTAACTTTTATAGGATCCTCCATAATCAGACAAGTATAATATACCTTCTTTTGGACATTTTTGTTTGTATTACTCGATGACACGTACTTTAGTCACACGTTTCTTTAAGATTAGATGAACATACGTATATATTTGTAGATGCTCGCACTAGTGCTTACAAAGCAGATAACATGGTTAGAAAACCGAAGCCATGGGCTTATGGTAATTGCCCGCTATCGTTGAGGGAGCTTCAACAGATGCGTAACGAGTTTTGGCACAATGCTATACGTGCTGGTGGAAGACGAGGTATAGTACTTACTTTTTGTCACCAATATTGTACCCGAAAAGTAAACGTACAATACTATGTCGTTTGTGCCTTTTCATCAAAGAAACTAATTTGATGTATATTATTTGATGGTGGTTAGATATTTGGGAAGCCCTTAGAGCGGCCACTGAGGGAAACTTGCTAAATGCACAAAAAATTATCGAAGACAAGAATATTAGACTTGGGAATCAAGACATGTCGGTCTGCTATGATGATAATGGTATGCTAACGTCTTCAAAAGCAGTTCATATCAAATTATTAATGTCTCTCATATGTACGTGTTTACAAAATCTTGCATAATTTGTTCACTTTTACCATGTATATAGGTACAAGATACAATTTACCATTGTTCGTTCTCAGCGAGCCAACTAATATGGAGTATCGTGTTCTTAATGTGAGAAAAAAATGTCAACAGTGATATGTATGGATGTTTTAGAGCTATTATTGTAGATCGCCGATCATGTTTTGTCAGCGTGCTTTTGCTATTGCATTGTTTGCGGATAATGATAATATTACATTTTGTGTAGAAGAAAAAAGGAAGTGTGCAGTAAAAAGATTCACTTTCTCTGAGTTATAGACTACTTCGAGTTTCTGATAAGTTTGTGATTGCAGAAGACTTGAATGTAAATTGCTAGAACTTCATGCGATTTCTTTTTTGTTTTAAGAAATAAAATGCTGCTTTTTCTGAAGTTAAGAATTAATACATTTCTATACATACGTACATGGTTATGAAATTTACGGAGATATTAATAATCAAATCATGTCATATCCAAGCTTAACAGATGGTTCACAAAACCTTTTTTGTGCAACGTTATTGTGCCTCATTAAGGGAGTTAAGAATTACTTATTGAACTGTTTTTGATGATTCATATATGTTGGTGAATAATGAACAATGAGTAAATTGGAATCATTTTTACAAGGCCATTGTTGACATTTCATGTTAGCTAGTTTTGGTAACTTTTTTATTGGATACTTGCTATGAATAATTCTATGGAACCATGATCGATTCTATGGTCCTACTTATAATCATTTATCAAGTAAGTATCATTATCAAGGTTGTGATTGTTAGAGATATAACACGACGAGGGGAGTTGTTGCTATCTGAAACTAAGCTTAGTCGTAATTCGTGGGTCACTACAGTAATGAAATCATCATTTTGATAATTTGATTGAAGGATTTAAAAGTCATCAAAAGGAAGAAACCAGCTCCAATAGATAGCTGGTATACTGGAATGGTTTCGGATTGATCCTGCTACAAATCGGTTTGATCACTTGCTCTTACAGAAGAGTTACGTTTTGACCTTTGGTCATTGACTTTTTTCGGATTAGTGTGAGATGATTCGTGCTCATATATTATCTGATATACTGATATGATATGTTGCTATTGTACACTATGGCCACAGTTGATTTGGTTTATATATTCTTGTATGAATAAAACTAATAAATACTAAAAAAATCATTAAAAAAAAGTCCAAAAGCTAAATGACTAGTTGACTTGAGTGAAGTTAACAACTCCGTTTTAGTAATCTAACTCCTTTAAAAAAAAAAAAAAAATCTACTATAAGTACAATACTATCAACAAATTGTACAACACGACACAGCACATGAACACTTAACTAATTTTGGCGGTTGTCTATCAAAATTCAGTTACAAAACAAACCCTGTATATAAACAGAAATATCTGCAGCTCACAGTCCCACACCCCATTCACTTTTACAATCACTCAAAAGTTTACGTCATTTTCTTGTTCTCAAAGATTCAAAGCAGAAACTCTTCTGCATTCGCTGTAATCAACTCTTACGCAAAGTTTTATTACAATGGGGTGTGCATGTGTTAAACCATCAAGAACCAGTGAGGACAGTAAGTTTCTCATCTTTTCTAAACAATTTGATAGCAATCTTGATGTTGGTTCTGTGTGTTTTGATCAGTTCTTGCATGTATGAATGTGGTTATTTGAATCGATCGTTTCTAAAAATGAAGTGAGATCTTTCGCGAAAAGGGTTTTGTTTAATGTGTTTAATCTTTGAAATTGCATCGTCAGTTGTTTTGAATTTTGATGATTTGTATTAACATTTTGAAGTTTCTTGGAATCAGTTTTGAAGTGGTTTATGTGTTATAAGTTGAATCTTGATGTTAGTCATGTCACATGCGTATTTTAATCTGTTCTTGCATGCATGATTGTGGTTATTTCAGTCTGTTGCTAAAAAAGAAGTGATTAGATGTTTAGCGAAAGGATTTTGTTTGACGTCTTTTATCTTTGAGGTTTAATTTATTGTCAGTTGTTTGAATTACAATGATACGTATTCAATTGTCGGCGATTCTTGAATAATGATTATATTGGAGAAAATTTCAAGATAAAAGTATGTGTTAAACTTGGAGTTGAATCAGTTGTGAAGTGGTTAATGTGTTCTAAGTTGAATCTTAATGTGGTTTGTGATCAGTTCTTGCATGCATGATTGTGGTATTTGAAGTTGTTGCATGAATGTAATAGGCATTATGTTTTGTTTGAATGAAGATGGTTTGCGTTCGTTTCTTGGGATTTCTTTTTGGAAAGTATTTTAGGCGAAAATTTCTCGATACATTGATTTGTTTGAATTACGATGATATGTATTCAATTCTCAGCGTTTCTTGAATAATGATTATATTGGAGAAAATTTCAAGATAAACTTATGTGTTAAACTTGGAGTTGAATCAGTTATAAAGTGGTTGATGTGGTTTGTGATCAGTTCCTGCATGGATATATATAAACATCAACTGTTTGGTCGTTTGGAATGAATAGAGAATCAGTGTGACGTATTATAAGAAAAATCTTTGAAGAATGTGATTTGATTTTGGATTTCATTAGATTAGTGATAAAAAAAATCCCAAAGATGACTTGTTTTGGACGATTTCTGAGATAAAGTTATTAATGTGTTAAAATCATCTATTAAATTGTACATAATCTTGAATGTTGAAGGTTATCTTTTTGTGTTTGTGTTACTTGATATTCTTATCGTTATCTCAGCTTAATTATGTTTTGGCTTTCTTTCAGGAACTCCTGCTCGCGCCAACCCTGTACGAGTTAGGAAACCGACGCCTTGGGCTTATGGAAATCGTCCGCTATCTTCAGCTCAGCTTCAAGAGATGCGCAATACTTTCTGGCAAAATGCTGTCCAGGTTGGTGGCCGACAAGGTGATTTTCATGGCAAATTTTGTTACTTAAAAGATCAGTCAATTAAGTTGGCTATTTCGTTTGTGAATTTTTTACTAACAGATTATGTTTAATGGTTGTTAGAGATTTGGGAAGCCCTTAGGGTAGCTGCTGAGGGGGATTTGCGCAATGCAGAGAAAGTTCTCAGAGATAATAAGATTTCGCTTGGTAATCTTGACATGACGGTCTGTTACGATGAGAGTGGTATGTTATCACGTTTTCATAATATTTTCATTTTTTATGTCAAGCATGAATAATTGAACAAGATCTTTGAGTAATCGTTGTACATCACGTTGGCTATTTACAGGTACAAGTTATAACTTGCCATTGTACGTTTTGAGTGAGCCAACGAATATGGAGCATCGTGTACTTCGCGCTTGATATAGCAACAACTGATGGTGATCGATATGGTAGTTTTAGCATACAGATGGTAGATCATGAATGGACATTCTGTTATCATTTTTTTTTTTTTTTTTTTTTTTTTTTTTTTTGCTTCTATTATAGTCTTGAAACAAAGTTGTAGTGAGTTCTGGTTTCTTGTGTTGCGTGACCTGTGAATAACAAAGGTACGATATATGTAGTTGTATTGCCATACTATAATGAGCTAGCTGAAAATAACATTGCTACTTCAATGATTTCTGTAAATGCAATTATACAATTCATGTCTCATAAAATTTTCTAAGCAATTTAGTCATATTCTGATGTGTCTAAAGGTGCTTGCACTTGTGCTTACAAAGTAGATAACATGGTTAGAAAACCGAAGCCAAGGGCTTATGGTAGTAGCTCGCTATCGTTGAGGGAGCTTCAACAGATGCATAACGAGTTTTGGCACAATGTTATACGTGCTGGTGGAAGACGAGGTACTTACTTTTTGTCACCAATATTGTACCCGAAAAGTAAACATTACTAGGTTGTTTGTGCCTTTTCATCAAAGACACAAATTTGATGTATATTATTTGATGGTTGTTAGAAATTTGCGAAGCCCTTTTTTGGTAAAAGGGTTAATTCACCCCGGTAAAATTCATTTCTCCAGAAAACGTTGAGGTACATAGGATGAGGGTGATATCCCTCACCTCAATCCCTTAAGACACTTACAGACTCGAATATAAGAATGACATACCATTCCTATAACTTACAATAAATGAACCTACCAATAATGACAAAAGTACATAAGATTTACAATACTACTCAAGAAAAGCACTTGAGCTTTCTATATCACTATGGCGGTCCACCTTAACTTCCATGAAGAATCCACGTATAATCAAAGCGATATTCAACATAAAATCTGTTTGTAGTAGCATAGAACACCACAAACAAAACCTCCACCATTCCCATCGTTATACGTCCCAAAGCAATTAACCAACAGCAAAACCTTCTTCGGACGGAACTAGGGTCACAAACCCAAACTTCCAGCATAAACACATAAACAACGATCCAAACCAGAAGATAAACAAAACCAATTGCAGCAGGATCATGTCAAATGATCATAGAATTATTAAATAAGAACCCTAACTTCCAGCAAAAACCAAGTAGCATCGATCCATCTCAAAATTTCACATCCTAGTGTCTAGATCGATCCACCCATCAACAATCAATAGAGATGCAGGACAATCCTATTAATCGAAACTAGGGTTTTTGAACAAGTTACCCTAAAACTTAACTTCCATCTCTCCAAAACCCACGTTCATGGCAGCAGCATCATGATAAGACAATGAACACCAAACAACCCTTTGCAAAGGATTGACATCCAAGCAAACAACCAGATCCATCATCACCAACAAGCACAACAGATCGAGAAAATACAAAACCCTAAATTAGGGTTTCGTAAGCCATTAAGCACATCAAAACCAAACCAGAACGCACCATGTTAACTATTATCAATCTATGAAAATCAACTAGATTCAAATCATGAACATGCTACGCTCACCAACCAAGAAGATCATAGAAAATTAATCCCATGTAAATCAATACGATCGAGCCAGAACTGATGAAACCCTAAAACCGATTACAAAAATAAAAGTAATTGTTTAGGGTTTGAAAACCCTCAATCGATCACCCAAATATATGCATAGGAATCGTTTAGGGTTAATAAAGAATCAATAAAAACTAAACCCTAAATAAAAGTTCAATTAACAAACCGACTAAAGAAAAAATCGATTAGGGTTTAGATTGAGAAGCAGCGATTTCACAAGATTTAGAGAATAAATAACCACTGACGGAAACTTGCTGAATGCACAAAAAATTATCGAAGACAAGAATATTAGACTTGGGAATCAAGACATGTCGGTCTACTATGATGATAATGGTATGCTAACGTCTTCAAAAACAGTACATTTATAAATGGGATAATTGTTTGTAAATGTAACGAACTTTTTTTTTTTTACAATTTTGTGTATGTTTCTTTTAATTTTTCTAAACAATGCGAGCAATTTACTAATCCTACTATTATATGCATAATTAACATTTGGTTAGAGTTATTTACATAAATCGTCCTTGTGGTTAGGACCAAATTGCAATGTTAGTCCTTACGGCCAGTTAGAGTTATTTACATAAATCGTCCTTGTCGGTCAACGGTCAATGGGTCGGAGTCAGGGTCAGGTCGGATCGCCACGTGGACCACTGAGGTGGTGCCACGTGGCATGTTAAATAAATCTCCCAACTGGTCCAAGAGAGGCCGGAACACGGGTCGTGTGGGAGGAGGTGAAACCATTTACCAGCTGAGCTGGGCATGGTTTCATTTAGTTTATGCAAAGTTAAATATTTAACACCTCTTAAGCCCAATTCGTTTTAATATAGGTTCAATATTATTTTGACCTGCCAATTAAAACATGTTACGGACTAGTTCAAATATATATGAAAGTACCGTCGGACTCGTTTTTTCTTGCTCTTTCCAATGGAGTGCTTGGAGAATTTCTTCGACTTACTTTGAATCTCGTTAAACGTGAGAACGTCGTCAAAACTAATCCGAAAATCATTGTTTTTGTTTTTATTTTCAAACCCTTGTACTTGCAAGACAAAATAACACATAACAAACATATTTGCAATATATTTTATGTGTTATTTTGTCTTGCAGGTACAAGAGTTTGAAAAACAAAGCAAAAACGGTGATTTTTGGATGAGTTTCAAAGACGTTCTCACGTTTAACGAGATTCAAATGAAGTCAGGAAAATTCTCCGAGCACTCCATTGGTAAGAGCACGAAAAAATTAGTCCGACGATATTTTCCTTCTTCTTTTGAACCTTTCTAAAACTCTTTAAATGAACCAGTTAAAATCTATTTTTATTAATAAATATGGACTGCATGCAATATGACATTAAATAAAAAAAATGTGAGTGATATTACTTGAGAGTATGCCCAGTCCAACTGGGTGTCAACCTCACTCCCACAATAGCCACCCGGGTTTGATCCTTGCCGGAGCCAAATGGGGTTATTTATCTAGTGCCACGTGGACCACTTAGGTGGTGCCATGCAGCGACCCGGTTACCGACTTGACCCGATATCCTGCTTGACCCGACTCGATGCCACGTGGCGACCCGACAATAAGGACTAACACTGCAATTTGGGCCTAACTACAAGGACGATTAATGTAAATAACTCTAACTGAAAGTAAGGACTAATGTTGCAATTTGGTCCTAACCACAAGGATGATTTATGTAAATAACTCTAAACTAATGTTAAATTATGCATATAATAGTAGGATTAGTAAATTATTCGCACTGTTTAAAAAAAATCAAAAGAAACATACGCAACATTGTAAAAAGTGAAAAGTTAAAGTGAAAAGTTCGTTACATTTTGAAACAATTATCCCTTTATAAATGGTTTGACGTGTTATAGACATGTGATCATTTTGATGAATAAAGAAAATAGCCCAAACAATGAGCCGACTAACGTACAATTTTAAGGAACTTTTCCCTTGCGCTTACGGACTTAGAAAATACACAGCCCATTAACTAAATCAACACAAAGTAAACAATTCATTTTCCAAAAACAAAATATCCAAAATAATAAAAAATAAATAAAAGTTTGGTATCTTAAATTACTTAGTTATATAATCTACAAGTGAACTAATCATATACATCCATTATTCATCAACAAGAAATGTCATATATCACTATTATCCTCAATAGAAATAACAGATGAATATTCATTACACATGAATATTCATTACACTTTTTCATCAAGAACATCTAAGCAAAAACTAACAAAAAACATGCTAAAGTCAGATGTGTCCATTATCCACAATTTCCAAAACCTGTAAGTCCTTACCATGTCTTTCGGTGGATGCGATCCATGATCATACTTGGGCAACCGCTTGGACCAACTTCCGCATCACCATGCATATTTGATGGCTCACTCAACATATACAAAGGTAATTCATATCTCAAACCTGTACCCATAAAAGCAAGCTAAGTACACAATACCATAACATATGATGCTCTATGCACACACATGTGTATTAAAATTTAATCGTGAACACACCAGTGTCATCAAAAACAACGCTTGGATTCCCAAGTCTAAGTTTATTCTCGTCAATGATCGCTTGTGCATAGGGTAAGTCACTCTCAGCTCCCCTTCTAAGTGCACGCCAAATGTCTAACAACCATTAAACACAATGCAGATATTTACATCTGTAAGGAAAGTCACAAACATAAAGCTAAATGTCGACATATATGGGTCAAGAAATGGACCTGGTTGACCGCCAAAACGAGGAATATTATGCCAAAATATGTATCTCATCTCACGAAGCTCATCTGAACTTATACGATCCTCATGTTGCCAGGGCCTAGGCTTTATTGCTATGTTATCCGGGGCTTCTAAGTCTTCTATAACAACAAGAAACATAACCTTATAGCTAAACTATGAATTTGGTTTAAAATGCAACAACCATGTATTCGAAATAAGAACCTTGTGATCAAAATCAATGAATATAAAAAAACTGTAATTAAATACATAGATAAATATATAACATTTTGCAATTTTGAATATTTCCAAAGTACCTTTGCTACTATATTCATTGATTCAACTTAGAACTATAGAATATCGACAACTATATTGGTTCAAGAACACATAAATAAAATCGAATTATGATTAAACATTCAAAACTCATAAAACTCACTAAAATACGATTTAAAGAATGGAGAAAAACGAAAAAATTACCTTCATTATTAAGTTTTGATGAATTAACGCAACCCATTAGGATCAATTGTTTTTTCTTTCCAATTGCGAGTTATGATGAATTTTTTCTAACTAAAAAGATTCAAAGGAAAAAAAAACACGAAAAAACTTAATTTGTAATATGAAAGTCAGTTGTCCAACGACAAACGGTTGAGTAAAAATGGCAAATGGCAATACTAGCCCAAATACTTATGGTAAGTTTTTAAATATGTTTAGTAAGGAAATCCAAAGAAATTATAAATAAATATTTTAACTCATATTTCGAGAAAAAATATTTCACTTTAAAATCAATCATATAATCTTTCTTTCTTAGTTATTTTTTATTAGTTTTTTTCCTTTTTAGATAATACTCGAAAACACAACATTTTTTGTTTCCCTTCATTTTTATTAATTTACTTAGAGTAAATTTCACAGATCGTTCCTCAACTTGTCCAAATTCACGCGTTTGGTCCTAGATTTTTTTTGTGGCGAACGGGGTACCTGATTTTACCAAACGATGTCCTGTTTGATCCCTGGCATCCCGTTTGGCTGACGTGCGTTATCTTTGCCCGTTATCTGATGTGGCAAGGGTTGGTTTTTTCGTATTTTAACCACTTTCATCTTCCCACCTTTGGTCCCTAATACCCATTTGTATACTGTAGCACTATCTTCGCATGTTTCGTCCCTAACAAAATGTTTTGTGTACTGTAAATATCCGACCGTTGTATAGAACTCAACCATGTAAATATCCGACAGTTGTGCATATCATAACCATGTAAAACATACATCTTCCCAAAAAAAAAAAAAAAAAAAAAAAAAAAAACAGAGCAAATATGGTTGTCTGCACATGTGGTAAACCAGGTGTTGTCAAGACTTCCCGTACAAGCCGGAATCCAGGGCGCCGTTTCTTTGGCTGTCCAACAATTGTAAGTTTGGTTATTGGTGAAATGTATATCAAGTTTAAACAATGTGATGTTTATTTGCAAAATGTGTTGTTTATTTACACATTGTGTTTTTTCAGGACTTAAATTGTCCTTTTCTGGGATGGTTTGATCCTCCAATGTGCCTAAGGTCGGTAGTGATTATCCATGGTTTGTTGAGGAGGATTAATGCTCTTCAATGTTTTGTTGAAGAGCTTGAAGAATAGCAGTCCAAGTACAAGAAGTATACCATCATCAGTTGGGTTTTGTTTGCTTTGTATGTTTATTTTAATGCTTGACATGTCTTCATCCATCCACCATCAAGTCTCTTTTGGGTAGTAGTTGTTAGTTTGTGGTGGTGGTGGACAGGGGCGGAGCCAGGATTTATAGTTAGGGGGTGCTGACTTTCTTCAAATAAAATAGCGATTAATATTATTACGTATATGCAAACAGAACCATCATGTCCCGTAGTCTGAAGTTTCAATATAGATTCTATAACCTATAGGTCATATCGTAGTTGTGATTGTGTTGTTGGTTATGAATAACTCGTCTCTTTGCTTATAAAATTAGATTATATATAGTTTTTCTAACGTTATTCATGATTTTATATGCAAGCCATGTAAGAGTAAGAAACTCTTGTATACTACTACCTCTGTCCCACAATAATTGTCCACTTTGACTTTTTTTAGTATTTATTATTCAACTTTGACCATAAATATTTTTATTTGTGTAATATAATATTTGATGAAAAATATATAATTATTTTAGATTTTAAATTTGTTTTCATTAGTATAATTTTTATCAAGTATTATATAAAACAAATAACAATATTAATGGTCAAAGTTAAACAAAAAATACTCAATAAAGTCAAAGTGGACAATTATTATGGGACGGAGGGAGTAGTACCTTTCTATGCAACAAACATTAATCATACTAATATCTTTTAATCCATACAAATACCGTCAATATTACAAGTTTACAAGTGAATTTCTAAAATAGTTATATTATTCTAGCTTTTATTAAAATATGGTAAAAAAAAATGGAGATTGAAGATTATTGAATATATTTAAAATTGTTGGTTTTCTTTGCTTGCTTTGAGCAATGGTATTTTACTAGGCTAGTCTATTGGAAATGAACATAATTTGTGTAAATGAATGCACCTAAAGTTTAAGCTAGTTATTGTTTAGAAATATTAAGTAAACATAATTGATTACCATAACCAACTAAATAAACTTATATCTTACAACGCTTGTTTTTATGTGTGGCCAATTGTTAAGGGAGGCTCGTAGACAAAAATACGTGAAATATAAGCTTTAACATTGTACACAACTAAGGTAGTTGGACAGGTTGGGGGAGGCTCAGCACCCACCAGTCCCCCTACCTCCTCCGCCCCTGGTGGTGGATGAATGTTTTTAGTATTTTGGAGGAGATGATGGTAGTTGGGTTGTGAAGCAGTCATTTGTAATGGTTGTCAATCTGGGATAATAATCAATGAAAGTTCTTGTTTGAATAATGGCTAAATCGTAATGGTTTGTGATCAAGTGAATGTGGCTTGTTATTGTGAAGTATGTTGTTTGCATGTTCAATGCATAATATGATTGACTTAGGGAAGTCAACAAACCATAAGTTGTAGTTTGACTTAATAAAGTCAAGTATCTGAACCATTTTGATTATTCACTTGTCAACCGTTGTGATTCGTACTCATTTTGGCCAAATTGTTGTTTGGAAATGTACCTTTGCAAGTGTATTTTGATTGAATAAAAAGTATTACTTTCATTAAATGGTAAATTGTTAAGCATGGTGCTATAAACCTTGTTTGACAATATTAAGTCAAACATTATATTAGAATGTACATTTGCAGTTCAGTTTGTATCCAAGAGTATGACTTTTTGGTAGATTAGACTGTATTTGAAATAAAAAACATACAATTGAAACCAAAAACTCGGAACATCAAGATTAAAATTATCATTTAAAATTTGTTTTATTATGAAATTAATCTGAAATGTATGACAAATGTAAATCATCATAAGTGAATGTTTATAAACATTCATCTTCTAAACATTCATCATTTTTTGTTTCCTTAGTATATTTTTTTTCTAATTTCCTAACTGTCGCCATTTTTTTTCCAATGCTCCTTTGCCACTGCAGCATGCCTTCCTTCTTCCACTTGACCATGCATTTTATCTTCCTCCTTACTTTTTTGTTCCAACGCAACTTCTAGTTCATAATAGAAGCTTTCATCATCTTCAACTTTGGGCGATTGCTGTTGGTTAGGTACAGGGGTTTGTGCTGCCACATCTGCATCATCTCTTGGTCTTCTGCTCATTTTCTTGTTTTCGATAACTGCATCGGCATCTCTTGCTCTTTTGTTTCCGGACAACATGCTTACAAGTGAATGTGATTAATGTTTCAGGTTAATGATATAAGACTAGTATGCAGCAACATGTTTATGGAATGAATATATACACAAAATAATGGGGAAAACGAAGAGTTAGTATTTATTTTAGAAGCATTTTTGGACTCTTCGGTTTCCCCATTATTTGTTGAAAATATGAACACATTTATATTTCCATTGTGTTTGAAAATGTACCTCTGAATTGTATTTTTTGGTTGAATAAAAAGTGTTGTCTTTCATTAAATGGTAAATAGTTGAGCATGGTGCCATAAACCTTGTTTGACAATATTAAGTCAAACAATACATGAGAGTAAACATACTCAGATTCATTACCAATAATAAAAGAACAGAAAACCGTTCTTCATTGCAAAAGATACAGAGATACTGGTTATACTATCAAAACACATTATGATTATTATCATGAACTCCCATAATTAACTGCTACAAGTTTCCTTTTCCTTGACTGGCTTCAAGGCTTATTTGCAGGAGTGGAGGTTGAAGCTTTCTTAGCTTCAAGCTTTAAATACTTGCCATAATCAGAATCAGCGGTACCAATGATATAATGAGAGCTTGTTCGAATGGTGCTTGAACCTTTTGGACCTTGAACCTTTAAATACGGGGCATAAACAGGATCAACAGGACCAATGATATACTGAGAGGTTGTAGGAGTGGTGCTTGAACCTTTTTGAGCTTAAAGATTTAAATATTTGGCATAATCAAGATCAACAGGACCAATGATATAGTCGGACCTTATAGATTTGCTTTCTGCAAATAAGAAAAAGAGAGCATCAAAAAATAAAAAAATAGAGCTTCACATGTTAACACAAAACAACCCTATTTTGACCTTTTTAATTAAATGCACCCAATTATATATCAAAACAAAAACCCTATTTTGACATTTTTTTATTAAATTAACCCAATTATATATCAAAACATAAATAACAATACATTTTTGTCTGTGGCCTTCATTGTGTGTGAAGTAAGGTTATAGGATATGTAGGTTTAAGAGAAAAATGGCACAACCTTTAGCGTAAAGTAAATTCTCCTACCAACTAGTAGGATAGTGAAGTAAAATCTCGTTCCAACTTGTCTTCCAACATAGATATGACACAATCTTCAACTCAAAAATTAAAGAGAAAATAAATGACTGGTAATGATACACACGTAGGGGTGTTGGACGATTGTGAGAGATATAACACAACGAGGGGAGTTGTTGCTATTTGAAACTAAGCTTAATCGTAGGTCACTACACTAATGAAATCATCATTTTGATTGAAGGATTTAAAAGTCGTCCAAAGGAAGAATATGTTGACCAATCGTCCAAAAACTATTGCTCCTGTCCATATTTTAATCAATACAAACTTCGTTTGGTGAAAAACCAGCTCCAATAGATAGCTGGTATACCGGAATGGTTTGGGATTGATCCTGCTCCAAATTGGTTTGATCACTTGCCCATATGTTATCTGATCGATATACTGATATGATATGTTGTCATTGAAAAAAATTCCAAAAGCTAAATATGACTAGTTGACTTAAGTGAACTTAACAAATCAGTTTTAGTAATCTAATTCCTTTTTTTATTATTAAAAAAAATATTAATAAAAAATAAAAAAACCTACAATAAGTACAATACTATCAGCAAATTGTACAACACGACTACAGCACATGGAATCTTTAACAAATTTTGGCGGTTGTCTATCAAAATTTACAAAAACAAACCCTATATATAAACAGAAATATTTGCAGCTCACACAATCCCACACCCCATTCACTTTTACAATCACTCAAAAGTTTACATCATTTTCTTGTTCTCAAATATTTTGGTAGAATGTTATATGTTTAGTTTAGCTCCAATTTCAGTTGCTGTGGTATGTCACTAGCAAATGATTTATATGCTTTTCATGTATTTTGTTTTTGAGATAATATATATTCACCGTTGCACCAAAAAAGATTCAAAGCAGAAACTCTTCTGCATTCGCTGTAATCAACTCTTTCGCAAAGTTTTATTACAATGGGGTGTGCATGTGTTAAACCATCAAGAACCAGTGAGGACATTAAGTTTTTCATCTTTTCTAATAACAATCTTGATGTTGGTTCAGTGTGTTTTGATCAGTTCTTGCATGTATGATGGTGGTTATTTGAATCATTGCTAAAAATGAGTTTAATCGTTGAGATTGCATTGTCAGTTGTTTTGAATTATGATGATTTGTATTAACCTTTTGAAGTTTCTTGAATAATGATTATAATAGACAAAATCTCAAGATAAATGAATCGGAATCAGTTGTGAAGTGGTTTATGTGTTCTTAAGTTGAATCTTGATATTGGTCATGTCACATGCGTATTTTAATCTGTTCTTGCATGCACGATTGTGGTTATTTCAGTCTGTTGCTAAAAATGAATTGATTAGATGTTTAACGGGAAGGGTTTTGTTCGACGTCTTTGGTTTTATTGTCAGTTTGTTTGAATTGCGATGATATGTATTCAATTCTCAGCGTTTCTTGATGATTATATATATTGAAGAAAATTTCAAGATAAAAATTATGTGTTAAACTTGGAGTTGAATCAGTTGTAAGTTGAATCTTAATGTGGTTTGTGATCAGTTCTTGCATGTTTGTGGTATTTGACGTTGTTGCATGAATGTAATAGACATTAGATTAAAGGACTTGAAGGCTATTAAGTCATTATTTTTCGTTTGAATGAAGATGGTTTGCATTCATTTCTTGGGATTTCTTGAACAATGATTTGGTAAGTATTTTAGGCGAAAATTTCTCAGATACAATGATTTGTCTGAATTACGATGATATGTATTCAATTCTCAGCGATTCTTAAATAATGATTATATTGGAGAAAATTTCAAGATAAACATCAAGTATGTGTTTGGTCGTTTGGAATGAATAGAGAATCAGTGTGACGCATTATAAGAAAAATCTTTGAAGAATGTGATTTGATTATGGATTTCATTAGATTAGTGATAAAAAAAAAAATCCCTATGATGACTTGTTTTGGAAAATTTCTGAGATAAAGTTATTAATTAATGTATTGAATGTTGAAGACTATCTTGCTGTGTTTGTGTTACTTGATATTCTGTTATAGTTATCTCAGCTTAATTATGTTTTGGTTTTCTTTCAGGAACTCCTGCTCGTGCTAACCCTGTACGAGTTAGGAAACCGATGCCTTGGGCTTATGGAAAACGTGCTCTATCTTCAGCTCAGCTTCAAGAGATGCGCAATACTTTCTGGCAAAATGCTGTCCGGGCTGGTGGCCGACAAGGTGTTTTTCATGGAAAATTTTGTTACTTAAAAGATCAGTCAATTAAGTTGGCTATTTCGTTTGTGAAATTTTATGAAAAATAACTAACAGATTATATGTTTAATGGTTGTTAGAGATTTGGGAAGCCCTTAGGGCAGCTGCTGAGGGAGATTTGCGCAATGCAGAGAAAGTTATCAGAGATAATAAGATTTTGCTTGGTAATCTTGACATGACGGTCTGTTACGACGAGAGTGGTATGTTATCACATTTTCATTTTTTATGTCAAGCATAAATAATTGAACAAGATCTTTGAGTAATCGTTGTACTTCATTTTGGCATTTTACAGGTACAAGTTATTACTTGCCATGGTATGTTTTGAGTGAGCCAACTAATATGGAGCATCGTATACTTCGCGCTTGATATAGCAACAACTGATGGTGATCGATATGGTAGTTTTAGCATACAGATGGTAGATCATGAATGTACATTCTGTTATCACTTTATTTTTTTCCTTCAGTTTTTCGCTTCTATTATAGTCTTGAAACAAGTTGTAGTGAGTTCTGGTTTCTTGTGTTGCGAGAGATGTGACATAGGGGTGGCAATTTCTAACCCGACATGAAACCGACACGAAAATTAACAGGTTTGGATTGAGCTAAATAGACTGTGGGTCAGGTTTGGGTCGACATATCTAACCCGTTTATTAAACAGGTCAGGTTCGGGTTGGGAATAAAATAAACGGGTCGACCTGCCAACCCGTTTAAGTTTTTTTTCTTAACTAAAAATTATTAATATTTAATTATACGGGTTAAATGGGATAAACGGGTCGACCCACTAACCCGTTTTACCCATTTAACTCGTGTAATTTGCTAACTTTTATGTATAAAACGGATTAAATGGGTCAACTCGAAACCCGTTTAACATATTCAACTCATGTAACCTATTTAACCTGTCAACCTAAGTATATATACGGGTTAAATGGTCCAGGTTATGGTTGACATAGCTGACCCGATGATTTAAATGAGTCAGGTTCAGGTTGCGGTTTTCTGACCCGCCAACCTGACAACCCGAACCCGCCAACCCGAACCCGACCCAAATTGCCACCCACTACTAGAATAAGTAGAACTGGCGACGAACAAAATCCCGACAACACAAAGTCGTCGGTATGTTACACTAAACGACAAAAAATACGCTTGACCGAGCTAAACTCACGTTGAATTTTATGAATTTTAGAATACCGACGACATGACGTCGGTATTTTTTTGGTCAAATTTGACTTTCCCAATAATTGCGAAAACTTGGGCGGGAATTTGACCGCCAAACTTTTCCCGACGCCCAGTCGTCGGTATATTTCCCTAAATAAATATTTATTGCGATTAGAGGTTTAATTAGCGCTTAATATCGTTTAAGTAAATTTGATTTGTATAAATGCCGACGAAATGACGTCGGTAAAGTATTGAACATTTTTTTGTCGTTTGGCTTGCGAATAAAAGTGAATATTTTGGGCGGGGTTTTTTCCCGCCTATTTATTACCGAGGACATGACGTCGGTATTTGTTTTCCCGCCTTATTGTGACAACCGGCAGTTTAGGGAGCTATTTTAAAAACCCGCATTTCAATTTAAGTTCGTTTATAATTTTTATTTGAAATTTTCATTTCACAACGAACTTGTAATACCTATTTTATGGATATTTTTAATTAATGACGTTATGGAATTCGTGAATTATGTTCATAATTCATTTTTGATTATATGATCGGTGATGTATATTTGAATTCTCACATGGTACTACGTTGACTTTGGCACTAGGATTACCTAACGACAGTTTTATGATTCGTCTTAACGAGTCCGACTATATTTTTAATTAGTTACGAGATGTTCTCGAGTGATATTGAAATTTTGAAATGAGTTCGGGTCCGGGCCACATGTTTTTACAATTACCCGCGTCACCCGCTCCACCGTAATAATAATATTATTATTATTATTATTATTATTATTATTTTATTATTATTAATATTAATAAATTGCAAAAAAAAATAATAATAAAGAGTAAACTACACTATATGGTCCCTGTGGTTCTTTCGGTACACACAAACACAACACAAACCCACCCTCACCAAATTTCCATCTCTCTCTCATCTCTATTTCTTCCCCACTATTAAACCCTAGCCGCCGAACCTTATTTCCGGCCACCACCGCCGCATCTCCGACCACCCAACAAAACCAATACCACCATTTTCTTCCTCTCTTCACCCTCTTTCATTTGATATATGATACTTGCCCTAGAACCACCGTTAACACCACCAAATCTCTAATAATCCATTCGAATTTTTATACCTTTTCTAGATCCGTGCATTTGGAGGTCCAAGAAGGTGAGAAGGAGTTATTTTTGGGTTTTGGGTGCCACGAATTGGCATTAATCCGTGGCTACACGGATTATTATGTTGAGAATCGAATTGATCTTGAATGGAAATGATGTTTTAAAGATAAAAATAAGTTTGGTATCCGGGTTTTCTTGGGTTTGGTTATGGTTGACTCGGAACCGAGAGCAAGGCTCTCGGCTTATTTGTGGTCCGAGCCTTGTGTGGCTTTGGTCCCGTGGTGATTATTGTTTGGTTGTTGTCGAGGGTGTTATGTTCCCCGATCCGAGCTAACCGAGATCGTGTGGTCTCGGGGTTTCATTTGTTGCTCGTATGACCATGCCGAGACCCTTATGGGGGTTCTCGATTAGTCGTGGTTCGAGCCTCGGGCTCGTAGAATTATTGTGGTTCGACCCTTGTGGGTCGCGGCTTTTAGCCGTGTATTATTTTGTTGCCGATTTGACCTTTGGGTCGAATGGGTTATATGGTTACTTGTTATGCTCTTGCGAGCTAGGTGCTCTTGTGATGTTTGGTTCGAGTCCTAGTGACTCGCGGTTTGGAGCCGAGACTCAATTGAGTCGAGGGCTCGGGTTGGCTTGGTAAACCGACCCAAACATTAACCTTGTTAATGTTATTTCTTGAATAATTGTGAACTTGATTGTTATATTGTTGTGGCATTTCATTTATCGGCCGAATACTTTTGGTTGGGTCGAGACCGTGTTTGGTCTCGACATTGGATATGATTATTGGTAATTGTGGAGTTGTTGTCGATTGGTAAGAGTTATTGGGGACCGATTGTGAGACGGTCGTTAGATTGACGGAGATAGGTTAGTCGGGTGCCGTAGTCGGACCCTATTGTTGTAGCCCGTGGTTTGATATTGTGATTGGACGGAGATTGGTTATTTTATGGCTTTTGCTTATTATTGGACTTGGACAATGAGCCGAGAGTCATGACTCGGACATATGACCATTTCGTATAACTCAATAACTATTAAAACTAAAACGAAAATAATAAAACTCGTAATAATCATTATTGATAATATGAACGTTTATATGAATATATATATATGTGAATAACGTATATATAACTATATAAACGCGTATATTAATAATAATAATAATCACGAGTCGTATTATAAATAATACGATTAGATATATATATTAGGCTACGAAAGTGGCGTAATATTATTGAACGTATTATTATTATAAAAATTGTGTTATAAAACGGGAAACTCCCGACAATTATGAAACGTTTAATAAAATGTCATTTCGGATATATAACGGATAAACTTATTGAGTTAGGCGAAATTGTTGTCACTCGGGTCCAGGTAAGTTATTATTTGTGACGTTCGTGTTGTCACGGATATATGACGACTAATATAGACGTTTTCTATAATTAAATAACCACTTAACCGTAAGGTTGAGCCGGGTTATTTGGCTATATGAAATGAATATATTAGTGGGCATCGTATCCTACGACGCCCATAGGTTGTAGTATATGTAAAGGGTAATAGATTGCGAGTGTATATATCGGGAAATCTGGCCAATTTGACGATATATATGAGGAATTTATTAAACTATGATATATACTATATAGTAATTATGTGCTATGTGCTTTAGGTTGGGTGTAATCTTGGAACGGTATCTTACGTAAATAAATATGAGGATTATCAAATCGACGGATTTGGTAAACTTTGGCGATTTATTTAAATGATATATTGGGCTAATATTAGATCCATAGTCTATTTATCTTTCTATATGTGATCTTTTTGGTTTGTTTTGAGTCGACCCACCACCCGTATGGATACCAAACGCAAATACACCAAACTAATACGAAATGGATTTTCGGAAATAAAACGGATTCTCGTCCGGGTTTGGGAATGTTATATATTTGAGGAAATGATTTCTGAAAGAGTTAATATTGTTAGGTCGTGCCAAGTCCGTAGTTGCTGTTTCGTGAGTTATCATACGTCTTATTTCTACCTACCTCGTCTTGCTATTTTCTGGACTTGAGGTGAGTCATAGCCCCACTTTTTACTCTTGAACTATGTTTTCAACGATTGGGGTGAGAAACGTGCAAATTATTTTACGTGGACTATTATCGCTTTTATATTCTTTTTAAACTTGCTATGCGTATGGACTAGGATCTATTGTCAGCTTTAGTCACACATGTCGTGTGTACTATTCAAGGTTGGCTTATTTGGTTATTGGTGGATTGTCAGCTTTAGTCACATAATTGTTGTGTGTACTATTCAAGGTTGGCTTATTTGGACTGTCAGCTTTAGTCACATAGTTTCGTGTGTACTATTCAAGGTTGACTTATTAGATACTATAGTGTGCACCTATAGGTTATTAATACTTCGGAGGTTATCCGAGTATTTATTGGTATTGCGGGGGTTACCCGAATATCTATGTTAGTACGGAAGGGTTTCCGTGTATTATGTTGATAGCGGAGGGTATCCGCAGGCTTTTAGCGAATCCTTAGTCTAGCTAGCAAGCATTTTGCGTATATGTCCACTATATTATTAGTTGAATTTAAACCTATGATCTCACCAACGAAAGCTGACTTTTAGCACGTTTTCTCAGGTAATTAAGTGTTGAGGTGCATGCTTGGATTGGAAGGCTCGGCTAAGGCACACGGTTTATGGATCTATTTTTCTAAACTCTGATAATTAAATTTGGACCTATTGTTATTTTATTTTGGGCCTGACTCTGAATGATGTTGGGATAAATGTAAACCTTAAAACCCTGTTTTGGTTGTGTTTTTATTATGTTTACTTTATCTCGTTCTATATTGTCTTGTGTTGGATACCAATCCCCGTAGCACCCCGAAAGCTTGTTAAGTCTTCCGCTGTATCAAATTTTGGGGGTGTTACAGATTGGTATCAGAGTCAAGGTTATAGAGAACTAGGTAAATAAACGCCTAAACTATAACCGTATTTTGATAGAAAATGATCCTTGACCACCGCCCGCCAGCCCGCCAAGCCGAAGCATCTTCTATTATTTGAGGTATTATGAGATATTTGAGATGATTTGAGGTTATGGATTTTAGTAATAAGATGGCGTTCTCGAGGATTTAAATGGTCTATATGTTTTATAAACATTTTAGTAATGCGGTGTTTGAAATTCTTTTATTAAGATTATATATGGAATTAATTGATGAGTATATTTGGTACGGTTTTATGAGTTGTGATTTAAGTTGTTTTGAAACACTTACACCTACCCTACGCCGTTGTCACAGACTATGGCCTCCCATATGCCCGATGTCGTCGAGGACATTCTTACTGCACCGGTTTTACCTGCACAGTTCACTATGGCATCTGATGACCCTTACCAGATGGCCATGTCTTCAGCTATTGTATCACAGGCAGCTTCTACTTCAGCACTACCTGCTGCATCTACGCAGGGACCCTCATCTTCTCTAGGGCTCCCTGGTACATCGAGGCAGCTTACTCTTCATCAAGCTTTGGCTCGTGTGGCACCACGCTTTGCCCACCGAGCTACGGCACGCATGTCGGTACGCCCTACTCCATCAACTTTACAGATTGATGCTCATTCTCTTCTGTCTGAGGCGCCACCCACATCATTGCGTCGTCGTCCTAGATCACCTACTACATCTTCACATGGTTCACCTAGTAGGAGACGGCGAGTGATGAGGTACTCTTCCGATGAGGAGGAGGAGGAGTACGAGGGTGAGGATGAGGCTGATGACCCTGAGTGGGAGGATGACCCTCAGGAGGCTGAGCATGGTGATGATGATGACCCTGAGGAGGAGGATGACCCTCAGGAGGATGAGATGCCTGATGATGATGATGATGAGTTAGCACCACCAGCTCAGGCTGAGGAGCCTGATTCACCTGTACACCCGATTGAGCCTGATTCACCTGATCATCCGTTCTTGTTTGAGTTGCCACCTGGTAGTCCCGTGGAGTCGGATGCATCTTCTGAGGTTTCTGCTGAGCATGCAGAATTGGGTGAGGTTGGCAGGTTGTGGGCTCGGATTACTGAGCTTAGTGACAGAGTTGCACGTGTATCGGATCGACTTGAGAGAGTTATTGGAGAGTTCTTAGCAGATTTGAGAGTTGATTTGACTGTCGTTGTGGGCAGGACTACTGAGCTGAGGAGAGTTTTGATGGATGTCCACGAGCATATCGATAGTTTGCAGCGAGGATTTGTTACTGCTCGTGAGGCCGACCGCAAGCTTTGGCAAAGGAATGTCGAGCTAGAGAAGGAGGTGGCTGACCTCAAGAGAGACCGAGACACCCATAGCGTGGAGTTAGGATCGTTATGGAGGGATCTTGATGGCTTGAGGCAGGAGTTGAGGAATCTTCGTCAGCCACGTGGCTAGTTGTTTGGGTTATGTTATCTTTTGCTTTCTTAATCGAGGAGTGTTCGGTTAGAAAAGCTATTTATCATATTTTGATGTATTTTGTTCGGTATTCGTCTCTTTTGGAACGATTAGTATGTTTTGTGTTATCCGATTAGTTGGAACGATGGTAGATCGCTATTGTATGGTTGATGATTATTAGTATATGGTATTATGTGATTTTGGGTGTTATGGAAATTGAGTCCTTATTCGCTTATTTGTTGTTACGTGGTGTGTTGTTGCTATTCTTTCCATGACTTGATTCGTTGAGATGTTTTGTTGAGCATATCGATAAGTTCTATTGGAGACTCATGAACTTGTGTGATGTTACAGATCAATGGCACCCCGTCGAAACCCTGTTAGGTCTACCAGGACTGGTCCTGCTGTGACTACTCCTGCTCGTCGAGGTCGTCGACCTACTCGAAATATTGAAACCCCTACTCCTGACCACCTGGACACCACTAACCGTAACAACAGGAATCAAAATGTTGATGTTCAGGGAGACAATGGTCATGTTCCACTTAATGCACCTACTGTAGATCAGGCAATGATCAACCAACTCGTGGAGCAAAGAGTTGCTGAACTACTCGCTGAGTCAAATCATTCCAACAATTCTGCTGGAACTTTTCCACCTGTTCGTGCTAATGGATGTCAATACAAGGAATTCAAGATTTGTGGACCCATTGAGTTTGGTGGAACTGAAGGAGTGGTTTACTTAGTCAGATGGATTGAGAAGACTGAGTCAGTGTTTAATGTCAGTGGTTGTGCGGAGAATGCGAATGTAAAGTTTGCTTCTTTTACTTTCAAGGATGAAGCGTTGACTTGGTGGAACAACTACCGAAATGCAGTTGGGGGTGATGTAGCGTATGCTATGACTTGGGAGCAATTTAAGTCCTTGTTGATTCAGACTTATTGCCCAAGGAATGAGGTCAAGAAGCTAGAGATTGAGTTTTGGAACCACAAGGTGAAAGGTAATGATATGGCGACTTACAATCGTCGTTACCAGGAGTTAGCCTTGTTGTGCCCAGATATGGTGAAAACTGAGACTCAAAAGATCGAGAGGTATACTGATGGGTTGCCTGTAGCTACGAGGAATGATGTAATTTCTGCTAGGCCTGCAAACATCCATGAGGCAATCACAATTGCTCAACAACTTATGGATTCGTTGGAATTAGAAGAAGCTGATAAGGAGAAGAATGGAAAGAGAAAGAGGGACCGTCACTCTAAGAGTAATGATCACCGAAGCAAGAGACAAGCTAAGGCTTATGCTATTGGGAATGGAGATAAGAAGAATCAGAACGGTGATGCACCCAAATGTGATCGTTGCCATCAGCATCATACTGGATGGTGTAGTGTGAAATGCCAGAATTGCTCAAGGAAAGGACACACAGCTAGGGACTGTAGAGCTCGACCTCTTGCTATGGTTCAAGCTGCTCCTGAAATGAGAAACAAGGCAGATGTTACTTGTTATGGGTGTGGAAAGAAGGGACACTATAGGAATGAGTGTAGAGAATCGCGGAACCGTGGAAATCAAGGCTCGGGTGGTAATGGGTACAATTATGGAAACCGTGGAACTGGAGGAAATCGTGGACGACAAGATAATGGGGACCAACGTGTGGAAGCTGGAGCTGCTCAGGGAAGAGTGTATGCACTCGGGAACGAGAGAGGAGAAGATCCGAACGTCGTTACTGGTACGTTCCTTCTCAATAATCGTTATGCTTCCATACTGTTTGATACTGGTGCCGATAGAAGTTTTGTGTCCACTACATTTGCACCCTTACTAGAGAAAACCCCGATGGCCTTAGGAATTGGATATGATATTGAGTTAGCAAATGGAACCCTAGAAAGGATTAATACCATCATTCGCGGTTGTACGTTAAATTTCTTGAACCACCCTTTCAACATAGATCTTCTACCCGTCACGTTAGGAAGTTTTGATGTAATCATTGGTATGGATTGGTTGTCGAAGTATCGTGCTCACATACTTTGCGACGAGAAGATCGTGCGTGTACCATACGGAAAGGAAATCCTAAACATATTGGGAGATCGAAAGGATTCTAGGAGCCCATCCCGATTAGCAGTCATATCTTGCACAAAGTTACCGAAGCTAATGGAGAAGGGATGTTACCTTTTCTTGGCTCAAATTTCTGAGAAGGGAGAGACGAAGAAAAAGGAAAGGTGCATTGGAGATGTGCCTATAGTTCGTGATTTTCTTGATGTGTTTCCCGATGATTTTCCGGGAATCCCGCCGACTAGACAAGTGGAGTTTCAGATTGAGTTGATACCTGGTGCTGCACCTGTAGCACGAGCACCTTATCGTCTTGCACCTACCGAACTGGAAGAGTTGTCGAAACAATTGGCGGAGTTAGCCGAAAAAGGATTCATAAGACCAAGTTCTTCACCTTGGGGAGCCCCAGTCTTATTTGTGAAGAAGAAGGATGGATCGTTTCGTATGTGTATTGATTATAGGGAGTTGAATAAGTTAACGGTGAAGAATCGATACCCGTTACCTAGGATCGATGACTTGTTCGATCAGCTTCAAGGATCGAGTGTGTATTCGAAGATCGATTTAAGATCGGGATATCATCAACTTCGAGTTCGCGAAGAAGATATTCCGAAAACGGCTTTCAGAACCCGTTACGGGCATTACGAGTTTCAGGTGATGCCGTTTGGGTTGACTAACGCACCAGCAATATTCATGGATCTCATGAATCGTGTGTGTAAGCCTTACTTGGATAAGTTCGTGATTGTATTCATCGATGATATTCTGATTTATTCAAAGAGTGAGAAAGAGCATGAGGAGCATTTAAGACTCATTTTGGAATTGCTCAGGAAGGAGAAACTCTATGCCAAGTTTTCGAAATGCGAATTTTGGATTCCGACGGTACAATTTTTGGGTCATGTGATTGATAGACAAGGAGTCCACGTGGATCCTGCAAAAATTGAGGCGATAAAAGATTGGGCTGCACCTACAACCCCAACCGAAGTGCGTCAATTTTTGGGTTTAGCGGGTTATTACCGAAGATTCATCGAGGGATTTTCGAAGATAGCTAAACCATTGACCAAATTGACTCAAAAGAGTGTTACGTATGAATGGGGAGATAAAGAAGAGGAAGCGTTTCAATTGCTTAAGAAAATGTTGTGTAGTGCTCCTATCTTAGCGTTACCAGAAGGTAACGAGGATTTCGTCGTCTATTGTGATGCCTCACATAAAGGTTTAGGAGCCGTGTTAATGCAACGAGAGAAGGTGATAGCTTATGCTTCCCGACAGCTCAAAAAGCATGAGAAAAACTACACTACCCATGATTTGGAGCTCGGTGCTGTGGTTTTTGCTTTAAGAATATGGAGACATTACTTGTACGGAACCAAGTGTGTTGTATTTACTGACCACAAAAGTCTACAACACATCTTGAATCAAAAAGAGCTCAACATGAGGCAGCGACGTTGGATTGAGTTGCTAAGCGATTATGATTGTGAAATTCGCTATCACCCTGGTAAAGCAAACGTTGTTGCTGATGCTCTTAGTCGAAAGGAAAGAGTACCACCGTTACGAGTTAGGTCATTGGGAATGACTATCGTATCGCCATTACCATCGCAAATACTTGAAGCTCAAACGGAAGCGTTGAAAGCAGAAAATAGATCTGCCGAGAATATATTTGGGATGGCTGATAATGAGAAAGGATTTGTTAAGCGTTCTGATGGATTATTATGTTTTGGAAATCGGATTTGGGTACCTTTATATGGAGAAATTCGGGAATTGATTATGCATGAGTCGCATAAGTCAAGGTACTCCATTCATCCTGGTTCCGATAAAATGTACCAGGATCTTAAGAAGTTCTATTGGTGGCCAAACATGAAGGCAGATATAGCATCGTACGTTAGTAAGTGCTTGACATGTGCTAAGGTTAAAGCTGAACACCAGAGACCGTCAGGATTGCTAACGCAACCAGAACTTCCAGTCTGGAAATGGGAGCGGATTACTATGGACTTCATTACCAAATTACCGAGAACAGCTAGTGGTTGTGACGCTATCTGGGTAATTGTGGATCGTCTGACAAAGTCTGCTCATTTCCTAGCTATTAGTGAAGATGATAGTGTGGATAAGCTTACGAGGTTATATGTGAAGGAAATTATTTCGCGTCATGGAGTCCCGATATCTATTATTTCGGACCGCGATAGTCGTTTTACGTCAGCTTTGTGGCGATCACTTCAAACGGCTTTGGGGACGAGGCTTGATATGAGTACTGCATATCATCCCCAAACCGATGGTCAAAGTGAGAGGACCATTCAGACGTTAGAGGATATGCTTCGTGCATGCATCATAGACTTTGGTAAAGGCTAGGAGAAGTATTTACCCCTTGCGGAATTCTCCTATAATAACAGCTACCACACAAGTCTTAAGGCTGCACCCTTCGAAGCTTTGTATGGCAGAAAGTGTCGTTCGCCTATTGGTTGGGCAGAAGTTGGAGATAGTCAACTTACAGGCCCTGAGCTTATTTTGGAAACTACAGAGAAAGTAACTCAAATTCGTGATCGGTTGCAAGCGGCTAGAGATAGGCAGAAGAGCTATGCCGATCAGAGACGTAAACCCTTAGAGTTCCAGGTTGGAGACAAAGTAATGCTGAAAGTCTCGCCTTGGAAAGGTGTAATACGTTTCGGGAAACGTGGTAAACTCAACCCATGCTACATTGGACCATTCTTGATCTTAGAAAGAATTGGGCCCGTGGCTTATAGGTTGGAATTACCATCCGAACTGAGCAAAGTTCACGACGTGTTTCACGTGAGTAATTTGAAGAAATGTCTTTCTAATGAAATGCCCGTCATTCCAATGAGGGACATTCGCGTTGATGAGAAACTGAATTTCGTGGAAGAACCGATTGAGATTTTAGATCGTGAAGTTAAACGACTCAAGAGGAGTCGCATTCCGCTCGTCAAGGTTCGTTGGAATTCCCGACATGGACCAGAGTTTACGTGGGAACGTGAGGACGAGTTCAGGAAGAGATATCCGAAGCTTTTCACTTCGTAGATGAAATTTTTCCGAGTGAAACCCGGGACGGGTTTCCTTCTGAGACGGGGAGGATGTGACAACCGGCAGTTTAGGGAGCTATTTTAAAAACCCGCATTTCAATTTAAGTTCGTTTATAATTTTTATTTGAAATTTTCATTTCACAACGAACTTGTAAGACCTATTTTATGGATATTTTTAATTAATGATGTTATGGAATTCGTGAATTATGTTCATAATTCATTTTTGATTATATGATCGGTGATGTATATTTGAATTCTCACATGGTACTACGTTGACTTTGGCACTAGGATTACCTAACGACAGTTTTATGATTCGTCTTAACGAGTCCGACTATATTTTTAATTAGTTACGAGATGTTCTCGAGTGATATTGAAATTTTGAAATGAGTTCGGGTCCGGGCCACATGTTTTTACAATTACCCGCGTCACCCGCTCCACCGTAATAATATTATTATTATTACTATTATTATTATTATTATTATTATTATTATTATTATTATTATTATTATTATTATTATTATTATTATTATTATTATTATTATTATTATTATTATTAAATTGCAAAAAAAAATAATAATAAAGAGTAAACTACACTATATGGTCCCTGTGGTTCTTTCGGTACACACAAACCCACCCTCACCAAATTTCCATCTCTCTCTCATCTCTATTTCTTCCCCACTATTAAACCCTAGCCGCCGAACCTTATTTCCGGCCACCACCGCGGCATCTCCGACCACCCAACAAAACCAATACCACCATTTTCTTCCTCTCTTCACCCTCTTTCATTTGATATATGATACTTGCCCTAGAACCACCGTTAACACCACCAAATCTCTAATAATCCATTCGAATTTTTATACCTTTTCTAGATCCGTGCATTTGGAGGTCCAAGAAGGTGAGAAGGAGTTATTTTTGAGTTTTGGGTGCCACGAATTGGCATTAATCCGTGGCTACACGGATTATTATGTTGAGAATCGAATTGATCTTGAATGGAAATGATGTTTTAAAGATAAAAATAAGTTTGGTATCCGGGTTTTCTTGGGTTTGGTTATGGTTGACTCGGAACCGAGAGCAAGGCTCTCGGCTTATTTGTGGTCCGAGCCTTGTGTGGCTTTGGTCCCGTGGTGATTATTGTTTGGTTGTTGTCGAGGGCGTTATGTTCCCCGATCCGAGCTAACCGAGACCGTGTGGTCTCGGGGTTTCATTTGTTGCTCGTATGACCATGCCGAGACCCTTATGGGGGTTCTCGATTAGTCGTGGTTCGAGCCTCGGGCTCGTAGAATTATTGTGGTTCGACCCTTGTGGGTCGCGGCTTTTAGCCGTGTATTATTTTGTTGCCGATTTGACCTTTGGGTCGAATGGGTTATATGGTTACTTGTTATGCTCTTGCGAGCTAGGTGCTCTTGTGATGTTTGGTTCGAGTCCTAGTGACTCGCGGTTTAGAGCCGAGACTCAATTGAGTCGAGGGCTCGGGTTGGCTTGGTAAACCGACCCAAACATTAACCTTGTTAATGTTATTTCTTGAATAATTGTGAACTTGATTGTTATATTGTTGTGGCATTTCATTTATCGGCCGAATACTTTTGGTTGGGTCGAGACCGTGTTTGGTCTCGACATTGGATATGATTATTGGTAATTGTGGAGTTGTTGTCGATTGGTAAGAGTTATTGGGGACCGATTGTGAGACGGTCGTTAGATTGACGGAGATAGGTTAGTCGGGTGCCGTAGTCGGACCCTATTGTTGTAGCCCGTGGTTTGATATTGTGATTGGACGGAGATTGGTTATTTTATGACTTTTGCTTATTATTGGACTTGGACAATGAGCCGAGAGTCATGACTCGGACATATGACCATTTCGTATAACTCAATAACTATTAAAACTAAAACGAAAATAATAAAACTCGTAATAATCATTATTGATAATATGAACGTTTATATGAATATATATATATATATATATATATATATATATATATATATATATATATATATATATATATATATATATATGTGAATAACGTATATATAACTATATAAACGCGTATATTAATAATAATTATAATCGCGAGTCGTATTATAAATAATACGATTAGATATATATATTAGGCTACGAAAGTGGCGTAATATTATTGAACGTATTATTATTATAAAAATTGTGTTATAAAACGGGAAACTCCCGACAATTATGAAACGTTTAATAAAATGTCATTTCGGATATATAACGGATAAACTTATTGACTTAGGCGAAATTGTTGTCACTCGGGTCCAGGTAAGTTATTATTTGTGACGTTCGTGTTGTCACGGATATATGACGACTAATATAGACGTTTTCTATAATTAAATAACCACTTAACCGTAAGGTTGAGCCGGGTTATTTGGCTATATAAAATGAATATATTAGTGGGCATCGTATCCTACGACGCCCATAGGTTGTAGTATATGTAAAGGGTAATAGATTGCGAGTGTATATATCGGGAAATCTGGCCAATTTGACGATATATATGAGGAATTTATTAAACTATGATATATACTATATAGTAATTATGTGCTATGTGTTTTAGGTTAGGTGTAATCTTGAAACGGTATGTTACGTAAATAAATATGAGGATTATCAAATCGACGGATTTGGTAAACTTTGGCGATTTATTTAAATGATATATTGGGCTAATATTAGATCCATAGTCTATTTATCTTTCTATATGTGATCTTTTTGGTTTGTTTTGAGTCGACCCACCACCCGTATGAATACCAAACGCAAATACACCAAACTAATACGAAATGGATTTTCGGAAATAAAACGGATTCTCGTCCGGGTTTGGGAATGTTATATATTTGAGGAAATGATTTCTGAAAGAGTTAATATTGTTAGGTCGTGCCAAGTCCGTAGTTGCTGTTTCGTGAGTTATCATACGTCTTATTTCTACCTACCTCGTTTTGCTATTTTCTGGACTTGAGGTGAGTCATAGCCCCACTTTTTACTCTTGAACTATGTTTTCAACGATTGGGGTGAGAAACGTGCAAATTATTTTACGTGGACTATTATCGCTTTTATATTCTTTTTAAACTTGCTATGCGTATGGACTAGGATCTATTGTCAGCTTTAGTCACACATGTCGTGTGTACTATTCAAGGTTGGCTTATTTGGTTATTGGTGGATTGTCAGCTTTAGTCACATAATTGTTGTGTGTACTATTCAAGGTTGGCTTATTTGGACTGTCAGATTTAGTCACATAGTTTCGTGTGTACTATTCAAGGTTGACTTATTAGATACTATAGTGTGCACCTATAGGTTATTAATACTTCGGAGGTTATCCGAGTATTTATTGGTATTACGGGGGTTACCCGAATATCTATGTTAGTACGGAAGGGTTTCCGTGTATTATGTTGATAGCGGAGGGTATCCGCAGGCTTTTAGCGAATCCTTAGTCTAGCTAGCAAGCGTTTTGCGTATATGTCCACTATATTATTAGTTGAATTTAAACCTATGATCTCACCAGCGAAAGCTGACTTTTAGCACATTTTCTCAGGTAATTAAGTGTTGAGGTGCATGCTTGGATTGGAAGGCTCGGCTAAGGCACACGGTTTATGGATCTATTTTTCTAAACTCTGATAATTAAATTTGGACCTATTGTTATTTTATTTTGGGCCTGACTCTGAATGATGTTGGGATAAATGTAAACCTTAAAACCCCGTTTTGGTTGTGTTTTTATTATGTTTACTTTATCTCGTTCTATATTGTCTTGTGTTGGATACCAATCCCCGTAGCACCCCGAAAGCTTGTTAAGTCTTCCGCTGTATCAAATTTTGGGGGTGTTACACTTATATTCCTGCCTTATTTTCCATTGTCCCATCAAATTTTTTACTTTATATATACAAAGAATCATTAACTCGGTAAAACACACATAAACTCTCAAAATAAAAAACTCCCAAGTCCCATTCTCGACGTCTCGCAAAGATTTCTTGCAACAATTCCCAAGTCCTCCTCACAAGGATTTCTCGCAACAATTCCCAAGTACTCCAAAAGAACCAGTGATTGTGAACACTCCAACTGCAGAAAATGGAAATCAACAACAAAACAGTCCAGCTGAGAATGAACCGGTAAACAATCCACCAGTGGAAAACCAACCCAATACAATTGGCTTGACTGATGAAGAACTCTTCGAGCAAGATTTGCAATTCCGACGAGAGGTTGAAGAAGACGAAGAACGTGTGGCAGCTGCTCGTAGGGCTCGGGAAGCTGCTCATACGGCACGGATAATCAGAGAACTACCACGCAGATGGGCCATGGGGCTTGGCCCTGTACCATCAGAGTCTTCTTCGAGTGAGGAGGATGGTTGGGTCTCAGATGACTCATTTTCTTAATTCATACTTTTATTTTAATTACCGTATCGTAGTTTCTATTAATCGTAATTTTGTATTTCATGTTTTAAGTTTAATGTTTAATGTATTTCGTGTTTTAAATGTTATGTTAGTTATTGCATTAAGGAAGCTAGTCGATTTATGTCTGAATTAAAAAAAATAAACACATACGACATCAGTTTTCACAACAACAACAACATTTTATTAAACAACAACAACAATAACACAACAAACAGCAACAACAATAGCATCTCAACTCCGGTTCGTGTATAACCATATCATCTCGACTCGTTCATTTAACATCTCGTGTATAACCATTGCATCTCGACTCATTCATTTAACATCTCATGTATACCCATTGCATCTCGACTCGTTCGTTTAACATCTCCTGTATAACCAGCCATAGCATCTCGGATCGTTCGTTTAACATCTAGTGTATAACCAGCTATAGCATCTTGAGATTAGTTAGATCTCATGAACCCTACTTTCTGAACCTGGTCACTGAGCCTGAACCCCACTAAATGAACTCCGGTCACTGAACCACCTGATCATTTAACATCTCAACTCGTTCGTGTATAACCATATCATCTCGACTCGTTCGTTTAACATCTCGTGTATAACCATTGCATCTCGACTCGTTCGTTTAACATCTCCTGTATAACCAGCCGTAGCATCTCGGATCGTTCGTTTAACATCTCGTGTATAACCAGCCATAGCATCTCGGATCGTTCGTTTAACATCTCATGTATAACCATATCATCTCGACTCGTTCGTTTAACATCTCTTGTATAACCATAGCATCTCGGATCATTCATTTAACATCTCGTGTATAACCAGCCATAGCATCTCGGATCGTTCGTTTAACATCTCATGTATAACCATATCATCTCTACTCGTTCGTTTAACATCTCTTGTATAACCATAACATCTCGGATCATTCATTTAACATCTCGTGTATAACCAGCCATAGTTTCTCGGATCGTTCGTTTAACATCTCATGTATAACCATATCATCTCGACTCGTTCGTTTAACATCTCGTGTATAACCATAGCATCTCAGATCGTTCGTTTAACATCTTGTGTATAACCATAGCATCTCAGATCGTTTGTTTAACCTCTCGTGTATAACCAGCCATAGCATCTCGAATCGTTCGTTTAACATCTCGTGTATAACCAGCCATAGCATCTCAGATCGTTCATTTAACATCTCGTGTATAACCATCCATAGCATCTCGGATCGTTTGTTTTACATCTCATGTATAACCATATCATCTCGACTCGTTCATTTAACATCTCGTGTATAACCATAGCATCTCAGATCGTTCGTTTAACATCTCGTGTATAACCATAGCATCTCAGATCATTTGTTTAACATCTCGTGTATAACCAGCCATAGCATCTCGGATCGTTCGTTTAACATCTTGTGTATAACCAGCCATAGCATCTCAGATCGTTCGTTTAACATCTTGTGTATAACCAGCCATAGCATCTCGGATCTTTCGTTTAACATCTCATGTATAACCATATCATCTCGACTCGTTCGTTTAACATCTCGTGTATAACCATAGCATCTCAGATCGTTCATTTAACATCTCGTATATAACCATAGCATCTCAGATCGTTTGTTTAACATCTCGTGTATAACCAGCCATAGCATCTCAGATCGTTCGTTTAACATCTCGTGTATAACCAGCCATAGCATCTCGGATCGTTCGTTTAACATCTCATGTATAACCATATCATCTCGACTCGTTCGTTTAACATCTCGTGTATAACAATAGCATCTCGGATCGTTCGTTTAACATCTCGTGTATAACCAGCCGTAGCATCTCGGATCGTTCGTTTAAAACGTGACATGCAACCTACATTTGAAACCATTTGTTAAATTGGTTTTTATTATTTTTACTTGAAAAAAAGTGACCATCCGAAGTGTCCCGGTAAATTTTTTGCATGTGTTTAATTAAGTATAAAAGTATTTTAAATATAAAGTATTTACTATATTATTTAATTTTAAATATAAAACTAATTTATTTTTATTAATCCAAATTTTTTTTGAATGTGTTTAATTAAATTATAAACCAAAGTATTTAATTTTAAATATAAATATTTTTTTTAATTTTAATTATAAATTAACTAATTAATGTTTTTTTAATTATATATTAAATAAAATAATTTATACTAATTAATGTTTTTTTAATTTTATAAAAGATAATAAATTATAATTATATTAAAAATACCGACAAATGTTCGTCGGCAATTGTTTGGAAAAATACCCCGAAAATTTTCAAGTACCCCGCCAAATTGCAAAACGACAAAAAACTTTCTATAATACCGACGACTTGTCGTCGGTATGATTAAAAATAATATTAAATGGGACCCTAAAAGCAGATCTGGTCATCACTTTCATATCAAAAAAAAAATAAGCGACCTACGACACCAACACCATACCCAGCCGCCGACCACTAATCCACCAACACCACCACCACTAATCCACCAACATCACTACACCACACCCGCACCACCACACCATCACAGTCACCACACCCGCACCACTGTGCACTTCTTCCCCAACCCCTCTATTGTTTAATTCATCCCCCAACCCCTATATTGTTTAATTCTTCCTCTTCTTCTTCCCCTCTATTTCTTTTTTACTGAAGGTATTTTTTGATTTTTGTTTAATTTTATTAATATTTTGATTATGTTAATTGTTGTTAGTAAATGTTAATTGTTAAGTTTTTGAGTTTTGATTTTTTTTTTTTTTTTTTTTTTTTTTTTTTTTTTTTTTTGATACAGCCGAGAGCTGTGATAGTTGAGACCGAGAGGCGAGGGGTGAGAGCTGTGACAACCAAGACATATATAGGTAACGTACCTTATTTTGTTTTTTTATTAAATTTTGGTATCCCGGCGACATGTCGTCGTCAACAGTTTTTTATATTTATTTTTAACCAACCGTTTTTTATAGCCGAGGCCGTACCACGAGAGAGACCACAGCCGAGCGTGACAGCAGCAGCCCGAGATAGTATGTTACATATCCGCATTGTTTTTTCATTTTTATGGTTATTAGTAATGCGTTTGGTTAGTTAGTATTGCGTTTGGTTAATTAGTTATGTGGAATAGATAGGTTTTAATATATTGGTGAAATGTTAGTTTGCGTTTGGTTAGTTAGTATTGCGTTTGGTTAGTTATGTGGAATAGACAGATTTTAGTATATTGGTGAAATTTTAGTTTGCATTTGGTTAGTATGGTATACTAATTAATGTTTATTGAAAGTGCTTAATGTTTATTGAAAAAGCAGGTTATGATATAATAAACTTATATATTTGATTCCGGCGTATATTTGTTATGTGAAAGTGATTATGCATTCAAACTTATTTGATTTCGGCTTATATTTCATAAGCTTCAATTTTCCAGCTTATTTGGAGAGTTGTGGGCTTATATAAGTATATTATGATATAATAAACTTATATAAGCTCACAAGTCTCCAAATAAGCCGGAAAATTGAGTCTTATGATATACAAGCCGAAAAACCATTTATAGAAAACTATTGTAAATGATTTTAGGATTTTAGTGATTAATTTCAGAAAGTCCCGTCCGAAGTTAATCATCCTATAGAAAACCCGTCCGAAATTAATTTCGGAAAGTCCCCTGTTTGGGACTGCTTTTTGAATATTTTGTCTCGTTTAGGATATGGATGCGTGTAGTCAACGGTGTGAAGTTTGTTGTACATAGTCGCGATATAAAACGTACAACTCAGAACAGTGAATTTGTTCACCTGGTGAGAAGGAAGGAGAAATGTATTATGGTCAGCTAGAAGAAATTCTGGAGTTTGCTTATACCCAGTTCAAAGTTGTGTTGTTTCGAGTTAAGTGGTTTGACGTATCCAACAAAAACCGTAGAGTCGAACGTTATAACACTAGAAACAACATGACACAAATTTGGGCATGTAGCACAGCGTTTGAAGATCAACCTTACATTCTCGCAACACAAGCAAAACAAGTCTTCTACCTTGAAGATCCTGCCAGACGACCACTCAATTGGAAGGTCGTTCAAGATGTTAATCACAACACAACCTGGTCATTCATCGTGGTAGAAGACAATGATGATGTGATACATGGCAACAACTCATCTGATCTCACTCTGTCTGCTAATTTGAATGATTTGCACTTTCAAAGCTTGAATATTGACGGTCATTCAACGTTAGTTGAGGCACCACCGCCACCACCAATCATTCCTGTTGATGACGACGATGATTTTGTTGATGATGAAGACGACGATCCTTATGATTTAGCTGATTCTGACAATGAAGTCGCTAAAAATTCTGATGATGAAGTTGAAGTTTCTACTAATGGTGTTTATGATAGTGATGTCGATTTAGCAGATTGATCTTAAATTGTATCTTGTAAAACAACACTTATTTGAATGAAATTGTTATGGATTGTTTAATCGTGTATATTTATTTGAATATGTATCTGAATGTATGCATGCTTATGTTAATTTGTTCATGAATTTCTATATGTTATTCAACTTGTGCTTTTACAGATGGCAGCAGTCGCACGCGGACACGGTGGTGACGGTGCCGGTGACCCATCACCCCCTTTTCGTCCGATTGAGAGCAGTCATCGTGGTAACAATTTTTAAAAGAAACTTAAACTTGATCATTTGTATTAGGTTACTTGTTATTTTAATTATGACGTGTTTTCACTCACTTCAATTTGTAGGAACTGTCCCCCGAAGGGGTAGGGGCAGGGGCAGGGGTGAAGGGAGGGGTGGTGGTGGCAGGACGGGTGTGCGTCAAGCCACCAAGAACGTATCTCTGAAGAATGTCGTGCGTGATTTTGGCCCGCGGGCTATTGAGTTTGACTACAATGATCAGGGGACATTCACTCATGTTGGCAACAGCGCTAAGTGGTTCAGTAACTACTGTGGTAAGCTGATTAGGGAGTTCCCGTTGTGGTACGAGTCCTGGAACAAAATTGAAGAGGAAAAGAAGGCGCATGTCATACCTCAACTCTCGGTCAGTTATTCCATTTTCCTTTTATATTGTTTTGTTATCGTGTTTATATATTTTAATGTGTATATTTATTTAAATAAAAAAAATAGTTAACAACATTTTTTATTTATTTAAATGTATATATATTAGTTAACAAATGTATATATTAGCTAACATATTAAAAAAATTAACAAATATCAAAAAATTAACAAAAATAATTTTTTTTTAAATTTATTTTAGTTATGTTTGATTGCAGCAAATGTTTGATCTGAAGTCCCACCAGCGTACACCATGGTGGAAGACCACCAAAGACGGCATCAACGAGTATCTCGCAGGTCGTTACAGGGACAACAAGTACGACGTCAAGCGAGATTACTGGACTATACCAGGTGGGGCTGATAAGGTGGATGAGATACGAAGTTAATTTTTTGGTTTGTTAATTTTTTTAATATTTGTAATTTTTTTTTATATGTTAGCAATTGATATATGTTAATTTTCTGCGTTTGTTATTATGTGTTAGCAAGCCTCCTCCTAACATGGAGCCGTCTGTGTGGGATAAGCATATTGAGCTCTACCTCAGTGAAAAGCATGCCAACAGGTCCAAAATCAACAAGGAAAACAGGCAGAAGAACAAGAACACTAGCCGCCACGGATCTCGGTCGTTGGCCGCATCTCGCCACCAATACGTAAGACACATTATGATTATTTTACATATAGCTCATTATATATGCTGTTTGATTTGTCGTTTTTAATTTGTTTCACCTTATATGCTTGTGTAAATATATATATACAGTTTGAGAGGAGTGAGAACCGTCAGTACCCCTTCCTCATACAGAGCTTTTACGACCAGCGTTGCAAGAAAGGTGTATGGTTGAAGGACGAGGCTCGTGTTCAATACGTAAGTACCGTTTTATTTTTATTTATTTTAGTTTATTTTATTTTAATTTATATTATTTGTTTTTGTTATTTTTATTTATATTATTTGTTTATTTTATTTTATTTTTATTTTATATTGATTTTATCATTTTTTTCAACTACATAGGATGAGATGTGCGCACTGCGGGATCTGGGAGCTAACACGCCTATTGGAAGAGCCTACACAGAGGAAGAGATACTTGCAAAGGTTTTAAAGGGCAAGCAACGGGGGTATATAGCCGGTAGGGGTAGGGTGGTACCAGGTATTGGCAAGACAAGGTTACCCATGCCGCTAGCTTTCGATTCGTACACCACACCCGAGATTGACAAAATGTTTGCCGAAAAAGAAAAAAAGATCAAGGAAGTTGAAGAAGAATCTAAGGAAACTAAGCGCCAACTCAAGGCAGTTATGAAAGTAATGAAGACAAACCCCGATCTGTGGTCCCAGTTGATGAGCCAGATGGCGTCTCAAACCGAGGCAGGATCGGGGAGTGGGACTAGCGTAGGCGCGGCAGGATCGAGGAGTGTGAGTGGGAGTGGCAGTCAGAATGGCTCGGGGAGTGACGAGGCTGACTTGGGTAGTGGTGATGAATACAGTGATTGCGATGTTGACGAGGGACAATGAGGTATATTTGTATGGGTTATTTTGTAAACGTTAACATTTTCTCCATCCTGATTGTGATGTTGACGAGGGACAATGAGGTATATTTGTATGGGTTATTATTGTAAACTTTGGCATTTTGGCAACTTAAACATTGCGGATATAGCAGCTTTTGTGCTATTGGCAGCTTGATAACGCCCATTTTGTAGAATTTGAAACGTTTTAATGTATTTGGGGGTGTTTAGCGATTATATATAAGAGTTTTAGCCGTTACAAGTTGTTTTGGCATGTTGGTATAGAGGTTTGGATTGTGTATACAAGTTTGGATTGTGTAAATTTTTTCCCAAAAAAATCTGGAAAACGGCTACATTACAGGCTGCTGTGCAGCCTGCATAAACAAAAAATATCGACGACATGTCGTCGGTATCTTATAGCCCAAATTTGACTTTCACGTTTGACTCTTTTGACTTTTTTAGTATGACTTTTGTGTACCGACGCCATGTCGTCGGTATCATAAACATTGACCGTTTGACTTGTTGACTTATTGACCGAGTAATTAACGTTTGACTTTGTTGACTTTTTCTGTACCGACGCCATGTCGTCGGTATCATAAACATTGACCGTTTGACTTTGTTGACTTATTGACCGAGTAATTAACGTTTTTTGTTAATTGTAATTAAAATACCGACGACTAGACGTCGGCATATTATTTGTCGAAACAAGTTTTCAGTTGACTGAAAATGGCTGTGGGCCCCACTTTAGCGTCGGGAAATATCGTCGGTACAGTAAATCCCGATGAGGCATTGCCGACTATCATAGGCCGACGAAGGTTCGTCGGCATCCAACTCTTACCGACGAAAATGCGTCGGGTCAGTCCAAAAAATTTCGTCGGCAAAGGTTTGTTATGTACTAGTGACCCCTATGACATATCATGTTAATGAAAGTAAAAGGTACGATATTAGTTGTATTGCTAATTGCCATACTATATCATGAGTTAGCTGAATAACATTGCTACTTCAATGATTTCTGTAAATGCAATTATACAATTCATGTCGCATAAAATTTTGTAAGCAATTTAGGTGTTGTCATGTTATAAGACGTAAATGTTTTGACATGCTAAATACACTACCGATTAACCAAACCAACACAAAATTTAGATTTCTTAGTCACTTTGCTTAAAGTGAAAATTAGCCAACAAGTATTTCTTTGCTAATTGTTTATACTAATTAGGCTATTTGTTTGATTTATCATATTAATTGGATTATATAAATATGAGGAAAATTAGTTTGATTCATCTATTACTCAATTTGTCTCGATATTTGCTTGTACTAAACATCATAATCAATTTTCTTATTTATCATTTTTTTAATTATATATACATATCTTTTTTTGTAATTCCATTCTCTATTCCATTTTCATTATGCACGATTCAATTGTATCAAATACCCCCTAATACTATATTTTTTAAGAGAACCATAAGTTACATCATAAATTCCACAATTGTATAACTTGCCTAGCTTTGAGTAAGACACATGTAATGAATTATATAGATCTACAATGTATCAGAAAGGAAATATCGTGGACAGAGAGCGTATCAACCGTTAATATGAATATTCATTCGCAAATAGGAATACAGTAATAAGGGTATCTTGGCCCTTTCACGTCAAGGATTATTATTGATTTGTTCTAGTTTATTTCTTTCCTTAATTCCTAATTTAATAAATACATCGTTGTTAATTTTATAAGCAATAAAAGAGAATTAGATGAATAAAAGTTAAAATAAATATGAATCCCAAGTCAACGCAACGCACGAGCATTGTTTAGACTTTAGACCATCTCCAACAATCTCCATTTCTTTCAATATGCAGAAAAATAGCACATTTCAAGCATATTCTTCCTTAAAAATTTTCATCAAGAACCATTTACTCCACAAAAACAATCTCCAAATTTTTTTACACCAACTTCTTCCATGTTTATACACTAACTTAATCAACATACATTACATTTCTAATGAAATCTTATGTATTAGCTTAAGATATCCCACAGCATATAGGACTTTTAACCAACTCGGCTAAGGCCCATACACTCTAAATTCGACCCCAACATAAGGCCAACAAGGCTGGAGTCTGACAAAGGCCGGGGAATACTTCCTCAGGCAACACCCAGGCAAACGGTACGCCTGACAACATCGCCATGACCATTAGGACGTGCACCATGTGCTCGTCTCACTTCTTTTCCCGATAGCCACTATGTGGACCATCAGATTGCCTTGACGGGATCTCACAACCTTAAAGGACTCCCTATAAATACTTGACAATTTCCTCGAAATGATCTAAGCAAATGACGAGCAACTTATCCCAGGTTCACCCTGGGAGCTCCACATCCAAGTCGATCATCCCCTCGTGTAATTGACATAAACCAACTGAGTCTACTCGTGAGCGTTACCCCAACTCGTGACTCCGGTCACACCATGGGGTCCTTACCGAACGTGGGAAACCAAATGACCGACTACCCCAAACCCTCAATACATACCATACGTAAACAATATCATAATACAATACTAACAGGTTAATTTCATGATTAAAAAATTGGAATGATAAATTTATGTTTTAGAGGATAAATAGTAAAAATCAATAGTGCCCAATCCCGTCTTGCATGGGGTATGAAGGAGGTGAGATGTAGACAACCTTACTGATGCTACCAAAATCCGCATTCATCAAGGTGCTTGGTTGACCGTCTAACTTGTTTTGACCTTGACCTTCGGGTCTTCGGTAACAGTGCTGAAAAGACAAAGAAAGATCGTTAGAGAGGTCCCGGGCTGAGCCCGGGGGAACCCCCTCCGACGATCAAGTCAGTATTGATCGTAATAGTATGAGCATTACAATGCTAGACATCGCATTAATTAAACTACAAAGTATTACTAGTAGAGAAGGTAGAGTTGGTTGTCTGTTTATTTGATCATATGGTACTACTCTTATTTATAATGTTTAAATCATGCATATGACTCTTGTATGTGCATGTACTACCTTGACATGATGTGATTGCATATCTTCCATAATATACTTTCTTTGCATGAACTATGTGTATTTGCACGCTATCTTCACATGAAGTATGTGTGTTTGCTTCTTGTAAAAGCATGTACATAACATTTCATATCTTCCATAGTATATTTTATGATATTAGGGAAAGAGATATATCTAATATAATATGTGTTCAAATGTAGTATACTCATTAAGCCCCCTAGTTTGTACATGTTAAATGTAAACGTAACATGTATAAACTAATATGCTTCTTTTTTGTCAATCATTTTGGAAGTGTATTGCTTTGTGTAATGATGTTTTGTCATTTTTTAAGTGGTTATGCCACTTTGCATATTCTACTAATTTTGGCTATTTATCCCTTAAATGACGGGATATTGTATTCGTCCGAACCATTTTATCTAGCTCCATATTAAGCTTTTGCTTAATAGCAATTTATAATTTTAACGTCGAGAGATTTTCATTGAGGTGACTATGTCACTTTCGTGTGAAGGAGTTTAGCGTTTTCTAGACGGAGTTGTTGCCTTGCGTGATGAACTTTCACGTCTTTAAAGTGGTTTTCCGTTTTTGCGGCTATGATTCCGTGTCTTTTGGGGTGGACATGCCACATTGTGTATTAGCTATTTATAGCTTTTCATCCCTTTTAATGTCGGGAGATAACGATTGAAGTGACCACGTCACTCTTGCGCAATGAAGTTTCGCGTCTTTGTAAGCAATATAGCTTATTATCCCTTTAATGGCGGGATATTGTATTGGTCCGGACCTTTTTGCATAGCTTTATATTAAGCTTGTGATTAGCTACTTAAAGCTTTTCATCCCTTTAATGTCGGGAGATAATCATGGAAGTGGTCATGCCACTTTTGCGTTATGGAGTTTCACGACTTTGGAGCGGTTGTTCTGCTTTTGCTTGATATGGTTTCACGTTTTTGAAAAGTCCTTGCATTGTTGCATGATTTATTCGCTCTCGGCTTCATTGCATCATTATGTAGCTTTTTCCTATAGAAAATACATAAGATTCTTGCCTTTTTCTTGTTAGATTAGTTATATAAATAGATAGAAAATGATGTTATCCTTTCGTATAGCACTAAGTGATGGGTCAATAGTTATATCATTAACTTTTGACTAAGGCATGTGATTTATATGCGCATGAAATCAAAAAGCCAAACCTGATTGTCAAGTAACGATGTTGTTCTTGGGGCTTCCTCGTATACGCTAATACGGGCTTTAAGTGCAATATATGACTTAAAGAATGCTCTTTTGTGTCATGTATGCAGCTTAGTAAGGCTTGCGCTATGTTTTTACAAGTGATCGTATGTGATGCTAATTATAAAAATGCTTGAAGCATGTAGAGGGATAAAGCATACAAATCAATAATAAGGATAGTGGCATAGTGCAAGTGAAAGCAACTCACTTGTTTCTTGACACATATTCGATTATTATAAATTCTTCAACTTGATCCTCAAGTTGGTTCTTTCTCTATGTGCAATTATTTTAATATTTAGTTTTAAAAGAAAAATAGGGTACAGTAGGAAAAGAGATCAGTAACCTCATTAAACCGTGTTGCTTTCTGTTCAACTATATAGCTTGTGATGACTCGTGAAAGGAACCTTTTTTGGGTCTTGTTATAAACTTTGCAGGAATCGAGTTACACCATAAAACTATGGCAGACATATGTTGTTGAATGTTTTAATAATCCATATCATAACGACATCTTCGATTGATGGTGTCTATTCACGTGAATGAGCTGATTCAAGATGAAAGTTAGCCACATGTTAGTGACAACACAAGACGAGCACACGAGGCAAGTGTTTTGCTCGGGTCCCACGGATGGCGCCAAATGATGCTACCAAAATCCGCATTCGTCAAGGTGCTTGGTTGACCGTCTAACTTGTTTTGACCTTGACCTTCGGGTCTTCGGTAACAGTGCTGAAAAGACAAAGAAAGATCGTTAGAGAGGTCCCGGGCTGAGCCCGGGGGAACCCCCTCCGACGATCAAGTCAGTATTGATCGTAATAGTATGAGCATTACAATGCTAGACATCGCATTAAACTACAAAGTATTACTAGTAGAGAAGGTAGAGTTGGTTGTCTGTTTATTTGATCATATGGTACTACTCTTATTTATAATGCTTAAATCATGCATATGACTCTTGTATGTGCATGTACTACCTTGACATGATGTGATTGCATATCTTTCATAATATACTTTCTTTGCATGAACTATGTGTATTTGCACGCTATCTTCACATGAAGTATGTGTGTTTGCTTCTTGTAAAAGCATGTACATAACATTTCATATCTTCCATAGTATATTTTATGATATTAGGGAAAGAGATATATCTAATATAATGTGTGTTCAAATGTAGTATACTCATTACTTACCCTTACCCGAAGATATATAGACTGTTTCCAGAAGATCTTAGGCCTTTTTGCAGGGAACAGATTTCATCTCCTCCATAAGTTTCTCCATAATCAAACAAGTATGATGTACCTTCTCTTGGACATTTTTGTTTGTATTACCCGATGATACTGCACGTACTTTTAGTAACACGTTTTTTAATATTAGATGAACATATGTATATATTTGTAGATGCTCGCACTTGTGATTACAAAGTAGATAATATGGTTAGAAAACCGAAGCCATGGGCTTATGGTAATAGCCCGCTATCGTTGAGGAGCTTCATCATATGGGTAACGAGTTTTGGCACAATGCTATACGTGTTGGTGGAAGACGAGGTACTGACTTTTTGTCACCAATATTGTATCCGAAAGTAAACAATACTAGGTCATTTGTGCCTTTTCATCAAAGAAACTAATTTGACATATATTATTTGATGGTTGTTAGAGATTTGGGAAGCCCTTAGAGCGGCCACCGAGGGAAACTTGCTAAATGCACAAAAAATTATCGAAGACAAGAATATTAGACTTGGGAATCAAGACATGTCAGTCTGCTATGACGATAATGGTATGCTAACGTCTTCAAAACCAGTTCACATTAAATTATTAATGTCTCTCATATGTACGTGTTTACAAAATCTTGCATCATTTGTTCACCTTTAGTCCTTTACCATGTATATAGGTACAAGATACAATTTACCATTGTTCGTTCTCAGCGAGCCAACTAATATGGAGTATCGTGTTCTTAATGTGAGAAAAAAATGTCAACTGTGATATGTATGGATGTTTAGAGCCATTATTCTAGATCATCGATCATGTTTCGTCAGCGCGCTTTTGCTATTGCATTGTTGCGGATAATGATAATATTACATTTTGTGTAGAAGAAAAAAGGAAGCGTGCAGTATAGAGATTCACTTTCTCTGAGTTATAGACTACTTCGAGTTTCTGATAAAATGCTGCTTTTTCGGAAGTTAAGAATTAATTCATTTCTATACATAAGTACATGCTTATGAAATTTACAGAGATATTAATAATCAAATCATGTCATATCCAAGCTTAACAGATGGTTCACTAAACCTTTTTTGTGCATCGTTATTGTGCCTCGTTAAGGGAGTTAAGAATTACTTATTGAACTGTTTTTGATGATTCATATATGTTAATCGTGTTGGTGAATAATGAACAATGAGTAAATTGAAATCATTTTTACAAAGCCATTGTTGACATTTCATGTTAGCTAGTTTTGGTAACTGTTTGATTGGATACTTAATATGAATAATTCTATGGAAGCCATGATTGATTCTATGGTCTTACTTATAATCATTTATCAAGTATGTATGATTATCAAGGTTGCGATTGTGAGAGATATAACACGACGAGGGGAGTTGTTGCTATTTGAAGGATTTAAAAGTCACTCAAAGGAAGAATATGTTTTAATCAATACAAACGTCATTTTGCTAAGAAACCAGCTCCAATAGGTAGCTGGTATACCGGAATGGTTTGCTCATACAGAAGAGTTAAGTTTTGACCTTCGGACATTGACTTTTTTCGGATTAGTGTGAGCTAGATGATTCGTGCTCATATGTTATCTGATATATTGATATGATATGTTGTCAACTTGTCATTGAAAAAAATTCCAAAAGCTAAAATGACTAGTTGACTTAAGTGAACTTAACAAATCAGTTTTAGTAATCAAACTCCTTCTGTTAATAATAATAATAATAATAATAATAATAATAATAATAATAATAGATGATTCATGCTCATGTTGCATTTGACGTGGCACTTCGTTCCTCTCTAGAACGTATTGTTACTGCTTTTGGGCCTGGTTTTGGTGACTGGCCACCCTGCCATTTGTATTTGGCGGGCTCGGAGTATATTCTGCGGAGGATGCCTTGAACTATGCATTTCTTGCGTCTAGACTCCAATCTGCCAATCTACAGACTAAGCTTGATATTGTAACCTAAGGACCTTCTTTCCAAGAGGCCTTGAACGCTTTTAATGTAAAAATGAGGATTGACCTTCTGAGTAACCCGGATGAGATCGCTGCCCCCAAACTCATGAAGAAATTGGCAGATATATATTTCAAACGTGTTACCCAAATGGCTGAATCCACATTTCGCCTATCTCCTCGACAAATGGCACTTTGGAGATCGCAACAGGAGGACTACACTTCAGAATGGCTTAGGGTGGTTCCGATTTCTGGGCTGGGACAGACCATGAACGCCAGAACTTACAGGTGTGTGTTATGTTATCGGTTAGGCGTTCCCCTTTTCTCTGTTTCGATGCCGTGCTCAGCTTGCTCTAAGGTTTTCACGGGGGATATTTACAGGGACCATGTTGTATCGTGCACTGGCACTATTGTTATTAAACATCGACACAATATATAGTGCGTGATACTTTGGTTGATATCTGCTCTCGATCTGGGGTCTCAGCTCGTAAAGAGGTCGACATCGGGTTGGGTGGAGAAAGGGAGCAAGTCCTACTTTATGGAACACTCATAAACCAACAATACAACTCTGCTGTATATACAAAACAGAACCCTCCCAAGGCCAATCTAATTTTGAAACTACCACCACAGCTTGTTAGATTGAGAATGATCAAGGTACAAGGCCATCTTGTTGTAATGAGCTTAAACAAGCTCAGTATTCAAGGTTAAAATACTGAGCAAAAGGTAAAAACCTTATCAAATGATGCAGGTATCTTCTTGAAAACTATCCATTCTGCTATATAAATCCATATCCAAACACCCCTTTATACGGCAGGCACTTCAATCAATCTTTATTTTCCAACTGTATTAACATAGTTCAACTGAACATTCCACTCTTCTGCCACTTTAATAGTTTGAGTAGACTTTCTCACTGCAAGGCTCATCAATTGCAATCTTATGTGCTCATAAATTGCTTGAAGCACAGTTTTTTCATTTTTCAAATTCTGAGTAGACTTACATATCTACGCAGAAGTATCCTGAGAATCTTTCAAACATGTGGCAACACGCTTACTGAGTTTTGTCATTGAGACCTACAATATCTGTGATTTATAAATTTTTGAATGGTTACCCTTCTTTCACGATCCTTGGGAGGAAGTTGAGACTCAGAAGCTCAAGTTTTCAGAGGTGATTGATCGAGAAGATAGTTTAGGTGCCTCATGTGGAGGTGTAGCTTCGGGCTTGGGTGCTGGTTTCTCCATCTTTTCACTAACAACAGGTGCAAGCTAGCTCGGGTGCAGCCGTGATAGACTCAGAGGGAGCCACATGAGTTGTTGCACCTTCACCTGACTTCAATATAATTGCAACTTTTGTACCTCGTTCCAATGTATCTCCTTCTTTGGCCATAAACTGAGAGAAAAAAAACCCTAGGAAAGCTTGATAACCATAGAACATTTTCTTACACACCATCTGAGAGCGGGATTTTGTGACAGAGGGATATAGAAAAAGTATATGATGTATGATATAAGCGGCTTCAGGACTTGCAATGTCAATTGTCACCTTTTCAGCTTCAGTTTGAGCAATTGGTTCATCGATTTCAACACGATCGCTAGGTTCTTTACCCAAATATATAGTTCTACAATTAGTTCTAAAACACTCCGAGAGAATGTTTTGTTTATGTAACTCAAATATCTACATTTCGGATGAAACTCTTTTGGAAAGCAGCTAGAGTGCCATCCGATCGAGGTTGACTCCCCCATAAAAGGGACATCGGCATCAACCAAGTCACCTTCATCATCAGAAAATAAGGACATGAATTTACATAGATTCAGAATGTAGTTTCATGAGGGTATGGCAATAAAGAACAATATCATGCCCCTATCAGAAAAAATGATAACCCAAGAAAAAATTACTATAATAATTAGTCGATAACAAACATTTGCGACACAAACAATAAAAACCATCACAGGGAATTGTTAACATCAACGTGTCTCGAACAGTTTATAGATGAATAAATAAAAGGACACAACTAACGTTTTTAACCTGTTACAAACATGATTATTGTGTCAACTAGGACCAACTTGGTTCAATCCAAATTTCAAGGGAGAGATTAAACGTGGTTCCAAAGAAATCCTCTAGATGTTCTTCTTGAAAGTTTTGGGCATCAAATGTGTGGTACCTGCAAGTGTCAAGTGAATAAAACACAACCCTCCTGTTCTTGGTATGTCGTCGCGGAAAGAAAATCTTATTCTCCATTTTTGGTTCTTTGGCTTCAATACAGAAATTTGCTGTGCCACAAATATAGATCGTGTGCTTACCTACACTATCTATTTTTTCCCATTTTTCTTCATATTCATTATGCTTGAATACCTCAACAGCTTCTCCATACTCGCCAACACTAACTAGTAAATTATGTTGATCACAGTTCGTTATGAAATATTGTGTCGGGGATCTACAATAACCTTTAGGAGCTTCGGCTTCAACACGTTCCCAAGAGTTACCTTTTTTCCCAATATTATTAATAACAAAAAGTTCTCCTTGTTCACAAGAGACGTAAAGATCGCGACCATAAAAACCTGAAGAACAAACAGGTGATGTAATGTCAAGACGAAGTCCACGCCACGTCCGTTTCTTATTCACATAGTGGATGTAAACACGCTCTGTTGTAAACCCAACAACCATACAATCAAGGGAAGTTGGTGGTGCCGAAAAGCAAAAGCTTTTTAAATCATGTTCCGTTTTTGGAAGCTCCCGGAGGTCATTTGTGAAAGGGTTAAAGAAAACTAAGCAATCCAAGTCTCTCTTCCAAAACAATAACCAACCAAACCTTGAATAACATACCCAGTCATGTTCATCAGTTAATACTTTGGAGTTTTTCAGAAAATACTTGTCACCCAACAAAGGATCTATGAAAGTGATAATGCCTCTTCTTACGTCTACCACCATTAGCCAAGGTGAAACAGGTGAATGTGTTCGTAATCTCCTAAATGATGTTTCATTGCTCCATTTGTTCGAAGGTGCTGCTAAAAGACATTGTTTGCATGTAGCACGGAAGTTCATGTATTCCACACCAACGCAAAGCTCCATAATCATCTCCAAAAGATCAAACGGAATATTGAGGAGGTGTGAATTTTCAAATCCAACTCCACTATTTGAACCCGATCTTAAGAATATGTGATTGTTGTTTTCCATCTCTTCTTTATAATCAACAATGCATTTGGCTTCTTCATGATCATCTTCTAATCTGCATGAAACAACTTCCCTCTAATAACCGAATGGACTTTCGAAAATGCTCATTGTGTAAAGACAATGTTATCTTTATAAAATTTTTGAAAACATATATGATACCCCGCTTACTAGACCGATCGACAACATTTTTTAATCGCTCAAAAGTACCGAAAATGAAAAGAAAATGACAAAAATGGGACAATGAAAACCTATATTACGGTATTATTATGCATAAAAGAGAACCATAATAAAACACGTATGAGAAACAAACACAAATTAATTGAAAGGCGATACCTGCATTCCCACATTGACACATGGCTTGTCGGCAGCATAGGAAAGGGTATACAAGATAGGGAGATTGTATTATCTTTGACATTGTATGAGTATATTGTTTTGCCCATTTCACCACGAATGTGTATAAAACCTCCTAACTCTGAGGCAACTACTGGGCTATAAAAAACAGAGTAATCACGGGCAAGATCCATATAAAAAATAGCGTCTTTGAGGTCATCAATTACTTTCCATACTTGAAGACTCATGTCGAATTTTTTTTGATAATATGTTTTCCAAATTTCACTACTCATGTTCATGTCGACACTCCTCGTGTTCAAGTCTTCACTACTCGAGTCTTCACTACTCGAGTCTTCAATACTCGAGTCGTCACACCTAATATTCTTATTAGTTATATCCCAGTCTTTGAAGCACAATTCCCTTTCTTCCCAATTTATACAAGTCATATCTGATTTATACAAATACACAGCCGCAGGTTTTTTCTCTATATGCGCAGTTTCCTCCCAAAAAGTCATCTCAATGTAGAACAGTTCGGTAGAAGATCCTTTCAAATACTGAATGTCTCTTTCAGTACGATAGGTAACAGGGCCAAAAGGGCAAACGCTGAATAGCATAAGATTTATCACAACTTCATTGTACTTAACAACAATGTCAAGATATATGACAAAATCCGCAAAAGTACCGTCGGTACTTAGGGCATATACTTTACCATTGCAACAAGTTAGACTATCTAGTAATTTACCATTTGAAGTTAGTCTCTTCAGCTGCTGGGCATACGACATTTCGGTCCATCTAAAATCCTCCCGTTTACTATCTACCGGACAAAATAAGAAGGCAGACTTATTAGTTGTTGTTAACAAAAGAATTGAGCTCGGATCATCAGGAGGGGCTGACAAACAACACTGGCGGATAGACTCATACTCGCCATCTTCCAAAACCAAGGTGGGGAGACTTATGATCTTAGAAGTCACATGGTTCCAAAGAGACCATATATTGTCGTGTGGATGGTTGGAAAGAATCACCCAGTCATGAAAAAATCCCCGGATGCGTTTCCCAAGCAACTCAGGGATTCGACAATGATAATGTGGCAACTTGTTGTCTATGGTGCAGAAGAAGAACTGGCCTTGCTTTTCGTTGTCTTGTATGTTCTGGGCAATCAACCACGGATATTTGGAAGACAAGGGAGGGAATCCATCACTGGAAATTTGCTCCATCTAAACAATAATATTTGGAGGTTAATTTATTAATGCAAAACCATATGTAATTACAATTTACAAGATCCCTCAAAAAGCTTATTGATTTTAAAACTAATACACAAAAAAGTGCTTACAGCAAAGCATTGAAATAAGCCAACTGAACAATCTAAACACTCAAATAGCTTATTGCTTTTATAGAAGAACCAGGAAAAAGGTATATCGTTTTAGCATATAAACTTAAAAAGACACAAACAGAGCTCAGATAAGCTAAACACCAAGACACAAAACAACTGAACAATCCAAAAACTCAAAAAAAAAAAAAAAAAAAAAAAAAAAAAAAAAAAAAAAAAAACTAATAAGCTAATTGAACGATAAAAAAAAACTCAAAAAAGCTAATAAGCCAATTGAACAATCCAAAAAGGTAATAAACCAAAGCTAAACACTGGAACTGAAGGCTATTGCTTTTTTACAAACAAACTGATTATAATTGAAACAAATCAAGCACTCAGAGATCTTAATGAATTGATTTGAACCCAAAAGCATAATCTTAAAAGGGTTCTAATAAACAATTAACCTTAAAGCATCATAATTGAAAACCATGGTAACCCAAAAAAAAAAAGCAAATCATACCTCAGAAAGCTTCATGGTCGATACTAAAGTCGATTTCAAACTTCGATTATTTGAATCAGTATGACGGGATTATTTATAATTTATACAACACTGTTTGAACAGAAAAAGGTAAGGTTTGTATCGAACAAGGAGATGATGAATGAAACTGTCGGTCAACGTGGGCTTTAGGCCTTTAACCCTTTAGTTTAGTTTAACTAAACATGTATCTAAAGTACAGTTGTTCTTTCTTACGTAGTATTACATATTAGCCCCCCGGGGAACTTTTATTTTCCTCACTATTTCGATTTTCTTTGTATGCATGTTAATATCATCATCGTCAACAACTCAATTTATAGTATTTTCACTTCATTATCAACAATGTGTAATAAAACAACCAACGTCGCCACTCAAACAACCATACTTCTATACAAATATATCTCACACAAAACCAACACACAACTCACTCACACACATCAACCAATTTCACGAGTTCGACTTTTTCCTTTTGCTTGTATCCATAACACATATATTATATTATACTATATTACATTTAGTGTGATTCTAATAAACAGTGCCTTTCTTGGCAGGGACGGAGCCAGGCGGGGTCCCGTGGGTGCCCGGGACACCTATGAATTTTTTCGATATAGTGTTAATTTTAAGAAAAAACATCGATTTTTCTCAAATATATCTTAAATGACCCCGGTCCATCGAAATGTGTTTTAAACCTTATTTACTTAGCACCTTAGACTCTATTATATCACGGTTAAAAATATTTTATGCACCCGGTCATATTTGTTCCTAGCTCCGTCCCTGTTTCTTGGTACAATGGTTGATATTACATTTATTAGGATTCTTATGAACAGTGCATTTCTTGCTACAGTGGTTGTGAATGGGTGAATAAAAAAACGCCTCTACGGATTCTTATAGTATCTTCTTAATTTCTCTAACCTTTGTGAATACACACTAAACACACACACGCATCTCTGTATTCTCTCTCAAAAAAAACAAGTGATCGATCCAGCAAATAACCACATATCACAAACCACAAACACACACAACATGGTGAAAAAAAGCGATCGATCCAACAAATTATCGATCCAACACAAGATTCACATATCCACAAAGAAAATTAATCAACAAGAACATCACAGTAGCTTTGGTAAGTTTTTTATTTTTTATTTTCTATTTTTTTATTTTGTTAATTTTGTATATCGATTAAACGGTGGACGAGTTGAATTTAAAGGTATTTATGATTGATTGGTTGATTTGTAAATTAGGGTTTTTGTAAATTAAGGCATTTTTTCCAGTATTTGTTTTTTTTTTATAGGGTTTTCATAGAATTAGCCAATTTTTGTTAGGTTTTTTGGTTGAAAATACGTGTTATTGAAAATAATTGCGCTCAATTTCATGTTTGTTTTTAACAGGTTGACTAACAGCTTCTAAAGTTTTTTTTTAGGTATTTTTTTGAGTTTGTTTTTTAGATTCGGTTACTATAGGGGTGTTTGAATTGCTAATAAAAACTGCTAATTAGCTTATTGTTATGTGAATTATTTACATAGGTTTGGTCATATTTGGATGATGATGACCATAATCTTCAATATAAATTCTATTGGTGCATGATAATCACTTGGTGCGGTGTTGCGAGGATGATGTTGGTTTGTCTGATGTGCTCATTCAGGTAAGCATTTCAGTTGTTAATTCTGTTATTGATGTTATTGTTTTACAGTGAGATTGCTGATTAAGGGGGTGTTAGGAATTGTTTATAAAAGTAGCTTATTTGTGATTGTGTGAAAAATAAGCTTCCGAAAGAATGTTTGTATTTCCTATTTATTTGATAAAATGATGTGCTTATTGGATGCCGCCTGCTTATGAGGTTATTAGTTTAGGCTTATTGATTTTATTAAACCATAAGCTTGGTATGGTTTTATTAGTTTAGGCTTATTTGTAATGAGCTAGCTAACGTTCTATTATTTATTCCTTAAGAGGTGTGGCATCTTTTAGCAGTTAAGTTTAGTTTGTTTTGTGTTACCAAACAATGAGCCTTGTAAAGATGCCACACGGTCATCTTTTTGTTCCACTGTCAGTTCATGTTTGCTTCTTCAAAAGAAATAAAGTTTTTTACGTGGAGCCTAAGCATGGTTTTAACTTGCAGTCTTGCATTAATGAAACTAGCAAAAATGGAGTATGGTGGCACAACAAGGTACGTAATGTTCAAGTAGTTCCATATGGTAATTAAAGTATGGTTATTGGATAGTTACTTATGCTTGCTTAAAATTTACTGGTCTTCTGGTGCAGGTACTTTATAAAGCTATTAGTTGAAAAGAAATACGCTTTGTCATATCGAGTTGTTGATGCAATGGTTTCACATTTTATGAGATTTTGTAAAGACTCCAAGGTCATGCATGTGATCTGGCATCAGTCTCTTCTTGCATTTATGCAAAGGTTAGTTTCGCCTTTTTCCTCAAACCTGTTAAGTATATAGTCTAGACGTACCCAAGTGAACCATCAAACTAATAGGTTGTGGGATCAAGTCCCATTTGTGGACAATGGGTAAGTTATAAAGGTGTAGAGTATGTTAGAGTAGTGGGTGCATAGCTTTCTGGTCTTTACATATTCCATGACTTTAGAATCATGACATATTTTAGATATTAATGAATACTGCAAAATCTGCAGGTACAAACATGAACTGACAGTGGAACAGAAAGATGACATTGGTTATCTTTTGAAGAAGCAAAGACATAAATTGGTATGTATAATTATCCATAAATTTGCCCCGTTAAGCCGATTACATTATCAATAAGTAGTCAAAAGTACTAAATATCAAGTACTCTTTATCAATGCAGGTCACGCCTAAAATTCTTAGGCAGTTGCAGAATAGTCGTAACCATGGGGAGAAGGAGGACGATCTTATGTCTATTAATATCCTTTTGCTCAGTCTAAGTTTTCTACTTTCCCTTCTTTACCTCAAGTACTTCTACAAGTTTTTTGCAATGTGATATTACTCAACACCAAAAGGGTGGGTTTGGGAAAGTGTTAGCATGAATATTACGATATTTAATCTAAACATCCTCTTCATGTTTTGATGATGACAAAGATGTAAGTTACAACATATAACGTAAAGTGCTTAAGTTACTTGTGATCACAATTCTTCTATGCATTCATACGTCAACAAGCCTCGACATCTCAACGTCTCAAGTATGCTTCAACTATCACTTAAGGTATGGATAAACAAGTGTTTAATACATCTCATGATCAAAGGGGTATTTAATTAACTAATACAAAGTTTATTTAATTATATAAACATATTATATATTTTTGAAAAACACTTTTGGTAATAAAGAAAAATGTTTTAATCATACTAAATATATGATTTCAAACTTTTAACCAAAATTAGTTAGTTTTTCACCAAATAAACTTTCCCCACTAAAAGACAGAAAATCTGGCCGTTTCAGTAGGGCGGCCCCCTTAATTATAAGGGGCGGTCCCCTTAATTTTAAGGGGACCGGCACACAATTAAGGGGACCGGCCACGCTCCCCTGTTAGATTTGGTCAGAAATTTTTCCCTATAAATACCACCTCAAACCTGGAATTTTTCTCACCTTTTGCACAAAAATTTTCAGATCCAACTCTCTCTAAACATCCTTCTAAAACCCTTTGATCATAAGATTATTAATCTTTGTTTCAAGTGATCCAATTTCTCATCACTCAAAGTGCAAGAGAAGAATCCTCCCTATCATAAAGCCAAAGATGTATTAGGATCTAGTTAGTGCTTATGTGAAGTTGTGAGTTATGTATATGTAATAAGTAGATCAAGATGATCTTACTTAGTAGTGATTTAATGAGTGAGTAAGAAGTAGTGAAAGAAAGTAGTAGTGTGGAGAAGACATGTAGTTGTGAAGATGTAGGTGTGTGATTAAGTAGTGGAGTTTAGAAGAAGTTGTGATGAAGTTGTGAAGTCGTGAAGACGTGAAGAAGTTGTGAAGCCGTGAAGAAGTTTAGAAGAAGTTGTGATGAAGTTGTGAAGTCGTGAAGACGTGAAGAAGTTGTGAAGCCGTGAAGAAGTTTAGAAGAAGTTGTGATGAAGTCGTGAAGTCGTGAAGTTGTGTAGAAGTTGTGTAGTGATCGAAGTTGTGTTGTGAGATTGGTTCTAGCTACTATTAGAACTCGACATTTAGCTTAGTGTCGTTAAATGGTGTAAGCAAAAGTTGAGTACGGTTTTCTCCGCCAAAAGGGAGCTTGTTGAGTAGTGAAGAAAACTCTCGAGTAGGTGACTCGGGGAGTGGAGTAGGAACAAGGAAGGTGTCCTTGTAGCCGAACCACTATAAATCATTGTGTCCGGTTTGCATTTCCTTTCTCTTATTTCTTATCATTTGTTCTTGCATTTATCGCTTTACTTCTATGCTTGCCTACATGTCTTAGTTGTTGCTTATATAGTTGTGATGATTGATTGTGTTAAACACAGTAGTTAATATTGTGATTGTGTGTATAATTGCATGATATGGTCAAATAGATTATTATTCACACTTCTCATATTAAGTTTAACTTGATAGATAATTTGATACAAAACGTTTTAAGATTTTAAAAGGAAAACATATTCACATAAAGATCGACCAAAGCTTCATTCATAAAACTAAGCTTTTCAAAAGCTTGCATATATAATTGATCATATTTATTATATGTTGTTTTCATACTAAACTCTAATTGAAGTTTTCCAAACAAACAATTGAATAAATTTGAATCAACATTTTGAAACAAAGTTTTTATAAAATGAAAAAGAAGGGAAAACTATTCAACCCCCCTTCTAGTTTTTCACAATTGGTACCAGAGCCACGTCGCTCAAATTTTCAAAACAAATGGTTTTAAAAATTGAGTTCAATCCATGTATCAAATTACCCATTAAAGAGGATTTAATATGAAAAGTGTTTTGTTGATTAACTTGTTTTAGTTTTGATATTATATACATTAATTATACTAGCTCAAGATAAGAATTATGCTTAAAACAAGTGTTATATGTTCGTTCTTAAAATCAAAAAGTTACACACCTTTTCACAAAGTCAGAAAACAATTTTTAACAAAAATTGCATTTTTGCGTATCAGATGGGCGGCCCCTTTAATTGTCTGGGCGGCCCCCTTAAATTTAAGGAGTCCGCCTGTCTGTTCGACAGTTTTTCAGAAACTTTGAAAAATCATATAAAATTAACCGTAACTCTGTAGAAGTCGTGCCACCCGGCGTTTTAAAGGTAATTGAGTCTACTTTCATTTAAAAATACTTACAAGTAACCATTACAAACTTAAATAAGTCAGAAAGTTAAAATACTACACGAAGGTCAAAAATTTAAGTCTTGTTTTAACGTAAAACTTGTATTTTACCTTTTCCTTCGAGTCGGGCATTCCTTGTCGATATATCTTTGAAAAATTAAGTATTTATATTTTCAAAATATTGATCTTAATTAAATTTTAAAATGGATTGGAAACTATTTTATTTTCAAATAAAATCGAGCTAAGTAAACATTGGTATATATAATACACAAAACGACGACAAGTGTTTTTATGTGCTATGTGAACTCATTTGTGATTTTACTTTGTTAATCGCTGCTATTTGTAATTTAGCTATTTGAATATCTTAGCATATGTGCCTTGTACTCTATTAGTTTATAGCTAGTTTTCTGGCTTATACTTAACTAGATCTTATGCTAGATTTCTTGCGTTAGGATTGCAATATTATGCTTGCATTGCATATAGGTATAGATGGCTTAATGTTACTCAAACATCTTGTAAATAAGTTAAATTTAATCACCTAAATATTTCAAACAATTTAATCTATTCTTAACAACACACTTAAATATTTTCAACAAATTACCTTGTTTTACCTTAAGTTGTTTAATAAGAGAAATTGAATCTTTATAAAACATTAGTAGTAATACAAAAGAAAAAGTATTTTCAAAATCTAAAGTGTGTTCATTATAAGTAACAATGAAGAGTCTTTCACATAAACAAAACTTATAACAATCATGAAGTAATAAGTCAAATTTCAATCACTCACCAACCTCACTCATTAAGAATCTCAGGATTAATGGAACACACTATCAAAATGTCTATTTATTTTAAATGAGTGTTTGTGAGGGTCAAGAAAGATCTTGATATTATATCAATTCATTATTCAAATTATGATTGATATATTCATCAAATCTAATTGACATGCTTTTGAGTATGGACAAGAAATTGGATTGTTATTTGCTTAGTTTCAAGATTACATCAAATTTTAACAAAGGATATAGTCTTGAATCTACATACTCAATCACACTAAGATTGATATGAAAATATTTACATCCTTTGTAAATGAAAAGAATATGCATTGGATCATAACTCACACTTGTGTTGACAATACCATATTGAATCTACTTGTCCAATAGTTGTGTTCCAAATATTAGAATAACATGTTTAACACATGCATTAAATATACAATGAGGTAGGATTGACGTCTTGGATGTTTCATCTGAAATATTCAAGCAATTTACATTGCAAAGCAATGGATAAATGTGTCATATCCAAAAAACCAAACATGAGCAAACTAACAACATATGTAAACTTTGCTCACACTACTTAAAATCATCACTTCAAGCTAAAATACATATTTAAGAACAATACACACTATATATTATATGTACTTCATTTTCTTTGTAGCATGAATGGTTGTGTTACAAGATAATGCACTACACTTTTCTTTTTGAAATAATTTAAGTTATTAAAATTGAAAAATAACTTGTCACAATGCATAAACAAGTAAAATTCATTTTGTTTCAAATACTAGTTAAAATTATGATTTATATAACATTGGCAAAAATCATATAAAATAATAATTGCTTTAGAATTTATAAATGTCTAGTTTTGATATCATTTGTGAATCACAGTCTCATTTAAGATAAATAATCATAATGTGATTCATTTTTCAAGATATGCTAAGGAGCATTCTTAAATCAAGCACATTTATTAAATCAAGTAATATGTCATCAAAACCAAATAACCGGTTAATCATGAACAAAAGATTAAAACTTTGCGTTTACTCTTATCTAAACATTTAACACATCTCTATTGGGATAGTGAGTAAAATATATCATGTAGGCTTACCTTCATAAAAACATGATGTTTGAGTCACATTAAGCCAAGTATTAGTGAATCAAGCAAACTTCATATTTGGTACTCTTCGATAGGTAAATTTAGGAACTCAATTTCTTCTAAAAAGAGAATGACTACTGGAGAATCTATTGACTAGAAATTCAATTTAACCTAACGGTTGAATTGCTTCTATGTGAGAAGTTGGGTGTGTGTAACCCGTAAAAATGGTCGTGTTTAGCCTGAATTGAGCACCACTAGTAATAGTCTCATACTCATTCTCCAACTTGATTAAATTGCTCTTCCTAAATATACCTAATGCTAGTTTACTTTTATGAACTTTGCTTCTCATTAGATGCTTTCATTCCTAGATTTATGGCATATCGCATATATGTTATTTCTAGATGATTATTTGCTCCTATGTGATTTGATTGTATGCCTTTACATGGTTTACTCTATATGTATCATTCATCTAGGTATATTTTTCTTACCTTTAGATCCTACACCCTCATTTCATGAGAACCTTAGTGTCATAATCCGATAGGTCATATTAGACTCATAATATATCCGGATGAGCATGAATTTAATGGGAAGGGAAATCACACTCACTCACATATATCCTTCTACCTCACACCCAAAACCGAGTCATCCTTTGTACTACCAATCTTGAGTCATCCACCATTTCCATGTACTCAAAGAAAACAAGAATCAATATCATACCTCCTAAATCACTCCTCATTAATACCTCCTAAACCAACACGTTTTGTCTAACCAATCCAACACCTACTATCCTTCCATAAACACATAATCAAAATCATCATTCAACCCATCATGTCATCTCCCAACAAACCTAACATCATTGTTATCACCCCACATACAACATCCAAACTACCATCCACACATGATGAATCACTTTCATCCATACCTTCATCATGCTTTCATGATCACCTAAATGAAACCATTATTTTAGCTCAACAAGACAACCTAACTATCACCCTCACTAATAAACTTCCACATTCGTCTCACTCAATTCTACCAAATGACCCTTTTGAGGATCATACTCAATATCAAAACAATAACCATCAATCTCATCCAAACATGAATCATAAGTTTCATGACCAAACCTCAATCCCTAATCATAATCCAACTCCACCATCATCACCTTCCTCCGAACATGAAAAGTTCATTGAAGAGCTCAAAGAAGCTCATGAGCTTAATGCTCTTCTTGCGTTGCATCTTATTCAACGCAATTTGGATCAACAACCTACCTCCACCAACTCATCTCCATCAAACAATTTGATCCATATTGAAAACCATATCATAAATTGCATTTGTTGCACCTACCTTGAAAAACAAACCTTTGTTCTCAATGAACATCTCAATTGGATTGAGTATCTACTCACTAGGACGACTCAAGATTACACCAACACTCCATCACCACTACTTCTATGTTCATCTCCTAGTGCTCCCAATGCACCATCCAAAACACCATCAACTCAAGGAACCTCTACCTCCTCCATACCATTCTCATCATCTCCTATCAATCCACCAACCTATAACCCCGTCCCATGGAGCTTACTTGAAGCTCATGGAGACACTTGCCTTTGTTGCATCCACAACCGATCAATTGTGTTCGGACTAAGTGATGAGATACAATACATGTTTTCTCACATTGAAAACTTGTTGCATCCTCTACCACCAACAACAAACACAACACCTCCACCACCATCAACAAAACACCTAAAAATCCCACGATTCACTATCATCCACCCTTGTCGAACGATATATTAATCTAAACCATAATTGTCAACCCTTTGTCATCACCTTCTCTTTACATTCACGATCATCCCTCCTCATTCTCCTACATTTTCCTAGGTTCTAATCTTTGCATTAGGTTCTAATTTCTTTTTTTAATTTAGGTTGTTGTTTTTAAAACAATAATTGCATGTGTCATACTTTTAGTGCATATACCTAATATGTCCATATATTGTTCCCCTATTAGTTTTATGCATATATCTATTATCATCATTATATATATGTGCACTTGTCTACTAACTTTGTTTTGAAGGATAACTTCACCGCTCGATTCTTTGGTAGCCAAAACAAGTTTTGAGCATACACCAAGGGGGAGCATACACCAAGGGGGAGCATTGAGGTTGATAGGATCAAGGCTTCACTTACGATGATGCAAGCTCGCCTTTTACATTCTATCTCAAGAGTTCAAGCGTAGTAGAAGTCTCGTCTTAGAGTCCACCTTTTTGCTTCGACAAAAGGGGGAGAAGAAGTGTAAACAAGTAACTTATACATTTTACTATAAGTTATAATTTACATAGTTTGTCATCATCAAAAAGGGGGAGATTGTTGGCATGAATATTACGATATTTAATCTAAACATCCTCTTCATGTTTTCATGATGACAAAGATGTAAGTTACAACATATAACGTAAAGTGCTTAAGTTACTTGTGATCACAATTCTTCTATGCATTCTTACGTCAACAAGCCTCGACGTCTCAAGTATGCTTCAACTATCACTTAAGGTATGGATAAAGAAGTGTTTAATACATCCCATGATCAAAGAGGTATTTAATTAACTAATACAAAGTTTATTTAATTATATAAACATGTTATATATTTTTGAAAAACACTTTTGGTAATAAAGAAAATTGTTTTAATCATACTAAATATATGATTTCAAACTTTTAACCAAAATTAGTTAGTTTTTCACCAAATAAACATTCCCCACTAAAAGACAGAAAATCTGGCCGTTTTAGTAGGGCGGCCCCCTTAATTATAAGGGGCGGTCCCCTTAATTTTAAGGGGACCGGCACACAATTAAGGGGACCGGCCACGCTCCCCTGTCAGATTTGGTCAGAAATTTTTCCCTATAAATACCACCTCAAACCTGGAATTTTTCTCACCTTTTGCACAAAAATTTTCAGATCCAACTCTCTCTAAACATCCTTCTAAAACCCTTTGATCATAAGATTATTAATCTTTGTTTCAAGTGATCCAATTTCTCATCACTCAAAGTGCAAGAGAAGAATCCTTCCTATCATAAAGCCAAAGATGTATTAGGATCTAATTAGTGCTTATGTGAAGTTGTGAGTTATGTATATGTAATAAGTAGATCAAGATGATCTTACTTAGTAGTGATTTAATGAGTGAGTAAGAAGTAGTGGAAGGAAGTAGTAATGTGGAGAAGACATGTAGTTGTGAAGATGTAGGTGTGTGATTAAGTAGTGGAGTTTAGAAGAAGTTGTGATGAAGTTGTGAAGTCGTGAAGACGTGAAGAAGTTGTGAAGCCGTGAAGAAGTTTAGAAGAAGTTGTGATGAAGTTGTGAAGTCGTGAAGACGTGAAGAAGTTGTGAAGCCGTGAAGAAGTTTAGAAGAAGTTGTGATGAAGTCGTGAAGTCGTGAAGTTGTGTAGAAGTTGTGTAGTGATCGAAGTTGTGTTGTGAGATTGGTTCTAGCTACTATTAGAACTCGACATTTAGCTTAGTGTCGTTAAATGGTGTAAGCAAAAGTTGTGTACGGTTTTCTCCGCCAAAAGGGAGCTTGTTGAGTAGTGAAGAAAACTCTCGAGTAGGTGACTCGGGGAGTGGAGTAGGAACAAGGAAGGTGTCCTTGTAGCCGAACCACTATAAATCATCGTGTCCGGTTTGCATTTCCTTTCTCTTATCTCTTATCATTTGTTCTTGCATTTATCGCTTTACTTCTATGCTTGCCTACATGTCTTAGTTGTTGCTTATATAGTTGTGATGATTGATTGTGTTGAACACAGTAGTTAATATTGTGATTGTGTGTATAATTGCATGATATGGTCAAATAGATTATTATTCACACTTCTCATATTAAGTTTAACTTGATAGATAATTTGATACAAAACATTTTAAGATTTTTAAAAGGAAAACGTATTCACATAAAGATCGACCAAAGCTTCATTCATAAAACTAAGCTTTTCAAAAGCTTACATATATAATTGATCATATTGATTATATGTTGTTTTCATACTAAACTCTAATTGAAGTTTTCCAAACAAACAATTGAATAAATTTGAATCAACATTTTGAAACAAAGTTTTTATAAAATGAAAAAGAAGGGAAAACTATTCAACCCCCCTTCTAGTTTTCGACAGAAAGGGTCAAAATTTAATTCTGGTTGGGTTGGGGATAACCTGTTTGTCAAACATGTATTCAATAATTGTTTTAATTTTAGTAATAATCTATTATCGTGAAAGGTTTCTTAGGGTTAATGACGAACTAGCATTGTAGAAGCCTGTTTCAAACCAAGATATTCATACAAAGCATGTTAGGTTATCAATAGTTTGTACTAATTTTGATTCTGTAAAACAAAATCTATTTATTTGAAGTATACGAGTAACAATTGCTTATACGCTTTTTACGGTTTCCATTAGATTGTTTAGTAACTAGAATCGCTTATATGCTTTTTTGATGCGTGGGAATCGCACCTTGCTTTACCTCTCGAGGGATCTTGCGAGGCTTACAACCCCCATCAGGCAGTGTACCTGATCGTTGTAGTATAGTATAGTGACAAGTACCGGGGGATTGATCGTTCAGCTTAGGAATAGTGTCGCTAGGATTAGAAAGCCTAATTAGTAGTTCTAGAGATGAAAGATGATTATTTTTGTGTTTTTATATTTTTATGAAAGCAAGTAAAATCTCGGGTTTTGGAAGAGTGGGCGGAATTAGTTGCTATTCAACTAACCCAAAAACTATTATATAATTAATTTAAACTAATGAAAATGAAATTAAACTAATATTAAACTAAGGTTGTGAGCGGTATTTGGAGAAATTGTGTTTACTTAGACTTCATTACTCCCTAGATATCTTTTACATGTCAATTACTTGTTACACTTGTATGGATGACGGATTGTATTCCTTAATACCATTCGTGGGGTGGCATACATAACTCCCCAACTCTATGAGCTCTTATCTCCTCCTACACCATGACCCAGCACAACTATAGGGATTGTAAACAGTGGCTCATGCATTAAATACAACCAATAAAGACCTAGTACGTCTCGGTTCATGTTTCTTAAGACGTTCAAGCATGTTACCATTTGGAGATCTGCCAGTTTTCTTAAGCCTAACATATAATATCATTCATCCAAAACAAGAATAGACAAGTAATCAACACATAATCAACATCTAGGTTTCATTAGATCTAAGCAAACACAAAGTAAATCTAGCCTAGCATAGTAGAATCAAGATAAGAACAAAAGATAGACAACCAACACATAGACATATTGATTGAATTAAGAGTATACTTATCTCAATTACAATGCAAGGTCTCAAGGGTTTGGAACCCTTGAAAAACCTGTAAAAGAGGCACCAAAATCGTCTTTAGGGTTTCACCAAAACTTCTCCTCCTTTTTTTTTAATGAAAAAACTAGAAAACTATATATAGGAAAATCGTTCTGACGGCGTCAAGAGTTAAGTCTGACGCCGTCACCTCGCCGCCATATACTTCCTCGGACGCCCTAGATCCACTTGTGACGGCCTATGTGACGCCGTCACCACCTACGGTATTTTATTCTTGGCCACTTTGACGCCGTCACCTATCCCTCTGACGCCGTCACCAGCTACGGTATTTTATTCTCCATGTCTGACGCCGTCAAGAAGGAAGTCTTGACGCCGTCACCTTGTATCTTCAGCATGGATTTTTGGTACTTTGCCGTTTTCTTCACTTTATGCTCCAAAAACGTTCAAAATAGCCTCTTTTCCAGAATTCACTCTCCAAACACCTAAAATCACAAAAGGAACGATTTAGGGCAATATTTGATCAAATAAAGTCGGATTCGGGCTTAAATTACCCCCTAAAAACGGATCATTTTTTGCCTCATCATATACCCTTACACTTGAGATTTGTTTGTCCTCAAGCAAATGAGCTTTTATTCTACTCAAAAGACAAGTTAGGGGTCATTTAACACTAATATAAAAGTAATTACAACAAATAATCGTTCCACTAAAGACCAATAGACAAGCACGGAGGTCATACACAAGCACCTCACAAATAGTGTTTAGATACTCACATCTCTCGGGTGTAATAAAGTAATATAACATTATGGAAATGGAAGATATCTCTCACTACCTGTCATAGCAAAATAGATTACCATAGGCTTGGGAAAGGATCAAACCTCCACCACATGGCGTAAGCACCTAGGATAAACTATCAAAGAGGTCTTTTAAAGGGTTATAACGTTAGGTGTAGGGATATGAATTACACGGTTTTGTTGGATAAAGGGAGTTTTACTGGTGGCGAGTTAACAATCTTGGTTAATTACATGTACAAGATGGCGTTGCTAAGCCAAGACTAGACTCGACTTAAGCTAATAAATGAAAAATAACAAAAAAAAACATAAAATGAACATAGAATGAAAACGGGATGGTAGTCCGTATGTTTTTTTTTTTTTTTTCTTTTTTTTCTAATTTTTTTTTTCTTGATTTTTTTTTCGATTTTTTTTTTTTTTTTTTTTTTTTTTTTTTGTGCATACACTCTTACCCTACCATCCAAAATAATACATCATAGGGGTATGAGCAATCCCCTTACACTTGAATCTTTACATACTTTACATTAAACTAATCTAATGACTCGAATTAAGAAAATCAAAACACTTGGAGCACTTTTTAGATTAACGTACATATGGGGGTAATAATATTATGTTCTTCCCCATTACTCCACAAAATAAGTACTTACCCATGAGTCCCAATCGTCCCAAAACAATATGTACAAGGATATGACTCGACTTAGCAACCATGTAATCAATTAGAAAGTTAATTAGGGTTTAACAAATAACAATAATGCACTAAAAATGAGCGCATACACGTAAGGCTAAGGCGATTTGGGTGTACATTTAAGTGGGGTGTAACAAATTCTTCCTTTAAGTAAAATGCTTAAAGTTAGAAACGAAAAGATAGGCTCGGAGGGGTGTACTAGGGGTATCGTGTACTAAAAATGAGTACAACGCAAAAGGTGTGGGAAAAATTAGTTGACTTAACTAGCCAAGTAATATGACTTAAATGGTCAAGTAATTATGATACGGGTTTAACACAAGGGTAATCCTAATGCCTCTTATCATGTAGTAAATCCTACCACACGAATGTAGTCTCACTAGCGGTCTCGGGATGCATCACTAACGCAAGTTCTAGAATCTAAATGCTACCGGTACACTCATAAGCACCAATAATAAATGCTTTTCCTATCAAATCTAAAGACGAACCTCACATTTTTGGGTGAAAAATTTTTCTGAATATACGGTTATGTGCTAGTCATACAACCTCCTATCCATGAGACGCTTGCTATGGCTAAAGTTTCACTCCTAAATGTTGTAAAAAATTTTAAATTTGGCGCTAAAATTACACTAACAAGTATTTCTCATAGTTTTATTACACATCTACTATCAAACAAAACAAACTCAAGCGAAAGTGCATATGTAAGGTATCATCTTTTTACCATCCCCTTACACTTAGGATGAACATTGTCCCCAATGTTCAAGTAAAGAATGTAAAAGTTAAAAGTAAAGAGAATGAAATCAAATACTCCCCTGATTCGCTCGGTATGGATTTTAGGTTGGCCAGGTTAATCTTCCTCCAAGAGAATGAACAATCAAAGCTTCCCTTCCAGAATATAAATCATCTTCTTGTCATAAATAACCTGTAAATCCTGACAAAAGTAGACAAGGCAACCTCGCGTAAAATCGGCGGCATCCTATATAAGTTACTAAATCCTAGAAAACAAAGTAAGATATAATGCTTGTGGAATGAAGTTTGCAGATTTCCTGGAGATTATAAAACTTAATAATTCACAAAAACCATAAGACTCCGTTAGAAAAACAAAACGGGTAAAATTTCCAGATTTTTGACTCCTGACGCCGTCAAGAGCAATAGCCTGACGCCGTCAGAATGGACCTGCAGAAATCTTTATGTTAAGTTTCCGGAAAATTTCTGGAAAAACTTTGTCCTACTTCCTGGAAAATCCTGCAAAACTCCATTATGACTCAATACAAGCATTTGACTCTAACAAATACGAATACACATGTTCATTAAATATTGTGGAGAATCATGATCGGTTTGTTTCTTAAAAACATATTTGGGGTTTCCCCTTACACTTATCTTTTGCAAAAATACCTTTAGGTTGAAGTTAAGACTAGGCCAAACAACATAATAAAGTATTTCCACATTTTAATTTAGAAACATGATCAACCAACAATAAAAATAAAACATGCATACGGAAGCAAATAACAATCAAACAAATAAAATCACACAAAACATGGGTTGCCTCCCAAGAAGTGCTTTTCTTTATTTACGAGTCTTGTAGCTAGACTCAAAGTCGTGGGTGACTACGTGATTCGGGTGAGTTCCTCGTTGAGGATATCTTTGGGATCAAACTTGGGTTTCAACTTTCTATCGGTCTCCTTAGTGTGATATGACCTTTCAAACATTTCTCCATCCGGATCATACAAGGTCATTCTAATATGCCATGACCCGTCACCTTCTTTGGGTGGCCTGTCCCACCTCCACTCACACTTATCTCCCTCTCTTTTCCATTTATTCCTTTCTATGTTGACGGGCATTACGCTTAATAACTCAATCATCTTCCTAAAGACTAAGGGATCCTCAAAGGGGTCTAGCTCCTCATCTCTAGCAATGAGTTGTTCTACCGAATGTGTCTTCTCAACAAAATCCTTCTCTAGATAGAATGGGCATTGAGGTCCTATGAAATTCTGTAACACCCCCAAAAGTTGTTTTAATAATAGCGGAAGACTTAATATGTCAGCGGAAACTTTCGGGGTATTACTTCGAGGATCTTTGTCACAATCATAGTAGATATCACATAGTGAGGTATTAAAGATTTATTTTATTTCAAAATACCAAATATCAGAAATACAAAACATTATTTAGTTAAGAACGTGTTTTATTCTGAAGGAAAATAAGTAGTTTATTATAGTTCTTGTCTTGCTTCTGCCCACTCCGTGCCATCCAGATCCGTCTTGTTTAGTTACCTGAGATAAACATGCTAAAGTCAACATAAAGTTACGAATGTATTGTAATCACATACAATCAATATGTTAAAAATCAGTGTTCCTGTTATTGCCTTAAGCTCATGATACTCAACGATTAACAGCCAATCATAAATATGAATTATGATGGTAAGTAATAGGCCCCCAAAGATAGGTATTTGTCAATAACCTATTAATAAGAACAATAAAGTGCGCCTGGTGTTTTCTCCAACAACCAAACGAGGATTGTTAATCACTAATAGTACTATCCACAATTATTTACGTTCACCCTTCAGGTGATTAAGGTTCATGATAGAGGGACTTCTGACAATAGTAACTTAAGCAAATAACATTGGCCTGACGGTATTTCAATACCCGGTATAAAAGACTTGTGATCGAGTTTTAAGCATGTATCTCCCCACGGGAAAATAGTTAAAGAGTGGGCTATGAAATCACCTTAGTAGTACAGTGGTATCGTAGTCTCAACAAAGCAAGGAAACGGCTTCACACAACACAACCTAAAAGATAATGCAAGTTTCAGTTGATAGTCTAAATCTGGTTTTATCGCGAATGTTTGTCATGTTTTCAATATATATCGAAGTATGAAATGGTAAGTCATGATAAAAGTTAATAATCATATCGTATAGTTAACTTTAATTTATTTCGACGAGGATTATATATATAACGTATATATAATTAAAAATTTCAAAGTTTTATATTAATTATCATAATATTTATATAAAACTTTATAAATATAATAAGAAATATTTATTTCAGTAAAGTCCTTCAAGTTTCACAAGTTTTACAAATTTGACCCTGACGGTAATAACATTTTCACCGTTAGTCCAATATACATATTTTACATTTTTGGTCTAATATATAACAATATTTACCTTTTATGACTCCAAGTTTCAGTATTTACAGTTTATACCCTTTAGAAAAATAGTTTTTATACTTTTCACCTAAGTTTACAATTTTGGCAATTCCAGTCCCTACTTCTCGTACATTTGCAAAAATGGTCCAAGTTTTACCAATTTCAAAACTTATCATTTTTATTAGTTCATTAAGCTCAAAATATTTAGAAAAGTTTAGTTTGATAGCTTATTAGCTTATTCTAAGCTTATTTTGTTTCTTGGGCTTAACGAGCCAAAAATAAGGGCCCGTCAAGGTTTAACGATCCACGAGGTTAGGGGGAACACTAGGTTCATAGAGATTCATCATTTTAAGTTACTAAAACGTTTCAAATCAGTTTATACCCTCAGCTTATTACAATAAGCTAAAAAGTGCTTTTTGGGCTTTTAGGCCCACGTAGCTTATAAAAGTTTTTGTAAAATCTGATTTTTGTCGAGACAAAATGGGTCGAGTAAAGTAGTTATACGAGCTAGTTAGGTCGAATGAAAGGTGTTATCTAATTGTTTACTAGGTCGTTAGTGAGGTCGAGTAATAAAATATATATGTTGTGTGTCTATTTTACAAATGACGGGGCTAAAGTAAACGAGTAAGACTTGACATGTAATTAGTTTCAACACTTAGAAAGTTTCTAAGTGTTTTCGACTAGTTCAAGTACCATTAGGAATGTATGAGTTTTTACGTTTGCATGTTATTATTGGTTCGAAAGTTTTACTAAACACGAATCCTAACGTGGTCAAAAACGAGAATGACGAATAAAAAGTATATGGTACGTTTGATTTTTGTGAGAAATGAGGTAAAAGTAAAACGTATTAACGAGAATAGATAGAGTAGTTATTGTGTACGAGTAGCTCACCTCACCTTTCAAAGGTGGAGTAATAGGTTCGAATGGTTCGAGTATGGAACAAAGAGGATCGTGGTTCACTTCACGTCTTGGCAAAGGTTCAAAATGAGTAAACTTGGCTCCTTAGGATCACTTGTACGCTTCGTACCCCTCTTCTACTTCTTGTCCCAATTCGATGTCAATACTTCACGTTATAATAACTTTTGGTATGTTTGCGTGTGAGATACTAGCTGAGAATGTACAAGGAAGTTATAGGAGCTTGTGAAAGGTTTAAGACAAAGGATAGAAGCCAAGAGTGGTGTGTGTTGTCTCGGCATAAGAGGGTGGCACCTTTCCTTCATCCAATCGAAACTTGGCAACAAAAGGAATGTATCATAAGATCTCTGTTCCTCCTGACATTCTACTGTACCCTTGTGTTTGGTTTTAGAAGCTATTGGGAGTCATGAGAGGTGTTAGAATATAAATGACACGTTTTTGGCTTCACCATGTCCATGGTTTTTGCGTTTTACTTTGGGCAGAATTTAGGTAGCAAACGAGCGAGGTATATGGTAAACTTTATCATTCTCAAATCTTTGCTAGCTCGTAATTTAAGTTATGTAAAAATATGTGTGTGTTATGTGTCGAAAAATGAAGAAATTAGGGATGTTCCTTGGCTCGATCGTGGCTGGAAACAAAAGAAAAGAAAAAATTATAAGGTGTGCTTGGGCTTTGAGCCCTTTGGGCTTTGATTTGATCTCGGTCCAGCAAGAAAAAGGAAAAACAAAAGTATAACATGGTCCGTTTGGTTTGTTAGTTGGGTTTAAGGCCCATTTACGTGTGGGGTCCACATAGAGGTTTTTAGGGAGTCGGGATAAGTTCGAGATATAATAGTGAGTGGTCTCGAGAATTTTCGTAGGATTCGGAATATATAAGTATAGTACGTAAAAGGTGTCGTATAATATATAATTATAATTATAAACGTTTAATAATTATAATTACAAGCGTTAAAATACATTCGCGATAATTTAGACTATCTAGGTTTGTGTGCAAGCGATGTCTCTAGGCAAATAATATATCACGACATTCCGTTTGTGATTCACACAATAAGTCATATATATAAAAAAAAATTTTGTCATACGTAATAATGGGAAATTAAATAGTGCAAGTGTTTACTAACCGTTGGGAAAATTACGAGATGCTACAGTACATACATCTTACAGTGAATTCCGTCCCGGAATTCGAGTTTAGGAGGGTTGCCAAGGGTGTCTAAGAGAAGAGGTGTGGGTACTTGGTGCGAAACTGGTCCTCGCGTTCCCAAGTATACTCTGGTCCTCGTTTAGAGTCCCATCGAACTTTTATGATAGGGATACGGTTTTGTTTCAGTTGTTTGACTTCTCTATCCATGATTTCTACTGGTTCCTCGGTAAAAACGAGTTTGTCATCAAGTTGTAATTCTTTCAATGGAATGACCAAAGATTCATCGGATAAACACTTCTTGAGATTTGACACATGGAAAGTGTCGTGAATTCTACTAAGTTCCTCGGGTAGTTCAAGTTTATATGCCATGGGTCCAATTCTTTCTAAGATTTTGAATGGACCGATGTATCTTGGGTTTAACTTTCCCCTCTTTCCGAATCGTATCATTCCTTTCCATGGTGATACTTTTAACATAACTTTATCTCCAATCTGAAATTCCATGGGTTTTCTTTTTAGGTCAGCGTAACTTTTCTGTCGGTCTCTGGCGGTTTGTAAACGTTGTTTGATTTTGATGATTTTCTCGGTTGTCTCATGAACTAGATCCGGTCCTGTGAGTTGTATTTCTCCGACTTCTGCCCAGCAAACGGGTGATCTACACTTTCTACCGTAAAGTGCTTCGAATGGTGCTGCCTTGATACTGGTATGATAACTGTTGTTATATGAGAATTCTGCCAACGGTAAGTGTTTGTCCCAACCTTTTCCGAAGTCTATAACACAAGCGCGTAGCATATCTTCTAAGGTTTGTATTGTTCTCTCACTTTGACCATCGGTTTGTGGGTGATAGGCTGTGCTCATATCCAGCTTTGTTCCTAAAGCTTTTTGTAATGATTTCCAAAAATGAGACGTGAAACGACTGTCACGATCTGATATAATGGAAATTGGCACTCCATGTCGTGACACAATTTCCTTCAGATATACCTGAGCAAGCGTGTTCATTTCATCAGTTTCTTTGATTGGTAGGAAATGAGCTGACTTGGTGAGACGATCAACGATAACCCATATCGTATCGTAGCCAGTAGAGGTTTTGGGAAGTTTGGTGATGAAGTCCATTGTAATACGTTCCCATTTCCACATGGGGAGTTCGGGTTGGGTGAGTAATCCGGAGGGTTTCTGGTATTCTGCTTTTACTCTTGAACATGTTAGACATTTACTGACGTACTCGGCGATGTCGGCTTTCATATTCGGCCACCAATATAGTTTCTTAAGATCTTGGTACATTTTGTCGGAACCTGGGTGAATGGAGTATTTTGACTTGTGAGACTCATGCATGATAAGGTCACGAATACCTCCGAAGAGAGGAATCCAGCTTCTTTCCTTGAAACAAAGCATTCCATCTGATCTTTTCACAAATCCGTTTTCATTTTCCGGCATACCAAAAATCTTTTCAATTGGTCGATTTTCTTTCTTGAGAGCTTCGCTCTGGGCGATAATGATTTGTGTTGGAAGGGGTGAACAAATAGTCATGCCTAACGATCTAACCCTGAGAGGTTTTAGTCTTTCTTTCCGGCTTAGTGCATCTGCTACTACATTAGCCTTTCCTGGGTGATAACGGATTTCACAATCATAATCACTAAGCAATTCTAACCAACGGCGTTGTCTCATGTTTAAGTCCTTTTGATCTAGGATGTGTTGGAGACTTTTGTGATCTGTAAACACGATACATTTAGTGCCGTATAGATAGTGTCTCCATAACTTAAGAGCGAATACTATTGCTCCTAGTTCTAGATCATGGGTTGTGTAATTTTCCTCATGTTTCTTCAGTTGACGTGAGGCATAAGCTATTACCTTATCTCGTTGTATCAAAACTGCACCTAAACCATGGTACGAAGCGTCACAATATAGCACGAAATCTTTGTTTCCTTCGGGCAATGCTAGTATTGGAGCTTCACAAAGCTTTTGTTTTAACAGTTGGAAGGCTGATTCTGCTTCTTGTCCCCAAACGTACTTTTCGTTCTTTTGGGTCAACTTGGTCAATGGTTTTGAGATTTTAGAGAAACCTTCAATAAATCTCCGGTAGTAACCTGCAAGACCTAAAAATTGACGTACTTCTGTGGGAGTTGTAGGTGATGACCATTCTTTAACTGCCTCTATTTTTGCAGGATCCACGTGTATTCCTTGACTATTGATTACGTGTCCCAAAAATTGTACCGTGGAAATCCAAAAGTCACATTTTGAGAATTTTGCGTACAACTTTTCCTTCCTAAGTAACTCTAGGATTGTTCTCAAATGATTGGCATGTTCCTCTTTGTTACGAGAGTAGATCAGAATGTCGTCAATGAACACTATCACGAATTTGTCCAAATATGGCTTGCATACTCGGTTCATTAGGTCCATAAACACAGCGGGTGCGTTTGTTAGACCAAATGGCATTACCTGAAATTCATAGTGTCCATAACGGGTTCTGAAGGCTGTCTTGGGAATATCCTCTTCCCGAACTCTCAATTGATGGTATCCCGACCTTAGATCAATCTTCGAGTATACACTCGATCCTTGTAATTGATCAAACAAATCGTCTATTCTAGGTAAAGGATATCGGTTCTTTATAGTGAGTTTGTTTAACTCTCGGTAATCTATGCACATCCGAAATGATCCGTCTTTCTTTTTAACAAACAATACTGGGGCTCCCCAGGGTGATGAACTTGGTCTAATGAAACCTTTATCGGATAATTCCTTTAGTTGTTCCGATAGTTCCTCCATTTCGGAAGGTGCCAACCTGTAAGGTGCTTTTGCTACTGGTGCCGCTCCAGGCACTAGTTCAATTTGAAACTCTACTTGACGAGTCGGTGGAAGACCGGGTAGATCTTCAGGAAATACTTCGGGGAATTCCTTAACAATAGGTACATCTTTAAGTTGTTTCTTGGTTAACTTACTTTCCGTCACCTGAACCATGAATACATGACATCCTTCGTTCATGTATTTTATCATTCTGAGGCATGAGATGATTCCGTATCGGTTTTTATTCTTGTCGCCATGGATAACGAGGGTTTCATTCTTAAAAGGAATGTGTATGGCTTTCTCGTCACAATGAATCCTAGCTTGATGTTTGGATAACCAATCCATTCCGATGATAGCATCAAAACTACCGAGTTGGACAGGCATCAGGTCAATAGGAAAGGATTCTCCTACGAGGGTTATGGTACAATCTTTTAAAACCGAGTTGGTGCTAATTAAGTTCCCATTGGCCATTTCTATCTCGTATGTGGTGTTTAGCTTAGAAGGGTTAGAGTTAATGAAAGGGGCAAACGTATCTGACACGAAGCTCTTATCTGCTCCAGAATCAAATAATACTCTAGCATTATGATGATTTAATAAGAACGTACCCGTGACAACGTCGGGGTTTTGTGGTTCATTTTCATTTCCCATCACGTATGCTCTTGCTCGTGCAGTGTTCTGACCATTTCCCTTTGGACAGCGGTTCTTGAAGTGTCCGGTTTCTCCGCATGAGTAACATGTTGGTGCTATTGGTTGTAGGTTGCTGCCGGTAGCAGGGGTTCTACAATCTTTTGTGGCATGACCTATCCTTTGGCATTTATGGCATTTTACTGTACAAGCACCATTGTGATGAAGCTTGCATCGGTTGCACTGTGGCTTAATACCTTGATATCCATTGCCATTGGTTGCCGTAAATATCTTAGGAGGTTCTTGTCGTTGGTTCTGTTGTTGACGATGTGGGTTCTTGTTCTGGTGTTGTTGTTGGTTGATCCTGTTGTAGTTGTTGTGGTGATGGTTGTTGTTGCGATGGCCGTTGTGGTAGTGATTGTGGTTTTGGTGGTGGGTGGTTCTCCTGTCATCGAGTTTTCTTTTGAGTTCGTTGCACTTGATTTCGCGGTCTAGGAGTTTTTGTGCTAACTCCATTGCGACTTCTAGTGATGGTGGGTTGGATGCTGTGACGTTTCCTTCGATATTCCGGGGAAGACCTTCAATATACTTCTCCAGAGTTTTCTCTAAATCTGGTACGATAGAAGGACATAATGCCATTAGCTCGTGGAATCTCCTGTTGTAAGCCCTAAGATCGATTCCTTTGACTGCAAGGACGTGGAATTCGTCTTCCAGTTTTCTTATTTCGGATCGAGGACAGTACTTCTTTAGGATCTTGGCTTTGAATTCCGTCCAGGAGAGTTGGTATGCCGCTTCTGTACCTAAAGTTTGAGTTGTAGCGGTCCACCATGACAAGGCGTCATCCATTAAGGTTCCGGTGGCAAATGTGACCCTGTTGTTTTCTGAGCATCCACTCCTTTGGAATACTGTTTCGCATCTCTCGAACCAATGGGCGAGTTTAGTTATCCCTTCAGTACCCATGAAGTAAGTTGGCTGACAAGCCATAAAGTCTTTATAGGTACATTGGCGAGGTGCGGGAGCAACATTTCTTGCCGGTTGTGCATTAGCATTTGCTTGTTCGGCTAAGGCTGCATTGATTCCATTGGTGATTGCTTGTTGGATCTCTTCCGGGGTCATGGTTGCTGCTGAGGTAGTGGTCGTGATTCTCTTAGGTGCCATATTCCTAAAAATGAGAATATATTTTCAGAATTTTCATAATAACCATCTTGTGTTAGACTATTTAGTAACATCAATAGGTTCAAAGTTATAATAGTGTCACATATATCACGATGCAATATACGATATCATAACACTTATGAAAATAAAGCAAACATAACATCATTGATTAGATCGTCGTTTTACATCACTTATTCATTCTTGTTGACATATCTTCTAGGACATTCAAATACAAGTTATTACTATGATGTGGGTGAGGCTACATCGACAATCTATGGCATTCTAGGGTTTTCCTTGGTTATCATCAAGACGACGTTCTAGTTCCTGAATTTTGGCGGCCATGGTTTCTATGATTTGGTCTCGGTCTCTCTCCCTAGCTTGTGTTTCTTGTTGTGCACGTCGCAGAGACATGACTTGGGCTCTTGTGGTGTCGAGGGCTTGATCGATGTCACACATGATGTCCCTGTTTACGGTGTTAGCAGAGCAAAGTAATCCGATGAATTCCATAGCTTCACCGAATTGGGTACTTAGTTGTTCAATTATGGTTCCCGTCTCTAGGTGTCCCATCACAAGTTGTTCGATCTCAGCTGACATGACTTCTATTAGTTCATTAGGGATGTTGTTCACCAAGGTGGCTATGGCGTCTAACCTGTCTTCATGTCTTACTAACCTAGCTGCCAAGAGTGGTATGGTATGGTGAATGGGTTCTCCAGTGACTGGAAGGACCTTGGATGCAGCAAATGATGATCTTTCACCAAGTTCTCTGTTGGTGGGAGTACCTTCTTGAGATCTCCAATACTTAAGGATTGGTAGTAGAAATGACCATTTGCGAGCATTGACCCGCTTACGAGCCTTATGGTTGGTTCTTGCATAATAGTAAGGTTCTGAGGAGGTAGGACGAATCTGGTAATTCCTTGGTTGATAAGGTAGAGGAGCACTGGAAGTTTTCACAGGTGGTGAACTGTTGATTGTCACTGGTACAGTAGTAGTCTGCTGATAAAATATACTAGGTAGTATCACTGGTTCTGCAGTTGGAGCAACTTCCTTTTTCCATTTAGTATCATCCCAGATGTCTTTTTCTTCAGCATATGAAAGAGCTTTTCCAGCTGTGGCTGGTTCATAAGGCTGGAATGGAGAAGTTTGCTTACTGCGTCTGATTGGACCAGATGATGCTTGAGGTGAAGTAGAGGATTGCTGACTTTCCTTATTCTTATCTGTTGTAGGTGACACAGTCATTGGAGTAAGAGTTGGTACCATAGGTGTAGAGCTCTCAGTTTCCGAATCCGATAATAACACAATGAAGTTGGGTTTGGAAGACATGGTACTGTAATAATCCCGGTTAGTAAACATAGTTATTAGCATAATCATAACATGTAAGCATATATCAAGTTATATAAGTAAGAAATAATGAGAAGTAATTTTTTTTTTTTTACCAGATGTTGGATTGTAGGCACGGAGGGCATGAAGTGGTATTTTGTAAAAATGGTCCAGTTAAAGTGTAGTTATAGTCCAATGTTTAAAAACATCTGGTTCTCTATAACCGTGGCTCTGAATACCAATCTGTAACACCCCCAAAAGTTGTTTTAATAATAGCGGAAGACTTAATATGTCAGCGGAAACTTTCGGGGTATTACTTCGAGGATCTTTGTCACAATCATAGTAGATATCACATAGTGAGGTATTAAAGATTTATTTTATTTCAAAATACCAAATATCAGAAATACAAAACATTATTTAGTTAAGAACGTGTTTTATTCTGAAGGAAAATAAGTAGTTTATTATAGTTCTTGTCTTGCTTCTGCCCACTCCGTGCCATCCAGATCCGTCTTGTTTAGTTACCTGAGATAAACATGCTAAAGTCAACATAAAGTTGAGTGATATTCATAGGTTTGAGTTTAAGAGTTTAATCACAAGTTACGAATGTATTGTAATCACATACAATCAATATGTTAAAAATCAGTGTTCCTGTTATTGCCTTAAGCTCATGATACTCAACGATTAACAGCCAATCATAAATATGAATTATGATGGTAAGTAATAGGCCCCCAAAGATAGGTATTTGTCAATAACCTATTAATAAGAACAATAAAGTGCGCCTGGTGTTTTCTCCAACAACCAAACGAGGATTGTTAATCACTAATAGTACTATCCACAATTATTTACGTTCACCCTTCAGGTGATTAAGGTTCATGATAGAGGGACTTCTGACAATAGTAACTTAAGCAAATAACATTGGCCTGACGGTATTTCAATACCCGGTATAAAAGACTTGTGATCGAGTTTTAAGCATGTATCTCCCCACGGGAAAATAGTTAAAGAGTGGGCTATGAAATCACCTTAGTAGTACAGTGGTATCGTAGTCTCAACAAAGCAAGGAAACGGCTTCACACAACACAACCTAAAAGATAATGCAAGTTTCAGTTGATAGTCTAAATCTGGTTTTATCGCGAATGTTTGTCATGTTTTCAATATATATCGAAGTATGAAATGGTAAGTCATGATAAAAGTTAATAATCATATCGTATAGTTAACTTTAATTTATTTCGACGAGGATTATATATATAACGTATATATAATTAAAAATTTCAAAGTTTTATATTAATTATCATAATATTTATATAAAACTTTATAAATATAATAAGAAATATTTATTTCAGTAAAGTCCTTCAAGTTTCACAAGTTTTACAAATTTGACCCTGACGGTAATAACATTTTCACCGTTAGTCCAATATACATATTTTACATTTTTGGTCTAATATATAACAATATTTACCTTTTATGACTCCAAGTTTCAGTATTTACAGTTTATACCCTTTAGAAAAATAGTTTTTATACTTTTCACCTAAGTTTACAATTTTGGCAATTCCAGTCCCTACTTCTCGTACATTTGCAAAAATGGTCCAAGTTTTACCAATTTCAAAACTTATCATTTTTATTAGTTCATTAAGCTCAAAATATTTAGAAAAGTTTAGTTTGATAGCTTATTAGCTTATTCTAAGCTTATTTTGTTTCTTGGGCTTAACGAGCCAAAAATAAGGGCCCGTCAAGGTTTAACGATCCACGAGGTTAGGGGGAACACTAGGTTCATAGAGATTCATCATTTTAAGTTACTAAAACGTTTCAAATCAGTTTATACCCTCAGCTTATTACAATAAGCTAAAAAGTGCTTTTTGGGCTTTTAGGCCCACGTAGCTTATAAAAGTTTTTGTAAAATCTGATTTTTGTCGAGACAAAATGGGTCGAGTAAAGTAGTTATACGAGCTAGTTAGGTCGAATGAAAGGTGTTATCTAATTGTTTACTAGGTCGTTAGTGAGGTCGAGTAATAAAATATATATGTTGTGTGTCTATTTTACAAATGACGGGGCTAAAGTAAACGAGTAAGACTTGACATGTAATTAGTTTCAACACTTAGAAAGTTTCTAAGTGTTTTCGACTAGTTCAAGTACCATTAGGAATGTATGAGTTTTTACGTTTGCATGTTATTATTGGTTCGAAAGTTTTACTAAACACGAATCCTAACGTGGTCAAAAACGAGAATGACGAATAAAAAGTATATGGTACGTTTGATTTTTGTGAGAAATGAGGTAAAAGTAAAACGTATTAACGAGAATAGATAGAGTAGTTATTGTGTACGAGTAGCTCACCTCACCTTTCAAAGGTGGAGTAATAGGTTCGAATGGTTCGAGTATGGAACAAAGAGGATCGTGGTTCACTTCACGTCTTGGCAAAGGTTCAAAATGAGTAAACTTGGCTCCTTAGGATCACTTGTACGCTTCGTACCCCTCTTCTACTTCTTGTCCCAATTCGATGTCAATACTTCACGTTATAATAACTTTTGGTATGTTTGCGTGTGAGATACTAGCTGAGAATGTACAAGGAAGTTATAGGAGCTTGTGAAAGGTTTAAGACAAAGGATAGAAGCCAAGAGTGGTGTGTGTTGTCTCGGCATAAGAGGGTGGCACCTTTCCTTCATCCAATCGAAACTTGGCAACAAAAGGAATGTATCATAAGATCTCTGTTCCTCCTGACATTCTACTGTACCCTTGTGTTTGGTTTTAGAAGCTATTGGGAGTCATGAGAGGTGTTAGAATATAAATGACACGTTTTTGGCTTCACCATGTCCATGGTTTTTGCGTTTTACTTTGGGCAGAATTTAGGTAGCAAACGAGCGAGGTATATGGTAAACTTTATCATTCTCAAATCTTTGCTAGCTCTTAATTTAAGTTATGTAAAAATATGTGTGTGTTATGTGTCGAAAAATGAAGAAATTAGGGATGTTCCTTGGCTCGATCGTGGCTGGAAACAAAAGAAAAGAAAAAATTATAAGGTGTGCTTGGGCTTTGAGCCCTTTGGGCTTTGATTTGATCTCGGTCCAGCAAGAAAAAGGAAAAACAAAAGTATAACATGGTCCGTTTGGTTTGTTAGTTGGGTTTAAGGCCCATTTACGTGTGGGGTCCACATAGAGGTTTTTAGGGAGTCGGGATAAGTTCGAGATATAATAGTGAGTGGTCTCGAGAATTTTCGTAGGATTCGGAATATATAAGTATAGTACGTAAAAGGTGTCGTATAATATATAATTATAATTATAAACGTTTAATAATTATAATTACAAGCGTTAAAATACATTCGCGATAATTTAGACTATCTAGGTTTGTGTGCAAGCGATGTCTCTAGGCAAATAATATATCACGACATTCCGTTTGTGATTCACACAATAAGTCATATATATAAAAAAAATTTTGTCATACGTAATAATGGGAAATTAAATAGTGCAAGTGTTTACTAACCGTTGGGAAAATTACGAGATGCTACAAATTCCTTTCTATCCAAGGCCCATATCTAGACGGTCTCCTATTCATCTCTACCCAATATGGTGTTGGTTCATCATTACAATCATAACTATGCTTCTTAACATCATATACCGACCAAGTATCGCCTTCTCCTACCGTTATCTTTGATTCCTTGCAATCTATCATGGCACTAGCGGTTGCTAAGAATCCTCTTCCTACCAGTAATGGGCATGTAGTGTCACTAACCATGTCTAGGACGTGAAAATCTGCTAATATAGTTAACTTTCCTACGTGAACAACCACATCCTTAATCATTCCAACCGGGTGTGCAATACTCCCATCCGCTAGACCTATCAATACCTCCGTTTCCTCTAACTTTCCTAGCTTAAGAGTGGTGAATAGGGATAAGGGAATCAAGTTGAGGCTTGACCCTAAATCGGCTAATGTGTCGAAAGCTTCGGATCTTCCTATCTTACAAGGCAAAACAAATATACCCGGGTCATCAAGCTTTTTAGGTAACTTGTTTTGAACGAAAGCGGTCCCATTTTTGCCTAGCTTACACTTCTCATATTTTTCTAGGAGGGCGCTATAGTATGGAGCACGGGCTAAGACATCAATGACGGGGCGTTCAAGGTGAAGTTCTTTGAATTCATCGTCAAGGTCTTGCGTAAGAGGTGTTTCAACAATGCTTTTGACCGGCTCTATAGTGGGAGTTTTAGTTGATTGGTCCTTTTGGGGAACTTGGTTTTGCTTGAAACACGTGCTTGTTGATTTGACCGAATAATATTGTGGACACGAAGCGGGTGACGAAACGGATGATATGGAATTAACGGTTAGTTTCGGATTCTTGATTGTGTCACTTGGGAGTGCTCCCATTTCTCGGTCATTGAGAACTTTCAACAATGTGTCAATCCTAGTGGTCATCTCGCTTTGCTTTTGTTTGAAATCGGCTTCAAACTTGGATATGCGAGCTTCTTGAGATGCCATGAACTTTGACATCAATCCTTCAAGATTGTTGGTACTACCATAGTTGTTAGAAGGATTGTTGTTGAAGGTACGGTTGGATGGTGGACCGTTTGATTGGTAACGATTAGGCGGATTGGAAGAATTGGGTTGATTTTGTTTCCACCTAAGGTTTGGGTGATTTTTCCATGAGGGGTTGTATGAATCACCGTATGTGTTTGGCTCGGGCTTGGAAGTGTACCACTTATCTCCCGCTTCGTCGGTACGCGTGGATGCGTAGTCCGCAAAAGCTGTTCCGGGGAGTTCCATACAATCACGAGTGTCATGGGGACCACTACATAATTCACATGAAGAAGTGATTTTGTTCACTTGGCTTGAATGCTTCGGAGCTTCGTAAGATTTCATGAGAAACTTGACTTGGTCCTCAAGTTCCATGATCCTACGGTCAGGAGTGCTTGAATTGTTCGAAGGCAAAGATATTGCCTTGACCGTTTTGTTCAAATCACGGGGATCATTCCAACTTTCGTTGTCATAGAGAGCAAGATCTTCTATGAGTTCCCATGATTGTTCCGCACTAAGATCACGTAGCTTACCACCGGCCGATTGGTCAATGGTTCGCCTTGTGGGGATATCGATATGGTCATAGAAAATTTGGACTTGGAGCCAAAGATCTATGCCATGATGAGGGACTTTTTGGAGTAAGTCCTTGAAACGAGTCCATGCTTCATAAAGAGATTCATTTTGACGTTGTTGGAACATCAAGATGTCATTCCTAAGCTTAGTAGTTCTCCCCGGTGGGAAAAATTGAGCAAGGAAACGAGTGGTGAGATCATCCCATGTGGTGATGGATCCCGCGGGTAAACGCTCAAGCCATTGACTAGCTTGATCCCGTAGAGAGAATTGGAATAGGCGTAAACGGGTAGTCTCTTTAGTTTCAACACCTAGGTCTATGGAATCTACGATTTTGAGGAAGTCCTTAAGGTGTTGGTTTGGATCTTCGGAACGAAGTCCATGGAATGCACATCCGCTTTGCACCAACCGGATGGTGTCGGATCGCAAGGGGGTCACATTGGCTCCGGTGAGCTCAATGGTGTTTCGGTAGCCTTGGTGGCTAGGTCGGGAATACTCTCCTAAGGTTCGGGGCCTAAGGGGTTCTAATGGTGGGTTTTGTTGTGGTGGGATGATGGGTTCAAAGATGTTACCACCTTCCATGATGTCGGATGGTAAAGAGTTACGAACAAAGGCACGAAGAAATAAGATAGACTAAAGAAGACCTAAAAATAAAAAATAAAAATCTTACTAGAAAGGAATCTAGCAAGTAGACCTAATAAAAAGAAATTCTAACCTAGACAATAACTATTCCCCGGGCTGCGGCGCCAAAAACTTGATGCGTGGGAATCGCACCTTGCTTTACCTCTCGAGGGATCTCGCGAGGCTTACAACCCCCACCAGGCAGTGTACCTGATCGTTGTAGTATAGTATAGTGACAAGTACCGGGGGATTGATCGTTCAGCTTAGGAATAGTGTCGCTAGGATTAGAAAGCCTAATTAGTAGTTCTAGAGATGAAAGATGATTATTTTTGTGTTTTTATATTTTTATGAAAGCAAGTAAAATCTCGGGTTTTGGAAGAGTGGGCGGAATTAGTTGCTATTCAACTAACCCAAAAACTATTATATAATTAATTTAAACTAATGAAAATGAAATTAAACTAATATTAAACTAAGGTTGTGAGCGGTATTTGGAGAAATTGTGTTTACTTAGACTTCATTACTCCCTAGATATCTTTTACATGTCAATTACTTGTTACACTTGTATGGATGACGGATTGTATTCCTTAATACCATTCGTGGGGTGGCATACATAACTCCCCAACTCTATGAGCTCTTATCTCCTCCTACACCATGACCCAGCACAACTATAGGGATTGTAAACAGTGGCTCATGCATTAAATACAACCAATAAAGACCAGTACGCCTCGGTTCATGTTTCTTAAGACGTTCAAGCATGTTACCATTTGGAGATCTGCCAGTTTTCTTAAGCCTAACATATAATATCATTCATCCAAAACAAGAATAGACAAGTAATCAACACATAATCAACATCTAGGTTTCATTAGATCTAAGCAAACACAAAGTAAATCTAGCCTAGCATAGTAGAATCAAGATAAGAACAAAAGATAGACAACCAACACATAGACATATTGATTGAATTAAGAGTATACTTATCTCAATTACAATGCAAGGTCTCAAGGGTTTGGAACCCTTGAAAAACCTGTAAAAGAGGCACCAAAATCGTCTTTAGGGTTTCACCAAAACTTCTCCTCCTTTTTTTTTAATGAAAAAACTAGAAAACTATATATAGGAAAATCGTTCTGACGGCGTCAAGAGTTAAGTCTGACGCCGTCACCTCGCCGCCATATACTTCCTCGGACGCCCTAGATCCACTTGTGACGGCCTATGTGACGCCGTCACCACCTACGGTATTTTATTCTTGGCCACTTTGACGCCGTCACCTATCCCTCTGACGCCGTCACCAGCTACGGTATTTTATTCTCCATGTCTGACGCCGTCAAGAAGGAAGTCTTGACGCCGTCACCTTGTATCTTCAGCATGGATTTTTGGTACTTTGCCGTTTTCTTCACTTTATGCTCCAAAAACGTCCAAAATAGTCTCTTTTCCAGAATTCACTCTCCAAACACCTAAAATCACAAAAGGAACGATTTAGGGCAATATTTGATCAAATAAAGTCGGATTCGGGCTTAAATGACCCCCTAAAAACGGATCATTTTTCGCCTCATCATTTTTACATCAATGTTATAAGTAGACGAACAACTTAATAAGCAACCACAAACACCCTGTTTAACTACTTAAGAGGTTTGGTTGTCTGGATGATACTATTTACTACATTAGACCCAATCAAAATATTTTTTATGTAAGGTTCGAATAGCCAACTAAATATCCAAGTCTTGTTACACATTTTTTTATTAGGTTGAGCTGTTAAGAAATTTTTAGTCAACTGGGTCTGTAGCAGCTAGGAGCCGACAATTGATCCACTACTCTAAAAGGACCAACGTTTTAAAAGTATCATGAGGCGGGTGATTAGCTAAAAAGCACAAAGAACCTGTAGGTTGAGTAAAATTAGGAGCTGAATACAAATTAAGCGCTTTATTGAAAACTTATAATGACACATGACCAACACAGTCTATTAGCACAAAAGAGAACCGAGCATTGCAGGTATTAGAAGGTGATTGATATTGACATGATCTGCTGTTAATGCAAACGCGACTTACTATTGCTCATGGATCTTACTGCTGATGCATTTAGCTGCTGTTTATGCGACATTAATAGCCACGCTTACATAAAAGGTCGGGCCAGCCTTTCTTTGTGTTTTGTCTTTTTGGAGTTTATATGCTACTTTTTACGCCTTACAAATGCAGACTTTTACAGCTTTTAGATGTTGATATTCACAGGTTTTAGATGCTTATTTTATACCATTTATATGTTGTTTGGACTGTAGAAAAAAGGGGTGTTTGGACACGCATTTTATAGCTCCATGTACTTTTTTTTTTTACTATTTTTAATGCTGCTTTTAACATATTTGTATGTTGTTTTTTATAACTTTTATATGGTATTTGGACATTGGAAATAAGAGGTGTTTGGCCACAGATTCTAGAACGTTGTATGTTGTTTTGTAATAACTTTTTATGGCCTGCAGATGATTTGGGTGAAGACAGAGGAGGGCAAAAGTGGATACCAAGAAAGAACGACAAGTTCATATTTCCATGAGGCGGAACTCAGTTTATACATGGTTCAGATCAGTACGTGGATCAAATTTCGAAGGTATTCCATTTTTACACTTTCGGAGTGTTCAATTCCTTTGTGATTAAAAATAAATATGTAAACCAAAACTATCCACACGGTCATTTGCCATAGTTTTTAAGATATAATATTAGTTTACTAAATGAACTAACATAAGTTGTATGTATTTTCATTATGTTGCAGTTATACATGCTGCAAGTGTACGTTCTGCTGCCCATACAAGATAAGCCTATTCAGAACATGCATCTAGCTCGCACCAGCGGAAACAACATCCTGATTGTTTTTTTCCCACGTGATCTGTTGAAAATGAATGTGTGGGATCAGTTGATGTTGCAAATGAACATGTGGGATCAAGTAACATGGCATGTTAAGGTAAATACAATTTTCCTAACATCTTTCTGATGTCATTATAGGTTCTTATCATTGTAGTGTTATATCTGGATACAGGTTAAACAGGTAAATTAAAAAATAAGGGTTAAAAAGATATGAGTCACAATGCGCAAACATGATAAATGCTCCACATTCAAATGTTTGGTTATTGCACACCTTTAAACAACAAAATTACATCAAGACGCCCTTCTATTTGGTCTGTTTAGTACACAACATGTTTAACTGTGTATTTGTTTAGTAATTCTATAGTTAGTTAATTTTGTTTTAGTGAAAAATCATTGTCATTGTGAACTCTTTTCTTATTGATCAAAATAGGTAGTCATTTGTATATTTATCAGTGTGCATAAAATTAAGTATGTCTACAGTAATAAATATTATGAATTTTAATCTATTTTGGATGGAGCGTTATGGAAAACAAAAAATGAAAGGGATGAATGCTTTATTACTTGCTGATTTGTACTTTACATTTCCTCAACGACACAGGACAAAACTTGCTGCACACATGCTTCCTACAGTAGATCCACATTTGGCTGTCAACCTAACTTTTTGTATAACATTTGTTCAACAAATGCACATAAACCTTATGTATGCGAAACGCTATCGCAATTTTGTAGTGATGAAATATTGTTCTCACCATTTCCAGTTTCCAACACTTACTTAAAGCAACATAAACTGCTTCTTTATTAAAAAAAAAAAAAAAAAAAAAAAAAAAAAAAAAAAAAAAAAAAGCCCTGCCGCAATGCGCGGGTTATCCACCTCGTGGTCTAACAAATATATTCATATAACTAGGTTGTTTGTTAAGTTTACAAACAACGGTTGTGGAAAAACTGAAAAACTGAACTTAAAAAAAACGAATGGAAAATCAATGGATTGATTTTCTGATTTTCCCTTTTGAGATATCGAAGTTTGTGGTCTAATTAGATTTTAATTACAAATTTAGTTTTTGTGTACTAGTCTTTTGACCAAACAATCGGTTAGTTTGTCATCGTTAAGTCTCTACATATAAGAGCATTTTTTTGTCGATTCACACATAATCATCTTCGACCTTTTATTAGTTATTTACAAATAAAAAATCACATATGCGGCGAGTGTATGTAATGAAATTTCTAGACGAAATGTGAAATTGTGTATAATTTAAAGGGGCTAAATATGTAATTAACTCCTGTTTTATTGATAGTGATTTTACAACGGTTTGTGTTTAGAGATTTTTTCTTATTTTTCCGATAAACTTTTTGTTTGTATGTATTACTACTATTGGACGAATATTTGATGCAAATCGACGGTGTATATCGAGAAATAATTATACTAGCAAACTTGTGGTTTTTGTGCGACCATTGCGGGTTCAATTTGTAATCATTGCATGAAAGAAAGGTTATGTGTTAAAAACGAAAAATAAAAAAAAACTTATATTAAACAACAGAGTAAACTGCAAAATACATCCCTGTGTTTTACAGGTTTTGCCATCTTATATCCCTGTCAGAAACTTTTGGCAAGATACATCCCCCGTTAGGCAAACGTTTGCCACTATACATCCCTCGTTTACAATGAGGACTAACGGTGCAATTTTTTTCTCTAACGAGATAGAAAATATTACACCGTTAGCCTTTGTTAGCCAAACGTTTGCACCGTTAGTCCTCATTTTGAGTTTTTTTCCCATTTTTTATGTTTTATCTGTTTTTGTCAATTTTTTTTCCCATTTTTTATACGTTTTATCAGTTTTTTTTTACGTTTTTATCCGTTATTTGTACGTTTTATCTATTTTTTGTCAGTTTTTTTTATGTTTTTATCCGTTATTTGTACATTTTATCTGTTTTTTGTCAGTTTTTTTTTTCCTTTTTTGTACGTTTTATCAGTTTTTTTAAAAGTTTTTATCCGTTTTTTGTACATTTAATCCGTTTTTTGTCAGTTTTTTTTCCGTTTTTTATACGTTTTATCAGTTTTTTTACGTTTTTATCCGTTTTTTGTACATTTTATCCGTTTTTTTCCCTTTTTTGTACGTTTTATCAGTTTTTTTTACGTTTTTATCCATTTTTTTACGTTTTAACTATTTTTTGTCAGTTTTTTTCCCCTTTTTTGTACGTTTTATCAGTTTTTTTTTACGTTTTTATCCATTTTCTATACATTTAATCCATTTTTTGTCTGTTTTTTATACGTTTTATCAGTTTTTTTTACGTTTTATGCGTTTTTTGTACGTTTTATCCATTTTTTGTCAGTTTTTTCACCTTTTTGTACATTTTATCTTTTTTTTACGTTTTTTGTACGTTTTATCCATTTTTTGTCAGCTTTTTCCTCTTTTTTGTATGTTTTTATCAGTTTTTTTACGTACAGAAAATAGATAAAACGTAAAAAAACTGGCAAAAACGGATAAAATGTACAAAAACGGATAAAAACGTACAAAATATGGACAAAATGTAAAAAAATCTGACAAAAATGGATAAAACGTACAAAAAACGGATCAAAACGTAAAAAAAACACCGATATAACGTTCAAAAAATGGATAAAAACGTAAAAAAACTGACAAAAATGGATGAAACGTATAAAAAATGGATAAAAACGTAAAAAATGATAAAACGTTCAAAAAATGAATAAATACGTAAAAAAGCTGATAAAACGTACAAAAAACAGATTAAATGTACAAAAAACGGATAAATACGTTAAAAAACTGATAAAGCGTACAAAAAAGGGGAAAAACTGACAAAAAAAGATAAAAACGTAAAAAAAACCTATAAAACGTACAAAAAAGGAAAAAAAACTGACAAAAACCAGATAAAGCGTACCAAACACCGATAAAAACGTAAAAAAACTGATAAAACGTATAAAAACGGAAAAAAAAAACTGACAAAAAATGGATTAAATGTATAAAAAATGGATAAAAATATAAAAAAACTGATAAAACGTGCAAAAAGGGGAAAAACTGACAAAAAACGTATAAAACTGACAAAAAACTGATAAAAACGTAAAAAATTTGATAAAATGTATAAAAAAAGGAAACAATTGACAAAAAACGTAAAAAACGGAAAAAAAAAACTCAAAATGAGGACTAACGATGCAAACGTTTGGCTAACAAAGGCTAACGGTGTAATATTTTTCGTCTCGTTAAGAGATAACGGAGAAAAAAATTGCACCGTTAGTCCTCATTGTAAACGAGGGATGTATAGTGGCAAACGTTTGCCTAACGGGGGATGTATATTGCCAAAAGTTTCTGAAAAGGATGTAAGATGGCAAAATCTATAAACCACATGGATGTATTTTGCAGTTCTCTCTAAACAATATTTAAAATATTTGATTAGAAGTAAATGTTGTTATATTTTTAAATAACGATAAAAAGGAATTTAAAATTGAAAATGATACTTTCATATAACACATTACTTATTTTTAACTATTTTAAGTTTTAAGAAAAACCAAATGGTTTTGTGTGCCAATGGTGTATCTTGTTGTGTGAGAAGCTCCGTAAATAAATGGTTGTAGGTTGAAGTCTTATTTAAAACATGTGAGATCGTTTGTGGTTGTATATCATGATGTAGCTAGTTGTCGTTATAATAATAATAATAATAATAATAATAATAATAATAATAATAATAATAATAATAAATAAATAAATAAAATAAAGCTTTAAGAAAAATTTATTCGTATCTTATATCTAGTATAGATTTGATATTACTAGTTAAGAACCCGTGCCACGGGCAGTATAATTTAGGGGGTGCTTGTTGGGGAGGTTAAGGGGGTGGGGAATGGGTAAGGTATTTAAAAGGGCCCACCCCACTCATTGTTTTGTGCTTGGTAAGGGAGGTGCAAAGGGATTGATTACCCCGTAGTGGGTAATCAACCATTATAGGGTAAATTGAGGGGTAAATGATTGATTACTCACCCCACTCATTCCTTTGCATTCCCTTTCCCTTTTCCTTTCCCCACTTTGAACCAAGCGGACGTTTAGTTTGTTTTTTGAATGTTATGTCATATGCAAGGGCAACATTAGTAATTAAAATGTATTTTCAAACAGCAAAATTGATTATAACGTGTTTCCAATCATGTGGGATACCGCAAAGAAAAAGAAAAAAAATACTTAAAATCGATTATAACATACAAAAGAAAAGCTTAGAAAAACAGTTGGGCTAATATCCTTTTCTATAAAATTTAACCAAGTGTTTCTTAATAGGGTGTTTGTTTTAGCCTGTTTGGGTTTATGAGCTTATTAGTCAAAATAAATTCACTAAGTGTTTCTTGTAAGTTTGAGCTTATATAGGGTATGTTTGGCATTAGTAGGAGCTGGAGCGGGTTACTAGAGCTGGTTGCTGGAGCATGTCGCTGGAGCTGTTTTCTACATGCTCCTTCAACTAGCATTCCATTTTGTAGCTTATTTTTTTACATGTTTCTTCAAGCTATGTCAGCTAAATGAGACTTATTTTTAATGATAGTTTTTTTTTTTTTTTTGCTATAATAAGCTCTGATAAGTTCATGCGACATACATCCATTGCATGCTATACAAATACAATTTTATATTCTTAACTCAAAGATACTTTCAAATATACTTGCATGTCTTTTTTAGTCATTTTCTCATCATAAGTTAGTTTAAACACTAAATAGTTGGATAAATAAGGAATAATAAATTAGATATCTAAATATGTAGATGTGTAATTCACGTCCGTAAAGATGTTTAATATCTTACATGTCACGTGTAGCATGCACGCGTAAGCTCAGAGTCCAAAACAAATTATGTCACAAAGATTAAAGATAATAAAAGCTTGACCACAATGTTTTTAGAAAATAATGGGCCAGTAGCATTAGGTGATCTAGTTCTAATAATACCTACAAAAACTTGTTTAGGGGTTGGCAATGCACCACTCACCCCAAATACCTTCACTCACAAACAACCAATCCTCTTATGCCACATCACCCTCCCACTTTTCTCTTCACTCACTCATTTTTTGTTGGCATCACATCACTCACACCCTTCACTCACTCACTTTTTTTTTTTTTTTTTTTTTTTTTTTTTAAATAAAACAAACTTTATTTTGTAGAATATGTAAAAATTAAAAACTGAAACAACAACATTTACATAACAAATATTAACCAGCCAAAAGTGTAGCCCAAATGTTTTTAGTAGTCCAAATATTAACCAAACCCAACAAATATACCACACGTTTTTTTTTTTTTTTTTTTTTTTGAACAAAATAAAGTATCAAACTTGGACATGTTTTTTTTTAAAACAAAATAAAGTATCAAACTTGTCTTCTTCCTTCAATGTCTGCTGCAACACACACACAAACACACACTAATTTCAAATTTGGACATGTGAATATATAGAACAAAATAAAGTATCAAACCCATTAATGCCCTCAACGTTCCAAAACTTTATTGCACAACGGATAGTTTTTGTTCGGTAAGCTTCCTCGAAATTAACCTCCACGGTGCGGTAAGGAGGGGAGGGCGGCGGTGTTCCCGTGCGGTGGGGATGCCGCACCGTGCCTCCCCGCACCCATTGCCAACCCCCTTATGGAACTCATATGAATCATTCTCCCAATGCCAGTGATACCATTAGGCACAAAGGAAGTAATAACAAAACATCTTATTATTAGGTTAAAACTTAAAATTAATCAGACTTGCTTCTCACAAACTAAATGTTTATAACTAATTACTGTGTAGTATTTTTCTAAACCAATCTGCCCTTATTCACTCGTCAACGTTTTGGCTATATAATTGTTCCATTGCATTTGAAAAGCTTTAAATTTCAGTTTAACTAATGTCGAACATGCACTAATGTAATATGTTTATATAAAAGTCTACCGGTACCACTAATTACACAATGCTAATCTACTTAAGAACTCAAAATAAGAAAGAGGTGGGTTATAATGACACTTTCTATTTGGTTAGATTAACCCTCTCTAAAAGAGTAGGGCGTACTTTTTGTACTTATTATTATTATTATTTTTTTTTTATGTTTTGTGTATATTATTTTGTTTGTATAATGTTTAATAGAATCATAACGTCTAATGTGTTTTTATTTAATTAACAACAACAACAACAATAACACGTTAAATATTACCACATTAAATAATTACAACAACATCTGTTATTATTAAATTAAACAACAACGTTAACACATTATTTAAAAACAACAACATCTACGACATATGAAGATTATTCATTTCATTTAAAATATCATGGAGCCTTGCACCCGACTGACAAGCGTGATCTTCAGGATTCCTTGCCAATTCTAACTTCATCTCCAGCATCTTTATTCTTGTCATCAACAGCTTGTTTCTTGCTTCATGCTGGTCAATCTTATTATCTTTCGCAACGCAGTTTGAGCACTGCGTTGAAGAAGAGGCTTGATTAAAGTACGTCCTTTGAAATTCATCCTTCCACATGAAGTATCGACACCCATAGTACTTTGTGTCTGGCTGTTACATGTTAAGAAAATTATAAGAAATGTATTCTTAACAAACAAATTATTTACATAACTAAGCAAATGTATGATTATTTATATGATTATTTACATAACTAAACAAATAAATATTTACATAAATAAGCAAATGTATGATTATTTACCTTTGATAAAGTACATGCATAATATGGTATCCCATAAGTATCTTTTGTACGGGGATATCCTTTCTATAATGAATCCTCTCTCACATCGACAAAAGAAAGAATTTATGCGTTCCACCTGACCAAAGAATTTGCATAATAATTTACAACATCAATCAATAATGTTATTACTAATTTAAAGGTTTCTGCAATAATAAAAAAAAAAAAAAAAATCATTCGAATTACATAAATAAACATTTGAGTTCAAAGGTTTCTCAAACAACATACTCTATAACATAAATCAATAATCATTTACAATGTTTTGTCGGTATAATTATTTACAATATAAATCAGTAATCATTCATGTTTTGTCGGTATCTCTATTACTTACAACATAAATCAATAATCATTTACAATGGTTTGTCTGTATAATTATTTACAACAAGTTTAGTCGGTGGGAATATAATGTTTCCCATTGTGATGCATCTTGGGATGTGTGCCTCTTCCATTGTGGGTGGAGATGCGGAAGTGGAAAATCGTTGTCTAGCATCAGACAAACGTAGTGACCGCATCGATCTGGCCCCACACGGGCTATCACAAGGGGGTCAGTTCTTTGTGAGAAGTTAGGACAAAAAAAGCGGAAAACAGGTGTTCCAACCACGTCAGGATATCAATACAACAAGTCGGTTAATCCATGATGCAATAACCAACCCCATGTCTGACATCACCATATAGCGATCTACCGGTGCAGATCCATTACCGAACCAGTTTACTGAATAGCAAATACCGTCAAAGCCAGATTCCGTAAACATACTTGTGTAAACCTCCCTATGTAGGTCTAACTATTGCAATAACATCTGTCTAACTTCGCGCCACCTATTTTGGTCTTCACAAATACCGTGGGCAATGCACCGAAACCCACAATTTTCATCACCTACCACATTATATACACTTATTATGTATGGATGAAAAATCACTGGAATCTGGTCCATAAAGTATTCGCTTTCTGCATCTCCAACGTAAAACATGTGTCTTATTTTATGTTGAACACTAGGACCGGTGTAAGAACTATGTCTTGCATATTCTTTGTTGAAGTCCGGGACTTGTGTAGATCTTGAAGTTGTGTTTCTTCGATGATCTACGGTTGGTACTTCATTCAAGTCTGGGACTTTTGTAGCCTTGCCCTTTTTGTCCTTTGCGCTCGGGCGTCCACGGGTATTTTTCTGAATAGCAGGTTCACGTGTTTCAACAGATTCAGGCTGGTATATCTCTCTCAACTTCGTTAACATATTTTTCTTGACAAACGACGTTGCTTTGCTAAAAATATTCTTGAATTATCGCACGTCATTTTGAAACGAAGTATCATCATCATCATCATCATCATCAGGTTCGCTGGAAAAGCCATCTTCAGGCGGTGGCCTATTGATAACAGGCCACGGAACAGATAGGGTTCTCCAAAAAATATCAATTTCATCCAGTGGAATGGGGCGTCCTGAATTCATTAAAAGTGACTTGTATAAATTATTGATATTAATGGGGAAAACAACTTGGTAGTTATAAATTGGGAAAATTATACAGATAGGTAATGAACTTTGAAAAATTTCTAATGTTAAGTAACGAACTTTTAAAAATATTATTATAACCAACAAAACTTGTTGTAACCGTCAATGTTAAGTAATATGGGCTATTTTTGCAACTTGTAACCGGTGCAACCGGTTACCATTGTACCAATTCATTTTTTATTATATTTTTTAAAGTAAAATTACTAAAATACCCACGTCTTCAACCTCCCTTTGCCTAAGAGGGTGTGAAATTGCTTTTTGAAATTGCTCCCTAAAACAGACTATTTTGCTTATTCCTTTTTGAATAATCAACTTCAAACAACTTACGCATAAAAGCTTATCTTACTAATAAAAACCAATTCTCTGATTCACAATATCTAAAACTATCCTAACCTGCGGGCTATCGTTACTCGTTAGTCAAATACTACAATTGCTAAGATATTAACTTAAACGGAAGCTTCACAACACAATTAAACATACATTCTGTCGAAGTGAAGACTTATATACTAATATTCTAAAACATCATTTACATAAGCAACCAATCATAAATCACAAATTCTAAAACTAGTGTACAACCAAGCACTAATTTGTCTACTTTCATCCATCTTGAATCCAAACCCACACTATTACCCTTACACATAACAAATACTATGAACGTAAACTCATTCTACTTGCTACTCTTACCTAATTTGCTACAGTAGCCACGAACTGCGTCCAGATTCATACTATCAAAGTGTGGTACAATACCGCTCCCGAGAATGTTCAGGATCACGATTTAATGATGCAAATTGACGTTTACAATAACTAATATTTAATATTGTAACATAGACTATTTTTACTAACACTATAACTAACACCTAACAAGTTGTAACAAACTCTAATCATAATCTCCAACATTATCGGTTAACAAGAGGCGAAATATCTCTACTGCATTATAAAGCACATAGCTTGCTTCTTCATGGTTCTGGCTCCTACTATCAACTTACCCTTCCCCCCGAGGACCAGCCCCAATCAATGGTCAGTTGTTTCATGAGGACCGGAGGGAGCTGCACGCCAAGTGTTCGATGAATTTCCTAAACAGGGTTGAAGAGAGTATTGAGATTTTTAATGTTGAAGAAGATAAATGGTACATGGTTGACTTAACCGTCAAATAGACGATTTTTGTGGTTACATGTGGCCCAATAAGCTTAAACGGTCATATATCATAGCATTAAAAGTTTCAACAAGTTTCGTTAGTTATATTAGTATTTTTTAGAGTTCGTTACCTAACATTAGAAATTTTTCAAAGTTCATTACCTATCTGTATAATTTTCCCTTATAAATTTAATATACTTACCATGATATACATAGTATTGCATCTCGTGAAAGCATGGTAGTTCGAAAATTGTCCGCAACTTATGGCTACAGTCTTCTACGGTGATCGACAGGTGAAGTTCTTTGTACATGAGGTTGAAAGCATGTTTGGAAACTTTATACGACAATTCTTGAAATAGTAGTATATTACACTTATTTAGTTTCCCGTTGATGCTTCTATTAAAACTCTCTTTTATCGCATTTTCTTGTGCAATGAGAATCTTATCGATCGAACTCAACAACCTGTCTAAGTTGGATTGTGTGCTGCCCAAATATAATTTCAACAACACGTGGTGAGCCTCAACTCTGCACGTTGTTGTCTGGTCGTAGGAGCGATATTGGTCGGTAATATACGAGATAAACATGTGTGAGTAATTTGCGAGCCAGTTATTCAGATACTCAGCGATATCTGGAAAAAAAATAATGAATTAATAAAAGGTCATTTGGGTGCTTATTTATTAAATAATAAAAAATAATGAATTAATAATTAAGTACTTGCATGGTTGACCAATCGCTGTTGTAGGCGTTGATAATGTTGCCGGAACATTTCGAACGTCAGAGCTTTAACCATTCAATCCCATCTGTGTTTAATGGACTCATACTCATCTAACCCACTGAATTTATGTTTGCAATACTGAAGCAGATTTTGCTCTATATGCCATCGACAGAGTAATTTGTGAGCGTTAGGAAATTCTGCTCTGCATGCCCGAACCAATGCTAAATCTCTGTCAGTGACGATAACACCTGGGTAATATCTTTCGTCTATGACATCCTTCACACGTTGCAATACCCATTACAAATTATGCCCTCTTTCACTGTTTAAAAAGTTATACGTCATTGAAAATGTTTTATTTGTTGAAGCGAATCCGACAATTTCCAACAACGGCAATTTAAACATCGTGGTATTGTACGTGGAGTCCATCAGCAAGATTTCAGGGAATGTACACCATAAAGCATACGACGTGGGGTGAACAAAAAATAGCTCCTCAAGCTCATTATGCTCATTTACCCTCGGGTAATATGTATACTCTGAATCCATCAAATGCGAGTAAAGGACTTGAATTGGAGTTCTATCACCTACTCTGCCTCTCCAGATCTTATTTTGTGCGTTATATATAGTTCTAACGCTAGACACGTTATCCGGATTACGACCTTGTATTGTCGAAAGTATATTACGTGGCCGTACTCTATATTCCATCAATTCATTGACCACACCGAACTCATCATCCTTTAATCGCATTGCATAAAGGCATAAGGCAAACCATGCAATGACTCTAGAATATCATGATTATGTCTATCATCCTTCACCCTCAAAATCTAATAATTTTGTGTTTGATGACATTTCACAACTAATCTGAATGGACAATTGGTTTTAAATGTTTTGGTTTTCCGTTTTCCACTACCTCGAGGTTCATAATTCCCACCCTTTGAACACCTATAATTGACTTTGTACATCTGACCATTTTCTGATTTGGTTCTATTTTTAATAATGACAAAACCTAGCTCCCGAGCTATATTTTGCACCCACTCAGTTACTTGCTCGTGAGAACCGAAAACCTGAAAATACATAACATTTTTACAACTTTTATAACATTTATGATATTTTGCCACTATTTCTATACATTTACATTTTTATATATAGTAAAAATTAGATTTACAATTACAACTTTGATAACTTTTACACATTTAACTTTTTATACATTTACATTTTATAACTTACATTTTTACAAATTTTTATTAAAACTTTACATTTTTTACATTTTTACATTTTTACAAACTTCATAACAAACTTTTTTTTAACTAATACTTTTATAACTAATTTTATAACAAACTTTTTTTTAACTAATACATTTACAATTTTTACACTTTTTAAAACTTCTACAAAACTTTTACTTTTACTTATACTTATTCTTTTTACATCATTTACAAAATTAAAAAAAAAATACAAATTTTGTACTTATACTTACAACATTTACAACATTTTACTTTTATTACAACAATTAAAAAAAAATAAATAGAAAGAAAACATGTTTTACGCGTGTATACAGCTCTCTGTGTGTGTGTCCTCCCACACGCTACTCTGCTCTCTCTCTCTCTCTCTCTCTCTCTCTCTCTCTCTCTCTCTCTGTGTGTGTGTGTGTGTGTGTGTGTGTACTCTCTTTACTCTCCTTTTTCTCTCTCTATTTTTAGATCTAAAACTTGGATTAACCAAGTATATACGAGTGTTACCGAAAGCTCTCCCATCGTGGAACTTTCGTTTATTATCGTAGGGCGCTAGCACAGGGTTGTGCTTTGTTACTTGGTCCATTAACCTCAAAGTTATGTTAATGGCCTCCTCTAAAGTTTAAGGTTTAGAGGCTGTAACATTCCCTTTGATACTTCGGGGCAAACCTCCAATGAAAACTTCTATCATCTTTTCAACAGTCGGCACCATTGTAGGACACAAACTTGCCAACTCTTGAAATCTCCTAATATAAGTTTTAACATCGTTCCCCTTTACTGACAAGTTATAGAAGTTGTCTTCCATTTTCTTAATCTCCGTCCGAGGGCAGTATTTCTTAATCATAAGTTTCTTAAATTCAACCCAAGATAACTTGTAGTGACACGGAGGACTTTTTGAAAAAGTGGTTATAGTTTAGGAAAAATCCTTTGTTCTCTATAACCAAGGCTCTAATACCAATCTGTAACACTCTCATTTTTCACTGATCGCAGTGGATTAAGTGTTTGGGGTATTACTCATGGAATCAAAGACAAGATAATAGAAAACGACTCGAAAAGAGACGCTTTTAAAAAAGGTGTTATCATTCATTTATTCATCAGAGTTTTTACAGTGAAAGATGTACTTTTACCAAAAGAGAGGTCCCTAAGATACGTTTTATGTCACAAAACTGATGAATGATAACTATTCTAGACGTCCTTATGTCCAGTACTTCTCCGTGCCAAGTTTCCTATAGTGCCTAATTACCTAAGATAACATGCTTAAAAGTCAACACGAATGTTGAGTAGGTTTAAGTAGATAGGGTATGAATACAAGTTCCACAGGATTCAGCTTAAACCCTATGCATGTGCGGAAAGGTTTTAGTGATAGAAGGTATATTGCACTAAGCTCATGAACCACACGTTAACAGTCTGGGTCATGGGGTCTGCAGACCAAACCATGAGGGGACGGGAAGGATAACTTGCCAAAGTTAATCATTCAGTGGGTTCAAATATAGTACTTACTGATATCATCCAGAAAGATGTAATATCAACGGGAGTTGTCAAACTCTAATAGATCTATCAACTATATTCGTGTTTGCATGGGTAAAATATCCCAAACGATTAGATTCATGAATTTTAGTTATGTAGTGGTGGCAGATAGTTTACTCGTGCAATAACCAAAGAAAAAGACTTGTATTTGGTTTAAAGCATGCATCCCCCTCACAGGGTTGTAAAACATTTAAAAGTGAGGCTATGAAAACTCACATGGGTCTTAAGGTAAGTAAAGTAGGGGTTTAGACAACTCACTCACGTATCTTGGGGGTAGTGTAGGTGTGTGTATGTCAAATTAGTCTAGGTTTTCTTAACTAATCACTCTTAGGGTTTTTATATATAACATAACACTGTTCAGGCCATCGCAATTCAGAAGTATATGACTCCTCACATGAAGCTCCCTACTATTGTATTATGTTATCAACATAATACCGTTCAGGCCATCATAATTCAGAAGTTAATACTCCTCACATAAAGCTCCTTACTATTGAGGTATGTTGTTATTAAGGTTTAGTTATAACATAACACCGTTCGGGCCATCATAACTCAGAAGTATATGTAATAATCGTTTGAGAAGCCAAGACACTTTAATTCGTAAACCCAGCAAACTCGTCAAAACGAAATATCCACATAGTACTTCTCGCATGAAGCTCCCTAGTATTGTGTTATGTTTCTAACTTAAATAGGTTTTATGAAAATAGTCCGTTTTTACCTTTCAAGTTTATATATTTACATTTTCTACCCTATACTTATAAACTTAAAACAATTAAGCATATAACTTTCTAACTTTTGCACATTTAATCCTTATACTTATATATTTGAAATGACAAAAATAGTCACTGACCTATACTAACTTTCATTATTTACCCTTTTTAACCTTAACTAATATTTGCATAACTAGTCATTTTTAGTTTATAATTTATTTTAATTTCTATCCTAAGGTTTCAAAACATTGCAAAATGAGTCCTTACACTAATAACTTCTAGGAAATATCAAAAACAGTCCCTAGACTTTATAGTTTCAGGAATTTATGATATATACCCCTATGCATGTAAATTTTGCAAAACTAGTCCTAAGTTCTAGTAAACTATATTTTTATAAAGCAACTAAGTTTCTAAGCTTATGTTTAGCTAATATACGTTCAAATAAGTCACCTAATTCAGAATATAGCATGTAATAGATCAATTTAGCACATAAACACATAATTTTCTAAATCTAGGGTTTTGAAATAAAAACTTCTAAAACTAAATGATCAAGGCTATCCTATGGTTCCTAATGCATGTTCTAAGAGTCCTAGGTTTATTCTAAGGTTACTAGATCAAAGTTTAAGGCTTACCTAGGTCGTATAAGGTGTAACGAGGGTGCTTAGGGTTTTCTAGGGTTTCTAATGCTTCTCACGGCCAAACCACAACTTGAAAGGGCCTTTTATACTCGATTTCTATGGGTCTTATACAACAAAATGTACGTGAGGTAAAGAGGAGAGAAAGGTGTGAAGAGAAATGGATTGGAGGGGAGAGTATTTATAGGGTGCGAGGGAGTAGCGAGCACGCAAAGTGTTGCCATGTGTCGAGGGGGGGGGGGGGGGGAAGGTGGAGTAAGCAAGGCTAGAGGGGGTTTTGGCAGGTCTAGATGTGACAAGGGAGAGCTAGGAGGTAGCTAGGGGCTGAGGTAGGCCGGTTGTGGTGGTGGGAGGCCGAGAGAGGCGGTGAAGAAGAAGGTGGTAACAATTAGGTGATCCACCTACTTGCTTGGGTGGTTAGAGGTGTTAGGGTGCTAGCTTAGTTAGGGAGAGGTGCTAGGGCGCTTGCTTGGTAGTTTTAAGGTGCTTAAGTATCTTAGTTTAGGTGTTTAGGTCAAATTTTAACCTAGTTTTGTCTAGTGAGAGTTTAAGGTTTTGCCTAGGGTTTAGTTCCTAATTCAGGGTCCTAAGTGTGTTTAGTAACTAATATAATGTCCTAAGAGGCTTATACTAAGTGGTGATAACTTATGGTAAAGATTTGGGATAGTTTAGACGTAGTTTCGAGAAGTTATGACCTAATTAAGGTTTTATGCTTAAGTGACTTAATCTAGGGGGTCTAATATATCCTAAAGTAACTAATGTAACTCATAGCTAAGCCTTAAACACTTTCAAGTTAGTTCAAATAAGCAATTAGGGTTTTAAAGCTAACCGGGAACACATGGGTGTATTTAGGGTTTTCTAGCAAGTATGGTGTACTAGAGTGATAGTTTTCTTAGTGTAAATATGTTTGTAACCATGACTTGACATACCGGGATGTTTACATCAGGTAAACATGGTAGTGGTTGGCATAGGTGGATACGTGAGCTTGTCTATAGGTTAGTTAGGTAATAAGGATATAATAAAGCAAAAATTTAGCTCGGGAAAATCCTATAGGCATTTCTAATCCTAGATTGTGCTTAGTGAGAGCCTAAGTTAAGTTAGTAAGACATTTCTAACCTAAGGGAAAATTAGTGGGTTGTTACATATAAATAAATAAAAACAAACATTACGAGGCGTAAATTTATGAACAAAAGTAACATTATCGGGTCCCAATTTAAAAGATTTCTCGTTAGAAAATACTCAAATAGTGAACGAACACTAGACGGATATGTTTTGCTAGGCTAATTTTTTCATTTTGCATAAAAACATAAAAAATTAAAATTTTCTAAAAAAGTTGAACTTTTATTATTATTATTTTTTTTTTCAAAAACCTAAAATACGGTAGCACAAAAGTATAATCTAACATAAAACGCAAGTCATCTCATTTGTACTTTTCGTGAGATATTTTTTGTCTTTAAAAAAATCATTTCTTTTTGAATTTTTGAGACTTTGTTTTTTTACTTTTATTTTTTGGCAAATAGAAAGAAGGTAATCGCACAAAAAATATGCAAAAGTCATAAAGTTACAAACTTACAATGTTTGAATTTGCCCTTACATAATTTAGCATCTAATCAGGGGCGGAGGGAAGCTTTGGCTACCTGTGGCACGTCCCACATATGGGTAGGCCATGGCAAGCAGAGAATTTTCATAAAAAAAAGGTAAATTGCAAAAATAGTCCTTAACGTTCTACGAAATTGCAAAAACGGGACCGAGACAAAAAGTAGCGCAAAAAAGACACCAACGTTCCACATTTTCGCAAAATCGCCACTGAGAGGCCTTTTCCGTTAGTTTCATCGTTAAGTGCCATGTCACCGAGGGTATTATCGTCATTTCACTGCTTTAAGGTCCACGTGGCATATAACTATTGATTCAGGGACTAAATTTGCAAAGTTATTTTTATCTTTTATTTCACATCTGCCACCACCACCACTCTCTACCACCACACAACCAACACCACCACCCTTTACCCTTCATCTTCATCTTCTCTGGTGACCAAACCCAGATTCCAGTAAACAAACCCAGATTCCGGTGACCAAACCCAGATTCTGGTCACTTTTTTCATTTTCTTTTTCTTTTAACCCACAATGGACTAAAGCGCTCAAATACTTCAGGCGTGCATACATATGGGTGGGCAACTGCACACACATATGTGATATGTACATAGGTAGATATAGTCACAATCGTAAATTAATTATGAAGTGACCAAACCACAAAATAACACCAAATTAGTCCCTTCAACTAAAAAACTTGATCAAGTCTAAAACTTTATGATCTGGGCTGGTTTTTTATTTATTTATAAACACTATGCACCAAAACCACAAAAAACACCAAAACTAGACACTTTAACTTACAGAAACTGATCAAGTTCAAACTTTATGATTTGGGTACCTTTTATTTATATAAATTTAATATAACTTCACACATATGCACCAAAAAAACCCCAAAAAAAACACCAAATCAGTCACTTTAACTTACAAAAACTGATCAAGTTCCAATTTTTTTGATGTGGGTAGGTTTAATTTGGTGTGAATTTAATGGGTTTTAAAGGAATGGGAAAATGATCAAGTGGATCTATGTGAATTAAATTTGTGGGTTGGAAATGAAAATGGAGGTTAGTAACTTAGTATGAGTATATAAATTTGGGGAGAAAAGGAAACGTGTTGGGAGAGTGAGGTAGTTGTTGGAGTGCGCATGATCCGACAATACTCATCAGATGTTGGGATTTTACTCAGTACTAGTGTTTGTTTTCTTTTTGACTTTTTTACTTTAGTACAGGGGCTTGTTGACCACACCCTCCCCTAGATTTTAGCCACACTCCCCCCTATTTTTTTATTTTTTTTTTATTTTTTTTTATTTTTATAATTTTGTTTATATCAAAAAGCTATAAACCTGAAAGTGCGGAACAAAAAATGTAAAGTTTAATATGTCAAACACTTAAAACTGTCAGAAATACGAAACAGAAACTGACAAAAAGCAGGATTACACTGGAAAGAAATAGGGGACAAAGAGGAGACAAGTGGGCCTGCCACCCCCTGCCACCTTGTCTCCCCCGTATGGTTAATACAACCCGTAGTATATAGTGATCTCCTGACATTGCTTTGACTGTGCTGTTTCTTATGCACTGCTATTATTTGTGTGGGTTGTGTTAACCAAGCCCTCCCTATGGGAGGGTGTGGTTAATAGGGCACTGTTACAGCACTGTTCATGTCAGTGCTTTACTGTTCATGCTGATTATTTTTTTTTTTTTATTTTTTTTTTTAAAGTTAAAGTTATAACTTTTTTTTTATTTTTTTGTCTATGTTTTGTTTTGTCCAAGTGTCCAAGTGTGCAGATTTCACCAAAGTGAAACACAAAGTTCAAACCATTGTCCATATGCAGATTCCACATAAACAAAAACATTTTAAACCAAAAGTGAAACACAAAGTTAAAAGTGCAGATTCCACACAACACAGATTTCGTCATCGCCTTTTAGGCTCAGATTTGAAAACGTTATCGAAAAAAAATGTAGATTTTTAGTTAGGCTCGGATATGAAGGTTGCGCAAGTGATAAAAATATCACTTCGCCATCCATTCGGGTTTTAGAAACCATTCGTCATCGCCTTTTTAGCAAAAGTGAAACACAAAGTTAAAACCATTGTCCAAGTGCAGATTCCACACAGATTGTTAACACAATCCAACACAATCCACAAAAGCAGATTCCACAATCACAAGCTGATACAAGCATGTCACAAAACAGTAAGATTCCCAAACTGCATGCGGGGTTGCAGCCTGTAAAAAACAAACAAGCCCAACAGTAAGATTCCCAAACTGCAGCTTTGATTGATTATAAACAAAGCTCAATCACAAACAAAGCTCACAGCAAACACTACAACCATATCAAAAACAACCACAGAACCACAGAACCATAGAACAACCACAGAACCACCAACCATAATCCACCATCACATAATAAACCACCACAGAACCACCAAACATAATCCACCATCACATAATCACCCACCACAGAACCACCAACCATAATCCACCATCACATAATCACCCAAAAAAACCTACATTGTAGGGAGGGCTTGGTTAGTAAAAATAGGGAGGGCGTGGATATCCAACCATATCACATAATCACCCACCACAGAAACACCAACCATTATAGGGCTTGGATAACATTATAGGGAAGGCTGGGAACAATATCAACAAATGTCGAGTTCACAATTTTTCACAACTCAAGTAAAGGCTCAGATTATAACAAAACTGCTTCTCATATTTGGCTGCAACATCAAATGTTGCAAAATCAAAAAAAAAATTTGCCTTTCATTTGGAAATGCCATGCCAAAATCAAGCTTTTCTTTATAAAATCATCATTGCCAATATCAAGTTTCTTTATAAAATCATCATTGCCAATATCAAGTTTCTTTATAACCTTTTTCTGTGGGTAATGGGGTAGGCCAGAGCAGGTATTCATACCACTCAAAGGTGGCAGATCAAGGTGTTAACCTACCCACAATCACCACAGAACCACCCACAACATGTGGATATAAAGTACAACATGGGTGGTGATATCCACGCCCTCCCTAAATGGTCATACAACAGATGTATCAAACAAATCAACACAAAGTATCCACCATCACATAATAACCCACCCAGAACCACCAACATAATAACCAACCCAGAACCACCAACCCACCCAGAATCATCAACATAATAACCCACCCAGAACCACCAACCCACCCAGAATCATCAACATAATAACCCACCCAGAACCACCAACCCACCCAGAATCATCAACATAATAACCCACCCAGAACCACCAACCCACCCAAATCATCAACATAATAACCCACCCAGAACCACCAACCCACCCAAATTACCAACATAATAACCCACCCAGAACCACCAACCCACCCAGAATCATCAACATAATAACCCACCCAGAACCACCAACCCACCCAGAATCATCAACATAATAACCCACCCAAAACCACCAACCCACCCAGAACCACCAATAAAAACAACAGATCTATCAAACAAATCAACACAAAGTATCATAAATCGTATAATAACCAACCCAGAACCACCAACGTATCACATAATATCCCACCACAGAAACACCAACCCAAACCCTAATTTTTAAAAAATTAGGCGTTTCAAGAAAAACTTATAGATCGGCTCAATTAGAACAAGAATCTTACAATTAAGAACGTTTAATTGTAATAAATCAGGTTAATTTTGAAAACCCCCAAAAAAATTTTGAAACCCTAATTTTTTTTAAACAATAAAAACAACAGATCTATCAAACAAATCAACACAAAGTATCATAAATCGTATAATAACCAACCCAGAACCACCAACGTATCACATAATAACCCACCACAGAAACACCAACCCAAACCCTAATTTTTAAAAAGTTAGGCGTTTCAAGAAAAACTTATAGATCGGCTCAATTAGAACAAGAATCTTACAATTAAGAACGTTTAATTGTAATAAATCAGGTTAATTTTGAAAACCCCCAAAAATTTTTTGAAACCCTAATTTTTTTTAAACAATAAAAACAACAGATCTATCAAACAAATCAACACAAAGTATCACAGATCTATCAAACAAACCAACCCAGAACCACCAACCCACCCAGAACCACCATAAAAACAACAGATCTATTAACAACGTATCACATAATAACCCACCCAACCCACCCAGAACCACCAACCCACCCAACGTATCACATAATATCAAGTAAAAACATAATCACCCATCACATAATACTATCAGAAACAACCGATCTTTTAAAAGATCTAAAGATAGATAGAGATAAGAGAGAGAGATAAGGGTACGCGTTTCACACACACACACATGTGTGAGAAAAGAGAGAGAGAGAAAACGCTTTTATACACCCGGTATAAAACGCGTTTTTTTCGTATTTATTTATATATTTTTTTTTTTATTTTTTTTTAAGTAATGTTTAGTTAAAAAAGGTTTTAAAAAATGTTAAGTTTAGTTAAAAAAAAAGTAAAGTTAAAAAAAAATGTTAAGTTAAAAAAAAATGTAAAGTTAAAAAAAATGTTATGTTTGTAAATGTTAAAAAAATGTAAAGTTAAAAAAAAATGTTATGTTAAAAAAATGTTAAAAAAAATGTAAAGTTAAAGAAAAATTGTAAAGTTTAAAAAAAATGTAAAGTTAAAAAAAATGTAAAGTTAAATAAAAATGATATGTTTGTAAATGTTAAAAAAATGTAAAGTTGTAAAGAAATTGTTATGTTTGTAAATGTTAAAAAGTTATAAAAATGTTAAAAAGTTATAAAATTTGTGATGTATTTTCAGACGTTCGGTTCTGACGAGCAACTAACGGCTTGGGTGCAAAATATAGCTCGTGGGCTCGGTTTTGTCATTGTTAAAGGCAGAACCAAAACAGAAAAGGGTTATTTGTACGAAATAAATTACAGGTGTTCAAAGAGTGGGATTTATAAACCTGAAGGTGCTGGAAAACGGAAAACCAGTACCTCTAAAACAAATTGTCCATTCAAATTGGTGGCAAAATATCGTGAAACAAAAAATAATTGGATTCTGAGGGTGAAGGATGATACGCATAATCATTATTTGCTAGAGTCGTTGCATGGTATACCATATGCAATGCGATTAAAGGATGATGAGTTCGGTTTGGTCAAAGAATTGTCAGGTTACACCGTACGACCACGTATTATACTTTCGACAATACAGGGTCGTAATCCGGATAACGTGTCTAGCGTTAGAACTATATATAACGCACGAAATAAGATCCAGAGAAACAGAGTAGGTGATAGAACTCCAGTTCAAGTCCTTTACTCGCATTTGCAAGAATCAGGGTATACATGGTACCCGAGGGTAAATGAGCATACAAAAGAGCTTGAGGAGCTATTTTTTGTGCACCCCACGTCGTATGCTATATGGTGTACATTCCCTGATATCATGTTGATGGACTCCACATACAATACCACTATGTTTAAATTGCCGTTGTTGGAAATTGTTGGAGTAACTTCAACAAATAAAACATTTTCAATGGCGTATAGCTTTTTATCCAGTGAACAAGGGCATAATTTTAGATGGGTATTGCAACGTGTGAAGGATGTCATAGACGAACGATATTACCCACGTGTTATCGTCACTGACAGAGATTTAGCGTTGGTTGGCGCATGCGAAGCAGAATTTCCTGACGCTCACCATTTACTCTGTCGATGACATATACAGCAAAATCTAGCTAAGTTTTGCAAAAATAAATTCAGTGACCCAAAAGAGTATGAGTCCGTTAAACACCGATGGGATTGGATGGTTAGTGCTCCGACATTCGAATCGTTCAGGCAACATTATCAACGCCTACAACAGAAATTGGTCAACCATCCGGGTACTTAATTATTAATAATTTTAATAAAAAAGCACCCGAATGACCTTTTATTAATTCATGGTTTTTTTGCAGATGTCGCTGAGTATCTGTATAACACGTGGCTGCGACAATACGCACCCAAGTTTGTCTCGTATATTACCGACCAATATCGCTCTTACGGCCAGACAACAACGTGTAGAGTTGAGGCTCACCACGCATTGTTGAAATTATATTTGGACGGCACACAACACAAATTAGACAGGTTGTTATGGTCAATCGATAAGATTCTCATTTCGCAAGAAAGTGGGATAAAAGAGAGTTTTAATAGAAGCATGAACGAGAAACTAAATTATTGTAATGTTGATCTATTTGAAGAATTGTGGTATAAAGTTTCCAAACATGCTTTCATTCTCATGTACAGAGAACTCCAACTGGCGATCACACCAGACAAATGTAGCCATAAGTTGATGTTAATTCACGGACTACCATGCTTTCACATCATGCAATACTATGTATATAATGGTAAGTAGATTAAATTTATAACTATCAAGTTGTTTCCCCCACTATTATCAGTAATTTACATAAGTCGCTTTTACTGAATTCAGGACGCCCCATTCCACTGAATGAAATTCCTATTTTTTGGAGAACCCTATCTGTTCCGTGGCCTGTTATCAATAGGCCTCCGCCTGAACATGGCTACTCCAGTGAAGCTGGTGATGATGATGATGATGATACTTCGTTTAACAATGGCGTGCAACAATTCAAGAATATTTTTAGCAAATCAACGTCGTTTGTCAAGAAAAATATGTTAACGAAGTTGAGAGAGATATTCCAACCTGAAGTTGTTGACACCCGTGAACCAGCTATTCAAAAAAATACCCGTGGTCGTCCGAGCGCAAAGGACAAAAAGGGCAAGGCTACACAAGACCCGGACTTGAATGAAGTCCCTGACTTGAATGAAGTCCCTGACTTTGATGAAGTACCAATCGTAGATCACCGAAGAAGTACGAATTCAAGATCTACGAAAGTGCCGAACATGCGGAAAGAACCTGCAAGACATAGCTCTTACACGGGTGACACTCTACGCCACATATTTTATGCCGGAGATAGTGTGAGCAATGCGTTTATTAAGCATATTCCACCTATTTTCCGTCCACTCGTAATAAGCATACATAATGTTGAGGGTGATGGAAATTGTGGGTTTCGGTGCGTTGCCCACTGTATTGTTCAAAACGAAAATAGGTGGGACGAAGTCAGAGGTATGTTATTGCAAGAGTTACATTATCATAGGCAAAGATACTTAGATATGTACCTCCAACAAGACTTTGACCGACTTTGGTATACAATAGACTGGTTCAATGGACCTGCACCTAATGATCGCTGGATGGTGATGCCACTCACGGGGCCGGTTATCGCTTCAAGCATTCACCGACCTGTTGTATTTATATCCGATCAAGGTTGGAACACATGTTTTCCGCTTTTTACCAGGCCAAACTCATCACAAGGAACCGACCCCATTGTGATTGCCCGTGTGGGTGCTCACTACATTGTACTGACGCTCGACAGAGATTTTTGACTACCCTATATCCACCCACAATGGAGGCATTTCAGAGAGCCAGTTGCAGCCGAATGGGAAACTTTGTATCAAGATCGACTAATGGTTCATTGATTTATGTTGTAAATAATAGAGACACCGACAAAACCATTGTAAATAATTACTGATTTATGTTGTAAATAATAGAGACACCGACAAAACAATTGTAAACATAGTGAATCATATATTGTAAATGATTATTCAACATCGTTTAAATGTTAATTGTTTGAAACTTAAAAGTCTGTTTTTTTGTAGAGTGTTAGTTCTGCACCAGTTATCGTTACTTTGTTTAAATTAGTAATAACATTATTGATTGCTGATGTAAATTATTATGCAAATTCTTTGGTCAGATGAGCCAAAAAAATCCTTTCTGGTGCCGATGTAATAGAGGATTTATTGTAGAACGAAAATCCTGGCAAAATGATAGTCGTGGGCGACTGTTTTATGCATGTCCTCTTTCAGTGGTAAATAATCATACGTTTGCTTAGTTATGTAAATAATTTGTTTGTTAAAAATACATTTCTTATTATTTTCTTAACATGTAACAGCCAGGTACAAAAGACTATGGGTGTCGATACTTCGCATGGAAAGATGAATTTGAAGCAGAGCACTTTAATCAACCCTCTTCTTCAACGCATTGCTCAAACTGCGTTGCTACAAAAAAATGAGAACAAGCTGTTGAAGGCAAGAATAAAGGCACTGGAGATGGAGTTAGAAATGGCAAGGAATCCTGAGGATCACGCTTGTCAGTCAAGTGCCCGACTCCATGATCTTTTAAATGAGATGAATAATCTTCATATGTCGTAGATATTGTTTTTAAATAATATGTATAACGTTATCGTTTAATTTAATAATAACAGTTGTTTTTGCAGTTATTTAATGTGGTAATATTTAACGTGATATCATACAAAACATTAACATTATACATATACGTTGTTGCAGTTATTTAACGTGATAATATTTAACGTGCTATTATACAAAATATTATACATATACAAAACATTATTAAACACAAATATACCAAACATTATACATATACATTACACTATTATACATATACATATACTCCTTTCTATTTTAAAAAAAAAAAAAAAAAAAAAAAAAAAAAAAAAAAAAAAAAAAAAAAACCGACAAAAAAAGAATAAAATCAAAAAAACAAAAAGATGCTACTATATAGGGAGTGCTTGGTTAGTACTTATAGGGAGGGCGTGGATATCACCACCCTATTTGTGTGTTTTTAAGATGCCAAGTGTTAAGTGTTAACTTCCTTCTTGTTGATTTTTAGGCCTGCTGGTGTCGTATGGGAGACTTGTCTAAAGCTCTTCTTTGTGTTTTGCAAGTAGACAGTGTAACTATCTATAGTGCATAAGGTGTGTAGAACTAATCATTTATGGCTCACGAAGTTTTATTGGTAGCTCACGTTAACATCATTATGAAGCATAAATAGTGCAGGCGTCTTACCATTAGTTTCACCTTTTCTTTGCAGGCGATGTAGTATCTATTCCTCTTCCTCGTGCTGTCACTTCAATTTGGGTTTTTAAAAACAAAGTATTGATTAATTTAGATCTTTTACAGCTTATATAAGCTTATTATGTAAAAATAAGCTTGAATCCAATGTCTTTATTCTTTATATTATGGACTACAATCAAAAGAAAAAGAAAAGGAAAAAAGTGACCGGAATCTGGGTTTGTTCACCGGAATCTGGGTTTGGTCACCGGAGAAGATGAAGATGAAGGGTAAAGGGTGGTGGTGTTGGTTGTGTGGTGGTAGAGAGTGGTGGTGGTGGTAGATGTAAAATAAAAGATAAAAATAACTTTGCAAATTTAGTCCCTGAATCAATAGTTATATGCCACGTGGACCTTAAAGCAGTGAAATGACGATAATACCCTCGGTGACATGGCACTTAACGATGAAACTCACGGAAAAGGCCTCTCAGTGGCGATTTTGCGAAAATGTGGAACGTTGGTGTCTTTTTTGCACTACTTTTTCTCTTGGTCCCGTTTTTGCAATTTCATGAAACGTTAAGGATCATTTTTGCAATTTACCCTAAAAAAAAATGTGTCGGCTGATTATACGTTTGTGCAACATATGTTGTTATGCCAAAAGTTCCGTATAGAACTAGATTTTACCATAGATCCATTGGTGGGATCTCGTCCGTCCATCTATTACCCCATCCACAGTTAATATTAATCATTTTTTCCTCCCCCAATTAATGATAGGGGCATGGTGGTCATTCCCCAACCTTTCTTTTTCCTCATAACCCAACCGTTCCTCACATTCAATAACCTAACCATCAAATAATTTTCTCTCACTCTCAATCTCAATCTCTCAAATAATCGACATCATCACCATCAAATTCGTCAATCCACCGTCGTGAACCGCCGTAATAATGGAGTTAGTTGATGAAATAACAACGAATAAGGCTAAAACAAAGGTCTCTTCATTTGTTCATCGCATTGCTGGTAATTTTCTTCGTATTATGGTTATTTTTCAGTTGATTAGCATTAGATATTGTATAAATTTGCTTATTTTGTATATTTTGCTTATTTTAGGTTTTGATCAGGTGTGATTGTTGTTGATTAGGTGAAGTCTTGTTGCTAGTTTTTATTAATAATATAGCATAAATCATTTTCATAAGAAAATATGAGCATAAATGAGAAGATATGAGCATAAATGAATTACCGCGGGAGAAAAAAAGGGGGAGGGTTGTACTTGGGGATGGTGGAACTCGACAGGTGGAGGAGATGGGTTTTTGTTTGTTTTCACTGGTTTCTTCATGTTTCTTATTATGAAAAGTATAACAATTACCAGAAGTTCTTTAACTTGAATGTGGTTTGTCTTGTTAGGTTCACAAAAGTGATTTTTCAAACCCGGAAGGACCTCCTTCCAGCTTTATGTAAGTATTACTTTATAGAGAACAAAATATCGAGCTTTAAATGGAAATGACTCTGGATTGGACATGATCTGTGCTCAGTAACACAGGCTGCTAAAACATATGGTAATATCTCGCAAATCACATGCGATTCGGCTTATTTTATTGCTTATTCAGCTTATTTTATTGATTTGTATTGAAATCACTGGTTAGCGATGTACTGATGTATACGAATTTGTTGCTGATATACTGATGTATTTTGTTAGAATCATATATGATTCACATTGAATCATATATGATTCATATATAATCATATATGATTCTACCAGAATCATATATGATTCTGGTAGAATCATATATGATTATATTAGATTATTTTATGGTTATTAACATTTAACATTTAACTGTTATAGTGTAAATATTTATGTTTATAATGCGTATTTGTTAGTGTTAGACTGTTAGTAGTGATCTTCAGTTTTTTGATGATTTAAGTTGTTAGGTTATATTGTTTGTGCTATCACGTGCTTATGAATTCAAACGGATATGCAGATGCTCATAATTAACTGATTAATGTGAAAGTTGTTAGGATTTTGTTGCTGATGTACTGATGTATATGAATCATATATGATTCTGGTAGAATCATTCATGATTCTGGTAGAATCATACATGATTCTGATAGAATCATACATGATTCATATACATCAGTACATCAGTTTAGATACTAACAAAATACATGATTCTGGTAGAATCATTCATGATTCTGGTAGAATCATACATGATTCTGATAGAATCAAGGTCTCGGCTCTTTTGTGGAGTTTAATTATAGGACGTCCTAATACTCGTCAAGCCTTTTTTGATATTGCTTTAAGGGTAAGTGTGTTTACATGTGAATCATATTGAATCATATATTCAGAATCACATATATTCAGAATCACTTGTCAAATAACAAAAAAAATTAAATTAAACATAGTTGAATTAAGATCCTCATTAACACTTTTTGAAGCAAAATCACATGTGATTCTGTAACAGGTAATTAATATGAGTGATTTTGTTGAATTTGTGTTAGTTGTTGAATTTCCAGATGAAGAATAAAATGTAGCTGCTATTCAAGGTAAATGACATGTGATTCAGCTTATTTTGTTGCTTATTTAGGCTTTTAGGGTGTCTAGGTAAATCACATGTGATTCAACTTATTCATGTTTTTAGGGTTTCAAGGCAAATTACATGCGATTCGGCTTATTTTATTGCTTATTCAACTTATTTTATTGATTTGTGAGTGAGATAATTTGATTTGTATTGAAATAAGTGGTTAGCGATGTATTAATGTATAAGTTTTTGTTGCTGATGTACTGATGTATTTTGTTGGAATCATATATGATTCACATTGAATCATATATGAGTCTATATGAATCATTGAATCATATATGATTCACATTGAATCATATATGATTCATATAGAATCATATATGATTAAATGTGAATTGAATCATATATGATTAAATGTGAATCATATATGATTCTGGTAGAATCATATATGATTATATTAGATTATTTTATGGTTATTAACATTTAACATTTTTATGTTGGTTGTTGTATTGCTTCTCACATTGATGCGTTCACAAATGCAGTGCACTTTTCATCCAAAAGATGACATCCGTGCAAATGCGTTCACAAATGCGTTCGAAAATTGTTTATTTTGCAAAATTAGCTTAAGGTTTCTTTTTAAATTGTTTATTTTGCCTTATCGAAAATACATAAATGCTAGCCGATGTTTTTGGTATCCAAAATCATATATGATTTTTGATGCAATCATATATGATTCTGATACAATCATATATGATTCCAGTTGCATGTTTTATCTGTTTTGTTATATGTCTTATCTGATTTTTTTTGCAGACTTTTTGCAGGATGATTAATGAAAAGCTTTCGAGTATATCTCGTGAGAAGGTTGAACTTGAAGATCTTCATATTGGCATAGTCGTCCTAAACCTGCTCCTGTTAAACAGAAACCTCCTATTCTATTGAAGATCATGATGATGAGGAAGATGGTGACACTGATGAAGATCATGATGATGAGGAAGAGGGTGATTCAGATGAGCAAGATGAGGATGGAACTGATGCAAGTGAACAAGCAACGAGAAATGTCGCAGTTGAACAAGCGACTATCGCTCCTTGAATAACATACTTTGTTTAGATTTGGATATTTATTTATTTTTATTGCACTGTTGAAAAATTGTTATGAGGATCTTTATTGAATACTTTTTTTTATTATTTTTTTTATGTTTAAGCAGATTCTTATGAAAATTGTCTATTTTCATGTTGAAGCATATTCTTATGAAAATTGTCTATTTTCATGTCTTTTCTATAAGTTTAATATCTATAACATGTGATTTTATTTAATCATATATGATTAAAAAAGAATCATATATGATTCATAACGAATCATATATGATTCATTATGAATCATATATGATTCGTTATGAATCATATATGATTCTTTTTTAATCATATATGATTTTTGTTTATTGTTCTAGCAGACTATTTTTAACTGAACATAAATGCAAGACGTTAAATTACAATAAAAACTTTAAAACATACAACAAAAATAGTAAAGTAAAAAACTACCATTAGATTTTTATAATACCATCAGAAATTGTTCAATACTACATCAAATTTTACCAAAAGACTACCCATCAAAAATTGTTCAATACTACATCAGATTTTACCAAAAGACTACACATCACATTTACCACATATACTATACCAAAAGACCATGAATTTACTAGATATGCTACCACCAGCCTACACATCAGTTTGACACAATCACTTAACCATCACTTTTGCAACCTTTTGATTCTTAACATCATCTTTTTGTTTCTCACGATCGGCCCTGTTCTTGATTGTATTCACAATATTTGAGATCTTTGTTTGTTCAGGTATCTCAGTCTGGAACTTGTAAGCCAAATCAAACATCTTTTGTTAATGCATATTCAACTCATGCAAGAGAATCACCCCTCGTCCTCACCACCACGTTCTTCATCAGACTCACACTCGTCTTCACCACCACCTTTTTCATCAGACTCACCATCCTCATCATCATTGCCTTATTCATTAGACTCACCATCGTCCTTATCGTCACTACCTTCTTCATCAAACCCATTCTCATCCTTATCACTACCATATCTCATCAGTATATGGTTTCACATTGTTCTTTCCCAAGACAATGTTGACAAGAGAGAGGAGTTCTTGTACTTGCTCTGTTTTCTTTTAAATGCAACAATTTTTGATCGACCTGCATAAAAATTTTAAATGTTAATAACTATAAAATAATCTAATACAATCATATATGATTCTATCAGAATCATATATGATTTTCCTTTAATCATATATGATTATATGAGAATCATATATGATTCTATGTGAATCATATATGATTCTAACAAAATACACTTATAATGAAAATCCTATACATCAGGCCAATCAAAGTAGTATCCAGTTATAACTAACCACTAAATTCAATCCCAATCAACTTATCTAACTCACAAATCAGCACTCACTTACAAGTACAACCAAACTTAGATTAGTAGATAAACACTCAGCATAAAGTAACAATTAGCACAGTCCCAATAACAACAACCAACTGACTAAATAGGTAACTTGCAGACAGAATTAAGCTAAGCAAACAAGCTCAAATTAGAGAAACAAGCACATAAATAAGAAGCTAGTACTAGGATCTATTAATAGAAGCAAAAAATAAAACAATAAACTACTCAAGAGAGGCTAATATGAAGCTATAAAAAGGCTCAAGTATCCCACTATTGGTGGTGTTTGACGAGTATTAGGACGTCCTATAATTAAACTCCACAAAGAGCCGAAACCTTGATTCTACCAGAATCATGTATGATTCACATTTAATCATATATGATTCTATATGAATCATATATGATTCAATGTGAATCATACATGATTCTAACAAAATACATCAGTACATCAGCAACAAAGAAACACCCCTGTATGGCTGTAACTTGAGAGCAAAACAAGCACCCCTTGGGTGTCTTGTTGACTGATGGCGGGAACAAACACCCCCTTGTGGGTTTTCTTTTCTAGTCGACAACAAGCAAACACACCCTTCGGGGTGGTTTTTAGCCAAGTCCAAAGCCAAAAGTCATAAGCCACAATAAGCTATAAGCTTAATAAGTAAGCTAGAAAAGAAAGGAAACTATAAATAGACCAAACAAACACCCTTTTTTGTTGAGCCGCTGTTGTGGACCAAAGCCTAACAACAACACACCCTTGCAAGCTGTGGTAGACCGAGAACTAAGCAGAATCAAACGCCCCCAGCTAATATACATCTAACAGCTACTTATTAACAACAAAATAGGCAAAATCTACCAAATAAAGCAACAAAACCTAAAAACCTAAAATAAGCAACAAAATAAGCACGCCTACTGCTAATATACACAAAACGTAAATAATCAACAAAATAAGCAATTTTACCCTTCGCTTTATCAACTAACTCCATTATTTCATCAACTACTCAACTCCAACAAAAATTACTCACTTTTTAAGCATCTAATTACCTATAACTACGATAATGACCACATAGTTTTGGTAATCTATGTGAAAAATAGATTGATAAAATTACCTGGAATTGACGAATCATAATAAAATCCAGTTAACTTCTCTTAATCAATAACTGGATTTGTAATGACTCATTATTATCAATAGAATTGATAAAATCCAGAGTTAACATATATGATTCCTAACTGACGACTAAATATCATCAACATAATCGCCCTTATCATAGACGCATTTCATCAAACACATGGTGTGCATCAACAATCATAAAAACAACAACCACAACAGCAATAATCACAATGCAACGACGGTGGCGGATTTGATGGTGATGAAGACGGATTTGACGGTTATATGTGGATCGACGATGATATTTACGGTTATATGATGGTGATGATGACGGATTTTGACTATGATGATGGTGAATCGGTGATGGTGGTGGATCGGTGATGATGGTGGATCGGTGATGATGACAGATCGGTGATGATGACGGATTGGTGATGATGACGGTGATGTTTTAGAGTGTTTATGTGTGCGTGATGATGGTGGATCGCGGTGATGATGGTGGAGCAGAGACTGAGTTAAGGAGTGTTTTTGTGTGTTTTTTTTTGGAAAAGAATGAAGATGCGTAGTTTTTTTTATATGTATATTTGACTTTTTTGCCCTTCAAGTGTAAATAGATGATTTGATCTCAGCCTTTGATCAAATTAGATTGGATGGTTGGGATGGGTCCAATGGTTCTATGGTCAATGATGGGTCTACAGGGATCTCAACTCATGTTGTTATAGCGGTTATGCACTCTATCTCACTATCTATTCCTAAAACCAAAACATCAAAACACCTAAACAAGCCATGAACTGAAGCCCTGAAGCCCGTAAGCCCATTTAGTTATAAAAGAAAAAATCAATATCGAACTAAAGCCCAAGTACCAAGCATGTAACCAACTTTTGCTAATCGTAGTCCTTAAAAAAAAAAAAAAAAAAAAAAAAAAAAAAAAAAAAAAAAAAAAAAAAACGATTCGTTGTCATAACTGATAACTTCTTTACTTCTTTGTGGCCATAAAAAAGCAACGTATAAGGATTATAATTAGGGTTGGCTTCATGATCTTTTTGTGAAGTGACGAACTAAACAGCTTGTTTGGTAAGAACACGATTTTGATATTTGTGTTTTCTTTAAGGTTTTGGATTAAAGATTCTTAGGATTTTTGAACCATGCTCTATTTTGTAGCATAAAGAAAGAAGTATTCATCAATGTGAAAAATGAAGATGTGATGAAGCGCTTCCAATCCATGAGAGATCGAAAGGGTAAATTAATTTAAGTCGATCGAGGTAACTTTGTTAACTTATACAGTATATAAGTTGTGTAACTATCGTACTTTTTATCCTATTTAAGTTAGAACTTGATGTAAAAATATTTTTTGTGTCACACATAAGTGAATTTCCTAGCTCCGCCACTACATCTGATAAGACATTATTGTTATCATGATCATACATTCACATTCACACATGTTATGACAAGACATTATTGTTGTCATGATCATACATTCACATTCACACATGTTATCATCCCCACGTTATTGTCCTAATTTAACACTCAATTATCAAAGACACATGTGCATTAAGGTGGCAATCGAGTCGTGTTCGTGTTTATCTATTTGGGTTCACATGTTGGCGGGTTAGTATAACTTATACCCAAACACGAATCATTTATTAATCATGTCAAGAAACTCAACCCTAACCAAGACCTTACATAACACGTGTAACCCGTTTGTGACCCGTTTAACCTGTTTAAGTAAATAGGTCAAACAGTGAATAAGATTGGTGGTTTGTTGATTTAACTTGTTTAAATGTAAAAATGATATAAAGATCTAAAATATGATTAAAAAAAAACAACATATAAATAACAATACGACAATTTTTTGACATCAATTTCAATGATATCCAAGGTATAACTGTAATTCACTCATATTAAGTACATAAAATAATAATAATAATAATCCACATCCAATATAAAAACCAGGTTATATATTTTATTTTTAGAGTCTTATATATTTAAACGGGTTTACGGGCAGGGGCAGAGGGATAGGGTATCTAGCAGGTGCTAGCCCCCTAAGTAGCCCATTGAACCCAAGATATCATAGCCCAAAAATCTGTTTTTGTGAGGAAACTAATGACCAGCCCCTCCCATTTTTATTAAGCGTATAAGCTATTCAGTTTTAAAGCATTATAATAATATATATTAAACCACAAGGGGGGCGACGTCGTTTAGCCCTGCAGGTTTCCCGCCAAAAGCCCGTTTTCCTCCTTAGCCCACTGCCCATTCTTTTCCTGGCTCGACGATGATAACCCAGTCCATTTTATAGATCAAAAACACACCACAACCCTATAATCTTCCACAAATGTTCCGCAGACAAAAAATCATCAACAAACACCGAATCCACATCCAATCCTCCTGAGATCTGTTGCCGGCTTTTTTTTTTATAGGTGTGTCTCACACTGATTGTACCAAACAACAATTTGTGGTTTGATTAAGATTAGGGCTTCATGGTTATTTTGATTTCTTCCTGATTTCATACATAAAAGGGATATTGTTTTTTCAATTCAAAATAGTAACTATCTTTATCTTTTGTATGATTTATGTGAAGATTATAATTAAGTTGGAGTTTTCAGGCTTAGACTGATAATCTGATATGAAGTTTTTGTTTTTGTTTTTGCAGACACTTAATACAGTGGGTAAATTGAGTTCAATCTTTCAACAATCCGGTAATTGTTTCAGTTAGCTTTTATATTGTCATCTATTTGTTGATTGAATTGCTTTTATCTTTGACTTATGGTGAAATTCTAAACTATATTAGTAACTAACTAACTAAAGTTGAAATTTATGCATATCAAGTGTTTGATAAAATGTGTATGAAGCTATCTTAATGAATTGATATTGGGATTGTATTCACAAGAATATGAAGTTTGATGTTGGGGTGTTATGATTTCTTTTTATAGCAGCTCAAAGCCAATAATTTCTTCTATTTTTGTGATTCCCTCTATGATCAAAGTGTACGTGTGTTTTGCACGTTCTTAATATTGAATTATGAGTTTGCGGCTTGCTTTGTAAAGGTTAGTTAATTTTTTTAATACAATAATATTGGGATTAAGTGGAGAATATGTTTACAAATTAACCAAAAAGCACACCTGAAAATGAGAACTGCATTTGCTTAACGAACTTTAAATTTACTGTCTCAAATAGTGTCCAAACAAGACTTTGAGATCACATGGTTGCTCTAAATTTCAGCATCCAACAGCCCTTTAGGTATCGTTTTATTTCATAATTATTCTGAAACCAAACAACCCTTTTAAAATCAAAATTTTGCGCAAAATTTTACGTAACAGCTATTTGGATAGGGGTTGTTTGGATAAAATGTGTTTGGAATTTTCAGCGCAAAATTTTGTGTACAAGCTTTGGATAGAGGCTGTTTGGACAAAAGGTTTTTGGAATTTTCTACACAAGAATACAACAACAAATTTTTACAAAAAGCATAAAAAGATTCTTCTAAATTCTACTAAAAAAAGCTCTAAACTCCAGCACTAAATCAGTCAAAAGTAAATAGTCAATTTAACACAACAAAAATTCAAAGAGGAAAAATTTTTAAGAAAATAATGGCCTGTCTTAAGTAGAAAAGAAGCACCGATTTTGTTGAAACATATATTATTTTATTGTCATCACATCAACATACGCAAGTTTTAACTTTTCTGATACATCATTTGTTTTTCCCTTTTAGTGCCATGGGTGTCTTGAGCCTGTTATCTGGTCAACCAAAGCTGAGTTGCGTTAACTTTTCTGGACCATCATGGGCAGTTGGTGAACACTGGATGTATGGGCAGCAGCATGAACGTATCAGACTTTGGATTGCAGCTCCACTTTGCAAATCAGGTAAACCCTCAGACATCGAGTTCAAATGATACTTTTGATTGGTCAAAAATGAATTGGATTAGTTTAATGGTAAAAGTATTGAACCAAATAGTAAGAAAAAGATAATACATTCGCAAAGTTGCAAAAGGAAAAGTATTATAAATGAACTAGACATGACCAGCAATCCGAAAAAAAAACGAAAGGTAAAATTGTGTTATCTATTTATTTTTATTTTTCATTGATTAATTGAATTCTCGATAACAATTAAAATAAAATATATATTCACAAATTAACTTACAGGGTTTCTCTTATGCAGATTCAACATTATAAGAGCCATGGATAAATTTCAAAAACTACAGAGGAAACAAAACACGACAGCAGGCAGCTCTTCACTTTCTGAAAGCCAACGTTGTTCGAAAAATGTTATACCAACTATGAGAAATGAAAACTACATTTGTGATTATAAAGATGAAACACGCAGTGCTTCTCCACAAATTCAAGAGCAGAACATAGAAGGTTAGTTTCATACAATGTTATTGAAACACATGTGGTTTACAGTTACACGCAAACATAGGGGTGGCAATTTCTGACCCGACACGAAACCCGACCTGAAACCGACACGAAAATTAACAGGTTCGGGTTGAGCTAAATAGATTTTGGGTTAGGTTTGGGTCGACATGTCCAACCCGTTTATTAAATAGGTCAGGTTCGGGTTGGGAATAAAATAAACGGGTCGACCCGCCAACCCGTTTAAGTTTTTTTTTTTCTTAATTAAAAATTATTTATATTTAATTATACGAGTTAAATAGGTTAAACGGGTTGACCCGCTAACCCGTTTAACCCATTTAACTAGTGTAATGTGCTAACTTTTGTATATAAAACGGATTAAATGGTTCAGTTTGAAACCCGTTTAACATATTCAACCCGTGGTACCTATTTAACCTGTCAACATAAGTATATATACGGGTTAAATGGGTCAGGTTCGGGTTACGTGTAAACAGGTTAGGGTTGACATAGCTGACCCGATGATTTAAATGGGTCAGGTTCGGGTTGGGGTTTTCTGACCTGCCAACCTGATAACCCGAACCCGCCAACCCGAACCCGACCCGAATTGCCACCCCTACGCAAACATAAGTCTAAAGTTCAAATTGCATACACTTTATCTAAATTTCAACTTGCATGAACTTTCTCTTTTTCAGGTGGATTATTAGGTGATATGCAAGTGCTTAGCCACAATGCATCATCGAATATGAAGAGCGGATACGTAAACCAAAAAGGAAACAACAACAGCAAAATGGGAAACAATATACTAAACTCAGCAAATTCTCAAGGTAAATATTCAAGTATAAATTTACTCAGATTATATAGTTTACCAAATTTTCAATCTTTGACTTTCCTAAAATTTTAAAAAACATACAGAACAAAAGGACAATGGAAGTCCTCATTCCTCTAATGATAGTTGGGTCGGCATGTGGCGGGTTTTTTTGGAAGGATAGAAGCAGAGCCTGATGGCAATGAAAAAATTGCGGCAAACGTGGAGCATTACAAAGTAAAGAAAAATAGTAACAAAAAGGATAACAAAACAAGGGAAGTTGTTGATCAAAAAGTGAAAGCGAAAAATGCGGTATGAATGAAATGTTATTAAGTTGTTGTTTCAAGTTGTAACTGTCAAATGATATGTGTGTATTTTGGATTGGTTTCCAGAGCTGGTAATATGACTATTGGGGGCTGAAGTCGGGGCAGGCACGGGTTCGTGATGGGGCTGAAACGGATGGGTTTGAGTTGCCAAAACGGCCATGCTTATTTATAAATGAGTTACATCGTACGCTTTTCATTATCCGGTGACATTATTGAGGTAATTGTGGATGATGCATTAACAAAACTTACTCTTTAGGTTCCTCCTCCTTACAATATTTTTATTCATTTTCAAGCATTTGCTTCGTTAATTTTCACATGGAAACTGTACCAGCTTTACGAAGGCGTGTAAAACAACCGTTTCACGAATACTAGACGCAACGGAGCTCCAACAGAATAATGTAAATGCTTGAAGCTTTTCACTTTAGGTAATATATTTTTTTGGGAAACAAAAGATATTGTATGTGTTTAAAAAGAAGAACATCCTAACAACAGGAGCTTAATATTGTTTCATTGTCTTTCCTGGCATGTTACTAAATGACAATAACAAAATAGCTACAGTTGAATCAACGACCAAATTGGCCATACACGACGGAGTCACAAGATGTTGCATCAATTGTGTTAGTGGTAACTGTATTTCTTTTTCAAAAAGAAAAGATAGCATCCACGTTTTTTTTAGTAGTCACCATTCAGATCGATTAAAAGCCAATGTCAATGGTGAAACCAACTTAGTTGAACACTTAGGCGGACAAGAGGAAGTCGTGTACGTGAATTTGGTGCAAATTCTGTCGCGGCTTTCTGTTGTGGTTGCTATATGTGTTTCTGCAGTTCCTCTTTTAGTTGATCTGAATATGAGCTTCTATCACAAACTGCCTATGCTAATTTTCCTTCTCAAAATTCAAATATATCTACCACTATCATAGTTGGTTTGGTATCTTACCATCTCATCAGATACTGTAATCTACTTTGAAGATTGGAAATTTGTTTTACATTAGTCGAACAATTAGACGCTTAGACGATGTATATTTTATTTCCAATCTTCACTATATCGGCCATACTTTTTGCTTACTTTTGTAATCTACCTCGCATAGTCTTCACTTCATTAAAACTGTAGAAAGTCAATCATGAGACGTTTTTACAATATAAATGTAGATAAAAATGTCTTTAAATACAAACAACATACTTTAAATCTTGGTTTATATTGTTATTACAGGTGTAAATGACGGCAGAGTGACAAATTACACTGACAATCGTAATGGCAATGTATGTACACCTAATACAATTCAGAGTTAAGATCTTTACACACGTTTTCCCTCTGCTATACATTTTATTCGGAGCATTTTCTTGATTATTGTTTTCTTTGGTGGACGAGCAGTTTTCATGGTATAAAGGGAGTGTTGTAAAGGACCATAATATTCGAGAACACCACCACCTGAAGCCGCAGGCGCAATGCAGGAAGCCGAGGTATTTTTTTTTGTTCCCCTCTTCAATTTGTCAATTTCAAATAAAAGTTAGTTTTGCCAGGATATTAGCCCTATAGTCCGAACACCAGGAGGTGAGGCAGGTGCTAAAGCCATTGCGGGTGATAGTGGTTTCGTAATAGCTAGAGACAGGATGTAGTGTTTGTTTTCAGATTCCCTGCACAACAGCATGATTTTAATTTAACATGCCAACTGAAGAATGGAAGTAATAGCGTATTTGTCAATGTCTGTCCAGGTAAAAAATGGCGCGAAGACTAGGCGTTTGGTACTATTTTTCAGGTTTGCTGTACTTTTTTTGAACAAAATATTCTGAGGTTTTTCTGAATTGAAGTGTGGAGTAAATCTAGGTTTGGCTTTTTTTTTTTTTTTTTTTTTTTTTTTTTTTTTTTTTTTTTTTAAATCATTGTTGTTCCTTGACCACAGTTGCTCAGATCTATCACTACTGTTGGAATTAATGAATATTGCTTATGGCTCCACTTAGACCATTTTTACTTTTCTACGACTCCTAATTAAAGCCACTAATATTACTGACTTTGTTTATCAACCTTTTTAATGGCGAAAGTCACTACAGTAATTAGTAGCTTGAGTAGTCTACTATCGTTTTTTGGTATTTACGTAACTTATAGGACACGAAGTTGATTCATTTTTTGATATTTATGCAGGAGCAACAGCAGCCCCAAGCCGCCATATGGAATTTATGTGAAATATCTGCCTCATCAAATTAGGTCGCTAGATATTCAGTTGTAATGAGAATAAACTCTTTATGTCGACAAACCCAAACCAATTATTGCTTTTATGTTTGAATTTGTATGGATTCATTTTTACTTATGCCAATTTTGTTGACACACTTTAGAAACAGCACCTTCATGGATTTGTACAAACTATTTAGTTGCCTTAAGATTTAAATATTTCAGCTAATATCGTGAAAAAAACCGTTGCGGCCGGCATGCCGCCTTACTTGTTACTTCATATAGGCAATTCTCTGATTCTCTCATAACCATCCGATCAAATTCACAAAACACAATTTTTCTTTCATTTAATAAGGTATTGAATGCTTTTTATTATTTTGTTTTCATTAATGATCATATTTACTTCTTTGTGTTTTGTATTCTTTAAATGATTGAATTGTACCGAGAGTTTTGTAGAACCTTTAATAGTTACTTGATAAATGATAACTATAATTGCTTGTATATTTAATATTTGTTAATGTTCTTATTCACTAATTGCAAAGAAATTAATTGTAAAAAAAAAAAAAAAAAAAAAAAAAAAAAAAAAAAAATCGCCCCTCCTAACTTGAAATCCTGGCTCCGCCCCTGTTTATGGGGTTGATCTGTTTAATACTTACTCAACCCAAACACGACCTGTTTATTAAACGGGTTGAGCTGTTTTTAACCCAAACCTTTTTAACTTCGTGTCGTTTATCGTATCGTGTCGATAATTGCTAGCATAATGTGTGTGCATAACATGAAGATGTCACAAATCCTAACACGATACCACACATCAATCACTCAATCGATTGTACGTATTGTATTTAAAACTTATTTAGATACTTAAAATAATGAGGTTGTTTGGAAAATATATCGTGTCGATCCTTAAAATAACCAAAGATAGTGAAGTTGTTAAAAAGAAAATGTTGTGTCAAACTTTTTATTTATTTATTTATTTATTTATTTATTTATTTATAAAAAGAAAATGTTGTGTCAAACTTTTTATTTATTTATTTATTTATTTATTTATTTATTTATTTAAAACTTATTTAGATACTTTTTATTTATTATTATTTTTTTTCTTTTGTAAATTTCTAAACTATGGAATATGAAGTCTAACTAAATGTTACTTTATACATAAGTTATTATTGATCAAATATTTGCAGTTTATATTGTAAACTAGTTTATACATTCAGGAAAACTATTTCACCCTTCTAGTTATTTTGTTCTTTTTTGCTAGAAACAACATAATATTAATAATTCGGACAAAAAAACAATAAAATTTCTACTGCATTTCATTTCATTTCCAAAGACATATCTTTCATGTAACTTAAACATTCAACTTGGGGTGGACGTTAAGGTGAAGGGTGAGGAAGAGTTTGGTAGGGTATCGTTCGTTCGTTCGTCATTATGAACAAAGGTTTGGTAGGACTGAGTGGTGAGGAAGATTTTGTCTTATAGTTATCGAAGTTTAAGAAAAAAAATAGTCAAGCTTTAGTGGAATGAAGTTGCAAACAAACGAAAAAAAGGGTGTTTTAGATACTAAAAACAAATTTTAATAATGAAAACTGCCAAACGAATCACCAAAACTATATACTAGAACGAATATTCAAAAAACCCCAATTGCTTAATATAGGATTATAGGGTCCAATAGCATATTGTTCACATAAGGCCCAACAAAAGTTGATGTTGACCCAATCAGTAAAAATAAGAATTCTTCAAAACAAACTCAAATACTCCGCAACATTAAGTCATTAATACTCGGGTAAAAAACATCTTTAACACTTACTAAAATGCGTGTCATAACTCACCAGCCAAATAAGTTTACTTATTGGAACAATAATCGTTTTACGGCACAAATTTTAAGCTTCATAGCAAAACACATTCCGTATTTTATATGAATAAGCCTTAACATGTTCATGTGACTCAACGAGGGCAAATATTCAAATTGAAAAGTACACGACCTAACTACGGTATCTTTGCGACAGTTTTCAAAACCTTCACCCCAAGAGGCCATGATATTTATCTACAAAAGTTTGAACACGAGGCCTCTTGTTGGGAATTAGGATATCAAAACGCTTGCTTGATATCCATCACACGCATCTGCCATGGTTATTTCTTACAAATTATGGGACAAAATATCATTTGATTTTATAAAACCAAAATAACAAAAATACACCGGAGGCTAAAACTATATATAGTAAGAGTAACATCACTAATGACATGGCATATGACAGAAATGCTAAAATTTGATATCTGTAAAAATGAGCAAGGCAAGAATCGAACTCGGGATACATACACAAACAATGAAACACCCACACCGCTGGACCACTCCAACATTCCTGACAAATGTTGCAAGTCAAAATTAATATTGCATGAATTCAAATTTTAAATTAAAAATACAAAGGTCAAAGCCTTTTTTTATTTTTTATTTAGCTAAGATAGTGTGTGGGTTCACATCTATATGAGCCACTTATTGGGGAGGGCATTACAATTCATGCATTGTGGATATAGACCAACTAAAAGAAATATTATGTCCCACTTAGAAAAGAAATAATATTAAATGTGTTTGTGGATCCATTCTCTTAGCTAACAAAAAAAACACACCTCCTAAGAGGTGTTTTGTTGAGAAGTTTTAGAGATATCTAAAATTTCAAACCATATCATACGTTGTAAACATCACATATTTCTTCCACAATCACAAACAAAATTTAACAATCCCAATTTGACTCATATAATAGATTCGTCAAAAATCAAAAAGTTTCAAAGCAAAATCAGTATGGTGTTTTTTTTACGTAACCACAAGGTTGTGTTTGAGCTATTTTAAAGAGAGATCGATTTTTGAATGTGCATTATTACTAAGCTCATTCACAACCATATTTATTTTGGAAGAAGGCCAACTATTTTAGAGCAAAAACACATAAATACTAAAGAGTGAAGTCCAACTATTTTGGAAGAAAGGCTTTGAGTCCGTTCAAAATGGTCCAACTATACACTTTTATAGGGCTCCAAGCTTTTACTTTGGGAATTGATTTGCTCACTCAAAGATTTGATTGGGACACTCCATTTTATGCATAGCATAGTTGTACAGTGTTCACAGTGTGCTCTATATACTTGTACGATGAGTGTCCCAATCAAAATAAGGAGTGTGCCAATCACCTCCCTTTTACTTTATACTTCTACATGTATGTAGCCCATCAAAAGGCCAGTCCATACTTTTTAATTTAAATTCTTTTCTAAAATACAAGTTTTTAATGTATATAGTTATATTCTCTTAGCTAACAAAAAAAAACGCACCTCCTAAGAGGTGTTTTGTTGAGAGGTTTTAGAGATATCTAAAATTTCAAACCATATCATACGTTGTAAACATCACATATTTCTTCCACAATCACAAACAAAATTTAACAATCCCAATTTGACTCATATAATAGATTCGTCAAAAATCAAAAAGTTTCAAAGCAAAATCAGTATGGCGTTTTTTTTACGTAACCACAAGGTTGTGTTTGAGCTATTTTAAAGAGAGATCGGTTTTTGAATGTGCATTATTACTAAGCTCATTCACAACCATATTTATTTTGGAAGAAGGCCAACTATTTTAGAGCAAAAACGCATAAATACTAAAGAGTGAAGTCCAACTATTTTGGAAGAAAGGCTTTGAGTCCGTTCAAAATGGTCCAACTATACACTTATATAGGGCTCGAAGCTTTTACTTTATACCTTTACATGTATGTAGCCCATCAAAAGGCCAGTCCATACTTTTTAATTTAAATTTTTTTCTAAAATACAAGTTTTTAATGTATATAGTTATAGTGTAAAATGTTTCTTGAGCATCTTTTTAGTAAATATCTATAATACTATAAGATTCAGTCCTTAAATTTAATGTGGAGTTATGATAATAGAGTTGTTAGATTTAGAAACAAGTTGGAGTCGTTTAGAAGTTGCGTAGAGTACAAGATAGCTAATGCTCGGAATTCAATGCAGCCTCATAATAACTATACAATCATGAAAGGAGATGAAGTGCAAGGGTTGCCGGAATTGATCACATGACATTTAGTATAGAATTAAAAGTCAGTTAGATGAAGTGCAAGGGTTGCCCGAATTGATCATATGACATTTAGTATAGAATTAAAAGTCGGTTAGATGAAGTGCAAGGGTTGCGAAAGGTTGCAAGAATAATTAATGATTTAACCTAATTCATGCCTATATAAACCGACAAAAATCACATTTAGTATGTACATTTGAAGATGATTCACACATCTTTTAGATCTTTGATTGTTGGTAGCGGTATGTAAATTATCTTTTGCAACATTTTGTAGATGATTCAAACATCTTTTAGATCTTTGTAATTAACTTGGTCTTCTTTTTTTTTCTTAATTTAGTTATCATATGCAGGTACCATGAAATCACACAAGATCATGCATGCTCAGATAAATGGAACCAAAGATTGAGATACCAACTATCTTCTTTGTTTCTTACATATTTAGGTGATTGTTATAGATAAGCATATATATAGATATATGTATTATGTTAATGCATTTTCATATACAAGTAATTTATGTGCGTTTTCTATTGATGTAGCTCACATGTGCGAATTGATTCAAGAAAATGTGCACGAGCATGTATATAAAGCAACATTTAAATGGTTAAATGATACTTTTTAGCTTGATTAGTTTATGTAAGTAGTTCCTTTCGAATGCTTTTTGAGAAATATTAGAATGAATTTATCCTGTGCAATTGAATTATTATTGAAAAGAAGAAGGGTCGCGCATCGCAAAGTGTTTTCTTTTTCTATATGTAGAATCATTAGTGAGAAACTAATATTTACGCCAATTAAATGAGTTTGCCATAATAACAAAATACGACATATTAAAAATATCACATTGAGTAATTAATAGAAAGGAAAAAAATACATAATTTTGACTTAAATCCATTTGTAAATTGTAATATCAAATAAAAAAGTTGAGTTTTAAACATAAGCAAAAGTTCAAACTTTTATCGAAAAACAAAACCGGTGCATTTAATGTGAAGTATATACAACATCGAGATGGAAGTGCAAGGCTTGCTGAAATTTATCACATGATATTTAGTAATTAGTATACAATTAAAATTCGGTTATGAATCGAGATGAAGTTGAAAAGGTTGCAAGAATAATTGATGATTTAACCTAATGTAATATATATAGATATATGTATTATGTTAATGCATTTTCATATACAAGTAATTTATGTGTATTTTCTATTGATGTAGCTCACATGTGCGAATTGATTAAAGAAAATGTGCACGAGCATGTATGTAAAGCAACATTTAAATGGTTAAATGATACTTTTTAGCATGATTAGTTTACGTAAGCATGCAACTTGAATAATGAATATAAAAGAAAAAGTATATAATTTTTGTTCAAACCCATTTGTAAATTAAAAAAAAAAATATGTTTAAGATATGATAGTGGAGTCCAAAGGTTTTAGGAATTATTAATAATGTGTTAATTAATATTTATTTAGTTAGCTGTTTAGAATCAAGTTTATTGATAAGATTTATTAATATTAGTTAGACTTTATAATGTTAATTTTCAATAAAATTAGTTGTACATTAAAATGAGATAAAGCTAAAAAGGTTTGTAACGATTTTTATACAGTTTATGTGTCATTATTATATATACATTATTACACAAACTTTAACTTACAAAATTAATAAAGAAAATATTTAACGCACATTAAACTATAACAAATTAGATAAACCCCGTGTGCTTCATATTATCATGCAAAACCCATCTAATAGACAAGTATTGTAGGGCTAAGTAAATAAGTAATAGACCAAAAGAAGCAAAACCATTTTTTTATCATGCAAATAAGTAATAGGCCAAAAGAAACAAAGTCATCACAACTTAATAACCAAAAGCCCATATATAGAATACAACACCACAAAACCAAAACAACATCAAACACCTTTCAATTTTTATACAAGAAAGTTAAAACATTTCATATGATATACTAAACCATAATTAAGTATACACTCGCAATATACAGAAAGAATACACGATTAACAATTAGATTATTAGCCCGTGCGTAGCACGGGTTCTGCATGTCTCGTGCAAATAAAGATGACTCTTCTCATTTGTATTTTTGTAATAGAAAAAATATGAAAGGCTAAAGTTACATTCCTTATGTAAAGAATTTAAATTTTTATGTATGGAATGTCTAAATATTGTATTCTTGCCATCCATACAAAAGTCTAAGGTGGTGTTTGTGTTTCATAAAAAGGCTCTTAACAGTCTTTTAATATGAACCGTTCAGAAGCGGCCAGACATTTTGGTCATTCAGACCGTTTGTTTTTTATTTTCCGTTCAGACGCATTCAGAGGTAGTAAGATCTTAATGGTCTAGACTTGACACGGGTGTCTGAATGCCTCTAGTTGCCTCTTGCTGAAAAAAAAAAAAAAAAAAAAAAAAAAAAAAAAAAAAAAAAAAACTACAAGCAAGCAAATGTGGGGTTCAAACATGAGTTTTTTTGCCGTTCAGATGCGGTCAAATTCAGACATTTACGCATCAGATTCAGATGTGCGATTCAGATTCAGATCAGAACCTCTTAAAAAACAAACACCACCTAAAAAGTGTACGATATTGAGTTTTAATACTACTCAAAGAGCCACATTTTTTATATTGTAATTGCATAGATCTTAGACTAGAATACATCAAGCGAGAAGATATATAGTGAGAAGAAAATATGAAATGAAAAGAATGAGAAAAAAATTCAGTCACACATTTCAAATGACAGGGAGAAATTTTAGAGGAGATGCATTTATGTTTGTATGTGCATATCAAATGTGCGATTGTGATTTCTTCTTATCATTTTCATTTAATTTTATTTCTCATTTGATCCTTACTTTGCATCAAGCATGAAAAATAAACATATAACTATATAATTTTAACAATAAAAATTGAAATGAAAATGCAAATCAGAGAATTCGTTATGCTGTTACTACTAGGTTCCATTGACAGCTACTTCCATCTCATACCTCCATAATATACCACCTACCGCCTTTGTATTGCCATAACGTCAAATGGATAATCTACAATTTGTATATGTGTTAACTTGTTATTGCTTAGCATTAATCAAAACTAGAATTGTCATCATTCGTAAAGCTTTGTCGCCATCCGTAAAGCTTAAAATATATAATTGGAAAAACATTTCTCGCTGAATATTTTAATTTCATGTTAACCGCCGCCATAACGCGCGTATAACCTGATAGTATTATATAACAGTATTTGTAAATACATTAACATCATATACTTTTTCTATATTATACTCCCTATGTCACAAAATCCTGCTCTTAGATTGACTGTAAGAAAATGTTCCAAGGTTACCAAGCTTTTCATAGGGTTTTTCTTCTTTTTCTCGGTTTATGGCTAAAGAAAAAGATACATTGAAGCCAGGTATAAAGGTGCAGTTATATAAAAGACGAAGACTGTATTTTCTGAGAGATCTTCACCCGCATGCTTGTAAAGAATGTGAGTAACAATTATAAGTGTAAAAAATGCTCAACTATCCTAAGCTATAAGAAAATGTACCATACCCAATACTAGTTAAAAAAAACATTTGGCACCATTGATATCTATTAGTAACAACTCCGATCCCACATTGGTAAGATGAGAGACATTTGAACCCCTTATAAGCTTAAGGTTGTGAAATATTACTATCATTTATTCTATGATGTAAAGTGAAAGGAACAAATGGTTGAAACTTGAAACACTACAAAGAATTAACAAGACACGTTTTCTCGTATCAAGTTAGTGGCAACTCATTTTAACATGTACTTTCGTATTATAAGTTTATTTAATTCTAAAACAAAACGCCACCGTTTTAGGTAGCTTTTTTTTCCCGCCAAATCTGTGGCCCATGTCCTTAGCCTGTGTTTCCTAGCCCAACTGATCCAATTTGTCTGTGGCCAGTACCAGTATATACTATTGCTGATGATCATCTGTCTATTTAGTAACATAGACAAACCTAGAACGTTCCACAAATTTGTACTATTGCTGATGATGATCATAGATATCTGCTGCTGCTAATGATGATCGAAGGATGTGGCAGGATTCATTAGCCCTAATATCTGCGGTAGTGGACTGATGATCAAGGATGGTGGTGATGTGGTGATGCTCTACCGTAGACCCACATACCAAAAAGAAGGGTTCTGGCTTTTGGTTCATCGGGTAGCAGCAGATTAGTATGTTCTGTTAATACAAATATCGCCTAAAAACGTTATTTATATTTTACGATCTTTGCTAAGTTTTGTTAATGACAAAGTATAAACTTTAGCTAAGAGTAAATCATCGCTTTAAGTGTTTAAGTCTTGTTTAAACTAAGTTTACATTTCCTTTTAAACAAAACATTGTTTTTATTTCTTAAATTAGAAAGTGTCTTGTCACATCACATTTATTTCTTAAAATAGTAATGTCACATCACATTTAGGGCAAGCTTTGTCAATATACATTTATGGTAAGAAAGTGTGTTTGACTAACCATATATTTGCTTGCAAGTTTTGTGTTTGACTAGGTATAATGAGATGTGACCTTGTTTGGTTTGGTAGATTTATTGCAAAACCAACTGCAGCCCTGACGGTACCCTGGGGATACACGGGCGGACCCCTTCTGAGGGTTCCGCCGTATCCGCCAGACCTGCAGAATGGTTTGCTATAAATACCAAACCATTTGTTAGTTTTGTGGCACCCCTTTAGGACATATTTTCACATACTCTCTCAACTAACTCAGTAACATTTGACTTGTGTGATTCTCTTATGTAGCAAGGGACTTCACAAGATCATTCAAGAAGTTACAAGCTTCAACTCTAAAGTTGCAAGTCTTGTTAGCTTGGTCATGTATAAGCTTTGGTAGTTTATACTTCATTTGTGTCATGTATGTAGAAGTGATTGGTTAGTATTTTAGGCCTCAAAATACGTAGTGTGTCGGGAGTTGTTGTACCCATGTAAAAGAACTAACGGGAGTGGTTGTACCCTTGGTAAAGAACTCGACATCTAGCTTAGTGTCGGTAAAAGTGTAAGCGACGATGGGAGTGGTTGTACCCGTGTAAAAGAACTCGACATCTAGCTTAGTGTCGGTAAATGTGTAAGCGACATTGTAAAGGTTTTCTCCGCCGGTGAAAGGAGCTTGTTGATTAGTGCTTATAACTCTCGAGTTGGAAACTCGGGACGTGGATGTAGGGCAAGGAAAAAGAGTCCTTGTAGCCGAACCACGATAAACAATCGTGTTGTGGTTTGATCGTTTCTTTCTTTATCTTTGCTTATTACATGTTGTCTTTTAGTTAGAATCGCTAATCACATATAAAGCTTTTCAAAGAATTAAACAAGTAATGTTGTGTTTATATCTTTAAACAAATGTAAAGCTTTTCAAAGAACTAAACAAGCAAAGTTATGATCATCACAAGTAAAGCTTTTCAAAGTATGAAACAAGTAAAGTTAGAATTGTTATTCACATGAAAAGCTTTTCAAAGAATCAAACATATAACGTTGTGTTTATATCTTTAAGCAAACATAAAGTTTTTTAAAGGATATTCAAGCTAAAAATGATTTAAAAAAGCAGTAAACTATTCAACCCCCTTCTAGTTTTCCACAATTGGCATCAGGAGCTACGTTACTCAAGATCTTTAAAATAGGATGTATTTTAAAACTTGGATCGATCCATGGATTTTGAAAATCTCAAAGAAGGGCAACCTATTCAAAACCCACCGCTATTTGAAAAAGAAAACTTACTTGAATGGAAAAGTAATTTTGAAGACTATGTGAAATCAATTGATCAAGATATTTGGCATATTATTTCTTTTGGTGATTTCAAACCAAAGAAAACAAGTTTTTGAAAAGCAAGATAACTATCTTAAACTTGATAAAAATACTAAAGCTAAAACAATGATTTATAAAGCTTTAGTACCGAATATGAAAGAATGTATTTTTGTCAAACGGCTAATGATATTTGAAAAAATATGTTAAACTTTCATCAAGAAATATGTCAAGTCAAAGATGATCAATTTGATCTCACATATGAATTATAAGTCTTAGAAATATTAATAGATAGACATTTAGTTGAGATGAATACACGTGCTACTAGTTTAAATGTTTTAAATGAAGGTGTAAGTGAAGATGATTACTCATGATGAGCTCTGAGTGGACTTGCTTGCGATTCATGGAATAACACGGATGAAGATGAAGCCAACCATCCGGTTTGTGATTTTCAACTAGATAAAACATCAAGCAAGGTACATTTTGAAACCAAACACTTTTGCTTGACAAATTTATCCTAGAGTTTTCTATACTAGAAAATGAGTCTAAACTTTTATGCAACATGGACCTGAAAACTATCTTTAACAATGAGTCTTCAAAATCTTTTAAGAATATCTTTGAAAAGGAAATCTTGTTAGAAGATAAAATGTCTAGAATTGAGAGTAATGTTAAAATTGATCTAGAATGTAAATTATGTCTAGATTACAAACATGAGATTAAAAAGCAAAATGAGAAAGGAAACATATTAGTTAAATTTGATGAAGGCTCAAAATCTCTTGAAAGATTGTTGAGGAGTCAAAGGGTGTTTAAAGATAAAACTGGATTAGGATTTAACTCAAAGGCACCATCAACTAGTAAAACAAAACAAGTAAAATTTGTCTAACCTAGAAGAGAGATTTAGAGATAATTCAATCTCTAATAGAAACTCATGATAAAAGATTTAAGATTATCATGCTCTATGCTTTTATATGATTATCTAACCTTATTGGATACATGAGTAATTGAGTTTGAAAGCGGGGTCGTCAAACCAAGATTTTACGCGTTGTGTTTATCCTCTTGATAGCATCTCTATGCAATTTAAAAGGTACGCATTACTTCATTTTGACTTTGATTGTCTCTTGTTTCTAGCATTATGTGTTGAAATACGTGTTATTAGTAATACTCTAAAAGTGTTTACTTGCTATTAGTAGTAACTAAGATTAGATTCTATGCAACAAGGAATTTCGTCATTAGTACTAGTAGGAGATATAAGGTGTTTTGGTTCTTTAACCATCAAGAGATAAACACGAGAAACTCTTTAGTGAGTCTCACTCAACTCTTGTTTACAAGTGAGCTAACTAAGAATTTCCTAAGTGTTAAAATGTCTTACACTTTTGTAATGCTTGCAAAACAAACCTTTATAAAACAACATTCTTAAACACCATACTTTGAGTCTTAAATTGTGTTTCACTTCAATCACTCCTTTTTGATAATCTCACATAAAACACACAAGGTGAAATAAATCACATTAGCATACATTAGGATGTGTGGAAGAAAATGAGTTTTCAACATCTAGGATTTACACATCAAATGTGACACTTAGTCTTATGATGTTGTACCTCTTGGACTTTTTCAAAACAAGTAGAGTTCATAGTGTCTTAAGTAAGAAAACCCAAAGAGTCGAGGAGTCGTTGAATATAACATTTAACGAGTAATCTCCTGCTTCTAAGATATCATCTTTGGTAGATGATGACTTAGTCGAAAGTCCAATGATGGCAAGACAAGTATGTTGTGTAAAACATTAAGAATAAAAGTACAAAATAACATCTTCTCACCTTGAGTCAAACATTGAATCAAGCAAAATTGACATAAGTTATAAAACTTGATTTATAGGTCATAGTTGTGTCTAAACAAATTCAACAAAAACAGTTTTTGGAATTTATAGTAAAACAACTAGTGAAACAAAATAGATTTTTCGAAGTAATCAAGTGATTATAGTGTCAATATTTGAAATTCTTTTTGATAATAAAAATAAGCTCCAAAAGCAAGGGATCTTAACTTAAAGACATTCTTAGTTACTTTCTTGTTCTCAATGGTTAAGTTATTGATGACTTATCAAGAATGAGATTAGTAAATCCGTAGGTAAAACTAAACGTAGAGAAATGTTCGGAAGACTACTTGTTCTCATAACAATTAGATCCAACATTATGTTTAGTGTTTGTCTATGTGCTCGTTTTTAGAGAAGATCCTAAAACAACTATTTCGAAAGAGCTTGTTTGGATTCATCATAAGGTACTACACAACTAGGATTATGGTATCCCAAAAGAACGGGAACAGAAACCATAGTGTATGCCAAATGGAATTATGGCGGTAATAAGTTGATAAGAAAAGCACAAGTGGTACTTGCACTTTTATATTTACTTACCCAATGATTCTCCAAAACACGTAAGGTTCTCAAATTAGTTTCGAATGGAGAAGCACATCAACAAGCTCCGCTTGAACAAGCATATACGCGTCAACAACGGAATTCTTTTATCAACATTGTTATCTCTTCAACAAAGGAAGCACCGACTTCAGCGACAATTCAATCCATTATGTTCTTAATTGACATATTGTGATCCATCATCAACGTCTTGGTAAAAACGTTCATTGAGGAACGTCTTAACTAAGAAAGTCTACAACGTTAACCATTCTATTAACGTTTTCACAAAACCTCTTGAATGAGAAGCATTCATCATCCCTAGGCTTATTCAAAGACTCATAAGACCTAAAACCTTAGTTTTGAACATTAGGATAAAACCACAAAAATCAAGACAATCCCTTTTGAATTTTCCCTGCAGCTCCCACGGTACCCTCAGACCATATGTGCGGAACCCTATTTTTGGTTCCGCCTAGTCCGCCAAAGCTACAGAATGTTTTATTTTTAATTTCAAAACCAAACACCCTCTTAACTTAATCATTCACTTGTTCTTTCACCATCATCTCATCACATTCACCTTGTAATATATCTCAGCCCATGAGATTCACAAAATGAGCAAAACTTCAAGCATCTACCTCATAACCTTTCATCACTCAAACCTCAAACAACCAATGTAAAGTGAGAAACCGAGATATCCTTTGTCTTATCAATATTGAGTCATCTACCATTTTCATGCCCTCAAAGAAACCAAGAGTCAATATCATCTTCACCAATAACTCCACCTAGTCATCTTCACAAGAAGATTCCACAATGTAACCAAACAAGTGTGTCATCCCCACTATAACCTAACCTATTAAGATTAAACCACCTTTCATGATATATAAACCTATGTTCACCCTTGTGTCGCTCTTTGAAACAAAGGGCAATTGTCATATCCATACTCTCATTAACATATTTGTCTATGTCGTCAAAAGTCAAGTGAATTTCATTATGAAATACGTCTCTTCCACTTTCTAGCAAGTGAAGAACACAAAGAAGATATCCAAGCTTTAAGTGTTGTCAAGCAATCACCACCTCATTTCACATATCCACTCTCGGTCGTCAACCATACTTTACCACCGTTCACCACATTGTTAAAACAAATGAAAAACGTCATTGAAACATCACTTGCATTATAAAATGTTTTTAAACATCAAAATGAGTCAAGTTAACCGTACCTCCACATTGTTTTCATATAGGCACACACTAGAACATACACATTACAATAGTCGTTTACTTAGACTAAAATGTGAAATTTTGATTTTCTAGGAATCATCATGCCTCTTCTAACTCACTACGACCACAAGGACACCATCAAGTACCTACCCAAACACCACAAAACCAAAGGTCTTACTCAAACTCAAATCATTGTCTTCAAAGCCTTAGAAAAATGATATGTCCATAAGGGTAGAACCATTGATCCATCCTTCTTAGAAGGTACAAACCTCTACACGGAATTTACCACAATCAACCTTGAGTGTCTCTTAGAAATTGACGAGCCTATTTGTTCTAGGTTCATTTTAGAATTCTATGCATCCGTCACTCTCTCCAAGGATGAGTATGGTCGCATGTCTATTAACTTTAGGGCTAGTAGTCATCAATACTCCTTCTCTCTCGAGGAGTTTGCTCAAATCCTAGGTGTCCCAAACCATGGTACTTGCATCTACTCCGACTTGCCCTCCCTCTCAACTCTTGACACACTCTTTGACCGCATCTATTCCTATGATACCCCTCTTATGTTCAAAGATGAACTTCGTGACCACTTCTTCATTAGGACCACCAACACTAGGAGAACTAGAACCGGAAATGAGGTCATCAAGGACCCATATGGAATGGAATTCAATGAACTCAAGCCCCAATTCATGGAATGGGAAGAACTCCTTAGAGCCAATGTAATTAACACCATAGGAAACCGGGATCACATCAAAATTTGCCTTTGCTACATGCTCTACCCCTTGTCCGTTAGGCAACCCTTCAACCTTGCCTACTACATGACCAAGAGAATGACCGACATTCCCGTGCAAGGCACAACGTCTATGCCGTATGGAATGCTCTTGACCCGTCTCTTTAGGTTCATCTCTCCCATTCCATCAACTCCTAGAGGTCTTCACCTAGACTACTATCTCATTCCACACGCTTTTGTTCCACTAAGTGATAGGAGAATCTACAAAGCCCACGGTAAACATTTTCCAACTCTAGGCTTTGCCCAACTCTAGGCTCCCACCTCTAGAATACATTTTCCAACTTTCGGATATTCTAAATAAGTTGGCAGAGTTCAAGCAAACAAAGGGGATGTTCAAAAACATCGAGAGATTTCTTTGAAAGCTCAAGAAGAAGATTGACCGTCTATGAGAGCGGGTGTGTAGGAGTGTTTGGCACTAGGTGCTATTTGCATGATTTGGTTATTTAAACATTACGTGTTATGTATTTGTGTGTTGGTAAGATATTTGGAACTATTTGGAACTCGTAGGAACCAACAATGATGCAGGAAGACAACATTTGGCAAGTTGTTAAATTTTCATGTTTATGAATTTTTAACTAAGTACAAGTTCTCGACCCCCCGGTCAAAGTCCTATGGTATGTGTGTTTACATGTCCAATTTTTGTACTACCTAACCAGATATGCATTATCTTTTTGATTTTAGGAGTTTTCGAAAAATATGAAAAATGTCTCGCGGGTCAAAAACGCGGACTGCCAAAATTTTCAACCCTGGCGGATCTGGCGGTACCTAAAATTGGGTTCCGCCAGTGTACTTTCTGGGCAATCCAGAAATGGCCCAACGGACCAGCCGGAACCCCCAGGAGGGTTCCACCAGTGTATCGCGAGGGTTCTGCCAGTCACATGCAGAAAATTTTTTGTCATTTTTTTCTTAAGTTCAAAACTTGTAAAGTGTCTAACCATTATCCTAGGTAAGAAACATCTTCCATTAACTCCAATAACCATATTAGGACAACTCTCACTCACTAATACAATTAGGAAGTCACTTCCCTCCATAAATTCAAATTCAAACATAACTAACCCAAGGAACCCTTTTAAAGGATCCTTCAAACCATTGGAACATTTTCAACCAAATCACATCCCATGATCACAAAGCATTGAGTGCATATGTTGGTCTTTTACTCCACCCTATTCCATTGGATTGACATCAAATGATGTGACATGGCCATGAAAATCATTTGAAACCTCAATCTTTGAATGGTAGAACGTCAAATCCAAACACCCATTTCAACATCATTTCATCCTATAAATTTGAAAGTTTTGCAACAATTCAAATCACACCATCACCATCAAAACTTCTTCTCTCAAAACACCAAAACCACACATTTGAAATGACTAAATCCAACACATCATCCGAGTCATCAAAATCCTTCTCAAAAACCACTAGGATTAGTGTTAAACCTTGTTGCTTCAACAAAACCATCAAGTCAAGCTCATCATCTTCAAGTGATGCTTCGCTTAACATTTCTTCACCTATCCAAGATTTCCTTAACCTTACTACCTCAACACCTTGCAATACCAATGTGATCATTATTCAAGATTTGCTTAATATTGCTACTCCAACATCCTCTCCCAAACATAACAATACAAACATATACACTTTTCAACCAGCAAAAACTTTTTCAACCATCGATCACCAACACTTACACCAATGGAACTTTTCCATACACCACCAACATCACCACATCCACTATTGGAAACTTTTGAAAACCTATCACCTAAACCATCAAGCCCTCCATTATTGTCACTTTTTGACACCATTGCCGAAACGGAAACCCAACAACAACCAATATTTCAACCAAATGAGTCATTGGATGATGCACCTCATCCACCGTCATTGCTTGAGAGTTTGGCTTACCGTTATGCTAGACCCTAAATTTTTCCAAATGATCAAGGTCATACACACCTACAATCATTTGTGTTTCACCCCATTTACAAAAACCTTCATGGTAATCCTTCCGGAGAACCAAGCTTTCGTCACTTTGTTCAACGACAACAACCACATGAACCTTCCTAACACTTTGAATCTCTATTTTCTTCGTATAAGAAAATAGAATCATCTCAATGATCTTCCATCAAGACCAATAAAACCACCACCTTTCACAAATGAAAAACCAAGGTCATTGCTTGACCAAAATGAGCATTTTAACCACAATCACCTCAAGAGTATCACCACCCAAAACCATTGTTGTTTCACCCTATCTACAAAGACATCCATGGTCCTCTAACCAATGAAATGAGGTTTATCCTAAACCACATTTTGGATCGTCTCATGTTTAGAGTCTCCAAAATGAAACAAAACCATTTCCTTTGGAAAATGTTTCTCATCAAAACCAACAAACCAAGTTTAGAGCACCAACACCACCTCATGTTTAGAGTCTCCAAAATGAAACAAAACCGTTTCTTTTGGAAAATGTTTCACCATTTAAATCAACAAACCAAAACCGTGTCACCTCCACAACATTCAAAACAAAACCCGCTACACCCTCCAACACAGATTTTCATCCTTAAACAACCTTAGCCTTGTTTTTGAAAAATGTTTCTCATTAAGGAAAATGATGATTTTCTTGTAGCATTTTATGTTCTTAGTTTATTTTTGTTTTTCTTTATTTTTTAAGAAGTAGGATGATGTTGTCCTAATTTCTTTTCCTTGACTTTCTAAGAGTCAAAATTTTACATGAAATGAATTTCTTTCCACTACAAGGTGTGCATTGTTTGTTGACCATTTAGGTATGATGAGTAAATTATACCTCGCTATGATAGCATACATATATCTTGTGTTTTAGAAACTAACCTTTCTTCTTGTAGGGTCATTTTCCATGTTTTCTTTCCTTGATACTCCATTTAGGGGAGTAATATTCAAGGGGGAGCATGAGTATTGCATTATTCCGCTTTACAACTCTTAGTTGTGTTTTAGACATGAAATGCTTTCATGACTTGTCTTGTGCGGCAACTAACATTTTTTATTGTAGGTTCAAAATCCATGTCTCCTCTCTTGGCACTCCATTTAGGGGGAGTATCGTCCAAGGGGGAGCAAGTGCATACTTCCGCTTTGCTACTCTTCTTTTTGTTTCGACAAAAAGGGGGAGAATTTATATAAAAACTTGTTCTCATTTTTTTTTTATAAATTTTCTCTTGCATGTCACAAACAAGTTTTCATACTAACTTTATAAGACTTAACACTAAATCTAGTGGCTTACTTATAAATAAAGTTTATGTTTTGTCATCAACAAAAAGGGGGAGATTGTTAATACAAATATCTCCTAAAAACATTATTTATATTTTACGATCTTTGCTAAGTTTTGTTAATGACAAAGTATGAACTTTAGCTAAGTGTAAATCATCACTTTAAGTGTTTAAGTCTTGTTTAAACTAAGTTTACATTTCCTTTTAATCAAAACATTGTTTTTATTTCTTAAATTAGAAAGTGTCTTGTCACATCACATTTATTTCTTAAAATAGTAATGTCACATCACATTTAGGGCAAACTTTGTCAATATACATTTATGGTAAGAAAGTGTGTTTGACTAACCATATGTTTGCTTGCAAGTTTTGTGTTTGACTAGCTGTAATGAGATGTGACCTTGTTTGGTTTGGTAGATTTATTGCAAAACCAACTGCAGCCCTGACGGTACCCTGGGGATACACGGGCGGACCCCTTCTGAGGGTTCCGCCGTATCCGCCAGACCTGCAGAATGGTTTGCTATAAATACCAAACCATTTGTTAGTATTGTGTCACCCCTTTAGGACATATTTTCACATACTCTCTCAACCAACTCAGTAACATTTGACTTGTGTGATTCTCTTATGTAGCAAGGGACTTCACAAGATCATTCAAGAAGTTACAAGCTTCAACTCTAAAGTTGTAAGTCTTGTTAGCTTGGTCATGTATAAGCTTTGGTAGTTTATACTTCATTTGTGTCATGTATGTAGAAGTGATTGGTTAGTATTTTAGGCCTCAAAATACGTAGTGTGTCGGGAGTTGTTGTACCCTTGTAAAAGAACTAATAGGAGTGGTTGTACCCTTGGTAAAGAACTCGACATCTAGCTTAGTGTCGGTAAAAGTGTAAGCGACGATGGGAGTGATTGTACCCGTGTAAAAGAACTCGACATCTAGCTTAGTGTCGATAAATGTGTAAGCGACGTTGTAAAGGTTTTCTCCGCCGGTGAAAGGAGCTTGTTGATTAGTGCTTATAACTCTCGAGTTGGAAACTCGGGGCGTGGATGTAGGGCAAGGAAAAAGAGTCCTTGTAGCTGAACCACGATAAATAATCGTGTTGTGGTTTGATCGTTTCTTTCTTTATCTTTGCTTATTACATGTTGTCTTTTAGTTAGAATCGCTAATCACATATAAAGCTTTTCAAAGAATTAAACAAGTAATGTTGTGTTTATATCTTTAAACAAATGTAAAGCTTTTCAAAGAACTAAAAAAACAAAGTTAGGATCATCACAAGTAAAGCTTTTCAAAGTATGAAACAAGTAAAGTTAGAATTGTTATTCACATGAAAAGCTTTTCAAAGAATCAAACATATAACGTTGTGTTTATATCTTTAAGCAAACGTAAAGTTTTTTAAAGGATATTCAAGCTAAAAAAGATTTTAAAAAAGCGGTAAACTATTCAACCCCCTTCTAGTTTTCCACATGTTCCTCTTCCATTTTTTTGCTTTTTATTTTCAATCAAGATTAGGGTTTGATTGTCTTTGTGGTTTATGGGAAAAAGGTGGAATGAGTCATGGAGAAGAACAAAGTCTAACAACACCGGCCCCGAGTAAACACGGTCTGAAAGTATTAGCTCTAATCTTAACCAAATTAGAAAACCCCTAAATTATAACAAAACCCTAATTTCCGATTTTAGGGTTTTGCTAATTTCGGGTTTATTTATAAATTTATGAGCTTATTTGATTTTGATTATGACTTAGAGTAGTTTTGTTGTTGTGTTAGGGGGTGTTCGAATCAATTTATTTTCTCCGGTTATCAGCTTATTTGATTTTGCTTATTGCTTTTGATAATTTTGTTGTTTTGTCAGTTTTTATTTAATTCGGAATAATTATTCTTTGAATCAGGATCACCTTATGAGCTTATTTCACTTTGCTTTTGGTTTATTCATGATACATGAGTGATTCTTATATAGTATAATTCATGTTTTGCTAGCTTCACAGGTTCGGCGGCTTGGACAGGCTAGGACATTTACGAGACAGGAAATGACAGATCGTCTTGATGCTGACTTTCGCCGCTGGTCATCTTCGCTTAAAGCCGACATGGTTCAAGTATAATTCCTGTTGGACTCATTCAGAGAACCTAAAAAAAGTGTAGTAGCATAAATCGAGGTAAATTTTTTTTTAAAGAAGTAAAATCTTCTAAACATAAATTGAATCAACAAACCTATGTGCCCTCAGAGAGACCCATCAACAATAAAGATCTAGAACCGATCGGCGTTCCTCCAAACACCCCTAATTTCACAAAGAACCCTAAATTAAAAGTAAAGTCTAATCAAAATCAAAACACCTAAAACTGATAATCCAAAAAAAAAAAAAAAAAAAAAAAAAAAAAAAAATCATGTAATCAACCTGAAACATGCAATTTATGATATTCTTCTTTGCAATATTAACCTCTCTCATCTCCACCTTTAAGCTACCGTCAAGATTGGTATGATTTTTAGAGAGAAAAAGTTGTGAGATAAGGTTTTTTTTCCCTCTTTTTTTGACCGACGATTCATCAAGAGAATGGGAGGTTCTGGAGTGTGTGCGTGTGGTAGAGATAGATGGTAGATGATGAAAAAGAGAATGGGAGGTTCTGGAGTGTGTGTGGGAGAGATGATATTTTGTTATTTGTGAGTCAGGGTCGGGTAGCCAAAAAGAAATATACTCAACAGACCCGAATTTTTTTCCCAAAGGGCACTGTTCACAAAGCCCCTGGTAAATGTTATTATTTATAATTTATATACTTAGCATTCATGGTTTACTAGTTTTGTTTCACGTTTTAATATTTTATATAAGAATGTTACACTTTATTCTCAAAAATTTTGGCCCCCCTATCAAGACGGTCAAGCTCCGCCACTGTCGGAGGCTAGGCTCCGGACCGTGAGATAGGAAACACCATAGAAATGTTATTTTGTTTTTGAAAAGGTGACACCCCAATAAAATATGAGTAGAATTGTTTTACATACAAAACTTTTCCTACATACCAAGGTACCCATCCTCACCATTCATCTAAAAAGAAATCAATGGTTGAGAATAAAAGTATTTTAATATTTCACCAATTTTTTATAATTTAAATATATCTTAGACGGTTAATCGTTAAGCGAAAATAATTATACCATTGCGACGAGCATTTAATTATCTTTCTATAAACGGAACAATTTAATATACTTTCGACAATCTTTTTTTTTTTTTTGTTTTTTTTTTCATATTTTTTTTCGTTACCGAAAAAACCATATGTGATATATCACATGTGATATTAGCGTAATATCAAATGTGATTTTTTTGGTAACGAAAAAAAACGTAAAAAATATATATAAAAAAAATAATAATTTGTTGAAAATATATCAAAGTGACTATCAAGGATAATTAAATGCTCATCGTAACGGTATATTTTTTTTCGTTTAACGATTAACGGTTTAAAAGATATTAATATTTGAAGAAAAAAAAATAAAGAAAATTGATTTTTTAAATTGTTGAGATTAATCTCATCCATTATATTAAATAAATATATGCTGTGATGATTATTCGTTGTTATAGTAAAAAAAAGGTTTGATCTTGAGTCATAAAATATAGTGTAACTAGCTGGCTCTCTAAAAAATAATGCACAAAATATTTTTTAATGTTCGCGGAAAAAAAATAGAGTAAATTACCAAAATGAACGTTTTATGTAACTAGTTATCCAAAATGAACATCGCCCATAAAATTATCCAAAATGAACATTTCACATTTTATCCGTTAGATGTATTGCTAAATTAGTTTGTAACCGTTAGATGAGTAAAAGGAATACTAGGCGAGGTGCAGGCGAGGCGTATGTGATTGAGAAAGATAGGAGGGTTTAGGCGAGATGTAGGCGAGGTGTAGGCGAGGGGAATTGAATTGTGTTACAGAAGTGGCTCTAGGCGAGGCCTAAGCGAGGTGATCAGCGAGGGTTCTTGGGTCTGGGCGAGGATCTACGCGAGCGTTTTATGCAAAATGGGTCTGGGCGAGGATCTAGGCGAGGCCCTAAGCGAGGATGTGAGCGAGTGTTTTAAGCAAAATTATGGGCGAGCCCCTAGGCGAGGATCCACGCGAGCTAACAATCTTTTTCTGAAATATTAAATCAAAAATATCTTATTATAACTCATGTACTATACAAATTATTAACTAGTAGCAATTAAACATCAACAATAACTTTCAATATAATATAATATACTTTACCGATATATAATAATGATTGCAAAGGACACATTTTCATTTTCAAACATAGAGAAATACAAACCTTAATTAAAATACACACTTGACACACTTTCATTTTCAAACATAGAGAAATACATATTGTGTGATCTTAAATTCTTACGTATAGTCTTTGTTACGTTTCACAGCTATTTGAGACGTTAATAACTATTTCTGAAAGCGAACTTCCTACATCATCTTAGCATTAATCCTAGGCGATGTGACACGCGAGGGGAGGTCTAGGCGATGTGGATCAATGGATAAATGTTTGAATGCGAGGGGAGGTTTTGGCGATGTCCTAGGCGATGTGACAGGCGAGGACACAGGCGGTGGAGGATAAGGTCTAGGCGATGTGGATTTGCCCTAGGCGAGGTGGAGGCGTAAAGGTCTTAGGCGATGTGGATTTCCCAGGCGATGTGAAGGTCTTAGGCGATGTGGATTTCCCAGGCGATGTCATTTGCGTGGATTTGCCCTAGGCGAGGTCATAGGCGTGTGATTATAGTTGATTATACGCGAGGTTCTAGCATTAATCCTAGGTTGAAAGTGCTAGGCGAGGATGTGAGGAGCTAGGCGAGGAGGTAAGCGAGCTTGAAGAACTTTATGGTGGCTTTGGTTTCAAAGGAAAGCTTTGGTGAAAATGAAAATGTAGGTGATTGACTTCAATTAATACTTAGTGAAAGTAATATACCAAATGTAAATATAGGTGGTTGACTTCAATTAATACTTAGTGAAAGTAATATATACTCTTTGTGATAATTATGAGTAAATGGCTGTGAAATGGTAGGAGTTGATACTTTCTCTTGGTACCTTAGTATGACCAAACAACAACAACAAAAGGATGTTTACAAACGAGAGAGTTTCAATAAAACCTTGTTGGATATGAGTAAATGACTGTGAAATGGTGGGGTTGGTTTGATAATGCAAACACCCATAGATAAATAGATTAAAAATGAATCAATATTGGTTGACAGTAACGTTGGTTGACAATGACATAACCTCACAAGGTTGAGAGTGACATATATTGGTCATTCTCGTAAAACATGTGAAAACCGTTCATTCTCGTAAAACATAGTGTAAAAGAGTTCATTTTGGTAATTGGGTTAAAAAAATATTTTTCGTCATAGATTTCTTTTTGGACCATGTGCTTATGTGGAAGGCATTTTTGTATTTTTTAAATAAATTCCGTACAAGTCCGTTTGAGGTTGGGGGGAATCTTCGATGAGGTCCACCATTTTTATTCTTATTTAATTTTCTTTTTAAACCAAAGGCGAGTGTGGTATAACTTGATAAAGGAATGTGAGAGATGATATTTTTTTCTTTTCAATTTTATTTATTTTAAAATAACTATTTTACATTTTAAGTTATTTTTTTTTAAATGACAAATATATATTTTGCGGTTACACATTTAGTTGTTTTTATTTTTATAAGTGAAGATGATAAAGTTGATTAAGCCAAAATAATTTTAGTTTGAACAACCAACATACTTCCTAACAAACTTCCTAACCAACTTGTTTCCTAACAAACTTCTTAACCAACTTACTTACTAACCAATTAATTTTGAAATGCTTCCATAATCAGTATTTTAATACTTTTTAATTATAAAATAGTTTTAAATCAGTATATATAAAGTTAAAAATATTTAATATTTTTTACTTGAAACACATTACTTTTTTATTAAAAAAAATAAAAATTGTATTGTTGTATTGTTGGCCCCACATTACTTTTTTAAAATAACTATTTTACATTTTAAGTCATTACTTTTTTATTAGCGTTTTATATGGAATTATGGATACAAGGGTTTATAAAATTATTTCACATCGTGTATCCTAAAAACTTGGCACTAAAATATGGCTAATGATAAAAAGTCAAAGTTTAAAATAAAAAGAAACGTGTATGGCATTTTTTTTCACTTATTATTCTTATATTATTTGGGTTGCTATTCTTTTCTATGGAGGAAATTAGTTTCATTAATGATAATTTGACTAGATGTGATTGTACAAAGCTCTCAAAAGTTCAAGAAAATAGTTGTCAATTGGTACTAATTTATATACTTAGCATTCATGGTTTACTAGTTTTGTTTCACGTTTTAATATTTTATATAAGAATGTTACACTTTATTCTCGAAAATTTTGGCGCCCCCAATCAAGATGGTCAAGCTCCGCCACTGTCGGAGGCTAGGCTCCGGACCGTGAGATAGGAAACACCATAGAAAATGTTATTTTGTTTTTGAAAAGGTGACACCCCAATAAAATACGAGTAGAGTTGTTTTACATACCAAACTTTTACTACATACTAAGGTACCCATCTTCACCATTCATCTAAAAAGAAATCAATGGTTGAAAATAAAAGTATTTTAATATTTCACCAATTTTTTATAATTTAAATATATCTTAAACCGTTAATCGTTAAGCGAAAATAATTACACCATTGAGACGAGCATTTAATTATCTTTCTATAGACGGACACTCTGATATACTTTCGATAATTTTTTTTTTTGTTTTTTTCACTTTTTTTTCATTACTGAAAAAATTATATGTGATATATCACATGTGATATATTATATATCACATGTGATATGTAATTAAGTCATAAAATATATAGGATGGATCTGTCCGATTTACAAAGGATACGTACCTATTAAAAAAAACGGGAAAAGAAAAAAAGGCACAGCCAGCACATTACCATGGGTCGTTACTTCGGTGGTCATGTCTTGTATCACATTACCATGAGCTATGCACATTGTAAACAGAGTTGGAGGAAGCGATAAACACATTATTATTTATTTATTTATTTTTTATTTTATTATTTTTTTTGCATTCGGTTGTCGCGCCTGCAAATCCACATTATATACAGGTGAAAAGTTCTGTAGCCTCAGCCTTGGATGAAGAAGATCACAAACACCAAGCAACTTAGACAATCTTCCAGGAGCTGCACCAAATGATGCAAACTTAATTTGCTAACGTTCTATCGCGTCAAATAAATAAAAGTTTAAGTTGAATTTAAGTATTCTACCAAAGATGAAAAAAAAAAAAAAAAACAGTAAAAAAGAAAAAAAAGAAAGAAATTGCGAAAAAAAATAACTCATCATAACATACCTTAAATTTAAAGTGCCAACTGCAAAAGAGATCGCCAATGTTCCTTTTTCGCATTGGCATAATCCTATTCAAGAATTCCTGCAATAACCGCCATTATAAAATTTAGTTAAGTTGTTACTGCAAAAGAGACAGTCAATGTTCCTTTTCTATCTTTCCTGTTTAAAAAGCAAAATCGAGAATTAGGATACAGAGCACGAACATCCCAATGACTTATGCGGCTGTTTTACTAAATTTAGTCATATTTTGTTAGAAGGAAACCAGCTAGCTGTGTGAACACGCGACAAACTATTCCCGATTTCTAGTTAAGTTGGTCACCGTTTTATTCCATGCAAAAAAACATCAAATTTACAAATTATTATGAAACAATCCAGTTAGTTGTTGCTAACTTGTATAAAGAAGTGGCCAAATAAAAAATGAATAGAATGCATTATAATGGACTCCATAAGCTTAAAGCACATTATAATCCACATAATCAAGGGTGCACAATTTTTCTCATACCAATGTCGGCACATCAGGCGTCTTAGACAGTCCATATGTCATGGTTGCAATTGCGTTTTTAGACTTAAACCATGATTCTTGCTTTTCTATGAAATGAAGAACACTTCAAAACATTTTCTATACGTCCTTAGAGTAATGAAATATTACATTGACTTCTATTAACATGAAACAATAAGCATTTTTATTAATCGTCTCATCAACCACAGATTATATATTCGCATCAGAGCCATATAATACCATCCACCATCACCAGAAAAACAAATATTTATTCTTTAATTTTGCTAATGGTTATGAAACAAAATTAAAATAGCTTATTTTTGAATGTGAACTAATAAACAAATGTACCAACCTATATTACAATCAATCAAGTTAAACAAAAGCTAATGATACCAAGCCATAACTCTAAGAAATATCCTTGTCATTTGCACCCAATAAGTTTAATTCGATATCATAAACTGGATAAAATATACCTTTTTAAGCTTTCCTATGATGATTTTCATCAAACACATACCTGGTGAATTCCATCAGTAGACCTACAAAATTTCTGAATAACGGTTTCTCCAGCCATGCCAAGCAACTATGTACAAATAGTTCCTTCTGGCAAGCTTTTCCAACACAACAGGGACGTCACCAGAAAAAGTAAATAAAATGTGGATTAGGAGATTGGACAAAGTGTATCCTTAATTAATATGTATGTGCTGAATCAAACTAACCTGTTGTTGGGTGTCCGCGTGAAAAGATCTGTTTATGAGCTTGGACAACTTCCAATCAAACAAAAAGAAGGGCTTGCTCCCACTACTGCCAATAACACTCATGTGAACTTTGAACCTATAGTTAGGTGGCATACAAAACCAGAATATGGCGGAACATAAACATCGTTAAATGTGGAATAATACTCGGAAATGACAACTTATTGTGGATATAATCAACCAAAAATCACAAAAAAATCATAGCAATATATTGGTCATTTATAAATTTGTGGCTACAAATATAAAAAATGCTCAAGATCAAACAAAGATAAAAGGCCCCAAAAGCAATTAAACCACCGGTCAAAAATGCCTATTTTGACTTCAAGTAACAATAATCAGAAGATCAGTTTCAAATTGCACATCCAAACACTCCGTCGAAAACAAAGCATATGATGAAATTTTCTCAAGAACTGTTCATATACTTGTACGTCACCACCACTTAAGAGGCCACACATTTCCACGCACGTAGCAGACGAACACTGCAATGGATCATCTATACCTTGCAAAATAATAAAGCAGCAAAGGTTAGCATGACATAAAGTATTTGCCATATGATTTGCATCGCAATTTTAAAGCACCAAGATAAGGAAGCTACTTACTTTCAACAACAAAGACGCCACATATACTATTCAAATAATTAATAACAGGAGCATTAGGAGCATTTTTTGATGCGCGTCTGACAACAGCAACAATCTGATGACCAATATGATCCCATTGAGTTAGCGCCATCAGCTTCACCATCAGACCTCATTCAGTTTCCGCCACCAACACAGATTGGGCCTGTAAAAGGATCACAATAAATTTTAGTGACAAAACAGTACTAAATTTTACCATATACAATTTTCGTTGAACAAAGTATTAGGTTGATCAATTCAAAGGAAAACAGGATGAAATACAAACAAAACAACAATAATAATAATAATAATAATAATAATAATAATAATAATAATAATAATAATAATAATAATAATAAAAAAGTGATCTTCATAATAATAATAATAATAATAATAATAATAATAATAATAATACTTCAACGGTCTTTGAACACCAAGCATGATTTTGAACAACACGTTTCTAAAAGAATACCATGACCAAAAAGGCTTTCCACGTATGTTAGAAAGGATAATAATAGATATAATTACACATTTAGTTTTAGTCTCAGGCAGTCGGGGATTGCATTTGAGGTCAGACAGTAAGTGAAAGAAGACTAATATATACTCCGTATTATTTAGGGTCATCTTACATGTAAATTCTAAATAAATTTTAACCTAAATAGCATCTAATTGCATTCCAACATCACATGTGTAAATTAACATATTTGCACAAAAGCACCGAAACCGAAAACCAAATTCAGAAAACTTTGATATACTTTCGACAAATTTTTTTTCACGTTTTTTTTCGTTACCGAAAAAATCATATGTGATATATCACATGTGATATGTTATATATCACATGTGATATTAGTGTAATATCAAATGTGATTTTTTCGGTAATGAAAAAAAAACGTGAAAAATATGAAAAAAAATAATTTGTTGAAAATATATCAAAGTGACTATCTATAAAAGGACAATTAAATGTTCATCGTAACGGTATATTTTTATTTCCGCTTAATGATTAATGGTTTGAAAGATATTAATATTTGAAAAAAAAATAAAAAAAATTGATTTTTTAAATTGTTGAGAGATCCATTATATTAAACTAGCTAGGTAGCCCGCGCGTTGCGGCGGGTGTGTTTTGTGTTTTGTATTTTGTGGGTTGTACGGTGTAATTAATAATTTTGTTATTTGAAGTATCCATATGTTTACTTGGAAGCATAATTTGTTTATGTTTATGGATTTTTATTTTTATTTTTATTTATTTTTGGTTGGTATTTTAAAAGAAATAAATTTGTATAAGAAATTTTTTGTAAGTGTATTATTTTTTGTGTTTTTTTATTTTTATTTTTTTGAGAAAACAAATTTTCATAAGGAAATTTATGTAAAAAAAAAAAAAAAAAAAAAAAAGCTGTAGCGAGTACTGTAGCGACACGTGGCGCAAAAAAAAAAAAAAAAAAAAAAACTGTAGCATACTGTAGCAAGCACTGTAGCAGCTACAGTGCTGCTACAGGAATTGTTTATGCCTTTTAGCATATACGAGCGGGGGTACCCGCGCGTTGCTGCGGAAATATTGTGGTTAATATAAACTTGAAATAAAACGTTTGAAAAAAATTATTGCTGAAATGTTGTGGTTAATCTAAACTCGAAATAAAACGATTGAAAAAAATTATTTTTGTTATTAACGACTAAATTTGCAAAAGATCGATAAACGTAAGTACTATTTTTTTAAAGTCAGTCTTTTGAGACTAACTTTGAAATTAAAAATTAACCTGAGGTAGTCTAAAAATAAAATTAAAAAAAAAAAAAAAAAAAACTGATGAACATTGTTTTAACGAATGAATAATAATTTTTAACGGGATCGATATGTTGCAAAGTTATTACTTTGAGACTATCTTTGAAATTAAAATTTAACCTTAGGTGCTGTTTTTGTTAAATATTAAAAAGAAAAATAATAAAAAAAATAAAAATAAAAACGGATAAATAGTATGGCCACAGTAACATGCTACAGTACCAGACTCACAAAACTACTGTTTTATCAACTGTAACAAGCACTGTAGCTGCTACAGTGCTGCTACAGTAACACATTCTCCCTTTTAGTATATATAATAATAATAAAGATATACGGTGATTGATTATTCCTTGTTACTGTATATAAAAAAAGGTTTGATCTTGAGTCATAAAATTTACGAGTAGTGTAACTAGCTGGCTCTCTAAAAAAAAAAATGCACAAAATATTTTTTAATGTTCGCGGTAAAAAAATATGTTTCGTCATTGATTTCTTTTTGGACCATGTGCTTATGTGGAAGGCATTTTTGTATTTTTGAACTAAATTCCGTACAAGTCCGTTTGAGGTTGGGGGGAATCTTTGATGGGGTCCACCATTTTTATTCTTATTTAATTTTCTTTTTGAACCAAAGGCGAGTGTAGTATAACTTGATAAAGGAATGTGAGAGCGTGTGACGAAAAATTATATATCTCTACGATTTTTAATTTGTGACACAGTAAAATGTTATTTTTTTCCTTTGAATTTTATTTATTTTAAAATAACTATTTTACATTTTATGTCTTTCTTTTTCTTTTTTTTTTTTTAAATGACAAATATATAATTTGTGTTATTCGGTTACACATTTAATTGTATTTATTCTTTATAAGTAGAGATATTAGAGATTGTTAAGCGATATAGTTTGAACAACCAACATGCTTTCTAACAAACTTTCTAACCAACTTGTTTTTTAACAAACTTCCTAACCAACTTACTTACTAACCAATTAATTTTGAAATGCTTTCGTAATCAGTAATTAAAAGTCTGAATTTTAATACTTTTTAATTATAAAATAGTTTTTTACTTGAAACACATTACTTTTTTATTAAAAAAAATAAATAAATAAAAAATTGTATTGTTGTATTGTTGGCCCCACACCTCCACACACCTGATTATGACAGCTGTATAAAGGGAGGGATCATCCCTTACAAACCCCCCACCTTTTTTTTTCCTCTCTGCTTTCTTCTACTTTCCACTTCACTTCACACAAAACAAAACAAAATGCCTTCCGGCAACTTAAACCGTTACACGAAAACCGGCATCTGCTTTTATAACAATTTGGTATGATGTTATATTCAGTTAATAGTTAGACTGAATTTTATATTTATAAACTATTATTTTGAATAGTATTTTAATATATGTGCAGAAGGAGGATAATAAGAAGAAGGAGAAGGGCCTCCCGGAGTTGGTGAATGCTGCGTTGAAGAAGTTAGATGTGAAAAAGGGGGACAAGATTAACCTTGATTCACTTGTTAAGGAAGATGGGACTTGGTGATGAGAAGGGTAAGAAGAAGAAGAAGAAAACGGTGGCCAAGTCTGTTGTTAAGAAGAGGGTTACAGTTGCCGTTAAGAAGCTGAAAAATCAACCCGCAAAAAAAGGGTTTGGTACCGATGAAGGCATCATCCGTAAGAAGAAAAGCGGCAACACGAAGAAATGTAACAAGATGTAAGTCTGCTGGGATTAGAGGTTTTGTTGAGGAGACAAGTACATGATTAGTGTTTTTAACGGTTTATGACGTGTTTCGGTGGATAGAGTTTTATTTTCTATGCTGTTATGATTAACGATTTTATTAGTATGTTTTGGATATATGATGAATCAAGTTTTTATGGCTAGTTTCAGTTGTTAGTTTTATTTTATATCATGTTATGATTTTGTCCCGTTTAGCCCATATTGCTTAGGATTTTTTTTGTTGACGTGTGTTTGTTGTTTTGAATTGGGGCTGGATTACATGGCTGAAGAATCCATGAGTAATCACTGATTTATGTTTTAGTTTTAGTTTTATCCATCTTGTGTTGGTTTTGCTTTTCGGATTGTTTGTACTTGCGCTTCAAATATCAATTTATGTAAGTTGTTCGGGAGGGGGTGTTTGGATTTGTGTATAGTAGTCAAATGTAAAGGGTTTGATACGAGCGCTGTTAGAAGAGCTGCTCAACAGCAAAGGAATGCAACCTCGCTTTACCCTTGCTGCCAAGGGCCAAAAGGTTATTCCCTTCTTTTTCTATCTCCATCAACGCTTAATGGGGTGTTTTATTTAAGCTTATTTGATTTCCCCTTATATTATATATAAACCCTGATTTTTTTAGCTTATTTTGTGACTTTTGGGCTTATATAAGCTTACTGTATCATAATATTAGCCCATATAAGCCGAAACCCAAAATAAGCTCGTAAGCCCACATATTAACTTAAACAAACACCCCCCTAAATAACTGTTACTTTATTACCTTTTACGTAGCTGGCCTGTTGATTGTTTATATGCACTGCACAGACCCATAGAAGATACCATACTGATGGCTCTGCAGAGTCCTCCTGAGGTTTACGATGAGATTGCTCTGCAGGTATGTTCGTTCCTAAAGCAATCTTCATGGGTTCACTTCTCTTGAAGTGCATATATTTGAATTTGGAAAATGCGTGACTGCTAATCAGCCTTTTGTTACTTGTTTTTTTGTACAGAACACGGATGTTACATACAGCAAGACCATTACATAGTTGCGAGCCAAATATGTCTTCTTGAGGTCATGGAGGCGTTCCCATCAGCAGCTATTTCACCTCGCTTGCAGCCCTGATATTACTTTATTTCTTCTTCTCCAACGTAAGTAGTTCATTACCTTAAAACTGCTTGCATAATTACTTAGGTTAAGATCTAGGATAAGGCCTACTTAGTTGTTACTGTTTTTGCTTAATATTAGTTCAATTTAGGTTATAATAGCAGTACAATATCTGGTATTTATACCTTGTGAGTCAAATACCCATTTTAACCCAATTGGAAAAGTCAACTGCTCAATTTTTAAATCTGTTCCAACAGTTACTTTTTAACTCAAAATTTAGATTAGCTTAAGTTTGTTTTAATGTTCAAATTTGGATATACAAGTAGCTGGTAGTTTAGTGTTCATAAATCTTTGCTTATTTTTCAATTTATAGCTCATTTGAGTACTGCTTTATGCCCTGCAAATCAGCACTTCATCACCATTGAGACCTGCAAATATCAGTTTCACTTGTGCAAAACAGCCTTTACTTTTTGATTTTTAGTTTATTCAATATAAGCTTGCATAATCTGAAATTTGGTGCAAATGTTCTCTGGCTGGTGATCTAATTGTACCTCATTTTTATGATTTTTCCTTTCAGCTTTTTCATGTGCTTTTCAGTAGCTTACAGTGCTCCATAGGCATGAGAGTTTTGTTGTTTTGTTAGAGGGGGGGGGGTTCGATTGCCTTATTTCCCAGCTTATTTTGGCCTTATGGGGTTGGTTTGTTTCTGACATAGAGGATGGGCATGTTTGTTTTACTAAGGGGGTCTTAGAAATTGCTTATAAAAGTAGCTTATCTGTTGCAATAAGTGGATAAAAGTAGCTTATCTGTATATAAATAATATGATGTGTAGCTTATTTGTCTTAGAAATTACCCAATCCTTTTTATAGGTGCGTTTTGACTTCAGAACTATAATCATTTTTCTAATATTGTTCTGAAGTATTACCTAATCTAAAAAGTATGACTTCGAAATAACAGGTAGTGTATTTTATGATACCACACGGGTAGATTGGGTAATACCTATACTAAGTAGTCACTTTTTCACTGATACTGTTTTTCAGAACTATAATCATTGACTTCGAAGTCAATACCTATACCAGCCAATCTACTGAGTAGTCACACGTAGATTGGGTAATACCTATACTAAGCATGCCATCAGGATTTTGTTTCACTTTTCTTTCTTTTTTTCTTTTTCGTTTTTGCATGATTTCAGCTTGACTCAATGATGAAGTTATGAAGTACTTTTCTCAGGGTTATCATGGTATTGACAACGAGGATTGGCCAGTTTGCATAGAAAATTTGACAAGGAGTGGGTGACACCCGGTGTGTGTTTGAGATGGGTGAGAGCCTTACAGTTACCGGGGTGGAGCAGCACACTGGTGAGTGAAGCAGGTATTTCTAACATTTAATCTTAAGTCAACTATTGAGATTCTTAATGTTTAATTGTACCTAAGGCTGAAATGAGAAGTATATAAGCTATTACTTGAGATTTTTATGTTTGTGTATCAGCTTCTTGGCTCTTTTTCAATATCAAATGGCCTATAGCCCCGCTAATTAAGATAACCCAAACACCCCTTTTTTATGGTTTAAAATTGAAATAAGTTGAAAATGTCATACTTAAGTAGACTATTAGATCAGGGGGTTGGAATTTTTTATTAGCTAAAAAGCTGATAAAACCTGCATTGTCACAGTAACTATAATGAACCACTTGCAATAACTAGATGGAACTAGAAGCAATATTTTTCTAATGTCGTAAATTTGACGTCATCTCAGTTTACGCACAATGGAAGATGTGACAGAAATGAACCTTCAAGTACGCCCACAATAAGGACCCATGGATGCTGCAAACAGTAAGAATAGGATTTAATCGTGCTCATTTGCGACAAGGATGGAAAACCAACAAATTGAACAAGAAATGTGGTCCACAAAAGAGGCCTTACAAGGTAAATACACATCATATTATTTATATACACTTGGGTACTTTTCACATGTCTCGGCACATTACACTTACAAAATGGGTTGATGTAGCGATACATTATATGTCAAATGCGTTAAACGATTGTTTCTTTCGCTAAAAGGGGAATGGACTAAACGGGTTGAAAGTCTTTCAAAGTCATTCTAAAGCAAACAACCTCAAAAATTACCTTAATGAAAGATTTAGATCAATATTGTAACAATGTTATTTACACCGAGTAAAATTTATAGGCAGAGTTTATAAAACATGGACAATGCATTGTTTGTGATTGACTTGGAATTGAAATGTCATTTGTTTTGTAAGCTTTGTTTAACCAAAATGGAGACTGGGTTGTTTTTTGAACCGGTTCAACAATAACCTTAAACATAAAAGGGGGTGTTTGGGTTATCTTAATTGCTTATCTGCTTATTCTAAAAGAATAGGCCGATAATAATTGAAAGAGAAACAGGTTAGTACTTAGTATGAAATTGTTTTTAAAGCAGATTAGCATTCTAAGCATCCTCTCAAACTGCGTAGATGCTTACTTCCTTTTGATACAACAAATAAGTTGTTTGTGGATGTGTGGGATTACTTATCTAAAATGCATATGTGATCACTTAAGTTTGCATTTAATAGGGTTCTATTAATAAGGTTCAAAGTTTCTTTCTTAAACAACATATTTGAAAAGGCATAAGCAGTTTTAATAAGTGATCCCCAAGACCCAAACACTCCAAAAAAAGGGTTAGGATTATAGATAAATCTCTGTTATTAGCGGATATGTTGATGGTTAATGTGATAGGATTGTTTTTTTGTTTTTTTTATTTTTTTTATTTTGTTTTTTTTTTTTTATATAATATAATCTATTGTTAATTCTTGATAAACGATTCAACAACAGATTAAAAGCTGTGATGTTAGCGATACGTAATTATTTATACTTGATATGCTCGCGATTCAACTAATTTTTTAGTAGCACCGGTGACTTGTTTTAAATGAAATCTAGTACCTTAATTTTTCTATCTTATTCTGCAGCTATATATGTCTCAATGTGATTTGTATATGAGCATGGTTGGATTGATCCAGTGAGCCTTATGCCCTAATGTTTAGGGAATTATAAAAAATCGGCATTAAGTTTAACCTAACCTGCCTCCTGTCTAGTCACTCTGAACCAATTTGTAATCACATACAATTAGATCAACTTTGACTTTAATTATTATGTACAACTAGAATATAATCAATTATGACTTCAAGTATTATTTGCAATATAATAAGTTTGCTTGAAGTTTCTTGTATAGATTTTTTGAACACAGTTTTATCTTTCCATAAGCAAAGATAAACAAAGATGTTAGGGAATTGCTTAAAATGTTCCAATAGGAGAGAGTTTTAGAGAAAATCGCTGAATGTAAACGTAAATTGTGTTAATGTGATAAGACTAGTACTAACATCTTCGGCAATGCATGAGTTGGAATGGTCATATTCACAAGGACAGTAATTGTTAAGAAGTCAGTAAAGCCACTTGTTGATAGAATAAGATGCAAACAAATATAGGTGGCAAATGCAGAGTTTGGGTAATGGGTCAAAACAAGTCATTGTTTGAGAACGGCCAAAACATGTTTGATAAACAGTTTATGTTCAAAATTGCATAATTTTTTATAAACATTTAGTGTGTCAATGTATGACTGTTTCTTGAATTGAATTTAGTTGATTTAGGAGGTTTCTTGCACTTAAATGTACACTTTAGGTGATTATCGACCCTTTAAATATTAGCATTTTCACTGTCTTAAACCATTAAAGATAATATATCCATTCAAAAGTAATTGGGTTAAAGTTTGCTACTTCAACAGAAATACAAATTTACATGGCAGAATCTAGTAATTTGGGCAATGGGCGTACAAAAGTTGATCTTGTTAGTGTCTCAAGCACATTACCTGAAAGTTTTTACATTTACTTGTAACTAGTAACTAGGAGGGGTGTATATGTAAAACATTGCGGCTTTGACCTTTTTTTAACTAATATGTGCATATTTGTAATCCATAAAGCTTGCTATCACAGTTCTCAATCTAATGTCTAACTACAGTTTGCTTATTGTTTATCTTATAGGAAATCCAAGACGCATATTACTTTGGTTCTCACATTTTTCTGGGACTAGTGACGTGGAGCATAGTAAGGGGGCCAAGGCATTATCCCAATTTCGCATATTACCTCTGATCATCACTTTCGGGTTATACCCTTTTTACATGTCCACATCCTAATTATCCTTTCGGTCACGTGTTAATACCACCCTTCATATGTTTACGGTTATTTCATTTTTCGTGATAGTAATACGGGTTGATTGGGTGGTCTGTTGATGCTACATTTGGCTATGCACAGGTTGCAACAGATGAGCATGTGATTTCTTACATTGGTGATGGTAGTTTCTAGGTATATACATTTTCATACTAACTTATTTTGTTCATCTGAATCCTTTTTTTTTTTATAAAATGATTTTCTGTATTTATAGGTTACTGCCCAAGGTGTGTCTGTGATGTGGTTATTGATTGACATCAAATACTGCAGCCCAACTATTGTTTTTGAGGTGGAGCTGCTAGCCTGCAGGACAACGAGAGGTTCTAGCGTGGTTGGCGTCTCAGATGAAAAGGCTATATTAGAGTAAGTTATAATTTTTCTTCATTATATTGTTTCTTGTGTATACTTGCCTACTTAAATTGATCTCTTAATCAACATGAGTAACTCATATTGTTCTTAATTGTAATCTTTATTGGTACTTACATGACATGAATTAATGATGATAAAGCCCTTGTGATAGTAGTTAAAACTTAAAGTATTATAGAATATAGAGGGTGTTTGGGAGTCACAACATTTGCTGAACTGTTATTTTACCCGAAGTTGCAAACCCACACAATCTATCCAAACCAAGCTATCTGTTTTGACCCAGTTTTCAGTTGTACCTGAAAAATCATTTACTCTCAGTTCAGATCAGGTTACCTTGATTTTAAGGACAAGTTGTGGTAAACATAAATTGGATAACTGATGTTAACGCCCAGGCTCATTCCCAAGCTATAACCACACTTTGAGGTTTTGAAATAGCTGATGGCACAACTTTCTTACAGAGAATCAACACTTTTGGTTTGACAAAGAGGTGAGAACCTACAGGTTTACATAGGAATTTTAGGTTTCAATGACTCACTTTTGAATTCATTCCCGGGTTATTAAGTGATCACAGCATTGTAGAAGAAATGGGTAATGACGGGTTAAGTGCTCAACTCTTCCCTCTCAAAAACTGCTGCATTAAAATCAGTTTTGAAATTAAGCATTCACATGACAGATTTAGGCTTTGATTCTCAACCTATGACAGAACAACTACTTATTTTCACAGCCTAACAAATTCTTACCTCAGTCCTTGACCATAGATAACATTGTCAATCAATCGTTGATCTTGATCATATCTGTGACACATTCATCAACTGTCCTAATTGTATCCTGACGTTAACTGTTCAGCCCTACATAGTCCTCCTCCTCTGAACTTTGGCCGACGAACATGAAAGTCACTGTGATATTAAAGGAGTTCAGAAGAGAGCAGATATGAAGACCTTTGTTGATACATGTTCTTTTTACTTATTAATTCTTATCTCATGCAATGCGTAATGGATTACTCTTTTCTATGGTGAAGTTTCGTTTTTATCCATGTTCTAAATCTTTGATCATATTGGTACTTTTTAATTGAGCTTCAATATATAAGATGTTGATTTTTAACGCAGATGCTGATAATCACATCAAACTCTTTTAGCTTATGATCCAAATTCTGAATGATTAAAATTTTATGAGTAGTTGATTCGTGCTTGGTTCGTTGTTTTATGTTTATTAGTGGTTAAATCTGTTCAAAGTTTAATTATGTTTCTTTTTACCTCTGCAGCTATATTTGTCAAGGCCTGGACTAGAAAGACCATCCCTCTTGACGTCACATGCTTCTCAAACTGGACACTTCAATCTAATATTTATATACATTATTTAGGGCTTTGAGATTCACTTTATATCTAATTCTTCATTACCCTTTTCCTTAACAATCTGCTCGTGGCTTTGTAGGGGAAAAACAAAGTGGATTTTGCACCTAATGCTGATCAGAAAATTCAATAATTCTATTTATATCTTGCGCACCCTTCTTCCTTTCTTGAAGCATCTCAATGAAGAGCATATCAAGGAGATAGAGGCCAAATTTCAAGGTATTAAAAACAGAAGTGACCTCTTATTGGTTATTGTGGCTCGATAAGTTTGCCCTGGCTTGATAGTACTTTAGAGTTTTCTCTAAGTAAATTATAACAAGGGCTACTGTCATGACTTCTTTATTCATATATGGGGAAATTTTAAGGAATTGTCATAATTCTTTTGGTTGGATTGGGTGCATAGAGTGTGGGTACATGGATGGTGTTTTGTTTTCTGCCAAGCTTTAGAACTTAAGTAATTATTTTAAAAGTTATTAGTGTGCGTAGCAATCATCCTTACTGGATGTAGGTTATTAGTTTGATGAATTAACGCAACCCATTAGGATCGATTGTTTTATCTTTGCAATTGCCAGTTATGATAAATTCTATATAACTGAAAAGATTCATAGAAAAAAAATACGAAAAAACTTAATGTGTAATGTGAAAGTCAGTTGCCAAACAACAAACGGTTGAGTAAAAATGGCAAATGATGGCAAATGGCAATACTAGCCCAAATCATTTAAATTAGCATAAATAACCTGTTTTGGGTCATTACTTATTGTTACTTTAAATAGGCCACAGCCCACAATAGTAAAAAAAATATATATATGGATCATTGGGCCGTTGGATTAAAATGTGACCAAAGTGGTATTTGGATGACCATATAGGGAAAATCAATACTACATATACAATTTTTTGGTACCATGTGCATTTATAAAAATCGAGGTTTTCTAAAAAATCAAAATTTTTAATAAAATTAACACTATAAAACAAAATTCATGGGTGTCCAAGAACCCCCGGAGCCGACCTTGGTTCCAACACTGTCAACATTAGCTGGATTTTGATGGTAAGCATTGAGCTATATCCATATTAGATCACCTATATGTATTGTAGGAAGAGCAATCTTGACAAACGTTTGCATTAGCTAATAGAACGTCTTGAATAGTTTATATTGTGAAGGGTGAACACCATAGCTTGATGTCATTTCTAAGCATGAGGTTTAGCACCAAGAACATGGACGGGTTTAGAATTTTATTTTATTTTATTATTATTATTTTTTTTGCAAAGGTGAAAACTTATATATTAATCTTCCAAAATATAGTACAACTTAAGAGAACAACACTACTGATTAGGACATGCCCTAAATCAGTCATAAGGAAAGACAAAACTACATATCTAACATACTCCATCCAATCTCAGACAACACTAGACAACCATGATGTCTGATGATATACAACTCATCACAGTCAAAACCAAAGTTCATAACAGCCATGAAATCACCTTTTTAAACACCAATACCATTAACTACATTTTCATATCACCCCCTCCCAAAGCCATTCATCTAGTGCCCACAACAGCCAAAGGAGAGCAAATGTACGGCTTCGTTAGGATCCCAACTTTTCAGTCAAGGGCTCTTCCAAACCCTCTACATTTCCCTCTTTACAAAAGGCTTCAAGGGTTTGGAAATACTCACTTTGAGGGAGAATCTACATGCCCTTGGTGGTACATTGAAAGGACCAAGTTCATACTACCCTCCACATTGAGGAAACCCATTTTATGGAAACAAAATCAGCATTGAATTTTGAGTCATACTATTCTGCACTTACCTCCACCAAGGCCTAGAACATAACAGAATGAATCTCAAAATCCAAGCATCATATGATCCAAGATACAGGGCCATCTCAAGTGATGAACAAATCAAATACAACAGCTTCCAAAAGTTTTGAAAAGCTCTGTAATGGTTAATAACCATATTGCAGCAGTACATGAGAATCACCTTCTATTCCAAACACCCCTATACACAACCTCCATACTTTCAAAACCATACTATCCTAATAGCATATTAGTTTATTGATGTGTAGGATTGACTATTGGAACCATCTGCACATTCCATTCTTCTTGAGCATTGAGAACTACAATAGTTGGCTTTGCTTTGAGTCCTGCCAATCTGAGCCTGATAGTGTCAATAAACACCTCAAAAAGCTCTTCCACACTCCTTTTCTCTTCACTAAATAGTCTGCTATTCTTTTCTCTCCAAACCAAGTAAACACTAGCATCCAAACTGAGTCTTTTTATAATGCTTTTAATTGTGCTTCCATTGTCCATGTTGGCTAAAGTAATAACAGTATTATTCCACTCCATATCTTCCCAATTTAGTCCAATTTTCCTACAAACTTTTGACCAGAACATTTTTGCATATTTGCACTCAAAAAACAAATGCTGGTGTGAGTCCATATCTTCATAATACAAATTGCAAATCATCATATCATAAACTCCCCACTTCTTTATCTTACCCTGTGTCAAATCATGACTAGTGAGCTTTGATCGATTTACATGTTTCATAGATCTTATGCAAAATATATGACTTGATGTTGGTGCCAATCATATGATCGACAGTTGCCAAAGCGTTTCAACTGTCGATCATATCTATTAACAGTTCATGATGCCTTTTGGCCCTCATGTTAAAATTTTGATAACCAGGGCGTAAACTTCTTTGGTGAAAATTTCTTAATACATATTCGTGCAACCAAATTGATGTCAATTCTGACTAACCGACGAATGTTGAAGTCAAAAGAAACCTAGATTAGCGGAAGTTTAACTTAACTCGTGACACTAGGTTATGACTTAATCAAAATATTAAACAAATAAGCCTCAAGTCCGTTAACGATCGGACTCAATCGTGTTTGATAAATAACTTCTCCTAGTAACATCGTTGTTAAACAAAGTAATATTTATACGTGGATACAAACATGTTTGTAACTAATATTAAAGACTGAATTTAAATATCAAACTAATGTATAAATCAACAAACAAAAAGTGCAATAACTCAAATGTGAAGAAAACATTATGTTTTACGACTAAGGATCAAATGAGAAGAATTCTTAAAATAAGAAGGATGAGAAATAACTATAACTACACATTAGAGATGCATCAATTTGAATTAGATGCATCCCTAATCTTTTAGATGCATCATAATATATTTTCTTGTTAAAAATTAGATGCATATACATATATTAGATGGATTTCGTCAAGTTTGACGAATCCTATGTATTTTTCGTCCTCTGCGGGTCAAATTTGTTGCTAGTACTACTTTGCATCGTTTTCACTTCAAAATCACTTTCGAAACTAATTGTGATGCATCTAAATGAAAAGAGATGCATCTAATTTAAGTCGATACATCTCAAATATGCAGTTATAGTTATTTCTCATTCTTTTCAATTTAAGGTTTCTTCTCACTGGATCTTTACCCTATGTTTTACAACTAAACAGAGTAACAAAAAAGCATAAATGTGAAATGTAACTCTGCTCAATAATCAAATATCGGCAACAACCAAACATTTGGTCCAAATTCAACAACTATCATTGACACCATGACCTCAGCTCTTTGAATCAAATTCGACACATTGAATATTTTCCACGAGTAACATTTATTGTTTTCATCAAATTTCTAAAATTCCAACATCTTGATTTAAATGCACAACACATAGAGTTCACATTTATTGACGAAAATAGAAAAGTAGTACTCCGTATCTTATATGCTAAAAGCTTAAGTAGTCTTATAAATGTAAGTGGTCATAATAAATGGCTCATGAATTGAAAGTGAAATTTGGATGCTTCATATGTTAGTACATTGATTTAATAGTCATGCATAAGCATAAGTACATAGGAGATGAAGTGTTTGGTGCCATGAATGCATAAATTAAATACACCAATTAGTGGTTAGTCTTTTTACCTTCCCATCCATGAGTTACAAATATTTTATCAACTATATAATGTGTCAAAAATCACACACAACAAAGCACAACTTCCTCCACATCGCGTGCACATTGGGCTACAACTTATTATGGTGGTAAAGTAAGCATCATATCGCCTTACTTATTTAGCATACTGATTTATATTGTTTCATGTAAATTTCACGTATGTTTTGTGTGTGTAACAATGTAGGACATAAAGATTGCGCTTAGGAGGTTTGGTAGTAACATCATCTTCTCTAATGGTTTAAGAGATCCTACACATCGTTGTCTTATCAATTAAGTGAAACATGCACGGACATTTTTACTTTGATCGAAAATGGAATATATTGATTAATTGTATTTAAGTTACTAACGATCAACTATATCTAATTGTTTTTTGTAACACGTCAAGAATCATTAAAGAAAGAGATCGACAAGTCACAAAAATTGTATCAAGAACAAAACAAGCAAAAGGCCAACTAATAACAACGACAAAGACAACAACAAAAACAAGAACAACGCCACGACCATCGGTGAAATGAATACTTAGCATTCATATTAATTGTACGCTACAAATTAAACATACAATATTTTACTTCATGTAATACTAACGGGCTAATACTATTGATTCGTTAACAAGTAAGTTTCTTGAAAATAATGTGACGAACATTCAATTTTTAATCAATAATTATTACTACACTTTGTTGGTGCATTTTAATATTTTTGCTCTTAATGTAGTTCTTTGTCTTGCGGTGTGTTAATATCACTATGGAGATTAATTAATTATCTTAATATGATTTTAGTTTCATTTGTAGAATGACAAACAAATTTGGTAAAATGAAATTGTTATATCAGTTATTAAGAGTAGAAAAATTATATGTTGAGATTGATGTATTCAAATATATTTATATATGCAATATGCTACAAATTAAATATACTGACAATATTGGACCGATTTTCGCAACAATAAAAAAATATTGAAACTTAAATGGTTTTTGTGGATAAAATAAAGTTCGAGTAACTAAGCATAGTAATTTGGAGTTACCGTATTTGATATGAGAAACCAAATGGATAATTCATTGTCACAAGTTAGATCTCAAAATATAGAGAATATCACTTTGTTATCATTTTATATAAGGGTTACATTTATTTTGAAAGAACCGTATGCGTTTAACCTCCCTTTGACATTTAGCATGTAACTTATACATATTAAAAAATTACATGTGAAGAGACTCTTTTAAATGTAGCATCTTGAAAAAAGTCTCTTCACATATACTATTTTAATGTCAATAAACTATTTAAATGTGTGTCATGCTTAGAAAATGTGTGATAACATTACAACTTAGATATATAATGATGAAAAAAAGCCAAAGATTACGCTATGAATACTTATATACAGCCCATGTAATGACGAAAAATAGTGTTAAACAATACACTAATGAACATTTAGATTAAGCCCGTGTGCATCGCACGGGTATGAATGACTCGGTCTAAATATAAAAGTCACCAAACAACTAATTAAACTCATTCATAAACTCATGCAATGCTTACAAAAGTTGTGATATCATCGCAACTTACAAACCTAATGACGAAAATAAATACCACATATTACACTATGACCAATTAGATAGAGCCCGTGTGCAACGCACGGGTCTGAATGCCTAGTGTAACTAATATTAGTGTTACTAGTACAAAATTATAAATTAGTAACTTAAATTCAATTCTCACTTTAGATAGCTTAAGTACATGTACGTACACTATTAATTTTTTGATATCACGCTAATTGAAAAATGTTGTACGTTTGCTTGCTCTATAAAGAATACGAAAACATTATCTCAAAGATCTTTGTTATTAATTCAATAATTGATGTACCGTTTGTTTACAACTTACTAAACATAGTAACATGTACCTTATCATAACAAAAGGTCATGGTTGCTTAATTTATTTCTCATACCAAAAAAATCTTTTGAGTAATTTGGCATGCGAAACAAGTTTTGATTACTTTACACATAAAATGTCGCTTGAAATTGCTTACAACCATGGGCGGAGACAGGAGGGGTACGTGTCCCTGTAACGGAAAAAATTGTAGTGTAAATTTTTAAAAATATTTGGCTTTTATGTAATTTGCTCTCTCTAAAAAAAAAATTTGTAGTGTAGTTTAAAATTTATCAAAGTGTACCATTTCAAGCAAAACTTTCTAGCTTTGTCCCTGCTTAGAACATAGACTACATGATCTACTAAAACGTATGCATATACGTACGTAAATGCAAACACATGCATACATGTGTAGCCAAACGTATATTATAGATAATGTAACAGGATAATTATATTATGTTGTCTCTTAAACATCAAATAAAACATATGGCTTTTGGATTAAACCAAAGATAAAGATGTTAAATTCCATCGAATTTATAAACAATGAATACATGATATAAAAGTATCTTATTACAAGGTGTCACCATGTCATTTGACAAAAAGTCAAAAACCCATGTCATGGAATGGAATAAAATTGTGTTAATGCTAAGAAATAAAAGGAATTGGTAAACTATAATTGCGAATTAAATTATAAATCCTGATTATTTATTATTTTTCTTATTTTTTTATTTTTTATTTTTAATTTTAAAACTATAAAGTGCGATGACTATTACGAAAAGTCGGCAAGAAAATGAAAGAAAAAAGTAATGATGTGGCGATGGTAAAAACCACCCCACCACTACATATTACTACATACTATCAAAGATCTAAAACAATACTTTATCTCGATTTTAAATACTTTCTTATAATGGTAAGTTAAAATGTTAACTTAAGAGACTTGAGAGCACTAATAAGAAACACTAAAGTGGAAATCCTCTATATAGGGTCTACCGTCTTATAATCCACAATATTAGAAGTCTAGTGATTTGTCAAGCTTAACGGATATTGCGGGATGCTATGCTAAGTCTAATATTTTACCTGCTAGGTCATGAAAGGTAGCCCGATGAGGTTTTTCCCGCACCCAAAAAAATGTAAATATAAATGTACTTGCTATGAATTGACTTAACGAGAGAGCTACTTGCAATTAGACGATAAAAGGGAGACATTTCTTAATGAACGCACGTTAAAGATTAAACATATATTTTCGACAATTGTTTCTTAGATCTGTGATTCCGAAAGTCATACCCAAACTCAATTTCGGTTATCATTGTCAAAGCTATATCTTCTCTTAAGGACAAAGGTGTGGATTTAATGGTGTTTTGTTAAAAAGAAGATTGGTGACGGACAAGGCACTCACTTTTAGTTAGATAAATGGGTTGGTGATCAAACTCTTAGATGCATATCCACGTATTTTTGCCTTGGAGTTGGATAAAGAGATTAAGGTAGCTGCAAAGTTACAACAGATAGATGGTTTGGGTTCATATCGAAGATTGCCTCATAGAGGGATAGAGGGGAGAGAAAATGATGGAGATGTGTTATGCTATTTCTTCGATTATATTATCTCCGGTTCCTGACAGATGGATATGGACATTGGACGGCTCACGATCATTCACAGTGGGTTTGTCCGCATGTATATAGATAAGAAGTTATTGACCTATGGTGGTGAGCCTACGCGATGGTGCAAAGTTATTCCTCAAAAGTAAATATTTTGGCGTGAAGAATTTCGTTAGATAAACTTCCGACGCGTATAAATCTGGATGTTCGTGGGTTTGATGTGCCGTCAATCCTATGTCCAATTTGTGGCGAAGTAGCTGAAAATACGAATCACTTGTTATTTCAATGCTCGTTCTTCTCGCAAGTTTATGATCTGTTTTGGTAGGAGATTCAGATTCCGACGTTGCTTTCGTTTCAGCAATTGCTGGAATGGTTTCTGAATCTTCGGTTAAAGAGTATGCAAAAGGTTATTTTGGAGGCCTCATTTTTTTCGCTTTGGTGGCACGTGTAGGCTCATAGGAACGCTTGTGTCTTTCGACTAGTGCGACCGAGGTGAATCATCTTCTTTGATAACTTTGTGTTTGATGACTTTTATTTGGATTTGTAGTAGGTGTAGTTATAAGCATTTTAGTTGGATTGAGTGGCTTCAAAATCCGTCTCTTGTTACTTATACTATGTAATTTGTGTTGATTTCTAGCTCCTTGCTAATTTTAAATTTCGCTGTTCAAAAGTATAAAAATCGTTCATAAACTAAAAAGTTCACAATATAAGTGATCATGTGGCTAGAATATTTAGACGGTCTAATGGAGCCCTTGTGTTGGACAAGTGAAGGCAAAGCAACACCGTTGTGTTTAAATTCAACTCTTTTGCCCCAAGCATGTTTCAAGGTTGTCTTTACCTTACATATTGCCTTTCTATTCACATCATAAATATTTTAGATTTATCTCCATATCCTTCTTGTCTGGTTTATTTTCCAAAAAACAATATAGAACCAAAACAATTATTTGCTGCATAATGGTGCTCACTTTCCGAATCAAAGTATCTTATCATATTGATATTATTATTTTCTTCCAAGGTAACATATTACATATATCGATTTTCATGATCTATATAATGAATTGGACGAGTGATGTTGTTGTATATCTAGTTTGCTAAAGATAAAGATATATTAGGAAAAACCGAAAAAATAGTTGGTGTACATTATAGTATATGAAGAAATGTGGGAACGTACTTAATATGAAATCTCACTAATTAAACTTTTTATCAATGAGATATCATCTCTTTCTACTAAAACCTCTTCTCATTGGTTGAAATGTAAAGTGAACATTTATTTTAAAACATATTAAAATAGAAATGTGAACACTTATTATAAGACGGAGAGTAGTACCTAAACGAAATATATGACATCTCTATCTTATTTTCGTAGTTAAGAGTTAGCAAGTACTCAGGGCTCTTAAACATGAAAATTCTAGAGCAATTAGTTCATTAGTTACATCCTATATAACGCAAAAAGCTAGTCAAATCATCTAGCTTATGACAGTACGTATACATTTTAAGTGTGTAAATATAATAAAATATGTAATCCGTTAGTTTGTAACAATAATTTAATTACTCCGTAGCTATCTCGTTTACTATTTGCTACTAGTTGGTACATGGTAATGTCACAACAACGTGTCCACTAACAAAAGAATTTTATAACAAATATTTCTGGGGTAACATATACGAGACATGAATGTGACACATTGCATGTAGGGAGGCAGGCAACATGGATGCTAATTGGCCTAGAGAAATATAAGGATTTTAATATTTGTTTATGGCATTTATTGGATGAAATAAAAAAGGATATCATGAATTAAAAAGTAAAAAGACATGGTGGTTGAAGCATATGTCGAGTTTCGCTTTTCGGTACAAAAATCAAGTGACAAATGATGCCAAAATCCAAAGTTGGATATACAAAAGTCTAACAAAAGCGCGTATTCTTTTATTCATGTTTGCATTTTCACTTTTCAGGATCGAATATTTCCAATATTGAAATATAGGATTCGATGTCTAGACCAAGATCGAATGCCTTGTCGACAGTCGAGATTATTAATATATCGATTGTTAGATTAAGCAATGTCGAACACATGAAATTTGATTAACATATGTAGTGTTTCGTTAAGCGCTATAGTTAACAATCACGAGGTGAGTATAAATAGAGTAGTAACTTTAACAATAGCTCTTTGCAAAATTCATATAATCATCTTGCAAAATTCATATAATCATCTTGACCTAGCAAACTGTAATGTTTCATCTCTTAAAAATATGGGGCGAGTTATTTTTACCCACCCCTTCCGGGTTGTACGGTATGCATCATGAGTTGTACGGTTTGATCAAACCTTCCTGCCCTTCCATCCCTTGGATAGATAGAGAGGGAGGGCATATAAAGGAAAAACAGTCAAAGTGAAAAGTTGAGTTTTCAACATTTAGTCATATGAGAGAGAAAAATAATGTAATTAATACTCTTATAAAACACTCCATTATTTAAATGTACAATAATTTATTCACATTGTACAACCAATTAAAAAATATATCTACCAAATTAAATACAACTAATTAAAACACAAACCGGGTTGACCCGGGACGCTTCAAACCCGGCGGGTTGACCCGGTTTAATTTGACCCGTTTTCGACCCAACCTAGCAAGTTGACCCGGTTTAAATCGACCCATTTTTCGACCAGAAAGGTTCAACCGGTTGAACCACCCGGGTCGAACCGGGTTTCAAAACATTATGTTTAATTCTCAAATCTTCAAACTTTTATTATTTTTCGTTTATAACCTATAAACTTCTTTTTATCAATAAACTATCTGTCGCTATAAAATCTCGTTGCTATGCACGAGTACTCGTCTAGTTACAATATATGGAAGGCTTGTATGACGATACACTAAAAATATTTTCATTGATACCCGTCATTTTAAACTGTACGAGGTTTTAGATATGCTTTAAATTATGCAAACTAAATGAATCTAGATCTCAGGCATTTAATGAAGTGATCAATGTTGTTTGCTGCAAGAATCTATTAGCGAATCATGCGTTTACATTCGTAGTATTGCCATGTATGTAATCACATATAAACAGTGATGGACCTCTATGCTAAAAGTTATCGACAGATTCATCTTGTTAAAATTAAAGAAGTTTTATAACAAAAATATTTTAAGCATGAAAAATCTGGATATAATTTTGACAACATTTTACACTACAAAGTAAACATATACGGCCAAACTAGCTAGTAGGGCCATCCCATGAATTGATGATATTTTCGAGGGCCCTGTACAAATTCACATAATAAGGCCTTTCGAGAATTAATGTTATATATAAATTATCACCGTTTATAAGATATAATGCAATTAGTTATCTAAACGTTCTAACATATTACTCATATAAGATATTTTCTCATATAAATATTTTTTTTTCGTGAAAAATATGTGTACACATGCATATAATTATTAACGAGACAATTGTTTGGACCCCTTGAAATTTTGAGTCCCTGAGCGATTGCTCGCCTTACACACCCTCAAAGATGGCTTGCTAGCTAGGTACTAATATTAAATTTGTACAAAAACATAATCATGCGTGACTTGCACATGCATTTAATTGATCATTCTAGCTTCAAACAAAATGTTAGTTATTAAGGCTGGACTTAGTATCAAATGAAAAGAAAACTTAAAATGAGAATGATAAGAAATAACTATAGCCACACATTTGAGATGCATCGACTTAAATTAGATGCATCCCTAATCTTTTAGATGCACCATAATATATTTTCTAGCAAAAAATTAGATGCATATACATATATTAGATGCACTTCATCAAGTTATACAAATCCTATACATTTTTCGTTCTCTGCGGGTCAAATTTGTTGTTAGTACTACTTTGCCTCGTTTTCAGTTCAAATCACTTTTCGGAATTAATTGAGATGCATCTATATCAAGTCAATGAATTTCAAATGTGTGGTTATAATTATTTCTCATCATTCTCATTTTAAGTTTTCTTGTCGGATCCTGAACCATTAAGGCTGCGATAATATATAAAACCAAGCATAAATTACAAGGCCATCATGTATCATGATATATAGGCATATTTCAAAGGATTACCAAGATAATAAATTTTAAATCAAGTTGAAAATTTGTTGATCTTTTAAAACACTGTCGGTAACTTAATTTTATATTATCAGGAATATATATACATTTGCATTCTTTTTCTTTTCATTTCTTGACTTTATCAACCTTGATCTTTTTATTTTTTCGAAATGCAAATGTCATTACTTATTATTTGTTTTTTGATCGTGATAAGATGATGTAACATTCTTCAAACAATTTATAGCTATGTATTTAAATTATACGTACGTAAGATTTATGTAAACTCTCTATAAACGTTACGATTGCTACATTACTTGGAACATAAATACGTACATATCTTAGAACAAAAAAAAAAAAAAAAGAATGAAAAGATTAAAATATACGTACAATTACATGAGATAAATTATTTTGTTAACTTGAGTAACAAACATGATTACATTATCAACTTCAAGCAAAAGACTTGCCAAAAATAGCTATCTCTAAGCCATAAGCAATAACTTTTGATTCTATATATGTATAGTACCTAAAAAATTAGTACAAGAATGTATCAATAGATGAATCATTCGGACAGGTACTCCCCATACATTTCAATTTTGATAAACAAAGTAAACAAACAAATTAGATGAAAGATAAAATCCAGAAATGGTTAATGGCCAGCTCCTGGGCTAGGGACCGAGCGGAGGATCCGGTCCATGGCAATGAGATGGCGGGTGATGAGCTTTTCTTTCGTGATTAAAGCGTGGCCCTTTTTGCTTGGAGTTGAAGCTGGCACGGTACCCTTTGGAAAAGAGCTCAAGTATAAACTCATTTCGACTTGTGAAGCTTCCTCTTTGGTGTCGGTTACTAGTTTTCGGGCATTTGTGGAAGATGTAAATAGAACTAGTAGCATGAAGAGTGCAAAACATAGTTTAGCCATTTAGAGATGGAAATAAAGAGAAGAAGAGAGTTTGAATATGAAGAAATGCATGGGAATAGAATACTTAAATAGTGAGAATATGGTGAGAGGTATCCACGAAGTTTGCGGCAACTCAAATGTTGACTTTTAGATGCTTCGTACACCTTTACATAGGTTCCAAGATTTATTCTTGTTTTCAGATATATTCATTTTTTTTCTTCTTCTAACATTTGTATTATAGGCATAAAAAATTAACCTTGTTTACCATTAATGGTTGAATGCAAAAAAAATTTTTCATAAAATTTACTGATTAGTGCTTATCATCCAATTATATGGGCGATCCATGTAATATTTACTATAACACTTTCTGAAGTAAGATTGATTAAACCAACGTACATGGAACAACTATCTGTAATAGTGCTATTCTCTCCGTCTCAAAATAATTGTCTTCTTTTGATTTTTTGAAATCTTATTTTTTCAACTTTGATCTTAATTTTTTTTTTTTTTTTTTTTTTTTTTTTTTTTTTTTTTTTTTTTAAGTTATATAATAGTTGATGTAAACTATACTAATGAATTGGTTTTAAAATATATATTTCATTGACATAATTTTCATCAAGTGTTATATAATATAAACAAAAGTATTAAAAATTAAAGTTGATTAAGATAGAATTTAAAAGGTCAAAAAAAGATCATTATTTTGAGACGGAGGGAGTAATATATTTGTATTTCCTAGAGACGAGGATGACAATCCTATAATCTTATATTTGGTCTAGTGAACAAATATAAGATATTAGTGACTTATTTTGCCTTGTCGATAAGTCTGGTTTTTACCTTTAGCCTTGTGAGACACCTGATAGAAGGTAAGGACTCGTAATTCGTCGCATATCGGCTATATTTAGTGCAGAGCTTTTTGGGGCGATGAACGGTGAGCAGTGAGCTTTTTGATTTCTGGTGTTCGTTTGGCAAAAGAGCAGTGAACTTTGCGATTTTTTAGGAAAGCTCATTTTTTCAATGATTCTTTAAGAAGCTGTGAGCTGTGAGCAGCCGCAGCCCACTGCTACTGCTCACAGCCCACTGCTACTGCTCACAGCTACTTTTGCCAAACATAGCAATCGTGGTCAAATTGAAGCTTTATTTATAAATATTCTCTTGTTGTGAAAACCCCACACTAAGGCTATGTTTGGCGCAAAGCTTTTTGGGGCGATGAGCGTTGAGCAATGAGTTTTTTTATTTTTAATGTTTGTTTTGGCAAAAGAGCGGTGAGCTTTGCTATTTTTTATGAAAACTCATTTTTCTAATGCTTCTTTAAGAAGCTGTGAGCGGTGAGCAGACTACAGCTCACAGCTCACTGCTATTGCTAACAGCTACTTTTACAAAAAATAGCCTAAGTATATATAACATCGACCAACATACCGCTTGCCAAATCATTTTTTGTTTTTTTTGAATGTATCATGACCAATATGATTTATTATATCATTAATCGACCCAACATTGAAATTTTCCAACTTCCACCATTTAAAGACCTTTTCCAATCCAACAAAAACTCAAAAACATCTAATAAAACAATGATCAAACTTTTGTATTTCATCTTCACAATGTGGCCAAAGTGTTGAGTTAAGATCCATAACAATATGTTGTAACCATGTGAGAACCGGTAATCTTCTTTGTTGTAATCATCAAATAAAGATACAAATTTTTCTTGGGATTATCTTGCTCCACTTTGTCTCTCTAGTTGAATTTGTCAAGCTTAGGATTTTTTTCATCAATCTTGTCTCTAAGGTACTAGACCGTGAATTGCCCTTTATTGTCAAGAAACCAACGACAAGAATCAATCTGTAAAACATTTGGAACAAAAAAATTAGTTGACGCCGTAAATTCAATAAAATCGCCTTCTCCTCTACCTCTTGGCTATCTAACCCAATTCTCTTGCCATTCCCAATCCCCTTTTTGAAGTGTGCATATATAAGTACAACTTTGCATATAAATTTTTTATAACTAATATGTACACTTAAAAGTTACTAATTTATCTAGCTAGATTAATAATTTGTAAAAGAAGAATGGCATGTTGTGGACAATATCTTACCAACTAATTAACATATAACTTAATTTGTACAAACATTTTAATCTAATATGAATTTTCATTTGTCAAGTAAAATGTTGATTATTACTTTATTATGTTGGGATGATATGCCATTGAAAAGCAAAAGAAAAAATAATGCTAGTGATAATATATTAAAAACCGACGTAAATGGCAAGAGCAGCATGTATGACGGCAGAAAATACTTGAATCAGCCACCTAATCAATTTTTTAATAAGATAAACGAGTATTGGTCCAAGTCAAAAAGTAGTGGATGTACGGTAACAAACAATTTGATAAAGCTTGAAGCAATTAACAATCAAAAATCATATACGTAGTACTCAAGTTTCGTTAAATTTAAGTACACCCCGATAATGATCCTTCAGAATCGAGTCCCATTGCGTGAAACAATGTTTTGAAAATCAGGTTCGAAATCGATCCGGTCGTGTTATCGGCATCGGGTCAACCAGTTCGATCGCCGGATCAACCCGGTTTTCAATTTATTATTTTTTTGACGGGTCAACATGTTCGACCGTGGGGTCAACCCAGGTTGTTATTAAAAAAATTTGAAAAAACAAAACCCTACCGAGTTTTGAGAACTTGGTTAACCCGGGTCACTCAAAACCTGACGGGTCTAACCGATCGACCCGGGTTTCAAAACACTTGCGTGAAATGATCATGGTACCTTTGTTTGCCTAGTTTTATTTGTAGTCTAAATCGATTTTAACATAAGGCATAGAAAATTGATTTGGACACGTGTATTTTTATTACTACATCCGTCCCAATTTATTTGTCCACTTTTGATTTTCAAAGTCTTTCTTTGTCAACTTTGACCTTAAATATGTTTATTTGTGTTATTTAATATTTGATGCAAAATATATGAATAGATTGAGTTTTAAGTGTATTTTTAATTTGTATAATTTTCATCAAGTATTATATAACACAAATAATAATATTTATGGTCAAAGTTGACAAAAAAAGACTCAAAAAGTTAAAACTGGACAAATAAATTGGGACGGAGGGAGTAAAAATTAATAATCACATCATAAAAATTGATGCAGACATAAAATATCACATCATTAATTGATATATTATATCATGATATGTGTATAATTATTATGTGTGCATCAATTTATGTGGTGTGAATATCATTCCTCATTTTTATTAGCACGCGTCAATTAATGAATTGATAGTTGTATAAGATTTTTGTTGTATTTTTATCTGTTTATACAATGGAGTGTGTCTAGGGGTGGAAACGAGCCGAGCCGATCCGATTTCGAGCCTGCCATAGCTCAAGCTCGGCTCGTTTAAGTTTCAAAAGGCTCGAGCTCAAGCTCGGCTCGTTTCGAGTCTTAAATTTTAAGCTCGAGCTCGAGGTCGTGATATGTTGTATAGGCTCGGGCTCGGCTCGTTTATACAATTTGACAATAAAAAGTAAAAGCTCGGCTCGTAATATATCTTTATTGAGCTCGTTAATAAGCTCGAGTTCGGCTCATATATATATATATATATATATATATATATATAATTCTTAAAATATGATATTATCATTTAAGCTCGTTTAGGCTCGCGAGCATAAATGAGCTTTGTATGTAAAGCTCGAGCTCGATTAATAAACGAGCTGCAACTTATGTTCGGCTCGTTCGAGTTTTTTACCGATCCTATCCTGAGCTTTTCACGAGTGGCTCGGCTCATTTCCACCCCTAAATGTGTCATTTAAAATAATGTGTACAAATCACGTGACACATGTATCATATCGAAAATGAAAATATTGGCATTTGGCAATGAAATCATGAAAAAATGACTTTCTTAACTTGAATAGCAAAAAAGTTATTACATTCTCCAACTTGAAGGAAAAAATTACCAAAAATAACTATATCACTAAACTAAATGCAATGATTAACTTTCGATTATGTATAGTATCCCTATCAATATCATCTAAAAACCTACAAGACTATTTCTTTTCGGATATAATTTCCGAGATGTATATACTTCATCTTCTTTCTATACAATTATGTCCTAATTAATACTTATAGCAAAACCAAAAGAACAAACTATAAATAATGAAAAAATGTATATCTTTTTTTCTTTCAAACTGACTAATGACCAGCTCCAGGGCTTGGGACCGAGCGTAGTATCCGATCAATGGCGATAAGGTGACGAGTTATGAGCTTTTCGTCAGTGATCGAAGCATGGCCCTTTTTGCTTGGAGTAGAAGAAGGCACGGTGCCTTTTGGTAGAGAACTTAGGTACAAACTCTTATCAGCATGAGAAGTTGCTTCAGCTTTAGGGCTTGAATCAGGTTTGTCTAAGAGTTTTCGGGCATCGGTCGAAGATGCGAGTATAACGAGTAGCATGAAGAGAATGAAAGATGTTCGACCCATTTTTGTAGAGAGAATGAAGGAAGAAAATATGGAGATTGGTTGTAATAATATTTGGAAATGAAGATGGAGATATGTTGAATACTTATACTAAAAATATGGACTCACCGAATGTTGACTTTGTCTATGTTGATTTTTGTGATGTTTACACGCCTCTACACGGATTTAGATTTTGAAGATTTTCTTTTAAATCATTTCTGAATAAATATTACCATATAGGGATTGGCTTGGACAACAAGGCATGTATAAAAGCAATACGTATGCTAATAAATATTTGTTATCTTAAAATAGATACATGGAGTGTGCTCAGATTGACTGATCAACGAGGGGCCTATTAGAGAAAATGTCAGGATTTAAAACCCACCTCCTAATAAGTACAGTCACTAAGACAGGTGCTCATTGCCTGGGCTAGGTCTTTGGGGAGGGTCCGGTTGGTATCCTTAGGATGCGTGAGACCAGGGTGATCCCACCATTCTTCACATTTTTAGAGATACATGGAGTGTGAGGCCTTACCCTCACCACTCCATCTTACGCGCCACCGTATGGCTGAGCAAAGGTCCAAAACCGAACCAACTGGAGAACTGATTTCGTAAAAAAAATGAACCGGAACCGAAACCGAACAAAATATGATCGGCTCGGTTCGGTTTTATGTCGGTTCAGTTTAGGTGTTTTTTTTTCGATTTTGGGTCAAACTGAACCAAGTAATTGCCCACTAATAGTTAGTTTTGGGTCCGGTTCGGTTTTGGGTCGTCCATGCTCAGCCTTACGCTACCGTCTCTATGACTCTCTCTACTTCACACGTGACCAAGCAAAAGAGGAGAAAAATGATGACCATCCTCATCATTCAGTTTTTTTATGTGTGGGGTATTTTGTGAGGTATATTTGTATAAAGTAAGATACTTTTTTTTTTTTTTTAAATGATGAGAGTGGTGACCGTTGTGGCTAAAAAGTGAGAGAAGTAGTTATGTGCTGAATGGTGATATAGTACTGATGTAACGATGAGGATTGTTGTCACCATTATGTCTAGAGTTAACTACTATTTTTTTCATTATTCGAAACAGTTTAATTGAGGTGTCATTACTCGTTTAATTATGTGGTGGAGCTAGCTGGTCGGTTTTTAAGTTAGTTGTTTGGAGCATGGTCGATTTCACTGGTTTCATATTTCAAACCGAGTGATTGCCCACCAACAATTACACTCATGTTGGTTGTTGCGTTTAGATTACGTGCAATTTTCTTCAAATGTATCGATAGAATAAAGGCAAATGGAGTCATTAAAAACAAGGACTAATAGATGGATACCTTTTAGACCAGATCAAAGTTTCTTGCTTAATTTTTATTTTAAAATATCTTCATAATGTTAATGCTATGTGGTTAACTCATTATCTAAGGTCGTGATAGCTATACAGTCGCTGATCGAACTTATTTATTGCATCACATCTTGTTATATATTTTTAGAACGAGATCTCACAAAATTTAAACCACAAATCTATACCATATGTCTTAAACAGGACTTGAACTCACAACCATTTGGGCATCTTGTTACATTCTTATCTATAAATTCAATTATTTGTAAAAGTAAAAAGATTGTTCTATTTGATATTTGTCGCAATCATAACAACATGATAAGTTAGTAAATCTCTTGAAACACTGAAATTTGCATAGAAAATGAATACCTTTCATCCTTTATCCCATTTGTAGTAAAGTTGTGTTTCTCTTTTGACACTTAATAGTCAAAAACACTATTTCTTGTCAAGCACACCAGTTGCTAAATTTAGTCATATTATTGAGTTGGTTTATCAAATAGAATTACTACGTGTAGGTGATATGTAGTGGTAGATTAATCTTTTTTAGCTAAATTTATTTTTATTTTTATTATTATTTTTTAATCGTTTGAAATATAGTATAAGCACTTGGATAGTGAGTGACGTTGGGCCGGTTCATTTGTTCCCTCTTTCTAGGCAGCTTCTTCGGGTATGAACCTTTGACCCACCTACCTAGACCCATGTCATTTGACTCGGGCGGCTTGACCCTTTACTGCCTCACATGATGCTCATGTGCCAAATCATTCATCAATGATAATTTTTGGTCCCTAATTACTAGGTATACCTTTTACTAATTTAAAAACAGTTCTACTAAAGCACACTTTAAGGTAATGTAAGCATGGTTCTAAAAGTCATGTCATGGCGGCGTCAAAGCGTCGCTAAAACGTGAGACGTGACCTCCACGTTATGAAATAGACAAAGACGTCAACTCTTGGCGCGATAAGGCGTAAGGCATGACAAGTTTTTTTTTTTTTTTTTTTTTTTAACAACGATTTATATTTTTATTTTTTTAAATGAAGAATATTGCATGTAAAGATATAATATTAACCTTATTCATTATGTACAACACTTTTTGTAAACTCGATATATATGAAATATAATATAAATATATAAATATTTTAATATTTTTTATCGACTTATGTCACGCTTTAAAAACGTAAAAGCTTCGCCTAGGTCGCCAAGGCGTAAGGCTTAGTTATGCCGTCACACCACGCCTTGTGCTATTTATAACCTTGAATGTAAGCGAGATTGTCAAAACCCGGATGTTTAATAAATTTTGCTGACAAATTTTTTTTAGGACAATTTTAAGTATCTTACAATATCTCTTGGCCGAGTAATTCACAGGATTTGAGTTTACTGACACACAGACTCAAACGCTAATTAGTGGTTATTGAGTATGTACTGGTAATTTTCTTTTTTGAGTTAGTACCTAACTAGTTGTTCAAAGTCAAAGAGGAACTCACAATCTTTTGTAGTTATTAGACGTGGAAATTGGTCATCAAAAAGTTGTTGAAAAGTTGAACTTGATGGGAACTTAAGCTCGTGAAATTGTTGATAAGAATTGATGACCACTTAGACACTGTGTTTAAAAGTCATTGGATCAAATTGGTCAATACTTGGAGATCGAGTAGGTAGACCTAACCAGGATGTAGTTCAAATAATCTAAATTAATAAAAGTCAAATACAATACTAGTAACATTGTATGCATGATTTTACTCATATACTGTCTCTAATAACCTAATACTTAGGCTCGATCTCCCCATGCATGATAATGGTAGATATTTTCAGAAATACTAGATGTACAGAAAAATTTACGAAATTATATCTACAAAATGACTTGTCAATAAAAAACGGGAGTAAGAAAGAAGAAAGAAGAAAGAGAGATTATGATACAATGTCATAAGACCACTACACTTAACAAGTCATTGTGTTAGTATAATTTAAAATATCGTTTACGAACGTGTTTTTATATATTAAGGCACGTAACATTGAATATTTGGAATACAAAAGTCAAATATTATTAGTAGTAAAATAGCCATGTGACTTACTTTAATCTGTACTAATGATTTTTTTATTAACTTAACAATGACCCGTCAACAAATTTTGATCTAGTTTTGAAAATGTAATTATTGTGACTAGTTTGATAAAAATACTTGATCGACGAGTTTTCTTTTTGTTAGTTGTTAAGCATTGTATGCAAATCAGATTTTGACCGTAAAAGTTAAAACAAAATAAATATTATCTGAACCAACATACCATTATGTTAGCCATGAAAGAATCTTAGACATTTAACGATTTTACCATTCGTAAAGCTAGAGGGCGAGTTCTTTTACTTAGATCTATGTGGCTTAACCAAGGTCGTGATCATTTCCGAACTTTTTTTTTGTTAACCATAATTTTCGACCTTTTGGCCGACTAATCCACGGGGCTTAAACCCACCACCACACAAAATCAAACCAGGTAAAGGCCTCCATTTTCCAAACCATTTACTTGGCTATCCTTAATATCTTAAGTCTTAACTATGAAGTTCGAACTTGAACCCTATTGTTGTTCTTTATTGGGCTGCAATAGAGGCCCATGCACAACCAAGCTTGGTGACTATCATTAGAAGCCTTGTAGTAATTTCATACAAAAGAGTTCAGCATTGAACTGGCCCATTAGACTTTCACTGTTTTGTAGATGTGAAAAAAGTTTTCTACAAAGATTATATTTTATTTTCTGTGAGTTCGATTTGTTTTATTAAAAAGATCAGGTGCAATTTAACGATGTAAATCTAAGAAGATTATATTTATTACAAGAAATGGTTAGAATATACTAATCCTATAAATTAGTCACTTAACTAAATCGCTTTGCTACATCATGATTAACACAAAAAGAAGATCTAAGAAAGAGATAATTATTGGACATGGGACATAGGCTCGTATGAATAAATGATAATGTCTAAGGAAAAAGGTTCAGTCTGAAGACAAACGCATATGGACCTAAAGATACTTTATACATGTTAAAAGATACTAACATTTTGAGGGACACTTGACTTTATTTTGTGAATATATTGAGATTATTAATACTAGCCGGGTACCCGCGCGTTGCGGCAGCGGGTACTTTGTGATTATATTTTTTGGCGATAATCTTTTTTAAAGTACTTTATTTATGATGGCATAATATCAAGTATCTAAAAAGAGAATGTACAACAAATGTAGCATGCTTTTATAAAAGGGGGAAAAGATACAATATGAGTTATTAATTAGAAATTATCTTGATTTTCTGGTTATGCATTCAATAACATTATAAAAAGCTGGTAACATTATAAAAAAAATGTCCAATGGCTTTTAATGAGTTGTTACATGTGTTTGAAATAAGTTATTGTTACAAGTTCAAACAATTTAAGACAATTAATCAACTTTTTTAAAATGAGTTGCCGTTACAAGTCTAAAAAATTTAAGACAATTAATCAACTTTTAATTATGTGTATGCAAGCTATTGACTATCCTTTTATAGTAAGCGTGTAGGCTTAATTTTTTTAAAACTTCCTCTTATATAAAGATCTAAATACATTATAATAGGGCAGAGCATCGGTTCAAAACCGACCCGAACCGACCCGACCCGACAAAACCGAAAACCATGTTTGGGCCGAACCGAAACCGAACCGAATATGGTCGGTTCGGTTTTATGTCGGGTCCGTCGGTTCGGTCCGGTTCACGTGTTTTTGTGTGTGTTTTTGTCGGTTTTGGGCCGAACCGAACCGAACCGAAACCGAAAACCATGAAAACCCAAAACCGAAACCGAACCGACGGGCCGTCGGTCCAGTTCGGTTTTTGTCGGTTCGGTCCGGTTCGTCGGTCCGGTTCGGTTTTAAGCATTCGATGCTCACCCCTACATTATAAAGTAGTATAGACAAAACTAAAGTTCATATGAACATTTAATGAAGTGTAATTATTGTCAGTGTTTTAAAAATCGGCTTGACTCGACCGATTGAACCAGTTAAATCGTGAACCGGTTGGTTAGCCAAAAACCGGTTTTAAGAAGGGAGGAAAAAAAAATGTTGAACCACGAACTAGTAGTTTAGCCGGGTCAGTTAAAAAACCGATTTTTAAAACATTGATTATTGTTACTATTTTATAACATAATTACATGCATATATCTGTTTTTTGTAAGTTCGTTAGTTAATTATTTGTATCACAATGTCACATGCCATTTTCACTCCAACTTTAGACTTCTATTAGTTTAATTAAAAATGATAATAAAGCATGTACAAATCAAATTTTCCAAAATTTAATTTTGGGTGAAAATAAGTTGGCACTCTCAGTAGTTTTTAAGTTTAAAGTTTTATATTAAAATTCGATCTTAAATATGTATTTCGGTCACATTTTGCCATTTGATAAAAGAAACAAAACATATTTCCATGATAATTTTTTCTTATTGCACTTTTTTTCTTATTTTCATGTAAGGCTAGATTAGTGGGGATGTAAAGTGGTCCAACCACCAACCTTTACTATATACCTCACTCACGTCAAGACACAAATCTTTAAGGCTCTTTGGATTTTATATTTCATAAAATTGTTACTAATGAACGAAAGTTGGACATTAAATAAAAGCTTACGAGAGATTATAATCTTTAGAATTATTTATTATATATAAAAGTTATTGGTTCATTCTGTAATGTGGTGTTATATCCTTTCTGGCTTTTGAGCTTTTCCACATGGATGAATTAATACAAACACACAAGTAATTAAGTAAACATGTGCAATATAATGAAAAAATTATGCTACTAGTAATATAATAAACTAGCTTATATATCTACATAATGCAAAATATACATAACTAATGAAAATAATAATCCACTAAACATGCACAACTATCTCACTACAATAATGCAATCCAGACTTCATCATTTTGGTGAGCACAAAAGTGCCTGCAAAATACAAACACATTCATATGATCAATCAAAAACAGTTACAAATTAAATCGCGCTACAATTTTCAGATGAAATAAGAGTTTAAATCTTTCTAAAAATAGGAATACATTAGAAAACATGCATGCAATGCATCATACATTAAGACAATACGTGTATCGTCTTCTTTGTCGTGCCACGGATTCCAACTTGTGCATCATTTCATTCGGCGTCAAAATCTCCCCAGGTGAGCTAAGAAACACTGTCCGCGGAACAGGAGGTGACCAAAGTCCGCTTTGAGAGTGGTCGAACCCGAATTCTGATATGTCAGCGAATTTTACAAGAAGCCTTTCGGATACAGATCTTGGAACCAGCTGAACCTTGGATGAAGATGGTGTATCGGACATGTTGTTTATTAATTAGGGAATGAAGGAGACAAGAAGATGGAAAATTGAGTGAGGATAAAGAAGTGTATGGTTGTATGCAATCATATATAAGATTTAAGACGTGGGTAGCATGATTGAAAGCCTTATATATAGATAGGTCCATTGGGTGCATGTGTTTTTGCTTGTCATGTTAGTGTTAAGTAGTGCATGACAATTCAGGTCGGGCTCGTGTTGATGGTCCAACTTTTTTCATATCATTCGCAAAAAATATTGTGTCATATATTCATTCTTTTGGTTAAAGGGTTTTTACATCCGGTAAATATTATTACTCTAGAAAACACTTAAGCACATAGGATGTGAATGAATCTCACATCTCAGCTCACTACATAGACGAATAACAAGCGCACCATTTGTACTTCAAACCAAGACCTATAATAAGAATGACAAATAAACCTAATGTATGAAAAACTATTCTATAAAACTAATAACGTCTACCATAGCCACGAAGCCTAATATCCCAAGCATCACATAATGCTAATCGTTCTTTAGTTAAATCTTCGAACTCATCATCATCATATTAGGTTTATTGACACAGTTTAATTCGTATTAGGGTTTGTGTCACTTGTAGCTAACTACTTGTAAAAGTATTAATTGTTACAATATGAATTCAAGTCTTTTACATGCATACTTATTCCAGAAACAAAATAATTGTGTACGTATTTGATACCAACTAATCTTATGATAATTATGAGTCTAATTGAAGGGACTTTGGGGACCAAGAAACAATAGAGAGGCACTAGGTTTTTGTCGTTCTAAAATAGTAGTGGTCCATTCAATGGACTTTCCATGACGGACAATCAACTCATTGTGCTCTACACATATGGTTACTCATATTTCTATTTGAAAGTACAAGCTATTTATGTTATAGTTCCCTAGTCTTTAAAACTAAAAATAAGTTTAATTATTGTATTATTTTACACATTTCATGGAATTATTTTGTCTCCTTTTTGGGATATCAAAATTATTTGAAACATAATGAGTTACAATAAATTTCATTAATAGATTATGCATTAGGGTACAAAATATCAAATGATGTACCAAGTGTTTTCGGTTAGTACAACTGAACTGTGTCTGTTACTGATCTACTCGTAGTTTACAAAGTTTAAGTTCATAGTTAATTAAACTATACATATATCAAGACTTAGAGAAAAGTTATCTAGTGAAATATTGTTTTGCTTTATAGCAACAATCGATGATCCTTATTCAAACGTTGATGATATGATAGGATTCATGTTAGTGTTTGTCTCTTTGCGATCATATTATAAATTCTGTATTTGGCGGGTAAACAAGTACCAAATAAAAGGTTCAAAAGACAAAGAAGTCAAATAGACTATGACTACTCATACCCATCCATTCACAATTTCATATATGTGATGTGTTGGAGTACTATTCTTTGTCGTTCAAAAGAAAAAAAAACGTACTAATGTGTCTATTGTTTTTTGTTTATTTATTGTGTAACCAGTGTTCGGTGGTATGGATGGTCACTTGTAGGTAATGACAATATTGATCAATGGGCCTCTGGTATAGCGGTGTGGAGGTTTTACCCTTCTAAGCAAGGTCTAAAGTTCGAGTCTTGTCTAACGCGATAGGAGTTTCCTCTCGCGTGCGTAAAGGAAATGTGCAATTGCCTTCTGAGCTGGACCCAATTTAGTTGTGTGGGCTCGCTACGCCTTCTGGGCTAAGGGTCATGTAACCACAATTGTCATCAAAAAAAGGTAATCACAATATTGAATGTAGTAAAAACATGGCCCTATGTATCCTGGACATATATCTAAACGGGTCAAGCCTTTTTGCTAATTTCTGGGCTTAGATTTAAGTCCATAACCAAGCCCTATATAGTATATAGCATATAGGTCTCTAATTGCTACTGGGGCAAATTAAAATGTTACACTTGTTATGACATGTTTCATAACTACTTCTATAACAGGAAATCATATTATGCCCATGCCTTTCTTCCCTTCAAGTGCTTCCATCCATTGCTTAGGAAGGCAAAAACAGCTCGAACCATCAAATTATAAATGGAAATGTTTTTACGTACATAATGCGATGTATAGTCACGGTCGAGAACAAATTTAGGCTCCTAACTCTTAGGTATTCTAACCATACTTCCTATATATAGAATGACCCGTTATCGTAAAACATCTTTAACTCTTTAAATACAAGAACCTTAATCCCCATTTGTCTCGATTTCCTTGAATGTGAAAATATATTTATCTCTACCTCTTGTGATTGATTTGTGATCATTTCCGATATACTCATCAATCACAGTGGTTGCTTGATAAATAATATTTTCATATTTATCAGTCGGAAAGTGTTTATAATCACATTATTGTACATACTTACATATTGTAGCTTTAACATAAACACAAATTAATCTTAGACATATAATCATGGGGAAGGATTTCGATATTGAAGCAGCGAAGCATTATCCCTCACAAATGGAGGATCCTCAGCTTCGTTGGGGATTCATTAGAAAAGTTTATTCAATCTTGACATTGCAATTGTTGTTAACGGCTATCATTGCTGGTATAGTAGTTATGACTCCACGAATTAACCAGTTTTTCCGTACAAGAAACGGTCTAATTGTGTACCTCATCATTGCCATTTTTACAATTATAAGTAAGGATATTCCTTTAAATTCATGTTTTATTTATAATATCTAATAATTGAGCCATTATGCAGCTGTTAAGAACAATTACTTAATTCTTTCGTGTAATTCTTTTTTGTGGAACTTGCAGTTATGCTTGTGATGAATTGCTTTCTGAATAAACACCCTATAAACATCATATTGTTGGGCGTGTTTACGGTTATGTTCTCTATTATGGTTGGTGTTTCGTGTGTCTTCTCAAAAGGTATGATAATTGCTTATCCAATTATAACTATCAATAAGCATTTAATAAGAATTTGAAGCCACTTTTATAAAAACTGCATAATTCACTCACATATAATCTAACAAGCAATTCTAAGCACTCTCAGAATTTATTATCTGTTGTATTAAAAGTTTAAAACATAACACGCACATACCCTCATAAACATTACTCCAATAATTAGAAAAATATCTCAAAAATACCCCGTATTAAAATCTTGACGTTGGTAAGTAGACTGTATAACCCGCTATATTTTTCTACAGGGGAGATCATACTACAGGCGAGTATACTGACCACGGTATTAGCGGTCAGCCTCACCCTTTTCACTTTCTGGGCAGCTAAAAGAGGATGGGATTTTAACTTCCTTTATCCATTTTTGTTCTGCACACTCATTTTGATACTACTTTTTACCATGATTGAGGTATATATACCGCAACTTCACTTGTTTCTACGGTTCTTTCTTCATTTTTTATAGATGCAACAATTTTTCAACGTATAACAATTTTTGTTGATTTTTTATTTTCAACAGATATTCTACCCGATGGGAAGCATGGTGAGAATGGTAATCTCGTTTATCGTGGCACTTCTGTACTGCGGCTTTATCATCTATGACACAGATAACCTCATAAAACGATGCAGCTACGATGAGTATATCATTGCTGCAGCCATGCTTTATGTTGACATGATAAACTTATTTGTGACAATGCTTCAAATCTTGGGATTTATTGATAGCTAGAGAGGCTACAGCATGAATGATTTGACGCTATGCTTTATAGACTTTGTATGCACTTTGTAAAGGGAGATGTGATAATTTCAATTCTTAGATGTGTAATCCCTTTGTTTAAAAGGGTTTAAAAGTTGAATTACATCTCAACATATATACAATATACAACTTATTTATTATGTGTCTTGAAATATGGATTGTATGTTACTGTGTTATACAAGATGTAACTCTAAAAGTGCTTGGGTTACCCACACCCTGATCTTAGCTTTTACCTATATCATTCTTATAACACAAAATGAAAAACACCCTCCCAGTAAAACACAGGTTATAGGTATACGTGGGTCCGAATTTTTATTTTCTTTATAACAAACACAATTTATTTTATACATTTGGACCAAATTTTATACATTTTAGAGACCAAATATTTTCAGCTGCCACCACCTTCAGTCGTCGACTTTGGCCAGCGGTGCAGAGGGCCTCCATCCTACTTCCATTCTCATAGTTTTCTTTATGTGGTTTGTTTTAGGTTCCTTTTCGGTCATTTTATTGGGTCGTGTTAGATGCTACAAGTTTTACGTGTATTTTTTTCGTGGGTGGTTCTAATATTTGCCACTACCACCTCTCATTCAAGTAAGGCGTTTTCTGGCAAGTGGTTTCCATGGTTCGGGTTATGTTTCAAGGCTAGGTCAGGTTTGAGGTTCGGGGTGGTCGAAATTTGTGGTTTAGATTGTTCAAGTTTGAGGTTCAAGTTTACTTTTGTAGACATAACACCAATCGGCCTAATTGGAGAGGATTTTTTGAGGCTTTTAGCGATGACAAGTTTAGTGTTGTAGACACAGCACCAATCGAATGCATAGTTGTAATGATAAGTCAACTTCTAAAGAGAACTCAACTTCTTTCGAGCTATATTGTGATACGAAGCTAAATTTCTACGTTCGAGCTTTTAGTCTCGTAGCATTTTGGTGTGCACCCTCAAGATCTTAGCAATCTTAACATTCATCACGATACGTTAACATTCATCAGTTAACATTCACCAGTTAACGTTCATTACGAAGTTAACATTCATCACGAGACGTTAACATATATCAGTCAACATTCATCACGATACATTAACGACTTAGTTGGTAAACTCACTTCACCAATCGGCACAATTCGTGATGACTTTTTGTGTACTCTATGTGATATTGTGATTTGGTAAACAAACTTATTAATAAAAGTATTATAAAGTTCAATCGCTAAACATGATTTTACTTGATATATTTCATTATAATGCAATCACTAAACGTGATTTACGAAGTTCGATCATAGTCGTATCAAAGATAGCATAATTGACCAGTCAGCATTTTGGTCAAAGGCTTTGGTGAGGACGTCCTTGCCAAAAGTAAGCCATGTCACCAGCATCACTCAGATAATCATCAAGTGAAAATTATAAATATGATTAATTGTTAAATTTTTTTTGCCAAACTTTTTGGTGAGGACATGTCCTCATCAAAGGGTTGGCGGGAAAATTAGAGGGAAACGAATAACATAAATGAAAATTTGGGGATGAAATGAAAAGTGGTCAACCTTTTAGAGAGGACATGTCATTGCCAAGGGTTTTGGTCAAAAAAAAATTTTTTTTTTCACATTCTAGCATAGTCAAAGACTAACAGTTGAAGTTTTTTGTCATTTAGCGCCCTTTGGCGATGCCAAATGGTTCGTCTACCATTCCATTTTTTCTTGTTGTGAGAAGTTTGGTGTGATTTTGAGTTTGTGGTCCAGTGTAGGTATGTTTAGAGTCTTGGTTTAGGCTTAGTGTCAAGTGATATAGGTTGTCATTAATGTATGCGGTTTTGGTTATCGTAGACAGTGACGAAGCTAGTGGGGGGGCTGGAGGGTGCTCGGCCCCCCCTAACCAGCCAACTAGCCTTACCTTGTAGCTTGGAATAATTTCTTGTTATATTGAAATAAGAAAAAACATGAGGAGATAGATCTAAACTATATGATGAAGAAAATATGAAGAAGATGAGTTCGAAAGAGAAAGAGGTAATGAATAGAAAAAGATAAAAAGATACATATAGTAAAATATAAAAATCTTGGTTCTATTTGCTGCCGTGGGCTTGTTTTGTTTTTTATGTTGATTGTTTTCTTTGCAGTTTGCAATGTGTAGCCTTACCTTGCATTTATTTTAAAAAATTACAATATATTTATCACCAGTATGACGTGAAGGAAGGTAATAAAATATCACCAACTAATGACGCTTTTATCTTCTTCAATCGCTCATCTTTACTACCATTTACACCAATGTTCGCCTATTTTGTTCACTTTCTCAACTAATCAAATAATTGTATGTCACTACTCCAATTTTTTTTATTAAACCCGTATGTATAACGATTCAAAATTCAACCCAGCTTTTAAAACAAGGAACTGTATGTTACTACCGGGAAATTTTTTTTTGAGCCCCCCCCCCCCCCCCCCTAATATAAATTCCTGGCTCCGTCCCTGATCGTAGATGTTTGGTTATGGTTCGGAGGGTGGTATAGAGTGTGAATCTATGATTAAGTAATATATTGTTGTAGTCAAGGAAGGTTTTTTGAAGTAGTTGGAGGTCGTGGTCTAGATTTGAAGTCATGTGTTGATTTTGGGACATCGGTTGGGTATTACACATAACATAACATATCATGTTAAAACCAAACTTGAGAGAATCTTTCTTCAAAAAAAGATTACAACGTATCGAGTGTTTATATTCGAGGCACGGAATTAGTGCCTTGATGAAAGACCTTAGGCTGGGCACACTCGTGAGCTCCAACGACTTTCATTTTGCCTGCCACATTAATTAGCTTCTTTCTCCGACGACCTACAGACAACTTTTTACCACCGTAAGATGCTAACGGAGCTTCTACGATCTCAATCCATGAAGGTGCTTGCTTTATTGGTGGGCTCTTCATATATTTTTTCTTTCTTTTTTCAAATTTTTTCAACAACAAAATTAACATCAAATTACAAAAAGTCATACTAACATCAAATTACCAAAAGTTATGGTAATATATAATATCCACATATTGTATGCTACTGAAAATTTTGAAATTATAATATTCTAAAGTTACTGTATATATTAGCCCATCCTACTAGAATTAGGATCAAGTGAGAAGAAAAACTAAAATTAAAAGAATAAGAAGAAACTTTTTGGCAATAATATATATGCTTTCATTGCAAACATATTTTATCTGTGATGTATAATATATAACAACCATGATATATTTGATAGTTTATTTCATGTATTCGTATTAGATATGAGATAAGGTGATTTTTTTTCGTGAGGTTAAACATTTTCTTGATATATTGTTTTTGGTCGTTCATTTGAACCCCGGGACATCGTACCCTTAAAACAAATATGTTTGTTGCAACCTTTTAAAATTATAATTATCATAATTTAGAGTTTTAAGTTAAATTAAATAATTATTTTGATATATATGATATCGTAGAGGTTTAGAAGGATATATATATGAAATTACGAAGGGTTAGAAAGAATATATATACGCAATTAAAAGTGTAAGCTGGATATATATATATATATATATATATATATATATATATATATATATATATATATATATATATATATATATATATATATATATATATATATATATAATTTTGAGCTTTTGCAGTGCTATATATGCACTCCCCCTTTTTATTAATATGCATCATGAATTTTATCAAAAAATTTTTTTTTTTGTCCTCTGTCCTCTAAGATTCTGAGTCCGCCACTGTGTTTGTGAAAGAGTTTTTCTAGTCAACTAAAAATCAGTGACCCGAAAATAAATCAAAATTAAAACCTTAAATTATCTTCTTTAGTTTCTGCAAGCATATACAAATGTGGAATCCAAGATCAGTGTATGGTGAGTGCTTATTCACTCACATTTTCTGAGCTAAAATAGGACTTAATAATCCAAAAACTAACCTTACACGCCAAAGAAAACATGTTTTGTGATTGTGAATGTGCAGGTACGGATATCTCGTTAATTGACGAAAAACAAACGGAAACCAACAAAAACGAGCACGAGAGTGGAACGTGTGCAGAATAGTCAAGGAAAGTCAATGCTAAGCCTTAGAAGATCTCAGAGATTTGAAGCTTGTCAAGTATAGTCCTTGGATCATACTTTTGAAAAATGGCAGAAATAGCCCTTGTAGTTTCAGCAATGACATAATTGGTCCTTGTATAAGTTTACTACACAAAAGCTGAAAATTATCTAAAGTCCAAAGATATCATTAGTCCAAGTCCTAAATTCCATCAAATCCATATTAAACCCAAAACCATCCCAAGTCCAAAACCTGAGCCCATTTTCCTTGGTCAACACCCAAACCCCCACGGTCAATAAGTCAACCATAGTCAAACTAATATTAAACATAATAACCCGCCCCTTTTCCCCCCAATTCACCCCATTTCCCAGTTTCATTGTTTACCCAAGAACCCTAATTACCCCGTCCTTACAATTACAACAATTAAGGGTATTTATGTCTAATCATTGTGCTTCTAGAAGTATTATATGATGTCAGGACTTGTCAGAGAGAGTCAGAAGCACACAATAGACACATGGCAGCTCTAAAATTGGTGTGAACGCGTCACAAGGGATGATCCAAAGGCTTAAATTGATTGGGCAATCATTGGGTGTGATCAAGTGGCTTAGATTGCATCAGAAGAAACACACCACACTGATTGCCAAGCTGGCAATCCGTGGCTATCCATTCTATTCCTTCTCCTCTCTTGTAATATAAATAGAGTGCTAGGATCAGTGTATTGGGTGTGGAGTTTTTGAGTAGCAAAACTCTGCCAAATTTTCATTTGAATGTATTAGATTAGCTTTGTTGTAATTTCTTTTAATATCAATGAAATTAGCTTTTTAGTTTAAATCAATTTAGCTTGTTACTATTTCTGCTTATTGTTCATTTCCTATTTCAATCTTAATCTCTTGTTTTATTTCAAATTACTTAAGCTTTCAATTCAGTTTTATCTCATTCATAGTTTTATAAAAATTAGAAAAACAGAAAATAGTATCAAAATAGTTTTTGATTTGAAACCAGCTTTCAAATAAGTTGTTTTAGAATAGTTTGAATCTTATCCTAGCTATTTAGCTTTGGTGAGATTGTCATTTCAGTTTCATTATTCATATGCACTGTGGTCAACATAAGTCAACTGTGACAGTTTTGGTGGATTATTGGTGTGAAATTGGTAGTTTGGGATAGCCAGGGAAGATCCCAGCCTATCTTAGAGATAGGCATCAGTGGAAAACTCTCTGTTCATGCTGAGAGTAATTAGTAAGATTCATTCTCAATCTCACAATAGCATTTGATTTTAGATTTAGCATTCATTTGATCTTATGAGTATCTGTGTTTGTTAATGGAATTTGATTATTGATACTGTTTCTGAGTTTGGTATTTTAGTTGGTTTGTAGTTTCATTTAGTTTACTGTCACATAAGGTAGTGTTTTGAATTATCATTTGTTGAGAATTGTTGGTTTTAGATTGCTGATTAACTGTTACATTTAAGTTGCATTAGTGTAAAAATTGAGATTTATATCATTAAAATAGTAGTGAAGTTCATTAAAAGTCAAAGTAGATAACTCATTAGGTTAACTGTTAGAGTAAAATTAGAAACAGTTAGTACTTTTGAAGTTAAAGTTGCATAATCAATATTGGTAGCTTAATTCAGTTAAAAATCAGTTTAGTTTAACATCTAGGAGTAGATAAATTCAATTGAAATTGAATAAAGTCAAAGTAGTGTGGTAAAATAATAGTCAACTGATTCTTGAGTCATGTTACTGATAAAAGCTGATCTAGGGTTATTTTAGAGTAGAGGTTGGAAGTTTTAGATAGGGTTTTTGCAATTTGTAGACACTCAGTAGTATAGAGCAGCATTTGCCCCACTCACATTCTGGTTTGGAGCTTATTTGAGCAGCTTATTGATACCTAAATGTTTAGCTATTGGAGTAAGTTTCCTGTCATTAGAATAGGCCTACTAGTACTAGTTTTGTTTATAGATATTGCTTATTTGAAGTTTCTGAGTTCCACTTAGTGTATAGAGAGTGATTCCATAGTTTGAATGTTTCTGGCTTAAGCTGTGTGTTATTTGCTTATTCAATAGCTTTTGCTTCACTGCTTATTGCTTATTCCTATTGTTTCTGTGGTATCTCTTATCATTTCTGAGCATAACTGAGCTTATTAGAGTCCATTGTATCTGTGTTTTTAGTATTACACAGTTTTGATACAAGTGCTTATTTATAAGCACTTGTATTGAGCTGTTTTGCTCTTAATAAGCACTTTTGCGACTTATTTTTAATTCAAAATTTTTCTCCAAGCTTTTTATAATATTTTAGAATTTCTATAAATTTTTTATATTTTTCTGAGTTATTTTACTATTTTTCTTAATTTTCCTTAGTTTTTAATCATTTTTAAATACTTTTTAATAAGCAAAAATCAATAAAAAATCAGAAAAATCCATTAAAAAAATACAAAAATATTTTAGATAATTCTTTTATAATATTTTAGATTTTCCAAAGTTGATTTTATATTTTTCCCATTTATTTTTACATTTTCCTTCATTTTTAATTACTTTTTAATTCCAAAAATAGAAATTAATTCATAGAAAATAAATAAAAGTCAAAAAAATATTTTTCGTTTTCTCAAAATTCTTTTTAGTTGTTTAAGATTTTTAGAAAATTGTTTCACATTTGTAGGATCATTTTTAGTTAAAAAGTTACGTTTTATTTTGTACGTTACGTTTAAATTTCGCATTTGAATTCCCGTTTTTAGATTTTAAACATTTGTGCATATATAACTTGTACTTTTTGCTTATTTCACTATTCCTTTTCATAATTTGAATTTCACTATCACAATTTTCACTACACGGTTCACGAATCGATAATTCGAGATTCTATTCAACTTTCGTTGGTATACGAATCGGTAATCCTTATTTTTTGCGGATTTTCTCGATACTTAATATATATACTATAATTGAGAAATCAGTGTACAATGTATGTTAATAGTTGAATAAATTTAACAAGCTAGAAGAAGCATTAAAAGCATGTAATTAAACACGATACTACAATGTTTGTCTTTTGTTAGTTGTTATTTTGTTAACACTATAGTTGAAATAATTGTATTATTTATTGATTCGTCGTGAAAACCAATTATATATAATAGTAGTATAGTATCGAAATGATCCACAAGAAATACGGATCACCCGAGTCGTTTCCAAGTGAAGGTGTGAATGAAATCAAGAATATCGATTCGTGTAAATCGTGTAGTGAGAAGTGGTGCAAAAGCAAATAGTGATCAAATAATTCACGTAATCACAAACAAGTATGAAATATGCAAAGAGTACAAGCTAGCAATGCACCAAAGTCTAAAACGTAAAAACGGAAATGCAAACGCGATTTTTAAAACGTAACGTACAAAATAAAACGCGAGTTTTAAGCTATACTAATCCTACGAACTTGGAAATAATTTTAAAAAGTTAAAAATGATAAAAGAAAATTTTGAGAAAAAGAAAAATATTTTTTCGACTTTTTAATAATTTTTTATGAATTAAAAACTAATTAAACTATTTAATAATTAAAAGAAAATGTAAATAAAGTGAGAAAAATGCAAATTTAATTTCTAAAATTCTAAAATAACTGAAAACTACTTTCTAAAATATTTTTGGATTTCTCTGGGGTTTTTCTGATTTTTTTGGATTTTCTAGTAATTAAAAAGTAATAAAAAATGATTAAAAATGAAAATTAATTAAGAAAAATAGCAAATAAACTCAGAAAAATATGAAAATTTCAGGGAAAATCTAAAATAATATTTTAAAGCTAGGAAAAATATAAAAAGTGAAAAACAAGCACTAGAAGTGCTTAATGGCTTGAAATCAGCTTATTTAAGTGCTTATTTATAAGCACTGTTGACTATGGTTTGACCAAATCTTAAACAGATGAATTTTTGACTCAAATAAGCTTATGTGAAAAGTTACAAGACCCAGTGATCACAGAAACACAATTAAAGATCCAAAATCAGTTGCAATAAGCTATATGTAAATGAGCAATAAGCTAAACAGTTAAGCAAATGACCAACTATCAACTGAAACAGATACTATGGACTATATGAAACTCAGAACAATCAACAAACTCAACTTAATATCAATAATAAGCAAATGCAGGCCTATTAAGCAAACAGATTTAGGCAGAAATGCTCAAAAAGATAGAGCAAATAAGCTGTATAGATAAGCTCAGAGATAAAAACTTTGTGGGCAATTTGTTCACTACCACTATGAGTACTCAAAACAACCAAGAGATCAGGTCCTAGATTCAATTTACTAACCTCAAATTGCCCCCAAAGTGGGGTTAAGGACTGAGGTGCAGGGCACCTTTGGTCACAATAAACTATATTCAAAAAGCTTTTCCGATAAGCAAACAGGTTCCAAAGTATGATTTTCTTTTTGAAATATAAAATTTTAGTACTGAGCTTTCCAAAACTACCAACCAAAAGGATTTTCAATCAATTTTGAATGCTACAGAAGCTCATAAACTTTAGACCAAAAAGCTGAGTTCAAACTGGATTGACTTTTTATTAAAACAGAAAGTTTGACTAAAATGGATTTTTATTATACTAATCTGACTACTGAAATGATTATAAGTTATTTTGTGATTGATATAAGCTATAACTAATACTATTACAACTACTTATGAGCTTATGCAATCTAAAACCATTTAATACTAACTGTATGAGATTTTAAGAATGAAGTTGACTTTTTAAGTAATGACCACCAGTTTTTATGAGGAATTAGTATTGATTATGACCTATGTGATGAGTTTTGAACAAGCATTTACTCTGAAACAACCCCTAGATCAGCAAACCTCAATAAACCAAACACCCCTTAAGGGTTCTGTCACACTATTGAATCAAACACAGAACCTACAAATCAACTCCAAACCAAACCTAATCTATCCAATGTGATGCACAAACATTAAACAACTCAGAAACACAGATCATAGACACCATTATACTCAGAAATTAATGATCACAGATAATACTTATATGGAACAGTAGCAAAAGCAAAAGTCACAACAACTTTCAAATTAGATCAAGAAGCAAATATTAAGCAATATTAGGCTATATTAAGCTATAAGCAAACTACAAACTCAGAAGATAAGCTACTAATTTAAGCTATAGAGATTAAATATAAATTGAACACTTACAAAGCCAATCCCCTTCAGCATGAAAAGAGGGGGTTCACTATGCTTGCCTGTCTTTTGACAGGCCAAGTGGACACCTTCTTGGCTGCCTACAATCACCAATAAGCTCAGCTTATTCGATAAGCTGAGCAGGTTGACTTTATTTGACTTTTTACTTTTTTGGATTTTTTTTGAGAAAGGAAAACCAACAAGGCTCACAACAAGCTATATAAGCTTGAATGAACTTGTGTAAACAACAAACAAACACTGAAATAGATTTAGAAAAGAAAACAGAACATACTTTTTTTTTTTGGTTTTTGTAAAGTTTTTAGATTTTTTGGTTTTTTCTTTGAATAATAAACAACAATAAGATTAATAACTACTGAAGCAGAAGATTGAAACTAAATAAATAACAAAAGTGAAAGTAACTTGAATGAAAGAAAGAACAAAGCAGGAAATAAGAAGTAATAAGCTAAGATAAATAAGTAAATAAGCAAACTGAAAATGAAATAAGAAAACAAAACTTAAACTTTCATTAATAAAATATGAGTTACAAAATAAAAATGGCAGAGTAACATTACATAAAACCTCTACACCTAAAAACGTATCAGGAGGGGGGTTTATATAGGGGAGCCCAAGGTGAGGGGTGCTAGGGTTTTGGAAGATGCTAAAACTCAATTGATGGCCACATATCTTCAATCCTACTCAGAATGTCGACATCCCACTAAATATTATCCATTAATTAGCACCTTATCTTGTATCCACGTAGGAGGAGCCAATCAGAGGTCTTCAATCAACCACTTGGAAGGAATTATGACACCATCTGACACGTTGTCAGCTTCTAGAAAGATTCTAGTACGAGGTTACTAGATTTAGGATAGGTACGAGGTAAAAAAAATGGTGGGTAATTTGTGGGGGAAGATGATCCACAGTAAATGGCGCGTTTGGTTTTAATTGATTGTTTGACTGTGGGTTTGGGGGTTTGACTTCCAGGTAATACTAATAGGTTGGGTCGGGTTTGGTGATTGGATTGGACCAGGTGGTGGTGGGCTTGGTATTTTGGTATTTGGGCTTGGGTAAGTGTTGGGTTGTGTTTATGTAGTTTGGATTTTGGATCCGGTTTGTAGAAATGGTATCATCCAAGGGACCAATTATGTATAATCTGAAAACTCAAGGACCCAAACTGCCAATCATCATAAATATTTTTCTAAGGGTCTTTTGTGGCATTTCATGAATGATGAGGGGCTGAGTTGTCATTCTTCCAAAATATCTTCATAAGGACCAAAGTTGACAACTTTGAAAGTTGAAGGACCATATATGAAACTTCTTCAAACTTATGACCAAGGGCCATTCTTGTAATTTCTGAAACTTGAGGACTCTATTTGACCATATGAGCTTTATTTTGACCACTAAGCTTCCCCGGCTCCGGCTTTTAACACTTTTCCAAATCTCGTGCCCGTTTTGTCATTTTCTCGTGATTTTTCGTCTTTTTCTTAAATATCCGTTCCTGCACATTAACAAACACAAAAACACACATTCTTTGGCAAATTTTGTTAGTTTTTGGTTTATTTGGTCATTTTTTAGCTCAGAAAAGGTGAGTGAATAAGCACTCACCATTTATGTTTTATTAGGTTTTTAGGTACCAAAACATCACACGTTAAAGTTGGTAGCAACTAAACTGGTTCTTTATTTTTAGGGAGGTGATTTGTACATCATTTTTATTTGCCATTTTATGCATAACGGTGTTGTACTGTGTGCATTACTGGTGTGATTTCGTAGTGTATATATATATATATATATATATATATATATATATATATATATATATATATATATATATGGTACACAAATCATCTCTCTTTTTTTAGCCATTTGGGGGCACGTTGTTGTGAACTATTTCATTAGGTTGTAGGCTTTTGGGGGGCATGTTGTTGAATGATAGAACACATCAAACTATTTAAAGAGTACATCTGAAAAACAATATTCAAATCTCAATGGACCTTAACCCACACAGGCCAACTATTTATCAGCTAATACTCTGGTCGTAGTTCATGAGGCAAAATCGTGAAAGCTTCGGCCGCCGAAAAGAAAACTTAATACATAAAGCAATACTAACTTTTTGATGAAGACACTTGACAAAATTTAGAAGTAAATATTCAAGCGGCACGAAAAGAAATCAAATCAGGGTAAAAATAAATAGTTGATGAAGACATGTGACAATAAATCAAAGATAAATCTTCAGACAACATCAAAAGCAACGACGGTCATTGGCCAACGACAACGACATTTTAATTTTAACTTTTTTTTTTGTATTTTTTGTTTTTTGTTTTCTTTTTCTCGGCAAACCGCTCTTGACGACGAGTCCGGCCGACGACGATGGTGAATAATATGAAAATGAGAGAATGATTCTAAGCGTCAGTTAATTTTAAACGGTTTAAAACTATGGCCAAAACCTTTTCAGGTAGGTTTTTGGCTGAAAATTACATATCTTTCTTATTTATAATGAATATATAAAGGCCGCGGATGGGGTTTGACGCGGTTGCATAGAGATAATGACTAATGACGACTAACTCGGTCTCACGATCAAACCCGCTCTGATACCATTTTAAATAATAAAAAACCATGTTCATTAAACTTTATTAATTATCAGTTTTTTCTAAATAAAGTAAATATGAGAAACAATTCTAAAACCTCAATAGACCCTAACCCACGGGTGATCTTGAACCAACTATCTTTTACCTAATACTTGAAGTGTCAACTTCAATTTCGAAATAAAGAAAAAAAGCATTATAACATGTTGTTGGTCTTTAAATTATGATTAACTAGTTTGAATACTTCCTTTTGATATTTATTAATAAAAAGTCATCTTATGATATAAGTAATAATAGACATGATTAATATTTTTATTGCTTGTCTAATAAGTGATTTAAGAACATTGGTTAAAATGCGTAGTTGCATTGATTCAAATAAAAATGTACATTATTAAAAAATGAATTTTAATAAGAGGAAAGTGAATGTGAAATTATCTCACATATAAGCTTTAAATGAAAAACCTTCTAAAACTATATCATATTAAAAAAAAAAAAAAAAAAAAAAAAAAAAAACCCACCTCATTTTAGTTATGTCCATTCACAATATTAGTTTTTTTATTAATTGCTCATAACATCCATAAAGTTAGGTTCATAAAGGTAGGCTCAGTTTAATATATGTTTTTTCTACATCAAACTGTTATGTGTTTTATATTATTGAAGCAAGTAGATATAGATTAAACAATGGTTTGATCTCTTTTGCAATTAAAAAGCATTTCCACTATTTATACATTAGTTTCATTACTTAAATTTTGAATTTTGCATGTAAGCTTATATGTGAGACACTCAATTTCTTTTTCATCTTTTAATAAATATTGATAAAACTTACAAATTATTACAATTAATTGCAATTAATTGCGTAGTATTACTTTTTAAACAAGTACCATGTAAACACTCGTGGACAAACTCTTAAGTAAAAAAGTTGTTTTGGTGACATAATTTGTATATGGTAATGAGAAATACATACTAAATATCTTAAATCATATATGTGACATGCCAACTAGAGGAATTAATAGTTTAATTATCTCAATAATCCGACTTATAACACTTTTTTTAATATGGTATATGTCACACGAGTAACTAGATAATCAAAAAAGTTGTGTCAGTACATGTTATAACGATTTGTTCAACATGGCATGCCGCTGCTAAATTGAAACTTAGTTATCTATATAATGAAGGTGTTTGGTTAGTCAATTAAATGTATAATTTGATTTCTTGAAAAAGTTATAGTTTCGTTTAAACACTTTTTGTGAACTTATAAACCCACAACATTTCTAATGTATATATTCTTTATTCTTATAGAGTAACTAACAATAACATGACAAATTTTAGGTGCTTAGCAGCCTTTAATTAATATGATAAAACTATAATTTAATTATTTATTTTTATTTTAAAATGTAGCATCCGAATCACATGGTAATAAAATAATACATAAATTAATTACGATTGTTGAGCTATCGTCATCTTTAATTAAAGAGGTCATGGCCAAAGAATGCTTATTTACACCCACTTCAAGACATATTTGTCTCCAATAAAATATCTTCATTCATTTTTTTATTTATTTCTCATGACACTGAAATCTTGGAGTATCTAAAACTATAATAAACAAAAGAAAATTTAAATTTGGAAAGATTTTAAAAAATTCTTCTTTTGGTATCTTTAGCCGCACTGTATGCAAATTCTTGGAGTTTTACATATACCTGCCCATAGTAAAAGACAAATATGGTTAGGTAAATTTTTTTGGTTAATTACATTATCATAATCACCCTGTTGTTCCACACCATGGGGCTAATTTTTGGCAATGTTCAATCTCTCTTCGTCTAAAAACTGTCGAGCATTCGGGCAACTCGTCTAGATCAGCGAAAAATGACTCCTCGTCGTCTCGTATTGAAAAAATCATTGCCATGTCACTATCTTCAACTATGTCGTCCCTAGCCATCATGGGACTTTCGAGCATGGTTGATGACGTGGTGTCCAAGTCTGAAAACCATGCATATTGGTCACTTGTTGATGCAAATGGCCCACATGATCCCACCTCGAGGCTTGTGAACTTTTTGTCTTGCTCAACTTCAGGTTCAGGTTCAGGTTCAGGTTCAGGTTCAGCTTCACGCTCTAGCTCTAGCTCTAGCTCGTGAAGATGCTTAGATTTTCTAGTGAGCATTGGTGGTTCTTCTTCCATTTGGTCGTCACTATTGGAATTTGTCGGCTCCGTTGTGAGAGTTGAGTTGGTTGGTGGTGATGCTGGCGCGTTGTGATGGTGGTTATTGTTGTTGCTTCTAGAAGCCGGCCACGGGTGATTGTGTTCACACGAATATGTCACCATCACCATAGTAGGGTCCGTCCGGCTTCTTTCTACTTGTTTTCTTGCTGGACATCCTTTGGAACTACTACACCTATAATACCCCCTGTCAAAACAAATAATTGAGGTTTGTCAATATTTTAATCTTAATTAAGATAACAACTTTGTGCTAATCCACTATGTATTTTATTAAAGGAAATGGTTGTAGTACGAACTTATCCTAAATAAAATATGGTTTTTTCGAGACTTTGTAAAAAATATGTTATGGAGAAAGAACAACAAAAAAAAAAAAAAAAAAAAAAAAAAAAAAAAAAAAAAAACTCACTTCAGTTTATGATAGACATAAAATTTATGGATATCTTGGAATCTAATCATCATTAGCAAAATAATATCTTGATGAAAAACAGTTTGATTGCTGAGAAAGTAGATAAAATTGAAAGAAAATACACACTTCTTTGACAAAATCACACGTACGTTTAAATCATGCAGTTGTATATGTTTGACTAGAAACATGTTTGCTAATGATGGAGAAAAGAAAATACAAACAAAAAAGCAGAAAGTACTATATAACTATAATTAAAGTTGCTAAAGATTAAAACTCTAACAATGAATCTAGACTCTATAGAGAAGAGAATTTAGACATTTCAAAATTTCAGATAATAAACATGGTAAAGAAATAAAACATAGTTTTTCCTGCAAAAATTATGCAAATGATAAATAAATATGATGTTTAACAAAAAAGAAAAAAGAAAAGAAAATACATATATATTAATGACAAAATACAATACCTACTCCATCTTCTAATTGATCATGTTCAATGTATCTAATTAATGAAATAATATACTGTACACATTTTACAATAGATGTTTCTGAAGAATTATAGTAGTATTCATATAAAACCCTTATTTACCCATACTTTGATGAGGTTACTCGATTTTTATACACTAGAAAAACCATAACTAATTGATTAATCAAATAATGAATGTGTGAAATAACAAAGTTTTGATATATACAAAGTTATAGTGTAAATACCTAGGGTAAGGAGATCCTTTGATAGGTTTCTGGCCATATTTCCTCCATGCCCAAGAATCAGCCGGCGGAGCATTTGTCTCGCCCTTGAGCCGAGATCCTTCAACTTCTTTGATCGGTACATGCACTACCCTTTTGTGTGTTCCACGTCTACTGTAATTAAAAGTTGAACAATTTGCTTTATGTCTTACAAGTGCTTTCATAGTGGTTATCCAAAACTAATTAAAATATATATATAATAAACGCGGTCTAAACACTCAAAACTGATTATTTGTTGGATACCATGTTTGTATTTGTTGCTAGCTAGAGAATTTGACTCACCTTCTTTTAGGAGAAGAAGTAGATGTAGCCTTTGTGTCGTAAAACATAGGCGAAGGAGGTGAATCATCGCTATTTTCCGGAGAGTTTTGATTGTCCTCTAGATGAACGTTGAACGTACGAAATCCGACTTCCATGATCTTGAAACTTTACCTTCTTTTAGTTCCTTTGAGTGATGTATAGTTGTACGTGTACACTTATGTATGTATACGAATTCTTGTTTGAAGAATTGCACAAGTATTTTGAGAGAGTTTTGTTTTGTAGATGAGAGAAGGTGATGAAAAAATAGATTGATGAAATTGCGTATTATATGAGGGGTCCGAAATGTTGACAGATTGGCATTTGAATAATCTATAATTGTAAAGGACGTGCAGGCAAATGTGAAAGTAAAGCCAAATCTCAAAACAAAAGGTTTCATCCTTATTAAACTATTATTCCAAGAGCTTCACCTAATATTTGCAATTTATAAATAGTGAAATACAATTATTTAATTATATATCTTTTCTTTTTTCTTTATTATTAAACTTTATCCTTTTTAAAAAGTAGAAAATAATAAATTAAAATTCCTGCCCTCACTGATATCACAAAGTGAATAAATCCAAAGGGTAAATTCTTTGAAAGATGGAAACAAAATTTCTATCTATATTTATGTTATTTTGGAGTATTATATTGGAATATGTTTTACTAAGAAAATACAGAATCTTTTATCCATGTTGTGTAACTTTATGTCTCCTTATGGGTGATAATAACAAGATGTTCACAAGGTTATTAGTTTATGTAATGTGTACCATTGTGTGATCAAATGTTTTTAGCTTTGTGTTTTATGATGTATAAAAAATAATTTTAGTAGTTCACAACTTTACAAAACGATTCTTGTATTATTTATGTCCAATGTGAAAGGAGTTGGAACTACCTCCAATTGTGAAAGATACCTTTTTGACAATGATTTTGATTGATTTAAGATAATCCTGTGACTTTTTGGCAGTTCCCTTATCCTTTCTTCCCTCGTGGGTTTAATTTTTAACTTTACTTTCAATATTTAAATATCTTTTATAAATGATTAATATGTTTTATGTGACATGATCTTATTTCATTTTCGATCGTCTAGTGTTAGTTTTTATTGTGGTTTGTTGTGTTTTTTTAGCGTGTTCAAAACACATAGTTTTTTATATTGAAGAGTGGATCATGACCACTCTTCTATGTTCGTAAACTCTCACCATCTTTTAATATATTTACTGGGTATAAACCCTTTACAAAAAACTAATTAAAAAAAAATTATACACAGACTATGTGAAAAAAGATTACAAGAAAGCTGAAAAAACTTTCAAGTGAATAACATATATTGTTCTTGATTGTGTTGCATCTGTATATGTCAAAACTCAAAAGTGACAAATTTTATATATTCACACATTTCTTAAATCTATTGTACTTATTAGACATAAATCTTCATGAACCATTAAAACTGGGTATAAGCTACCTGGCTACCTTTCACGGTTATGATGAAATATTGATGATTGCATAATTATTTTTTGTTTTTGAAGATGATGTATAAATGGTTGAGCTCATACACATCATGGTGGATGGCACTAATAGACAACAAACATTATTGGTGTTTAAAATACTCCTAACTATGTACCCACTCTCATCTTATACAATAATACATATTCTCTAATTTTCATAAACAATTCAATTGGATTTATATATTATACAAGTTATTAAGAAATGATCGTAGATGAAAAGTTGATGATGTTATGTTCATGATTTAATTAATCCGTCCATCTTCATATTCAATAGATGAAACGGGTAAACAGATTTCCATCGGATATCCAACAAAGAAACTAAAACATGATTTGTTACAAAAGCATATACAATGCTACACTATGATTTAACTATTTTATGTGAATGTCATGCATTATGATTTAACTAAGTTTAAAAAGTATTGTATTACTATAATAAACTTTTATTCCAAGAAAGTTATATTACCAATTAAACATTTCAAGTTAAATCAGATCTAAAACATAAATATTATATCGATACTTATATTCATATCCGCATCTATTAGTAACCAATTCTGGTCATACATTTTTATAGTTAATGAATCAAATCGGGAGAATATCCAATAGATGACATGATTGTTTGTTACTGACTAATGAAAATGAAAAGAAAAAAAATATCATTAAAATATTAAAACAAGCTAGTGTTCAGGATTGGTGTAATTCACCAAATATTAGACGCCAAAACAACAAAATATCAAACTTATGCTTTACTCTCTTGGCCTCTTGTATGGCGGCTAGAACAAATAGTAAATAAGATAGCTACTACGGATATGATTTTGTTTTTGATATATAACTCAAATATTACCAAGTTTTATATTAGTTGTCTTATCAATTATGGAAAATCATGTGGTGATGATCATATAGGATGCTAATAATTTTGCCGGGAGTTTTAGATACTTAACAGAAATTGCCAACATCCATCATTTTCCTTTATAAACTTGTTCTTATTAAATCCAAAAGGTGAAAACAATATGAACTATTTTGAGTTTTACAATTTTTAAAAACCCAATTACCAGAATGAACCTTATATTAAGTGGTTTTACGAAAATGAACCTTTGTTATATCGCTTACCAAAGTGACCAATATATGTGACAATCAACTTTTTCACTTTCCACATCGCCTAATATCATCGCCTGATGAAGCTGGATATTGTGTTCTTGTGGATAAACTCCACCCATCACGACAAAATAGCTAGAACACGAGACTTTCAATCAGTGGGTAATCTAAAATTCTTAATGAGTAATGAACACTTGGCACTTCCACGCGAAAGCATGCAAACTAGAATCCCCATGTAAGGCAACTACATCTACTATCTTACATTCATTAGGTTTATTATGTCAAAACCAAAATGGTAACTACTATCTCATAAATAGTTTGTGACTAAAGATTTCCCATGATTTCATAAATAGTTTGTGACCAAAGATTTCCCCGTTCCATCATCATAGTGGGCATCTATAGTAATTTCTGAAGCGCACCATTTGATTTAGTTTTCATAGGTCCACACCAAATAATACTAAGAATATTAACTCTCTTTGTACACAAACACCAACTCTGGCTTTCATCAGTATTACATTCAACCAAGAAGTTCTAAGAATTACATTCTACACACACAATATGCACAACAACCCCCTCCTGTAAGAGCAAACACCTTTCTTTCAGCTACAAGAAATGGCCTCCATTCTTATATCTAATGTTAAACTCAAATCCACACCGCCCAAGACTCAACTCCATGTTAACTCGGATCCTCGCCCAAGAACTCGCCCTCACCTCCCTCACCTCGCCTGCTGGATCGCCTAGACTCAACTCCACATCGCCTAGGCCTCGCCTAGACATGTTCACCTCGCCTGATGTTCACCTCAACCTAACAACTCAACTCCACCTCGCCTCTAAACCTCACCTACACCTTGCCTAAACCCTCACCTCGCCTACACCTCGACCAGCTTCTAAATGTCACGTACGCCTCGCCTTCACCTCGCCAGTATTGCTTTTATACATGTCTACTAGATCTAACGGTTAGAAAGTAATTTAGTAATATTTCTAACGGATAATATCTAAAAAATTCATTTTGAATAATTTTATTTGCGAGGTTTATATATGTAAACAAGTGGTATAAAGTGTTCATTTTAGTAATTTACTCATTTTTAAATTTAAGATGGGAGCTTTTACATATATAATCCTTTATAGAAAATCGCTTTCCAAGTTTCCATCGTGTATATACATTAATCATTGGGCATTCGAAAGTTGTTACAAGAGAATATTAGTACCAAGACAACAATAAATAACAGGAAATGACTTGTTATAAACTTATGACATACAAACTTTTTGTATTATTAAAAATGTTTGGTATCAATTTACAGAATCTTAAAGCAATAAAAGAAAGATCACTAGAGTTAACTTAATTTAAATATTAGTAATCACTTAATTGAATTCACATGGCTTCTCGCGGCAATGAAGGGGAAACAGTAATATCGATATTGACACTTTTCTATTATTTTATTCTATCTTTGAATGTTTCTCCTCTTTATATCTCATTAGTTTCTTTAACCATCTTGTCTTTACTTTATTGTATTACTACGTATTATTTTCTGCTTAACCAAGACTTAGTGGACACAAACTTAATCCTTGTTATCTACTCCGTACAAGTAGATATTTTCAAAGAAACAGCTACTAGCACGAGTATAGTAGAGCATTCGTAAGCATTTTGTTAATTAAGTTCAAATCCACATCAAGTTCTAGTCATCTAGTGACTTTTCATAGGGGTGTGTGTGTGTGAATTAGATAGTTTTTAATGCCACCAAATGAAATATTGTATGTTTAACTAACTTCGACAAATTTCTCCCAAGGAAAGAAACGTTAGAAGCTGCCGAGATAAAATCCTTAACTCATTCTTAGATTCGTCATAGAAGTAAATGTTTACGTCCGTGAACCTACTTGATTTCAGATCCAATATCTTCTTCTGAAAAGAATAAGTTTTGCAATCCAAAAGAAATTAGCGGCACAGCTTATTGCTAATTTGCATTCCACCTCTATGTAAATTTAAATTAATTGATTAATGGAAAACGGAAATTAATCTGCTTGTAACTTTAACCTCAACTCTAGCTCGTTGCTTGTTTATCTAATACAAAATTGTTGATAAAAAAAGAAACGAAAAACCTTCACCCGGTCTCTTCATCACTACATATAGTCGAGAGTAAACAAAAGTTATTTGAAGTGGCGTGATCTTTAAAACGTCATGATCAATTTGATTATTAGCATAAAGCCATAAACCACTGCTACACGTTTTATCCGAAACTATTGTTAATTTTGATTTTGTAAAGTCAAACGTGGTAGATAGGGAAGGTGTAATATTATTCTAAATTATCTTTTACCAAGTATACATATTAAAATATTTTTTTGGTCAGAGTTTTGCAATTTAAATTAAAGTTTAAGCATTAATATATACAGAGTAAATCATATCGTAAAGGTGTATCACGTCGGGGGTGCATCTATTGATATAATATTCACAACTCTATGAAAATTAGAGCAAGATTAGTATTACTAACATTAAGATTAAGATTAAGATTAATGAAATGTTGCCATCGATCTTAGTGAGGTAATATGAGTTGCCTTATTCGCTTACTCTATGCAAATAAACGTCATACTGCCGGACGATATATTGTTTAACACTTTTACATCCCTTTCCAAATTGCCATAGATAAACTTACGCGATGTTTAATGAAGTTTACTAATATTTTCTCTTTTTTGCTATCCATATTTATTTGACAAATGTGCGTGTGAAATGTACGTGAATATAGCATTGCTCTTATTAACTATACCAACTTTGAGTTTGGTACGAGAAAGATACACAACTTTAGTTATAAATTTTACGACATTTGCCTCTCTAGATATATGTTTATTGCAACATGCATGATCGATCAAGATTCTCACTTTCGGATCTAAATTCGACCTTCATACGATTTCCAACTCAAAATGCTCTTTATTCACATCAATTATCCAGTAATCCTTTTCGATGTCCTTTTTATGTGTTTTATTAAATAAATGTATAAGCCAAAAACTTATCCAAACGAGTTGTTACAGATCCATTTCTAACGGGCATCACCAATCAAAGTAACATTCAATATCGGGACTAGAATCTAGTTTATTAATTCAACAAACTTGCAAGTATGAATAAGACAAATAATCATGTACATCACTGGCCTGTGGAAGACTTATTACAGTTCATCAATCGAATAACTAATTAAAATATTTATTAATTTATTCGTAAATGAGGAAAATGTCAAATGTTGGTTTGATTAAAAGGATTATACAAACTTGGGTTGTTATTAAAAAATAGTTTATATCTCATTATCGATCTCTTAGCTATGTATATGCGGTTTTTACAGGTAATATAATACATATCAGTACCTACTCAAATGGCTCAGAAGTTAAATGCCTGCATAATTTTTAACTAGATAAATATGGTTTCGATCATTTTGGATGTTTCATGTTTGGCACTTTAGAAGCCCGTCGGCCTTTGAGTAAAAACGTCCAAACAAGGAGCTCATTCTCAATGAATTTAAGCTTTCCTTTTTCAATTCGGTTCTGGTATAGTAAGATTAAGAAATTACTGAAACCATTTATTACTGAGTCAGTCGTTTAAGTAGTAATTATCCATGCAACGGTTTTCCTTCTTCATTGCCATCCTAGCTTGTTTTGGCCCCCAAACCCCCTTGATAGAGTCTTTCTACTATACAAGTACATTTGTCGGAACAAAAAACTAGCTTGAATCGTAGTCTGTATGATCGTGTGAGCATTTTCGAAGGTTTCGGAAGATTTGATAAATGTTCTAACGGGTTTATAGTATTTCCTTTTCTAATTCAACTCTTTAAAAAGTTTTTATCTAAGACATTTTCTTCTAGTAGCTGAAGTTATTTATTTTCTTCGTTTATTGCCACTTTTGATTGACAGCTGACCGATATAGACCCATGCATGTACTCAATCTCAATCTTCATAAATGTTTTGACTTAATCTCCCTTCAATCGTCAATAATGGCCAAACAAAGTTTGACGGAAAATTGAACACTTTACACGAGTTGATGCTGAAATAGTGAAATGATTATTGAAAATAAAGAATAAATTTGAAAAAGATGGTTTTCATTGAATGAGGTAGGGTGTCTATGCATTAAATATCGGCATGAGTTAACCGGACCCCCTTGTAGGGAGGGTTTGTGGAAGATCTAGCTGCCGCCGGTTGTACTGTCTGCTTTAATGTTTGTACATTTTGAGACAAAAAGTACAACCTAACCCCATAGAGGGGGTTCGGTCAACACATCCCTAAATATCTCCAACTTTATAAGTAGCAGATCCCAAAATGCTACCAACGAATAGAATGTGTTTAACATGTTCACTATCTTAGTTTCGCATTTAGTTAATTTGATCCACCACTCATATAAATATTGGAGGCATTAATGCGTCTTTTCTTCAAATATTTTTTAAATGACAAATCATAATTTCGTTTCGCATTACAATACTAGTTTTAAAGTTAATTATACTGTATTTATATAGTCACTTGGTTGATATACAAATTTTCTAAGATATTTTTAAATTATGTTAAAACATAGCTAGACTTAATGGTATTTGAAAATAAGAATAAGAATATCTACACATGATATCAAAATTAAGATCAGAAAAGTTGTATTCAAATTGTCATGATCGACACGGTGCACATCTTATTCTATATCTGCTGTGTTTTCGGGTTGAGATTCTCCAAACGGGTTAGAAATTAGTCCTATTCGTGCCTAGTCGTATATATACATCTGTTACAAATTCATTCCTGCATAGAGTTTATAAATGTACATAGTCCTCGACATTTAAGCTGCCGATACAGTGGAACATATACCTATCTACAGCCTACAACAATCGTGCGATTCTCCATATTTACCATGATCTGACTTTGGTGGCTGCTGGCTAGCTAGCTTATACGTATGGACAACCAAAAGATTATGAACATTTCATGATTGATCACCTGTCAAGCATATAATTCATTTATTCCAAGAACATGGAATCAAAGGAAGCTGAGTGATCTTGTAAATCTTAGAAAGTATATGATCTTTCAAGAAAAGCATCCAAGTGTGGATTCCATGTAAATATGCGGAGAAAAGTAAAGTTAGGAAGATTACTTGAACGAAAAATAGCTACTTTGATCATGGAGGCCGGACAATGAATCTTATTCAAAGGATATGCTATTTATATAGAGGCATTTCCAATTTTATTGACCTCCTCCATGGTAAGCATCTGATTATCCCGTTGGAGTTGACATAACATTTCTAACACAAGGCATGACTTTAAAAATATATTCCTAATAGAAGGAAAATTAAGATTTTGTTTACATATTAGTTTTTCCCTAAATCTCAAAGGATTTGCAACATATTTGTATCTCAGGTGATTAATTTGCAATAGTAGAGTTCTTTGGCTTATATTTGTAGTTTCACGATAGATTTGCAACATATATAACGCTTCTTCATCGACACAAGGTCGTATGAATTTGGGGTCTTATATGTGAAGTCTTTGGCTGATAGGTTTGGTGTGAGATTTGAAGTGTATGAAGTTATGAACATCTCCGATGCAAGAAGTGTTAAAAGTTTTCTACCTTTTCATAGTTTCATCAACCTATTCCTCCAATGGTAAAACCCCTTTTAACTACACATACAATTAATCAATAGGTTGAACAATATCAACCTCTTGCTTCAATAAGTCATCTTCAAGCTTTACCTCCAACGCATTACCCTATCTTTTAGCTCATTATTTAATATTTTAGAGCAAATTATAAAAAAATGTATTATACTTGCCATGTATTTATCTTCTGGGTAATGAACAAAAAATTTTCATTTTCAGCACCATCATTTTTTTTTTATTTATTTATTTTTTTTAATCTTCAGGGTAATATGTGACTTGCTCAAACGGTACCAAGTTTCACCACCCAGAAGATGAATAAGTGGCAAGTATAATACTTTTTTTTTTTTTTTTTTTTTTTTTTTTTTTTTTTTATATATATATATATATATAATTTGCCCTACCTATCACCACCCACTCCGACCACCATTGCCGCTCCAGCCACTTCAACCCACCACCCACCTTCTCCTTCCTCTCTCTTCCTCCTTCCTCATCACACAAACCATAATTTAAAAAAAAAAAAAAAAAAAAAAAAAAAAGAAAAAAAAAACACCAAACATCTCCACCATTCGCCGCTGTTATTTCTACCGGAAACCACCACCACCATCACAACAGCCGCCGTTATTTTTACCTGAAACCACCACCACTGCCACAACAGCCACTGTTATTTACTTCCCATCATGTAAATAACACGAAATAACCGTATTCCAACACCCCACATCTCTCTTAGGCATTTCATCAAACACCTTAATTGCAACCCGAAACATCCCACATTTCGCATACATACCGAATCATTCCTCTCGACACCAACATAATAACAAACCATTATTTATTACATTTTTATTAGTTTTTATTCGTTATTAAACTCCAATACCCTCGAAAGTACACAGATTATCTACCTTGGATCTTCGGTATCAACAAGAGAGAGAGAGAGAGAGAGAGAGAGAGAGAGAGAGAGAGAGAGAGAGAGAGAGAGAGAGAGAGATGTTTTCGGTGGTGGGTGTGTGGCTGTGGTTGAGTTACTAGTGATGATAGAGATGTTTCTCGGCCCGTGAATGGTACCAGAGTAATGGAAATAATGTAGAGATCAAGGAAATGGTGGTAGTGTGTTCATGTTGGTGGCAGTGGTGTTCCGATGACCTAAACACTTGGGATATATAAACTAAGGATTTACCGGTAGGGCAAATTATAAAAAAAAGTATTATACTTGCCATCTATTCATCTTCTGGCTAGTGTTGGAGCTTGGTACCAGTTGAGCAAGTCACATATTACCCTGAAGATAAAAAAAAGACAAGTTAATGGTGCTCAAAATGAAAAATTTTTGTTCACTACCCAAAAGATGAATACATGGCAAGTATAATATATATATATATATATATATATATATATATATATATATATATATATATATATATATATATATATATATATAATAATTTGCCCAATATTTTATCATCAGGAAGGGCTAAATTAAGGATCTTGCTATTCCATCTGTGGCACCTTACTGTCATCAGAGGCGGAGCCACGGAGGGGGCAAGGGGGGCAGGTGCCCCCTCACCGGAAAAATCTGTAGTGTATATTTTTCGCACTTTTGAGATATTTTCTTAGTTTCCCCCCCTAAAAAATGTCTGACTTATCAAAACCGGAAGTCAAAATCATTTTTTAAAGAGTTTGTAGAGTGCGAAAGCATGTTTATTTGTTTAGGTGATGAAGAAAATGGAGGCCATTGCCGGAGAAGATGACTGAAATATGAGAAGTAAAAAAGTACAATACATTATTTGCTTTTGTTTTTGTTTTGAGTATCACGTGGGTTGGTGAGAAAAAGCAATGTGGTCATTTGTCTTTATATTAATATTTTATTTCGTATTTGCATTTAGCTTATTTCTTATTTGACTATTTTCTCAATTTTTACTTCATATAATAAATTTATACTCGCAGAATCAAGTTATACTCGATTGTAAATTTTCTCAATCTTAATTAATACATTGAGATGCAAATTTTTCCATATAGAGAGCTTATGAATAATGACATTCTTTTATATATATCAATATACAAAATTCTCTATTATTTGTGCATACTTTTCAATTTCTATATTAAGCATCGTTTGTTAGACTTTTGTATTACAACAATATTAACTTTTTATAACTTCATTCGAAGCTAACAAGTTTTATTTTAACGAGCTAAATACTTGAATTAAATACCATTAAGTTTTTCAGTGGCACTTTTTTTCCATTTTTTAATTGAGGTAAAACAAATTTGCCCCCCTTGAAATATTTTCTGGCTCCGCCCCTGACTGTCATTATGCTAAGCTGCTCATAGAATAGATCATGACCATTAAGGTCACGTCGAATAACAATTATAACTAACCAAGAAAACCATAAACACACAAAGTTCTATATATGATGTGGTGAACAAGACATGATTTTATATTGCAAATGTTTGACTTATAGTTATAGCGATTCCAAAAGAATGGAAAGGCAGATATGGAAGACTGCCCAATTGTCTTCATGAAACATAGAAGGCTAGAATGTATACAATGAAAAGAGTACCCAATGATTGATCGATCTCAGAGTTTATGAAATAATAAGTACTAATGTAGTAATCAATTCAGTTGTATGAGTTCATTACCTTAAAAGTAAAAGTAGAGTATGTAAAAGCGTCCCTTGGATAATCTGTCACAGCTAAGTACTGCAAACAATCCTTAAGATAAATGCACCAAACTTCACTTTGAGAGCTTTATTCATGCATATTAGCATATAATGTCATTCAGAAATATACATGTTCATAGGGATATGTACATGCTTCTATAAATATCTCACACTTACTTTCAAGCATGTTGTCCCAGTTATATATTTTTTGAAGAGCAAAGAGAGACGCAATATATATAAAAAGACACAGAGGGCCACTAAAAAGGAGGCCAAAACCCAAATCGTCCCACATTTATATTGGTGGTACATAAAAATGAATACTCTTACACGCGGCAATTAATAAAATTGCAGGTTGCACAAAAAATGCATAGTTGTAGAATTGCAGGGCAAATCTCCCTTGGCAGAATGTGCTCTAATTCTAAGAAGTGCATGGGTTTTCTGCCAAAGGAGGACTGCCCTGTTATTCTTCTCTGCCATATGCTTAATGTTTCCGCCATTTCACTTGCATGTAATCTGGTGGTGTCTCCGGTATGCTTTATATCATTGACATATTAGTATATCTCAAGAACATTCTGCTGAAAAAAGATTGTTTATTCTAGGCATGATATGATGCCTTTTGAGCTTTTGGTTCGTATTTACTAGCTCTGATCAGATGGTCCCACTTGTAGATGCTCTGATTGAACGCAATTTGTGACACAAACAGTGTTACTAAACCCATTGTTTCTTTCTAGATCTAAGATCTACGAACGTAATTACTTGAGTCCCTATATCGTACAGTTTATTGGCATTTGGCAATGTTATTCTTATGATCACAATCATGTCTTCATACAAGAAAAATAATATTTAGTGACTAAGGATTATGTGACAATAAAACAAGTCACTAAATCTGAGTGTTTGTGGCACGCTTTAGAAAGTGTGGGTAAAATTTATAGTTTTGGGATTTATTGACACCTTCAATGTACAAATTTTGTCCAACAAGGCCCAAAACGTATTCGCACACATTTTTTGTTCCAATTCCAATGTAAATGGGACTTTTTTATCCATGGCATTTTACTTAAACATTCAAGTGTAAGAGAAACACATGAAATTTTGTGACACGTTTTTACTTTTCTTGACATATTTTCAACCATAGTTACATTTTTTTCAGTTTTAGTGGGACTTTTTGTGAGTTTCAATAAACCATATTTTTCTTGAGTTTAGCAGAGATAATCTTGTCACTTTATGGTTTTTAGGCTCCTTTAGTGCCGAAAGTGTCTGTCACTATAAGTTAAAAAAGTTATGGCACGTGTTTCAGTCATTATATGGTGTTGAGAATGTTTTTTTGACATGATTAATCTTCTCACTATAGGGTTTAAGTTTTACTTAGCTAAGTTGTTTTTATGCCTGAAATTTCAGTGAGTAGAGGTTCAAAAGATCATAGCGACAATCTTAGTCATTATGTGTGTTCAGAAGTTTTTAGCAAATCTAAGATTTTTAAGGTTAAAAGCTGCCAAAGGAGAATTTTCGTATACCGATCTATAGAACAATGAGATTTACGATTTACATAACTTTTATTAGGGAATTCTTCCACAATTTGACAATAAACTTCGGAGAATTAGGACTTAGGTTCGCATGTATACAAGACGATAGAATGGGAATGACATAAAGTTTCTCTTATACGTGTATGTACACTAACAGTATAGAGATCTTGATGCAGTTAAGGACACATAATTATACATCAGACCATTGAGAATCGTTTAGGGGCCGAAAATAGCCTTTTTCTATTTTATAAGCTTTATTTTAAACTTTCGTATTTGTTTCCTTTTTTTTTTTTTTTGGTATTTGCTGGGATTTTGTTTCCTGTTTTGTGGTTAGACATATAATGTGTTTAGGGTTTTCATAAACTCGGATTTTTTTCATTATTGACGGCTAATAAAGAATCCCCATATTGGGTGTTCGGTTATTTGATAGTTCTTGATTATTCAGTTCACTGTTTGGCCATCAATTCGGCATTATTTGGCATCAGAGCTTTTAGGTGATCATGGAAACACGTGGTAGAAAAAAGCTGTTACGGAACCAACACCTTCTGCTCGTGATCCTCGTGATGTAGAGATGATTGACAGGCTGCAACAGCGGATCCAAGAACTCGAGCTCCAGCAGTTACAGCGGGAGTCGCCGGCAGAAGAGACGAAAACTGAATCCAACGTTTGGGACGATGGGCAAGAGGACGTCAATCCTTTTGGCGGAGGAAAACCTAGGAATCGTGATCATCGTTATCATCCTCGTCGTAATGGTCATGCTGTAGATCGTGACAATAGATATCGTGATGATCCTATTCGTAGTCTGGGATTGAAGATTGACATCCCTGAGTTTACAGGTAAGGTTCATCCGGATAATTTTATTGATTGGTTGAGTACGGTTGAACGGGTGTTTGATGTGCGTGATATTCCTGACAAGCTGAAAGTGAAACTTGTAGCCATCAAGCTTCGAAAACATGCTTCGTGATGGTGGGATCATGATAATAAGAGGCGACGAATTGAAAGTAAATCGAAGGTTGAGACTTGGGAAAAGATGAAGAAACTGATGAAGGCTATGTGTCTACCAGAAAATCATTGTCAAGAGGTTTTTCTTGACTATCATAATCTGTCCCAACGGAACATGACTATGGAAGAGGTTATCAATGAGTTTGATAAGCTTCGTATGAGGTGTGATGTAGTTGAAGAAGAAGAGCAGGTTGTTGCACGGTTTTTGGGAGTCCTTAAGATTGAAATTGCTGATATTGTAAGTCTTCAACCTTATTGGACTTATACGGATGTTTGTCGTTTAGCTTTAAAGGTTGAAAAACACATTAAGGCAAAGAGTAAGGGTACCACTAGTCGTTTCACCCTACCTAACAGAACCGCTCCCCCTTCAGCACCTAAAGCCACCACCCCCACAACCACGACTGCAGGTAATACTAGAGAACGTGTTAACAATGCCCCTCGTTGTTACAAGTGTAGTGGGCTTGGGCATTATGCACCTGATTGTCCGAATCTGAAAACATTGGCCTTCATACTTGATGACACAGACCCGATTTATGATACCGATGTAGAACCTGAATTAGATGAACTAGGTGATGAGTTGGTATATCCTGATCGTGGAGAGGCGTTGGTTATTCAGAGAGTATTAAATGTGGCTGTTTCAAAATCTGTTGATGATAATTCGTGGCTTCGTAACAACATTTTTAGAACCAGGTGTACTTCCAAAGGAAAAATTTCTGATATGGTTATAGATGGGGCAGTTGCGAGAATGTCGTTTCTACCTATATGGTTGAGAAGCTGGAAATGAAGACAGAAGACCATCCTGAACGGTACCAGTTAACTTGGTTAAAAAAAGGGAACACTGTTAAGGTCAGTAAACGTTGTCTTGTGCAGTTTTCTATTAGTAAGAATTATAAAGATGAAGTGTGGTGTGAAGTTATACCGATGGATGCGGCTCACATTCTATTAGGGCGTCCTTGGAAATTTGATAGGAAAATAAAACATGACAGGTTCCAAAACACTTACAGCTTTAAGAAGGATGGTGTGAACATTACTTTAGTTCCTTTTTATTCTCGTCAGATGCAGGCTGGGCGTTCTAATTTGTTTATGAAGAAGACTGGTTTTGAGGTGCTTGTAAAAACCAGTCCCTATGTATTTACTCTTATGGTTGTAGAAGAAAACGAGATTATCAGTGTGAAACTCCCTTACAAGTTCTGCCATTGCTTAAGGAGTTTGCTGATGTGATTTCTGATGATATACCCCCTGGATTACCGACTATGAGAGACATTCAGCACTGCATAGATTTTATTCCAGGTTTCGCTATCCCGAACAGACCAGCTTATCGGATGAATCCGAAGGAGTTTGCGGAGCTTCAAAGACAAGTGACTGAGTTGCTGAAGAAAGGGTTGATTCGGGAGAGTATGAGTCCGTGTGCAGTACCTGCCTTGTTGGTACCCAAACATGGTGGGACTTTTCGGATGTGTATTGATAGTAGAGCTGTGAACAAGATAACGATCAAGTATCGTTTTCCTATCCCGCGATTGGATGATCTTCTTGACCAGCTACATGGTTCTACCATTTTTTCTAAGATTGATTTGAGGAGTGGTTATCATCAGATTCAGATGCTGCCTGGAGATGAATGGAAGACAGGTTTCAAAACTCGAGATGGATTGTACGAGTGGATGGTTATGCCCTTCGGGCTGTCAAATGCGCCGAGTACCTTCATGCGCCTTATGAATCAGGTTTTTAAACCTTTTATTGGTCATTTTGTTGTCGTTTACTTTGATGATATTTTGATCTATAGCAGCAGTCTTGAGCAGCATTTGTTCCATCTTCGGCAAATATTTTGTGTTTTACGAGAGCAGAAATTATATGCTAATGGGAAAAAATGTCACTTCCTTGTGACTGAAGTGACTTTATTAGGGTATATTGTTACTGGCAGCGGCATAAAAATGGACCCAGCAAAAGTTGAGGCGATTATTAGCTGGCCAACACCTTCCACTATTCATGAGATTCGCAGTTTTCACGGGTTAGCGTCCTTCTACCGACGTCTTATTTGGAATTTTAGTTCTATAATCGCGCCCTTAACTGAATGTATGAAGGGTGGTCGATTCACGTGGACAAGTGAGGCTGCCAAGGCTTTTGACATTCTAAAGGCTAAGGTAACCGAAGCTCCTGTTTTGGCATTACCTAATTTTGATGAAGTTTTCCAGGTTGAGTGTGATGCATCCAGAGTGGGCATTGGTGGCGTTTTAAGTCAAAACCAGCGGCCGATTGCTTTCTTCAGTGAAAAACTGAATGATGCAAGACACAAGTATTCCACTTATTATAAGGAATTTTATGCTATTGTTCGTAGTTTGGATACTTGGCGACATTATTTACTTTCTAATGAATTTGTCCTGTTTTCTGATCATGAGGCTTTGAAATTTATTAATGGGCAACATAAGTTTAATTCTCGCCATGCTAAGTGGGTGGAATTTATTCAGGCTTTCTCATTCATTATTCGACGACATAAGGCTGGGTCGAATAATCAGGTTGCGGATGCGCTCAGTCGTCGTCATTCGTTAATTACCACTATGCAGATTCGGGTGCAAGGTTTTGATTCGTTTCGTTGGCTTTATTGTGATGACTCTGATTTTAGGGAGATATGGAGTAAATGTGATAATGGTCCTTTTCAGCAGTTTTCCAACCTGGATGGTTATTTGTTTAAAGGTGCGCGGTTATGTATTCCTCTTTGTTCTTTGCGTGAAGCTATTGTTTTAGAGCGTCATGCAGGTGGATTGGCGGGTTACTTTGGGCGTGATAAGACCTTGACGCTAATTCGTAAGCAGTTTTATTGGCCCAAGATGGAACGTGATGTCAACAGGCTTCTTGAGAGGTGTCGTACATGCCACATTGCCAAAACTCACAGTAGTAATGCAGGTTTGTATACTCCTTTGTCTGTTCCTGTTGCTCTATGGGAAGATGTCAGTTTGGATTTTGTTTTGGGTTTGCCTCGTACTCAACGAGCTAAAGATTCTGTTATGGTAGTTGTTGATTGGTTTTCGAAGATGGCTCATTTTGTACCTTGTTCGAAAACGTTTGATGCTAGTCAAGTGGCAAGGTTGTATTTTGCAGAAATTGTGAAGTTTACTTCTGATCGAGATGTCAAGTTTGTGAGTGATTTCTGGCGTACTTTGTGGACTCGTTTGGGGTCTAAGTTACAGTTCAGTAGCTCCTATCATCCCCAAACTGATGGGCAGACCGAAGTTGTCAATCGGAGCTTAGGAAATCTTTTGCGCAGTTTAATTGGGGACAATGCCAAACAGTGGGATCTTATTCTTCCACAAGCTGAATTTGTCTATAACAGGTCGGTTAATCGCACCACAGGTAAGAGTCCTTTTGAAGTTGTGTATGGACGGAATCCAATTACTCCTCTGGATTTGATTCCTGTTCCAGATGTGGGGCAGTTTAGTGAGGAAGGGGCTGACCAGTCTGAGTAGATTAAAGAGTTGCATCGGTCAGTTCGAGAATAGATTATTCGGCATAATGAACGATACAAGGAGCATGCGGATAAGCGTCGTAAACAGGTTTTGTATCGGGAGGGTGATCTTGTGTGGATTCATCTTCGTATGGAGCGTTTTCCTGTAGGGCGTTTTGGGAAGTTGAAACCGCGAGCAGACGGTCCTTTTCGTGTTCTTAAAAAGATCAATGACAACGCGTACAAGCTTGAGCTTCCTGGTCACTATAATGTTTCTCCTACTTTTAATGTGGCTGACTTGTCACCTTACAAAGGTGAGGGTGACGACTATCCAGACTCGAGGTCGAGTCTTTCTGAAGAAGGGGAGGATGATGCAGTTAAGGACACATAATTATACATCAGACCATTGAGAATCATTTAGGGGCCGAAAATTGCCTTTTTCCTATTTTATAAGCTTTATTTTAAACTTTCGAATTTGTTTCCTTTTTTTTTTTGGTATTTGCTGGGATTTTGTTTCCTGTTTTGTGGTTAGACATATAATGTGTTTGGGGTTTTCATAAACTCAGATTTTTTTCATTATTGACGGCTAATTAGTAAAGAATCCCCATATTGGGTGTTCGGTTATTTGATAGTTCTTGATTATTCAGTTTGGCCATCGATTCGGCATTAGATCTCCAAACCTATTTTTGGAGGATATTTGGAGTGGCGCGCAGTTCCGCTATATAAAGATCTCTGTAGGAATAGTTAAACCTGTGAGGGCAAGGCTTGTTTCATTATTAGTTTGTGTTATTTTCACCTTTATTTTGTGATGACGGGTCAACCAATTGAAAATATAAAATACGCTACAGAGAACTCACTAAGACACTACTAGATGTCTCTAGGGATTCGATTATTCGAATCTTTTCTATTGTGGATGATCTTCTTTCCATATGGAGAAATATGTGAAGCCCGATTCACATCTAAGCAGCCTTCTCATAAATGTGGGATTCCAGACCTTATTAAACATGTGGGCACCATCTGGTTGCAACACAAAGCATCCTTTCCGTGTGATGAAACAAATTTCTGAGAACTTGCATGTTAGTAAAACCAGGCCAGCTGTTGTTCAGCTAGCTAGAACATGATAACAGAGTGTATTGTCCAGCTTTATAACATATCTTCCCCATAGGTCTGCAGTTTACATTTATTTTGTGGATATTACAGTTTCATTCAAGCAGTTTCGCCCATAGGGGGTGAATGTCCAGCCATATTTGGCAATATCCCTTTTATAGCACTAAGCCAAAAGATTGCTCATTAAGGCAGTACTATGTATGTATTTGGGGATTACTGATCTGAGTTACCTTGAACTTATGGTGAACCATAATACACTTTTGGCTGGCCCAATTGTGAGAGGACCTATATGTTTTCGGTTCGATTATATATGAAGCATCCCAGCCTAGTTAAGTTACAATTGCTGTAACCGGTTGAATTGGTTCAATCGATCACTTAACCCTTTTATTTTAGTTTTACATTAATTTTTCTCTGATATAATACTGTAATACTGCATAAACATAATCGACAAGCTTATCCTTCAGGCAAAGATTGGAACATAACATAAAGTTATTTTACATAATGATAAATAGCAGAAAAGAATGACTGCATAAATGAACTTTCTGAAGTATGTTTGTCTATTGATTTGTTTTTTAAAGAACAGTTACAATGGCATTCTTACATTAGAAGAAGAGCAAACAATAATTGGAAAGCAATCAAAATATATAGTTTAGCTCGAGTCTGAATATACAGCAAGAATCATTCGGTTCTCAAATCATGTTGCTTGCTATTTACCTCATTTGACACATGACATTGTTGAGTTAATGATACAAGTATCCATGCATGACTAATTTCTTTCGCTTTCACAAACACATTTGCCCATACTTCTGAAATTATGCCTCTGTGCTAGATAAAGCGGCCACAATCTATTAGAAGAACACCATTAGTACAAGAAGGAAATTATAAAAATAAATAAATAAATAATACGGAGTAAAAGAAAAGAAAAGAAACTAAAAGATGTAGCACGTAGTTTCTTGATATGGGTTTGTAAAAATGAAGGCATTGATCACTAGTTCATTGCGGTTGCATCATAAGCGGGAGAGATCTAGAATGGCAGGGCAATTCTCCTTTGGCAGAGAACATGTTCCAAAATTATGGAAGTGCTCAGCCAGAGGAGAATTGCGCTGTTATTCTTCTCTGCCATATGCTCTTAATTTGTTTTCGGATACTCGTTTACGTGCTTGTGTTCTAGTGTTGTCTCCAACGGGCCTTTTATAGAGGTATAAGTTTATTTAGAAAATATGGTGTTGAAATAGATTGGTTTATCCTAGGTATGATGCCTTTATGCTTTTGATTCACATCTGCAAGTTTTAATCACATGCATGGTCCCGAGTACCATATATGCTCTAGTGATTTTAAGAAAGGTTCCTAGCTGTGACATCCCTAAATGAAAAACCAAAATACCAGTTTGATATATGTAGCCTTCCATTTTTATCATATTTCCAACCAACTTTTAAAAATTTGGTAGCCAGCTTAACTGTCTATTTTCTGATTATTGCTACGTGACACATCCGTCTTATTCCCAAGATTTTCTTTATAAGAAAGAATTAATGATAAGTTTTGAGAATCTATCTTTACAGAAGAATGGTTCTTTTTGGTTTCTATCCCGAAGAAAATCGTCAAAACTTTAGCAGCTATATATGTCGCCAATTTAGAAAGTATACTTTCTACTTATAAGGATGCTCTAAATGTCCATCTTACTTGTTAGACCTGCTTGAAAAAAAATTGTAGTGCTAATTTCTTCTCCCAATTTTAGAAAGATCACGATTTTGCTAGTGAGTATCCAAATTTTTTTAAGAGTGCATGGTACAGTGCACCTATAACATGTTATAGGGCCATTTGTGCCCCTATGACGCCGCTATACTTGTTATAGCTGAACCGGGGTTCTTGTGTTATAGGGTCATAGCCATCCCAATGGCTATCGTTTACAGGCCTTTTTTATTTTTTTTTATTATTTTTTTTTTGGTGGTGTATTTTAGGAATGTTATTGGAGAGGGTGTTTTTTGGTTTTGTGTTATAGGAATGTTATAGGGTAAAAGATGACGCATAACGGCGCCTATAACAGTTATATATGCCCAACTACACCTTGCACTTTAATAAAGATTGTAGATTCACACATATTGTATATGTATTGATCATTCATATAAAATCTTGCACACTAGCATTCCATGTCTTTTATTGGTAAAAACTGATATGATATTAGTAAACTTGCATTAAATCAATTCTTCATTTATGATGATCTGCATTGGTGGCTGACCGGCCTAGCTTATACAGTTATACTTATGGACAGCCAAATGATGATAAACATTTCATGATTGATCACCTATTAAGCTATATCTATTATTCCAAGCAGGGATGAAGACAGTGGGGGAGCAAGGGGGTGCTCGGCCCCCTCTAATCCGCCCAATCGCTATGTTATTTATATTATAAAATTTAATCATATGACTATAGACAAATGACCCCCAACCTTTAGATGGCAAAAGAATTAAGAAAAGATTGATCACCGTTTCATGCACAAGATTTTCATCTTATAATTTTTTATTAGTTGTCAATGTGTTTTTCTTATCAAAATTTTAAGTTTGTACGTAACCCAACGTATGTGATCATTACAACCTACCATTTAAAGTTTTAGTTATATTTCTTTGTTATTTTGGGAAAAAAATCGGCCCCCCTTATTGCTAATTCCTGGCTCCATCCTTGATTCCAAGAACATGAAATCAAATGGAATGAGTGATCATGTAAATCTTAGAAAGTATATATGTTTTTAAAGAAAAGCATCCAAGTGTGGATTCCAAGTAAATATGCAATAAAAGTAGAGTCAAGAAGGAAACTTGAAATGATAAGTTGTTACTTTAGTAATGGAGGACAAGGAATCTTATTCGATGGATATGCTATTTATATAGAGGCATATCCAATTTCATTGACCTCCTACATACTAGCTAGCTATCAGTGGTATCAGCAACTTAAGCAGCTTTGACATGGTAAGCATCTCATCAAGTTGGTAATGGCATAACATTCTTAACACAAATGCATAACTAAAATTTTTTTTATAGATGCAGAAGAGTCTGGCCTTAACACATTTATTTTTTCCTTGACCTCAAATAAGATCATGTATCTCAAATGAAGGAACAATAAAACTTGCAAGAGATCCATCAATTCTTATTTTTAATACAGTCGATTATGAAGGAGAGTCTGGTTCATAATCAACTAGCTAGCAATGATATTCCTGTTGATTATGGTGATATGGATGTCTTTGTATGAACACTTGGCTTATATTTTGTAGGCTTATGATAGATAGCGGTATTAATTTAAAATTCCCTCATTCATACTAGTTATTCGTTTGAGTCTTATGAGAAGTCTTTGGTAGTAGCTCGATCTTATAATGTACTACTGGCCATGACTCAACTGCTGCATGTGTTGATTAATTTGAAGATTCTTCGGTAAATTGTAGCAAACCTGCTTAGTGCAATTGGTACATTACATATATATTTGACGACGAATATGGCAACGTGACAATGGTATGCACATCGATGAAATTTGCATCGATTTAATTGGTTGGTGTAAAAAAGTATTAAGCAATGGACTGATTCCCATTAGTATTTTCAATAACTTAGGATTTCTATTGGTGCTTTCACCATGGTTTATGAACAAATCATTGGCAATTAGGTATTCAAAACAAATTGCCACTGGCAAATCTGTAAACTAGCAGCAGATTATTTTACTATTTGCTTCGATTTGATTCAGTTGGTGTTTTTAATAATCTATAAAGGGTATGATTGATCCACACAGGTATTTCAAAAGTTTTTATTTATTTCTGTTGGTGTTTCACCATGGCATTACAAATGAAGAAATTACCAAAAAGTTCGAATTCACAACTAATAACATTGATTCATAAGAGATTGATAGTTTGTGCATATGACAGCAAACTGGAATCATAACCCCTTAAGCTATAGCTAGTGAGTCAGTAACTCAATATAATGCCTTTGGATAATGATATTTGTGAAAAGATTAACCAAAATAGAGGCTTGGTAGGGTATCATTATCCAAGAAAACCTGTTGTTTTTATTTACAACAAACCAAAGTAGAAATAACCAAGAAAATCTTTCATATATTTATGGTTTTCATGGTTAGTTTGAATAACGTTTGGAAGAAAATCTGTAGTTAAAATTTACAACCAACCAAGAAAACCATAAATGCACCAGGGTTTCACATATAATTTTGTGAACTAGACATTAATTTATGCTGCAAATGTTTCGCTTATAGTTATAGCGATTGAAGGTATTCAGAGGTTCTGGCAGAAGACTTGTATACGACACAAAACAAGGAAAAATAAGAACACGATGTATCTGCTTAGCACACAACTTTTATTGAAGAAACTTAACTCAAAACTTCAATCATTACAATGTAATTCCCTACCCTTCATGGTATATATAGACTAACCAGTACATGTTAGACTACAGCTAGGATTACATTAAACATAACCTGAATAGATAAAGACTAAATAGGATGAGTTGGACTAGCTAGCACTCCAACTTGTACTCTAACTAGTTCTCCAAACCTGATTCCTATGAAATGTGCAAACAGACATGGAAGACTTCACGGCGAATTGTTTTCATGGAAAACAAATGACTAAAAATGTCATGATGAAAACTTTAGAAGTACCTGATGAAGTAATCATATAAGTTGTAAGAGCTCAATACATTACATGTAGAAGTTTATTAGTACATGAAAGGTTCCTTGAAAAACTGTCAGCTTACTGAAAAATCACCATTGAGATAAATGCACCAAAGTTTAATTGCTTCGTGAGTTTTATTCATGCATATAACGTCAATTCATGAACTTAAATGTGCATATATATGATATATTTTTCTATAAATATCTCATCATACCTTCAAGCATGTTGTCCCAAGATCTATATGGGTGGTTCATTATAATGAATGAGACTCTTACAGGCAATTAATTGCAGCCTTGCAGGTTGCACAAAAGATTGCAGAGTTTCAGAATTGCAGGGCAATTCTCCTTTGGCAGAATGTGCTCTAAACTCTAAAAAGTGCACGGGTTTTCTGCCGAAGGAGGACTGCGCTGTTATTCTTCTCTGCCTTATGCTTAATGTTTCCGCTATTTCACTTGCATGTTTGGTGGTGTCTCCAGTATGCTTTATATCACTGACATATTAGTATATCTCAAGAACATTCCCCTAAAAAAAGTTGGTTTATTGTAGGCATGATATGATGCCTTTGAGCTTTTGGTTCATATCTACTAGCTGTCACCTGATGGTCCTATTATCTAGATGCTCTAATGGTTGAATGTGATTGTGACGCACAAAGTGTCACTAAGTGTTGAATTTTTCAATGTCGCTTTCTAATTAATATATTATTATACTTTTTTAGTTATTAAAAGTCCAAGAATCTACTGACAAAATCATTTCAGTCTCTATATGGTAAATTTTATTGGAAACATTTTTCTTGTAACTATATTTGTTTTCAAAAGCTTAATTTTTTTCAGTGTGCTGACCAGATGTTCTTGTAACTTTAAGGCGTTCAAGCGTTTTAAGTTCCTAGATCTTTCAGTCAATATTGGTTAAAAAAAGTTACAGTGCGTATTTCAGTTGGTGTTCAGAATGTTTAATTTATTGACATGATTATTCTTCTCACTCTAGGGTTTAGGACTTTAGGCTTATCGTTCTCAAGTTGTTTTAATGCCAGAAATTCAGCCAGTTGAGGTTCAAAGGTTACTTAAAGTGACAGTCTGATGTTAAACTTCGTGGGATTAGATCCCCATGTATACTAATTTTTATTAGGGAACTCTTTCACAATCTGACATCAAACTCCGGGGATTAGGTCCTATGTATACTAAAAATGATAGAATACAAAAGACACGGTTTCACTTATACTTGTACACAAGCAGTAAGAAGATCTCCAAATCTTTTTATTTGGAGGATGTCTAAAGTAGTAGTTCTGTTATATATATAATGTTCTCTGGAAGTATAATTAAACTTGTGAGGTCAAAGCTTTGTTTCAAAAGTAGTTAATGTTCTATAGAGTACTCACTGCCAGACTTTTCCATAGAGAAGTTGGAGCATGTGAAGCCAGATTCAGATCTTAGTGGCCTTTTCACAAACGTGGCATTTAAGACCTCATTCATTAAACATTTGGGCACCATCTGTGAGTAGCACAAAGCGTCAATGTTCCGTGTCATGATGAGCCAGTTACATGAAATATAGCCATATTTTGGGGACGTTGTAGTTTTATTAAAATGATTTTTCCCATAGGAGCATTTCTTTTTTAAACGATATGCCGAAAGATTGCCCATCTAGAGACAATACTAAGTATGCTTATCTGAGTAACGTACATTGAACTTCTGGTGAACCACAATACACTTTTGGCTGGCCCAAATTGTTGGAGGACGAATATATGATTTCAGTTCTATGATATGGAGCATCCCTGCCTAGTCTGGTTGTAACTGATGTATCCAGTTGAATCTTCTATTCTAGCTTTTTATTTAACATTTCTCAGATATGTTATTGTCATTCCGCACAAACATAAATTATGATAAATACCAAAAAAACAATAACTGGAAAAATGAACTTTCTGAAGTATAACTTTCTATTTATTGATTTTAAAAATTACTTACAACGGGATTATAAAATAATAAGTACAAGCCACAATATATGCAAAACCATCATAAAGATAATTTAGCTCAGGTCTCAACAGACAGCAAGACCCATTTGGGCATGTCGGTTGCTTATTTAGCCCATTACCACATGTCATTGTTGAGCTAATAATATAAGCAGCCATGATTAATTTCTTTGGCTTTCACAATTACCATTAGCCACCCATCTGAAATATGCCTCTGCACTAGATAAAGCTACCGCATTTTGTTAGAACACCATGAATACAAGAAGGAAAGTAATAGAAAAGACACTAAAAAATGTAGTACCTAGTTTCATAATCTGGTATGTAATTGAATGCATTGGTCACTAGTTAATGGCGCCTGCATCATAAGCGGGAGAGATTTAGAATGGCAGGGCAATTCTCCTTTGGCAGAGAACATGTTCCAAAATAGTGGAAGTGCTCAGCCAGAGGAGAATTGCGCTGTTATTCTCCTCTACCATATGCTATGTATTTGTTTTTGAATACTCGTTTACTTGCTTGTGTTCTAGTGCTGTCTCCAACAGGCCTTTTATTGAGGGCATACAAGTTTATTTTGAAAATATTCTGTTGAAATGAATTGGTTTATCCTAGGTATGATGCCTTTGTGCTTTTGATTTACATTGCGAGTTTTGATCACATGGTCCCCGATAACATATATATATATGCTCTCTTGATTTCCTAAACAAGTTCCTATGACGTCCCTAATTGAGAAACCAAAATACGAGTTTGATATAGCAGCCTTCGATTTTTATCATCTGTCCAACCAACTTTCACAATATTTGCTGGCCGGATTAACCGTTAATTCTCTGGTTATTGCTACGTGACACACATACCCTCATATTCCCAAGTTTTCTTTTAAATGAAGAATAATGGTTACTTTGGTTATTGAGAATTTTTGAGAATCTTTGCTTTTCTTATCTAATGGTCAGTTTTTCACAGCAAAATGCTTCTCTTTTGTTTCTATTCTGCGAAGAATCTTCAGAGCTTAGCAGTTATCTTCTTAAGCCAATTTAGGAAGTCTAGAACTTGTGACACAAAAGTGTCACTAAATATTGAATTTTCAATGTCGCTTTCTAGCTAGTTAATATTCTTTTACACCTTTTTAGTCATTAAAAGTACAAGAATCTGCGGACGAAATCATTTTAGTCTCTATACGGTAAATTTTATTGGAAACGTTATTCTTGTCACTATATGTCTTCAGAAGCTTACTTATCACAGATTGCTGACACAGATTTTCTTGTAAATTTAGGGTGTTCAGGCTGTTATAGTTCCTAGATCTATCAGTCAATATTGGTTAAACAAAGTTGAAATGTGTATTTCAGTCATTATATGGTGTTCAGAATGTTTAATTTATTGACACGTACGATTATTCTTCCCATTCTAGGGTTTAGGGTTTATTGTGCTCAAGTTGTTTTAATGCCCGAAATTTCAGCCAGTTGAGGTTCAAAAGGTTAATCTGACTTTAAACTTCGGGGGATTAGATCCCCATGTATACTAACTTTTATTAGGAAAGTCTTTCACAATCTGACGTTAAACTTTGGGGCATGAGATCCCTATGTACACTGCAATAGAATAGAAAAGACATAGTTTTGTTTATACTTTGTAGACAAACAGTAAGAAGATCTCCAAACCTTTTATTAGGGAAGTCTTTCACAAACATTAAGAATAATTAAACCTGTAAGGTCAAAGCTTGTTTCGAAATTAAGTAGTTAATGGTGCTACAGAAAATTCACCACCAGACCTTTTTATAGAGAAGTTCTAGGAGTATGTGAAGCCAGATTCAGATCTTAATTAACCGCCTTTTCACAAACGTGGGATTCAAGACCCCAATAAACAATTGGCCACCATTTGTTTATAGCACAAAGCATTAATGTTCTGTGTCATGATGAGGTGGATTAGTCGGCTAAAAGGTTGGAAACCATGGTTACCCAAAAAAATTACATGAAATATAGCCATATTATGGGGATATTATAATTTTTTCAACTGGTTTCCCCCATAGGAGATGAATTTTCAGCCATATTTGACAATTTGTTTAGCAAATACCAAAGGATTGCTCAGCTCTACGAATGGAGCATCCCAGCCTAGTTTAGTTGTAATAATTATATCCAGTTGAATTGTCTCAACCCCTTCAGCCTTTTATTCTAGTTTTTTATTCAAAATTTCTCAGATGTTATTGTGATTCCACACAATCATAAATTATGATAAATAGCAAAAAAGAATAACTGGAAAATGAACTTTTTTGAAGTATAATTTTCTATTGGTTGATTGTTAAAGAATAGTTACATATGGGATTCCAAAATAACAAGAACAAGCTACAATATCTGCAAAACCATCACAAAGATAATTTAGCTCGGGTCTCAATAGACAGCAAGAACCATTGGGCACGCTGCTTGCTTATTTAGCTCATTTAGCACATGACATTGCTGAACTAATGTATAATGATATACTAGCAGCAGCCACGACTAATTTCTTTGGCTTTCACAATTACCATAGCCGCCCGTCTGAAATATGCCTATGCACTAGATAAAGCCACCCCATTTTGTTAGAACACCATGAGTACAAGAAGGAAAGTAATAGAAACGAAACTAAAAAATGTATTACCTAGTTTCATAATCTGGTATGTGAGTGAATGCATTGGTCACTAGTTAATTGCGCCTGCATCATAAGCGGGAGAGATTTAGAATGGCAGGGCAATTCTCCTTTGGCAGAGAACATATTCCAAAAATTTATAAGTGCTCAGCCATAGGAGAATTGCGCTGTTATTCTCCTCTACCATATGCTATGTATTTTGTTTTTGGATACTCGTTTACTTTCTTGTGTTCTAGTGCTGTGTCCAACGGGGCCTTATATAGAGGGCATCCGAGTTTATTTTGAAAATATGCTGTTGAAATGAATTGGTTTATCCTAGGTATGATGCCTTTGTGCTTTTGATTCACATTGCAAGTTTTGATTACGTGGTCCCCAGTACCATATATATATGCTCTCTTATTTCCTAAAGAAGTTGTAACTGAGAAACAAATAAACGAGTTTTATATATGTAGCCTTCAATTTTTATCATATTTACAACCAACGTTTCAATATTTGGTGGTCGGCTTAACTGTTAATTTTCTGATTATTGCTACGTGACACACATCCCGTCATATTCTTGAGCTTTTATTTTAAAAAGAATGATGACAACATTGGTTTTAAAGAACCACTATTGAGAAGTGTTAAGAATCTTTGCTTTTCTTATCTAATGACCAGTTTTTCACAGCAAAATGCTTCTCTTTAGTTTCTATTCTGCAGAAAATGGTCAGAACTTTAGCACTTATTTTCTTTTGCCATTTAAGAAAGTCTACTTTCTATTTCTAGGGATGCTCTTAATGTTCCTCAAACCTATAAAACTTATAAAGCTTTGTTTCGAAAGTAGTTAATGTGATATAGAGTACTCACTGCCAGACCTTTCAATCGAGAAGTTGGAGCACGTGAAGCCCGATTCAGATCTTAGAGCCTTTGGTACCATGACTTTGTTCATGCGTTAATGCTTATGTGGCATGGCCTTAACGCAAGTTATGCTTGAGTTATGATACCGCCCTCCTCAAGTTATGGTTGAGTTATAACTTTGCGTTACCATGGTAACGATGAGTTATGGTTGCTAGTGGACAAAAAACTGATGTTTATGTGTGTGTAGTTTGTAAGTATTTAAATAAAAGTGGGTCCCAAAAGGTAGTGTTATGGTTGTGTTATGATAAGGGGTGTTTTTTGTGAGTTAAGGTTGAAATGTTAAAGCTGAAGTGGCGCTGAGTTATGGCATAACCTCAAGTCATGATACCAAGTGCTTGGCCATTTCACAAACGTGGTATTTAAGACCTCGATCATTAAACATTTGGGCACCATCTGTTTGTAGCACAAAGCATCAATGTTCCGTGTCATGATGAGCCAGTTACATGAAATATAGCCATATTTTGGGGATGTTATAGTTTTATTAAAATGATTTTTCCCATAGGAGATGAATCTCCAGACATATTTGACATTTTTTTTTAAAGGATACGCCGAAAGATTGTCCATCTAGAGACAGTATTAAGTATGCTGATCTGAGTAACATTGAACTTCTGGTGAACCATAATACACTTTTGGCTGGCCCAAATTGTGGGAGGACGCATTTATAATTTCAGTTCTACGATATGGAGCATCCCAGCCTAGTTTGGTTGTAATTATTGTATCCAGTTGAATTGTCTCAACCACTTCAGCCTTTTATTCTAGTTTTTATTTAACATTCTCAGATGTTATTGTGATTCCGCACCAAGCATAAATTATGATAATTAATAGCAAAAACGAATAACTGGAAAATGAACGTTTTTGAAGTATAATTCTATTGATTGACTGTTAAATAATAGTTACATATTGGATTCAAAAATAACAAGTACAAGCTACAATATCTGCAAAACCATCACAAAGATAATTTAGCTCGGGTCTCAATAGACAGCAAGAACCATTGGGCATGCTGCTTGCTTATTTAGCTCATTTAGCACTTGACATTGCTGAACTAGTGTATACTGTATAATGATATAACCAGCAGCCACGACTAATTTCTTTGGCTTTCACAGAAACCATTAGCCACCCTTGAAATATGCCTCTGCATTACATAGAGCCACCACATTTTGTTAGAACATCATGAGTACAAGAAGGGAAGTAATAGAAACGACACTAAAAATGTAGTACCTATTTTCATAATCTGGTATGTAATTGAATGCATTGGTCACTAGTTAATTGCGCCTACATCATAAGCGGGAGAGATTTAGAATGGCAGGGCAATTCTCCTTTGGCAGAGAACATATTCCAAAATTTTGGAAGTGCTCAGCCATAGGAGAATTGCACTGTTATTCTCCTCTACCATATGCTATGTATTTGTTTTTGGATACTCGTTTACTTGCTTGTGTTCTACTGTGGTGTCCAACGGGCTTTATATCGAGGCTATATGAGTTTATTTTGAATATATGCTGTTGAAATGAATTGGTTTATCCTAGGTATGATGCCTTTGTGCTTTTGATTCAGATTGCAAGTTTTGATCACATGGTCCCCAGCACTGTATATGCTCTCTTGATTTCCTAAGGAAGTTCCTATGACGTCCCTAATTGAATTGAGAAACAAATATACGAGTTTTATAGATGTAGCCTTCGATTTTTATCATATTTACAACCAACTTTTCAATACTTTGTGGTCGGCTTAACTGTCAATTTTCTGATTATTGCTACTTGACACACATTCCGTCATATTCTTGAGATTTTCTTTAAAAAAGAATAATGACAACTTTGGTTTTAAAGAACCACTATTGAGAAGTTTTAAGAATCTTTGCTTTTCTTATCTAATGACCAGTTTTTCACAGCAAAATGCTTCTCTTTAGTTTCTATTTTAGCACTCATTCTTTAGCCATTTAAGAAAGTCTACTTTCTATTTCTAGGGATGCTCTTAATGTTCCTCAAACCTATTAAACCTACTTGGAACAAAGTTTGTAGTACTAATTGCCTCCTCTTTAGCGGACGTTCAATCCATTGTATGCATGGGTGCTTTCAGGTACTAATAAAATTATCGTTATCGGGGGTGGTATAAGTACTATGTTCACATTCATCAGTTTTGAAGGTAGACACTGGGCAGAAAAATAATGAAACTTCATAATATGAGAAATAATCTCCAATTGACGGGTATTTACACAAAAGGCTGACATGTATCTTTATATAAAAGTTGGCAAAAAGTGTAACTCTTTATACATTATGCAAGCATAAAACATTCTGATTCCTGTAGGCTGTAGCTTTTGGCCTTTCAAATTATGAAATAATGTTTTTTGGGAGTTGACCAAAGGGGTATTTGAAACGCAAATTGTTCACTGTATAAGTGGATAGGACGCTCTTCATTTTGAAAATATTTTCGGTTTTTGGGGCCTAAACTTTAATGAGATTGGGCTTTTACTGGATCCAATATCTCGGGCTCAAATTTAGCTCTCGTTTGCTTAAAGGAAATTTAGAAAATGTTTGATTTGTAACACTAAGAGACTTTTTGTTGTGAGCGGCAAAAAGAAAAAAAATTGGAAAATGATATTTATTTATACTTCTTGTGCCTAATTAGTCTCTTACTCAATTGATCATGATAGGTGAAAGATCAATGCAAAAAATTAAGTAAAGAAAAGAGTGCATTACACCTTAAATCCTTGATGTTGACACGGCTTTGCCGTAATGCTGAAACTATGGTGAATGGATCTATCGTCATTGATGCATAAATAAGAACCTTACATCCTTGATGTGACATGAATTAGAATTTATCACCCAAACACTCACTCACAAGTTAACATCACAGAAACAAATGCAACAGAACTTTAGAAGAACATCAGTAATCAGACAACAGTTCAACAAATTCCGGCCTCTCCCTAACCTTTCTCGGCAATCTCTCATACATTAGCATAATCAAATTTGGGTAAACAGCAGTTACGTCAATATGGAGCATGAGTAAATCGCCATTGAATGCTTGGATGTTATTGCCACCCTTGGTCTCCCAAAGGTGATTGTATATATTTCTGACACAATGGGTAAGGGATGCAACTCTACGAGTTCTGCCGTAACCCTTTACACCATACTTAACAGATCGCTCAAGAACGTCATGTTCCAACCCCCGAAAATTTGGATCCAGAAAATTCGAATAAGCTTCCTCTTGAATATGCATGAGGAGACTCAAGCAAAGAGCTACCCCTGGGATTATCCATTGTACGGGTTTGACGCGGCTGGCGAGCATTTATATTATCACTCACTATTCTAATGAAATCCAATCTTTTTGCCGGCCTCCAGAACTTGAGTGTCTCAACACATCAGACAGTGGTATACTGCATAAAATTAATTGAAGTTAATTAACATATAATGTTTGTCTCTAAAACCATATAAGTGTTGAAGTTTATTTAATTCTCACTTTTTTTATTTATTAGTTTTTTGAATAAGTATTATTTGAATAAGTCATGTTGGCTAATTATAAGCCACTAGAAGTAGTCTAAGTAGTTAGAGATATTTCAGGTCATAACCGTTTGATATCTTTGACTCTTGAAGTCATTGTTTGTTTTGTATTGCCTATTTAAGAGGCATTCTTCATTGATCATAATCAAGAAAACAAAAGCCACTTTAATTATATCACTTGCTGTGTGAAATCTCCAACAATTGTGGTATCAAGAGCCAGGTTCCTTTTCAGGAATCAATACTTCATTTTACACACAAGTAATGGCTACTAACACTAGTGTCAACATTTCTCATCCACAAATTCCAATATTCAAAGGTGACTCCTATGAATTTTGGAGCATCAAGATGACGATATTGTTTAAGTCTCAAGATCTGTGGGAGTATGTTGAAACTGGTTATGAAGAAAACGGCGAAGATGAAGCCCGCATCAAAGAGCATCGCAAGAAAGATGCCAAAGCACTCTTTTTCATCCAACAAGCAGTGGATGATTCGATTTTTCCAAGGATAGCAGCAGCTACCAAAGCCAATCAAGCTTGGACAACCCTTAAAACCGAATTTCAAGGTTCCTCCAAAGTAATCACTGTCAAATTGCAATCGTTAAGGCGTGATTTCGAAACCTCTTTTATGAAACATAATGAATCTGTGCAAGATTTTCTCGCAAGAGTTTCATCTGTTGTCGGTCAAATGAAGGCGTATGGAGATAAAATATCAGATGAAATAGTGGTAGCTAAAGTCTTAAGGAGTCTACCATCCAAATTCGATCACGTGGTAGCAGCGATCGAAGAATCTAAGGATCTGTCCACTTTCTCGTTTGATGAGCTAATGGGCTCACTTCAAGCACATGAAGCAAGGATCAATCGGTCGAACATGAACAACGAAGAAAGAGCCTTTCAGACTAGAGGAGAGTCTGAATCTTCAAATCAACATGTAAGAGGAAGGGGCCGAGGAAGCTATCGAGGAAGGGGGCGAGGTCGGAACACTACACTCAAATGCTCACATTGTAACAAGCCTGGGCATTCTGATAACTACTGTTGGTACAAACCAGAAGACAGTGTTAATTATGCCGAACAAGAGGAAGATAATTTTCTATTCATGGCGATAGCTACCACGAAAGAGGAGAAGAATGAAATATGGTATCTAGATAGCGGTTGCTCGAATCATATGACAGGTGATCGTTCAAAGTTTAAGGATCTCGATGAAAGCATTAAGTCACAGGTGCGGCTTGGTGATAATAAACAGTTACAAATTCAAGGCAAAGGTATAGCCGAGGTCTCAACTGGTAACCAAAAGAGGTGTATCCAAGATGTCCAATTCGCTCCATCTTTGGCTCATAACTTATTGAGTGTGGGTCAGTTAATGGAATCTCACCACAAGATAGTTTTTGATGATGGCAAGTGCATTGTGACACATAAACCTACTGGAAATATTATTGCCTGTGCTCACATGTCATCAAATAGAATGTTTCCACTTGATTTCTCTAAACAAATGGAAACATCTATGGTGAGCAGAGGTCTAGCAGACAATGAGCTGTGGCACCAACGCTATGGCCATTTCAACATCAAGGGCTGCAGTTGCTAAAGAACAAACAAATGGTGAGTGGTCTTCCTGTCATTAAGCCGCTAGAGCACGTTTGCGAAGGATGTGTGGTAGGTAAGCAAACAAAGCAGTCATTTCCAGTGGGAAAATCAAAGCGAGCTGAAGGAATACTTGAAATTATCCACGCTAATGTGTGTGGACCAATGAGGACAAAATCATTATCCGGTAGTAATTATTTCCTACTTTTTATTGATGATTTCAGTAGGATGAGCTGGGTATATTTCTTAAAGCACAAATCAGAAATTTTTGAGTGCTTTAAGAAATTCAAAATTCTTGTGGAAAAGCAGACCGGGAAAGTTGTCAAAGTGCTTCGTACCGATCGTGGAGGTGAGTTCACTTCGAATGGGTTTCATGTTTTTTGTGATGAACATGGGATAAACAAGCAACTCACTGCTCCATACACTCCCGAGCAAAATGGTGTGGCTGAGCGTAAGAACCGAACAGTGGTGGAAATGGCTCGATCCATGCTTAAGCAAAAAGGAATGCCAGATTCATTTTGGGCTGAAGGAGTTGCTGCAGCTGTACATATTCTTAATATCTCACCGACTAAAGCGGTATGGGATCAAACTCCATACGAGGCATGGAATGGAAGCAAACCCTTGGTAAGTCACTTATGAGTGTTTGGGTGTATTTGTTATGTTCTGATTAAAACCGCACGACATAAACTGGACCAAAAGTCTCAAAAGCATGTTTTTATTGGTTATTGTCCTAACTCAAAAGCTTATCGTCTATATGACCCATTGAGTGGGAAAATTACTGTTAGTCGAGATGTGGTATTTGATGAGCTTGCAGGTTGGAATTGGGAGAACAAAAATAACACCCAAAACTCTCAGGTTGAAAACGAAGATGAACAAAGTATACTTGAACATGAAGTGTCACAAGAAGATGTTACTGAAATGCCAAATTATGTTCATTCACCTCACACATCAAGTTCAGCCTCTTCATCACAACAATCAACTCCGGAGAAAACAAATTCCTCACCCTCATCCGAAGAGTCCTCTCCAAATCAGTTTCTGAACCTTCGTAGAAGTGCGCGTGGCCAAGTTCCTAGGCGACGGTTTCTAGTTGAAGGCGAGGATACAACAACACCCTTGGTTTTATTTGCTGGTGATCCGGTCACAGTTGAAGAAGCCATGGAAATAGAAGAATGGAGACTTGCAATGAAAGAAGAATTATCATCAATTGAAAAGAATCAAACATGAGAGCCCACTGATCTTCCAGAAGGCAAAAATGTCATAAGTTTAAAATGGCTTTTCAAGACAAAGTATTTGGCAGATGGGAGTGTACAAAAATACAAAGCACGGCTGGTGGTGAGAGGATTTACACAACAACAAGGAATTGATTACGAAGAGACGTTTGCTCCGGTGGCAAGATTCGAGACGGTACGAATCATCTTGGCAATAGCGGCTCAAAATCAATGGAAAATATACCAGTTTGATGTTAAATCTGCATTTCTGAATGGTGAACTAAAGGAGGAGGTGTATGTAACTCAACCACCAGGTTTTGAAGATAAAACCAAGATGGGCCAGGTGCTTCGCTTGAACAAAGCTCTTTACGGGCTTAAACAAGCACCCCGTGCTTGGTATAGCAAAATCAATGAATTTTTTCACAACAATGGGTTTGAACGAAGTCCTCATGAACCAACTCTCTACATCAAAAAGCAAGGTATGAATGACTTACTTATCGTCAGTCTCTATGTTGATGATATGATCTATACTAGCTCATCACCACAACTAAAATACACGATTTTCAAGTGTTTTTGAAAAACATGTTTGATATGACTGATTTGGGAGAGTTACAATACTTTCTGGGATTGGAAATTATTCAAGGCCAGGAAGGAATATTCATTTCGCAAAGAAAGTATGTAGATGATACTTTGAAGAAATTTAATATGCAAGGATGTAAGACTATTGCAACACCAATGAACATCAGTGAAAAATTAACGACGGAAGATGGCACGGAGTTGACTGATGCAAGAGTGTACAGAAGTTTGGTTGGGAGATTGATTTATGTTACTCATTCTCGTCCTGATGTGACTTACTCTGTTGGTGTGTTATCTCGATTTATGCATCGTCCAACAATGCACCATTTTGGAGCAGCAAGGAGAGTCCTACGTTACCTGGCGGGAACTAAAAATTATGGTATTTGTTTTCGCAAAACCAAGGATTTTAGTCTTCAAGGATTCACTGACAGCGATTGGGCCGGCTCTATTGAAGATCGAAAAAGCACATCCGGCAATTGCTTTGTTCTTGGCACTCGTGCTATATCTTGGAGTTCGAAGAAGCAAGCAACTGTGGCATTATCTTCGACAGAAGCAGAGTACGTGGCAGCTTGTGCATCAGCTTGTCAAGCAGTTTGGTTAAGAGGAATTCTTAGTGACTTAGGTCAACAACAGTCAAGAGCAACAAGCATCAAATGTGACAACCAATCAGCAGTAATGTTATCAAGGAATCCAGTGCTTCATGGAAGAACAAAACACATCGATATCAAGCATCATTACATACGAGAACTGATAGCGAATGAAGAAATCCAACTCGACACCTGTCGAACCGATGAGCAGGTTGCAGATTTGTTGACAAAGAGTTTACCACAAATGAAGCATGAAGAACTCAGTGCTCAGCTTGGAATGTTGACGTTCGAATGAAGGGGCAGTGTTGAAGTTTATTTAATTCTCACTTTTTTTATTTATTAGCTTTTTGAATAAGTATTATTTGAATAAGTCATGTTGGCTAATTATAAGCCACTAGAAGTAGTCTAAGTAGTTAGAGATATTTCAGGTCATAACCGTTTGATATCTTTGACTCTTGAAGTCATTGTTTGTTTTGTATTGCCTATTCAAGAGGCATTCTTCATTGATCATAATCAAGAAAACAAAAGCCACTTTAATTATATCACTTGCTGTGTGAAATCTCCAACAATAAGAAACAAATGACACAATTTTGCTACATATTACTGGCTAACAAGAAAAATACCAAAAAGTTCGAATTCACAATTAATAACATTGATTCACAAGAGATTGATAGTTTGTGCATATGACAGCAAACTGGAATCATAACCCCTTAAGCTATAGCTAGTGAGTCAGTAACTCAGTATAATGCATGTACTTAATTTGGATAATGATATTTGTGAGAAGATTAACCAAAATAGAGGCTTGGTAGGGTATCATTATCCAAGAAAACCTGTTGTTTGTATCTACAACAAACCAAAGTAGAAATAACCAAGAAAATCTTTCATATATTTATGGTTTTCATGGTTAGTTGTTTGAATAACATTTGGAAGAAAATCTGTAGTTAAAATTTATAACTAACCAAGAAAACCATAAATGCACCAGCGTTTCACATATAATTTTGTGAACTAGACATTAATTTATGCTGCAAATGTTTCGCTTATAGTTATAGGCTACAACTAATAATATGTAGTTACAAAATATGTAGTTACAAAATATTTTACTTATGAATTTTTAATTACTATTAGTATTATAGGTTAAAAACCAAAACTAATAATATGTTAACCTTCAATCACATCAAAGATATACACTTTAGTTTATATATAAAATAAAATATAAATTTTAACTAGTAAGCTTGAGCTTTTGTTTTTATAGACCCCACATTGTTTTCCTTTTGTTTCACTCATCCAATGTGGGATGTGAAATAGAATCTTTTTTCTTTTTTTTTTTTTTTTTTTTTTTTTTTTTTTTTTTTTTTCATTCAAGCTTATAAGTATTACTTTAGATTAAGCATTAGAACAATTTTTATAATTGTAAACGAGCTTTCGAGCTCGAGCTTGAGTAAATAAACGAGCATATCAAGTTTGATCTTCTATACGAGTATTTTAAACTTGAAAGTTAGTTTATTATAGGAATACAAAAAAAGTTAAAAATATTAAACGAGCTTCGAGCTCGAGCTCGAACAACAAAAGAATATTCGAGCTCGAGCTCGAGCCAATTCCTAAAAGTTTATTCGAGCTCAAGCCGAGTAGTTAATAAACGAGCCTAGCTCGTTTAGGCCAAAACTCGACTCGGCTCGGATCGTTTACACCCCTAGTTATAGCGATTGAAGGTATTCAGAGGTTCTGGCAGCAGACTTGTATACAACACAAAACAAGGAAAAATAAGAACATGATGTTAGATTATGGACATTATTTTAGTAGTCGTATGTTAGGATCGAACTCGAGATCACGGGATTGCACACTTTACGTATGAGAGTTAAAGTTTAATAATTAAATGTAAAAGTTTATATTTAATTATTTATTACACAAATATATAATGATTATTTAGTATTTAAGATAAATGACTAATGATCATTAGACGAATAAAAGAAAAGTAATGTGTATGATTTATTGGAAGGTCAAGAAAGTTCTAGAAGGAGTTCCACCTCCTTTGTAACTTGAGCTCCAAGTAAACTATATTATATAAACAAGGTTAGGGATTCATTGTTTGGATCTCTTGTGCACACACACAAACCCTAAACTTGTTTTTCTCTCCTTCTTTTCTAGTATTCGATCAAACAAACACCCTTAAAGGGTTGATCGATTTTCTTTATTAAACAAAAGGTTTTGGTTTAATTTTGTGTTCTAAAACTAGCATTACTTTAACTTGTTTTAGTACGTGTGTACAAGAACGTGATTCAAACATACTTTTGTTTGATTCTTGGATTGAATTACAAAAGAGGTAAGGGGTAATTCTTATAATCCACACAAACCCTAATTAGGGTTCTTGATTTGAAGATTGCAATTGATTCTTGTTCGGGCTAGAATCACAAAGGTATGTTTACTATTTACATTTGATTAATTAATTACATGTTATATGATCTTGTTGTAATTGCTTCCGCTATGCACTTGATGTACTTGGTTTATTTTATATGAATGTCATGATATTATAATTCCAACAGTGGCATCTAGAGCCGTTATAATGTGTAATTAATTATCGAAACGCATAAAAATTGAATCTTGATTCGTTTAGTTACATGTTTTTAGGGTTTTTTTATTCCTAACCCTAATTTTTTTAATTGGGTCGATTTAGACCTGTTAGGGTTTTAGGGTTTTGGTTTTGTTTTTTTTTTTTTTTTTAATATGATTAGAAACCATAGGATGTCATGTAATTAGTTATGCGTTTTAGTAAACGATCTTGGTGCAACATGTTAATTGTTAAGCTTAATCCATGAAAAAGTGCGTATTTGCATGGATTTTATTGTGTGATAATTTAAATGGTTTAAATTGTTTATATGAATTAATGGTTAAGTTATATCGAAACATGTAAATTTATTAATAGATGTCGAATTGGGGAAGACTCCAATATTAAGTAATCAATTATATGCTATGTGGTATTTGTTTAGTTTTGGCTTACGCAATCGATTTATCGATGTATGTGGCTCTTTTTCCTAGAAGAAGAAAGCCTTAATTGAATTAATACGTTGTACACCTAGATTTGATTATTAATAGGACTATTGAATAAGATTTGCATATTTAATTGTTATGATTATGTATATTTGTTTATTTAGTTGTTTTATTTTTTATTGTACATTACTTTTTTTTTGTTTATTAATTGTGTTAGACATGTTTATAAATGAAAAGGGTAATTTTGAATAGAAAAATAATACGGACTAAATAATGGCGAAATTGTTTTGGTTTTTAAGAGTTTAAATTTCAAAGAATTGGTTGATTGATGTTTTTGTACGTAATGGTTAACTAAGCCCGACCGAAGTTTACACACTATAAGATGGGTATAAGGATGGCTTCGCATTAAATTGTGGCCTTAGAGAGACAACATTCTGTCTTAACGCTCGCTTGTGTGTAAATTAGACTTACCGAACAACCATTACATGTACACTGTCATCTTAAGGGTGAATTAACCACAATTCCACAATGATTATCCAAAACACTAAGCTTTCGGGCTTATGCAAAAGTACGATATAGTGGACGATAATTGATGGTAATTCTTTAATTGGTGAACCCGATACCTCAATCAAAACTTTGTTATTTTATTCTTACCAAATTGGTAATAAAAATGTTTTGTAAAACCAATGTTATGAAGTTGTATGCATGCTTCTTCATACATTATTTTGATAACATCAAAATATAAATACCCTTATAAAATTAAGTCGAATGCCATCTAATTAAGAACACTTGAAGTTGTAATTTACGTCATGTGAGAACTTGGCGAGATTCCAATGGAGAGGTAAATTTCATAAATTCATTGCTAGCAGATCAACTGATGTGATGGATTTGTGAGTTTACAGTTTTTAAGTTAGATGACTTAAATTGAGTAGTAAGTGAGATCTTGGACTCAAGGCATTAAGATGGGGATCAAACATGCTTACAATACAAAAGTTTTGTGATTGTAAATCCCATAAATCTAGGAATTGCAATATGATATTGGCAATTATTGTTTGACAATTACCTTGTTGAATACTATCATTACTAGCAGATCAACTGATGTAATGGCACTATGTCAATTTGGATCCTAGCTTTAAGAAAATACTACGGTTTATATAAATAATTACCAATGGGTATATTATTTTCTTAAAGACCTAATTATTGAAAATACTGAAATTGAATTTTATAATTCGTTTTAATGTATTAATGCAACGTTCAAACCGTAAACGCACTTTGGGCTTTGGTAAATTGATCTAGTTCTGTTTTCAAACAAATGTTTGATTAAGAAATATTTACTTAAAAGACAAAAGAAGTCTCCTTTCTATGAAGAAGAGTGAGATGCAATCCTATTCCTTTTCATGAATGAGAAATGATAATAGGAATATTAGATATGTTTAAATTCTAATATAACTCATAGCAAATTTTTTAATAGTTAAGATAATTGCCTATTTTCTATAAGGATTTTATCATCCTCATTCGATGATTAAATTCTTAGTAACAAATATGATATTTGGTTAACAGAAAATTATGTATGACATTTTATGAGTTATTATATTTAGAAGCTAGACTAATTACCACAAAATGGTAAAAGACAAACTAGTTTATTCATCTAGTTGTTTTGACTATTTAATAGGTGCTACATACATTGTAGGATGGTAGACCTATTAAGGAAGAAATTGCATGCCCAATTTTTCAAGTTAATAGCATTTGATGGATAGTCCATCATTTACAAAGTAGAATACACTCTTTAGTGCATAAGTAATTGTTATGTATGGACATTCAAAGGTGTAGCAAAGTTAAAAGCACACTATTTTCTTTTACTGGATATGAAACATTTACAATGTTGTCAAATTCAGTGGGAGTATTGTGTACTTATTACTGAATAAGGAATTATTGTAATGATCTTTAATTCAGTGGGAGTTACAAGCTTTGATATCTTGGTAGCTAAAGATAATTACTTTCCAAGTGTAGACACTCATACTTTTAAGGATAGTCTTGTACGTTTCCTTACTAGACATTGTTGTTTTACATATACTTGTTATGCTAAAATCTATGACACAATCATATTGAACACGTAAACAAATGCAAGGCATGTTGTTTATCAACTATATGAGGTTGTTCCATGCACAAGTGGGAGAAATGTTATATTTAATGTGTGCGAGAAACAACTCATAAAGATATGATTTAATGGATTCTCTTGACTACAAGGTAAGAGAATAATGTTCTAATATTAATTCTAGAAACACTTGATGTTACAATTTATGTTATGTGAGAGCTTAGCTAGATTGCAACAACAAGGTGAATTTCATATTTCATTACTAGCAGATCAACTGATGTAATTGAACTATGAGAATTTGCAGTTTCTAAATTAGAATAATGTTCTGATATGAATTATACTAGGCTAATTCAAGAAACACTTGGTGTTACAATTTATGTTATGTGAGAGCTTAGCTAGATTGCAACATCATGGTGAATTTCATATTTTCATTACTAGCAGATCAACTGATGTAATTGAACTATGAGAATTTACAGTTTCTAAATTAGATACCTATTAGGACATGTGTCAATATGATATCAAAACTACTTTAATTAGTATATTTATGAATTCATGGAATGACATAAATTAATTAAGTAATCTAATGCTGCTTCAATATGAATATTTATGTGTTATTGGAATGACATAAATAAATGAATAAATAATGTTGTTTACATTATTGTGAAGTAATATATTAACTTGAAATTACTATTGAAACCAAAAGATGGTGTTCATAATTACTTTAGTTAAAGATATAAACATAAAGTCTTTTAATTGTTACAAGACTTATAATAAAGTAAGACGTTATCTTGTTGTGTTTTTTAATTAAGACATATACATGAAGTTATTAAATTGTTAAATGACTTATAACGTATAGTGGGATTATAACAGTTTATGTTTTCTTGTAAAGACATGGACATGAAGTGACTTTGTAAAAAGTATTTGTGTTATAAAGCATGTAATTGGCTTGAATATTATTATACCATTAAAATGACTCAGTTGGTAAATAGACAAGTCAAAACGAATATGGTTATCTTAAATATTGTTAGATTGTCTTGCAATATTGATACTAATGAAATACCAAATGTTTATGGTATGTTCAATTAGGAAAATCAAACTCTTATTAAATTGTTTGATTAAAAATGACTATGATTTCTTTTCTTCCAAAAGTTATCAAGGTTAAAATATTGAGTATGACTTAGACATATTTAATAAAACTCCAATCTAGAAGATTAATAAGACATCATCATATGATGGAATGTGATGAATTACATTAAGTCTTAAATTGAAGTTCTAAATTTGTTTAACTGCTTATGAAGAGGTTATTAACAAAGTTAAGTCAGGAACTATCAATAAGTATTTGTAATATCCCAAAAGAGAACATTGTATTGTTTCTTTATTTGCTAAGTATTTAAAGATAGTCTTTAAATTACTAAAAGCAAGTGGGAGTTTTGATCTTTAAAAGATAAAATTATAAGATACATAATCTTCTAAAATACACTAGTAAATATCATGATTAAGTTTGACATTTGAATGTTAAATCTCAACATGATAATAAAGGTTGACATTTAAATGTTAAATCTCAAGATGATGGAATTATCATTCATAGAATAGCAATATATCTTAGATATTTGATTAATATGCTAAGGACTATGATTTACAGGATTATTGTAAACCTGATAATCATTTTGATACATTACCAAATATGAAATTGGGTAAAGTATACATGATATGAATGATTAAGATACTGTCCATAAAGATAATCAATTTTAGAAACTTGGTTTATCTTAATAGTTAGACAAGAAAATGAAGATGAGTTTCTTCAAAGATTAGGTAACTCTTGTGGTTTAAATCTTTGTATAGAAATCATATGGACAATATTGTGCACATATTTAATGCATGTCTTATGACAAGATTATTAATCCCACTTAAGCAATTAACTGTGATTGAATATTCTTTTCTAAACACATTAAATATATAAAGATTATGATTGTCATATTTATGAAATTGACAATAGAATATCAAAACTCTTTCTTGAGTGATTACTTGAGCGAGGACGATAAGTAATCAAAAGGAGTTTATGAATTCAAATAAATCTTTAGAAGTGTACAAAGTGCAATAATCCATGGATGGATAAATGCATGCATCTAGAAGATTACTCTTATGTTTAATTATTAAATTCATGTTTTGATTTATAATTGAAATAAGATAATTTCTAAGTATTCCTAAAAGCTGGTGGGAGTATTATGTTTAATTTCTTAAATCATATTTGCTGTAGAACATATGAAAAGTAACATTCCATATAAGTAAATGTTAAGTCTTAGAATGGAATGAAACTTTACTTGTAAGATTTAGGAAATAAGACATATAACCTTGGAATGAATGTTTATTGTTGAAACATGTGCGGTAAATAAATCTAATATAACATGATATATTATTTAGAAAGTCTAAATGGATATGAATGACATGAATAAAATCTAAGCATGACTCAAAGATCTTTCATGAACATCATGTTTTGTTTTATCATGCTTGATTACAAGATGATTTGGCAACATTAATATCTAATTAAAAAGTTATTAGATAACTTATGTAATATTCTAAATAAATATGTTTGATTATAGAATCACATCCTAAATCTGGAACAGCTTCCAAATTCTATAGATGGACAATTTTCAATTGTTGTGAAAATTGTCATAGCCAACAAACTTGAAAGTTTGAAGGGCATCAAACATTACATAATAGATATTAAGGTTTACGGGAAGTTTTAATAACATATTGTTGTTGCATACAATGATGTTATTGAAATTGAGATGACACTCAATACTAGTTATGGTAAGGATTTCGTTCTTTGCTATATGTACTAGTTGTGCTTACTAAATGCATAAGTTGCATTATACATTAAGAGAATAAGAATACTTTAAACTTTAAAATGTTTGGAAGTTTAATTATCATAAATTGGTGGTTAAGGATGTCTCACATTTTTATGAAATATGACATTATCAAAATAGTTGACTATGCACATATAAGAATTTCAATAGTTGAATTCTTGAAATAAGTATTCTCAAAATTCCGATAGATCAAAGTTGGATGATTTATGTCTTGTCAACAAGTATGAATGTCATTGCTTGAGACATAATTCATCAACAAGAGTTATCATGCATTGATCTATTTAGTATTTGGATAAGGAATGTTAAACAATTATTATGATAAATTGAAATATATGGTATGTTTAATTTATAATATATTGTATCCTATATTTGTATGTTTAATCCATTAATAAATGTTATTCTAAATTGTTCGTTGTCAGTTAATAATATGGGAATATTATTAAATCAAGACAAATCTGAAGGTTGGTATAATATACTTAAAGTATATTGATGTGTAGACATGCCATTTCAAATGATATTCAATGATACCAAATATAGGACTTATCCCAACTACGTGATATTACTTTATGGATTTTGTTATTAAGTAAATCATGAGAAATTATCCTCAGACTTGAGATGCAAGATAAGTGTCATGAATGTAGTACATTTTTGTGGAACAACTTAACGCTATACGTAACTGGTAGTCATAAGGGTTGTTTTCGAAAGTGTTACAAAGTTTGTGGGTTTTGCTTGTAGTCAAGATAGAATTTGTTCCTTCAAATTTATTTTTGGAGTTTAATACTGTTGGGCCCCTCGTAAGGTTGTCAAGATGTTTGCATGGCCGTGCCCAAGATCTTCCCTGAATATGTTCAGATGATTTGGTAATCTTGATCAATCACTAACAACGAGAAACAGAATGGTTAATTAAGGAATGACTTTAATCCGTATCCTTATTAACATGGTATTAGAAACAAAAGGATAATAATAATGAGAAATCATTAAAAGGTTTTTCCATGAGCCTTACTCGAGATTGTACTAGAGGCATCGAAGTGTTGCTAGACGCTAACCGATGTGATTACACTATTAAAATATGTCCAAGTGGGAGCTGTTAGATTATGGACATTATTTTAGTAGTCGTATGTTAGGATCGAACTCGAGATCACGGGATTGCACACTTTACGTATGAGAGTTAAAGTTTAATAATTAAATGTAAAAGTTTATATTTAATTATTTATTACACAAATATATAATGATTATTTAGTATTTAAGATAAATGACTAATGATCATTAGACGAATAAAAGGAAAGTAATGTGTATGATTTATTGGAAGGTCAAGAAAGTTCTAGAAGGAGTTCCACCTCCTTTGTAACTTGAGCTCCAAGTAAACTATACTATATAAACAAGGTTAGGGATTCATTGTTTGGATCTCTTGTGCACACACACAAACCCTAAACTTGTTTTTCTCTCCTTCTTTTCTAGTAATCGATCAAACAAACACCCTTAAAGGGTTGATCGATTTTCTTTATTAAACAAAAGGTTTTGGTTTAATTTTGTGTTCTAAAACTAGCATTACTTTAACTTGTTTTAGTACGTGTGTACAAGAACGTGATTCAAACATACTTTTGTTTGATTCTTGGATTGAATTACAAAAGAGGTAAGGGGTAATTCTTATAATCCACATAAACCCTAATTAGGGTTCTTGATTTGAAGATTGCAATTGATTCTTGTTCGGGCTAGAATCACAAAGGTATGTTTACTATTTACATTTGATTAATTAATTACATGTTATATGATCTTGTTGTAATTGCTTCCGCTATGCACTTGATGTACTTGGTTTATTTTATATGAATGTCATGATATTATAATTCCAACACATGATGTATCTGCCTAACACGCAACTTTTATTGAAGAAACTTAACTCAAAACTTCAATCAATACAATGGAATTCCCTACCCTTCATGGTATATATAGACTAAGCAATACCTGTTAGACTACAGCTAGGATTACATTAAACATAACCTGAATAGATAAAGACTTAATAGGATGAGTTGGACTAGCTAGCACTCCAACTTGTACTCTAACTAGTTCTCCAAACCTGATTCCTATGAAATGTGCAAACAGACATGGAAGACTTCATGGCGAATTGTTTTCATGGAAAACAAAAGACTAAAAATGTCATGATGAAAACTTTAGAAGTACCTGATGAAGTAATCATATAAGTTGTAAGAGCTCAATACATTACAAGTAGAAGTTAATTAGTACATGAAAGGTTCCTTGAAAAACCATGAGTTACTGAAAAATCACCATTGAGATAAATGCACCAAAGTTTAATTGCTTCGTGAGTTTTATTCATGCATATAACGTCAATTCATGAACTTAAATGTGCATATATATGATATATTTTTCTATAAATATCTCATCATACCTTCAAGCATGTTGTCCCAAGATCTATATGGGTGGTTCATTATAATGAATGAGACTCTTACAGGCAATTAATTGCAGCCTTGCAAGTTGCACAAAAGATTGCAGAGTTTCAGAATTGCAGGGCAATTCTCCTTTGGCAGAATGTGCTCTAAACTCTAAAAAGTGCACGGGTTTTCTGCCGAAGGAGGACTGCGCTGTTATTCTTCTCTGCCTTATGCATAATGTTTCCGCTATTTCACTTGCATGTTTGGTGGTGTCTCCAGTATGCTTTATATCACTGACATATTAGTATATCTCAAGAACATTCCCCTAAAAAAAGTTGGTTTATTGTAGGCATGATATGATGCCTTTGAGCTTTTGGTTCATATCTACTAGCTGTCACCTGATGGTCCTATTATCTAGATGCTCTAATGGTTGAATGTGATTGTGACGCACAAAGTGTCACTAAGTGTTGAATTTTTCAATGTCGCTTTCTAATTAATATATTATTATACCTTTTTAGTTATTAAAAGTCCAAGCATCAACTGACAAAATCATTTCAGTCTCTATATGGTAAATTTTATTGGAAACATTTTTCTTGTAACTATATTGTTTTCAAAAGCTTAATTTTTTTCACAGTTTGCTGACCAGATGTTCTTGTAACTTTAAGGTGTTCAAGCGTTTTAAGTTCCTAGATCTTTCAGTCAATATTGGTTAAAAAAAGTTACAGTGCGTATTTCAGTTGGTGTTCAGAATGTTTAATTTATTGACATGATTATTCTTCTCACTCTAGGGTTTAAGACTAGGCTTTATTGTGCTCAAGTTGTTTTAATGACAGAAATTCAGCCAGTAGAGGTTCAAAGGTTATTTAAAGTGACAGTCTGACGTTAAACTTCGTGGGATTAGATCCCCATGTATACTAAAAATGATAGAATACAAAAGACACGGTTTCACTTATACTTGTACACAAGCAGTAAGAAGATCTCCAAACCTTTTTAGTTGGTGGATGTCTAAAGTAGCAATTCCATTATATAATGTTCTCTAGAAGTATAATTAAACTTGTGAGGTCAAAGCTTTGTTTCGAAAGTAGTTAATGTTCTATAGAGTACTCACTGCCAAACCTTTCAATAGAGAAGTTGGAGCATGTGAAGCCAGATTCAGATACTAGTGGCCTTTTCACAAACGTGGCATTTAAGACCTCATTCATTAAACATTTGGGCACCATCTGTGTGTAGCACAAAGCGTCAATGTTCCGTGTCATGATGAGCCAGTTACATGAAATATAGCCATATTTTGGGGACGTTGTAGTTTTATTAAAATGATTTTTCCCATGGGAGACATTTCTTTTTTAAACGATATGCCTAAAGATTGCCCATCTAGAGACAATACTAAGTATGCTTATCTGAGTAACGTACATTGAACTTCTGGTGAACCACAATACACTTTTGGCTGGCCCAAATTGTGGGAGGACGAATATATGATTTCAGTTCTATGATATGGAGCATCCCTGCCTAGTCTGGTTGTAACTGATGTTTCCAGTTGAATCTTTTATTCTAGCTTTTTATTTAACATTTCTCAGATATGTTATTGTCATTCCGCACAAACATAAATTATGATAAATACCAAAAAAAAAACAATAACTGGAAAAATGAACTTTCTGAAGTATAACTTTCTATTTATTGATTTTTAAAAATTACTTACAACGGGATTATAAAATAATAAGTACAAGCCATTGGGCATGTTGCTTGCTTATTTAGCCCGTTACCACATGTCATTGTTGAGCTAATAATATAAGCAGCCATGATTAATTTCTTTGGCTTTCACAATTACCATTAACCACCCATCTGAAATATGCCTCTGCACTATATAAAGCTACCGCATTTTGTTAGAACACCATGAATACAAGAAGGAAAGTAATAGAAAAGACACTAAAAAATGTAGTACCTAGTTTCATAATCTGGTATGTAATTGAATGCATTGGTCACTAGTTAATGGCGCCTGCATCATAAGCGGGAGAGATTTAGAATGGCAGGGCAATTCTCCTTTGGCAGAGAACATGTTCCAAAATAATGGAAGTGCTCAGCCAGAGGAGAATTGCGCTGTTATTCTCCTCTACCATATGCTATGTATTTTTTTTTGGATACTCGTTTACTTGCTTGTGTTCTAGTGCTGTCTCCAACAGGCCTTTTATAGAGGGGCATACTAGTTTATTTTGAAAATATTCTGTTGAAATGAATTGGTTTATCCTAGGTATGATGCCTTTGTGCTTTTGTTTTACATTGCAAGTTTTGATCACATGGTCCCCGGTAACATATATGCTCTCTTGATTTCCTAAACAAGTTCCTATGACGTCCCTAATTGAGAAACCAAAATACGAGTTTTATATAGTAGCCTTCGATTTTTATCATATATCCAACCAACTTTCACAATATTTGGTGGCTGGATTAACCGTTAATTCTCTGGTTATTGCTACGTGACACACATACTCTGATATTCCCAAGTTTTCTTTTAAATAAAGAATAATGGTAACTTTGGTTATTGAGAATTTTTGAGAATCTTTGCTTTTCTTATCTAATGGTCAGTTTTTCACCACAAAATGCTTCTCTTTTGTTTCAATTCTGCGAAGAATCTTCAGAGCTTTAGCAGTATCTTCTTAAGCCAATTTAGGAAGTCTAGAACTTGTGAGTTGTGACACAAAAGTGTCACTAAATGTTGAATTTTCAATGTCGCTTTCTAGCTAGTTAATATTCTTTTACACCTTTTTAGTCATTAAAAGTTCAAGAATATGCGGACGAAATCATTTTAGTCTCTATACGGTAAATTTTATTGGAAACGTAATTCTTGTGATCACTATATGTCTTCAAAAGCTTACTTATCACAGATTGCTGACACTGATTTTCTTGTAAATTTATGGTGTTCAGGCTGTTATAGTTCCTAGACCTATCAGTCAATATTGGTTAAACAAAGTTGAAATGTGTATTTCAGTCATTCTATGGTGTTCAGAATGTTTAATTTATTGACACAGACGATTATTCTACCCATTCTAGGGTTTACGGTTTATTGTGCTCAAGTTGTTTTAATGCCTGAAATTTCAGCCAGTAGAGGTTCAAAAGGTTAATATGACGTTAAACTTCGGGGGATTAGATCCCCATGTATACTAACTTTTATTAGGAAAGCCTTTCACAATCTGACGTTAAACTTTGGGGCATGAGATCCCCATGTACACTGCAATAGAATAGAAAAGACATAGTTTTGTTTATACTTTGTACACAAACAGTAAGAAGATCTCCAAACCTTTTATTAGGGAAGTCTTTCACAAACATTAAGAATAATTAAACCTGTAAGGTCAAAGCTTGTTTCGAAATTAAGTAGTTAATGGTGCTACAGAAAATTCACCACCAGACCTTTTTATAGAGAAGTTCTAGGAGTATGTGAAGCCAGATTCCAATCTTAATTAACCGCCTTTTCACAAACGTGGGATTCAAGACCCCATTAAACAATTGGCCACCATTTGTTTATAGCACAAAGCATTAATGTTTCGTGGTAGATTAGTTGGCCAAAAGGTCGGAAACCATGGTTACCCAAAAAAGTTACATGAAATATAGCCATATTAGGGGGATATTATAGTTTTATTCAATTGGTTTCTCCCATAGGAGATGAATTTTCAGCCATATTTGACAATTTTTTATAGCATATACCAAAGGGTTGCTCATCTAGAGACGGTAACCACAATACACTTTTGGCTGGCCCAAATTGTGACAGAATGCATATATGATTTCAGCTCTACGAATGGAGCATCCCAGCCTAGTTTGGTTGTAAAAATTGTAGTTGAATTGTCTCAACCACTTCAACCTTTTATTCTAGTTTTTTATTCAACATTTCTCAGATGTTATTGTGATTCCGCACAAACATAAATTATGATAAATAGCAAAAAAGAATAACTGGAAAATGAACTTTTTTGAAGTATAATTTTCTATTGGTTGATTGTTAAAGAATAGTTACATATGGGATTCCAAAATAACAAGAACAAGCTACAATATCTGCAAAACCATCACAATGATAATTTAGCTCGGGTCTCAATAGACAGCAAGAACCATTGGGCACACTGCTTGCTTATTTAGCTCATTTAGCACCTGACATTGCTGAACTAATGTATAATGATATACTAGCAGCAGCCACGACTAATTTCTTTGGCTTTCACAATTACCATTAGCCACCCGTCTGAAATATGCCTATGCACTAGATAAAGCCACCGCATTTTGTTAGAACACCATGAGTACAAGAAGGAAAGTAATAGAAACGACACTAAAAAAACATAGTACCTAGTTTCATAATTTGGTATGTAATTGAATGCATTGGTCACTAGTTAGAACATCATAAGCGGGAGAGATTTAGAATGGCAGGGCAATTCTCCTTTGGCAGAGAAAATATTCCAAAAATTTAGAAGTGCTCAGCCATAGGAGAATTGCGCTGCTATTCTCCTCTACCATATGCTATGTATTTTGTTTTTGGATACTCGTTTACTTTCTTGTGTTCTTGTGCTGTGTCCAGCGGGGCCTTATATAGAGGGCATCCGAGTTTATTTTGAAAATATGCTGTTGAAATGAATTGGTTTATCCTAGGTATGATGCCTTTGTGCTTTTGATTCACATTGCAAGTTTTGATTACGTGGTCCCCTGTACCATATATATATGCTCTCTTATTTCCTAAAGAAGTTGTAATTGAGAAACAAATAAACGAGTTTTATATATGTAGCCTTCGATTTTTATCATATTTACAACCAACGTTTCAATTTTTTGGTGGTCGGCTTAACTGTCAATTTTCTGATTATTGCTACGTGACACACATCCCGTCATATTCTTGAGATTTTATTTTAAAAAGAATAATGAAAACATTGGTTTTAAAGAACCACTATTGAGAAGTGTTAATAATCTTTGCTTTTCTTATCTAATGACCAGTTTTTCACAGCAAAATGCTTCTCTTTTGTTTCTATTCTGCAGAAAATGGTCAGAACTTTAGCACTTATTTTCTTTTGCCATTTAAGAAAGTCTACTTTCTATTTCTAGGGATGCTCTTAATGTTCCTCAAACCTATTAAACTTATTAAGCTTTGTTTCGAAAGCAGTTAATGTGATATTGAGTACTCACTGCCAGACCTTTCAATCGAGAAGTTGGAGCATGTGAAGCCCGATCGATTCAGATCTTAGAGCCTTCGGTACCATGACTTTGTTCATGCGTTAATGCTTATGTGGCATGGCCTTAACGCAAGTTATGTTTGAGTTATGATACCGCCCTCCTCAAGTTATGGTTGAGTTATAACTTTGCGTTACCATGGTAACGATGAGTTATGGTTGCTAGTGGACAAAAAACTGATGTTTATGTGTGTGTAGTTTGTAAGTATTTAAATAAAAGTGGGTCCCAAAAGGTAGTGTTATGGTTGTGTTATGATAAGGGGTGTTTTTTGTGAGTTAAGGTTGAAATGTTAAAGCTGAATTGGCGCTGATGTGGCGCTGAGTTATGGCATAACCTCAAGTCATGATACCAAATGCTTGGCCATTTCACAAACGTGGTATTTAAGACCTCGATCATTAAACATTTGGGCACCATCTGTTTGTAGCACAAAGCATCAATGTTCCGTGTCATGATGAGCCAGTTACATGAAATATAGCCATATTTTGGGGATGTTATAGTTTTATTAAAATGATTTTTCCCATAGGAGATGAATCTCCAGACAGTATTAAGTATGCTGATCTAAGTAACATTGAACTTCTGGTGAACCATAATACACTTTTGGCTGGCCCAAATTGTGGGAAGACGCATATATAATTTCAGTTCTACGATATGGAGCATCCCAGCCTAGTTTGGTTGTAATTATTGTATCCATTTGAATTGTCTCAACCACTTCAGCCTTCTATTCTAGTTTTTATTTAACATTCTCAGATGTTATTGTAATTCCGCACCAAGCATAAATTATGATAATTAATAGCAAAAACGAATAACTGGAAAATGAACGTTTTTGAAGTATAATTCTATTGATTGACTGTTAAATAATAGTTACATATGGGATTCCAAAATAACAAGTACAAGCTACAATATCTGCAAAACCATCACAAAGATAATTTAGCTCGGGTCTCAATAGACAGCAAGAACCATTGGGCATGCTGCTTGCTTATTTAGCTCATTTAGCACTTGACATTGCTGAACTAGTGTATACTGTATAATGATATAACCAGCAGCCACGACTAATTTCTTTGGCTTTCACAGAAACCATTAGCCACCCTTCTGAAATATGCCTCTGCATTACATAGAGCCACCACATTTTGTTAGAACATCATGAGTACAAGAAGGGAAGTAATAGAAATGACACTAAAAAATGTAGTACCTAGTTTCATAATATGGTATGTAATTGAATGCATTGGTCACTAGTTAATTGCGCCTACATCATAAGCGGGAGAGATTTAGAATGGCAGGGCAATTCTCCTTTGGCAGAGAACATATTCCAAAATTTTGGAAGTGCTCAGCCATAGGAGAATTGCACTGTTATTCTCCTCTACCATATGCTATGTATTTGTTTTTGGATACTCGTTTACTTGCTTGTGTTCTATTGTGGTGTCCAATGGGCTTTATATCGAGGCTATACGAGTTTATTTTGAATATATGCTGTTGAAATGAATTGGTTTATCCTAGGTATGATGCCTTTGTGCTTTTGATTCAGATTGCAAGTTTTAATCACATGGTCCCCAGCACTGTATATGCTCTCTTGATTTCCTAAGGAAGTTCCTATGACGTCCCTAATTGAGAAACAAATATATGAGTTTTATAGATGTAGCCTTCGATTTTTATCATATTTACAACCAACTTTTCAATACTTTGTGGTCGGCTTAACTGTCAATTTTCTGATTATTGCTTCGTGACACACATCCCGTCATATTCTTGATATTTTCTTTAGAAAAGAATAATGACAACTTTGGTTTTAAAGAACCACTATTGAGAAGTTTTAAGAATCTTTGCTTTTCTTATCTAATGACCAGTTTTTCACAGCAAAATGCTTCTCTTTAGTTTCTATTTTAGCACTTGTTTTCTTTAGCCATTTAAGAAAGTCTACTTTCTATTTCTAGGGATGCTCTTAATGTTCCTCAAACCTATTAAACCAACTTAAAACAAAGTTTGTAGTACTAATTGCCTCCTCTTTAGCGGACGTTCAATCCATTGTATGCATGCTGTGCTTTCAGGTACTAATAAAATTATCGTTATCGGGGGTGGTATAAGTACTTTGTTCACATTCATCAGTTTTGAAGGTAGACACTGGGCAGAAAAATAATGAAACTTCATAATATGAGAAATAATCTCCAATTGACGGGTATCTACACAAAAGGCTGACATGTATCTTTATATAAAAGTTGGCAAAAAGTGTAACTCTTTATACATTATGCAAGCATAAAACATTCTGATTCCTGTAGGCTGTAGCTTTTGGCCTTTCAAATTATGAAATAATGTTTTTTGGGAGTTGAACAAAGGGGTATTTCAAACGCAAATTGTTCACTGTATAAGTGGATAGGACGCTCTTCATTTTGAAAATATTTTGGGTTTTTGGGGACTAAACTTTAATGAGATCGGGCTTTTACTGGATCCAATATCTCGGGCTCAAATTTAGCTCTCGTTTGCTTAAAGGAAATTTAGAAAATGTTTGATTTGTAACACTAAGATACTTTTTGTTGTGAGCGGCAAAAAGAAAAAAAATTGGAAAATGATATTTATTTATACTTCTTGTGCCTAATTAGTCTCTTACTCAATTGATCATGATAGGTGAAAGATCAATGCAAAAAAAATAAGAAAAGAGTGCATTACACGTGTAAGAACCTTAAATCCTTGATGTTGACACGACTTTGCTGTAATGTTGAAACTATGGTGAATGGATCTATCGTCATTGATGCATAAATAAGAAGCTTAAATCCTTGATGTGACCTGAATTAGAATGTATCACCCAAACACTCATTCACAAGTTAACATCACAGAAACATATGCAACAGAACTGTAGAAAGACATCAGACAAAATTTCAACAAATTTCGGCCTCTCCCTAACTGTTGGTAATTCAAAAGACAAAACAAATAATAAAATCAAACAAACGAAGTGGAAGCTTTATTCAAATTACCAAAATCAAATACAAACCAATTTGAATGTACCAAACACCAAATTCTAATTCAAAAGGTACAAATAATTCTAATGTTAATGATCCTTATTTATAGGCAAAACTAACCGTAGTAGATTAGTTTCTAAATTCTAAATAAACTTGTAGGACAAGTCAAACAAATAATCAAAGTTATCTAATAACCCTTAAAGTTTAAGTCGCTATTCTAAAGAATAACCTTTCTCGGCAATCTGTCATACATTTTTTTTGGTAAAAGGTCAAAACGACCCGGTAAATATATTACTCCAAAAAACATTTAAGAACAACGGATATGAGTGAATCCCATATCCCAGCCCGTTACATAGGCGAAAAGCTTATATAACAAGATACTTCCTATTTTCTAGACAAGAAAACAAAAACACTACCACATCATATTTAAAAACTCGGCCAAAAATATAAACTACTTCCTACGACCTTGGAGATTAAAGCCATAAATGGCATTAAGAGCATCCAATTCCCCTGGAAGATCATGAATTTGCTTCGAGTAATCATCATAGTCATCAAACTCATCTTCACGCTCTTGACCTCTACCAAAAAGATTAGCAGATTCGTCGAACGTGTTAAGAACCTCCTCCTCCTCACTATCAGAAACCACAACCTCACCCACCTTGGAAAATGGGTTAGCCCTCTTAGTGACAGAGGCAGACGGAACAGGATGACCATCATCATCCACAAGAGTACCTTTCCCATCTATAAGAAGCTTTTCAAACTTACTAATTTTATCAACTAAAGGAGTAGAACCAACTTCCTTAGTTCCCATTGAATCACTCACAAGCGGTTCTTGTGATGTAGCACCAGTCTTAACCGACTCATCCACATTAACTTCCATTGTACTGCCAGCATCCACATCCATACTGGTGTCATAAGTAGGAATACCAAACGTATCCGTATCATCCATATTAAGCGCATCAAATTGGTTAGATGTAGAGATCGTTGTACCACTCGTACTAGCCACATCAGAAGTCTTCTTCTTACTAACATTAACTTTCTTGGGTACAGTAGGCGTCTTCTTTAGCTGATATTCAAAATGCTTACCCACAACCGGTTTAGTAAAACCTCCGCTACCCGTATTCGAGGCAGCTTGCTTACCCTTCTTCTTATTGTTAACAGTCTGAAAACCATCGTTTACATTCGTAGAAGGTTGAGCAGTCGGTATCACACCCTTAGGACAATCCACCAAAACATGTCCAAACACCTTGCATTTATCACAAAGAGGCGGTTTCCACTCATATTCCACACGGATCTTCTCAATAGTCGAACCCGAACCGTCAAGTAAAGGAATCTCAACAGTAAGGTTGTCCCTAAGTACCTCATCCGACTTCACTTCAATCATACATCTAGCAAAACTACTCCTACCCCAAGATTCTTTGCACATCTGACTAGTAAAGGCATCCAATCTCTTGGGAGTCCCAATCAAAGTAGCAAGCAAACTAAGCCCGTCATCAGAAAACATCGCTAAAGGAACATCATGAAATTTAACCCACACCGGAATGTGAGTTAAATCCTCTTTCAACAAATTGGTATTCAAAGTCCAAGGTTTAAGAATAATATGAACATTACGGATCAACCATGGACCATTATCAAGCACATCATTAACACCTTTCTTCGAAGTAAACTTGAAGAAGAAGAACCCCTTAGCGTTCATCATTACCTTTTGTAACCCATACTTAGCCCACGCATTGCGAACATAATAATCCACGACAGGAAAAGCAAGACGCTGACCAAGGAAATATCCATAGAGAGTATTTTCAAACCTCGTGTTCACCTCTTCCACTACCTTCATTGGGACAGAAAGGTCAACATTATCCTTCTTATTGCTGCTTTCTAATCTCCGAAAATTAGACACGTGTTTATGAGGTTCATTAGAAGTAGCACCCGCGTATGAACCCGACTTCACTCCACTCGTAGTATCATCCTTAGAAGCATTAGGACCAGAAACTTTTGAATTAGAATTATGCCCAATACCACTTGAAGAGGAAGCCTTATTAGCAACAATCTCACGATGAATATTAGTCATGGCATCATCAAAATTCTTATGCGCATTAGATAGCAAGTGCTTCACAGTATCAGCACTTGTAACCAGCTCCAAGTCGTCTCCATGTGATGTATCATTCGTAGGTGGAATCGGGTCCACTTCCTGAGTAACATTCATAGAACAATCAGGAACATCTTCAACATTCAAACTAACACTACTAGGGTTCATCGTTGAGGGTGTACTCAACTCACCAATACTAGTAGTGGCCGATTGAATATTACCAAGTGAAACCCTAGTACCCATGTTCACCTTGGAAACCGATTCACCAAGACTAATGGCAACAGGGTTACCATCTGATTCAATCGATTGCTGCTCAACATCAACACGAACACTAGAAGCAGACTTGGACGCGCTCGTGTTATTAAGAAATCCCTTGTTCATCTCTCACAAAACCCACTTACAATACTACCAAAAAAAACCGCAAGATGCACAACCACAAAATAAAGAAAACCCTAACTAAAAGTTAGGGCTTTGAATCGTTAAGTGCAATTCGACTAACCAGCATCCATAATGATCATACCAAAGATATGCGATCAAAGTCCAATCAGTAAAGAAAACGATTTATTAAACCCTAAAAGATCGATGATACTGATGATCGATTAATACAGATCAAAAGGAAAAAACGATTTAAGGTTTTTAGGGATTTAAAAAATCGCCAGAGAGATGAGTAAATTGCCATTGAATGCTTGGATGTTATTGACACCCTTGGTCTCCCAAAGGTGATTGTATATATTTCTGACACAATGGGTAAGGGCTGCAACTCTACGAGTTCTGCCATAACCCTTTACACCATACTTAACAGATCGCTCAAGAACTTCATGTTCCAACCCCCCCCCCCCCCCCCCCCAAAAAAAAAAAAAATTGGATCCAGAAAATTCAAATAAACTCTCCCTTGAATATGCATGAGAGGAGACTCAAGCAAAGAGCTACCCCTGGGATTATCCATTGTACGGGTTCGACGCGGCTGGCGAACATTTATATTATCACTCACTATTCTAATGAAATCCAATCTTTTTGCCGGCCTCCAGAACTTGGGGTGTCTCAACAAATCAGACAGTGGTATACTACATAAAATTAATTGAAGTTAGTTAACATAAAATTAAATACAGATTGCTGGCTAACAAGATAAAAGAAGAGACATGACATAGTTTTGCCAAAGATTATGATAACAAGGAAACTAGAACTTGCCACTTTCTTATAATCATCTACGGTCACCAAAACCAATTTGAAAATTGTAAAAATTATCTTATTTTAAAATGGTTCAGGATCTTAAATGATGTCATTTTGTTAAGAAAGTTTCGTAAATCACGTTTAAAAAAACTTAAGTTTTCTAAAATCAGAATTTGCCCAGTGTAGCTACTATGCTATATACCTAAGAATTCAAATATATTGCGTTTGTGATATCTGCTGTATGATTAACACAAACGGGATTCTTCAATCCCAATAGGCTTATCCATAATATTTGCACTCACTCGTCAAAGTGATTAGTGGTCCATGATATGGGGATTTTTGGCATAAACAACTTAGGCATGCAATAATACAATCAGGGCTAGCATTCAGTTTACAAGTAATTGTCCATAATAAAAACAAAAACAGTAACATGTGAGCTCCCCCAGAGAGTTTATAAAACAGTCAAACAAAAGTTGGGGCTATGAACTCACCTCAGCGTATAGTTGGTGTTGTCAACCATGAAGTAATACCTCAGTGACACAATCTTCCGCTGCGATAATTTTGGGGGTGTTACAATCTTGACCTTATTGTGCACTTCCGAGACCACCTATTTCAACAACAATAAAAGGTTTCTTTCCTCTTGTATGTCGTAAAATAAAAGCATAACTGAAAATGGTTTTGAGCATGCATGGTGTGATTTACGCCAAGGCTTACCGTTTAAAATGCATGAACTAACAAGATTACTTGAGTGATCAACTCTTCAAACTAACATACTAATTGAAGTTTGATAGGTAAAAACTTTGAGAGATATATTTCTATCTTGTAAACTATCCTATACAGATACTACCTTACTTATAGAAACATGCAATGCCTATGGTAGTTAAGTTAGGACAACTTAATCAATGCATGAATGACTATTCATGAGCTAGCTAGCTAGTTGCTAAGTAGCTACCTCTATGGTTTTTCTCTGACGTGCATTCAAGACTCAGAAGTCATTATGAATATACGAAAATATGTTTGTTTTTTGTGTTGTATAAGGGAGCAGTTGGCAGTGTAAATGGTGGTAATGAATGCAATGTTACATGTTGTTTTAACTTTAATAATAGAGTGTCTTGTGCGGTTGTGCCCACAACTAATACACCCTCGATTTGTTTTGTTTTGTTTTGTATCTTAAAACCATCAAGTAAAATCTATATTGAGCATGAAACTCAAAACAATTAGAGAAGAGATTAATGGTTTACCAGAACATGATATGATAAAAAGAAATCCAAAGTCGACAGTTAAGTTTGCGTTTAGAAATGTCTTTTAACAAAATTTTCTATTTATCATATATCCGAGGACACACAACAGTCAATGGGTATAGATTGATCCGGAATTTGATTCAAAATCCAACATAGGCAAAACATCTACTTAACGAATTGAAATAATAGTAACAAAGATAATATATACACAAACAAATCTGTTAAACGAATGAATAACCTGTGTTCAAATAATTATGAAGGTAGTCTAGCCCACGAACAAGATCGTTATCAAGACACATAGAGCCGCATGTCGAAATAACCGATGGCAGATTTTCATAGTCAGCAGTTGTAAAGCACATAGCATGCGTGTTTTAACTTACACTGATTAAAATCTGTATAGAAAATTTTGGGTTGTATAACAAACAATATGGTTCAGTTGACTCATTTCTTTAAGACGGTTATTAGCCAGCTTTAATGATATCTCATTTCTTTCTCTTTATTTCTGATGGTCATAAATTAATAGAACAAAACAAAAACGTGAAAAGCAAACACCAACCGAGCCTGTGATTATTTACTATGTGGAGCCGTTGGGATACATTGATTGTAAAGTTACCTTTGTTGTATTTTTTCTTAAAATTGACGGGGGACTGGGGGATAGGGAATAACTACGTACTAGCTAGTATAAATGCATACTAGTGTAGACATTTTAGTAATCATTTAAGATGATCGAGACTTGTCATCTTTTGTTACTTTTGAATTTTTAAGAAGATATTAAGGTTGATGGAGGAAAATGGATGATCATCTTTTAAGAGGCTAGTTGCAAAAGAACTAGAAGCTAAAATATTTGGTTTGAGGAGAAACTAGAGCAAAGGTCATCAACAGTAGAAACAAGTAAAAAACATTTGGGTATTAACTCCTTGAAAACAAGTTTGTAGTACTAATTGCCTCCTCTTTCGCGGACGTTTAATCCATTGTATGCATGCTGTGCTTTCAGGTACTAATAAAATTATCGTTATCAGGGGTGGTATAAGTACTTTGTTCACATTCATCATTTTTGAAGGTAGACACTGGGCAGAAAAATAATGAAACTTCATAATATGAGAAATAATCTCCAATTGACGGGTATCTACACAAAAGGCTGACATATATCTTTATATAAAAGTTGGCAAAAAGTGTACCTCTTTATACATTATTCAAGCATAAAACATCCTGATTCCTGTAGGCTATAGCTTTTGGCCTTTCAAATTATGAAATAATGTTTTTTGGGAGTTGACCAAAGGGGTATTTGAAGCGAAAATTGTTCACTGGATAGGACGCTCTTCATTTTGGAAATATTGTGTTAATTGGGCCTAAAATTTAATGAGACTGGGCTTTTACTGGATCCAATATCTCGGGCTCAAATTTAGCTCTCGTTTGCTTAAAGGAAATTTAGAAAATGTTTGTTTTGTAACACTAAAAGACTTTTGTTGTGAGCGGCAAATGAAAAAAAAATGGAAAATGATATTTATTTCTGCTTCTTGTGCCTAATTAGTCTCTTACTCAATTGATCATGATAGGTGAAAGATCAATGCAAAAAAAATAAGAAAAGAGTGCATTACACGTGTAAGAACCTTAAATCCTTGATGTTGACACGCTTTGCCGTAATGCTGAAACTATGGTGAATGGATCTATCGTCATTGATGCATAAATAAATACCTTACATCCTTGATGTGACCTGAATTAGAATGTATCACCCAAACACTCACTCACAAGTTAACATCACATAAACAAATGCAACAGAACTTTAGAAAGACATCAGTAATTAGACAACAGTTCAACAAATTCCGGCCTCTCCCTAACCTTTCTCGACAATCTGTCATACATTAGCATAATCAAATTTGGGTAAACAGCAGTTACGGCAATATGCAGCATGAGTAAATCACCATTGAATGCTTGGATCAAAGTCACCATTGAATGCGGGTTTTAAAGTTTACATTTATCCCAAAATCAATCAAAGTCAGGCCCAAAAGAAATAAATATAGGTCCACAATTATTTATTAGAGTTTTAGAAAATAGATCCAAAACCAGGTGCCATTGCCAAGCCTCCAATCCAAGCATCCAAGGGCATCACTTAATTACCTGAGAAAACGCGCTAAAAGTCAGCTTTCGCTGGTGAGATCATAGGTTTAAGTTCATTATTCATTATAGTGGACATATACGCAAAACGCTTGCTAGCTAGACTAGGCCTCAATCATCCAACCAAAATAATCCAACCAAATCTAATCAACCCTATAGGTGCACGCTATAGCTCAAATCAATCCAATCAATAACTTACCTAGCTCAAGTCTAGGCCTCGCTCTATAACCAATCCAATAGCTTACCTAGTTCGGGACTAGGCCTCGCTCAACAACCAAACAATAGCTTACCTAGTTCGGGACTAGGCCTCGCTCTAAATCCTACCTAGTTCTGTAAGCATAGCAAGTTTTAAAATAAACAAGCGATAATAGTCCACATAAAACATTTGCATGTTTCTCACCCCAAGTATTGAAAACAAAGTTCAAGAATAAAAGTGGGGCTATGACTCACCTCAAGTCCAGCAATCCGCAAAAGAAATCGATAGATGAAAGACGTAAGCAAACTCAAGTAACGGCAACTACAGACTCGGCACTTCCTAACAATATCAAACCCGTTCAGAATCAGTTCCTCAAAAATCAAATATTCTCAATCCCGAACATATTCCATTTAACTTTCCAAAAATATCAATTTCTCGAATTATCTTCATATTAATTTGAAGTTTGACGTTTGGTATCCGTACGGGTAGAGGGTCGACACAACTCAAACCAAGAAGTCACAACGAAAGAAATAATAAACCATCTATAGGTCTAATATTGGCTCAATATATTATTTAAATAAATCATCGAAGTTTATCAAATCCGTCGATTTGGTAATCTCCCATATTTATTTACGTAATATATCGTTCCAAGATTATACCCAACCTAAAACACATAGCACAAAGAATACTATATGGTAAATATCGTAGTCCAATAAATTCCCTAGATACTGCATGTGTTGATTAATTTGAAGATTCTTCGGTAAATTGTGGCAAACCAGCTTAGTGCAATTGGTACATTACATATATATTTGACGACGAATATGGCAACGTGACAATGGTATGCACATCGATGAAATTTGCATCGATTTAATTGGTTGGTGTAAAAAAGTATTAAGCAACGGACTGATTCCCATTGGTATTTTCAATAACTTAGGATTTCTATTGGTGCTTTCACCATGGTTTATGAACAAATCATTGGCAATTAAGTATTCAAAACAAATTGCCACTGGCAAATCTGTAAACTAGCAGAATATTATTTTACTATTTGCTTCGATTTGATTCAGTTGGTGTTTTTAATAATCTATAAAGGGTATGATTGATCCACACGGGTATTTCAAGAGTTTTTATTTATTTCTGTTGGTGTTTCACCATGGCATTACAAATGAAGAAAATACCAAAAAGTTCGAATTCACAACTAATAACATTGATTCATAAGAGATTGATAGTTTGTGCATATGACAGCAAACTGGAATCATAACCCCTTAAGCTATAGCTAGTGAGTCAGTAACTCAATATAATGCCTTTGGATAATGATATTTGTGAAAAGATTAACCAAAATAGAGGCTTGGTAGGGTATCATTATCCAAGAAAACCTGTTGTTTTTATTTACAACAAACCAAAGTAGAAATAACCAAGAAAATCTTTCATATATTTATGGTTTTCATGGTTAGTTCGAATAACATTTGGAAGAAAATCTGTAGTTAAAATTTACAACCAACCAAGAAAACCATAAATGCACCAGGGTTTCACATATAATTTTGTGAACTAGACATTAATTTATGCTGCAAATGTTTCGCTTATAGTTATAGCGATTGAAGGTATTCAGAGGTTCTGGCAGCAGACTTGTATATGACACACAAAAACAACGAAAAATAAGAACATGATGTATCTGCCTAGCTAACACGCAACTTTTATTGAAGAAACTTAACTCAAAACTTCAATCAATACAATGTAATTCCCTACCCTTCATGGTATATATAGACTAAGCAATACATGTTAGACTACAGCTAGGATTACATTAAACATAACCTGAATAGATAAAGACTTAATAGGATGAGTTGGACTAGCTAGCACTCCAACTTGTACTCTAACTACTTCTCCAAACCTGATTCCTATGAAATGTGCAAACAGACAAGGAAGTCTTCACGGCGAATTGTTTTCATGGAAAACAAAAGACTAAAAATGTCATGATGAAAACATTAGAAGTAATTGATGAAGTAATTAATCATATAAGTTGTAAGAGCTCAATACATTAAAAGTAGAAGTTAATTAGTACATGAAAGGTTCCTTGAAAAACCGTCAGCTTACTGAAAAATCACCATTGAGATAAATGCACCAAAGTTTAATTGCTTCGAGAGTTTTATTAATGCATATAACGTCTTTCACGAACGTAAATGTGCATATGGACATATTTTTCTATAAATATCTCAACATACCTTCAAGCATGTTGTCCCAAGATCTATGTTCATTATAATGAACGAGACTCTTACAGGCAATTAATTGCAGCCTTACAAGTTGCACAAAAGATTGCAGAGTTTCAGAATTTCAGGGCAATTCTCCTTTGGCAGAATGTGCTCTGAACTCTAAAAAGTGCACGGGTTTTCTGCCGAAGGAGGACTGCGCTGTTATTCTTCTCTGCCTTATGCTTAATGTTTCCGCTATTTCACTTGCATGTTTGGTGGTGTCTCCAGTATGCTTTATATCACTGACATATTAGTATATCTCAAGAACATTCCCCTAAAAAAGTTGGTTTATTGTAGGCATGATATGATGCCTTTGAGCTTTTGGTTCATATCTACTAGCTGTCACCTGATGGTCCTATTATTTAGATGCTCTAATGGTTGAATGTGATTGTGACTCACAAAAGTGTCACTAAGTGTTGAATTTTTCAATGTCGCTTTCTAATTAATATATTATTATACCTTTTTAGTTATTAAAAGTCCAAGAATCTACTGACAAAATCATTTCAGTCTCTATACGGTAAATTTTATTGGAAACATTTTCATGTCACTATATTGTCTTCAAAAGCTTAATTTTCACAGTTTGCTGACCAGATGTTCTTGTAACTTTAAGGTGTTCAAGCGTTTTAAGTTCCTAGATCTTTCAGTCAATATTGGTTAAAAAAAGTTACACTGCGTATTTCAGTTAGTGTTCAGAATGTTTAATTTATTGACATGATTATTCTTCTCACTCTGGGGTTTAGGACTTTAGGCTTATTGTGCTCAAGTTGTTTTAATGCCAGAAATTCAGCCAGTTGAGGTTCAAAGGTTACTTAAAGTGACAGTCTGACGTTAAACTTCGTGGGATTAGATCCCCATGTATACTAATTTTTATTAGGGAACTCTTTCACAATCTGACATGAAACTCCGGGGATTAGGTCCTATGTATACTAAAAATGATAGAATACAAAAGACACGGTTTCACTTATACTTGTACACAAGCAGTAAGAAGATCTCCAAATCTTTTTAGTTGGTGGATGTCTAAAGTAGCAATTCCGTTATATAATGTTCTCTAGAAGTATAATTAAACTTGTGAGGTCAAAGCTTTGTTTCGAAAGTAGTTAATGTTCTATAGAGTACTCACTGCCAAACCTTTCAATAGAGAAGTTAGAGCATGTGAAGCCAGATTCAGATCCTAGTGGCCTTTTCACAAACGTGGCATTTAAGACCTCATTCATTAAACATTTGGGCACCATCTGTGTGTAGCACAAAGCGTCAATGTTCCGTGTCATGATGAGCCAGTTACATGAAATATAGCCATATTTTGGGAACGTTGTAGTTTTATTAAAATGATTTTTCCCATAGGAGACATTTCTTTTTTAAACGATATGTCGAAAGATTGCCCATCTAGAGACAATACTAAGTATGCTGATCTGAGTAACGTACATTGAACTTCTGGTGAACCACAATACACTTTTGGCTGGCCCAAATTGTGTAGAATAATAATTACTGTATGTTGTTATTTATGTTTTATTGTACTGTATTTATTTTATTGGGTCGAATGGGCTGTAATGGGTTAAAACCCAAAGCCAAACACCCGTATGACAGTTAGTACATTTGGATAGTTATAACGGTTGGGTATGAATCGTTGTGTTTCTTTGTGATAAGTCACAACGTTTCATAAACATATATATCCCTAACCAGTAGGAATTTGTAATCGACTTTTACATATATAAAGTTTATTTCTCAAGTCTTTGTATTATCTATCTTTACATATTGTTAACTGCACATCATTCTCTTATTCGAATCACCATGCATCCCAAACACATGAATATCAAAGATTGGTTCCATAATGAACCTGTGAAATCGTACCAACAGTGGTATCAGAGACCATGTTCTGATCCCTGGAAGGAACCAATCGAAAGCCTACCCGATATCAGTCAAAACAAATCAAAGCCTATCCGAGAAACAAAACAAACAGAAAACAGTTATGCTTCGTGGGACAGAAACAAGAGAAAGATATCTCCTGAGGCCAAAAGAATGTTGAAAGAAAAGATGGAGGAAGTTATCAGTTTCAACACAAGAAAATTGAAGAACAAGAAAAAAGAAGTGGGAGAATCGAGTAGATCAAAGGATCGAAGGCCAAGATGCTTCATATGCCGAAAACGTGGGCATGTTTGTAGAAAGTGTCCACAACGAAAACAAGCATTGATCCCCACCACTCCTATTGAATCAGTAAGCAATTTATCACTCCCCTCAATTTATAATTCGAATAGTAATGAACATCAAGAATCAGAAAAAGCGTTATATCAAGAATGGGTTCATGTACTTACCGATTATAAGATAGAAGGATCTGATAGGAATGGTTGGAATAACATTTGGTACATAAGTTCAGCCTATAAACATCACATGTCTCCCATGAAACACTTATTTAAGAGATTGCATAAAAGGTTTAAGGTAGAAGGCGTTGAGGAAGATGAGAAAAAATTCATATTCTCATATGGTGTAGGAGAAGCAATTGTAGGAACTAAGAATGGAGATTTGTTGATATCTAATGTTCTATATACTCCAGAAATTACATTGAATGTTTTGAGTTTAGAACAATTGCAAGATCAAGGCTTTATCATAGATTATGGGAAAGATACTTGTGAAATTAGATATATGTTTGATAGTTGGGAAAATAATGCAAGTGGTGATATTGAGATGAAAGATCAAGATGACAATGAAATAATTGCACAACATAATAGTTTCTTAGAAGATTATTTCAAGTCGTTAAGTATGGAAGAAGAGTGTTCTTTAATAAAAGGTTTAGAAGATCTTAACATGGATAAGAATGAAGAACATGACTACTTGGATCAAGATTATATGAGTCTTAATGGAACTTTGTATGCGATGAGGGTTAATACCTTTCCTAGACTCGTTTCTTTCTTGAATTTGATCAAAATAGATAGATTGGTGTATACAAATTGGGAAATATTGAGCAAAAGGTTTATTGAGATGCTGGAATGGTTTTACATGGGTTTTATGAGTCAAAACATACTAGGAAAATTGCCACCCACCATTGGGATGACAAAAGTAGACTTGCTTGGATTGTACAAAATTGTAGATGAAATGGGAGGTTACATGAATGTTACCTTCAACTACAAATGGGATATGGTTGCTAAGATATTAGGATTGACAAGTGAAGACAAAGATTCAGTCAAAGAATGTTACAAAGAATACATAAGTTTGGTGAAGATTTACTATGAAGAAGCACTAAGAACAAAGGCAGAAAGTGGCAAAGATGGCAAAGATGTTGCAGATACCTTACCACAGCCAGAGGCAGAAAGTGATGAAGATGGCAAAGATGTTGCAGATACCTTATCACAGCCCAATGCAGAAAATATGGAAGAAGACATAGACGAATCACCCAAGAAAAAGTTCAAGACTGAAATGGAAGTGGATAAAAAGATGTACAAGACAGCAGACTCAGAAGGAAGTAGTGAAAGTGATGACTTTATTGTCATTGTTTGAAGAAAAGCACCATTTAGCAGCAAGAAGGAACAACAACTAAGTAATTAGGGAGGAAATGTAGAATAATAATTACTGTATGTTGTTATTTATGTTTTATTGTACTGTATTTATTTTATTGGGTCGAATGGGCTGTAATGGGTTAAAACCCAAAGCCAAACACCCGTATGACAGTTAGTACATTTGGATAGTTATAACGGTTGGGTATGAATCGTTGTGTTTCTTTGTGATAAGTCACAACGTTTCATAAACATATATATCCCTAACCAGTAGGAATTTGTAATCGACTTTTACATATATAAAGTTTATTTCTCAAGTCTTTGTATTATCTATCTTTACATATTGTTAACTGCACATCATTCTCTTATTCGAATCACCATGCATCCCAAACACATGAATATCAAAGATTGGTTCCATAATGAACCTGTGAAATCGTACCAACAAATTGTGGGAGGACGAATATATGATTTCAGTTCTATGATATGGAGCATCCCTGCCTAGTCTGGTTGTAACTGATGTATCCAGTTGAATCTTTTATTCTAGCTTTTTATTTAACATTTCTCAGATATGTTATTGTCATTCCGCACAAACATAAATTATGATAAATACCAAAAAAAACAATAACTGGAAAAATGAACTTTCTGAAGTATAACTTTCTATTTATTGATTTTTAAAAATTACTTACAACGGGATTATAAAATAATAAGTACAAGCCATTGGGCATGTTGCTTGCTTATTTAGCCCATTACCACATGTCATTGTTGAGCTAATAATATAAGCAGCCATGATTAATTTCTTTGGCTTTCACAATTACCATTAACCACCCATCTGAAATATGCCTCTGCACTATATAAAGCTACCGCATTTTGTTAGAACACCATGAATACAAGAAGGAAAGTAATAGAAAAGACACTAAAAAATGTAGTACCTAGTTTCATAATCTGGTATGTAATTGAATGCATTGGTCACTAGTTAATGGCGCCTGCATCATAAGCGGGAGAGATTTAGAATGGCAGGGCAATTCTCCTTTGGCAGAGAACATGTTCCAAAATAATGGAAGTGCTCAGCCAGAGGAGAATTGCGCTGTTATTCTCCTCTACCATATGCTATGTATTTGTTTTTGGATACTCGTTTACTTGCTTGTGTTCTAGTGCTGTCTCCAACAGGCCTTTTATAGAGGGCATACAAGTTTATTTTGAAAATATTCTGTTGAAATGAATTGGTTTATCCTAGGTATGATGCCTTTGTGCTTTTGATTTACATTGCAAGTTTTGATCACATGGTCCCCGATAACATATATATATGCTCTCTTGATTTCCTAAACAAGTTCCTATGACGTCCCTAATTGAGAAACCAAAATACGAGTTTGATATAGTAGCCTTCGATTTTTATCATCTGTCCAACCAACTTTCACAATATTTGCTGGCCGGATTAACCGTTAATTCTCTGGTTATTGCTACGTGACACACATACCCTCATATTCCCAAGTTTTCTTTTAAATAAAGAATAATGGTAACTTTGGTTATTGAGAATTTTTGAGAATCTTTGCTTTTCTTATCTAATGGTCAGTTTTTCACTGCAAAATGCTTCTCTTTTATTTCTATTCTGCGAAGAATCTTCAGAGCTTAGCAGTTATCTTCTTAAGCCAATTTAGGAAGTCTAGAACTTGTGACACAAAAGTGTCACTAAATATTGAATTTTCAATGTCGCTTTCTAGCTAGTTAATATTCTTTTACACCTTTTTAGTCATTAAAAGTACAAGAATCTGCGGACGAAATCATTTTAGTCTCTATACGGTAAATTTTATTGGAAACGTTATTCTTGTCACTATATGTCTTCAAAAGCTTACTTATCACAGATTGCTGACACAGATTTTCTTGTAAATTTAGGGTGTTCAGGCTGTTATAGTTCCTAGATCTATCAGTCAATATTGGTTGAACAAAGTTGAAATGTGTATTTCAGTCATTATATGGTGTTCTGAATGTTTAATTTATTGACACGTATGATTATTCTTCCCATTCTAGGGTTTAGGGTTTATTGTGCTCAAGTTGTTTTAATGCCTGAAATTTCAGCCAGTCGAGGTTCAAAAGGTTAATCTGACGTTAAACTTGGGGGGATTAGATCCCCATGTATACTAACTTTTATTAGGAAAGTCTTTCACACTCTGACGTTAAACTTTGGGGCATGAGATCCCTATGTACACTGCAATAGAATAGAAAAGACATAGTTTTGTTTATACTTTGTACACAAACAGTAAGAAGATCTCCAAACCTTTTATTAGGGAAGTCTTTTACAAACAGTAAGAATAATTAAACCTTTAACGTCAAAGCTTGTTTTAAAAGTAGTTAATGGTGCTACAGAAAACTCACCACCAGACCTTTTTATAGAGAAGTTCTAGGAATAAGTGAAGCCAGATTCAGATCTTAATTAACCGCCTTTTCACAAACGTGGGATTCAAGACCCCATTAACAATTGGCCACCATTTGTTTCTAGCACAAAGCATTAATGTTCCGTGTCATGATGAGGTGGATTAGTCGGCTGAAAGGTCGGAAACCATGGTTACCCAAAAAAGTTACACGAAATATAGCCATATTATGGGGATATTATAGTTTTATTCAACTGGTTTCTCCCATAGGAGATGAATTTTCAGCCATATTTGACAATTTTTTATAGCATATACCAAAGGATTGCTCATCTAGAGACAGTAACCACAATACACTTTTGGCTGGCCCAAATTGTGACAGAACGCATATATGATTTCAGCTCTACGAATGGAGCATCCCAGAGCCTAGTTTGGTTGTAATAATTGTATCCAGTTGAATTGTCTCAACCACTTCAGCCTTTTATTCTAGTTTTTTATTCAACATTTCTCAGATGTTATTGTGATTCCGCACAAACATAAATTATGATAAATAGCAAAAAACAATAACTGGAAAATGAACTTTTTTGAAGTATTATTTTCTATTGGTTGATTGTTAAAGAATAGTTACATATGGGATTCCAAAATAACAAGAACAAGCTACAATATCTGCAAAACCATCACAAAGATAATGTAGCTTGGGTCTCAATAGACAGCAAGAACCATTGGGCACGCTGCTTGCTTATTTAGCTCATTTAGCACGTGACATTGCTGAACTAATGTATAATGATATACTAGCAGCAGCCACGACTAATTTCTTTGGCTTTCACAATTACCATAGCCGCCCGTCTGAAATATGCCTATGCACTAGATAAAGCCACCGCATTTTGTTAGAACACCATGAGTACAAGAAGGAAAGTAATAGAAACGACACTAAAAAATGTAGTACCTAGTATCATAATCTGGTATGTGATTGAATGCATTGGTCACTAGTTAATTGCGCCTGCGTCATAAGCGGGAGAGATTTAGAATGGCAGGGCAATTCTCCTTTGGCAGAGAACATATTCCAAAATTTTGGAAGTGCTCAGCCATAGGAGAATTGCACTGTTATTCTCCTCTACCATATGCTATGTATTTATTTTTGGATACTCGTTTACTTGCTTGTGTTCTACTGTGGTGTCCAACGGGCTTTATATCGAGGCTATACGAGTTTATTTTGAATATATGCTGTTGAAATGAATTGGTTTATCCTAGGTATGATGCCTTTGTGCTTTTGATTCAGATTGCAAGTTTTGATCACATGGTCCCCAGCACTGTATATGCTCTCTTGATTTCCTAAGGAAGTTCCTACGACGTCCCTAATTGAATTGAGAAACAAATATACGAGTTTTATAGATGTAGCCTTCGATTTCTATCATATTTACAACCAACTTTTCAATACTTTGTGGTCGGCTTAACTGTCAATTTTCTGATTATTGCTTCGTGACACACATCCCGTCATATTCTTGATATTTTCTTTAAAAAAGAATAATGACAACTTTGGTTTTAAAGAACCACTATTGAGAAGTTTTAAGAATCTTTGCTTGTCTTATCTAATGACCAGTTTTTCACAGCAAAATGCTTCTCTTTAGTTTCTATTTTAGCACTTATTTTCTTTAGCCATTTAAGAAAGTCTACTTTCTATTTCTAGGGATGCTCTTAATTAATGTTCCTCAAACCTATTAAACCTACACTTGAAAACAAGTTTGTAGTACTAATTGCCTCCTCTTTCGCAGACGTTTAATCCATTGTATGCATGCTGTGCTTTCAGGTACTAATAAAATTATCGTTATTGGGGGTGGTATAAGTACTTTGTTCACATTCATCATTTTTGAAGGTAGACACTGGGCAGAAAAATAATGAAACTTCATAATATGAGAAATAATCTCCAATTGACGGGTATCTACACAAAAGGCTGACATATATCTTTATATAAAAGTTGGTAAAAAGTGTAACTCTTTATACGTTTATTCAAGCATAAAACATCCTGATTCCTGTAGGCTGTAGCTTTTGGCCTTTCAAATTATGAAATAATGTTTTTTTGGGAGTTGACCAAAGGGGTATTTGAAATGAAAATTGTTCATAGGACGCTCTTCATTTTGGAAATATTGTGTTTTTTGGGCCTAAACTTTAATGAGACTGGGCTTTTACTGGATCCAATATCTCGGGCTCAAATTTAGCTCTCGTTTGCTTAAAGGAAATTTAGAAAATGTTTGTTTTGTAACACTAAAAGACTTTTTTGTTGTGAGCGGCAAAAGAAAAAAAATTGGAAAATGATATTTATTTCTACTTCTTGTGCCTAATTAGTCTCTTACTCAATTGATCATGATAAGTGAAAGGTCAATGCAAAAAATTAAGTAAAGAAAAGAGTGCATTACACGTGTAAGAACCTTAAATCCTTGATGTTGACACGGCTTTACGGTAATGCTGAAACTATGGTGAATGGATCTATCGTCATTGATGTATAAATAAGAACCTTACATCCTTGATGTGACATGAATTAGAATGTATCACCCAAACACTCACTCACAAGTTAACATCACAGAAACAAATGCAACAGAACTTTAGAAAGACATCAGTAATCACACAACAGTTCAACAAATTCCAGCCTCTCCCTAACCTTTCTCGGCAATCTGTCATACACTAGCATAATCAAATTTGGGTAAATAGCAGTTACGGCAATATGCAGCATGAGTAAATCGCCATTGAATGCTTGGATGTTATTGCCACCCTTGGTCTCCCAAAGGTGATTGCAGGGACGGAGTCAGGACTAAATATGACTGGGTGCACAAACAATTTTGAACAATAATACTAGAAATACATTTCGATTGACCGGGTGCATTTAAAATGACTTTAGAAAAAATCAGTGTTTTTTTCAAAAATTAACACTATTTCGAAAATTTCCATAGGGTGCACGGACACCCGCGGAACACCCCCCCCCCCCCCCCCCCCTGCTCCGTCCCTGGGTGATTCTATATATTTCTGACACAGCGGTTAAGGGCTGCAACTCTACGAGTTCTGCATAACCCTTTACACCATACTTAACAGATCGCTCAAGAATTTCATGTTCCAACCCCCCAAAATTTGGATCCAGAAAATTCAAATAAACCCTCTCTTGAATATGCATGAGAGGAGACTCAAGCAAAGAGCTACCCCTGGGATTATCCATTGTACGGGTTCGACGCGGCTGGCGAACATTTATATTATCACTCACTACATGAAATCCAATCTTTTTGCCGGCCTCCAGAACTTGGGGTGTCTCAACAAATCAGACAGTGCTATACTACATAAAATTAATTGAAGTTAGTTACCATAAAATTAAATACAAATTACTGGCTAACAAGATAAAAGAAGGGACATGACATAGTTTTGTCAAAGATTATGATAACAAGGAAACTAGAACTTGTCACTTTCTTATAATTATCTACGGTCACCAAAACCAATTTGAAAATTGTAAAAATTATCTTATTTTAAAATGGTTTAGGATCTTAAATGATGTCATTTTGTTAAGAAAGTTTCTTAAATCACGTTTCGAAAACCTTAAGTTTTCTTAAATCAGAATTTGCCCCGTGTGGGTACTATGCTATATACCTAAGAATTCAAATATATTGTGTTTGTGATATCTGCTTTATGATTAACACAAACGGGATTCTTCAATCCCAATAGACCTATCCACAATGTTTGCACTCACTCGCCAAAGTGATTAGTGGTCCATGATATGGGGACTTTTGGCATAAACAACTTAGGCATGCAATAATACAATCAGGGCTAGCATTCAGTTTACAAGTAATTGTCCATAATAAAAATAGTAGCATGTGATCTCCCCCAGAGAGTTTATAAAAAAGTCAAACAAAAGTTGGGGCTATGAACTCACCTCAGCATATAGTTGCTGTTGTAAATCACGAAGTGATACCCCAGTGACACAATCTTCCGCTGCGATAATTTTGGGGGTGTTACAATCTGGACCTTATTGTGCCCGAGACCACCTATTTCAACAACAATAAAAGGTTTCTTCCTCTTGTATGTCGTAAAATAAAAGCATAACTGAAAATGGTTTTGCGCATGCACGTTGTGATCTACGCCAAGGCTTACCGTTTAAAATGTTCCATGAACTAACAAGATTACTTGAGTGATCAACTCTTGAAACTAACATACTAATTGAAGTTTGATAGGTAAAAACTTTGAGAGATATATTTCTATCTTGTAAACTATCCTATACAGATACTACCTTACTTATAGAAACATGCAATGCCTATGGTAGTTAAGTTTGGACAACTTAATCAATGCATGAATGACAATTCATGAGCTAGCTAGCTAGTTGCTAAGTAGCTACCTCTATGGTTTTTCTCTGACGTGCATTCAAGACTCATAAGTCATTATGAATATACGAAAATATGTTTGTTTTTTGTGTTGTATAAGGGAGCAGTTGGCAGTGTAAATGGTGGTAATGAATGCAAAGTTACATGTTGTTTTAACTTTAATAATAGAGTGTCTTGTGCGGTTGTGCCCACAACTAATACACCCTCGACTTGTTTTGTTTTGTATCTTAAAACCATCAAGTAAAATCTATATTGAGCATGAAACTCAAAACAATTAGAGAAGAGATTAATGGTTTACCAGAACATGATATGATAAAAAGAAATCCAAAGTCGACAGTTAAGTTTGCGTTTAGAAATGTCTTTTAACAAAATTTTCTATTTATCATATATCCGAGGACACACAACAGTCAATGGGTATAGATTGATCCGGAATTTGATTCAAAATCCAACATAGGCAAAACATCTACTTAACGAATTGAAATAATAGTAACAAAGATAATATATACACAAACAAATCTGTTAAACGAATGAATAACCTGTGTTCAAATAATTATGAAGGTAGTCTAGCCCACGAACAAGATCGTTATCAAGACACATAGAGCCGCATGTCGAAATAACCGATGGCAGATTTTCATAGTCAGCAGTTGTAAAGCACATAGCATGCGTGTTTTAACTTACACTAATTAAAATCTGTATAGAAAATTTTGGGTTGTATAACAAACAATATGGTTCAGTTGACTCATTTCTTTAAGACGGTTATTAGCCAGCTTTAATGATATCTCATTTCTTTCTCTTTATTTCTGATGGTCATAAATTAATAGAACAAAACAAAAACGTGAAAAGCAAACACCAACCGAGTCTGTGATTATTTACTATGTGGAGCCGTTGGGATACATTGATTGTAAAGTTACCTTTGTTGTATTTTTTCTTAAAATTGACGGGGGACTGGGGGATAGGGAATAACTACGTACTAGCTAGTATAAATGCATACTAGTGCTGACATTTTAGTAATCATTTAAGATGATCGAGACTTGTCATCTTTTGTTACTTTTGAATTTTTAAGAAGATATTAAGGTTGATGGAGGAAAATGGATGATCATCTTTTAAGAGGCTAGTTGCAAAAGAACTAGAAGCTAAAATATTTGGTTTGAGGAGAAACTAGAGCAAAGGTCATCAACAGTAGAAACAAGTAAAAAACATTTGGGTATTAACTCCTTGTAGGCTTTTCAAATACATATATGCATGGCTGACATCTTGCGAAGTGATTTTTCAATGAAATAACTCTGTACTATGGTTGCCTGGTTGGTGTTGGCCATAAATTTTAATAAGATAACTCTTTATACTTTGGTTGATTATATAGTCAAAAATCTCCGTATACTTTGGTAGTTGTTGGCCATACATTCTGCGGTCTCTGATTTAACTGAGGTCTTGTGAAGAATTGAGTTTAATAACAAAAATGGGACATAAAGTAGAAAGTAAATAATTTACTAAAAAAAATAAAATTAGAAATGATTTTTTAAAAGTACTTCGGCTAGCATTTTTCAATACAACTTCTTAAATCATATACGTGTAGTCACTTTTATAAAATATTTATACATATCATATAAAAAAAAGTGAGGCCCTTATAATCTGGAGGCTTTAAGCGACAACACGTACATCTCGCACACCCTATATACTCTGCCTACATTTCAAATCAAACATGATAAAAGGAAGGGCGTTGGTTGAATATCTTCATTGCACTTATGTATACTTTTCTAAGTTAAAGAAAAAACAGTTCTTTTGTTGTGGGAATGATTCAAAATTGCTCAAGTTATTGCTAATGCTTTTTCTCTTTCAACAAAATATTAATATCCAAAATTCGTAAACTTCATAAATATATTAAAGAGCTCAAACTTTAAAAATTACCCATGAGCCAAGCTAGAGCTTTACAAATAAGGCTCGAAACAAGCTGAGTGTTGATCCCAGTTATGCACTTGATTGAAACAAGCTCAAGCTTCTCCAATGTTAATGAGCCGAGTGTGAGCCTTGTTGAGCTAGGGCTCGGCTTGGCCAGTTTACGGCACTAGTGAGGTTTGAATCCATTTATAAGAAGTTATTAAGAACATTAGGTTAGCTCACCACTAGGGCACTAGGCTACCTTCACTGCAACAAAACAAAGAACGTGTGAGGAACTTTTGGCGAGGACAACTTTGTCCTAGCCAAAAGTTTGTCCAACTTTCACACTTTTCCCTCTTTTGCTAATTACCCCCGCCTTTATTTCCCGCCAAACTTTTTGCAAGGACATGTCCTCGCCAAAAGCTCCCATAAGTCATAGCTAATTATGTCTAATGTTGTAGTAGCTTGTTGGTTGGTTTAACACAATATCTATATGTTTATATTTAATCACAGCATGAAACTAGTGCTTTTGTTAACGTATGTTTGTCACGTTATTCTCGAGTTGTTTGCGGCATGCATATGCACCTTCTTGAAGTTTGACCAATGGCGGAGCTAGAAATTTTAATCGGAGAGGGCAACATGCAATAAGAGTGATTCAATAACGGGTTAATTTTTTTAGTAAACTTTCTAAGTGAGTCGGATCGGTTTTAACTAAACGCGAAAACCACTTATTTTAGTAAAATTCTAAATGAGCGGGCTGATTTTAATAAATTGAACCCAATTAATAATGTTATTTCATCAAGTTCAATTTAAATAATTGAACACCAAGTCACTTCTTGTCTATTCTCAATATAAATAAGCTCAACTAACACAAAGAGTGCAAGCTATGGTAACATGTGTTCCTGTGTTAAGCCAATACCGGTGTTATGCCGATGTTACCATACCCCATTTGTTAGCGTTATAACTCAAGTTATCTCACTAACTTGAGTTGAAACGTAGAAACAAACAAAAAGGTGGTGTAATGTTGTGTAATTTGTAAGTTCTTAAATAAAAGTGGGCATCAAAAGATGGTGTTGAGTTGGTGTTATGATAAAAGATTTCATTTTATTTTATTTTATTTTTATTTATTTATTTATTTTTAATGTTAAAATTTTAAAGATGATGTGACGCTAAGGTGACGGGATTTTATTTGATAACTTGAGTCATCATACCCAGAACTCTACGACATGACGAAAATGGTTTAACATGTATTAAAGTATTGACCTTTCTAAATCACTTCTTTTAACAACAATAAAAGTTAGCGTAAATTAGTTTCGATTAAAAAAAATGGAACTTAAGATTTGAAAACTTCATTTAATTTATAACAAATTAACAACCAAGTAAAACTAAAAGGTACATATATAGCCTAATTTAAAATTGAAGCAGTAGAGGGAGTTGTATGATACGAACTGTAGCAATATGAAGTAGGAGTATATAGTATTATTCAAAAAAATTACTAGTATATGCAACGTCAAACGAAAATTGTACCAAAAAGCGCATATACAAAGGACACCAAGAACACCTAAAGAGCACCCAGTATTCCCTTTTTATAAGAATGAGCAAAAGAAACCATCGAAAACAGAAAAAACAATCGAACCAAAACAATAATCCTCAATTTGGAGTTTTATAATGTGAATAACCGATTAATTCGGTCAGTTATGCTTTTTGGTAAAAACCGAACCATAAAACTAAACAGCTTTGTTTAAGCTTATATGTAAATGTAAAGCTCTTGGAATGAGTCTCATAAACGGTAAACCTCTTGTCTTTCATCATTTAAGTCATAATAAACTTGTAAACTGAATTATATAAAAAGAGGATTTGTTTAAGCTAATTTGTGTGATTATGAGCTTATTTCTTTTTGCGCATAATGTTTCATAAGCACACATTTCCGGGTTTTTTTTTATCTCATGAGCTTATATATATAATAATATTATCTATACTACTATATAATGCATTTAGGACTATTATATAATTAGAAAGACTTAAAATTCAGACTTTTACTTGCTTATTATGAAAGGATTGCAAAAAAATATGGTTGCCTCACCAACCGAAAGAATTGCAACATTTCCCCTATATTTTTTGAACGTTGGATGTATAAATGTTTGTGAACGTTGGATATTTTGGACCGTTTGGGCTGAAATAGGCAAAACAAACACCCCTGTTGCGCAGAAAAATCAGCAGCAAACGCGTGCAGAAAATTCAGCAGCTAACGCGCTCTTTTTTGTGAAGAAAATCCAGCAGCTAACGTGCCCTTTTTGTGCAGAAAATTCAGCAGTAAACGTGCCCTTTTTGTGCAGAAAATTCAGCAGTAAACACACCCTTTTCGGGTGGCTGCGCTAGACCGAAACACAGACCAAACTAACACCCCTCGTGGGTTTATTAACCAAGTTGTCACAAACACGAACCAACACCCTTTGGCGATCAACCATCTTCATTACAGTAAATGACCTTTTCACCCTTTATGTAATTTGAACGAACAAATGCGAATCAATTTCCATAGTTTCAAGAAACGAACAATTTCCGAAGTTATTGTATTTAAAAAAGGAATAGATAATGAACTTATAAAATGCTAAATAAATAGCACACAAAGAGTGATGCCGTGATGGAACGAAACTTCAACAATGCTTAAAATTGCAGAAAGATATATTAAACTTGAAAACAATAATAGATGATGGACATGAGGCAAATTGGAGAACATAATCGATGATACCAACAATTACCTGGACTTGGACAATCGAAGAATTTAACAAACACCAAAATAAAATTATCAAAATTGCTTTCTAAAAATAAGATCAATTTCAATAGGTGTACTTTAGTGAGTTAGTCCAACTTGATATCCTGGATAGAAACAACCACAAATTTAGCACCCTTTCATATTTAGGATTGGCTTTTGTAATAAGTTAAAAAGAAATTACTTTTTTATTATATGCATTAAGGAAATTCCAATCTTTGCGGGTCTCCAACTTTCCAATTCAAGAGTGAGAAAGGCTTGCGTCAAGGTGATCCAATATCGCCTTTCTTATTTCTTATTGTTATGGAGTGTCTTTCTTGGTTGTTGAATAAAGTAAAAGATTTGGGTATTCTAAAAGGTATTAATTTTCGGGTTGACAATACGGATCTTAATCACCTTTTCTTTGCGGACGATGCGCTTATTATGGGTGAATGGTCCCGAGAGAATCTCCAAAACACGGCTCGTATTCTTCGTATTTTCTACTTATGCTCGGGCCTTCATATCAACATTCACAAATCTAACTTATTCGGGGTTGGTACGCAAGATGGGGAGGTTGATAGTATGTTGGAAGTCTTGGGGTGTAGAAAAGGGGCTTTTCCTTTCGTTTACTTGGGGATTAAAGTGGGCGCAAAGATGACTCGAATTAGTAATTGGGATACTGTTTTGAATACTCTTAAGAATCGCCTAACCGGTTGGAAAGCGAAGCATTTATCTATTGGTGGCCGGGAGATTCTTATTAAATCAGTTTTGAGGAACCTTCCTATTTATTATCTTTCTCTCTATAAAGTGCCAAAGGCGGTTATAGAGAGTATGGAGAAAATTATGAGACAGTTTTTATGGGCGGGTTGTAGTGTAGAGAAAAAGATTAATTGGATTGCTTGGGATATCATTACAACGCCTAAAAAGGAGGGTGGTTTAGGAGTCTCTAAATTGGAAGACGTTAACGACGCGCTTCTTCTTAAATGGGCGTGGCGTTTTAAAACCGGAGGTAATTGTTTGTGGAAGAAAGTGGTGATCGGGTGTCATGGGCTTAGTAGAAATTGGTCATTACTTCTGTTGGAATTATTATATCATGACATTCATATAAATAAACCAAGTACATCAAAGTGAGCATAGCGGAAGCAATTATAACAAGAACGAATAACATGTAATTAATTAATCAATAATTAAATAGTAAACATACCTTTGTGATTCTAGCCCGAACAATAATCAAAGCAATCTTCCGGAACAAGAACCCTAATTAGGGTTTATATGGATTACAAGAATTACCCCTTACCTCTTTTGTAATTCAATCCAAGAATCAAACAATAGTGTGTTTGATTCACGTTCTTGTACACACGTACTAATTCAAGAAAAAGTTTATGCAAGTAATAAACACAAAACCTTTTTTAGATCTATGAAAATCGAAACCCTAAGGGGTTTGTTTTGATGGATCGACCAAGGAAAAGAGAGGAGAGAAAAAACACCAAGATGTGTGTGTACAAGTTATATATACTATTCAAAACTTGGAGCTCAAGGCACATAAGGAGGTGGAAACCCCCCTATGCCGATCGGCCATGGACTCCCATAGGGAATTCCGGAACCTTCTCTTGTTTCCAAATTTTGCCTAGTATTACTTTCCTAATATTCGTTTAATAGATAATTAGTCATTAATCATTAAATACTAATTACTATTATTTATTTTGTGTTAAATAATTAATTATAACATTTTATAAATAATTATTACTTTTTCTCTTCATACGTATTGTGTGCAATCCCGTGATCTCAAGTTCGATCCTAACACACGACTATTATTATTTTGTCTATAAAACTAACAGCTCCCACTTAGACATATCATAATAGTGTGATCACATCGGTTAGCGTCTTGCGACACGCCGATGCCTCTAGTACAACTTGAGTAAGGCTCCTGGAAAACCTTTTAATGATTTCTCATTATTATTATACCTTTGTTTCTAATACCGTGTTAAATAAGGATATGGATCTAGGTCATTCCTTAATTAACCATTCTGTTTCTCGTTGTTAGAAATTGACAAGATTACCAAATCTTTTGAACCTTTCAAGAAAGACCTTTGGCGTGGCCACGCAAACACCTTGACAACCCTACGAGGGGCCCAGCAGTATTAAACTCCAAAAATTAATTTGAAGGAACAAATTTTTATTGATTACAAGCAAAACACACAAACTTTGTAACACTTCCGAAAACAACCCTTATGACTACCAGTTACGTATAGCGTTAAGTTGTTCCACAAAAATGTACTACATTCATGACTGTTATCTTGTATCTCAAGTCTAAGGATAACTTCTTATGATTTACTTAATGACAAGATCCATAAAGTAACATCATATAGTTGGGATAAGTCCTATATTCAGTATCATCGAATATCGTCTGAAATGGCATGACTACGCATCAATATACTTTAAGTATATTATACCAACTTCAGATTTGTCTTAATTTAATAATATTCCCATATTATTAACTGACAACGGACAATTTAGAATAACTCTTATTCATGGATTTAAACATGCAAAAATATGACAACAATAATTAATAACAGAAATAAACATACCAACATACTTTATTTCATTAAAATAATAATTGTTTACAATATCCTTTATCCAAATACTAATCACAGTTATGCATGAAACTACTAGCTAATTTAAGTCCAATTCCATTGGATAATTCATTAAGCTTCTCTTTCGCCAAAGCCTTAGTGAACGGATCAGCTAAGTTATCATCTGTGTGAACTTTCAGCAGATTTATTTCACCTTCATTAACCTTTTCACGAACAAAGTGATACTTCCGTAGAAAATGTATGTTGCCTCTCATGACTCCAGGTTCATTGGCAAATATGATTGCAGCAGAATTGTCACAATACATATTAATAGGTAATTTAATTGAAGGCATAACACCAAGCCCATAAACGAATTTCCTAATCCAAACAGCCTCCATAGCAGCTTTTGAAGCAGCAATGTATTCAGCTTCTGTTGCAGACATCGCAATTGTACTCTGCTTCTTGCTCCTCCAGTCTACAGCTCCTCCATTGATAACAAAGACATAACTCGTCTGAGACCTCGAATCATCTTTATTACTTTGAAAGGATGCATCGCAGAAACCTGTAACACAAAGTTCTGCAGCTGGATCTCCACCATATACCAAAAACATATCTTTTGTATTCCTCAAATACTTAAGAATATGCTTAACAGCAATCCAATGTTTATCACCTGGATTCTGTTGAAATTGACTGGTAATATTTTGAGCAAACGCCACATCTGGCCTTGTGCACTTAACCGCATACATAATAGATCCTACAGCCGAAGCATAAGTAACTTTACTCATGCAAGCCACCTCAGCAGATGTTGAAGCACAAAACTCATTACATAAGCCATGTTTTACTTCCATCGGCAAATATCCTTTCTTGGAATTTTGCATATTGAATCTTTTCAATATTTTGTCAATGTAAGCACTTTGACTTAATCCAATTAACCGCCTTGATCTATCTCTATAGATTTTGATTCCCAGAATGTATGCAGCTTCTCCTAAATCTTTCATAGAAAAGCACTTTCCAAGATATGACTTAATCTTTTGCAAACTTGGAATGTCTTTTCCCATGATCAATATGTCATCAACATAAAGAATTAGGAAAATTACATTATCACTCCCACTAGCTTTGTGATACACACATGGCTCATCAAGATTTTGAGTGAATCCAAACTTTTTGATCTCAGCATCAAACCTCTTGTTCCATTGTCGTGATGCTTGCTTTAATCCATAAATGGATCTTTTAAGCTTGCATACACGATTTGGAAATTCTGGATTTTCAAACCCTTCTGGTTGTGCCATATAGATGTCTTCATCTAGATGACCATTTAGGAAAGTGGTTTTCACATCCATTTGCCAAATCTCATAGTCATAGTACGCTGCTATAGCTATGAGAATTCTTATAGCTCTTATGTCTGCTACAGGAGAAAACGTCTCCTCGTAATCAATTCCAAAAGTTTGAGTAAAACCTTTAGCAACTAGACGAGCCTTATAAATGTGTGCATATCCATCCATGTCAGTCTTAATCTTATAGAGCCACTTACTCCCAACTACCTTGACACCAGGAGGTAAGTCAACTTCTTCCCAGATTTCATTATCATGCATGGATTGTATTTCCCCATCCATAGCGGCTTTCCATTTAACCTTTTCAGGGCTATTAATGGCAGCTCTATAACTAGTAGGTTCATTAAGATCCCCTAGTGTATGCTCATCGACCTCTACATTAAGACATAGACGGTCAGGAGCTTTCACAGATCTTGAAGATCTGCGAATGGGAACTACTTCAACTTCCGGTGAAGGACCCAGACTTTCCGGTTCTATAGGAAGTGTGCTAGTGTTTTCTGAAGGCAATGCATTATTTAGATCATCTTCTAGATCATATACTCTCTCACTGATTTCTTGAGTTACAAAATCACTTTCAAGAAAATCACCATATCTTGCAACAAACACTTTGTTCTCAGGTGGGTAGTAAAAGTAGTAACCCATTGTTTCCTTTGGGTATCCTACAAAAATGCATTTTACAGATCTTTGTTGGAGTTTATCTTGTGAGTCACGTTTAACATACGCCTCACAACCCCAGACCTTTAAATAAGACAAGTTTGGAGCTTTTCCAGTCCATATCTCATATGGTGTCTTATCAACCTTCTTGGTGAGAACCATATTCAAAATACGAACAGCTGATTCAATAGCATAATCCCAAAAAGACAAAGGAAGATTAGTAAGATTATACATTGATCGAACCATGTCCAACAATGTACGATTCCTTCTCTCAGATACACCATTTTGTTGTGGAGTATATGGAGATGTGAGATTCTGGACAATTCCATTCTCAGTTAAGAAATCTTTAAAATCTTGACTAAGGTATTCACCACCTCGATCAGAACGAAGAGCTTTAATCTTCTTTCCCAATTGCAATTCAACTTCTGCTTTGAAAACTTTAAACGTTTCAAACATCTCATGTTTATGTTTAAGTAAATAAACATAACCATAACGGCTGAAATCATCTGTAAAAGTTAAGAAGTAAACAACACCTCTCCTTGACACATGTCTAAGTGGTCCACATACATCCGTATGTATCAAACCAAGTAGATCTGAAGCTCTTTCCATATTATTATGAAAAGGTTTCTTCGTCATCTTCCCAGAAATACAAGACTCACATTTATCAAATGACTCATCATTGATATTATTCAAAAGCCGTTCACTTTGCAGCTTTTGCATGCGAGTCTTGCCTATATGGGCAAGTCTACAGTGCCAAAGGTAAGACGAATTTCAAGTCATACTTCATTCTCTTACTTATGTTGTACATCGAATTATTATTATTGTTGGAAGTCATACAATTATTCATATCAATTTCAAACACACCATTCACAGCAACAGCATTAAAATAAAATACACCATTTAAAGAAACAGAAATTTTATTGCCATCAATAGTATGAGTAAAACCAAGATCCAACAAACATGAAAAGGAAACAACACCTCTAATTATAGTAGGTGCATAATGACAATTGTTTAAACAAAGTACTAAACCCGAAGGTAAAACTAAATCAAACATTCCTATGGTTTCAACTGCTGCTTGTGCTCCATTTCCCACATGCAGAAATTGCTCCCCATAAGCTAGTCTCCTTTCCTCTCTAAACCCCTGTAGTGTATTACAAATATTAATACCACATCTAGTATCATATACCCAGGAATTTAATTTATGAGATAAAGTAAATAATTCAATGACAAATAAGTTACCTGAAGTGCTGGTGCCCATGTGCCCAGTCTTCTTAACCTTATTGTTTCGCAAGTCATCGAGATAAAGAGGACAATTCCTCTTCCAATGGCCCATCACCTTGCAGTCATGGCATCCTTGATCCTTCTTTGGATTATTCTTAACAGGAGGGTTCTTCTTAGGTTGAGGTGGTTGATAAGCCATAACCTGCTTATTCTTATCAGCCTTCTTCTTTCCTTTACCCTTCTTCTTGTTCGCATTTGGCTTGTTAATTCTACCCCCATGTATAGCAAGAACTTGGGGCGTAGGAGCCTTTGGTGTCAACCCTTTCTCATAATCAATGAGCAGTGCGTGCAATTCACTTACTGTCTTCCCCACGCAATGCATATTGAAGTTCCTCACAAAACCATTAAAATCCTTGTTAAGGGGTCTATTGATTAAGTTCACAGCCATATCATTGTCATAGGGTTTCTTAAGTGTTTGTAGTTGATCCATGAAACTTTTCATCTTCAACACATGAGCACTTACAGGTTCACCATCACCCTGCTTACAACCATGTAGAGCCTCCATCAAATCATAAATCTCTACATTTGATGGTTTCTCATATAGTTTCTTGAGTTCATCAATCATGTTCATGGGGAAATACTCTTCAAACTGCATTTGAAGAGGTGTGGACATTGCCCCTAACATCATTGCGGCCACATCAATATGTTCCTTACAATCAAGATTCCATTTGGCCTTAGCAGCTTCAGTAGCTGCCTCGCCTACAGGTTCTTCAGGACAAGGCTTTTTCAAGATTTCAAGTTGACCAGTCACTCGCAGGACAATCCTTAGTGAACGATACCAATCATTGAAATTTTCTGAGCCAGTCAATTTTTCTCGTTCAAAATAAGTTTTGAACACAGAACGAAAGTTGGTGTTATCAGTTTGAGCCATTTCTACAGATAAAGAAAGTTCAAAACATTAGTATTTTTGATAATACAATTTTTCAAGAAAATTAAAATACCCAAGGAAATAATATCCATAGAATAATCTTGAAAACTAGGATCCTCCATAAACATAGTTTCATCACATCAGTTGATCTGTTAGTGATGAAAGTATAATATGAGGTAACTTGTCGTACAAGTAATTGGCATAACATTTGTCCAATTCCTAGATATATAGGATTTACAATCACAAAACATTTGTATTGTAAGCATGTTTAGTCCCCATCTTAATGCCTTGAGTCCAAGATCTCACTTACTACTCAATTTAAGTCTTCTAACTTAAAAACTGCAAACTCACAAATCCATCACATCAGTTGATCTGCTAGCAATGAATTTATGAAATTTACCTCTCCATTGCAATCTCGCCAAGTTCTCACATGACGTAAATTACAACTTCAAGTGTTCTTAATTAGATGGCATTCGACTTAATTTTATAAGGGTATTAATATTTTGATGTGATCAAAATAATGTATGAAGAAGCATGCATACAACTTCATAACATTGGTTTTACAAAATATTTTTATTACCAATTAGCTAAGAGTAAAATAACAAAGTTTTGATTGAGGTATCGGGTTCACCAATTAAAGAATTACCATCAATTATCGTCCACTATATCGTACTTTTGCATAAGCCCGAAAGCTTAGTGTTTCGGATAATCATTGTGGAATTGTGGATAATTCACCCTTAAGATGACAGTGTACATGTAATGGTTGTTCGGTAAGTCTAGTTTACACACAAACGAGCGTTAAGACAGAATGTTGTCTCTCTAAGGCCACAATTTAATGCGTTGCCATCCTTATACCCATCTTATAGTGTGTAAACTTCGGTCGAGCCTATTTAACCATTACGTACAAAAACATCAATCAACCAATCCTTTGAAATTTAAACTCTTAAAAACCAAAACAATTTCGCCATTATTTAGTCCGTATTATTTTTCTATTCAAAAATTACCCTTTTCGTTTATAAACATGTCTAACACAATTAATAAACAAAACAAGTAATGCACAATAAAAAATAAAACAACTAAATAAACAAATATACATAATCATAACACTTAAATATGTATAAAACATGTAGCCACATGCAAATCTTATTCAATAGTCATATTAATAATCAAATCTAGGTGTAAAACGTATTAATTCAATTGAGGCTTTCTTCTTCTTGGAAAAAGAGCCACATACATCGATAAATCGATTGCGTAAGCCAAAATTAAATAAATACCACATAGCACATAATTGATTACTTAATATTGGAGTCTTCCCCAATTCGACATCTATTAATAAATTTACATGTTTCAATATAACTTAACCATTAATTCATATAAACAATTTAAACCATTTAAATTATAACATAATATAAAAATCCATGCAAATATGCACTTTTTCATGGATTTAGCTTAACAATTAACATATTGCACCAAGATCGTTTACTAAAACGCATAACAATTACATGACATCCTAGGGTTTCTAATCATATTAAAAAATCAAAAACCAAAACCCTAACAACCCTTAAGGTCAATCGACCCATAAAAATTTTAGGGTTAGGAATCTAACAAATAAACCCTAAAAACATGTAACTAAACGAATCAAGATCCAATTTTTATGCATTTCGATAATTAATTACACATTATAACGGCTCTAGATGCCACTGTTGGAATTATTATATCATGACATTCATATAAATAAACCAAGTACATCAAAGTGAGCATAGAGGAAGCAATTATAACAAGAACAAATAATATGTAGTTAATTAATCAATAATTAAATAGTAAACATACCTTTGTGATTCTAGCCCGAACAAGAATCAAAGCAATCTTCCGGAACAAGAACCCTAATTAGGGTTTATATGGATTACAAGAAGTACCCCTTACCTCTTTTGTAATTCAATCCAAGAATCAAACAATAGTGTGTTTGATTCACGTTCTTGTACACACGTACTAATTCAAGAAAAAGTTTATGCAAGTAATAAACACAAAACCTTTTTTAGATCTATGAAAATCGAAACCCTAAGGGGTTTGTTTTGATGGATCGACCAAGGAAAAGAGAGGAGAGAAAAAACACCAAGATGTGTGTGTACAAGTTATATGAAAAACATGCATCTTGGGTTTGCTTATATACTATTCAAAACTTGGAGCTCAAGGCACATAAGGAGGTGGAAACCCCCCTATGCCGATCGGCCATGGACTCCCATAGGGAATTCCGGAACCTTCTCTTGTTTCCAAATTTTGCCTAGTATTACTTTTCTAATCTTCGTTTAATAGATAATTAGTCATTAATCATTAAATACTAATTACTATTATTTATTTTGTGTTTAATAATTAATTATAATATTTTATAAATAATTATTACTTTTTCTCTTCATACGTATTGTGTGCAATCCCGTGATCTCAAGTTCGATCCTAACACACGACTATTATTATTTTGTCTATAAAACTAACAACTTCTGTGTACGGCTTCGGCTAGCGGATGTTGGAAACAAATTGTAAAGATTGGCGAAAAAAAGATTTGGTCCGGAAAAACTCTTGGGAGTTATTTTGAAGGAATAGTGGGAGACGGGTCGGTTATTAGTTTCTGGATGGATTTGTGGCTGCGAGAAGAACCTCTCCGGTTAACTTACCCACATTTATTCAGACATGAAACGAAAAAATGGGTTGTTATCGTGGACAGGATACGGGTTGTTTCTGGTTCTAAGTCTTTGCTGTGGGAATGGCGTGCAGAACCTTCCTCTAATGTCGAAGTTTCCAAACTATTTAACTTAATGGAGGATATTTATGACTATGTTTGGAAGGGTGGTCCTGACAAATGGAGATGGAAAGCTAGCGGCTCAAGCAGATTCACAGTTAGCAGCGCTAGAAGACTTTTATCTAGTTATCCGAGACCAGTCATTGATATGCAAATGAAATGGAAGTGTTGGACTCCATTAAAGTGTAAGATTATGGTTTGGAAGCGATTCTTAATCGGTTACTAACCAAAGTCGAATTGTACAAACGTGGAGTAAACCTTCAAAGCGTTTTATGTGGGTTGTGCGACACGGACACTGAAACGTCTACTCACATCTTTACGGGATGCTTCTTCGCAGCTGAGATTTGGAGCCGTGTGGAATCATGGTGCCGTTTGACCCCGTCGATTGTCTTTGATGTTAATGACTTAATGAAGATAACCAAGAGCCATCCGCTTACCAAGCAAGCTAAGTACATTTTGCGAGGTACAATCTTTACTTCTTTGTGGACCATTTGGAATGAGCGCAATGATCGTATTTTTCAAGGTAAAAGGCGACGTGCTACAGAAGTGAGTGAGAGCATCAAAATGACTTAGTATTTTTGGTTTAAAAATAGATCTAATGTGAAAGGTATAGATTGGAATGTTTGGTGTAAATATCCGCTAGACTTGATGTAATCTCGTTTGTTTGCCCGGGTGTCCTTTCTTCGAGGACAACTCGTGGTGCTTTTTGAATGAAATTTACCTTTCAAAAAAAAAAAAAAGAAAAAAAAAAAAAAGAAAAAAATTCCGATCCCAACTCAGGAAATTAAACAAAAAAGAAACTGACCCCAATGTGTACTGGTATAATTTGATCCTGGTAATTACTAATGTCAAGCCCTTAAATTAAGAAATTTAAAATTGGCCAACGTAAAAATATAAAGCTTGTAAAAATGGATTAAACTTATTAATACACTACATATAATATTTAAAATGAGCCGTGAGTTTATCAGAACGTTTAAACATTAATTAAACTTTAAAAAAAAATAAGTGATAATAAATACTACGTAGAAGTTTTATAGTTAATTTAATAACCTGAAAAATATGGATGGTCACATTTAAATACCCCTAACATCTCATACATGTTATAAACTAACCTACCTTTTAGTTATTAGGACCTCATAAACTATTAGGCAAAAACTCAAAAAGCATGTCGGTTTAACTTGTGATGTTGCTATAAAATTTGAATTGTTTTTAAGTATCTTTTAAAGCATTGTTCTAAGACATATATACCTAAAAACATAAACATACATAATGGATCAATTGACATGTGTTATACACACACTTTCACTCCACACACACTTTCACACACTTTCACTCCTTATTGAGGAGTGAAAGTGTATGTATAACTAGGTGTGTAATCGAGCCGAGCCAAGCCCGAGCTTAACAAGGCTCGAGCTCGGCTCGAAAGATAAAAGGTTGGCTTGAGCTCGGCTCGATTGCTCGTCAAGCTTTAACCATACAAGTTTGAGCTCGGCTCGAGCTTAGCTTGAAAAGCTCAAATCTATGCCAACTGGTGTTTGTAGCTGAACTGAGCTCGAACAAAATAGCAGATACACCATTCTGTGTCAAAACGAATTACAAATTGCAGTTGCTGCAAAAAATATAGTCTTCACACAGAACTTATACATGAGCTCGTATCACAAACGGGGAGAGAAATACTTAACCGTTTTGAAAACCAAATTAGATATTTTTAAGAGTAATAAAAACAACAATAAAATTCTCATAACCTAGGGTAGAAAATATTTTATTCTTTATAAAGTTAGTCCTTATAATTAGGTTAATATTCAAATCATCCCTTATTTACATACATAAAAATAATATGAAAATATATCTATACTAAGGCTCGAAAAGCTCGATAACCGCTCGAGTCAGGCTATCAAAAGCTCGAACTCGACTCATTATATGTTTCGAGCCAGTTTACTGGGCTTGAGCTCAATAAAAGCTCAGCTCGATCTAGTCAAGTTTTAACTCGAGCTCAAGTTGCTTAATAAAAGCTTGGCTCGTTTATACCCTACTCATTATATCCAATCAACTTGTCCTTTTCAAATCTATAAGTATATATGTTTGTTAGACATACAAATTATTTTCATTAGACAATCTAATCATTTGCCAAGTGGTAACAAGTACTAGATTTAATAAATATATAAATCGCTTTTACATTTACAATATGTTATTTGTTTTGTGGGTTAGGCATAGACTCATAGATAATCAACCTTTTCTATCAACGCTTAGTAGTAAGGATCATAGGTTAATTTCTCTCAAAATATAAAGAAAAGGTTAAAAGGATCAGAAATTCAATTTTACAGAAAAATCACGAAAAACAAATGCGTAGGTGGCAAATAACGACTAGAGACTGAAACGATAATAAATGGGTTGAGGTCGAGTATAAACAAGTTTAAGGTCATGTTTGGGGGTTGATTCACTTAACCCATTTATTAAACAAGTTGTCTTGGGGTTGGGAGTGGGTTAAACATGTGGACTTGGCAACTCGTTTAAGTTTTTTTTTTTTTTTTTTTTAGTTTTGTTTTTTTTTTTTCTTTCTTTTTTTTTTTAATTAAAATTAACTTTTAATTGATTACATAGGCTTCACGCTCAAAGGTTTTAAATGAAACGGCCTACTAACCCATTTTACATATTTAACCTGTCTAACACGTGTTGGGTTTTATATTGAGTTGATGGGTAATGATTTGTGCACCATTTTTTTTTGCTATACACCACTAAATTACACCAGTGATACATACAGTACAACACCGCTATGCATAATTTAGTGATGGATGGCCAAAAAAATGGTGTACAAATCACCTAGCTCCCTGAGTTGATAATACAAAATAATAAAAGAAAATTGAAACAAATACTTTCGTAATCTTTTATCAATATCTTCTAAAGAATCTTCTATAATCTTCCATAGCTTGTAGAAATCCTTCTTTGTCTTTTAAGTCATTGTAGTTTCGTATCTGCTTCATTCTTCTTTTATTGTTTGTATTATCAACTCAATATAAAACACAACAATCTTTCCCTAGTTGATAATTACAAAACATTCTTTCATGATCTTCCATGAATGAAACAATATTCTCCTTAAGCTCAACTCGTTAACTGACAAAACATGTTGTACCACCAAGGATCTGCAAGTTGCCAAACTTCTATGTACTTTTTCTTCCCATTTTTTTTCATTATTCACTAGGAGAAGCTAAGTAGATGCAACTTTGATTTCGACAACCACTAACCAATATCACACTTCCAATCCAGCCTTCCAAAGTCTCGAATTACCCTCCATGAAGAACACCAAAACGCTTACTAAAAATGAACTCAAGACAAAAGAAACTTAAACCAGAAGTAGTAATAACGATTAGCAGTAGTAAAAACCTTCCCCTCAAATGATGCATGCTAATGATTAATCACTCTGTAATAAGCTTCCCCTAAAATCCAAGTGTTAACCATTTGAATTAACCATAAGAACTTTTCGAATAACTAATCACCATAGTAACGAACACCATGTAGTATTATCCATAAACGAGCATAGCAGCAGGAATACTAATAAAAAATGACTACAATAAAATTCGAAACCAAGCAGTATTAATAATGAAGAATAGCTCTTTGGTTGAGCAGTAAAAACCATTTGTAGAAAGTAGAAATCTTCCCCTCAACATGAACATGATAACTACTTTAAACAAACCTGACCATTCGTAACACCAGGTCATAACCAACCATTAACTTCAAAACCAAAATCATTCTTGTGTGTGTGTGTTAAAAATCCAAAACCAATCAATCTTCTTGTGTGTGTTTGACGTCTCCATACCTATCTGAGAATCAAAACCATATACAGTCCAATATTTTGAAACAAATTTTCGAATTCAGCCCTATAACAACCAATATTCAGCCCACGCTCCCTTGTATCACCATTATTACTCCAAAACAAACTTCTTTAAAGCATCAGTAACAAAATGAATGATACTTTGTCATTAGTTATTCATGCACGAGCTACTTTGTTCACAAAAACACCCCAACGATTAGATTTTAGAAGCACACCAGCATCAGATATAAGGGTGTATTATCAGTTCAACAACTGATTCTCCAAGGCAAATTCAACTCTCATAATCTCTCAAGCAGCACAAATAACCTTGATCATTGTAAACCCTCAACAAGAGTAGTATTAATAACCTGTTGGCAGCATTAAGAACTTACTAGTAGCTTTAATGAATGCAGCAGTTGTAACAAACAAACAATGATCAGCAGCAATAACATAGAACGAGCAGTACTAATTTGATCAGCTAGCAGTACTAATTGAGTAACAAGCAGTATAAACGAAGCAACACTAACCTTCATAATCAGTACTAATCGTAGAACCAGCAGTACTAACAGGAACAAGCTGTAGAAACAAAGCACAACAATATTTCCTTATTTCTATGTGCAGAATCATTCACAACAAGAAGATCATGGATATGTTGACAGTGGATGTTCCAGGCACATGACTGGTAACATGTCTTATCTCTCAGATTTCAAGGAATTTAATGGAGGATATGTTGCATTTGGGGGAGGAGCCATAAGAACAATTATGAGTCCTTTGTAAACTCTAATATCTCTATTATATAAAGAGACATGGGGCGTATGTTTTGTGTGTGTACAGAAAATGTAGTCGACTGATAATGTGTGTGTCTAGGCGTGTGTTTCAGTAGAAAACGCCTAGAGTCTGTATTTGTTAAGCCTCAAGGTAATCAAGGTTTTCCTTGATCCCTGCTATTGTTGAGTAACCGTTCTACATTTTTTTTTTTTTGGTAAACATGGGTTTCCGACTAGACATTGCGAGCCGACTAATCCCACGGCGACTACCCTTTTTGGTAACCGTTCTACACTTGATCAAGTAGAATTGAGGCTTATTGTGTTCGTAATTGTATTGTGTATGAAAGATGTGTTAGAATAATAGTATCATGACAATCATATAAATAGGTAAACACATATGCGGAAGCGTAGGAACATCTATAACATATAAAAGATTAACATAAATTAAATAGGAACGTACCTTTAATGATTCTAGCAAAACAAGAATCAATAATAAATCTTGAACAATATGATGAACCCTAATTAGGGTTTATATGGATCAATGATTAACCCCTTACCGTTTTGTTAATCGATCCCTTGATAAAAACTATAGTGAGTTGTTACCTCGTTCTTGTACACACAAACTCAATTGAATAAAAGTGAGTGCAAGATCAAACACAAACACTTATGTTTTAATAAAACAAATCGACAAAACCCTAAAGGGGTGTTTGTACGATCGGATTTAGGGAGGTAAGAAAGAGAGAAACAAAGCTTTAGGTTGTGTGCACAAAAGGTGTGAATGAAAGACCCAAGGCTTTGTATTTATAGTGTATAGACAACTTAGAGAACAAGTTAGGGTAAAGGGTTACCCCTTTGCTTTATGGATCGACCGGCCATACACTCCCAAGGGGTGTTCCAGATCCTTCTTGTCTCCTAAATACACTCTAGTCCCTTTCGTATCCTTTTAACGATAGTTAGTCCTTAACCTTAATAACTAACGACCATTAAGTCCGCTAAGTGTTTAAATAATTACATATATACATAACATTTAATATATATAATCATTATGCTTTTATTCTCGTTTGTATTATGTGTAATGCCGAGGTCTCGGGTTCGATACTAGACATTTATCTTATTAATATTTATCCATATATTTAACAGCTTTCACTTGGATATCTATTAATAGTAAAATGACATTGGTTGGCATCTTGCAACACTCCAATGCCCCTAGTTCAACTCGAGGAAGGTTTCCTGGAAAACCTTTAATGATTCATCATTATTATCCTTTTGTTACTAATACCACGTTAATAAAGATATGGATCTTAGTCATTCTTTAATTAACAATTCTATTTCTCCTTGTTTATAATCTGAACGTATTCCAGATAGACTTTGGGCATGCGCACGCAAACATCTTGTCAACCCTACGAGGGGCCCAGCAGTATTAAACTTCAAAAAAAATTTGAAGGAACAAATTCTCTCTTGACTACAAGAATAACCCATGGACTTTGCAACACTTCTGAAAACAACCCTTATAACTCCCTGTTACGGTGAGCGGTAGATTGCTTTACGAAAATGCACTACATCCATGACACTTATCTGGTATGTCAAGTCTGAGGATAACAAATTCATGATTTACTTACTGACAAGATCCATAAAGTAAAATCATGTAGTTAGGATAAGTCATATATTCAATTCATTGAATATCATGTCAAATTGGTATGTCAACGCATCAATATACTTTCAAGTATATTCTAACCAATACTCAGATTTGTCTTAGTTTAATGATATTCCCATATCATTAATTGACAACGGACAATTTAGAATAACATAAGTTATCCACGGATTTAAACATGCAAATATAGGACACAATTTATTATTAATGAAAACAAACGTACTAAGTACTTTAATTCATTATAAATAATAATTGCTTAATGTCCTTTATCCAAATACTAAATAGATCAATGCATGATAATTCTAGTTAATGAATTTTTTCTCAAGTAATTACTTGTTGACAATTATGCCTCAAGTAATGACAATCATACTTGTTGACAAAGCATTATTCAACTAACTTTGATCTATCATAATTTTGAAAATACTTATTTCAAGAATTCAATAATCAAAATTCTTGTATGTGTATATCTGGTGAGTGCTTATTCACTCACCTTTTCTTTTTCTGAGCCAAAATAGGACTTAATAATCCAAAAACTAACTCAAAACACCAAAAAAAAAACATGTTTTTGTGATTGTGAATGTGCAGGTACAGATATTTCAATAAATGACGAAAAATAAACGAAAACCGACAAAAACGAGCACGAGAGTGGAACGTGTTCAGAATAGTCAAGGAAAGTCAATGCTGAGCCTTAGAAGATCTCAAAGATTTAAGAGTTGTCAGATTTGGTCCCTAGTCAATGATTGAAGAAAATTACAGTTTCAGTCCTTACACTTTCATCATATGACAAAAGAGGTCCTTGGAAGAAATGTTTTGAGAAATATCAAAGTCAACCCTCAGAAAATTAGAGAAATGGCAATTTAAGTCCTTTGAAATAGTTTTGAGGAATTTCAGATTTTACCCTTGCAACGTCATTTACTACATAATTGGTCCTTAAAGACGAAAATCTGAAATCCAAATACTATAAACCTTGCTCCAAGTCCAATATCCATAAACCAATCCATATTAATATCAAAAACCCAAAGCCCAAAACAATACCCAATCCCAAGCCCAGTCCACCCCATGGTCAAAACGCATCCCTCACGGTCAATAGTCAAAGGAAGTCAAACCCCATTAAAATATATTACCCTTTCCCGCCCCCCAATTACCCCACTCAACCCAGAACTACTGTTCACTGTATGAACCCTAGTTTACCCGTACATTAAATTAACAGCAATTAAGGGCAAACTTGTCCAATTAAATGCCTTCTAGAAGTAATTAATGATGTCAGAGAGAGTCAGGGAATGTAAGAAGCACATAAGGGACACATGGCAGCTCTCAATTGGTGTGAACGCATCACAAGGGTTGATCCAAAGGCTTGTATTGATTGGGCAATCATGAGGAGTGATCTTATGGCTCAGAGTTGATGTCAAGAAGCACACCACACGGATTGCTAAGCTGGCAATCCGTGAGCCCCTTATCTCTAGATTATTCCACTCAGTAGTATAAATAGAGTGCTAGGATTAGTGTTTTCAGTGTGGAGTGTTAGGCTAGCGAAGCTCTACCCTTTTCAATTCTGAATTGTAGTAGTTTAATTCCATTTCAATTGTAACTTTTACTTTTAATGCAAATCAGTCTTACTTTTGAATCAATTAAGTTTCTTATTATTCACTGCTTATTGTTGATTTTCCATTTCTGTCTTACTAGTTTTAGTCTCTTATACATCTTTTATATCTCATATCAGTTTTTATTTTGTTATAAAGTTACTTTTGAATCAGGAAATTTAGAAAAGAGAAAAAAGAGTTTTGTTGAAATCAGCTTTCAAACAAGCTTATTTGTAGTTTAATACAGCTTATCTAAGCTTACTAGCTTTGGTGAGTTTGTTGTCTTTATCATAACAGTCATAATCCATTTCTCATTCAAAAAGTCAAAGTTGGTCAACTATCTTGGTTATATGGTTTATTGTGATTTTGGCAAGCTAAAGAGAAATTTGGAAGCTCTTAGCCTGTATAGAGACAGGCATGCATAGTGAATCTCCTATGTTCTAGCTGAGGAGAAAGCTATTGTAAGTTTTGATTTGACTTTTGTTTCATCAGTAGCATAAATCTGTGAATCTGAGTTTTAGATAGTTACTGTTGCAGTTGAGTGTTGAATTTGCTTCTGTTATTGTTATTTCAGCTTATTGAATCATTATTTTAGTGATTTGAGATTTGGATTAAGGATTCTTAGTGTAACTGCCTAATAAAGGGGTATTTGGATCTGTCTATTGTTGAGTATTGTAGTTGTTTGATTGCTGTTTCTTGATCACACACAGGTCATATTAGAGTAGAAATAGTGATTTGAGTCATAAAAACAGTAAGTCATTTCTTTAATAGTCAAAAGTAGTTATCAAATTAGCTTAACTATTAGTGTAGTGTGAAAACAGTCAGTGTTATTGTAGTTATAGTTTCATAATCAATAAATTTAGCTTAATTCAGCTCATAATTAGCTTAATATAACAAGTAGTAGTAGATCTAGTGGATTAAAATTGGATAAAGTCAAAGTATTGTAGCATAAGTTTAGTCAACTGTTTCATTTAATTGGTTCAATAGGTTGTTGTACATTGGTAATTTTAGAGTAGCAATTAGTTGTTATTGATAAGACTTTTAGCTGATCTAGTAACTCAGTATTATAGAAATTAATTTGCCCCACTTAAATTCTGGTTTGTAGCTTATTGGACTGCTTATTTTGTATCTGCAAATAAATGGTTTGTAGCAAGGAAGCTGTTTTGATTATAGGCCTGCTTGATATTATTTGAGCTTGTATCTGAGTTATGTTGGTATTTCTGAGCTCCACATAGTGTTTAGATAGTGATTTCATAAGTACTTCAGTTCTGGCTTATCCTGTTTGATTTGTGCTTATTGTTTAGCTATTTGGTAACTGCTTATTGCTCTATATTTGTTATTCTGTGTTGCTCCTGATCATACTTGAGCATAATTAAGCTTTTTAGAGTACATTACATTTGTGGTTTCAGTTTGGCAAAGTTTTGTTGCAAGTGCTTATTAATAAGCACTTGCAATAAGTTGTTTTCTACTCAATAAGCACTTCTGCTACTTATTTTTAATTCAAATTTTTTCTCCAAGTTCTTTTTAATATTTTAGATTTTTTGTGAATTTTTCACATTTTTCTAAGTCTTTTAACTATTTTTCTTAATTTTTCTTAGTTTTTAATCATTTTTAAATACTTTTTAATAAATAAAAATCAATAAAAAATCAGAAAAAGCCATTAAAAATCCAAAAATATTTTAGATAATTCTTTTATAATATTTTAGATTTTTCAAAGTAGATTTTATAATTTTCCCATTTATTTTTATATTTTCTTTAATTTCAAAAATTAGAAATTAAATCATAAAAAAAATAAATAAAAAGTCAAAAAAATATTTTTCTTTTTCTAAAAGTTATTTTTAGTAGTTTAAGATTTTTAGAAATTTATTTCACATTTGTAGGATCATTTTTTCATAAAAAGTTACGTTTTATTTCGTACGTTACGTTTAAATTTCGCGTTTGCATTCCCGTTTTTAGGTTTTAAATCTTTGTGCGTACTTAATTTGTACATACTGCTTATTTCACTATTTTTTTTCATAATTTGAATTTCACTATCAAAATTTTCACATTTCACTTTTCACAACACGATTCTCGAATCGATAATTCGAGATTTCATTCACACCTTCGTTGGGAAACGACTCGGTAAATCCGTATTTATCGCGGATCTCCTCGATACTATACTTATATTATATAATTGATTTTGATACTATACTTATAATCGTTAGAATAATAGTATCATGACAATCATATAAATAGGTAAACACATATGAGGAAGCGTAGGAACATCTATAACATATAAAAGATTAACATAAATTAAATAGGAACGTACCTTTAATGATTCTAGCAAAACAAGAATCAATAATAAATCTTGAACAATATGATGAACCCTAATTAGGATTTATATGGATCAATGATTAACCCCTTACCGTTTTGTTAATCAATCCCTTGATAACAACTATAGTGAGTTGTTACCTCGTTCTTGTACACACAAACTCAATTGAATAAAAGTGATTGCAAGATCAAACACAAACACTTATGTTTTAATAAAACAAATCGACAAAACCCTAAAGGGGTGTTTGTACGATCAGATTTAGGGAGGTAAGAAAGAGAGAAACAAAGCTTTAGGTTGTGTGCACAAAAGGTGTGAATGAAAGACCCAAGGCTTTGTATTTATAGTGTATAGACAACTTAGAGAACAAGTTAGGGCAAAGGGTTACCTCTTTGCTTTGTGGATCGACCGGCCATACCCTCCCAAGGGGTGTTTCGGATCCTTCTTGTCTCTTAAATACACTCTAGTTCCTTTCGTATCCTTTTAACGATAGTTAGTCCTTAACTTTAATAACTAACGACCATGTATCTCTATCAACTATCAACAGCAAAAAATCTATAGTTGTTTGGTAACACTTAACACTAAAGAAACAACATTTGTATCTGTTAATAAGCTACTATTCTTAGACATTAGATAACAAAAAATGTATATTTCTTTGCTGATTTTGTGTTTTAGTTATTTTCTAAAATATTGTGGTTATTAGATACTTTATAACTTAAAGGGCCCAATGTATATAATATGTAAGCCCAAAATGTATCTTACTATTAAGAAAAAAAGGCCAAAACCCCGTTACATCTTCTAGGCGCAAAAATCCCCAAGGCGCAAAAGCGCAAAAATCCCCAAGGCGCTACGATTTTTACGGGATTCATGCATTTTTAAAACATTGTACATAACATTTAATATATATAATTATTATGCTGTTATTCTCGTTTGTATTGTGTGCAATCCCGAGGTCTCGGGTTCGATACTAGACATTTAACTTATTAATATTTATCCATATATTTAACAAGAAGATGACGAAGAAACCTTGTTACAATAACAATTGTACATGATTTATTCCGCTGCATATTTGAGTCTTTGTTAATGTTACTAGTTATAATAACCGTGCACGCACGGGGTTTTTTCTTATTTTATGAATAAAATATTTTTATTTATTAAAAAACATATAATTTAATTTTTGTTTTTTTCATTATGGTTTTTAATTTTGTATTATACAAAGAAGAGAGCTTGACTACGTGTATATCAAGATATTCAACATGGGTCAAAATGTTTGGATCGGGTTTGGTAGAATTAAATGGGTTTGCTTTTCAAAAATTGTAAAAGAAACAGAAAAGGGTGTCAAATATACTCGCACAATAACATAAAAAATAAACATTTTTCAGCACGGTTAACGTGTTTGGCTAATTTTCTGTAAAAGAAACATTTTCATTTTACGCATTTGACCCACCTAATTAAACTTGTATTGATCCATTCATAAGTTACCACGTCAAGATTCCTATCCCTAACCCACATGATATGAACTTTATCTCAAACTATGCAAGATTGTATGAGGGAAGTAATAATAAGATTAAGGGGTTTGTGGTCCAAAATACTTTTCATTAAAAAAATGGAATTGAAATAACGTGTCAAAATTATAAGTACATGTCATTTTGTAAAAACCAAGAAACAAAGATTAACTCATTTTATTTTAAACAAAGGTTTGGTAAAAGGTATAAATGGAGTCATAGTTCACCATATTAGCAAACATGCAATGCATATAACAGTTAAAATTTATTACATATAACAATAAGGCCAACGACAAATAAAAATCAATGTAAACCATTAAAAAACCGTCGAGCTGGAAAATACAATTGTTTGTCCACGATTTCAAACAGCTCCATTGTCCTGGACATGTAATCAGGTTGACCTTCTTCAGCCTACAAAAATCAAGTAAACGAAATATCCAAATGAATTTCATGACCAATATTTAAGCTTTTGAGCTTGTATTATACATTAATAGATTAATCACTTGCCATATATTTAACTAAATGAACTTATAGTACACTTTCAATGACTAACTTAAAGCACACTTTCGATAACTAAATTTAAAAAAGTGGTAATAATGAATAAGGGTGTTGACATGTAGTCCGGATATATAAACTAATATGCCAATGCATTAATAAGTGACCATAAAAAGCCATTTTTTATTTGTCATGTGCTACTCTATATAGCATATACGATCAGCATGTCAATATTATTATACACAAAGTTTCTTAACTTAAAGTGTGTTAGCAATTCATCATAGGCCCATTTAACTCAAAAGTGTAATGTGCTATTAAACCAATGACCCAAACATTAGAAATTGATTATTTGCAACCTCATATATATGATGACATAATCCTTCTAAACAAAGATCCTAAACACCCCCTTTTAAAATAAAATAATATTCTTAGATAGAAGTAAGATATTATTTTTCAAGTTTTTATCAAATTAATTAAAAGCAATTAAAATATACCAAGAATTTGAAAATGAGTGCAGGTGTTGATGCATATTTGAAGAAGCATTGACTACATCTTTATTGTAAATCTGATTGTTGATGAACCAACTCGCCGACTGATCCTATTCACTTTGCTTCCTTCCATATATGGACAGCCTATACTCTGCTACCTGGTAATTACTTGCATCAATATCTGATAGAACTTGTTTCGTCAATTCTCCCAGGAAATAACCTGACACGTTCATTTAAAATTAGGATTGTATATGTCATAATTCAGTTAAGTGGGTCAAACTTATATTACTTTTGAAATTGACGAACCTTGAATCAAGTTGTCTTGCTTTGGAAAGATTTCTCTCTGTCCACAAGGATTGTACTTGAGATTGTATTTGTCCATATATGAACTACAGGATGATCACTGGTCTCCCATCTTTCACACATTTCTTTCGCAATCTGAAAATTTCATATGACACAGATATTAGGAAATAACTACTAAATTAGCATTAGACAATTGCTAGAAAAAACAGATGATTAATGAAAATTGCAAGTAACTTTACCTGGCTCTTTGTCACAACAGGTTCACTAAGGCGCAGTTGGGTTAGGCAATGCGGTAGCACAAATTTCTTCATTAATTCTTGAGGGGAGACTGCTGGGAGGTAGGGGCGCTTGCCGCCATAGTGGTAGCTGCTCCTCGGTGTCAGTGATGAGCTTGACGGGGTTGTTTTAAGTTCATGATTAAGAGCGTTGATCTTCTGAAGAAGCTCCTTTGGATGGCATCTCCAAGAATTGAAGCTACATCTGTGACAACTGGCAAAATAAGGAGCCGTTTTTAAAACCCGCATTACATTAAAAATTATAATTTTGGAATCTTTGAAAAGTTTATTGGACGAGATGTTTTATGAATGTTGGATTGTGTTTTTGGTCGTATGTTTATTATGAGGATTTATTATTTATTTATGGTTTGGTTTGATTTGTTCGTGATGATTTATTTTGAGATTGTTACTTTGGCACTACATTGACTCCGGCACTAGGTTAACCTAACAATTTTAATTATATTTTAATATTGGTTCGGATATTATTATTTTTGGAACGGGTTCGGTTTGAGAAAGTTGTTTGGCTGTTTAAGGTTTCGGGTTTGGCCGTGTATTTACACCGGGCTACTTAACCCACCACTACACCTCACTATTATTATTATTATTATTATTATTATTAAAAAGGGGTTTTTTTTTAATAAGAGTAAATTACATGAAATCGTCCCTGTGAAAGCAAACACCACACCCTCATCACCAATATTCACTCTCTCTCTTCTCACAACATCAACCATCACCACCCCCTTAATCACCCAAATCACACCACCACCACCACCCTCTCATTAAATCTAACACCACCACCTTAACCATCTTCTTTCGATCTATCTTTTGGTGCAAATCACGCGCGATTTGGACCACTCTAACACCTATTTCGAATTAAAATCACCACGTATTCACCACAAAATCGTCATTACTTGTCTTGGTTTTTGAAGATCCATTCGAGTTAGTCTTGGGAATCGAAGGTAGGTCGAGCTTGGCTCATCTTTTGGTTCGAACCATGACCTAGGGTCACGAATTTTATCTTCTTTTCGGGTTTTATGGATATTAATGCGAGATTCAAGTGGGTTTTTGATAAAAATGGGTTAAATGAAAGATTGGTATCTGGGTTCATGTTTTCTTGATGGGTCGAGACTCAACCGAGAGTTATTGCTCTCGGCTTGGGTGATTGTTGTGTTATTTTTGACCATTCAATGTATGTTTGATCCTTGGTGCTCGATTTGTGATGTTTGGTTGTTCTTGGTTATGTTTGGATGACCCTTGTGGTCGTTTGTGTGGAAAACTAGAAGGGGGGTTGAATAGTTTACCGCTTTTTCGATTCTTATTTATCTTAAATATCCTTTTAGAAACCTTACGTTTGCTTAAAGATATAAACATAACTTTATATGTTTGATTCTTTGAAAAGCTTTTCATGTGAATAACAATTCTAACTTTACTTGTTTCATACTTTGAAAAGCTTTACTTGTGATGATCCTAACTTTGCTTGTTTTAGTTCTTTGAAAAGCTTTACATTTGTTTTAAGATATAAGTACAACTTTACTTGTTTTAATTCTTTTGGAAAGCTTTATATGTGATTAGCAATTGTAACTAAAAAACAACATGTAATAAGCAAAGATAAAGAAAGAAACGATCAAACCACAACACGATTGTTTATCGTGGTTCGGCTACAAGGACTCTTTTTCCTTGCCCTACATCCACGCCCCGAGTTTCCAACTCGAGAGTTATAAGCACTAATCAACAAGCTCCTTTCACCGGCGGAGAAAACCTTTACAACGTCGCTTACACTTTTACCGACACTAAGCTAGATGTCGAGTTCTTTTACAAGGGTACAACCACTCCCATTCGTCGCTTACACTTTTACCGACACAAAGCTAGATGTCGAGTTCTTTACCAAGGGTACAACTACTCCCGTTAGTTCTTTTACTAGGGTACAACAACTCCCAACACTCTTTATATTTTGAGGCCTAAAATACTAACCTATAACTTCTACATACATGACACACATGAAGTATAAACTACCAAAGCTTATACATGACCAAGCTATCAAGACTTGCAACTTTAGAGTTGAAGCTTGTAACTTCTTGAATGATCTTGTGGAGTTCCTTGCTACATAAGAGAATCACACAAGTCAAGGGTTACTGAGTTAGTTGAGAGAATATGTGAGAATATATGTCCTAAAAGTGTTACACAAAACAAACAAATGGTTTGGCATTTATAGCACACCATACTGCAAGCTTGGCGGATCAGGCGGAACCCTCAGATGGGTTCCGCCCGTGTACGCCCAGGGTACCGCCGGGTCTGCAGTAGGTTTTTGCAATAACTTTCCAAACCAAACAATGTCTTGTCTCATAACTTCTAGTAACCAAACAATGTCACATCACTTAAAGTAAGTCAAACATGATCCTTGCAAGCAACATGAAAGCAAGTCAAACACATAACTTGACATAAATACATAATGACAAAACTTGCCATAAATGTGATGTGACTATTTCTAATTTAAGAAATAAAACCAATGTTTAGTTTAAAAGAAAATGTAAACATTAGTTAAACAAGACTTAAACACTCAAAGTGATAATTTACTTTTAGCTAAAGTTCATACTTTGTTATTAACAAAACTTAGCAAAGATCGTAAAATATAAATAACGTTTTTAGGCGATATTTGTATTAACAATCTCCCCCTTTTTGTTGATGACAAAACATAAACTTTATTTAAAAGTAAGTCATAAGATTTAGTGTTAAGTCTTGTAAAGTTAGTAATGAAACTTGTTTTTGCAAAGAGTTAGCTACGCGGAAGTTTAAAATAATAGAGCAAGTTTCATATAAATTCTCCCCCTTTTTGTCGAAACAAAAAGAAGAGTAGCGAAGCGGAATTATAGGCATGCTCCCCCTTGGTTGATACTCCCCCTAAATGGAGTGCCAAGAGAGGAGACATGGATTTTGAACCTACAAAAGAAAAGTTAGTTTCCGCACAAGATAAGTCATGAAAGCATTTCATGTTTAAAAACACAACTTAGAGTTGTGAAGCGGAATAATGCAATGCTCATGCTCCCCCTTGAATATTACTCCCCTAAATGGAGTTTCAAGGAAGGAAAACATGGATAATGAACCTACAAAAAGAGAGGTTAGTTTCTAAAACACAAGATTTATGTATGGTACCATATAAAGGTGTAGTTCACATATCATACCTAAAATGGTCAACAAACAAAGAAAACCTTGTAGTGTAGTGAACTTCATTTCATGTCAAATTTAGACTTCTTAAAAAGTCAAAGACAAGAAATTTTGGTTACACTATCCTACCTCTAGAAATAAAGAAAAAGCTACAAATAAGCTACGACCATAAAAAGCTATAAGGAAATCATCATTTTCCTTTGTGAGAAACGTTTTCCAAAAACAAGGCTAAGGTTGTTTAAGGAAGAAAATGTGAGTTGTGGTTGTAGCGGGCTTTAGTTTGAAGGTTGAGAGGGTGACACGGGTTTTGGTTTGTTGGTTTAAATGGGAAACATTTTCCAAAAGAAACGGTTTTGTTTCATTTTGGAGACTCTAAACTTGAGACGTTCCACAATGTGGTTTAGGATAAACCTCATTTTATTGGATAGGGTGAAACAACAATGGTTTTGGGTGATGATACTCTTGTTGTGGTGGTTGGTTGTGGTCGAAAGACTTATTTTGGTTAAGCAATGACCTTGGTTATTCATTTGTGAAAGGTGGTGGTTGTTGTTTGTCTTGGTGGAAGATCATTGAGATGCTTTTATTTTCTTATACGAAGAAAATAGAGATTCAAAGTGTTGGGAAGGTTCTTGAGGTGGTGGTAGTTATTGTTGTTGTGGTGGTTGTTGTTTGAACAAAATGGTGTAGGCTTGGTTATTTGTAAATGGTTACCATGAAGGTTTTTGTGAATGGGGTGAAACACAAATGATTGTAGGTGTGTATGACCTTGATCATTTGGAAAAATTGAGGATTTAGCATAAAGGTAGGCCAAACTCTCAAGCAATGACGGTGGATGAGGTGCATCATCCAATGACTCGTTTGGTTGAAATATTGGTTGTTGATGGGTTTCCATTTGGGCAATGGTGTTAAAAGGTGACAATGATGGAGGGCTTGATGGTTTAGGTGATAGGTTTTCAAAAGTTTCCAATAGTGGATGTGGTGATGTTAGTGGTGTATGGAAAAGTTCCATTGGTGTAAGTGTTAAAGTAGCAAGATTAAGCAAATCTTGAATAGTGATCACATTGGTATTGAAATGTGTTGAGGATGGTGTTGAGGTAGTGAGGTTAAGGAAATCTTGGATAGGTGAAGAAATATTAAGCAAAGCATCACTTGAAGATGATGAGCTTGACTTGACGGTTTTGTTGAAGCAACAAGGTTTGACACTAATCCTAGTGGCTTTTGAGAAGGATTTTGATGGTTATGGTGTGATTTGAATTGTTGCAAAACTTTCAAATTTATAAGGTTGAAAAGGTGTTGAAATGGGTGTTTGGATTTGATGTTCTACCATTCAAAGAATGAGGTTTCAAATGATTTTCATGACCATGTCACATCATCTGATGTTAATTCAATCTAATAGGATGGAGTGAAAGATCAACGTATACACTCAATGCTTTGTGATCATGGGATGTGATTTGGTTGAAAATGTTTCAATGGTTTGAAGGATCCTTTAAAAGGGTTCCTTGGGTTAGTTATGTTTGAATTTGAATTTTTGGAGGGAAGTGGCTTCCTAATTGTTTTAGTGAGTGAGGTTTGTTCCAATATGGTTGTTGGTGTTAATGAAAGGTGTTTCTCACTTGGGATAATGATTTGACACTTTACAAGTTATGATCTTAAGAAAAATGTTCACAAATTTTCTGCAGGTACTGGCGGCACCCTGAGACTACACAGGCGGAACCCTGTTTTGGGATCCGCCTGGTCCGTTGGGCCAATTCTGGAATTCCCAGAAATTGTACTGGCGGAACCCAAATTTGGGATCCGCCGGATCCGCCAGGCCTGAAAAACTTCACAGTCCGCGTTTTTGACCCGCGAAACGATTTTCAAAATTTTCGAAAACTCTTGGAAATGAAAATTTACTATATGACAGATTAGGAAATGCAAAAATTAGGCATATAGACATTCATCTCTTAGGACTTTGACCAGGGGCTAACGATTTTCACTTAACTTAGTGAATTTTACCATAAGCATGAAATTGACACATACCACCAATATTGTTATTAATCATAAAAGAGCATACAAAACATAATCCATCAATCATAATAGACCATGAAAGTGAAAAACACATAATTCACGTAGTTTTAACACAAAGACGATTCTAAAGCATTCTTAAGCCAAACACTCCTTAATCGTCTCATAACCGGTCTATCCTCTTATTGAGCTTGCTTAGGTACCTTCCAAAGCACTTAAAAATTCATTTGGTTTGCTTGAACACTTCGGATACATTTTCAATGACGGGGAGTTCTAGAAGGTAGTCTAAAGGAGGTAACTTAGAGTTAGGAAGTTAATCATCCTTTCTCATGTCAGATGATGATGATGATGATGGTGTAGGTGAGCGAGTACGTTTGACCTTACCTTTGAAAACTAGTTTATCACTTAGAGGAACGAAGATGTGAGGAATAAGAGATTGTTCTAAAGAGGCGGGTGAGAAGTATTCCATAAGAAAGAGCGGTTGTTCCTACCAAAGGTATGTCGGCCATTCTTTTGGCGAGGTAATAGGCTAAGTTAAAAGGTTGACCGGTGGAAATGCTATAGAGCATGTAGCTAAGACAAACATTGATGTGATCCCGGTTTCCTATGGTGCTAATTTCATTGGTTCTAAGGAGTTCTTCCCATTCCTTTAATTGGGGCTTGAGTTCATTGAATTCCATACCATATGGGTCCTAGATGACCTCATTTCCAGTTCTAGTTCTCCTAGTGTTGGTGGTCCTAATGAAGAGGAGGTCACGTAGTTTATTTTTGGACACAAGAGGGGTATCATAGGGATAGATGTGGTCAAAGAGTGTGTCAAGAGTTGAGAGGGAGTGCAAGTAGGAGTAGATGCAAGTACCATGGTTTGAGACACATAGGATTTGAGCAGACACCTCAAGAGTAAGGGAGTATTAATGACTACTAGCCCTAAAGTTAATAGACATGCGACCGTACTCATCCTTGGAGAGGGTGATGAATGCATAGAATTCTAAAATAAACCTAGAACAAATAGGCTCGTCGATTTCTAAGAGACTGATTCGTGTCAATTATAGTATATTTATATTCCGAGGAAATACCGGTTAAAGTAATTCCCGGGTCGTTCTTCCCAACGAAGGCTCAAATGGAAAATTTGAATTATCGGTTTGGGAACCGTGTAGTGTAAGTGAGTGGTGAAAAAGTGATAGAGTGAAAATAGCAATTCAGGTATTCAACAATTTACAAACAATGATTAATCATGCAAAAAGTACAAGCAATCAATGCACACAGCTCAAAAACGTATAAACGGAAATGCACGCGCGTTATTTAAAACGCGACGTTTGTCTAAAAATTATCCTACAAACTTGAAACTTTTTCTAAAAATCTTATACTATGAAAAATAATTTCTGGAAAAAGACAAATATTTTTTAGACTTTTATTTTATTTTCTATGAATTAAAAATGAAATATTGAATTAAAAATGAATTAAAAATAGAGAAAAATAGAAAATAAAGGTGGAAAAATAAAATTTCAAATCTGAAAATATTAAAATACTATAAAAGAATTTCTGAAACTATTTTTGTATTTTTCTGAACTTTTTCTGAATTTTTATGACTTTTTGACAATTAAAATCTATTTAAAAATAGAAAATAATCAAAATTAATTGAGAAAAAGAGTAAAAAGCTAAGGAAAAATCTGAAAATTAACCAGAAAATCTAAAATAGGAAAATAAACTCAGAATAAAATTTTGGAGAAATGAACAGCTTATCTAGTGCTTTTTCTGGCAAAAACAGCTTATCACAAGTGCTTATTTATAAGCACTTGTCATAAAAACTTGGTAAAACTTAAAACACAAGCCAAGTATGATGTATAAACCTCAAATGTGTCAGAAAATGATTTATATAAAGCTCAGATAACCACAGAAACTCAGAAATGTTGCAATAAGCTAAGGTATAAGCTCAATAAGCTATGCACAATAAGCAGAAGCTAACACAGAAGCTATATAACCAAACACAAAGCTATTTCAACTCAGATGGATCACAATTAACAAGTAGAAACACAGAAACAAACTCAAATCTTAACTAGCAGACCTACTTACTAAATCAGAAATCAGCTACAAGCAATGAACTACAAAGTCCTTATAAGCAGATAAGATGAGCTTCAAAAGACAAACCAATAGTGCCTACTATTACTCTACCAACTAGATATCTCAAATCAATCAACAAATTTGAATTCCAAACCCCTAATCCTACTAGAATCAGTCCCAGAAAACAGGTTCAAACAGTTAGTGCAGGGGAAAAAGTGTCTGAACAGACAATTTTCAAACCAGATATTAATAAGCTAATTAGTTTCAAACTTGAAAATTCTTTTTGAACTTGATTATTAAACTTCCAATCTACTAATTTCCACAAACTAAATGAATTTCCTTTTACAAATAAATGCTACAACTACTCACAAAGTCGAGACCAAAGACTGATTTAGAACTTGGTTAGACTTTTTAATTGTACCACAAGGTTTGACCAAAATCAATTTAAGCTAATCACAACTAAGTCTAAATGAAAAAATTAAGCTGAGATTAATCTAAAATAAGCTAGTATGATCTTTTATGCAACTATTGTTACTCTAATACTAACTGTATTCTACTTATGTAAATCAGAATAGCTAATTTTAACTTTTGGCTTGACTTTATTGAAAATTACTCTACTATATTATGAACCTAAACTTAATTTTTGTACTAATGAATTCTAAATGTAATAGCTAAACCACACTACAACTCAACTTCACACAGCAAATGTAGATTCCAAACACCCCCTTTACTATTACTATACTCAATGAAATATGAAGCAGTTATGAAATTAAGCCTACCAAACCACAACTCTAGTTATAAAGATGATCACACAAGCTTATAAGAACCAGGAACACAGAAATCTAAAACAAAAACCAATAATAAACTCAGATCTCAGTAGCTAACTAGATCAAAAAGAAATACAGTTATCCAAAGTAGCAGCTACTAAATTCCAAACTATATAAAAAAAATAAGCTAGATGAAACTGATAGAAGCTAAAATAACAATCTATACTACTCAAATCTAATGAACAATACCACAAATACTATACTACACTACTAGAAGCAATATCAAACATTCAAAATCAAAATGAAATAAACAACTATCTCAATTACACAAGTATGACTATCAACTGATGCAATAATAAAAAATGAGACTTACAAATTACTCCTCTCAGCTCAAAATAGAGAGGTTCCAAAGTCGCCTATCTCTAAGATAGGCTGATTTCCTTTATTGTCTGTATCAGCTTATCCACAACACCAATTCATCTCAGATTCAGCAACTTGGTTTGAACATTGAAAAATGACTCAAATAACTCCACAAAAAGCTATAAAGCTTATATGGAGTATATAAAAGCAAAATAAGCTCTTATGTGAGCTTTTACTTAACTATTTGAAAGTATTTTTTTATTTTAATTTTTATATTTTTTTTTATCTTTTATACATGATAATAAGCTATATAGAAGTAAAAGTTGAAATAAATTTTGACAAACTGAAACAGAAACTTAAATTGCTAAAAGTAGAAATAAGCTATAATGATAAACACAATAAGCTAAATTTAAAATTTATAAAAGCTAAATACTGAAAATATAAGCAATAAGCTAATAAGATATATGAGGAAACTGAAATTTTATTAAGCTTTAACTGAAATTCATTACAAAGTCTAAGCTAATTACAATTAAGTCTAAAATTTAACAGAGCTTCGCTACACTAAAAAAATACACACTAATAAGCTTCTAAACACCTCTTTATATAGGAGAAGAGTGAGGAGTGAGCTAACGGATTGCCAGGTTGGCAATCCGTGTGTTGTGCTTTCTGAAATCCAATCTGAGCCCTCTGATCATTCCTTCAATCATCTCTTCGTTTATCCACCCTTAGATTAGATCTGATGACGCGCCTTCTCCAATTGTAGCTTGCCATCTGTCCTGATTGTGCTTTCTATCCATCTGACACATTCTGCCACACTCTGACACGCTCTAAAACACTCTTGATTGTACGAATATACCCTTAATTGTGGTTAATTTTGGGATTGAGGGAACGGTGAATAGTGTTAGGGTTCATGGAACTGGGTAAATGGGGGTAATTGGGAGAAATGGGAGCGGGGTGTGAGGTAAAATGATTTTATTATTTTGTTTGTGTTTGACTTTGTTGACCGAACTAATAACTGGGCTCGGGTTATAGATTTAGGATTGGGCTTTTATTTTAAAAGGTGGACTTGGACTTGTGATACAAAAGCCTTGGATCAGGCTAACATTTTGTTTTCAGATTTTTAGTGTAAAATGTATAAGGGCCAATTGTGAATATTTTCAAACTCCAAGGGTAATTTCTGCCATTCTGAAAAATATATCCAAGGGCTAAACTTGCCAAGTCTGAGAAGATAGAGGACTGAAACTGACTCGTGGATTCCCGGTTTTGACTTTTTGACCATCTTCTACTCTCGTGCCCGTTTTCGTTGTTTTCCCGAATTTTTCGTCTTTTATGATAAATCCGTTCCTGCATATCACAAACACAAAAACACACGTTTTCTTTGCATTTATTAGCTCAAATAGTCGTTTTGGGTAGGTAATTGGCCAAATAATAGTGAGTGAATAAGCACTCACCAGAGACACTCACCAGAGAGACTCAAAGTTGATTGTGGCAAATTCCGTGTAGAGGTTTGTACCTTCTAAGAAGGATGGATCAATGGTTCTACCCTTAGGGACATATCATTTTTCTAAGGCTTTGAAGACAACGATTTGAGTTTGAGTGAGACCTTTGGTTTTGTGGAGTTTGGGTAGGTACTTGTTGGTGTTCTTGTGGTCGTAGTGAGTTAGAGGAGGCATGATGATTCCTAGAAAATCAAAATTTCACATTTAAGTAAATGACTATTGTAATGTGTATGTTCTAGTGTGTGCCTATATGAAAACAATGTGGAGGTGCGGTTAACTTGACTCATTTTGATGCTTAAAAATGTTTTGTAATGCAAGTGATGTTTCAATGACGTTTTTCATTTATTTTAACAATGTGGTGAACGGTGGTAAAGTATGGGTGATGACCGAGAGTGGATATGTGAAATGAGGTGGTGATTGTTTGACAACACTTAAAGCTTGGATATCTTCTTTGTGTTCTTCACTTGCTTGAAAGTGGAAGAGACGCATTTCATAATGAAATTCACTTGACTTTTGACGACATAGACAAATATGTTAATGAGAGTATGGATATGACAATTGCCCTTTGTTTCAAAGAGCGACACAAAGGTGAACATAGGTTTATGTATCATGAAAGGTGGTTTAATCTTAATAGGTTAGGTTATAGTGGGGATGACACACTTGTTTGGTTACATTGTGGAATCTTCTTGTGAAGATGACTAGGTGGAGTTATTGGTGAAGATGATATTGACTTTTGGTTTCTTTGAGGGCATGGAAATGGTGGATGACTCGATATTGATAGGACAAAGGATAACTCGATATTGAAATGGTGGATGACTCGATATTGATAGGACAAAGGATAACTCGGTTTCTCATTTCACATTGGTTGTTTGCGGTTTGAGTGATGAAAGGTTATGAGGAAGATGCTTGAGGTTTTGTTCATTCTGTGAATCTTATGGGTTGATGGTAAGTTGGAGTTGTGAGTAAATAGGTGTTTGGTTTTGAACTTAAATAAAACATTATGTGGCTTTGGCGGACCAGGCGGAACCAAAAAGTGGGTTCCGCCCGTATGGTCTGAGGGTGCCGTGGGATCTGCAGGGAGAAACTTAAAAGGAATTGTCTTGATTTTTGTGGTTCTATCCTAATGTTCAAAACTAAGGTTTTTGGTCTTATGAGTTCATGACTAAGCCTAGGGGTGATGAATGATTCTCATTCAAGAGGTTTTGTGAAAACGTTAATAGAATGGTTAACGTATAAGACTTTCTTAGTTAAGATGTTCCTCAATGAACATTTTTACCAAGACGATGATGATGGATCACAATATTTCAATTAAGAACATAATGGATTGAATTGTCGCTGAAGTCGATGCTTCCTTTGTTGAAGGTATAACAATGTTGATAAGATGAATTCCGTTGTTGATGCGAGTTTGCTTGTTCAAGCGGAGCTTGTTGATGTGCTTCTCCATCCGATACTAATTTGAGAATCTTACGCGTTTTGGAGAATCATTGGGTAAGTAAGTATAAAAGTGCAAGTACCACTTGTGCTTTTCTTATCAACTTATTACCGACATAATTCCATTTGGCATACACTATGGTTTCTATTCCCGTTCTTTTGGGAGACCATAATCCTAGTTGTGTAGTACCTTATGATGTATCCAACTAGGCTCAACTAACGAGTTGTTTAAGGATCTTGGTTAACACGAGTACATAGACAAAAGCTAAACATAATGTTGAATCTAAATGTTATGAGAACAAGTAGTCTTCCAAACATTTCTCTACGTTTAGTTTTACCTACGGATTTACTAATCTCATTCTTGATAGGTCATCAATAACTTAACCATTGAAAACAAGAGAGCAACTAGGAATGTCTTAAAGTTAAAACCCCTTGCTTTTGTGGCTTGCTTTTATTATCAAGAGGTCTTTCAAATATTGCAACTATACTCACTTGATTACTTTGAAATATCAACTTCGTTTCACTATTTGTTTTATTCTAAATTCCAAAAATTGTTTTTGTTGAATTTGTTTAGACACAACTAATGACCTATAAATCAAGTTTTATAACTTATGTCAATTTTACTTGATTTAATGTTTAACTCAAGGTGAGAAGATGTTGTTTTGTACTTTTACTCCATGCTTGTCTTGCCATCATTGGACTTTCGACTAAGTTATCATCTACCAAAGATGATATCATAGAAGGAGGAGATTACTCGTTAAATGTCATATTCAACGACTCCTCGATTCTTTAGGTTTTCTTACTTAAGACACTATGAACTCTATTTATTTTTAAAAAGTCCAAGAGGTACAACATCATTAGACTATGTGTCACATCTGATGTGTAAATCCTAGATGTTGAAAACTTATTTTCTTTCACACATCCTAATATATGCTAATGTGATTTATTTTACCTTGTATGTTTTATGTGAGATTATCATAAAGGAGTAATTGAAGAAAGACACAATTAAAGACTCAAAGTATGGTGTTTGAGAAAATTGTTTAACAAAGGTTTGTTTTGCAAGCATCACAAAAGTGTTAGACATTTTAACACTTAGGAAATTCTTAGTTAGCTCACTTGTAAGCAAGAGTTGAGTGAGACATACTCAAGAGTTTTTCGTGTTTATCTCTTGATGGTTAAATAACCAAAACACCTTATATCTCCTACTAGTACTAAAGACTAAATTCCTTGTTGCATAGAGTCTAATCTTAGTTATTTAAAAATAGCAGGTAGACACTCTAGAGTATTACAAGTAACACATATTTGAGCACATAATGCTAGATACAAGATATAACCAAAGTCAAGTTTAAGTAATGCGTACCTTTTAAATTGCATAGAGATGCTATCAAGCGGATAAGCATTAAGCGTAAAAACTTGGTTTGATGACATGCTTTGAAACTCAATAACTCATGTATCCAAGAAGGTTAGACAATCATATAAAAGCATAGAGTATGATAATCTTAATTCTTTTATCATGAGTTTCTATTAGAGATAGAATTATCTCTAAATCTCTCTTCTAGGTTAGACAAAATTTTACTTGCTTTGTTTTATCAGTTAATGGTGCTTTTGAGTTAAATCCTAATCCGGTTTTATCTTTAAACAACCTTTGACACTTCAACAATCTTTCAAGAGATTTTGAGCTTTCATCAAATTTAACTAATAATTTTTCCTTTCTCATTTTGCATTTTAATCTCATGTTCGTAATCTAGACATAATATACATTCTAGATTAATTTCAACATTACTCTTAATTTTAGACATTTTATCTTCTAATAAGATTTCCTTTTCAAAGATATTCTTAAGAGATTTTGAAGACTCATTCTTGAAAATAGCTTTTAGGTCCATGTTGCACAAATGTTTAGACTCATTTTCTATTTTAGAAAACTCTAGGATAAATTAATCAAAGCAAAAGAGTTTGGTTTCAAAGTGTACCTTGCTTGATGTTTTATCTAGTATAGAATCACAAACCGGATGATTGACTTCATCTTCATCCGAGTTATTCCATGAATCGCAAGCAAGACTACTACGAGCTTGACACGAGTAATCACCTTAACTAACACCTTGCTTGTTGTATCAATAAGTTGACAATAAACTACCGGATCATTGTCTTCGTCAACTTCCATTACATTCCAAGATACGCAAGCAGGTTCATCAAAACACACGTACTCATCTTCACTTGTACCTTCATTTAAAACATTTAAACTAGTAGCACATGTATTAACTTCTACTAAGTGTCTATCAATTAGTTTTTCTAAAACTTCTAATTCATATGTAAGATCAAATTGATCATCTTTGACTTGACATATTCTTTGATGAAAGATTAACATATTTTTCCAAATATCATTAGCCATTTGACAAAAATACATTCTTTCATATTTGGTACTAAAGCTTTATAAATCATTGTTTTAGCTTTAGTATTTTTATCAAGTTTAAGATAGTTATCTTGGTTTTCTAAAACTTGTTTTCTTTGGTTTGAGATCACCAAAAGAATTAGTATGCCAAAGATCTTGATCAATTGATTTCACATATTTTTCAAAATTACTTTTCCACTCAAGTAAGTTTTCTTTTTCAAATAGCGGTGGGTTTTGAATAGGTTGCCCTTCTTTGAGATTTTCAAAATCCATGGATCGATCCAAGTTTTAAAATACATTCTATTTTAAAGATCTTGAGTAACGTAGCTCTGATACCAATTGTGGAAAACTAGAAGGGGGTTGAATAGTTTACCGCTTTTTCGATTCTTATTTATCTTAAATATCCTTTTAGAAACCTTACGTTTGCTTAAAGATATAAACATAACTTTATATGTTTGATTCTTTGAAAAGCTTTTCATGTGAATAACAATTCTAACTTTACTTGTTTCATACTTTGAAAAGCTTTACTTGTGATGATCCTAACTTTGCTTGTTTTAGTTCTTTGAAAAGCTTTACATTTGTTTTAAGATATAAGTACAACTTTACTTGTTTTAATTCTTTTGGAAAGCTTTATATGTGATTAGCAATTGTAACTAAAAGACAACATGTAATAAGCAAAGATCAAGAAAGAAACGATCAAACCACAACACGATTGTTTATCGTGGTTCGGCTACAAGGACTCTTTTTCCTTGCCCTACATCCACGCCCCGAGTTTCCAACTCGAGAGTTATAAGCACTAATCAACAAGCTCCTTTCACCGGCGGAGAAAACCTTTACAACGTCGCTTACACTTTTACCGACACTAAGCTAGATGTCTAGTTCTTTTACAAGGGTACAACCACTCCCATTCGTCGCTTACACTTTTACCGACACAAAGCTAGATGTCGAGTTCTTTACCAAGGGTACAACCACTCCCGTTAGTTCTTTTACTAGGGTACAACAACTCCCAACACTCTTTGTATTTTGAGGCCTAAAATACTAACCTATAACTTCTACATACATGACACACATGAAGTATAAACTACCAAAGCTTATACATGACCAAGCTATCAAGACTTGCAACTTTAGAGTTGAAGCTTGTAACTTCTTGAATGATCTTGTGGAGTTCCTTGCTACATAAGAGAATCACACAAGTCAAGGGTTACTGAGTTAGTTGAGAGAATATGTGAGAATATATGTCCTAAAAGTGTTACACAAAACAAACAAATGGTTTGGTATTTATAGCACACCATACTGCAAGCTTGGCGGATCAGGCAGAACCCTCAGATGGGTTCCGCCCGTGTACCCCCAGGGTACCGCCGGGTCTGCAGTAGGTTTTTGCAATAACTTTCCAAACCAAACAATGTCTTGTCTCATAACTTCTAGCAACCAAACAATGTCACATCACTTAAAGTAAGTCAAACATGATACTTGCAAGCAACATGAAAGCAAGTCAAACACATAACTTGCCATAAATACATAATGACAAAACTTGCCATAAATGTGATGTGACTATTTCTAATTTAAGAAATAAAACCAATGTTTAGTTTAAAAGAAAATGTAAACATTAGTTAAACAAGACTTAAACACTCAAAGTGATAATTTACTTTTAGCTAAAGTTCATACTTTGTTATTAACAAAACTTAGCAAAGATCGTAAAATATAAATAACGTTTTTAGGCGATATTTGTATTAACAGTTTGGTTCTCGGCCGACACCCCCATAGTGGGCTGTTTGGTTCGGTGTGGCTCGATAGAGCTAGCCGAGACCTATTGGTCTCAGGTGAGACTCCCGTATCTTGTTTCTGAAAAAGGAAGGTGCATTGGAGATGTACTTATAGTTCATGATTTTTCGGATGTGTTTCCCGATGATTTGCCGGGAATCCCGCCTACTAGACAAGTGGAGTTCCAGATTGAGTTGATACCTGGTGCTGCACCTGTAGCACGAGCACCTTATCGTCTTGCACGTACGGAACTGGAAGAGTTGTCGAAGCAACTAGCGGAGTTAGCCGAAAAAGGATTTATAAGACCAAGTTCTTCGCCTTGGGGAGCCCCGGTCTTATTTGTGAAGAAGAAGGATGGATCGTTTCGTATGTGTATTGATTACCGAGAGTTGAACAAGTTAACGGTGAAGAATAGATACCCGTTACCGAGGATCGACGATTTGTTCGATCAGCTTCAAGGATCAAGTGTGTATTCGAAGATCGATTTGAGATCGGGATATCATCAGCTTCGAGTTCGCGAGGAAGATATTCCGAAAACGGCTTTCAGAACCCGTTACGGGCATTACGAGTTTCAGGTGATGCCGTTTGGGTTAACTAACGCACCGGCGGTATTCATGGATCTCATGAATCGGGTGTGTAAGCCTTACTTAGATAAGTTTGTGATTGTGTTCATCGATGACATTCTAATTTATTCGAAGAGTGAAAAGGAGCATGAGGAGCATCTAAGACTTATCATAGAATTGCTCAGGAAGGAGAAACTGTGTGCCAAGTTTACGAAATGTGAATTTTGGATTCCGACGGTACAATATCTGGGTCATGTGATTGATAGACAAGGAGTTCATGTAGATCCTGCTAAGATTGAAGCGATTAAAGATTGGGCTGCACCTACAACCCCAACAGAAGTTCGTCAATTTTTGGGTTTAGCCGGTTATTACGGAAGATTCATTGAGGGATTTTCGAAGATAGCAAAACCGTTGACCAAATTGACTCAAAAGAGTGTTAAGTACGAATGGGGAGATAAGGAAGATGAAGCATTTCAGTTACTTAAGGAGAGGTTGTGTAGTGCTCCTATCTTGGCGTTACCTGAAGGTAACGAGGACTTCGTCATCTATTGTGACGCTTCTCATAAAGGTTTGGGAGTTGTGTTAATGCAATGAGAGAAAGTGATAGCTTATGCTTCCCGACAGCTCAAGAAGCACGAGAAGAACTACACCACCCATGATTTGGAGTTAGGTGCTGTGGTTTTTGCCTTGAGGATATGGAGACATTACTTGTATGAAACCAAGTGTGTAGTGTTTACTGACCACAAAATTCTGCAACACATTTTGAACCAAAAAGAGCTCAACATGAGACAGCAACGTTGGATTGAGTTGCTAAGCGATTATGATTGCGAAATTCGCTACCATCCTGGTAAAGCAAATGTTGTTGCTGATGCTCTTAGTCGAAAGGAAAAGATACCTCAGTTACGAGTTAGGTCATTGGGAATGACTATCGTATCGCCGTTACCGTCTCAAATATTTGAAGCTCAAACGGAAGCGTTGAAAGCAGAGAATCGAGCTGCTGAGAACATATTTGGGATGGCAAAAAATGAGAAAGGATTCGTTAAGCTTTCTGATGGAGTATTATGTTTTGGAGAGCGAAGTTGGGTACCATTGTATGGAGGAATTAGAAAGTTGATTATGCATGAGTCGCATAAGTCAAGATACTCTATTCATCCTGGGTCTGACAAGCTGTACCAGGATTTGAAAAAATTATATTGGTGGCCAAATATGAAGGCAGATATAGCATTGTATGTTAGTAAGTATTTGACATGTTCTAAAGTTAAGGCAGAACATCAAAGACCGTCAGGATTATTGACGCAGCCAGAACTCCCAGTTTGGAAGTGGGAGCGCATCACGATGGACTTTATTACCAAATTACCAAAGACAGCTAGCGGTTGCGACGCTATATGGGTAATTGTGGATCGTTTGACTAAGTCTGCTCATTTCCTGGTGATTAGTGAAGACGATAGTGTTGATAAACTTGCGAGGTTGTATGTGAAGGAGATTTTTTCTCGTCATGGAGTTCTGATATCGATTATTTCTGATCGCGACAGCCGCTTCACGTCAGCATTGTGGCGATCACTTCAAACTGCTTTGGGGACGAGACTTGATATGAGTACTGCATATCACCCCCAAACCGATGGTCAAAGTGAGAGAACTATTCAGACTTTGGAGGATATGCTTCGTGCATGTATAATAGACTTTGGTAAAGGCTGGGAGAAATATATACCCCTTGCGGAGTTCTCCTACAACAATAGCTACCACACAAGTCTTAAGGCTGCACCATTTGAAGCTTTGTATGGTCGTAAATGTCGTTCACCTATTGGTTGGGCAGAAGTTGGAGATAGCCAACTCACAGGCCCTGAGCTTATTTTGGAAACTACTGAGAAGGTAACGCAAATTCGAGATCGACTGCAAACAGCTAGAGATAGGCAGAAAAGCTACGCCGATCGGAGGCATAAACCCCTAGAATTCCAGGTTGGAGACAAAGTGATGCTGAAAGTCTCGCCTTGGAAGGGTGTGATACGTTTTGGGAAACATGGGAAACTAAATCCCCGCTACATTGGACCATTTCTTATTTTGGAAAGAATTGGGCCCGTAGCTTATCGATTGGAATTGCCAATGGAATTGAATAAAGTTCATGATGTGTTTCATGTTAGCAATCTGAAGAAACGTCTTTCGGAGGAAACGCCAGTTATACCAATCAAGGATATTCGTGTGGATGAGAGTTTAAATTTTGTGGATGAACCGATTGAGATATTGGATAGAGAGATTAAACGACTTAAGAGAAGTCGCATCCCACTCATCAAAGTTCGTTGGAATTCACGTGGGAACGTGAGGATGAGTTTCGAAAGAGATATCCAAAGCTTTTTACTTCGTAAGATGGGTTGTTCCGAGAGAAACCGGGACGGGTTCCTTCTGAGGCTGGGAGGATGTGACAACTAGCAAAATAGGGAGCCGTTTTTAAAACCCGCATTACATTAAAAATTATAATTTTGGAATCTTTGAAAAGTTTATTGGACGAGATGTTTTATGAACGTTGGATTGTGTTTTTGATCGTATGTTTATTATGAGGATTTATTATTTATTTATGGTTTGGTTTGATTCGTTCGTGATGATTTATTTTGAGATTGTTACTTTGGCACTACATTTACTCCGACACTAGGTTAACCTAACAATTTTAATTATATTTTAAAATTGGTTCGGATATTATTATTTTTGGAACGGGTTCGATTTGACAAAGTTGTTTGGTTATTTAAGGTTTCGGGTTTGGCCGTGTATTTACACCGGGCTACTTAACCCACCACTACACCTCACTATTATTATTATTATTAAAAAGGGTTGTTTTTTTTAATAAGAGTAAATTACATGAAATCGTCCCTGTGAAAGCAAACACCACACCCTCATCACCAATATTCACTCTCTCTCTCTTCTCACAACATCAACCATCACCGCCCCCTTAATCACCCAAATCGCACCACCACCGCCACCCTCTCATTAAATCTAACACCACCACCTTAACCATCTTCTTTCGATCTATCTTTTGGTGCAAACCACACGCGATTTGGACCACTCTAACACCTATTTCGAATTAAAATCACCACGTATTCACCACAAAATCGTCATTTCTTGTCTTGGTTTTTGAAGATCCATTCGAGTTAGTCTTGGGAATCGAAGGTAGGTCGAGCTTGGCTCGTGTTTTGGTTCGAACCGTGACCTAGGGTCACGAATTTTATCTTCTTTTCGGGTTTTATGGATATTAATGCGAGATTCAAGTGGGTTTTTGATAAAAATAGGTTAAATGAAAGTTTGGTATCCGGGTTCATGTTTTCTCGATGGGTCGAGACTCAACCGAGAGCTATTGCTCTCGGCTTGGGTGATTGTTGTGTTATTTTTGACCATTCGATGTATGTTTGATCCTTGGTGCTCGATTTGTGATGTTTGGTTGTTCTTGGTTATGTTTGGATGACCCTTGTGGTCGTTTGGTTCTCGGCCGACACCCCCATAGTGGGCTGTTTGGTTCAGTGTGGCTCGATAGAGCTAGCCGAGACCTATTGGTCTCGGGTGAGACTCCCGTATCTTGTTTCGGGCTTATATTGACCCGGGTTGACTTGGTAACTCAACCCGTAACTTATTTTGTTTTCGGATATATTGATACTTGTCGGATTATTATTATTGTGGTTGTCGTGGTTGTGATGTTTTGACCATGGTACTTATTGGATTTATTATTTTGGACTTGAGTGGCATATTTGGGTTACGAGATATTTTGGAGATGTGTTGTCGAGTGTGGATACTTGGGGACCGATTGTGAGATGGTCATTAGATGACGGAGATAGGTTAGTTGGGTGCCGTAGTCGGACCCTCATGTTGTAGCACGTTGATATGGGATTGATTTGGACGGAGATGATATATTTATTTTGACTTGATTCTTATATTGGACTTGGACTATGAGCCGAGAGTCATGACTCGGACATGTGACCAAATTCTATGACTCGATAAATGTTTAAAAGTCAATATTAAAAATAATACTCGTAATACTATTATTGAGAATATAATCGTTTATATACGTATATAGACGTGATAAACGTATATATGTATATATAAATGCGTATATTAATAATAAAACGATCACGAGTAAACGTTATAATAATATAACGATAGTTATTATACTATGCAAATAGTGTAATAAATGTCGGACTATTGTTATAAATAATAACAACAAATGACGGCGAAATAATAAGTCGGGTAAATAATAATTAAAAACGTGATTTTTATAAATTTAGAAACTTATCGAGTTATACGAGTTGTGGTTATTTAAAGTCCAAGTGGGCTTTATATTGTGACTTTTATGTTGTCACGGATATATGACGATTAATATAAACATTTTCTATAGCAAGTGACTTATTTAATCGACGGACTAGATCGACTTATTTGATTATATAAAATGAGTATATTAATGGGCATCGTATCCCACGACGCCCATAGGTTGTGGTATATGTTTTAGGGTAATAAATTACTATGTATCTCGTGGAATTTGGCCGATTCGACGATATATATAGGGAATTTATAGGACTACGATATATACCAAATAGAATTATGTGTGCTATGTGCTTTAGGTTGGGTATAATTTTGGAACGATATATTACGTAAATAAATATGGGAGATTACCAAATCGACGGATTTGATAAACTTCGATGATTATTTAAATAATATGTTGGGCTAATATTAGACCTATAGTTGGTTTATTATGTCGTTTGTTGTGGCTTTTTGGTTTGAGTTGTGTCGACCCTTCACCCATATGGATACCAAACGTCGAATTTCAAATTAATATGAAGTTAAGTCGAGAAATGGATATTTTTGGAAAGTAAAACGGAATACGTTCGGGAATGGGAATATCTGATTTTTAAGGAAATGGTTTCTGAACGAGTTTGATATTGTTAGGAAGTGTCGAGTCTGTAGTTGCCGTTACGTGAGTTTGCTTACGTCTTTCTTCTATCGCTTTCTTTTGAGGATTTTCTGGACTTGAGGTGAGTCATAGCCCCACTTTTTCTCTTGAACTTCGTTTTCAATACTTGGGTGAGAAACGTGCAAATGTTTTATGTGGACTATTATCGCTTTATTTATTTATTTCAAAACTTGCTATGTTTATAGAACTAGGTAGGATTAAGCGAGGCCTAGTTCCGAACTAGGTAAGCTATTGGATTGGTTATAGAGCGAGGCCTAGACTTGAGCTAGGTAAGCTATCGATTGGATTGATTTGAGCTATAGCGTGCACCTATAGGGTTGATTTGATTTGGTTGGATTGTCTTGGTTGGATATTTTGGTTGGATGATTGAGGCCTAGTCTAGCTAGCAAGCGTTTTGCGTATATGTCCACTATATCGAATTATGAATTTAAACCTATGATCTCACCAGCGAAAGCTGACTTTTAGCACGTTTTCTCAGTTAATTAAGTGATGCTCTATGAATGCTTGGGATTGGAGGCTTGGCAATGGCACCGGTTATGGATCTATTTTTCTAAAACTCTGATAACTATTGTGGACCTATGTTTATTTCTTTTGGGCCTTACTTTGGATAATTCTTGGGATAAATGTAAACTCTAAAACCCGTTTTGGTTGTGTTTTTCTTATGTTTACTTTATCTCGTTCTTTCATGACTTTGAATGGATACCAATCCCCGTAGCACCCCGAAAGCTTGTGAGTCTTCCGCTGTATCAAATTTTGGGGGTGTTACAACATCCAACTGAAAAATAAAAACATTTATGGTGGTCACGAAGGTTATGATGATTAAATTAATACACTTATTGAAATCTATGAAGATATTCATAATAAAAACATGTTCCATCATAAGCTTCATATATTAAATATAAAACTTTTTAACTTAATGATGTGTATTGGAATAAGTATCACCTTTATAGCTGTTTTAAGTTTGAATAATTCGATCACTTTATAGGCCAAATTTTACATTTCTTTGTTCCTAATTTCTACAAACCGAAGCATCTATAGCAATTCTTCACCAGCTAAAGTCACTTTCACCAATTTACGTGTTCCAACTTCCAACCATAGGGTTATACTTCCTAAGTATCTAGGTTGAGAAGGCAAGAACAGGCTCAATCAATGGCAAGTCTAACAATTCTCTTCCTCAAACAAAGAAAATGAATAGCATGGTGGGGCATTCTGATTAATTTGGTCAATCGCCGCGAATCCTAGTATAACTTTTTCGTTGGATCCTTACTATAGTTTGGAAGAATAAGCACACCGAGAAATGCATTGCAGTATGTAAGGTTCTTATATGTGGACTAAATTAACTAAATTACCATAAACCTTAGAGGGGTGTTTGGGAATGGTGACAAAAACTGGTTTAGACTTACAATACTCCTATTCAAAAATAGAGACATTAACTATTATTCATAACCAAGTTCAAAGATCAAACATACAACAAAACACTTTTTGAATCATATAGCCATCCCATCATTCACATAACATAAAGCAAAAACCCTAAGCCAATAACTACTATGTTGACTTTTAACACTGTTTGAATGTATAATATGCTTGAAGAGAGATTTAGAAAAAACATGAGGCATTCAAGAACATGTCGAATGCAACTATTTTTGGTAGATACTAAGACCCGTGCAACACAAAATGGGTCAGAATGGTCAAATTCCTTTTTTGCGTAAAATAACAGTTGTAGCTAATGAGGTTATATAAAACTTGTGAGTCTCGAATTGCAAAACATCCATTTTTGACAATATCCTATACGAATACACATTGAATTTTCGTAATCATTTTTGACACAGTAACACTCTGTTCTTAAGTTTTTTCATAGAAGGAAAGAAAAGTAGTGGACAGAAAGGTGGGAGCGGGGAGAGGATTGGAATGAAAACATTTTTATTTTCTGATGTTCTCAAGTTTCAAAAACAAGAACGAAAGTGAAAGAAAGTTTGTAACATTAATTATAATTTTACATGTTCAAAAAAAATAATTATTATAATTTTACTATTTTACCTTTTCAAAGATGAAGAATCCAGTACTTTTTCTTGAAAAAATATATAAAACGAAATGATTTAATCTTTTCTGCTACCAAGATTCTATGAAACCACCTAAAATCAATTAATTGGGCCTTATATCCACATCCACTCAACGATCGAGATTTACGAAGGGCTGAGGGGAAAGAAGAATTAGCCAAAAGAAATTAATTTTAGCATATAATCAATCTGGGGGGAATAATTTCATCAAAGGGAAGAAATCTAAAAAATATTTGAGGATAGAATGGGGCAATCGACAATGTGCCGGAGATAAAAGTAAAGACATTCATGTAAGATTGGGTTACAAAAGCCTACTTTGATGATATATCCTTTTTATTATATAGGCAAATCTTGGTTTCTTTTGTTTCCATCCCATATTTGGGCGGATGAAAAATCCCATCAATCTCCCTTCCCTACCTCTCACTTTAGCCCCTTTCCTTTGCTAAAGAAAAACTCAAGAACACATTGACTTTTGTGTTCCCTTCCTTTTCTTCCACTTTCTTCCCAAAAACAAACCAAAGAACACAGTGTAAGTGTTCACGAAAAATGAATAAAAGATCATGGGCAAAAGTGTTCCCGATCAACCTGACCTAACCAGTAGCAAACATATGCCTACTTTGACCCATTACCCAAAAGACCTAACCCGTCTTTTTGCAACCACTACAATACAGTTATGCCCAACGATAACATGCATGTGAAAGCATTAAGCGGTACATGAGTTATCAATCCAAGGGATCTTCCATTTCCCCAATGAAACAATTATCAAATGGTATATAAAGATTGCTCATAGTTAACTGATTTCCAATCAAATGCGAGATTGCTTAATTTGAAGTGAAGGCCCAATTAGTGATTGCCAGTTGGTTTGTCTTGTTATAATATATACATGAAGATAAGCACTTGTATCAATACGACAGTACTCCCAATCACGTTGTATAAGCATTCTCAATAAGAAACCCCAAGCAACCCCTAATATATGGATTGTTTGGGATACTCACTGAAACTGCTTATTGGGCTTGTTTGGAACTGTTTGGGATTGCTTATTTATACTGCTAATAGGGATAAGCAAGTTATATATTATGAAGGCTTGAAAAGCTCACCATATACAAAAGAAACATGTTTCAGGTAGTTCACATTATATAAAATGCATAGATGGAACCCTTTTTTTATGCTTGTATCAAATTTAAGTAGATAAAAATAGTCGTTATAATATTCCTTGACACTTGCAAGGGGGAACCCTTTTTTTATGCTTGTATCAAATTTAAGTAGATAAAAATAGTCGTTTATCTTTCTAAGCTCATTCAAGCAAAACATTAAAAAGGAAAGAAGGGGACGTATAACTACTCAAAGAGTATATATGATTTCAACCTACTGACCTAGTCCATCATGATTGTACAAATATGCATAAACTTGGGTAAAAACTTGAGACTCCTAACTTTAAACGATATCAATATGGTGTTGCTAAAAACAGGTTTAAAATGGTAATTTTTAACATAGGTAGTAAAGCTCAACTGCTATGTTTTGGCTGTTTAAGATTCTTATATATTTTTTTAACAAAAGCCAACGGGGTAATTACACAAAAGGATAAAATATAAACTTTTCTTAGTTTTTTATTGCAAACACTTTCTACTAAAATTTAGTTTTAAAATTAACTTATATAGAAACATAGGTCGATTAAAATTGTTACCTTTAAGCCTTGCGCGAGGATTGTGTCTCCAGGTTCATTGGTCTTTACTCATTGGTCTTTACTCTTTAGTCATTATGATTCAAATATGCAATAATGTCATTACCATCCTCACTTGGACCTTTACTCCCACTTGTATTCACAATACTCCAAAATCCTCGTAATCTTATCCATCAAATCCATCATATACCCACGATACTTCTCAAACGCCATATAAATCTCATCCTCAGACCAACCCCAAAACCAAAAACTCATAAAGATTCATACCTGCAACAACAGATTGCCAACTTCATTAGCATGCCGTTCAAAACAGTTCACAATCTCAAAAACCCAAACTGAAAAAGTCCCGTGTAAATACAATTCGGAACTTGTAAAAATAACTACAAACATTCAACACTGTCCGTTTTGTATATGCATTTATTGTACATATGTAATGGAATATGTAAAGTAACTTGTGTAAACTAATCACAAATTCACAACCACAATCAAAAGCTAACTCGCAGATAAACAAAGAAAAAAAAACAATAATATTACAGTTAAGCATTTGATCGAACATGTTATCTTCGTGTTTGATTTCACAATCCAAATTACAACTATGAAGCTAACAATCAATTGTGTTATCTTATACTTAACTTAATTTAATATATAGCACACACATTATATTATTCAAATAATAACAATACACTAACTGTGGAATTGAGACGCAAAAGATGACGGTACGGTGGACGGGTGGAGAATCATCTGGATGGAGATGATTTGGGTTATTCAATTTGGGGGTCACTGTTGAATTGTAATTAATTTTGGGAATCTATGTGATTGTGATATTCGACTTTAGTTCTGCAAGGATTTAGGGTTTGGAACTGGACCAGTGAACTTGATTTAGGTTTTGGGAGAGAGGAATTAAGGATTGTTGATCCGGGTAATTGTGTTTTTTTGTTAGTTTAAAAATTACATAACACACCCTTTAATATTTGTAAAATATCCCGCCTTCCCATAGCTTTTTATCTTTTAATTTTTGACACATGTATTTTTTAGCACAAATTTTCTTAGAAAAACGAATTTACAAATATTTTTGCCAAATATGGAATTATTTAGGTTTTTTTAAGAGAACATATTTAAAATAAATAAATAATAATTAAAAAAAATTACCAAATAAGATATGATTTGATTAAAAAGTCCCCACTATGGGTTTTATTTTATTAGGAAAAAGATTCCTAGTGGTCAAAACGATCTAAAGGAGTTCTCGACAACATGTTTAACTTGTCAATCTATTAAAATAAACAAATTAAATGAGTCTTGTTATGGTTATGTGTAAATATGTTGGCTTAACAAGTCTGACCTGATTACCTAAATATTACCTAAAATAGATTGTGTTCGGGTTAGCGTTTTCTATCCCGCGAATCCGACACGAACTTCCACCCCTACTCAAATCTAAAGACAATGATGAACAAGTTAAATAACAAATACTGGGACCAAATGAGTAAATATCAGCTAATCAGTAATGAGGCCGGATTCAAACTCACATATCATTATTCCCCTCTATTTCTGAATCAGTTAGGATTCACTAATAATTGTACACATCATGTTAACAAGAACAATACCCGTGCGTTGCATGGGTAGACGTTTTTTTGTGATGTTTGCAATAAGTAAAGAAGAGATTGAACATTGAAAAGTTGAAAAAAAAAACAATTATTAAACTGTAACAGAATAATAAAATAAAGCATAAAGTATGATGGTCTAAACTCATTATTTTCATAATATACTAAATGATCAAAGAAATTTGTGAACGAATTATTGGCTGCAAATTGTCTAAACGATTCAAGTAAAGGACTACGAACGATTAACCACTTCATCATCTCCCTCATCCTGCAAATTGTCTAACGATTCAAGTAAGCACATGCAATCATGGTATAGCATATATTGTAGCAATTCTTATTGACACAATTTATCATTTGTTTTCATGGTATAGCATATATTATTGTGTCAGTTATTAGCACATAAAATGTAGACTTTTGACAACAAATTTTAATAAAGCGATAAATTAACAGACGAAAGGACCAAGCATAATCAAGCATGTTATTTGTTTTTACACTATGAATATCAGTAGATTGATCACAAAACATTAAGCAAAGTTTATTTTGCTTATTGTGACAAAATATACAGGCCTTTATGTAAAAAAAAAAAAAAAAAAAAAAAAAAAAAAAAAAAGCTTAGTTAACGGGTAAATAACTAAATATATACACTATAAGCCATAATATACTAAGCAAAGTTTATTTTGCCTACAGTGACATAGTATAAAGTAGTACGTATACGGTGCATCAGTGACCCAAATAAGCCATTCACTAATATGGTATCATTTTAGTAGTACATTGAGTGGTTCGAGTGGCCAATCATTACCCAAAGAAGTCTTTGCAAATTTTGATACATGAGAAAGCAAATACATTAATACCAACAGGTTTCAAGAATTGCAATATTAACAATCTTAATTTGCGGACTTCACTCAATGTAAGGTAGTATCAGTATTGTCATTTACTTATTAATCAATGCTACTTAACACATCACTTAATCATACTCATGAATCACAATATTCATATAGAGAATAACATGTTGAACAAAATGCAAGATTGATGTGTTGAGAGATCGTGATTGAACAGCTATTAACAAATTGTTCTTTGGTTTCTGGAAGGAAAGTTAACATTATTATGTTGTATCAGTAATTCATGAGTAAATCATAAAAACAATGTATAAGTAATTCATCGTGATATATTGCCTATGTAAACATGAAAAACCAATATTCAATTCATCTTGATATAAGTAATGGAGGGTGCTATTAAAAATTGGAACCTTTTACATCATAGCATGGATAATTTGATAAACATCCTAATTAAAAGTAGAAGATTATAAAGCATGATCATTTTAAAAAGTGATACTTAAACATGGTTCTATATGTAAAGATAATAACTTGAGAAAATGGAAATAACCTGATTGTTTGCCATGTTCTTATAAACTATTTTGTTTCAAAGTTTTGTAGGTTAAAAGTGAAAGTGACTACTCATGTATATATAGTACATCAAAGATAAAATGGCGCCATATTTGAGAGTTCAAAAAGTAGGAGAGATTCTTGAAAGTTTGTTGTAAAGATAGATGTTGGTTACGTTGGTACTATCTTTCATTAAAAAGGTATAACATGTAATGCATGGAGTGGATAATTGTTTATACTTATCCTTAGTTATTTGAAACATGTGATAAATTGACCAAGTAAAAAACCCTAGCAGCTGCACATGAAAGTGAGATTGATTTAATGCGGTTGAGATTGACTTATAGTAAGATCCAACGGATGATAGACAGTGACAGGTCATATTTTTTTCTCTATGTAGCGTCGGCAATAGATAAGTAGAATAGAATGTTAATTTCCATCAAATCAAATAATCAATGGTGAATGCAGGCCAAAATAACAATATTCAAGTAATTTCATATATCACTTTATTCTATATATATATTTTTATGCATTTTGATTTATATGTACTAATCATATTATAGTCGTAATTATTACTACATGTAATGGTAGATTTAGTCTTCCGGTAAAGAGTTTAGGGATTTTATGTTTTTTTCTACAATTCAATGTGATTTTGTGTTGTGAATACTCTAATTTCATATTTATGAATTTAATTTGAAACAATTGTTGATTTTATACAACCACCACTAACTTAATGTTCAATTTTTTTTTTATTGTTATTATTTTTTTTTTGAAACTACTAACGAGGCCCTTTAAATTACGAAAGTCTTAACTATTATGAAAAATTCAAAACATAATATACTTAGACATGTATAAATACTAATGAATATATTTTAAATCGGAGGCCTCCTCACATAACATACAAAAAAGAATGTAAAAATTAAGTTAGAAATTTATAAATATACTTAGACATGTATAAATACTAATGGACATATAATAAATTGGAGGCCCTTTACAAACGATGGCCTATGTGTTGCCCACTTGCACATGCTAATTGCCGCCACTGACTATGGTATTCCAGTAAAGTCGAGGCGCAACACACCTTAACCTTGGCTCCAAACCACACTCACACTGAGAGAGCAACATGTCCCATCTATTTTCTGATTTAACATACCTCTGGATTGTGCAATAAACTTGCAGTGGCCATCTAAAATCTTAGCCCGAGCATCCACATCAAATAACCGTGCTGTAATTACGATGGAGCCCTTGGCGGGTACGGCCATCATGGGTCTCTTTAGTGGAACTTTGCCGGCATTTCCAGCTATCTTAGAACCGAAACAACCTTGATAAAGTAATGCAGTGTAGTAGTTTTTTACTAAAGGATCTTCACTTTTTTGAAAAAACTCATCACCATAACTCGCATAAATTTGGGCATAAACCTCTACACCATCACCTTTCTCGAAATCATAAGTTACCTCTATGGAACAACCCATTGCATCTTTCAACAAAACATAATACAACCGTGCATCGCCATCCTTGCCTTTAAGAGGAGCCACATCGCATTTCGTCTCAGCTTTCATCTTCCAAAAGTATGCGAAGTCGGCTTTACAATTATCAAGAACGGGAAGTTTGAACAATGCATCATTCTTCACAGTAGTAGCATAGAGTTCTATCAAAAACTCCATGGAAGAAGATAATGGAATTAGACGACTCAAACTAGGATTGCCAAAATATAACCGCCCATCGTTGGTGACGTCGATTTGGTCATCCCAATCACAATTGAATAAGGAAACAGTACCACAATCAGGTCCATTTGGTACGCCCCACTCATCATAGAATACTCCATATTTATCTGATATAGTTATTTGACCAAATAACTTGAAATTTCTAAGTTTGGAATCACTCCTAACATGAATATAAACTGAGAACAACTCGAAGCGGGGAATTGTGTTTCTAGGTGGATCCCTGATAAAAATAGAACGACCACAAATTTATTAATTAAAAAAAAAAAAAAAAAACTGTTAATCACTTTATTTAAAAATTATTACTCACTTGTGGTTCAATCTTCCTGATTGAAGCAAGGATTTTGTTAATCCGAATGACTCTTGAAGCCATTTTTCCCCGAAGGATGAGGATTCCTGCACACACAAAAAAGAAGAGTTTGAAACTGGTTATTAAATTCTGACAAACTGTCATACTCACTTGAGTTATCTAAACCTGACTTGGTTTTTGGAAAAAAAAAAAAAAAAAAAAAAAAAAAAAAGTTACTTTGATTCCTGAATTATTTGAACAGTATTGACTTTTAAGGTCTGTCTTATACACCCAAACCAATTTAAATTATAAATAAAACTAAAACCGAAGAGCTTAAATAGACCTCACACACTGCATTTCAAAAAAGAGAAATAATCCCATAACAAAAGAAAGATACGGTCAACTTTTTTATGCATACAACCTCCTTCAGTCTTCACCGGTTAATTCAAAGCTTTAGATTTATTATTGTCATTAAATTGATTTTGTAACTACAACTAACACAATAATTGATCGACAACTTGTTGGTCAATCCAACCTGAGTTAACCCATTTAACCCCGCCACCCATTTCACTCATATCAACATCTCAAATAGAAGTCAGTAGAGTTGTCCCCTATAATGTTGCAGTTGAATTGATTAGCAGCTGAAGGTTCAGCAAGCAGAAAAGCACCAGTGCACAGATATCTTGAGAAGCGGAAAGATATGTACTTTTAGCTTTTGCGTTAATTCAATAGTTTGTTTCTTTTTTGTGCTTTCTCATTTTCGTGTTAGATGCAGGTTTAAGAGCAAGAGAAAAGCTGAAAGCTCTGCATGTGCTAGCTTCGATGCTCACTTAAGCCAAAGTCAGAACCAAAATGAGCAAACAACCAGGAGTTCTGCTTGCTCCTCACCTCCAATCAGATCCCCTAATACCCCTAACTGCTACAGCTAATAGGTACATATTTAGTCTTAAGAAACCAATGTTTCAAAAAATTAGTAAAACCCTCAAAAACTTTAAAAAGTTATTGCATGTTTGACCAAGTTGACGTTCTATTCTAGTTTGTAGTCTGGAAACCGTTTAACTTTAGAAGATTAAAACTTTTGAAACTTTGACTTTCTTTATCCTTCCGTACAGGTCATTACAAAAATAGGATCAGAATATGAATAACTTCCCACTTAAAGTTGGTTTGCCGTGGAATTATAATTGTGAAACTGGGCTCTAAAAGACTATTTCATTCCCTATTGACTATTGCCCGATTTTGGTGCAGGTAGGGACTTACTATATCGCGTCCTTACAAGAAAAGATGATATGATGTAAGCCACTGTAAGCATCCATTGAAGGTAAATATATTGGGCAAATACCAAAAAAATGCACTATACTTGTCAAAAAAATTACTTTTATGTATCGAACTTTTTTTTTCCTCATTCGTGTACTAAACTTGCATTTTTTTGCCTCTTTTATGCATTTTCGTACAATTTTATGACATTTTTGCCCCTGGATTTTCAAAGATTTGAGGGGCAAAATTGTCCCAAAGTGCGTAAAAGTGGCAAAAAATTTGAAGTTTAGTACACCAATGAGGGGGAAAAAAAGGTTTGATACATAAAAGTGATTTTTTTGACAAGTATAGTCCATTTTTTTGGTATTTGCCCAAATATATTCAACTCAGTTTAGTGCTAGGCTCGTGGTTGTGGTTTCTTAAGTATAGATGAGATTTCTAGTTTAGTGCTTTGAAATGGGCAGGCCTTTGAGGTGCTTGAGTTATTAGTCTTCTATGTTATGTAATCCCTCATGACAGAACACGGAGAAACAAAACTGAGTTTAAAAAAAAAAAAAAAAAAAATCTAATTCATAATACGTACCCGAGTGATCCCCAAAAGTTGAAAGCACTTTCCCATTAGAACTTCAGTTGCCTCACACAACAATAATTTGGTTTCCCCGGCAATACCAACCTGCCAAAACATTCAAAGTTACAGTAAATCCCAACAAAAAAATATTCACATCTTCCCAAAATCAAATTAATTTCTCAAAAATTATCTTGGTTTCAAAGAATCGGAAATTAAATTCAATATTGTATGAGAAAGAATATACCTCCCATGAATCACAATAACTGTTAAATCTCACGGATAAATCATACAGATATTCACACACTTTATGTGGCAAGACGGGGTAACAACTCATTGCAATAACCTGCAAAAGAGAGTTAGACAATAATTAATATTAATAATATATTAATATAATATACAAAATTATATTTATAAAACTAGAGTTTTATATTTTCAAAGTAGTAGAAGTTTATTAATATATTCATCTAACCTGATAAAACTCGAGTAATTGCAATACCAACACGCGCTCTACACCTTCCTCCCAGATTTCATCTTCCCCCAACGTTAACTCACAAGCCTGTTGCAACCAATTATATGTATATAATATTAGGGCCAATGTGATAGTTGTAACAGTATCCATTAACTTAGTATTCAAGAACAAGAAATCAATAACCACGTTGAAGCAGAAAAAAATGCTTACCTTCTTTAACTCATCGATGTCTTTGCCATGGTTCTTCAAAAATGAGCGATTTTGGGATTGGGTATTTAGTAGATAAAGATAAGTATTTCCCTATTTGTTAATGAATTTGAGCAGATGAAAAACAAGATTAGTGTAAATAATTCAAATCGATAAAGAATCACAACATCAATAGCATAACATTACTAGCAGTTGAAGAGCATCATTGAAATACCTTTTCATTAAAAACCTCTTCAAAACTGAAGGCACAATCTGAGAGCCTATGTTTTTTCAATAATGTATACCTGTTAAGAGTACAAAACGGAAAGCACTAAATATAAATAACCACGATACTTGACCTACAGGTAGGGTATCTCGTTTAATGAAACAAAGGAAAAAGCCAGTGTGCACATTCTTGAATTCAATATAAAGATTTTGGAAACAAATTTGATTACAGCAAGTTCATAGAAAATTAACGTTTACTACTCTACTTGTATTATTAATACTGATAGCATAAGCACAAGAAGGGTAAAAATGATAAAAGCATGAGAAGCTTACTTTACAGCACACATCAAATCTTCTTCAGAATACCCTGATAAAAAAGATAATAGTGAGATGTAGCCATTAACTGGTAGCATTAAAATATTAATGGATTGATGATTTGGTACATGTTTTTATTTCTAATGGGTTAAAAAATATATAAGTTTAACTATAAACAAAGATCAAATGGGTTCAAAGCTAGATTGCTACCCTGTATAGCTTTGCTAGCTTTAGCTTCTTCAAACCAAGAAACCAAGTCTTCCATGGAAGTACTACAGCTTTGATATCCTGTATAGGATGATCTAGGGATATCCTCCCGACGAGGTGGGAGCCACCCTGCATGTCTAGCAGCCTGGAGAAGAAAAAAAATCAGTCTTTCACTTTTAACATGTTAGTTATGCTGCCTGTGTAAAAGGGACTTACATCGAAACACATTTCAATGTATTCCTGTTGCTGTACACGAGTCAGGCAAACTATCCAATTTGCTTTTTCGTTTTCTAGTCCATGCCTGCATTCATACGCAGCATATGAAAAAGGATCAGGAAGTGGGTTTCTTGTTGCGCATATAGAACTATTTATAACATATGTTACTAGTGAATTGATATATATATAGTTTGATAAGTAAACTACCACAAATGCTTTAGATCTTCTAGAGGATCGCCAGAACATCCATCTCTCTTCACATTAATAAAAGGTTCCTGTTCTCTTTTAGCATTAGGATATATCAGTATATCTCCATTTGTTTTAACAATCTCAAACTTATCTAATTCCTCTTGAGGTAATTCCTCTTCAGGTTCCTGTAATAAATGGAAGTATATGTAAATATAAACGATTGATTTAATACAACAAACATTGAAACAGCTAGATCAACTGAATATATATACCATAGAGCGCCAACCGACTCTGCAATACTCGAGAATGTTAATCAGCGTCTCTTTGATAAGCTCGCGCCTTAACGAATCCATATGTGTTAGGTCAGCTACATCGCATGACGGAAAGTAAATGTTCACTAAGAAATTTTTCATAAAAAGCGGTGGTGCCCACGTATCTACACCATCTCTTAGCAGCTTATGAAGGCTCTGCAATGTAGACAGGAAGAATGTAACTAGGTGAAAACAGTAAATGTATGTATTAAAAGAGTTAGAAAAGAAAAAACAATACCTTGGCCATCCATTTCCCTGATAACTTTATACTTACAAAGCCGATATCATGTACCCATGGTTCTCCCTCTATAATTTCCGATTGCTGCAGTCGAAGGTTTTTCTTGATTTGCTATAATAACATAATACCACAGAAACATAAAAATTACCATTAAAAAAAACTCTACATATTCAAAAACCATGATAGAGAAAAAAAATATTACCCATCCAACTGTTCTTGGTCCTAGATGCCTTTTACCCTCTTTTGTTAATCTAGGCCAAACCAGCAAGACATCTTCGCTGTAAATTTTCCATGATCATTCAGATGAAGAAACAACATGTAGCAAAGAAAGTGAAAAACTGAAAACAATATTCGTACCAATGGTATTCACCATACTCCTGAGTGTTATATACAACGGTCGACTCTTCATCTTTTAATTCAGGGTAACTGAGTCTAAGTGCAACATTAAATAGGTTATTGACTTGTTCATTAACACACCATACATTGTTGTCCTCAGACTCTTGTTTTAAAAGTATCAATTCTTTCCACACTTTGGAAATTTCTCTTTTAACTTTAGATCTCCGTCTTTCAAGAATTCTTCTACGTCTGTATCTCCCTGTCCCATTATATCCTGTGATTCCTGATAATTTCTGTATTAAGGGTTCTATTTGGGCTTCTAATTGTTTACATCGCTGCATTACAAAATTTGAATTATATGTATAGAAAAATATTATAATGTGTCAACAAAATTTTCCATACTTTTGGATTAGAGATGATGATTGAGACTAGTCTCAAGGACAATCACTTTCACATCTCTATTCTTAGTATATTCAAAAACGAAATACCTCTCCAACATCGCTGCTTGATTTTTGAATATCTTCAGGATTTACTTCCATTGCAAAATTCTGCCATAGTAACATAAATGTGTAAGAACTAATGTTAACAAAATAAAAATATGTTTCTACTAATTTCTTGTGTTTATGGTTGTATCCAAAGTTACCCATGCATGTGATTATATATAAGAAATACCAGAGCCTAAGTTTAGAAGTAACACACTCACACTTAATGCACCACAAGATAATCAACCAAAACGTAACATCTATCATAAAAATTGAACATCTTGTATAATTTTTAATTACAGTAGAAGTTTATCAATAAATAATTTGATTAACTAGTTAGCAAGTATATTAACCGGAATCAAATTGAAAAAGAAAAAAATCTATCACTTACTTATGTTATCAATCAATAACAATCGACGAGATTTACAAGAATTATGGAGGTTTATTACCGACGAATACCGATATACTTAAATCGCAGTTTGATTGATAAATAATTAAATACCGATATATTTATACGTATACCCCAACCGATTTAGTTAACTACTGGCCCTTGTGGTTTGTTAGAAATAACGGATTCAGTCCACTTTTTATTTTTGTATCAGATATGGTCCCTGTGATTTTAAAATAACTCGGATTCATTCCCTTTTAAAATTAAATGACCAAAATACCCCCTATTTAAAATAAATAAAATAGTAAATTTCATGGATGGTTGATACGTGGGAATCGCATCAGCCTTTACCTCTCGAGAGATCTCGAGAAGCTTACAACCCCCACCAGGCAGTGTACCTGATCGTTGTAATATAGTATAGTGACAAGTACCGGGGGATTGATCGTTCAACTCAGGAATAGTTTCGCTAGGATTAGAAAGCCTAAAAACTAGGTCTAGAGGTGAGGGATGATTCTTTTTGTATTTTTATATTTTTATATTTTTATATTTTTATATTTTTATAAAAGCAATTAAAATCTCGGGTTTTAAAGGAGTGGGCGAAATTAGTTTTTAGCCAACTAACCCAATAAACTAAGATGCAATCAAAATAAAATAACAGAAATGAAAATAAAGCTAATTATACTAATTTGGTGTAAACAATGATGGGGAAAGTTGTGTTTACTTAGGTTTCATTACTCCCTAGATATCTTTTACAGGTTGATAGCTTGTTACAATTGCATGGATGACGGGTCATATTCCTTAATACTAGTCGTAGGGCCGTGTACAATATTCCCTAACTCTATAGGATCCTACTTCACTCCTATGTCGAGCCGTTAGAAGCTCCTAACATGGGATCATTGTAATTCTCCTACGCATTAAATACAACCAAATATCGTAATACACATCCGATCATGTTTCTTAAGACGTTCAAGCAAGTTACCAATGGAAGTCTGCCAGTTTTCTTAAGCCTAACATCGAATACAATCATCCGTAACAACTATAAACAAACAATCAACCCATAATTAACATCTAGGTTTCACTACATCTAAGCAAACACAAAAGAAATCTAGCCGAGAAGACAAGCGTAAGATATATTCAAACTATACATAGACATATTGAATGAATTGAAAGAGTACTTATCTTAAATTGAACATGAAAGTTTCAAAGGGTTGAAACCCTAGAAAAAGCTGGAAAATTCGACCTAGGGTTTTCCCTCAAAGTTACACACTAATGAATAAAATTTGGAAAACTATATATAGATTACAATGGGTGATGGCGTCATGTATTGGGTTGTGACGCCGTCAACTCGCCGCCATAATAGAAATCGTATTGCCTAGATCTGATTTTGACGCCGTCATGTGTAAATTTCTTCTGGGCCGTCACTAATACTTGGACCATGATGGCCTTGGGTGACGCCGTCATGTCCAATGCACAAAACTCTCTGGATCATCACGTGTATTTCCCACATCCACCTCTTTTGTTACTCTTGACGCCGTCATTAAGGAAGTTGTAACGCCGTCAGGTACTGTTCCCAGCAAGGAAAATTAAGACTTTGTCGTTTTCTTCACTTTTATGCTTTAAAAAATGTCCAAAATGCTTCCTTTTCCCGATTTCTCTCCAAAAGTACCTAAAATGACAAAAGGAACGATTTAGGGCAATATTTGATCAAATAATCTCGAATTCGGGCTTAAATAACCCCCTAAAAATGGTTCATTTTTCGCCTCATCAAATACCCTTACACTTGAGATTTGCTTGTCCTCAAGCAAATGCGTTTTTATTCTAATCAAAATACAAGTTAGGGGTCATTTAACACTAATATAAAAGTAATTACAACAAATAATCGTTCCACTAAAAATCAAAGACAAGCACGGAGGTCATATACTAGCACCTCACAAATAGTGTTTAGAGACTCACATCTCTCGGGTGTAATAAAGTATATATCACAATAAGGAAATGGAAAACATCTCTCAATACCTGTCATAGCAAAATAGATTACCATAGGCTTGGGAAAGGATCAAACCTCCACCACTTGGCGTAAGCACATAGGATAAACTATCAAAGAGGTCTTTTGAAGGGTTATAACGTTAGGTGTAGGGATATTGAATACACGGTTTTGTTGAATAAAGGCAATATTTACTGGTGGCGAGTTAATCATCTTGGTTAATTACATGTACAATATGGCGTTGCTAAGCCAAGACTAGACTCGACTTAAGCTAATAAATCAAAAATAACAAAAACATAAAATAAACATAGAATGAAATGGGATGGTAGTCCGTATGTTTTTTCTCTTTTCTTTTTCTATTTTTTTTTCTTTTTCTTAATTTTTTTGATTTTTTTTTTTAATTTTTATTTTTATTTTTTTTAATTTTTTTTGCATACACTCTTACCCTACCATCCAAAATAATACATCATAAGGAATATACATTCCCCTTACACTTGAATTTTTACATACTTTAGAATAAACTAATCTAATGACTCGAATCAAGATAATCAAAACACTTGGAGTACTTTTAAGATTAACGCACATATGGGGGTAATATATGATGTTCTTCCCCATTACTCCATAACGCAAGTACTTTACCCATGAGTCCCATGAGTCCCAAAACAATATGTTCAAGATATGACTCGACTTAGCAACCATGTAATCAATTAGATAATTAACTAAGGGTTTAAACATATAAAAATAATGCACAAAAGATGAGTGCATACACGGAAGGCTAAGGCGATTTGGGTGTACATTTGAGTGGGTTATAACAAACTCTTCCTTTAAGTAAGATGCTTAAAGTTAGAAATGAAAGGATAGGCTCGAAGGGGTGTACTAGGGGTTCTGTGTACTAAAAATAAGTACAACGCTAAGGTGTGAGAAATAATTAATTGATTTTACAAGCCAAGTAATATGACTTAAATGGTCAAGTAATCATTATACGGGTTTAACACAATGGTGATCCTAATACCTCTTATCATCTAGTAAATCCTACTACACGAATGTAGTCTCACTAGCGGTCTCGGGATGCATCACTAACGCAAGTTTTAGAATCTAAATGCTACCGGTACACTCATAAGCACTAATAATGAATGCTTTCCCTATCAAATCTAAAGGCGAACCTCACATATTTGGGTGGAAAATTTTTCTGAATGGTACGGTTTTGTGCTAGTCATAAAACTCCTATCCATGAGACGCTTGCTAAGGCTAAAGTTTCACTCCTAAATGTTGTAAAAAATTTTAAATTTGGCGCTAAAATTACACTAACAAGTATTTCTCTTAGTTTTATTACACACCTACCATCAAACAAACAAACTCAAGTGCAATAGTATCTTATAAGGTATCATCATTTACCCTCTCCATACACTTAGGATGAACATTGTCCCCAATGTTCAATTAAAGGTTGTAAAAGTAGAATAGGTAAAAGAATGAAAGCAAATACTCCCCTGATTCGTTCGGTGTGGATAGTGTGTTAACAAGGTTAGATCTTCCTCCAAGAAAATGAACATTCAAAATTCCCTTCCAGAAAAATAAATCATCTTCTTGTCATATATAACCTGTTAAACCTGAGAAAACAAACTAGGCAACCTCGCGTAAAATCGGCGGCAATCTATATATACTAAAAAATCCTATAAAGATAGCATATATATCTTAAATTGTTTTCTAGGAATTAAAGGGATATAATGCTTGTGGAATGAATATTTGCAGATTTCCTGGAGTTTATAAAACTAAAGAATTAACAAAAACTTTAAGACTCCGTTAGAAAAACAAAACTCACAAAATTTCCAGAATTTTACACATGACGCCATCAGAAGTGACCTGCAGAAATCTTTACGTTAAGTTTTCGTAAAATTTATGGAAAAACTTATGTCCTACTTCCTGGAAAATCCTGCAAAACATCATTATGACTCGATACAAGCATTTGACTCTAACAAATACTAATACACATGTTCATTTAATATTGTGGCGAATCATGATCAATTTCGTTCTTAAAAACAAATTTGGGTTTTCCCTTATACTTAGCTTTTGCAAAATACCTTTATATGAAGTTAAGACGAAGTTAAACAACAAAATAAAGCATTTTCACAATTTTAGTTTGAAACATGATCTACCAACAATAAAAATAAAGCATGCATACGGAAGCAAATAACAATCAAACAATTAAAAATCACACAAAGCATGGGTTGCCTCCCAAGAAGCGCTTTTCTTTATTTACGAGTCTTGTAGCTAGACTCAAGGTCATGGCCAATTACGTGACCTCATCGTTGGTCTCATTCTCTAGGTCATCTCCAATCTTAGTTTTGTATTCCGGACCTAGTTGCAAACATTCCTTGCAGAAACCAAGTATTATATTCATGACATAATCTACTCCTCTACGTCTATCCTAATCATTCCTATAGTAAATCGCTTGCTTGTGTTCCTTTTCTATGTTTGATAGAAGATGGTATTGTTCAATCTTATAGGGCATTTGGTAAGCAATCTCATCATTCTCTCCCTTGAATCTAACTATCCCTAGGGTCGGGTCATAACTCATCTTAGAGGCCACAACAAATGGTTTTCCGAACACAACTTGACTTAGGCAATCATCTATTACCGGACGAGTATCCTCTACTATCACAAAGTCGGTAACATAAGTGAAGTTTCCTACAAAGACATACAATCCTTTCACTCTTCCTACAAAATTGCTCATCTTACTCGTGTTGGGCATCATCCTATATCCAAGTTGCTTCTTCATTACCCAATTATAATAGGTCCTAGTCATGATGTTTATAGGCGACCTAAGATCGATATAAGCTTTCCACACATGCATATGCCCAATGTTGCATGGTATGTTGATGTTAGAGGGATCACCTACTTTAATAAGGGGTGAACCAAGGATGTATGGTGTCTCGGGGTCATCGAATAAATCCTTGTGATATTCCCGTTCTTCCTTGGTGGGTAACTTATCAAAGTACTCTTCTACATTTTCTACTTCCTCTAACTTTTCTCCCTTATTTTCCTCAACTTCCTTAATCTCATCCCTAGTCTCAGTTTCTATTCCAACTTCATCCTTGTCACTTTCTTCCATATTCTTTTCTATTGGCTTAATGGTGACAACATTGACAAAGTGGACATGTTTTGATGATGAAGGGTCCTTAATTTGGATTCCGCTAGTAGTGTCCCAAGTGTCCTTCCCCGGTGACAGATGTTTAAAGAGTTTACTAGGACTTTTATTTTCACAGGAGAGGTTGGCTGATTTTTGATGGTGACAGATTTAACTTCTTCAGCCTGAATTGGTTTACTAATAGTGTGCTCTTTAATAGCGGTTAACAGATTACAAATCTTGTCATTCATATTGGCTTGATGTTGTCTAAATTGGTTCTCGAGCATGGAGAGCTGTAATTCTTGAGAGAGAATGAACTTTCGCAAGGCATCTTCATAGCTCTGCTCATGAGTGTTCTAAGGTGGAAAATGCTCGAACCATTCGAGTGGAGGAGAATCATCGAAGGATACGCTCCGAGTTTAGTATCCTCTGAAATTTGGCTTATCTTTCCATGCATCATAGGCCTCGCCAAAGTTTCGAGGACCTCGATTAGTGGCGAGCTCTCTATTCTTGGTTTTATCGGCGCGTGATGATGTGAATTCCTTAAAAGCATGCTTTGGAAGTTCCATGAAGTTATGAGTTTCATGAGGGCCATTGCACAATTTACACGAGGAAGTGATTTTGTTCACTTGGCTTGAAGGCTTAGGAGCTTCGTAAGATTTCATGAGAAACTTGACTTGGTCCTCAAGTTCCATGATCCTACGGTCGGGAGTGCTAGGATTGTTCGAAGGCAAAGATATTGCCTTGACCGTTTTGTTCAAATCACGGGGATCATTCCAACTTTCGTTGTCATAGAGAGCAAGGTCTTCTATGAGTTCTCATGATTCTTCCGCACTTAGATCACATAGCTTGCCACCGGCCGATTGGTCAATGGTTCGCCTTGTGGAGAGATCGATATGGTCATAGAAGATTTGGACTTGGAGCCAAAGATCTATGCCATGATGAGGGACTTTTTGGAGTAAGTCCTTGAAACGAGTCCATGCTTCGTATAGAGTTTCACCTTGACGTTGTTGGAACATCAAGATATCATTTCTAAGCTTGGTAGTTCTCCCCGGTGGGAAAAATTGAGCAAGGAAATGAGTGGTGAGATCATCCCATGAGGTGATGGATCCTGCGGGTAAACGTTCAAGCCATTGACTAGCTTGTTCACGTAGAGAGAATTGGAATAGGCGTAATCGGGTCGACTCTCTAGTTACAACATTAAGGTCTATGGAATCTAAATTTTTAAGGAAATCCTTGAGATGTTGGTTAGGATCTTCGGAACGAAGTCCATGGAATGCACATCCGCTCTGCACCAACCGGATGGTGTCGGATCGCAAGGGGGACACATTAGCTCCATGAGTGAGCTCAATAGTGTTTCGATAGCCTTGGTGGCTAGGACGGGAATACTCTCCTAAAGTTCGGGGCCTAGGAGGTGGGTTTGGTAGTGGTGGGTTTTGTGGGTGGTCTTGTTGTGGTGGGTTGATGGGTTCAAAGATGTTACCACCTTCCATGATGTCGGATAGAGCTGACAAATTGTGTCTTAACATGTCTTAACAGGTTCGGAGCGTGCGAATAACATAAGTTTCAAACATGAAAACGACTCGTTTAACACTTGGTTTTGGTGGTTTGAGTATGGCAGTTATACGTTTTATGTATCAAAAAAGTTAAATATTGAACCCTAGAATACTAAAAACAATTATTTTAAAAAATAAAAAAATTGCATAGTACATTTTTTCTCTTAACAGGTCCTAACAGGTACCCAATTTGCCAGCTCTAATGTCGGATGGTAAAGGTTACGAACAAAGACACGAAAAAATAAGATAGACTAAAGAAAACCTAAAAATAAAAATAAAATCTTACTAGAAAGGAATCTAGCAAGTAGACCTAATAAAAAGAAATCCTAACCTAGACAATAACTATTCCCCGGGCTGCGGCGCCAAAAACTTGATACGTGGGAATCGCACCAGGCTTTACCTCTCGAGGAATCTCGAGAAGCTTACAACCCCCACCAGGCAGTGTACCTGATCGTTGTAGTATACTATAGTGACAAGTACCGAGGGATAGATCGTTCAACTCAGGAATAGTGTCGCTAGGATTCGAAAGCCTAAAAACTAGGTCTAGAGGTGAGGGATGATTCTTTTTGTATTTTTATATTTTTATAAAAGCAATTAAAATATTGGGTTTTGAAAGAGTGGGCGGAATTAGTTACTAGCCAACTAACCCAATAAACTAAGATGCAATCAAAATAAAATAACAGAAATGAAAATAAAGCTAATTATACTAATTTGGTGTAAACAATGATGGGGAAAGTTGTGTTTACTTAGGTTTCATTACTCCCTAGATATCTTTTACAGGTTGATAGCTTGTTACAATTGCATGGATGACGGGTCATATTCCTTAATACTAGTCGTAGGGCCGTGTACAATATTCCCTAACTCTATAGGATCCTACTTCACTCCTATGTCGAGCAGTTAGAAGCTCCTAACATGGGATCATTAGAATTTTCCTATGCATTAAATACAACCAAATATCGTAGTACACCTCCGATCATGTTTCTTAAGACGTTCAAGCAAGTTACCAATGGAAGTCTGCCAGTTTTCTTAAGCCTAACATCGAATACAATCATCCGTAACAACTATAAACAAACAATCAACCCATAATTAACATCTAGGTTTTACTACATCTAAGCAAACACAAAAGAAATCTAGCCGAGCATGTTAAATTGAAGACAAGCGTAAGATATATTCGAACAACACATAGACATATTGAATGAATTGAAAGAGTACTTATCTTAAATTGAACATGAATGTTTCAAAGGGTTGAAACCCTTGAAAAAGCTGGAAAATTCGACCTAGGGTGTCACACCCCCAAAATACCTGAATGGCAGCGGAATGGAATACCTGGGGGTGACTGTCATAGCATCACAAACAAGGATATATTGAACGACCTAAAGTGTCGTTTGGAAAATACGTCGTTTGATCATCAAAAATATTCAGAGTTTACAAAACACAGGTCCTAAAAGATGTTGTCAATTTCAGTAAAATAAGTTCAACAAGATCAAACGTTCATAAGTGCAGAAATATAAAGTGAGACGCGTCGGCTCCGCGACTCCATGAAGGTCCAAATGCATGCTAGCAGGAGCTACCTTAATAACCTGAAAATACATTGCTAAAACGTCAACACGAATGTTGGTGAATTCCATAGGTTTGTAAATTAAATCGTATGTACATTAGCCACAAGTATAAAGTAAACCGACAAAAAGGTCAAAATGCTACATTGTCTCTTAAGCTCATGACCCCGAAGCTAGACATAGTAATGGCCCCAACAGAGTGTTTACCAGGCACTCAAATTGATAAGACATGAAATGCATTCGTCCCGTTGGAGCAACCCAAACGCGAATGGAGGCGTCACCCTCAATAGATCTATTCATTCACTCTCGCTTAGCACTAAAATTAACGGTCCATGATAATAAAGGGGACTTAACTTGGTAGTAATAAGGAAACTTAAGCAATGTATGGAATTTAATACTTGAGCATGTACAAAAATAATTGGTGCAATGTATTCTCCCCCGTGGGAATTGAAATCAAATAAGTAATTGAAAACGGGGCAATGAAAACTCACCTCGAAATGATGGTACAAAGATGATACAATGATGGTAAAGTAGTCGGGACAATGAGGTGCGAACACTTGCCGCAACCTAAATGAATAATCGTGATCTAATTTAGATCATACCATGATGTAAATGAATGCACATGCACATGATACATATACCACTCGTAACTTGGAAATACTAGTTATTGTCAAATAAAATACTTTTTCATACTTAGGAAAAATAAATCCAAATAGAGTTATAAAAAAAACTTGTCGTAATATATATCGTATAAAAATGTTAGTGTTATATTCCTCGTCTTGAAAATGTTAAAATAATGTCTAGTAGTCGCGTAATAAACCTTGAGTCGTACGTACTTCGTTAGTTAAAAATAAACCCCTTGAATAAGAAATCTAGAAAATATATTATTTAGTACGTAGTTATATTATTTTCTAGTAGTGACTAAATATATATATATATATATATATATATATATATATATATATATATATATATATATATATATATATATATATATATATAGTTTGACGATTTTAAAACGTATATAACTTGGTCTTTTTAAGCTCATTTTACTCGTTCTTTATATCCACGGATTCGTTTTAGTATATACTAATATATTTTTGGTAGTTCGGCTCCTCTAGGTTACGTTTAACACCTCTATTTGCCCGTCGAAAACTGTCAAACAGCATGCAGTTTTTCAGAAAATAGTTTTCGTCGTTAAATTTACAAAACTCATATCTCCTTCGTTATAAGCTCGTTTTAATCCGTTCTTTCGCCAAAAGTTTCGTTTTTGAAAGTATTTTCTAAATCTTTGGTCAAAAATTATCCATCACCTACTGAGTTTCCCACGTTTTAAAAATAGCAACAGTAGGTAAATATATTGTTTCAAAAATCATTTTCCTAGTTTCAAACTTGTTCCAAATCTAACCAAATCACTTTCAATCACCACAAAACTAGTCTAATCCTACCATACACCTTCTTAGGGTGTCATGGGTTCCTAAACATCATAAACCAAGTGGGTCTAGCAAGGATCTAACTATAATCACTTTCTAGGGTTTCAAAGTTAAAAGTTTGTAAAATAAAGTGGTATAAATAGCATATGCATGTAATATAGTATAGAAAACCATATGATCATAATAAATACTTGAAGAAATGATAAAAATAAATTTTGTAAACTTACATGAAAGATTAATGAGATTTTGAGGATGAAAACCTAGGTAAACCTTGAGTTTGTATTTCAAAACTCAAAAAGGAGTACAAATTACACTATATATTATACTTGATCTTGAAGAATTATGGTTCCTTCTTGTTCCTTGTTGTTTTGCCGAGCCCAAGAGAAGAGAGAAAAGAGCAAGAAAGTTTCTAGTTGATATTTGTGGAATGAAGTGAAATGTACAAGTTTTTATTTGTGAAATAAGTACAAGGACAAGATCCACAATTTAAGGAAATCAAAAGGGGGGGGGGGGGCGGCATTTGGTGAGAAAAGAGAAGAAAAATTTGTATTGTGTAAGATATTTGGTGAATCTTAGGTAGTATTATGTAGATATTATTTGTTTTAGGTGATACCGGGTACCGAGTTAACTAGAAATAAATTTTAACGGAGTTAACCGGGACATAATAAAGTTATAAAAATTGTAAAAATATGTCGGGTATAAATATTGAGTATTTGGAAAATTATTGTTTAGTTATTTACGAAAACCGTCGTAAATAAATTAGGCGTACGATGTAAATTAAATAAATTTCCAAAACACCGGGTAAATCAATAATATAATTTATATATTATTAAAATGAATATAAAAATATATTGGGATCATAGTCGGGAGTGTCGGACGTGTTAGTCACATTATTGATCATTTGTTAACGTTCATTTAGAAATAATTATGCGTAAAAGTTAATTATACCAAAAGTACTAATTTAAATATCCTACGAGTGGAATAGTATGCAAGTGCCATAATGATGATATGCAGACTATTTCTAATCCGTATGGGATGTCCCTGATAATAATGCATGAATTCGCTCCTGAACCAATACAGTTACACGAATTTGAATACTCGTAAACTAAATTTACGATGACATGAGTAATGCACATAAATTGTGGTTTCCTCTCGGAAATGAATAGTGTCACGTGAATAGTAAAATTTCTGAACGCTTCTCAGAATATCAAATTGACCTTGAAAATGATGAATAGTAATCGGTGAATAGTAGCTGAGTAGAATGTCGAAGTTTGGAAAATGACCGGAAATTACGAGTTGTGATATAGGGTTTTCCCTCAAAGTTACACACTAATGAATGAAATTTGGAAAACTATATATAGATTACAATGAGTGACGGCGTCATGTATTAGGTTGTGACGCCGTCAACTCGCCGCCATAATAGAAATCGTATTGCCTAGATCTGATTTTGTCGCCGTCATGTGTAAATTTCTTCTGGGCCATCACTAATATTTGGACCATGACGGCCTTCGGTGACGCTGTTATGTCCAATGCACAAAACTCTCTGGATCATCACGTGTATTTCCCACATCCACCTCTTTTGTTACTCTTGACGCCGTTATTAAGGAAGTTGTGACGCCGTCAGGTCTGTTCCCAGCAAGGAAAATTAAGACTTTGTCGTTTTCTTCACTTTTGTGCTCCAAAATGCTTCCTTTTTCAGATTTCTCTCCAAAAGTACCTAAAATGACAAAAGGAACGATTTAGGGCAATATTTGATCAAATAATCTCGAATTCGGGCTTAAATGACCCCCTAAAAACGGTTCATTTTTCGCCTCATCAATGGTTCCTGTGGTTTGCCTAAAATTTCATTTATCGTCCCTCAAAGTTTTCATCCGTTTCTATACGTTTTCGTCCGTTTTTATACGTTTCCTTACGCTTTCGCACGTTTTATACCTTTTCGTCTATTTTATATGTTTGCATCCGTTTTTATACGTTTTCGTCCAATTTTTTTACGTTTTCATGCGTTTTATCCATTTTCATACTGTAACAGCCGTTTCCCGGATACAAATAGGCCCCACCCTAGATGATATTGACTAAGGCTTAACGTGATTGGCTAGTCAACGAATGTTTTGTTATAGTCAAACCCGATAGTCAAAGAATGTGTTATATATTAATGAAAAGTATTATGTAGCACAAATAGAAAAGGAATAGATTTCAAGGGTTTAAGTTGCCAAGTGGTAAGTGTGTTATAAGGTGTAGTGTGGCTAAAGTATAAGATAAGATAATTAAGGGACTAATTATGTCAAATGGCCAAAGTAGTGCAAGTAAATATCTCTTATCTAGAGAATTCTATCATTCCCTATAAAGTTCCATTTTTATATGGGCGTGGTGATGGTCCGGTTTTGTAGGAGAAAAAGGAGGGAAAAGAGTTAAGTGATGATGAAACTAAGATGGGTTTTGATGCCCTAATCCAAAGGTTAAAGCATGGCATCAATCCACCACAAGTAAGTAAGCTTTTATCTTGATTTAATGATGTTAAAGTTTATGGGTAAAATGGGATTTCATCATATGATCTAGGTGTGATCATATGATGATTTAGTAAGGAAGATGAGCATGTTTAATGGGTTATGTAAACCCTTAATTATGGTATTGATTGATTGTATTGTTAGGTCTTTATAAATTGTAAAAGATGATGATGATGGAGGATGGTGATGATGATGAGGATGATGCTCATGTTCTTGTTAGACTTAGCTTTGGAAGCTAAGTTAAGTAACTTGGTTATTATATGTTTAATATGGAAGTTGTTATAGTATGTAATTATGAATGTTTATGTTAAAAAAGGTTATAGTTGTTTAGAAGGTGTGACTAACCTAGAGATTAGAACAATGGAATGAGCCTTGGGATTAAGAAAAGATTAAGGTATGTTTTAATGCCTTATGTGATTGATTATATGTGTTATAGTTTTGTGTTATAGATATGTGTTATAGTGATTGATTCATGATGCATATGTGATGATGGAAGTATTGATCATGTAATAGCCAATTTACTTACTAAGCGAAAGCAACTGTTATAACTGATAATGTTTTATAGGTTCTACGGCAATGCTATGGCTTGGATTAATGAAAGGTTTGGATATGTGAAATATTAGAAGGTTTGGGTAAGAAAGTAGGAGCTTAGGTAGATACCGAGCTCTATGTTGATGTTGTACCCTCGTGAATCAATTAATGTTTTGTAATGAGTAAACAAGTGTCAACGCGTGAATATACCCATTTTGGGTTGTAAACGGGTTGAATGGTTATGGAAATGATCTATTATGTTATGTTAACAATGTTGGTTAAGTTTGGTGTGCAATAGAAGTGGTAAAAGTGATTTGTTGTATAAATTGGTCAAAACGGGTTTTGGGCACAAAACACGTCAAGTTGTAAAGCACTATTTCCAGTGTCAAACATTAAATGTTTTTGTACGGAAATGAGCTTATGAATGAAATGAGCAAATCTGGAAAGTTTTGTTAATTAACGAGTATCGGAAGTATGATTTTCGAAAAATGTGTAAAGTATTGTAAATATAAAGTTTCTGTAGGTACCATATGACCATATGAGATATTTCATATGGTCATATGCTTGAGTCAGTGGTTTGAAAAGTGTGTGAGGTGACCATACGGCCATATGAAATATTTCCTATGGCCATATGGTTGGTTTTTCAGATTTCGTCAATTTTCGAAAAATCATATCTTTTAAATCGTAAGTCGTTACGAGTCGCATCACCCGGTGTTTCAAAGGGAATTGAGTCTACTTTCATTTAAAAATAGTATCAATGGATTTTTTTATAATAGATTTTTGCCAATCATTAAAAGAGTAATAGAAAGTCCGTTAAAGTCAAGTCGTTTCCGTGTTAAAGTTTCAAATTTGTGTAGTTTTGGTCAAAGTGGGCACGGGTGTAACACATACGTTGTATCCGTTTAAACATGTTTATACGTTGTATCCATTTTATATGTTTTCGTCCATTTTCTTGTGTTTTTATATGTTTTCGTCCGTTTTTGTACGTTTTCATACGTTTTCGTCTGTTTTTATACGTTTTTGTCTGTTTTTAAATTCATTAAGTTCATAAGTTTTGTCAATAGTTCAACATCCAAGTTCCTGTTTCGATACATTTTATTCTAATTTCAATATGTAACTCGAAGTCAACTTTTAAGTCGACAAAATTAAATATGCTAGCCCGATATCCAAATTCGTAGATAGCTATAGATTTAACCTTGTACTGTAAATAGTTTAACTAAAAACAAAAAAATATAGCAAATAACGGTGTTGACTAACGGAAAACGGGTCAAGGGACACAATCGGCCTCAAAAATTTAGAAAAGGGACGCATGGCGACGAAATTGGTGAGTCTGGGGCCTACGATGTCTTTTGGGAAAGTTTAGGGACCAACAGTGTATTTTTGTATTAGTCTTATAAAACAAACTAGGGTTGAGCATCGGGCTAGATCCAGACCCGACCGACTAATCCCGATCCCGAAAGTCACCTAAATCGTAAACCGAATACAGATCTGAAAGTAGTCGGTTTTTTGGCCCGTCCCGACCTGTCTCGAAAGTAGTCGATTTGGCCCGACCCGAATCTCGAAAATGCTAAAAATTCATCCCGACTCTCGACCCGAAAAGCTATTATTCGATTTCAGGAATATCCGTTTATGTCGGGACTCGGCCGGATTTGCTCACCCTAAAACAAACACGCCTCGAAGAAATACCCTCTAACGCCACCTGTGCAAAAACTGAGTTGAAGAAAAATGGCGGAAGAGAGCGTGGAGACGAACCCCACAAAAGCATCACGACGGCTGAAAGGTCATAAAGCCATGGCAACCTGCTGTATCTCCTCCACTCACCGCCCTGGCCTCATCGCTTCTTCCGACGAAGTACCCACTTTTATTTCAATTAACTTTCTACTATGGATATTTGTTAAAAATCGATTCTTTTTTATATTTTTCTTGAAATAAAGTTGCATACTTTATTGGGTTCTATTAGATTATAATTTAAGGTTATAAAGTAGTAATAATTTCTTTAAATGATGTTGGTGTTATGCATGTATTAAGAACCTCGTTAGTTTCGCGTGTTAGTGTTGACCTTAAAGTGTAATGGGGTGTTTGTTTTAACCTTATTTGTGGCCTTATAAGCTTTGATTTTGGCTTATGTTTTATAAGCTCAATTTTCGGCTTATATTGAGACTTGGGGGTGCTTATTTCGGCTTGTATAGCCAGCTTATGACTTATTTGGTTTTGGGCTTATGTTTCATAAGTTCACTTTTTGTGGCTTATTTTGAAACTTTCCGGCCTATATAAGTTTATTATGACCTAATAAAGTTATATAAGATGAAAAGTTTCAAAATAAGCTAACAAAAGTGAGCGATAAGCCCAAAACCAAATAAGCCATAAGCCGGCTATATAAGCTTATTATATCACAATAATCTTATATAAGCCAATAAGCCGGGAAATTGGGGCTTATGAAAATATAAGCCGAAATCAAATAAGCTCATAAGCCCACAAATAAGCTTAAATAAACACCCCCCTAAATGGGTGTTTGTTTAACCTTATGGGCTTATGAGCTTATCTGTTTTCGCCTTCTTTTGAAACTTGTGAACTTATATAAGTTTGTTATGATATAATAAACTTATATAAGCCCATAAGTCTCTAAATAAACCAAAAAAATGGGGCTTATGAAACATAAGCCGAAAACAGATAAGCTCATAAGCCCTTAAATAAGCTTAAACTTAAGTAGTTTTAAGGGTGTTTCGGATTGTTTATACAATCTGCTTATCTCATTTTGTAAGGGTGAACTTATGTAAGTTTGATTTGTGTTATGTCATGTATATAGGATGGGCGTGTTTGCTGGTTTGATATGCGATCGAAAGATGTATTGTATACCATGGATGTTGCTCAAAATCCTATTTCCTCGTTATGCTTCAGACAAGGTCTAATTATTTATCTTTCTTAGTTATATCCTTTGTGCTTTCTTTGTTTCATGCTTCCTTAGTCGCATAACAAGAATTTTCTATGAGATCCCATATCTAATTATAGGTATCAGCATATTTATAACCGATCTGCTAGTCAAATCTATTGAGTCTTTAGAAAGTTTTTGATTGTTGCTGATTGTAGTCTCTCGTGATTCAGGGAATGAGGATATTTTATATGTGTCATCAGAAAATGAAGTGAAGGTTTTTGATGTACATATGGTAATACCTTTATTGTATACTTTTCAGTTTTCATTTGATGTTCACATTAGTCAAAATTGAGCTCTTTTTATGTGCGATGAACATAGGAAAAGCTTTTTACATATATGTAATGGTACATTGTCACTAAACATACAGGCATCTGTTGAATTTAATATATAAAAAATAAAGGTTATGTGTTCCGTGCTTATTCTTAAAGGTCATAATGTTGACGTTCATCTTACAGCTTGCCTCATGGAAGCCATTGGAGAGTTACAGTTACAATAAAGAGGAGATAAACCAGGTTCAGATTTTTATTATCATTTATCCAGTAATTCCTTCTTGAAACTGTATTTTACATCGTAACTGAACCTACACTTCTGTAACGTAGATCACATGCAACTCAAAGTCATCTTTTATTGCGGCTGCTGATGACGGTGGCGATATAAAGGTGCGTTTATTTGGTTGATCAGTCACTTTTACTGGCAACAATATTATAGTTGTTGATGGTAATCTAATTCTCAATTTATTCCAGATTATTGACATACGCCAAAAGTGCCTTTACAAGACGTTAAGAGCTGCCCACGAAAGTGTATCCTAACATGTACTACCTACTGCGGTTTCTTACTCTTTTCAATGATCAATCAACAAATTGTCCAAATCTTGGCGAAAAAATCACTTGATCAGCACACATATTTTTCTATTTCTTTAACTTACGTTCAGATATGTAGCAGTGTGCAGTTTCTTCCTTGGAGACCTTGGGAAGGTGTTACTATACTTATATATCTTTTTTAAATAGTATGCATACAAGTAATTCAATTGTATAACATGACATATAGAGACTGTTATTTTGCAGTCATTACCGGTGGTCTTGATTCAAAGCTTATAATGTGGGATTTCTCAAAAGGAAAACCGTTTAAAGTTATGGATTTGGGTATGAATGAATCTTGCTAATTTTATCAGTAATATGTTTTTGTTTATTTTGGAAATATGATGGTTCCTTTATTTTAGGCAAGTCTGATCCAGAGAACAGTAGCGGTGCGCCTCAGTGTTTCAATCCTGCTTTTGTTCATGCAATCGCGGTTCCTGAAGTTGATATGTTAGATAAAGTGGACAAGATATGCGTTGTGGCCAGAGGTGATGGTGTTGTTGATGTAATCAATATAGAATCAGAATTCGAAGTTGCTAAATCCCGGGCTTCTTCTAAACCAAAAAAAGGAGCTCAACCAAAGTCAACAAAACCCGAAAACCAAGATCAAGATAGAAGAACTAGGTTGCGTTTGGATTATACTTCTGGAGGTCATACTGCTGCTGTATCTTGTGTGTAAGTTGTTGACTTTTTACTGTCAAATTACATTTCTTATCTCCAAATTGTGAAATGATTATTGCAACTTCCGAACACATACCAAACAATCTTGATATTGAATTTGGTAATGATCTGTATCAGTTTTTGGGCTCAATAGTAGTGACTTTGACCAAGAGAGTCAAATTGCAGCTCCTTTGACTTTTATGCATTGATATATTAAGTCTGAATTGGTTTATAATTGTGATATAGGGCATTTTCTAAGTTTGGGGAGAAAGGGAAGTACATAATATCGGGGGGCAACGATAAAGCTGTCAAGGCTTGGAACTGGTCAAGATACATTGAAGCCGATCAAACTTGTGACAACAATGAATTACTACATTTAAACATGAATTTGAGCAGAAAGGTAAGTTTTTCCTTCATATTCCCTATACATGGTCGAAATCTAGTAAATATTGCACATAGTTCTTTTTTTGGAAACCTACAACTTTCAGTTTAGAATGACATATTTGTTCATTATACCGAGTCACCATCTACACAATTTCTCTTTTTGGCAGATGATTGCTAAAATTACTAATGTTCCCAATAGTTTTGTCTTTCTTGAAAAGTGTTAAATGGTCCTCATTGAGCAACCACATACATTGAAATCAAGTGATGGAGTTTGTATTATATGTTTTGACTCGTATTTATGGCTTATGATTTAGGTCAATTGGCTCTGCACCACTCCAACTGATTCAGATAATCTTGTTGTATGTGATACCTCCAAAGTAGTGAAGGTTTATACGGTTGCATAATCAACTGTAACCTTATCTCCGGAAGCTGGCAGCCAGAACCATAGTTTGTCCGGTTCATGCGCAGAGTGCAACTTTTAGATTAGAAGCGTAGATGAGTTTCTGTTACCTAGTTAAATTTTTGGTAGTAGCACTTGGATTATATAGTTTTTTTTAGTATTTTAATGTAATAACTTATCAATGTTGGTGATCTTGTGTGTGTGCACTTGTGCTCCTATGTAATGCGCCAATGACCAAGATGGATTAGGCCCGACTGGGTCTAGTAACTCTAGTTCGGTGGTTTAACTCTAGTCTTTTGTTCTCAGAGCTTATGTCAGGGTACTAGTAACTCTAGTTCGGTGGTTTAACTCTAGTCTTTTGTTCTCAGAGCTTATGTCAGGGTAGGACCGATAATCAGTATCTTGTTGTTATATGAAAGAAAAGACTAGTTTAACAAGAGTTTCAACTGTTAACAAATTATATCCATACCAAAAGATACTCTTTTATGTTGCATATGTTTTTTAATTTATTATTATTGGAGAAATAGATGAATGTGACTGGCAATCTTTGCAACAACCCAATACCAAAGGGTGTTTTGATGCGTGTGTTTTAAGTATTGATGTGTTAGTTAATGGGTGGGATCATACAATCAATAGTAACAAAATGTGCCAAAAAAGGAATTGACTAAAAATGACACTGTATTGTGAAAGGTGAGATCACGATATTAAGAGCATTAGGTACCCATTGGTTTCGTGAAAAAAGTGCTGTCAAATCATTATTTTTTTTTGAAGGTAGCAAAATAGGTGGGTCAGGTTGGGTTTGGGTCACGGTTCTAGATGAGTTTTTTAGAAATATTGGTCTAAATGGGTCAGGTCTAGATGGGTTTTGGTCCGCTCGAAAAAAAAATAATAATAATAAAAATAAAAATAAATAATTAAAATAAAATCTGTTTTTTTTAGTAAAAGATGAAAAAGTGAAAGAAAAAGTAAAAAAAAATATTTTTTTTTACCCGCTAGACCCACTTAAACACATTAGGTAAATATTATATAATTGCATTTTCTATCAAATACCCAATAAAACACATCCCTTACAAGATATTTACCAAACTAGACTCATGTTTAACCAATGGGTCTGAAATTGTCACTTGTAATTTTTTAACATAACATCAGAATCTATCACATCACTCTTTTTTATTTCTGGTGTCATGGGACACCATCAGGCTCATACATAACCTACTAAACACAAATAATAATAATAATAATAATAATAATAATAATAATAATAATAATAATAATAAACACCGAAACCACTTGGCTGGTGGGGATAGAGCGAAGCACAAAAACGCCACCAACGGTGTGGGTCTGGACGGTGCCACTTCAAAACTCAAGGGTACCAGACGCTCTAAAGATAACCGAATGCAAACTATTTGTATCTTTTTTAATCATAAAATATTACTACAAACTTTTATAAAGATGTTTCAAAAAGTGTCACTTGTTTTCACGTGACAAGTCACAAAATGTGCATCGAAACATTTTTTTGTTTTTTTTTTTTTTTAATTTGTAACACTTAGTGTATCTTTTAGTTGGCATATTTAAACACGACCTTGAAAAAAATTCATTGCTATTTAATAACCTAAACTCCGTATAACTTGTAACTTTTTGACGAATGATTTTCGTGGTTATTCGACATGTTCTTTGGCATGTTTTACATTTACCCAATAAGTTGTAACAAAAACTAGACATAACTCAAGAAAAAAAGTACTTCACATTCACTATTAAATGTGAGTTGTATATTATACCTCAAAGCTTGTACATCTTTCAGGTCATGTGTCAACTGCAACTGCATTACTTCAAACTCCCGCAAAATTTTAAAAATGTTGACACCAAGAAATTCATATAGTATTTTTTTTTTTTTTTTTTTTTTTTTTTTCTTTGCTTTGATATCAAAAGACACCAACATCGCAACTTCCTCACCAGCAACCCTTCACTTTCAATATTACTAATATGCTACCATACCAACAACCATACCATCTATCTAAGGTTTCTTCTATAAAGAAACCGAAAACCAAGTTAAGGAATCATTATCGGGTTTGATCAAGATGATGCAACCGGAAATGCCGATATGCAACACTTGTGGTGAACAAGTTGGGTTTGGTTCTGACGGGACTAGTGTTTTTGTGAGTTGTCATGAGTGTAATTTCCCGATATGTAAATCTTGTTTGGATTACGAGATTAAAGAAGGACATACTCATTGCATACAATGTGGTTCTCCCTATGATCATGGTATTGTTTTCTTGTTTTTGATTTGCGTATTAGCTTAAAATTTGAAACTTTTATTTTTTATGGTGTGTCAAGCCTTGATCGTGCAAATACTATATTAACTCATATTTGCTGATTACGCAGGGACCATGACAGTCGTTGATGTGGCCGAAAAGGAGCCTGTCGCTCACACTTCAATGGGTAGTCACCTAAGTAACCCTCAGGTATAATACATTAACATAACAAGATCATCTTTACCAATATTTGAACAAGTTTGAGTACAAATTATATGTAAAAGAACGTTTACGTGCTTAAATCTTTTTTACTTTTTTTGTGAAGGATTCTGGACTCCATGCTAGAAATATAAGCACTGTATCGACAGTGGATAGTGGTGAGTACATTGAATTCTAAGTCATACGAAAATTTTGGCACTATGGTCAACTAATTTTTTTTTTGGTGTTTGCTTTCCCTTGTATGAAGAAATGGTTGATGAAAGTGGGAACCCGATCTGGAAGAACCGTATTGAAGGTTGGAAGGATAAGAAAAACAAGAAAAAGAAGGCGGTCACTAAGGTTCCTAAAGAAGTTCAAGTTCCAACAGACCAACAAATGGACGAAAACCAGCAGTAAGTATACGACATTTATAAATACATCTAAAATGTTCTTTGAAAGATGTAGCTATTTACGAGAAGCGATTGTATTTTTGCAGGCCAGGAGAGCCAAATGCAACGCAATCACTTTCACAAATACTCCCAATTCCAAAGAGCCAAATCAGACCCTACAGAGTTGTGATCATCGTCCGGTTGATCATTTTGGGACTCTTTTTCCATTACAGAATCACAAATCCGGTTGAAAGTTCTTACGGTTTATGGCTCACTTCTGTTATTTGTGAGATTTGGTTTGCTATCTCTTGGGTGTTGGATCAGTTTCCTAAGTGGCAACCTATCAATAGGGTTACATTTACGGATGAGCTATCCAGAAGGTAATATATTACTAGGATTACATATACGCATTCAACTAGTAACCACTTAATAGTAGACTACTGATTTTTTCCATTTACATATCAGGTATGAACGAGAGGGCGAACCTTCAGAACTTGCAGGTGTTGATTTCTTTGTGAGTACAGTGGATCCTTTAAAGGAACCTCCTCTAATTACTGCCAATACGGTGCTTTCAATCCTGGCCGTTGATTACCCTGTTGATAAGGTCTCATGTTATGTCTCTGATGATGGTGCTGCAATGCTTTCGTTCGAATCTTTAGTTGAAACATCAGAATTTGCTAGAAAGTGGGTCCCATTTTGCAAAAAGTTCTCGATAGAACCACGTGCACCAGAATTCTACTTCTCACAGAAGATTGATTACTTGAAAGATAAGATTCAACCATCATTTGTTAAGGAACGTCGAGCAATGAAAGTAAGATTCTGTATTTTGTGGTATAATCATACTCGTAGTCGTATTAAAACTTAGTGTATAAGTCTAATGATTGTTTTTATATCCATTGTAGAGAGAATATGAGGAATATAAAGTTAGGGTCAATGCCTTAGTAGCAAAAGCTCAGAAAACACCAGAAGACGGATGGACCATGCAAGATGGAACACCATGGCCAGGAAATAACCCTCGAGACCATCCTGGCATGATTCAGGTAAATTATCAATTTACCCTTTCCGATGCTATAATCTCTTTTACCTTTAATACACTTTTCGCTTAAAACAACCGATTTTGTACGTACACAGGTTTTCTTAGGACACAATGGGGCCCTTGACGTTGATGGAAATGAGCTTCCTCGATTAGTTTATGTTTCTAGAGAGAAGAGACCAGGATATCAACACCATAAAAAAGCCGGTGCTGAAAATGCTTTGGTAAATATAAATTGACAATAGTGTCCTTCCTCTACTAGAAATGGATGGTCTTTTAAAAGGACTAAACCACTGGATTTTTGTGTTTTTTTTTTTGGATGCTTTTTAGGTAAGGGTGTCTGCCGTTCTTACAAATGCACCGTATATACTTAATCTGGATTGTGATCACTATCTGAACAATAGTAAGGCTGTTAGAGAGGCAATGTGTTTCTTCATGGACCCACAAGTTGGTCGCGATGTGTGTTATGTCCAGTTCCCTCAAAGGTTTGATGGCATTGACCGTAGTGACAGATATGCCAACAGGAACACAGTTTTCTTTGATGTAAGGCTAATATCCCACCAGACATTACACTATAATCACAATAGCATTTCAGATTATTAAGTGCCGGTTTTTGTTAATTTCAGGTTAACATGAAAGGACTAGACGGTATTCAAGGACCGGTTTACGTAGGAACAGGTTGTGTATTCTACCGGCAAGCTTTGTATGGTTATGGACCTCCATCTTTACCAACATTAAAGCCTGCTTCTTCATCGTCTTGTTGTTGTTGTGGGCCCAAGAAACCCAAGAAAGATCTTGAAGAGTTTAAACGTGATGCTAGAAGGGATGATTTAAATGCTGCCATTTTTAACCTTAAGGAGATTGAAAGTGAGTGACACTTGGTTTTAGCTAACATTTTGAAAAAAGAAATGCCATTTTAAATTGTAAATTTTTGTGCAGGCTATGATGAACATGATCGGTCATTGCTCATATCTCAAATGAGCTTTGAGAAAACTTTTGGCATGTCTTCTGTGTTTATTGAGTCTACGTTGATGGAAAATGGAGGACTAGCTGAGTCAGCCAACCCAGCAACGATGATCAATGAAGCAATTCATGTCATTAGTTGTGGGTATGAAGAGAAAACCGCATGGGGTAAAGAGGTATATATATGATCATTTTAATTTTCACTCTATAATCAAGAGGTCGAAAATATGACCCGTTATGAATGGGTCAATTTGGGATATGTTTTTTCTCTATGAAAAAATTTATTATCATGTAACTTATGGAGGTCAAAAGTCAAAACCGATCTTTATGACATTATATCAACTATTGATCAAAGTGCAATATCAACAGATTGGGTGGATATATGGATCAGTTACAGAGGATATCTTAACGGGGTTCAAGATGCATTGCAGAGGATGGAGGTCAATATACTGCATGCCAACAAGACCTGCATTCAAAGGGTCTGCTCCTATCAACTTGTCAGATCGGTTGCACCAAGTTTTGCGATGGGCTCTTGGATCTGTTGAGATCTTTTTGAGTAGACATTGCCCATTGTGGTATGGATGGGGTGGTGGTCGCCTCAAATTGCTTCAGAGATTCGCATATATTAACACCATTGTCTACCCATTCACATCTCTACCTCTTGTTGCATACTGCACACTGCCTGCCATTTGCCTTCTAACCGGAAAATTCATCATCCCCACGGTAACTATTGTGATAAATGTGAAATTGCCTATTTTTCCCCAGCTTTAATAATCTGATTATGATTCTGATCATGTCTGCAAATTGTACAGCTTTCCAATCTGGCGGCAGTTTGGTTTCTTGGTCTCTTCGTGTCAATCATTACAACTAGTGTTCTTGAAATTCGATGGAGTGGTGTCAGCATTGAAGAGCTCTGGCGTAACGAGCAGTTTTGGGTCATTGGTGGTGTCTCGGCCCATCTTTTTGCCGTTTTTCAAGGATTCCTCAAAATGCTGGCTGGTGTAGATACAAACTTTACTGTCACATCCAAACAAGCTGATGATCTTGAGTTTGGGGAGCTTTACATGATCAAATGGACCACAGTTTTAATTCCTCCCACTACCCTTCTGGTACTCAATTTGGTTGGTGTTGTGGCCGGGTTCTCTGATGCACTTAACAAAGGGTATGAGGCATGGGGACCACTTTTCGGAAAAGTATTCTTTGCATTTTGGGTGGTTCTTCATTTGTACCCATTCCTTAAAGGTCTCATGGGTCGTCAAAACAGGACTCCTACCATTGTTATTTTGTGGTCAGTGCTGTTGGCGTCTGTTTTCTCACTTGTGTGGGTGAAGATCGATCCATTCGTTAGCAAAAATGTTACTGTTAACCAAGGCTGCATCGCCATCGATTGTTGAGTCAAGCCATAATTTTTGAAATGTAGATCTTTACCTTTTTTACATATGCTTGTTTGGAGAAATGTATTGTGCAATTTGTATTGATGGAAACTTTGAATGTAAAACATGAATTTTTTACATGATTATTATAGATGGATGAAACTTTACAAGGTCTCTATTTGGACTATTAATTTTTACCTTTACTAATCACTTTCCAATATCTGATATGATATACATAGGTTGATAATTTATCACTTTATCACATTACAGAAACATCCTTCTCATAAAGTAGAAATAAAGAAAATTTGCAAATCAGAATCTTACTCATTAGTCTAAAAGTAATGATCACTAATTGGTAAAAGTAGTATGTAAAAAATACAGTTCTCTCTTAAAACTTTCTAAATAAGTATACTGAATGTTCTAATGGACTAGTACTCAATTACTCATACTCCATCTCCTTTACTTAAACTTTACTCTTTGCAAACCATAAAAACATTCATCTTCATTCAAACTCACTACACTCAAAAAACACAAATGAGACCTTCAACCACCACCACCACCACCTTCTTCTTCTTCTTCCTTCTCCTATACACCAGCGCCACGACCACAATCACCGTCCCTGCCCAATCCCCGTCGTCTTCCACCTCTTCCACCCTTGATCCAAACCAACTAAGAGCCCTTAAATACCTCCACATTCCAACCACATGCACACCATCCACATGTGACACCAACACCCCATACCGCCACCTCCTCTCCCTCCGCCTCACGAACTGCTCCCCTGACCACCACCTCACCACCACAATCCTCTCCTCCTTATCCACCATCACCTCGATCACCTTCTACAACTGTCACACTCCCACTGTCCACTTTCCAACCACCATCACTACAAACCTCCACTCTTTCACATCCATCAACTCCCTACAACGACTCACCGGGGTTTTTTTAAGCCGATTTCATAACCTCACACACCTATACATCTCTGGTGACCCCATCAAAGCTTCTGGCATACACATTATTACGTCCAAAATGATGTCTTTACGTACCATAACACTCTCCAACACACATTTAACCGGTTTCTTACCTAAAGATTGGAGCACAAAACTGACCCATATCGATTTTTCCAAAAATAAGCTAAAAGGAACCATACCCACATCACTAAATGTACTAAAAAACCTTAAAGTATTAAACTTTTCATCGAATAACCTCATTGGAGTCATACCCGATTCATTTGGTGGCCTAGTTTCTCTAGAAAAACTATCTTTTTCGTCAAACTCATTATCGGGTCCAATACCAGGATCCATGTCCAACATTCTCGGATTAGTACATTTGGACCTTGGTTCAAATCAACTAAATGGTGTCATCCCTGAGTTTATCTCAGAAATGAGAGAACTAAAGTACTTAAATCTCGAAAACAATAGATTTCATGGCGTTTTACCGTTTAATGAATCATTTATCAAAAAATTAGATGTGTTTAAGATAACAGGAAATGAGGACTTGTGTTACAATCATTTAAAATTTCCTAAGGATGTGAGGCTTGGGATTGCTTCCTGTGATAAACATGGAATGCCGGTTATGCCCCCACCCCCGAAGACTAATGAGACGTCGTCGTGGGTGGATGTTGGCGCGGGTGGTGGTGATGATGAAGGTGATCATGATGATGTTGTAGTAAAGAAGAATGAAATGCATGCAAATAGGGGACCAAGTAAAGTGGTACTTGGTGTGTCTATTGGTCTTTCTGCTATGGTTTTTCTTATTATTTTTTTCATTTTGTTATTTAAATGTTAGACCTTGAGATGAAAATGTGTTCATTCTAAGACTGAATTATTGAATCTTTAATCATTATATATACATTTTAATACTGTGACAATCTATCTTTTTGCATAAATGTAATGCTAGACCCTAAGATATTGCAATCTGGTGGTGACATGAATGATGGTTTCAACTTTCATGTCATCATGTGTGTGGGGTTTGCACAGTAGTACATTATCATTTACCCTGTATGATCACTTTCATTGTATGAAACTTATTCACAATGATAGATAATCATTATTGTGCTAATACATAGAGTATAATGAACGTAAGATTGATCAAATGTAGACGTTAAGGAGCCGCAAAACCAACAAAAACGCTTTCTTTAGGGTGTGGTTTTTTTTTCGCGTGGGTTCTGTGAAGGTGATCTTCTTGTGCGTGAGTGTGTTCTGGGGTATGTTTATATTTGAGTTGTGTGAAAATGAAAGTGGTGAATTGGTGATGGTATGGTGGTGGTGTTTTTGTGTATCCGGGTGTGTTATACTAGATGTCTATATCCATCCTTTATTAAATGTCCACAATGTTATTTTGGAATGTCTCAAAATAAATGTTCATGTAGGTAGAACTGATACTTGGTTGGCGGACTTTAAAAATGAATACTTAATATGAGGCGGAGAAAGTATACTATTACAATAAATCAAACTGATCATGTTGACCTTTGTGACGTAAAACGATAAAAGAAATGAGAAAATATTAAAAAAAAAAAAAAAAAAAAAGGTCGAAGATCCATGGTATAGAAAATGAAAGGGTTTGTTTGATGGCAATGAATTCTTGTACTAATCTTTTGGTGGACTCGAACTTGTGACCAAGAGGTTAATACATTCATTCATAACCATCAATCTAACCGTCACTTTATAATTGTATACTATTTATTGTATTTATTATGTATGGGAGCTCACTTGACAAACAATTCAGACAAAAACTATTTAACTGATGTGTTTTTTATTGTTATCATTCTATTATTAGACAAAACATCTTAAACGTGATACGCTAGAACTATGAGGAGGTTTGACATCTTTTACAGTATTAACGAGTGGGGGCACCCGCACGTTTCTGCGAGAATGTTGTGTCTGATCTAAAATCGAAATAAAACGATCGGGAAAAAAATTATTAAGGACTAAATTTGCAAAATATCGCTAACGGGGGACTAACGATGCTATTTACAGCTAACCTGAGGGACCATTTTTGTAAATTCGTTCGGTACAAAATAATTCTGAAAATAATATGTTTTTTTACGTAAAAAGTCCCTAAAATTCTCGACGTATTGCATCGTTAGTCCCCAGTGTGTTGCTTCGTTAGTCCTCAAAGGACCTATCTTGCAACGACAGTTTCACCTCAGGGACTAAAATGCACATGAGCACTATTTCGTCCACTGTAGCTACAGTAATTTGCTACGGTGGAGATTCCCCTTTTAGTATATATAATAATTTGTTATTATATATGTGAAACAAATAAATTAATAGACTACCTAGCCATTTGGTTTTTGTTTTCAAGTCACCAAATAGTTTTTATTTTGATTCAAATATATCTTCATTACAAATAGTGTCTCCAAATCTTGAGATTTAGGGTCTGCTTGGTTCAAAGTGGGAAAAGGTAAAGGTAAAGAGAAAGGGAATACAAAGGATTGAGTGAAGTGGGTAATCAATACCTTACCCCTCAATTTACTCTATAATGTTGATTACCCACTACGGGGTAATCAATACCTTTGCACACCCCAAACCAAGCACCTAATTTGAGTAAGGTGGGCCATTTTCAATTCCTTACCCATTCCCCACCCCCTTAACCCCCTTACCAAGCACCCCCTTAGTTCATATATATCTTCATTAATAACATAAACTTGAGATTTAGTTCATATATATCTTCATTACAAATAGTGTCTCCAAATCTCCAATGGTAGAGAATAATATCATTCAAAAAATATATAAATTTGTATAAGTTAGAACAAAGACATAGGTTCTAATATCACTAAAAAAACCAAATATTAACTTCAAACAACCTAAAAGATTAACCAGTTATTGTAAATGTGATGACCCAATTATTGTGATGACCAATTAGATTTCTTAAAAAAAGATTGAGATTGTGTCATGATTAATGGTAAAACATGAAGAGTGAATGATCATGCGTCGAATATCGAATGAAGTACTTCCTCGACGGTTCCCCTACGCCAGGCCTACCGGCCCGCTCTGAAGAATTCATGGGGCTTACGAATTAGTCATATTTTTAATTAAGTTTGTCACACCAACATCAACTTATTGTACATTGTCACTCCACGACCATTGCTTCTGCTCGAAAAGAATAATAGTTTGGATGACTAATTTTATAAGATTTTTGTGTAAAGATATAATGCTCAAGCAAAGTACAAACAGAATTTTAGATGCTTACAACTTATATCATCATGCACAAAAATAATCATCAAATATTCAAATCACACAATTCTTAGGAAGATAAAAGCTTACTGATTATAAATTTGTGAAAACTAGTTTTGTCATTGTATGTCAATCTCAGATTACAGATAAGGTAAAAGAGGTGAGAACAAGGGATAATGTATTTGCAAAAGAATGTTGCTTTGGTGAAGAATAGAATTCTTATATATGCTAACAAAAACTTTTAAGAAAACTACATTCAGACTAGTATGAACTTGCAAAGCTTGTTATTCTAATGAAGGGCAATTCTAATTTGGCAACCAAAGTTTGAAAAACTACTCTTTTAACAGGTTTGTAAATTATTTATAGAGCTAATAAGATTGTGCCAATAGTTCAACACCCCCTTGCCAAATAAATTTCATTTCACAAAAGCTAGAAATTAAACAAGTTTGTAACAGCTTCTTTCTCATAGTAACACATACGATACGACACCCACAAAATCAAAACAGCATGTCTTAAAGATACCAATAAAATCTGAGCAAACAAAGGAAGTTCCATAAACTCCTGCCTAAGAACAACTTACTAGTCGGATTCAAAGAGATCGAAAAACAAAAATGGATATAAAATATCAGGTAAGACAAGTGACAGTTAACCACCCAAAGAAGGTTACTGAAAAGATGTCTATGCTCCGATTTGTTGGGATTTGTTGAGAATAACTCCTTCATACTTAACCTGGAACCACTTCATGGCATCCTCCTTTGTAACTCTGTGCTGGATACCAACACGGGCCTTGCACCTACGGCGACGACCAACACGGTAACCTGGGCGTTCTAGAACAACAAAGAAGTCCATACCATAGATACCGGTAGATGGATCGTACCTGCAATTAGAAAAAGATTAGAAGTTGTATAATCTGAAACTATAGGGATTAATCCAACTGAAAACAAAATATCAGGAATCAGACATGCACTTTCGGCAGTTTTCATCAAGAATAAGATTATCACTTATGCCAGAACGTGCATAGTGGTCTAGTAAAGTTAGAACAGTTTAGCTTACAGTAACATTTTCGCTTACATTCTAGTCTCAAATTTTAGTTTTGAATGTTTCTTAAGCATCTTTTCATTTAATAACAAAAGTGGCTATAAAATACGGACTAAATTAACATACAACGAAAACTAACAGCAACTTACTTGATACCAAGATCGATGTGCTCCTGAATACCAAAACCAAAGCAGCCGGTGTCACTGAAGTTACGTCTCAAAAGCTCGTATTCCTTAACCTTCAAGCCACTTTCCAAAAGCTGCATTGCCTTGTCTCCCCTAACAGTGACGTAGCATGCAATCTTTTCATTACGCCTGATACCAAAAGACCTCACGGTGTACCTAGCTGCAAAATCATATATGTCAGTCAGGTTCAAATAAACTAAACTGATTTTAAAAAATCATGATAAAAAATTAGCCAAATCGGTTACTTACGTTTACAAACACAGTAAAAGTACAACTTAATATAAAAAAATCATGATGCAAAACTAGCCAAATCGGTTACTTACACTTTGATATAATCAGATATGCAATTTAGAATAGCCAACTATCAAAAAAGACGTTCAGACAAACAGACTTCAAACACACTAAAAACAGGCTTACCAAAGCTACAAAATTGGCTTATCAAACCACAAAAAGCAGACATGTAGTTCCCGTAAGGGATAATAAAGATTTATTTTCTAAACCACATACAACTAAAACTTGGTTCAGTCTAAAACAAAAGTGATCGGATATTTGAATATAACGTAGCATGCAATATTTTCATTACAACTAGCACCAAACAACCTTACGCAGATCAACACCATAATCACACAAACAGCAAAGCAGCGCACTTTTCACAACTATAACACACAATCTATCTACTATAACTTAACAGGGCATTATATACAATTTGAAAAAAAACATAATAATACAAAAAGTCAAAAGCAGCTAAACATTTCAAAAAACCATTCTTAGTTTTGAATAAAACACATAATACATACTTCTAGGGAGTGTTTTTTTAAGCTTGTTTATGTATCAAATTTGCTTATTGAACTTTTAAAAAAGCTAATAAGCCTATACCTTTGGATTAGGAACTTATAACTAATCCTTATGAACTTTAATAAGTCAAAAAGACAACTTGATAAGCTAATAAGCCCCAAAAAATGAGCTTTATTCACTTTTTAAAACTCCAATAAGCTCAAAAACACTCCAAAAAACTTATTACACTTAAACAACATACAAAACCAGAGATAATCTGCTAAACATTGCCATGCGCATAACAACAATTAACAAAATGTAACTAATATTTTATCAAAACTCTCATAAATTGCCAAATTCTAATTTCTATAGTAAAAGTGAGGATAAAAATGACATTTTATCAATCAAACTTGCATTTTTTTTTTGTTTGTGGACACTCTTTTCAGGACGAAGGGAGTACCGCACAAGTCATAAACTCAAGAAAATAAGCTCATAAGCCCCAAAATATGAGATTAATCACTTTTTAAAACACCAATAAGCTCAAAAAGACTCCCAACAACTTATTTCCCTTAAACAACATACAAAACTAGAGATAATCTGCTAAACATTGACATAAATAAACTCTAACAACAATATAAAAAACTCAAACAATAGGATATTATGTTTCATACCCTTGGAGAACACTGGTGCCTGTCCACTGAGTTGCTCCAAAACCTTTTTTATAAAAAAACATAAATCAGCAAACTAAAAAAACACAGACATTTATAAAAAAACAAAACAAAAAAGAAAAGTTGAGAACCTTAGCAGCACGAGTAAGACGATCACCACTCTCACCAACAGAGATATTGAGAACAAGTTTCTGAACCTTGATCTCCCTCATTGGGTTCGCTTGTTTCCTTTCTGATGCCTATAAAACAAAAACCAATCATTAAAACTGAACCCAAAAAACATCATTTGATAAGTTTAAGGTTTATGTTTTTTTTTACCATTTGTTTAGTTGCGGCTGAGATATGGCTGGCTGCTGCTTAGGGTTGATGAAAGAAAGAGGAGATAATGAAATGTGGTAAGGGTTTTATTGCTAAGTTGAATATGATGGGCTTTTAGGGTTTGGTTTATGGGCTTTTCATATGGGCTTTTTAATGTGGGCTTTTTGGAAAGAGGCTTAAAAAAGTGGTATTCCGTTGCCGGGACTTGAACCCGGGTCTCTCGGGTGAGAGCCGAGTATCCTAACCAACTAGACTACAACGGATTCTTGTTTATGCTTTTATTTGTTTCTTTTTTAACGTAAACGATTCTTAAGACAATTGTTTCACATTAAGGCATGGAAAATGATTTGGAGGCCTAAAAAATTTGCCTAATGGATGTGTCACATTGGTTTGTAAAAAAGTGGGTCTCTTGTTGTCTCCAATAAGATGATGACACATATGTTTAGGCATAATATTAGTCATATGAGTTAGTCACCCCAATCAATGCTCTTAAGGCATTGGAGCGACTAACGATTAGTAGTGTATTAAAGAAAATGATTGGGAGGCATAATTTGTGTGCCTAAATTCATGCCTAAACATATGTGGCATCATCTTAATGGTTTGTTAGAAAGTGGGTCTCATAGCAGCAACCATCTGGATGATGACACATAGACTTAGGCATGAATTTAGACATACCTTTTAGGCCTCACAATCACTGGTCGTGTTTTAAATGCAAAAACTTTTTGCTAACAATCAACCAGCATTTCTATTTTGTACAATGGCGGAAGCTAGAAAAAATTTCTTAAGAGGACCGAAACAAAAAATTTTCCGGGAGAACATTAGATGAGAGGGCCGAGATGTAAAAAATAAAATGTTAACACATGAAATCGCGAAAAAAATACACTAACGGGCTTAGGCCTAGAGAGGCCGGGACCCTTCCCGGTCCCTTAATAGCTAAGCCCATGATTTTGTATAATTGCTCATATCAAAATGCTTCCTTAAATAAGCATTAGAATCATGTTTCTAACGTTTTTATTACTAAAATTGCATATATACCATTTAATTTATTTAATCATATTCCATTTTAATGTATATATGTTCCTTTAAATCATTTTACACATTATAATTAGAGTTACAATTTTGTTACCAATCGTTTTTATTAAGCAAATAGCTACTACTAACTGTTAACTGCTAACTGCTAACTGCTACTCCTACTGTTACGTTTCGTCAAACATATCCAAATGCAAGAATAGTTGAGATATGTTTGTTTGACATTTTTCTTTTCTTTTTTTTCTTTTTCTTTTTTTTTTTTTTTTTTTTTTTTTTTTATATATACTTTTACCTACATTTTTTATTCAAACACTTTCTCAGTTTCTGCTCAAAGAAAAGCAAAAACAGTTTTCACTAAGCAGGTTGGTATATGCTTTTTTAAAAGTCTTTTTTTTTTTTTTTTTTTTTTTTTCATCATTCAGAAATTGTGTTTAACCAGCTTTAAATTTTAACATAAAAGATAAAAGTTTGAAATACATTCACACTTAATGAACTTTATATAAGTCTTTGACACATTGTTATCGAAAATTTTGCTAATTAAATTTGTATAACACGTTATAGTTTTTGTTAGATCAATTGTACATGCCATTTCTACGCTTAACTAACTTAACAAATTAAAACACTCTAATTAAAAGCACTACTTTTTGTTAGTATAAAAACACCTTTTTAAGTAGAATCATAAAAAACATCAACCCAAAAGACCCTTTTATTATGATTGAGATTTGAGAAATGTGTAATTACTTTTTTTTTATTAAGCCCAAATTAAACATGTCACTCATATCTGACTATAGGACAAGATTTACAATGGAAAGAATAACGTGTGATGGGTGTTTTTTGTGTTGGTTTAGTCATGCCGAAAACTAAACGAAAAAGAAGGAATTTGGTGTTAGTTTGTGTATGTATGTTGTGAGGTGTATTTTCCATATACAAAATTTAAGGCAAAATTGCATATATATCCTTCTCAAAGTGAATAATTGCATATATTTCCTTCGTACAAGTTTTTTATGCACATAATACAATGATTTTTATGCATGCTTTGGATATATATGCAATTATGCATTTTAAACATGACATGTTTGTGTGAGTGAGTTTGGCGTTAACTACTACTTGGATTTAGGGGTTGGTTTAGTGGTGAGAGTGCATGATGATATGTCAGCCGATCATATTTGTGGTTTACACCCATTACAAACTTTATTTTAACAATCATAGTTATGATGTCTTAAATTATAAACTCTGTGATAATTACCATTGATAACGGTTATGATCGTCTAACACATATCAACTCAATTATTAGTGTCATCAATCATATTACACCATCCACCATACCTTTTACAAAGGTATCGTATATGGGACTCGCGCATAATAAGGTTTCATAGTATAATGAGGACCCCTTTCCTTTAACCAACGGGGCGTCAAACCAACTTGTACTTCTCATCACTCCATCAATAGCACAAAAAATGAAATAGCGAGTCCGTGTATCTTTGTGGAATTGTGGTTAGTTTAAAACAACCATCAGATTAGATTGTAATAAGATTCATACATTTTCTCCCTTATCAAAGAGGCTTCCTCATCACTTCTTTTTACTATGGATGAGTAAAACAAACTAAAAATCGAACCGAACCGAAAAACCGAGCCGAACCAGTCCGATTGGAACCGAACCGATCATATTCGGTTCCGTTTTTGGTGCTATATATTTATGCTTTTCAATTTCGATTCGAGCTAAAACCAAGAAAAACCCACCTAAACCATATAAACCGAATCGAACCGAACAGACATATACAAAACGGACTGAACCTAGTCACTTCGGTTCATGTCTTCCACGAGTCAATTTTCGGTTCGGTTTGGTTCGGTATTGAGCCGATGCTCAGCCGCTACTTCCGAGTTTCCAACGACCGACTTCTCAAGTTGGTGGATTGATAGTCTTTTAGCTTATATAGTCGTCCGTCTCCTACGCGTCCACGCTTCCTTGGTTCGGTATGAAGCCAAGCCGATACGCGAAGGAAAGACCCCCAATTTCATAGCGCCACGTGTCCACAAGGATGGTTGACCTTTATGTGTACATGTAGATAGGTGTATTATTAGTTTAATATCATATTAATAGCAGATCAACCCACGATTCGACATGACAAAACAACAATTAGTCTAATATCATATTTAAATCGGTTTTAACTTGGAATTAATCGGGAGATAAACTACCATCGATCCTACCTATATCTAGTACAATTATTTCAACAAGTACACTCACACGTTGAAGCCTGTCAAGTCTCATGGCCATACATATAATGGTCCATCACTCCATCACTATATTAGAGCTGATTTCATCTTAAAAGCAACCAACCAGAAAAACTTTACAAGAAAGAAAAGAGTGATCCAATTTCGAAGCATGATATTTAGTCTTTAGACCTCTTGGTTCGTGCTTGCGCTTGACATTGGAGGTTCTTGTTCCGTGTTCGATACTCTGGCTTTTGTCGAGATTATCCAAAATATATAACTCCATGGACTAAATATCTACCAAGTCTAAAGTTTGCAAGTCTTCTAATATTTCATACTCATGGGCAATGTACTTGAACACCATACGGTACCAAAATATATAAGCGATGTGAAGCCATTGTTTACTAATGATTGCTACAAAACTTATGGCTTCATCTAGACATCTCTACATATCACCAAGATACAAACTTCCCAACAAAAAGAGAAACCCAAAACTTAAAATATTCACATTTACACCACCGTTACTTCATTAATACACGATAAAGATCTGTTACCGAGGTCCCGAGAGCTCCATTGCTTCAAGAATGAACGAGTTCCCATCACGTGCATCACTGCAATTTCTAGAAAAACTGAAACTTCTTCCATCACATTGTTGGGTAGCTCCGGTTTGAGTCTCCTCCAAATTGCACGGTTGACCTGTGATACCTTCTAGAACTTTCAAGACTTCCGACATCTTCGGTCTAGAGGTTGGGTGAGCTTGAGTGCAAAGAAGAGCGAGTTCCACAGCCTTTTCCAGCTCTTCTTCTTCATAACAGCCTTTTAGATCTCTATCTATCATCACTTGCAACCGTTTTTCTTCATATAAAGTTTTAACCTGTGCATGTAACATGAACCGAGTCAAAGCATTGACTTTAACCAAACACAAAAATATTTATAGTTTGATCATTCCTTCATGTACGTAAACATGCATGCTTACCAAATCAAGGATCATTCCCTTTTGAACTTGACCATTGCCAGCATCTAACGCCTTCTGTCCTGTTATCAGTTCCAAAAGAAGTATGCCAAATCCGAAAACATCTGTTTTCTCAGAAGATTGTCCAGTTGAGAGATACTCAGGGGCGATGTGGCCCACAGTACCTCTAACTGCGGTGGTGACATGCGAATCATGGGGGTCTAATAGCTTAGCAAGACCAAAATCACCCACTACTGCTTCAAAATTCTCATCTAGCAAAATATTAGCAGCTTTAACGTCTCTATGGATTATCTTTGGGTTACATTGCTCATGCAAATATACAAGTCCCCTTGCAGCTCCAAGTGCAATATGCATTCGTCTACTCCAATCCAAAAGAGGTGTTTCCCGACCACAGTCTGTTCAAAAAATTCCAAGTAGGAGTATAAAAAAGACTAGCTATCTAACTTTGTGATTTATGTTGTTTTCTCTAGAAGTTGACTTTTGAGAGTCAAAAAAACAACTTCTCAACTTTGACTTACATTAAGATATCCTTACTTTTAGATATAGAAGCAAAGGTACTAAACTATGTAAAAGCATACTAATTTAGCTTTAAAATATTGAAGTCCATCTACGTAAAAATCACTATACGTGTTTTGTTCCTTATAACTTGAATTCTGAGTAAAAACAATCCACTTTTCCACATCATGTTTTGTTCCCGATTGTTTTATGCAAAGACTAAGTACAATAAACTATAAAGAATATAATTTTTGACAAAGGAAACAACGATGTGGAACTAGAAATTATACAGTATCAATTTGGATCTCAATTTCGTTATTAGGTTTTCCATCTAAAAATATAAAGTCAAACACTTGCTGACAAACCAAAGGATTAGCTTAGTTACCTCTCAAGCGATCCGCAACACTTCCATTAGGCATATAAGGGTAAACAAGTAATCTTTCTTCAGTAGTCAAACAAAATCCGTAAAGACGTAAAAGATTCCGATGCAATGCCAGGCTTATCATCTCGAGTTCAGTCTGAAATTGCACTTCCCCAGAAAAATTTGGGTCCTTTAGTCTTTTAACCGCCACCAAAGTCTTATTTAAAAGACACCCTTTATATACCACTCCAAAACCACCCTGGCCTAGAATATTCTTGGAACTAAAATTCCCGGTTGCAACTTGCAATTCACGAAATGTAAACCTCTTTAAATGACCAACATTAAACTCATAATCTTGCTGCACTGCAAATGTTATAAATCATTATATTTTCACAAAGATTTCACCTTGGAGTATAGTAATTATGGATTAAAAAGATGACTGTTCATAAACTATATACCATATGATGTGCATATAAGGCGAGATCGATACCAATGGATTCCACAAACAAGAAGCATAATAGTAATCACGAGCGTGCAACCAACCCCAACCATTACAGACACGATCCAACGGTGACGATTGTCAACTTGCTTTTTTGGGTTACTTTCTATGCACAAAGATTAAACAAAGTTATTCATATATCTTAGACGATGATCCTGTAATAAAACAATGTTTACCATTTGCCACACTGGGGACGTTGACACAACTTGAAGAGGATGATGAAGTACAAAGATAGTTGTTCCCGGTGATCCTGCATTACCGATAATACATGTGAAATGTTCATGTCACCAAAGTTAATAATTTAAATGGAGAATGTATGTTTTTATCTTTATTAAAGATACTAATTACCTGTAGTCTTTAGCTCGTATTTTTGGAGAGGCGCCACTAAGATTATTGAATGACACATCCCTGCAATTCAAAAAGAAAAGACCATGTTGAGAATACTTTTCAACTTTAACATTACTACTAGTATAAAAAGTTTACTGGAACCAAACTCTGACATACAAGAATGAAAGACCTGTGAGGTTTGCCACAGGTCCAGGAATATCCCCCGACAACTTATTTTTATTCAATCTCCTGAAAAAAAGGAGTGAAAGTACACTATTAGATACGCGATGTTAAAAACCTAAGAAAATAGTTAAAGGAAATTTAAGACAAGCTTACAGATAGCTTAGACGAGTCAAGGAACCCAAAGAGCTTGGGATTTCGCCTACAAACTGATTACTTGACAAATCAAGAGTTTCTAGTCCGGTAAGTTTACCAATTTCAGCTGGGATCGGACCGGATAATGCATTGTTCTGAAGTAACCTATAAGAAACTCAGCCAAAGTTACAGGAGAAATTACTAAAAGATGGTATTTTCGTTCTCCTAATATTATAGTCCATTTTAATTGTCAAACTGCCAAGGATTTTTTTAAGGGACAAAAAGGATTATCACCCTATTCTACCATATCATAATTTTTATCACTGTAATGATCGCTTCGGTTTCACAATGCAAGCCGTATTTTTATGCAAATTTCACCACACTAACCGTCAGTTAAAGTGTAGGTGATTGCATCGAATTATTTCTTTTCCGGATCAAAAGGATCATAAAAACATGTAACTCTACTATCAAATGAACCAATCGGTATATTGTGTTAGACTATTATTGTTAGACGTTATATTTTATGGGCTTAGAAACCACTAAACATGGGTTAGCCCATAAAATATAAGGTGTAACTAACTAATAATAATAGTCTAACATATTGTAGGTAAGAACATTTGAAGAGACACTCTTGTCCTTCATTAATTGAGCAATGCATATTCCATTTCTTGAAGTTAAAAATATATGCTCATATAGTCATATCATGAAACAAAAACCTGCAAACTCCTTCTAATGTTCTTACCTACACTATAATCATTATTCATTTGGAAAGGCATGAACGGGCCCCATGATCAAGAAATAAAAGAATCCCGATGTAGTCATCTTCGTTCACTAATTGATGGCTACCATATGCAAATCAATGTTGCCACTTTACTCACTTATAATACGTTATTGAATGGGTGCTTCATGAATGTGTTTAAAGGAATCATTGGAATTGATATACAGACTCTTAAGTTTTAATCCTTGAGAGTAATAAAGTAACTATCAAATACGATTATCATTTGCATAACTCTTACATTAGTGTCTATAAACATGATCAAATACATGAAACCAAATAAATGAAGACATCCCGACATAGAAGGCATAAAAGAGTTTGATGAACTCACAATGTACGAAGACGCCCTAAGTTCCCAATGCTTGGGGATAATGTTCCAGCTAATCCGGTACTAGCCATTTCACTAAGATGCATTACAAGAAACATAAAAAACACGAGAAGTTAGATTGCACAATAATACAAATACAATTGCCTCCATCCCAAATTTGGAGTCAACTTTTGATTTTTTATGGCTGAAATGATTGCATCTAACTGCAAAATCAACAAGATTCAGTTTCAATATTTGTGATGATACTCTAATGTCACTCACACTATAAATGTAGATTTTTGTTTTCACAGTGTTATGGAAGTCAAAAGCTCGATTTTGAAAATTGAGCAATTAAATCTTTAAACTAGCATACTGACTTTCCTTTGCAAACTAACCATCATTCTTGCAGATATGCCAATAACATACTTCACAAAAATAAGCGATTTAGGACGCAAAAAAAGGAAATGTGACTAAAAAAAAGTTTTGTACTTGACATTTCTATCCTGTTTGCACTATAAGGATGGTTTTCTTGCAATGAAAAGCCGAAATACAATGGTTCCACAAGTAATCACACTTATGAAAATATCTAAATTCAACATATTTGTTACTAGTGTCTAAAGTTGACTTCAAATTTGTAACAGAGGGAGAGCTATAAACCGAAAGAATAGATTTAAGAGCAAATTCAAAAATACTAACAGAGAGATTACAAAACCCTCAGAAGAACAAGCAACCATTTGCCAAGTACAAGGATCAACAGAATTAATATCCCATCCATCAAGCACATGATACTCATCTATCATTTTACCCTTCATAGACATCAATGCAGCCACTGCCAAATAAAAATTTCATTTTTTAGATTAATACACCAAAATAACCAAAAAACCAAATCAAAATAATGTAAACTTTTATCACCTTCAAAGTTAACACCTTTGGGAGATAGAAGACTATCAGAAGCACCCACCATTGTAGCCAAAACCTTAAATAAAATCACCCACAAAATTACAAACGTCATACTTTAATCCCTAATTAATTCCAACAAAACCCACAAATATTTTCCCAAAATAAAAATACCCACAAAAGTTTCTTGCAAAAAAACCTTCTAAAAATGGAAACCTTAGTCAAATTTTTTGGTTTTTTCACTTCTAAAGACAAAATGTTGTGTTTTTTTGTTTAGTTCTAACAAAACCCACAAATATTTTTCCAAAATAGAAATACCCACAAAAGTTTCTCGCAAAAAAAAACCTTCTAAAAATGGAAACCTTAGTCAAACTTTTTGGTTTTTTCACTTTCTAAAGACAGAAAGTTGTGTTTTTTTTTGTTTAACTCCAACAAAATCCACAAATATTTTCCCAAAAGAAAAACACCCACAAAGCTATCTTGCAAGAAAAAACTATGAAAATATAAGTTGTAGTGAAAATTTGTTGGTTTTTACACTTTAAAAGACAAAATGTTGTGTTTTTTGTTTAATGTTGATAGAATCAAAGTACCTCGAGTAACTAAAATGATAATGTAGCTTGTTGGTAGTGTGTTTTTTAATGTTGAAATGAATAAAGAAATGAGGTTTGAGCATTGGGAGTGATGTTTGGAAATTGGGGGAATCAAGTTTAAAAGTTTTGAAAAATGGTGATTATTTTTGGAAAGTGAAAGAGATGGTTCCCTTGTCTTCTTCAGTCATGAGTCAACTCACAAAATTCATTACCAGTCCTGTATTCTTGCTGACACTTCATATTTCTTTTTCTTTCTTTTAAAATTTGTTTATAGACAAATTATAAGGGGCCAACTTGTAACTTATAACACTCCTGTAATATAAACACTCTCCTAAATAACACACTATAAAAAACCAAAACGATCGCCATCCCCATGGCTATGCACCTATAATACAGATGCAACGGTGTAGTATAACAAGCATGGATGCGCCATAGGTGCCATTTTGGCACCTATAACATGTTATAGGGTCACTGCACCAAGAAGACTTCCGACAAGTGCACGTATGCGGGTTAGAATGCTTAGATATATGTGCATGTGTGCAAGTGCGTATAGGGTCACTACACCATGCCCTCTAATATGGTTCATGTCGACTTCACAATAAAGTTTGTGCTTAGAGAATAGACGTCCAAAGTTGCCCCAAAGCTAAAGTGGTCACTACACCATGCCCTCTAATATGGTTCATGTCGACTTCAACCGGAGAGTTAAGGCCCTCACCACTAGGTTACAACTTTCAGGCTATTTAATAAGAATGTAATACTATGTGCTTTATAATATGCTTTTGATCATTGATATCAATTGTGACTTAGTGGATGGTGAACACATAAGAATACCAAATTGTGCCAATCGCCCACATATGATGTCGAGTGGATTATGGTTTTCGTTTCCGTGTAATCCCCAAAAAGTAGTATGTCGTGACTCAGAAATGAGCTAACCTTAAAAACTATCTAGAGACTTGGATTTTCTATAACAAGTTGTCCCAATGACCTTAGTACTTTATATGCTAAAGAAACTGTAAGCTTAAAGAAGAAAGTATATTCTAAATCCACGTCCAAAGCAACATCTAATGTCATGCATTTACAAGGCCTAGCAAGTGTGTTTGTGTCAAAGCCATCGGATGTACACCTATCTTCCACCATGCTATACGAACTCTATATGTTCGATTATCTAGCGAAAGAACACTTGAGTTTGTTCCACCACAACGTATAGATTAAACTCCATCAAGCCTAACATTAGGTGTACCTCAATTATATGACTAAGCAGACAAGCCACACTTTGTGCACAATTTCTAGCAAAAGAACACTTGAGTTTGTTCCAGCACTAAGATGCCAAGAAGTATTTACATAACAAAGTTAAACATAACATCTACCAGATAACAAAAGGCGATAATACAAAACGTAGTTGTATACCTAAGAAAACAAAGGGGTGCAATACCGCCCAATAACAACAAAAGAAACAGCAAAAACTCCAAACCCTTCGGTTCTACCTTCTCTCAGTTTTCCATCCTAACCAAAACAAAGAAAAAGATATACAGAACCATTTTCGTTTCTTTGCTAGAGAGATAGACACAAAAAGTAACAGACCATCTTAATTTGTACTTTGCCCTTTGTATACTATCTCTATATCACCGCAGGCTGCGTAAACTGTGGATGCATTTGCCTTTTCACATGGTCGGGAATTAACCTGTTGATAAGCTCGGGAGATGCTCCTGACAGCTGGAACCACATACATAAAATATAGTAAACCACCTTGCAAACATGAGTCAGATAACCAGCAGGACTTAATTAACATGTGCTTACCTCTTGTCTGAAGTTGAAAAGAGGAGGCAAGGGTCGACCATTTGGTAAGTGAGCATTTGGATGACGTATCTCATCGAAGAATGGATGTGCCATGGCTTCAAGCTGCAGGCAAAAAGCATAGTTAAAATATTTTGAGTAAACACGCATGCATATTATATGACACGAGCAAATGAAAAGTCATATAATAATGAAACTTACAGCACTGCAGCGAAGACTTGGAGAATACTGAAGGAGCCGAGAAGCAAGATCAATTGCTTCAGGAGGCATACGCTTGTGAAACACCTAAAACACACAAACGGTTAGTTGCCTAAAAGAACTAGCTCTAGAGAGTGTTTCATTGAAAATCGCAGTTCAAAAAGAAACCCAAAAAAACTAGCAAATATTTTTTTATTCAAAGATTCAATTATTATTATTCTTTTAAGTAATTGAGTATTAAACTATTAATTACTATAGTACTTTCTAAATACTAGTAATATGTTAGTGGGTCAACCTAACCCAAAACTGTTGTGACATGTTACCCGACCCTCCCATCTTGCCCCCTGTAATGACAGAAAATAAATTATACCTTGTGCCACGGGTGGGCCTTTATTTGAGGAAACCTAAAATCATTGTAGTTTGGATTCATACAGCGAATTTCTTCACGAGTCGGTGTGCCTAAAACCTGAGACACCAATGATGAGTTATAAAATAATACGATTCCAAATTTCAAGTTGAGTAATAAAACAGTACCTTGATGATCTCCACAAGCTGATCCACTGCATTTTCTCCAGGAAATAGTGGCTACAAAATGCGTAAAACCAAAAAGTAAATAAGTTGAGATGTACACAAATGACTTTTAAAATGTTATGAAAATGGTTTTAAGGAGTAAACCTGTCCCAGAAGGAGTTCAGCCAGAATGCAACCAGCAGACCAAATATCAATTGAAGTTGTGTACTCTGTAGCACCAAAAATGAGTTCTGGTGCCCGATAGAAACGCGAACAGATGTACGATATGTTTGCTTCTCCCCTCACCTAAAGACATTCACAAATATATGGTCATACATGATGCAATATATATGCAAGTGATATACATCAATTGTACACAAGATGAAAGAAAATCCTATAAAAGCCGACATTCTAAGACCTAGTATATAAGGACTACTGTGGTTACTCATGATTTGAGTTGGAACAACAAAATCTATGGCATTCACGGTTAACTAACGAGATAATGCCGACACAGGCCACCCGACTACAAAAACTTGATAGAAGACCACCAAACCAAGCAACTAAGTTCATTTCAAACAATCCGATTATAATTGAATAAAATGACAAACATGCCCCTGAAATATATTAGTGTCGTATTCAAAACATAAAAATTGTGAGATTTTGTTACTTGACTGATAACTTAAAAATTTATTGAATTCACAACTTGCAATTTTAACAAATCAGACCGTTGAATTGTTGATCTTTAGGGTCATTTTTGAAATATATAAAGTGATATTAAGGGTACTAACATTCCCGGAATAATTTTCCCTAACTTGGTGTAAAAAACCAGATTGCATAACCAAATCTTTTGTAATAATCAACTGATTTCAAAACGCAATATCCCTTAAAGATGACTTGAAATAACTACAGGATATTTTATCAGGTACATAAAAATTTAGCAAGCCGCAGAACCAATAAAACTTATGGTGTGTAAGGAAGTAACATACTAGCATTTTCGCACTTCCAAAATCACAAATCTTGACTTGATGAGTAAGAGGGTCAACCTGCAGAAAAAGGAAGACAAATAAGCTCCAAAATATTCTTAAAATAACACTGCAAACTACAAACGAAATACAGAGGGATGAAATCAAACCAAAACATTTTGAGGTTTCAAGTCCCTGTGGCATACTCCAGTAACTGCATGCATGTATGCCAGCCCCCGAAAGATCTGCAAATTTCACTCGTTATTTCCTATAAATCAGAAATAGAAACAAAACACGCCCTTGTAATGAATGAACAAAACTTACTTGATATGTATAAAGTTTCACATAAAGGAGTGGCATATTCTGATGCTGATTGTTATAGTGCTTTAAAACTCGAAAAATTGTCTCTGGGACATACTCCATCACTATGTTAAGAAAAAGCTCGTCTCTGCTAGTAGTCGAAAAGAAACAATGCTTTAAAGAAACGACATTTGGATGGTCCATCATGCGCATTAACTGCAACTCACGGTTCTTGTATCTTCTGTCTTGTAAAACCTTTTTTATAGCAAGAGTTTCCCCTGTTTCTATGCATTTTGCCTGAAATTATAAAAGATCAGAAAAAATAACACAAACTTAAAAGATTTAAGGAGTCCATAACTAATTGCATACCTGGAAAACGGTTCCAAATGATCCAGTCCCAACGATACGCTCTGCCATGTAACTAACAGTCTGCATGAAGACACAATATTAGTTTAGATTGTGTGGCAACTTTGATTATGCTTATGATTTAGGGTCATCCTAATAAGATCTGAATCAGGAAAAAAAAAAAAAAAAAAAAAAAAAAAACCCATAGGCATGAAATACCAACAAAGAAATCTTTCTATTAATGTTGTTATTAGTAACTTTTGAAATATATACACAATTTACAGATCCGTGTATATAATACAATCAACGTAAAAAGATCTTGGGACATATTCTATAGAATTGTGATGACTAATCTAACAAGTTCGGAAGTTCCTAATTGGCTAACAGGATTTTCTTTATGAACCGAATCAAATTGTAAGGTATTGTGATTTCAACAACATGAAACTTATTAAGAAATGTGCCATACCTGTTTTGGTTCACCATTCTTTCCACCGATAGTAGTTGATATAATGTGACCAGCTTGTGCTTCACTCCCGTCAGCAACAGGAGCAGTCATTTCCTGCAATAACTTTTTGATATCATTTATAAAGAATAACAACGACCAAAAAAATGTGCATTTAATTAGTGTCGCTTCAACTTCCCGTCCGTTTTCCTACTAAAACCATACATGTCCTACTCTTACTAAAACAGTTCATCACTGATACAGAACAAATGCCCAAAAAGACTTCGTTTTACTAGCGTCGCTTCAACTTCCTTTTCTTTTACTAGTTCCTACTGAAACTATATTTATTGCACTCTTACTAAAACAGTATATCATTTATACAGAACAAATGCCCAAAATAAAAATGCTCATTTTAATAATGACTCTTTAACTTCCTTTTCTTTTACAAAAACCATATTTTCCGCACTCTTACTAAAACAGTATATCATTTATACCATAAAAACGTTTATTTTACCAACGTCGCTTAAACTTCTTTTACTTTTGGACTTATACTACTAATAGCATACTTGACGCACTCTTGCTAAACAGCATATCATTTATATACAGAACAAATGCACAAAAGAACGTTTGTTTTACTAGTGTCGCTTCAGCTTTACTTTTCTATTTAACTAAACACTTTTTCCGTACTCCTAATAAAACACTATACCATTTATGCAAAACAAATGCAAAAAAAGACGTTCGTTTAACTAACGCCACTTCAACTTCCTTTTCTTTTACTAAAACCATAGTTGCGTGCTCTTAGCCTCTTACTAAAACAGTATATCATTTATACACAGCGGATGCCCAAAACAAAGTTCGTTTTACTAGAGCCGCTTTGACTTCTTTTTGTTTTCCAACTAAAACCACACTCTTCATACTCTTACTAAAACAAGCACATCCCAATAACACAAAATTCCAAAAAAAACATTAATGAACATAGAATCTCAACTCTTCGTAAGCAAAAAAACACCCCAAATTCAATTTCTTTCCTGTTTTGTCCAAACTTAAGATTCAAAATATCTACCAGCTGCTTAAAGACACATTTTAACTAACTATTACAACCAATTTCGCTACTCGAATCTTATCCCTCTAAAAAACAGCAAAAAAAAATAACACAAAATTCCAAAAAAACATTAATGAACATAGAATTTCAACTCTTCGCAAGCAAAAAAACATCTCACATTCAATTTCTTTCCAGTTTTGTCCAACTTAAGATTCAAAATATCTACCAGCTGCTTAAAGGCGCATTTTAACTAATTATTACAACCAATTTCGCTACTCGAATCTTATCCCTCTAAAAAACATCAAAAAAAATAATAATAATAATAACACAAAATTCCAAAAAAAACATTAATGAACATAGAATTTCAACTCTTCGTAAGCAAAAAAAAAACATCCCAAAAATTCAATTTCTTTCCGGTTTTGTCCAACTTGAGATTCAAAATATTTACCAGCTACTTAAAGGCGCATTTTAACTAACTATTACAACCAATTACGCTACTCGAATCTTATCCCTCTAAAAAACACAAAAAACATTAATGAACATAGAATTTCAACTCTTCGTAAGCAAAAAAACATCCCAAATTCAATTTCTTTCCAGTTTTATCCAACTTAAGATACAAAATATCTACCAGCTGCTTAAAGGCACATTTTAACTAACTATTACAACCAATTTCGCTACTCGAACCTTAACCCTCTAAAAAACAGCTTAAAACTTCATTTCATGAACACCAAAACCTAACATAGTACCAGATCAACTCAACAAATCATCCAAAACACCTATATTCCACATATAAAACAAACCCTAAAACAGCAAAATCCAACACTGATCTAGCAAGAAACCCTAAACTCCCTACACTAAAAAACACCCAAAACTGAAACCCTAACTACCCAACAACTTCATTTCACCAAAAAACACCAAAAAAAAACATGTCCAAGATTACAGATCTTGACCAAAACAGCAAAAAGTACAACCTTTATTAAAAAATAACAAAAAGCAAAGATGACCCACGTAATAAAACATGAAAAGAAAGATGGGTTTTGAAGGAAATACCTTGTCACCGGACATTGAGTGTTCCGGCAGGCGTGAGGGGCAAAATGGTAAATAAAGAAAAAATGTTTTTTTTTTTTTTTTTTTGGGTGGAGTTAAAGAAATGAAAAGAAGAAAATAATAAGATTTAAGAAAAAAGAGACCCCATCATAGAAACAATTTCATGTGAATACAGCTCTTGTTTCTTTTGGTGTGTTATGAGGTGATGATAATAGAAAGAAAGAAAGAAAGAAAGAGAATGTGATTGTGAGCTTTATTAATTCTATTATTTCTTTTTTTTTTTTTTTTTTATTCTTATCTTATTATTACATATGCTTTTTCTTTTTTTATATTGTTTGTTTCATAATGGAGTAGCAAGTAGCAACTATTTGTTTTATTATTATTGTTATTTCTTTTTTTGAGAAATGGATAATTAAAGGTTTAAGATGGGCAATAAAGTTACTAAGACATGAATTATTTATTTTGTGTATCTAATGAAAATATCTGTTTTTAAATTTTAACTTTTCTGAACAAACTTTATGTATGATTATTGAGTAAAATCATTTTTATCGTAAATGTACAATTAAAATACTTGGAAACTTTTTTTTTTTTTTTCTTCTTTTTAAATTGTCTACAAACAGAAAAAATACACAATTTAATTAATTAAATTTCTAAATTGTGTCAATAATGAAAAAAAATGTGTATTCTTTTACTGTGACAATACTCAATAATAATAATAATAATAAAAGAAAAAATTGCAAGTTTTTTTAGTAGTTGAAAATCAATAGTAAACAAATATTTTAAAACACGTCAAAATGAGAAAATAAACTATGCTTCAAGGCAACACGAGTAATGTATTATATGTGTTTTTAAATTTTATCTCAGTATCCGACTTATATTATTTTCTTTACAACAACTAACCATCTCATAATATATATGTACAACAAATTATCTCATATATTTAAGCAGGATTTGAGCAAACAACCATTTAATTGGTGAGTTTTTCACACAACAAAAGATATCATTTAAACAAAAATCTTTTGGTTCTGACTTATACTAATGTGTCGTGATCTGAAGAGTTATTGTAATAAACATCACTTTATATGTCAAAATCGAGATGAAGTTTAAAATCATGAAAAAAAATATATCTGTAATCTTTAAAGTTCATGTTTTACAATGATATATTTTTCAAAAGTTTGTTAATATTAAGTAGAATGATTTTTTATTTTTATTTTTTTTCATTATGAGGTTCACATGATTTATGTCAAATGTGTTTATCATGTGAGGTGAATGAGTAATAAATGTTGTGACTTTCACAAATATATCCTGATTTAGATATATAGTTTCGCTTTTACCCAGCTACATATGAGTTGTTGTTTACTATTTCTTAATCATATTTTCCTACCTTTAGGATTATTGTTTGTGAAATTCATGTGAATTACGTCATTTTTTGTGTGATAAAGACAAGATGATGTATATTTATTCTAATACTACGACAATCTTGTATAATAATTCGTTCGAGATAATGATGTCATGTGAATTACATAGGTATGGGCATGTGTCTTTTACCCTTACACAATATTAATCGTTTAACAATTAATTAAATGATTTTATCTAATTTTGTAAATACAATCAGGGACGGAACTATTGGTTATCGCGGGTGTCCGGGACCCAAAGCCGTCTTTAAGGGTGTGTAAGGTGAGCGACCGCTTAGGGCCTAAAATTTTTAAGGGCCTCAAAATTTATTTAGTTAATAATTATATGCATGCGTACACATATTTTTTACGAAGAAAAAAATATTTGGATTAGAAAATATCTTAAATTAGTAATATGTTAAACGTTTAGATAACTAATTGCGTTACATCTTATAAACGGTGACATTTTATATACAACATTCATTTTCGAAAGACCTTATTATATAATTTCGTCCAGGGCTCAAAAAAAATTTTGAAATTCATGGGATGGCCCTGCCGGGACCCTATGGATGCTTTTAATGTAGTATTAATTTTTTAAAAAAAACATCAATTTTTTCTTAAATGTATCTTAAATACACCCGATCAATCAAAATGTGTTTTTATATTACGGTTCCAAAAAAGTTTGTACAACTAAACATATTTGTTCCTGGTTCCGTCTCTAAATAAAACAACAAATATGATAAAAGGGTAACAATTATCTTCTTTTTTTTTTCTTTTTTTTAAACAAGCTTTATAAGCATACTAAAACAAGTCACAAAAGGAATACGACAATAAAAGTAAGACGGAAGAGTAAATAAACTTTCTTTTAATTTAGATAGTGTCAAACTTTTTACCAACCACGATATGTGGTAGTCAATAATAAAGGAAAAACATGGGCCTTTTGGCCATTTTGATGTCAAGCTTTCGAAAGAGGTCTCAATGCAAACTTTTAACGAAAGATAAGTATTATTTGCTTAAGAATTAACTGCTTTAATAACAAGATACTTTACTTGTTTGTAGTAATAGTGTAATACACGTATTTTGAAAATTATTATAAAAACAACACTAGACTTTGATTTCACTATGGAGAGTTATTATTGTTAAAAAAGGTTAAAGTGTGCCGTAAAAGTTGACAAATGAAACAAAAGCTTGTTATCATAATTGGTAACAAGTAAATTAGGTAAAGTTAACAACATGAAAATATGTCACTAATTCATGATGATTCTCCGTATGATAATACTACAGTCACAAAAGCATCCTGCTAATATACGCAATAACTGATTGTTAGTATCCTGTTAATTCATGATGATTCTCCGTATGATAATACTACAGTCACAAATCTCTGTCACGTCAGTTTTCTCTTCAGTGACCTGTAGGTGATTGGGGTATATACCCCACAAATATATATTTTTTTTAATTAAATAAAACACACACAAAACATATACATACTCGATCGTCCAGGTGACCAATATCAAACAAAAAAAAAAAAAAAAATCACTCGATTGATTGAAAAAAAGAGCCACAGAAGGACGATCGATATGTAATCGATCATCTAAGTCGATCGGAGAGAGCTTCTGTGGGTAGCCATAGATTCACAATATGATGCAAAGTTTAATGTACGTATCATGATATCAACCCAGTTTTTAAATCCAAATTTTAGACCCATTTTTCGCTTTCAAGTGTCATATGTTTCTAAGGTAATGGTACAATATTTTCAGTGTAGGTAACGTATTTCTATCTTTAATAGGAGTAATAAGGTAAGATGAGATAATATATAAAAATGTTAGTTATGTTAACAGAGAAATAAATGACGCTGAGATAATAGGTTTGTAGGATTTTATCCTTACTCGAGAGTCGAGACTTGGTTGCAAGAGATGATTGCAAAATTAGTATATTGACCAAACATAGTGTATTTTAATTAGTGTCTGAAAGCCAACAATTTTTTTGCTCGGTTAGCAGCTAAGCATCATGCGACAAAGATAAAGTTAAGACTTCGTGTTTTTCTCAAACAAATGAGTTGGGATGATGTAGTGTCGTGGTGGTTCGAGATGGTGAGGTTGTTGAGAGGGTTCATTTCGAGGAGATGATGCTTTCATGAGACGGTTCATTTCATGGTATTTGTTTGAAGCTGAAATGGTGAGGATATAAGGTCATGAGACGAGCCAGGTCGTGTTAAAAGTTAGGTATAAAAATTAATATGTAAATGACTAGTATCGAACCGAGACCTCGAGATTGCACACTTTACAAACAAGAATAATGTATAATAAATATATATATGCTAAATGTATCGTATATATATATATATATTTATAAACACTTAATGGACTAAATGGTCGTTAGTTATTAACCGTATGGACTAACTATCATTAGTAACGAAAGATAAGGACTAGAATGTAATGTGGGAGTCAAGAAGGATCTAGAACACCCATGGGGGTGCCTAGGCCGGTCGACCCAACCCATATGGGTCGATCCACCCTTGCTTGATCACCAAGAAATCCTCTAGTATATATACAAGGCCAAGGATTAGGGTTTCACATCTTTTGTGCACACACACTAAACTCTAAAATCTTTTCTTCCTTGTTTTCTTTCATGGCCGATCGTCCACCCCCCTCCAAGGGTGTTTGGGTCGATTTTGGTTAATCCTAAATTGTGTTTTACGTTTACTTGCATAAACCTTTATTCGTTGGTAGTTTGTGTGTACAAGAACAAGGTAATTACTTACTTTAGTAATTATCAAGAGATCGATAAACAAAACGGTAAGGGATTTATCATTGATCTATTTTACACAAAGTTCAAGGTTTATTGAAGTGCATCGGGTATGTTTACTATTTATGTTTTAGTTATCTTTATACGTGTTATTATTGATCCTTGCTTCCGCGTATGTGCTTTATTGATTGTCAAACTCTAACAGTGGCATCACGAGTCATGGATAACATGTAATTGATTACTAAAACGTAATAAAAATCGGATCTTTAATTGTTTTAGATACATGTTTTTTTCTAGGGTTTTTCTTTAAATTTTTTATAAAATTTAAATCCTAACCCTAATTTTTTTTTTTGGGGGGGGGGGGGGGGGGGGTCGATTTCCGCTAAAAACCCTAATTAGGGTTGGTGGTTTTCTTGATTAAATTGTAATCACATAGAAACCCTAGGTCTTAAACCGGTTTTGTGAACATACTTGTGACCTATGTACTAATTGTTAGGATTAATCCATGACGAAACATGCATGTTAGTCATGGATCTTGTTTGTTTATTTATTTGTCACATGTTTTAAATAGATCTAAAATTGGGGAAGACTCCAATTAATTAATATATTAAAATCAATTTATATGTTATGTGGTGTGTATATTGATTTTGGCCTACGCAATTGATACGTCAATGCATGTGGCTCTCCTCCATTAAGAGGAGAAGGCCTTAATTGATTACATGCGTTATAATACCTAGAATCGATTTTATTAGGATCTTTTTAACAAGGTTTGCATGTGGATAATTGTTTCACATTTTTATTATTAGCTGTTTATTTTTCTTTAAAATTACTTGCTTTTATTGTTTTCTTAATTGTTTGACTTGATGTAAGCAATAAAAAGGGTGATTTTCATAAAAGAAAAGAATATGGACTAATAACGGTGAAACAAAAGTGATAAAGTAAGAATCTTGCAAGGTCTTAAGTGCCGATAGTGGTCCGATTCGCACGGTAATCAGCTCCCAGGTGAGACTAGCATAAATTCATACTTTATTACATGATTTTGAGATTGAATCCATAAACTTTTGCTTGATTGATGTTTTGTACAAATATGCTTTTAAAATTAAGTTCTTTAAGACGATATTCATAACCGTGATTTGAAGGCTTAGAAAAGAGTCTTAGAGTCTGCCTTGGTTATCACAATCTTGAATATGTCTTAAACGAATTACTTTTAAAATCATAATTGTAGAAAGTCATCTTAGGGTTTATTAAACCTCAAGTAAAACTTTGTGTATTAATTTCACAAATTGGTAATAAAAAGGTTTTGAAAACTTATGCTATAAAGATGAGTGCATGCATCTTTATACATATTTTGATTTACACATCAAAATTAAATACCCTTATAATTTAAGTTACATGCCATCTATCTATAAGAAACACTTGGAATTTTAATTTAGTAAACGTGAGACCTAGGCTAAATTACTATAACAAGGTAAAATTCTTTTAACGCGTGAGACCATAATTGTAATTTTACAGTTTCTAAGGTAGACGACTTAATTAAGTTGTGCGTGAGACCTAGAACTTAAGGCATGAGATGGGATGAAACATGCTTACAAGGCAAATTGATGAATCAATTTGATGTAATTCCCATAATGATCTAGGAATTGGAAATCTTGTTTGCCAATTATTGTTCGACAGATTACTAATTTTTGTACTTTCACCACCAGCAGATCAACTGATGTGGTTGAACTATGTAAAGTTAGATCCAAGGTTTTCAAGAAAATTTTGGTGGTTATATGAATATAACTTTGGGTATTTTATTTTCTTGAAGATATTTATTTTCGAAAATACTAATGTTTGAACTTTTATCTGTTGATATGGCTCAACCCGATACCCCATCTGTGATTTCTGCTTTCAAGAGTCATCTTGAGAGAGAAAATTGACTGGAAAGAATTTCAATGATTGGTACCGTTCGCTTAGAATTGTCTTGAGGTCGACCGGTAAGATGGATTATTTGACTGAAGAATGCCCAGCTGAGCTTGCTGCTACTGAACCAGAAGCAGTTAAGGCGACATGGAGGGTGGAACATGCTAAGTTTAATGAGGTTGCTTGTTTAATGCTCACTAGCATGAGTGCTCAGTTACAAAAGAAGTTTGAGTACTTTTTCCCTAAAGATATGCTTGAGGTACTTAGGCAATCTTATGAGAAACCACCTGCAGTAGAATTGTATGATGAACTGGACAAGCTACATAACTGCAAGCATGGTGATGGTAAACCAGTTGAAGATTATGTGACTGAGATGAAGGAATCTTTTGATCAGCTTCACAGAATTGGATTTGGTTACCCTGACAATGTGCAAGTGCACTTGATCAACAGGTCCCTTTACAAGGACTTTGCTGGTTTTGTGCAGAATTTCAACATGCACTGCTCGGGGAAGACAGTCTCAGAATTACTCGCACTGCTTGTTAAATATGAGAAAAGTCTACCAGCCAAGGTCAAGGCTCCTACCCCGCAAGTGTTGGCAATTCATGGTGGGAGAATCCAGAAGAAATCGCATGTGAACAAAGGCAAAGGGAAAGGTAACAAAGGCAAGCAGGTCATGGCCTATCAACCTGAACCCAAGATGAAGCAACATCAGCCTAAGCAGAAAAAGGTGAATCCACCAAACAAGAAGGATCAGGCATGTCACCATTGTCATGAAAAGGGCCATTGGAAGCGCAATTGTCCTCTCTACATTCACGACTTGCGACTCAAGAAGCAGGGGAATGAAGCTGGTAACCCCAGCTCATCAGGTGCGTTCTTTATGATTGAATTATTCACTCTTACTCCTAAATTGAATTCATGGGTATATGATACGGGATGTGGCATTCATATTTGCAATACCTTGCAGGGGTTTAGAGTTGAGAGAAAGCTGGCCTATGGACAACAATTCTTGCACGTTGGTAACGGAGCGCATGCAGGAGTTGAAGCTATAGGAGTTTATGATTTAGTGTTGCCTTCGGGCTTAGTACTATCTTTAAATAATTGTCATTATGCACCGTCAATTGTTAGAGGTGTAATTTCATTTTCATGTTTGTTGAACCTTGGTTTTAAGCATACTATTTCTAGCAATGGAATTTCAGTTTCTTTAAATGGTGTTTTTTATTTTAATGTTATTGCTGTGAATGGTGTCTTTGAAATTGATATGAATAATAATGATAATGCTTTTGTTAAAAATAATTCAATGTATAGCATCAACAATAAGAGAATCAAGAAAGGTCTGGATTCGTCTTATCTTTGGCATTGTCGACTTGCTCACATTGGCAAAGATCGCATGAAAAAGCTGCAACATGATGGGCTTTTAGAAAAGATCAATGATGAATCATTTGATAAATGCGAATCTTGCATTGCTGGGAAGATGACTAAGAAACCCTTTAAAAATAGGATTGAAAGGGCTAATGATCTACTTGGTCTTATTCACACAGATGTGTGTGGACCACTTAGACATGTGTCAAGGAGAGGTGCTAGCTACTTCTTAACATTTACGGATGATTACAGCCGTTATGGTTATGTTTATTTACTTAAACATAAACATGAGGTGTTTGAAACATTCAAGGTGTTTAAAGCAGAAGTAGAGTTGCAACTAGGAAAGAAGATTAAAGCTCTTCGATCCGATAGAGGTGGTGAATACCTGAGTTAAGAGTTTATAGATTACTTAGCAAAGGAGGGAATTGTCCAGCACCTTACTTCTCCATATACTCCACAACAAAATGGTGTATCTGAAAGAAGGAATCGTACATTGCAAGATATGATACGATCTATGTTTAATCTAACAACTCTTCCTTACTCGTTTTGGGATTATGCCTTGGAATCTGCAGTTCGCATTTTAAATATGGTTCCAACAAAGAAGGTGGATAAGACTCCATATGAGGTATGGACTGGAAAAGCTCCTAACTTGTCTTATCTAAAGGTCTGGGGTTGTGAGGCGTATGTTAAACGTGACTCAGCAGACAAACTCCAACAAAGATCTGTAAAGTGAATCTTCGTAGGTTACCCTAAGGAAACTATGGGTTACTACTTTTATTACCCAGCTGAAAACAAAGTTTTTGTTGCAAGGTATGGAGACTTCTTAGAAAAGGAGCTCATATCTCAAGAATTCAGTGGGAGAGTATATGATCTGGAAGACGATCATGAAGATGTAACGCCTTCTGAAAACACTAGCCAACTTCCTGAAGAACCTGAAAGTTTAGGTCCTCCACCAGAAGTTGAAGTGGTTCCCGTTCGCAGGTCATCTAGATCTGTGAAGGCTCCTACACGTCTATGTCTAAACATGGAGTGTGATGACAACTTGATAGGGGATCTTGATGAACCTACAAGTTATAAAGCTGCTATGAATAGTCCTGAAAAGGAAAAATGGCAGGGAGCTATGAATGGGGAAATGCAATCCATGAAAGACAATGATGTCTGGGAAGAAGTAGACCTACCTCCGGGTGCCAAGCTAGTTGGGAGTAAATGGCTCTACAAGAAAAAGACTGATATGGATGGCGTTGTACACACCTATAAGGCCCGTTTGGTAGCTAAAGGCTATACTCAAACTTTTGGTGTTGACTATGAGAAGACCTTTTCTCCTGTAGCTGACATAAGGGCTATTAGGATTCTTATAGCCATAGCCGCTTACTATGACTATGAGATTTGGCAAATGGATGTCAAAACCGCCTTCTTGAATGGTAGCCTAGATGAAGACATCTATATGGCGCAGCCTGAGGGGTTTGTGAATCCAGAATTCCCAGATCGTGTATGCAAGCTTAAAAGATTCATTTATGGATTAAAGCAAGCATCACGACAATGGAATAAGAGATTTGATAGTGAAATTAAGAAGTATGGATTCACTCAAAATCTTGATGAGCCATGTGTATATCACAAAGCTAGTGCGAGTAATGTAATTTTCCTTATATTATATGTCGATGACATATTGATCATGGGAAACGACATTCTAAGTTTGCAAAAGGTTAAGGCATATCTTAGAAGTTGTTTTTCTATGAAAGATTTAGGGGAAGTTGCATTTATTCTGGGAATCAAGATATATGGAGATAGATCTCGGCGATTAATTGGATTAAGCCAAAGTGCTTACATTGATAAAATATTGAAGAGATTCAGTATGCAAAATTCCAAGAAAGGATATTTGCCGATGCAAGAGCAACATGGCTTGAGCAACAAAGTTTGTGCTTCAACACTTGAAGAGGTGCAACGCATGAAGAGAGTCCCTTACGCTTCAGCTGTGGGATCTATTATGTATGCGGTGAAAAGCACAAGGCCTGATGTGGCGTTTGCTCAGAATTTAACCAGTCGATATCAGCAGAATCCAGGTGAAAGACACTGGACTGCTGTTAAGAATATTCTTAAGTACCTTAGGGCTACTAAAGAGATGTTCTTGGTTTATGGGGGTACTCCATCTGCAGAGCTTGATGTAACAGGTTACTGCGATGCTTCTTGGAAAGGTGATAAAGATGATACGAAGTCTCAGACGGGTTATGTCTTTGTCATTAATGGAGGAGCAGTTGATTGGAGGAGCAGAAAGCAGAGTGTACTAGCAATGTCTGCTACAGAAAGTGAGTATATAGCTGCTTCAGAAGCTGCAATGGAAGCTGTTTTGATTAGGAAGTTTGTTTCAGGGCTTGGGGTTATGCCTTCGATTCAGCGACCTATAAAAATGTAGTGTGACAACTCAGCTGCAATTACATTTGCCAATGAACCTGGAATCATGAAAGGCACCAGACATTTCCCGATTAAGCACCACTATATCAGAGAACAAGTTGAGATAGGTGAAATCGAAATGCTCAAAGTTCACACAGATGATAACTTAGCTGATCAATTTACAAAGCCTTTACCTGGCACCAAGCTTTACAAGCATGCTGAAGGAATAGGTCTTAAATTAGCTGATAGTTTCATGCCCATTTGTGATTAGTATTTGGATAAGGGATGTAATGTACAATTATTAATTTTAATGAAATAAAGTATTGGTTATGTTTATTTATTCATTGTCTTAATAATATATCCTATATTTGCATGTTTAAGATCCATGAATAATTTATTATTCTAAATGGTCCGTTGTCGATTAATGATATGGGAATATCATTAAACTAAGACAATTTTGAGTATTGGTTAAGGATATACTTGAAAGTATACTGATGCGTAGTCATACCAATTTCACATGATATTCAATGAATTGAGTATTGGACTTATCCCAACAATATGATTTAAATTTATTGTGAGAATCATATTTAAGAGTTATCCTCAGACTTGAGATACCAGATAAGTGTCATGGATGTAGTGCATTTTGTGGAGCAATCTACCGCTTACCGTAATTGGAAGTCATAAGGGTTGTTTTCAGAATGTTACAAAGTTCATGGGTTATTCTTGTAGTCAAGAGAGAATTCGTTCCTTCTGATTTGTTCAGAAGTTTAATACTGCTGGGCCCCTCGTAGGGTTGACAAAATGTTTGCGTGGCCACGCCCAAAGTCTATCTGGAATACGTTCAGATGTTTTGGTAATTTTGTTCAATCATAAAGAGACGAGAAACATAATTTAATAAAGAACCTCACATCTTTATTAATGTAGTATTAGAGGCGAAAGGATAATAATAATGATGAATCATTAAAGGTTTTCCAGGATACCTAGCTCGAGTCGAACTGAGGGCATTGGAGTGTTGCAAGACGCCAACCAATGTCATTTTACTATTAATAGATATACGAGTGGGAGCTGTTAAAAGTTACGTATAAAAATTAATATGTAAATGACTAGTATCGAACCGAGACCTCGAGATTGCACACTTTACAAACAAGAATAATGTATAATAAATATATATATGTTAAATGTATCGTGTGTATATATATATATATATATATATATATATATATATATATATATATATATATATATATATATATATATATATATATATAAACACTTAATGGACTAAATGGTCGTTAGTAATTAACCGTATGGACTAACTATCATTAGTAACGAAAGATAAGGACTAGAATGTAATTTGGGAGTCAAGAAGGATCTAGAACACCCATGGGGGGTGCCTAGGCCGGTCGACCCAACCCATATGGGTCGATCCACCCTTGCTTGATCACCAAGAAATCCTCTAGTATATATACAAGGCCAAGGATTAGGGTTTCACATCTTTTGTGCACACACACTAAACCCTAAAATCTTTTCTTCCTTGTTTTCTTTCATGGCCGATCGTCCACCCCCCTCCAAGGGTGTTTGGGTCGATTTTGGTTAATCCAAAATTGTGTTTTACGTTTACTTGCATAAACCTTTATTCGTTGGTAGTTTGTGTGTACAAGAACGAGGTAATTACTTACTTTAGTAATTATCAAGAGATCGATAAACAAAACGGTAAGGGGTTTATCATTGATCTATTTTACACAAAGTTCAAGGTTTATTGAAGTGCATCGGGTATGTTTACTATTTATGTTTTAGTTATCTTTATACGTGTTATTATTGATCATTGCTTCCGCGTATGTGCTTTATTGATTGTCAAACTCTAACAGGTCGTGAATGTGGTGAGGTCATGAGTTGGTTTGTGTCGTGGTTACGGTGAGGTCATGAGATGGTTTAGGTCATGGGTAATTGGGTATGGTGTGTTCGCGAGATGGTTTCGGGTCGTGGGTATGGTGTGTTCACGAGATGGTTAAGGTTCATGGGTATTGTGAGGTCGGGAGATAGTTTCGAGCTGTGGGTATGGTGAGGTAATGAGATGGTTTGGGTTGTGTGTATGGTGAAGTAATGAGATGGTTTGGGTCGTGGGTATGGTGAGAATGCGAGATGGTTTCGATTGTGGCTATGGTGAGGTCGCGAGATGGTTTTGGGTCGTGGGTAAGGTGAGGTCATGAGATGGTTTTGGTTGTGGTATGGTGAGGTCGTGCAAGGGTCTCGGGTATAGTGAAGTCGTGAGAGGTCTAGGTTGTGGGTACGGTGAAGTCGCGCAAATGGTTCAGTCGGAGGAGATGGTGAGGTGGTCAGGTCGTGAGACTGTATTACTGTGGAGATGGAGATAGAGATGGTCAGTTCAACGTTGTTATTCAGATCGTAAGATGGTAGGTGTCAAGTGTTTTAAGCCGAGGGTCATTGAAGCAACAATTTGAGAAATCGATCGTTTCAGTATGGGTTTTTATTTGGTGGTATTTTTACATCTTGGGGCATTCTCTTCTGTCTACCGTCCTTGCTATTTGGAGTGACACCACTTGGTCAGATTGTGTGATCGTATGTTGAGTTGTTTGCTTTGAGGTTCTTACGGTAATGTTTCATGTGTGAGGTCGTGTGTCATGGTCGGTTCCAACCTGTGCCATACTTTTTGCTGGGTGTTTGCCCTTAGTGCCACTGTGTTTGGTAGGTTTGGTGTGAAGTTGTATATCAGGATGCTAGATATTCACTTTATGATATCCCAATTTGATATGAGTGTAGGTGTTGGTCATCGAGTCGGTTCATTTGTGCAGCTTGCTTAGTTTTTATGTTTATGTCTTTCTTTTTTTTTGAACGACGAATTTATTAGAAACTAGCAAGAAGCTAGGAAAGATTACAAATTAAGGAGATTAGGATTTTGAATCCAAGTAGCCCCACCGAGCTTTGATTTACATCGACTGGAGATCCATAAAAAAGACATTTGGACAATATCATCAAAAATAAGCTCTCTCCTAGGATGACGAGATCCAAATAAGCATTGGTACCTGAAACGCCAAATAACCCACCATGTTACATAACAAATACCTTCAAGAATCTCCTTTTTGTGTTTAGAAAGGCGTGAGTTTGAAAGCCAATTGAGCCACTCGTCATAAGAGTTGAAAGAAGATAACTCAAGCTCCAACCAACGACAAACTAAACCATGACCTGTCGAGCTAAAGAACAGGAGAAAAATAAGTGGGAAGTGGATTTCGTTGCTTCGTTACACAAGGGACATAAAATCGATGGAATATCCAAGCCACGAGAGGAGAGATTCAACCGCGTTGGCAATCTATCCAAACAAATCCTCTAGGCTAGAACATTCACCTTTATAGGGATCAAACTCACCCACCTAGTTGGATTATCCGATTTAGGTAAAAGAGTGTCATCAATTAGGCGACGAGCCTATTTGACTGAGAAATTACCCGAAGCATCAAGAGACCAGACCCATCGATTAGAAATTTGAGGAAGAGAAACTTCGGAAATTCGGGAACATAAGCCACTATATTACTCCTCTTCTGCCCCTCCCCTTGGTAAGTGACGAAAAGAAAGGTTTAGAGAAGTATGCCTCAATTTCTCAGTTACTGAGATATCTTTACACAACTCTAAAGCAAAAAGAAAGGTTTATATCATTCTAAGCTTAACATCTTGCTAGTTTATCTATATAATATATATTGCCTTTAAAAAAAAGTCTTGCTATGAGCGGTAACGTCCGCGTACAGCTCCACGAGAAAGGGGCGGTTAGAGATGGCATTGTACACCATGACCCAAGTCCTCAATTGCCGTATGCATAGATCATAAAAAATAGTAGTTGAGATCATAAATCCCTATCGATATAATTTAACTGTGTGTGGAAAAGACGTATGCAATTACATATCAAAGTTTGGAGAAGTCCTAAAGGACAATCCTTTCGTTCGACCGAAGGAAGATAACATGAAGATTCTAACCAGGCTATCGTTGGAACCTTCGATGGTTGTAATTGTTAAATGAGAAGTGTACTCATGTGTAGGTCTATAAATGTTCCATTGCAACAAAAAGATGAAATGTGGAATTATTCCTCCACTTTTCTTAAGGTTTTACAAAGCAATGTTAATAGTTTATGTAGTATAAATGTTAGGGATTTTTGTGTTTTTACATTGAAGAAACTAGACGAGTACCCGTGCATATAACGGGATTTTATAGCGGCATATAGTTTTAGTGATAAAAAAAATTTAGGAGTTATAAACGAAAAATAATAAAAGTTTGAGGATTTCGGGATTAAACATAATGTTTTGAAACTCGGTTCGACCCGAGCGGTTCAACTTATTGAACCGTTCCAGTCGAAAAAACTGGTCAAATTAAATCGGGTCAACCCGTCGGGTTTAAAGTAAACCAGGTCAACCCGGTTTTTGATGTGTATTGATAGTGTGTTAATAGTTTCCAACTTTGCATATGCTTTCCGAAAATAATGTAAGAACTTCCTAAAATACTTTAAGTTTTCACTTTTCACTTTTAACTTTTTGGTTTTTCCTTTATACTAGGCGAGTACCCGTGCATAACAATGGATATTCTTAGCGACAGACAATTAACAATATGCAATATTGTGGTAAGTGTTGTAGTCCTATAGGAAAATGCCCATTCGTTGAAGCAGTCTCCACACGAACAACATTCAGGGCATGGTAATCCGCAAGCAAAACAAACACAATAACTAAAAAGTAAGAAATTAGTAATTTGATTGCTACAATAAATTTAACTATACACTTTATACATTATTATTATTAGTATATATTGTACAATACAAACCTATTGAAACTTGACCAAAATGTGAGCGGAAATTAGCACATCATTGTGTGATAAACTAATTTGAATATTTTAAAGTTGAAACTTGTCGGTTCAAGAAGTCTGACAGGTTACAGTTGCAGCTTTGTAATTCTACATGATACCCGTGCATAGCGATTAGAACCTCTAACAACAAATAATTATATGTGTGCAAAACATATAAATACACAATACTATTGAAGGTATATTAGTATTTTTTTTCAAATTAATAGTCAACTTATGCATTATCTTATATACTAAAAGCTTAAGTAGCCTTATAAATGTAAAATGCTCACAATAAATGTCTCATGAATTGATGGTACCATATGAAGCCTTGGACATTGATTTCCAGGCAACTCAAGCATCTCCATTAATATGCACATATTATTTTCAAGGAATTAAGATGAATACGAAGTGTTAGATGCAGAAGATGTATGGTTTTTGCAATCAAATAAGTCATTATAAATAGACAACTATCACCATTTACACCACATCATTTTTTGGGCACCAATCTTCACCACCATGCCCACAACCCCAGAGTCCTAAGTCTCTTCCCATCTCCATCTTTTGCTTCAAACCTTATAGCTATGAGGAGTTGTTATAAATCTGACATCAAATATTTTAGTTGTAAAAGCACATATACTTGGTTTATTGATCCAATTATATTACATGATCATATCATGCATGCTACATATATTTCCGTATATTAAAATTGGAAAGGTGTTATACAAGCCATCAAAAGGAATAAGGATTGTGGCTAGACTACCATTCTTACCCATCAAGGTATGAGCATTTTTGGTTTACTTCCATCATTTCTTAGTTACTATTAGTATTATTATCAAGTTTTTCTTCACCATATGTTAACTCATAATATATTGTTGTTACTGTCCCAACACTTTCAAAACATTTTAAAAAAGCTAAAAATGTTGTTTTATGTCATTCCAGGGGTTGTAGGGAGTGGGATAATGAGAACTTGCATAAACAGGTATTACACGAACTCAACTACTCAAGGACAACGATGGTGGGATGAGAAGTTGATGTAATAATGTATTTATTTATTTATTTATGATACAGAGAAGAACGGTATGATAGATATGTAATGATAAGCTTTTGAGATGTGTTTGGCATAGATATGGTTCACACTATTAATTTGTTAATTTCTAAATCTTTCCTTTTTCCATTTTATTTAAAGGTCATATACGAATTACTACTATAAATTTTATGATTTTATCTTTTGCTAGATTGGGGTTCTCTCATTTGTTTCATTAAGGTTTATGTTGACATCTATATTGTGTACTTAGTAAGGTCAATCACTCAATTGTTTATGAACCTACATTGAAATATTTTATTAAAGATGGTATAAATGATATATGGTTGAGCCCTTGAAAAACTTCGTTACTAATAGGATAGTTCGTAATTTTTTGCCGCGATATTGAGTCTCAAACTTGGAACTGAGACGAGCCAGTCGAGGCTAAGGTTACTGGGAGGTGAGTTTTCTTTGCCAAATGATGCTATATTTTGATTGACAAAAAATGTGAATTCTTCTTATAATAAAAGTTCTCTCTTTTTACTTTAACGATTTACGCTTAACATTACGTAAGAAACAATTTTATACAAATCGTGTGCATCGCACAACTTCATTTAACTCAACTTATTATATAACTATTTAGCTAAAAATTATGTAACACGTCTCAATTAGATGCACGATCTTACTTACACTTCAACAATTTCACAAACATTACGCAATGAACAATTAGTTACAACCTGTGTTCATTGCACGGGTCCTGAAGCGGTCCAAGTTATATATGACGAAAATTAGTACCAAACATAATGCTATGAACACTTAGATACAGCCCGTGTGCATCGCACGAGTCTGAATATCATTTTGAGTTTTTGACTCGACCTCAATTAAAAGTGATGAAATAAAGGCACCAACAATTTTCATGGCATGCTAACAAAAGTTGTGGTAACATCACAACTTTGGAACTTATTGACCAACAAAATTCGAACGTCACCAAAAATGAGAATTTAAAACATGACGAAAATTAGTGATGAACATTACGCAAGAAACAATTTGATCCAATCTCAGTGCATCGCACGGGTCTAAGAACAATACGCTATGAACATTTAAATTGAGCCCGTGTGCATCGCACGGGTCTGAATGACTCGTGGCAAAACAAATTTCTAATTGTACACATTAAAGCTTATTGATGAATAAGGGTGTTTTTGTAAATCAACATTATTCACTTCTAAATTTTTAAAAATTTGGATCCCTTTATTATGTATAGTAAATATTTAGTTTTTAATGTGGTGTACTCGGTTTTAATGAGCCTTTTTACTCTTTACGCGATTCAAACAGTTTTAATTATCCATATATTACAAAGGGATGTGTTAACCGGACCCTCCCTACCATGAGGGGTCCACCTACTTTAGTCAAAATGTACAAGTTTTAATGCAGTTTTAATGCAGACAGTACAGGCGGCGACATCACTGTCTTCCACAAACCCTTCCTACAGGGGGTCCGGTTAACTCATGCCATTACTAATTTCAAATTTCACAAATGTCCAATGACTATTGTTTATAGGTGTCATCATGAGTGCAACTATACTACACATTTCAAAATTTACTTATCCCGACATTCCCACGAAGGCATTCACTTAATTTTAGCTACGGTTCAGTGTTTTGCTATGTCACCTTTTTATTAGTCAATAGCTGTTTAGCAATTTAATATATGGCACATTTATACAAAAGAAACTAAAATAAAGTAACGTAATTATTAGTAGGTATCTTTTTTTTTTTTTTTTTTTTTTTTTCCTAATGGAAATTGTTGCTACATGTACCCTAACTCAGAAGGCGTAGTGAGTCTACACAACCAGGTTTGGTCCTACCAACAAAAATCTATTTAAAAAAAAATAAATAACAATAAAAAAAAGCTGTCACATATGGATAGGCTCAATTCTTTTAAGTAAATGAAGATTCATTCACCATGGCTGCAATATCATATGTTGCAATGAGCAAATATATTTCCTCTAATTTTGCCAAACCAAGATACATAAATTCACTTTACTTGCCTTAACTAATACATGTTATCAAAGCCACGTTAAAAACAATAATACAAAAACAAATAAACAACATGTACATCACTATAAAGGCCATAAAACATTTACTTCTACCAAAACCTCCATGCAACATTAATGACTTCAAAAAGTATCATTATCCAGGGAAAAAAAAAACTTTAGATCTATAATTAAACATATCGAAACAGAAGAGAAACCACAAACACGACAAATATTAGCCAAAGCAAAGACACCAACAGCTGAAACGACGCTTAACCTTGGAACCACACACAATCTGAGGCACGACAAACACACTTCAAACACCCACCAACAGCCGACAACACCACCGAAAACACCTAAACCACCGTGTCACTAATTGATAACACTAAGTTACGGTAGTGATTATGACGATGGTGGCAATTTCGGAAGATGGAGGCGGAGGGTTGCGTTTGAGAGTGAGATAGGGAGAGATTGGATTTTTTTTTTTTCTTCTTTTAGCATGTATGTTTATTATGTGTGAGAGTCCCTTTTATAAGTAAGTAGATTATAGGTACTAGCAGGGTACCCGCGCGTTGCGGCGGCGGGTACCCTGAAATAAAAGTGAATCATGTATTTTAGTTTATAGTAATGTATATGTGCGTTGTAGCGGCGGGTATCCTGAATAATATTTTCCAGTGAATCATGCATTTTTTTTTATTATATTCTTTTGGACAATAAATTTACGGATATCAAGAATTTCACGTGACGATTTCGACTCCTTAACTAAAAAATTTATTTCGTCTTTTTGGGTTTTTTTTTTAAAGCTATTCGTATAACATGAGCTCGTTTGGCTCATGCCCGTTTAGCCCATGCCTGTTCAAGCTCGAGCCTGTTTGGCCCGTGCCCGTTAGGGCTCGAGCCCATTCGGCCCGTTGCCCGTTCGAGCTTGAACATTTGTTTCTGCTTATAATATCAATAATATTATTGGTAATTGGTATACTGAGTGGTATTCCGGACATACAAATTTATACCACTCGTTATGCCAATAATATCAAAGTTTTGTATCCAAAAATTTTGTTTATAAATAATTCGGATAACACTTTTTGTAAGTCCAATAACATCCTATTATTTTAGGATTAACGGATGATATAACATACAAGCTCAGTCCAGTCCATAAACCCAATCCAACACCCAAACTTATAACCAAATCCAACACCCAAACTTATAACCAAACTGTGCTTATTTCTCCCAACCTAACAACCCTAAAACACACTTGTAATTTTATCCGCCCCCATCTGTGCTTATTTCTCCCAACACCAAATCTCATCTCTCATCAAATTCAATCTGATTAACACAACTCCAAACAAAAATCGCAGCAACCAGCAAAGCATCACAAACCATACAAACCCTACCTTAACCCTACCTTCTTTGTTTAAAGCACTTGGCACACGGCTTCAAGATCTTAGCATAAGGTCTCGTGTAAGAATAAAACACAAGTTGTTTTCTTCTTTTCTTTAAAGATTTTCGGATAATAAAGAAGTTCATCTTCACATTGATCTATGATGATTGAAGGAGATGGGTTGGGATAGTGTGGAGTTGAGTGTATCTTTGTTGTTCTTTTTGCTTTCGTTTAAGATCTTGAGGAGGATGGGATTATTTTTTGTGGTTTGTTCTATCCGATGAGATGATTGTGATATTGTTGTAGTTGTTTTTATGTTGACTGATTTATTTATTTATTTTTTTTTTATTTTTTTTAATATGAGTTACGCCATAAACATTGTTGTTCTTGTCGGTTGTCGGTGGAGACACAAAGACAAAGATTAATGTTCTTGTTCTTCTTAAAACCTCAACAACTACGTACTGTATTATTTTCCTAAGACCAAAAAATATTTGACTTTTTTACTTCTTCTTCAAAACCCAAAAGAAAGAAAGAGAAATATTGCATCGAAAAAATAGTGTTTGTGAGTGTGTTTTTTTTCAATGAGGAGTGTGAAAGTGGTTTTTGTTACTCGGTTTCTAGAGGGGTGTGTCAGATGGAGAGGTCGTTTTCGATCGGACGGCTGAAAAAGGAGGAGATATTCGCGGGTGTGAAGATTGAGATCAGATGGGTGTATATATAAGGTTGGCATGTTCATAGAGGGTTGTACTTTAGGTTTAAATCATTGTAAATTTAGTTGTAGGGGTGTTTTAAAGGCTATTTAATGTATATATTTATGTATTTTGGTCTGAATTTCGTGTCATGCATGTTTTGCTTGTACACAATGCTTTACTTGTTGTAATTATGAAGATTCTTTGCTTTAAAGTGTTGTAAACATTGCATAATTTTTTGTACATTTTAAATTTTTGGAGAGAGATTCATTTGTGCATTATATGTAGTATAGATAATACATCACATACACGAATTGAAAATCCATCCTTTATTGTCATTCAGAGTTTGACTTACCAAATAACATTTCAATAGTTGGACATGAATTCAAAGCTCTTTAAACAGCCTACCAAAATAGCATTTCATGAGTCACACATGTATAATCACATCAAATAGGAAGGTATAGTTTCCATTGAAGCAATTCAACAATTCACAAATGCATGTTACATTTCAAGGGTAGAATAGACAAAACATATTTTCAACATTTCACTTTTCTTGACTTTTTCACTTTGACCATTTTTACTTTATAAGTAGTAAATAGATATACTATATTACTATTGACTACATATAAAAATTTAGATTACCCGGTTACGATGCAATATCTACAAATATAAAAGGCTTGTTAGAATTTAGTGATATATCATGTAAAAACTTACTTTAAAAGAACCAATACAAAACCATTTTACCCTTACTTAATTGTGCCTCTCCCATGACATATTCACGTACATGAACTACATTTGTGCAAAAGAATATTTCAAGGTGAGTTCCTTTTTGTGTGCGCATCACAGTAACCCATCTATATGTACAATCAAATTAAACCAGACTCGTAGAAGACTGAAATTGAGGACAATCAATCAAACGCACTTATCCAGGAGGACCAGGAGTTTATAAACAAAAGGTAAAATCAGATACGATCAATCAACTTTATCACGAAATAAGAGAACCAATAGTTAATAAGCTTACGAGCCAATAAGTTTTCTGAAGGGTATGCAAGAATTAACTTCTTACAGCTAAAATAAGCATTGTTCAGAATCTACCAAGTCACAATCACCAAGCCACCAAGGAGTCACAAACTTAGCGTAACCATAAATTTATTGCGCCATCAATCAAATTAACCTCACCACCTATAGGACCATCACTAATAATCTAAAGTAAGCCCTGCATGCAAAATCCGCAACATTCGACTGCTGTTTGATACTTGATGTCTGATGGTAAAGTGAAACCTTTAGCTTCCAAACGTGACAGAACCTATGAAGCAAATCTCTCAGTGAGAAGAGAGCATAAATGAGAATGGTGCGAAATCTGTATGAAGTACTTTTTAGACAAGCAATACAAATGTTGAGGCAGGTTCATTTTTTCGTCTGCAATATAAATCTACAGTTTTATGAACTTAACAATAATTAAAAGCTCATGTTGTAAGTATAAATTGTGATTTTCTGATTATTTATGGTCAGAATAATCATATTTGAAGAAGCATGTGACAAGTTATTGTAAAAAGAAAAATTATTATTCTACTCGTGTACTTCGTTAGGTTGGAATAATCACTTTGGAAACGCACAACCAAACCTCAAATAAGAATCTTTTTTACCTCTTGACAGTGTTTCCCAATTGTAAGCTCCTTGACATGGCGTAAGCTTAGCATAAATCCTTTGAGCATCTCTTCTTCGTTCTCCTGGTCGGACAAGAAATTCAACGTAGCTTTAACTAAAGATGATACATTTAGCAACACAAGCTTCCGCGAGACCAACATATTTTCGATTGTCAGTGACATAATATTAGGTGCATTGATTTCAATCATTTCTGTATCATCCTCACAATTCATGTACGCACAAAACAACAATTTCTTGACACTCTTGGAAGTAATATCCAGCCTCTTATAACCATAGCCACACTCCAACCTCAGGGTTTCCAAGAGAGGACTACCAGATAATATATTTTGAATCAAATCCTCATCTAATTTCACAAATGAAATAGACAAACACATAAGTTTATTCCAACTAATGGCCCCATTTGGATTAAGTGTGCAGTTTTTCAGTTTCAGATGAGTAAATGATGAACTGACGAAAAACAACTCATCTAACACAAACTCAGCTTCCATCTCCTTACTCCATAATGCTAATGTAAGCTCTTCAACGTTACAATCCATAGCATAGTGAATCCAACTGTTGACTAGCGATTCAAACTGAGTATCGTAGATGGAAGTCAATTCTAATTTTTTGAGCTTCAATTGGCGACATTTTTTTATGGTTTTGTCAACGAATGAAAAGAAAGTTGAGGGTGAATTTTCGTTATAATCATTATCAGAATTATGGAAAATGAGATTAGAAACCGAAGGCCAAAGATGTTCCCATCGTTTGGAAAGGGTACCAGTCCTAATGGCTTCTTTTGTTGTAGGTAAACGAGAGATAATTTCAAGAATTAAGCAATCTAGCATAGGACTGATCCGATCTTCTTCTTCTTCATCATCGATTTTGATTTGTTTTGGGGTGAGTTCGTTAGGTTGATTTTGAACTTCTTCTTCCACCATTTCCATGGCAGCAACAGAACTATTGCTGCTTTTCTCAGTAATCAACTGCAACATAACTTACATCATATGTACATATAGCCAACTGGCCGGCGAAATATAATTCACAATATGCACATCATTAGAATTTTATCAAGCGCTATTAGGCATCCATACAATTTAAGAAAAATACGATAAAGAATTTCTATTACATGACTTAATAATTACCAAGTTTTGAATGGATACCTACTTTACTTACTAATCCATTTACATAACACAAATAACATGAAGAAATCTTGCATAAACATATCAGAATCGTGATGACTAGTTAAACAAGATCCTAAATGGCTAAGAAGACTCTCCTTTATGAAGGGGTTCACATTGTAAGACCCCGATCAATGATACGATGTTTACATGGAACTTTATAAGAAATGTCTGGCCAATTATCAAGAAATTAATTTTGTTGGACCAATACTTCACGAACTATTGTTTGTTACTTGAAAAGTGAACATGATTTTGCTTGTGTAACGGCGAAAAATTGCTATAAGTAAACTGATCAACAAGACACACCTATATTTCATTATTTTGTATTTGATTCCAGTTATTTTAACACGAATAATCATTTTCAAAACACACACTCGCTCACCCTTTTCGAACAAAGCAAAGTTTAATAAAACATGGTACTACCAAATCAAATCGGCATCAGGGAAAGTAAATATCAAAGTTGATCGAGATATAATTTATAATCCTACAATCCAGCCCTGATATAGCAATAACCAAACAACAACAAACACATAATCAAACCAAAAATGCTACTATGTTATACACCTTTTAGACCAAGATATTATATAAACCTAACCTAATTCTTAACACAATAAAGTTTATGACTTAAAAATTAAGGAAAACAAAAATAAACTGTAAACGTTCTAAAGAAAGATGAATATACATACCTTGTTGCCTGTCACTTCTGTGTAAAAAAGGTGAATTTTCTATGTTTGTGTTAAGCCAAGGTATGAAATATATAAAGAAAAAGAATTCCTTTTTAGTTTGTTTCTTTTAGGTTTGATTTCAGTTTGTGTTGTTGAAGCAGGGTTCACGTTCTCTACCTGACATGACAAGTACAATTTCATACCAATAGTATGTTCTGCACTTTTTAAGGGGTGTTTGGGCTGAAGTGTTAAACTACTTGTGTCTTTTTTTTTTTTTTTTTTTTTTTTTTTTTTTTTAATTTTTTTTTAAGTGGGTGTTTGGATCTTTGCTTATATGTTATATTTTTTAAATAGTTTTCTACTTGTGTGTTGTAGTTTTCCGAGTAACGACTTTAGTAGGCTTGGTGTCATTGTGCAAAAACCATGTCGATCTCGATCTCAAATTGTTGTTGTTGTTGTTCACTTGTTATGAGTAACTCTTTTAATACCTTGTTACTTGTCACTATGTGCAAAAATCATGTCGATCTCCAGGGCCGTCATGTGGATTTCGGTGGCCCTGTGCTATAAATTAAACTAGGCCCTATTGTTACAGAATACTTATTATATGTAAATGAAATGTTAACTAATACACAGATTGTAATAAGGAACCTAGACGCATTGCCTAAGACCACAACTCACAACAATGTTCTGATCGACATAATAAAAACACAATAAATTCATAGTTAGTATTCCAGTATCAAGTTAGAGTAATTACTACGTATTAGAAGCTTAAAAATCAACATCAAATAACATTCACACATTATTCTAAAATGTTATATAGGAAAATAGAGAGAACAAACTGTCCAAATTAATTGCTAAGAATTGACTGAATTAATTGTAACATATTGATTGTCCCCTTGTGTTCACGTTTTTTTAGCATGTTGTCACCCTAATTATCATCCTTTAACAGAATTAGCTTACTTAAGTAATTAAATATGGGCTTTTATTGGGTTGAAAACTAAAAAAACACATCTACATCATACATGTGTATAATGGGCTTGCATTAGTTTGAGGCCCTCTAAAATTGGTGGCCCTGTGCGCCCGCACTTGCCGCACATGCCAATCACCGGCCCTGTCGATCTCGATCTCAAATTGAAGAGGAACTTATTGTGGATCCAACGGTATAAACTTTATAACGTAATATGTTATTTTCCTAACTATCCTGAATCTTGCGTGTTTATCTTGAGGAACTTATTTTCATGATTCATATGGTACGTGATCTATGCGTATACTAGGAAGTTTGCCCAAGTTGCAGCTTGACTCAACAATGATAAGCTAATCATATTTTCATACTTAAAAAATGTGATTGGAACTTGGGTTGACAAGAGCAAATATATACGAGCTAGTATATATTTTTCTGTACGAATAACCAAAATATCGATGTCTATGAAAATAATGTTTCAGAAATTTCCACAAACAAAAAGTCGATACATGTTGTTTTACTCAAATTGAATATTCAGACAAATGTTTGTGGTCCATATTCTATATAATCTATATCAACCATCCATGCATTTTTAGCAGATTTTATTGGATTAAAAAAATTGTCAATAGAGATGACAAACAAGAATCCGTTGTAGTCTAGTTGGTTAGGATACTCGGCTCTCACCCGAGAGACCCGGGTTCAAGTCCCGGCAACGGAATCACTTTTTTTTTTTTTTTTTTTTTTTTTTTTTTTTTTTTTTAATTATTTTATTATTATTATTATTATTATTATTTTTTTTAATCCTACAATACAAATTATGTTTTACTCATTTTTTAATTTGTTCAATATTAAAGTTTTTATCCACTGCTGTAGTTAGGAAAAACAACTGAGTGTTCCATTATGATTGTCTACTAGTTTATCATGTGCAAGCACTTGGATGGTTTTGTAATCAGTATCATGGAAAACACGATTTTGCACCTTCAGTAAATATTTAGATTGTGTTGTAATCAATTTCACGCATTATGGTATTATGAAACAATGACGAACAAAGTTATATATCATGAACCCTTTATGGCTGGTTATATGATCCACTCATAGTGCCACATTCGATTAACCACGTACATATGTATAATTCAAGTTTGCTCAACATGTCAATGAGGGGTTCCATTGGCATCACAACAACACCGACTGAGGTTCACAGGAACACATGACATACGATAAACCAGAATCATAGAATCATATGTTTTTTGAATGTCTATCTTAAAAGATACTCTTTTTGACCTCCTTTCCTATTGTAGCCTTTTAATAATTCTATTAGTATGTTGTCTTGGATTTGTCTTCTAGGTATAAAAGCACTTTGATCCAAACTCACCGGCTTTCCCAGTGATGCTTGATTATATCATGTTAGAACTTTACTTATAAATTTATATAGCACATTACATCAGGCTATATGTCTAAAATCAGACGCTTTCATTGGAGTTTGACACTTTCATCGGAGTTTGTAGCTTAGGAACCAGAGCAATGATCGTAGCATTAATTAATCTCTTTAAGAATCTTACCGGGTTAGGAAAACTCTTTGACTGCTTTGTGTACATCTTGACCCACAATATTCCGTCCTTTTTATACGAACATTGTTACACCCCAAAACCCGTTGATGTATTTTTGAAGAACATATGTTCTTAAGGTAAAAGAGTCCAATATTATTCAGTTTCAGGCTCGGATAACAACCTGTGCTGGCTGCCTAACCGCACAAGGCCCAAAACTCTTAAGGGCTCAAATTTTGCATGTTAAATAGACTAGTAAAGGGCCCAAGATGTAGCGTTACAACTATTTCATGTGCAAAGAAGCATTAACTTCTCAGTTGTCTACAAGTTATTTGATGGAACCTTGAAGTTTAGAGAAGTCATATGGGACGATCCTCTCATTCGGCCGAAGGAATATAACACGAAGATTCTAACCAAGCTATACATGGAACCTTGAATGGTTATAATTGTTAAATGAGAAGTGTACTCATGTGCATGTCTATAAATGTTCCATTGCACCAAAAAGATAAAATGCCCAATATTCTTCCATTTTTCTTGAGGTTTACAAAGCAATGTTAATAGTTTATGTGGTACAAATGTTAGGGTTTTTTTGTGTTTTTCCATTGAAGAAACTAGATATAAAAATTTAGATTACCCACTTACCATGCAATGTCTACAAATATAAAACGGCTTGTTAGAATTTAGTGATAGATCTTGTAAAAACTTAATTTAAAAGAACCGATATTAAACCATTTCACCTTTACTTAATTTAGCTTCTGCCATGACATATTCACATGAACTACATTTGTGCTTCCTTTTGTGCACGCATCACAGTACACCCCATCTATATGTACAATCGAACCAAACTCGTAGAAGACTGAAGTTGAGCACAATCAATCAAACGCCCTTGCCAAGGACTTTATAAACAGAAGGTAAAATAAGATACGATCAAACAATTTTATCACCAAATAAGAGAACCAATAGTTAATAAGCTTACGAGCCAATAAGTTTTCTAAAGGGTAGGAAAGAATTAACTTCTTACAGTTAAATTGAGCATTGTTCATAATCTACTAAATCGCAATCTCCTAGCAAGGAGTCACAAACTTAGCCTAACCATAAATCTAATGTTCCGTCAATCTAAATAACCTCGCCACATGTAGGACCGTCAGTAATCATCTAAACTCGCAAAATCCGGAAAGTTCGCTTTCGACTGATGTTTGATACTTGATGTCTGATGGTAAAGTGAAACCTTTAGCTTCCAAACGTGACAGAACCTACGAAGCAAAAACTTTTAGTAAGAAGAGAACATAAATGAGAATGGTACTAAATCTGTATGAATTACTTTAGACAAGCAATACAAATGTTGAGGCAGATTCATGTTTTTGTCTGCAATGTACATCTACAGTTTTATAAACTTAACAATAATTATGAGTTCATGTTGTAAGATTAAATTCTGATTTTCTGATTATTTTTGGTCAAAAAAATCATATATGAAGAAGCATGTGACAAGTTTTTGTAAAAAGAAAAATAATTCTACTTCTTTAGTTCGTTAGGTTGGAATAATCACTTTGGAAACGCACAACCAAACATCGAATAAGAATTTTTTTTACCTCTTGACAGGATTTCCCAATTGTAAGCTCCTTGACATGGCCTAAGCTTAGTATAAGTCCTTTGAGCAATTCTTCGTTCTCCTCATCGGAAAATAGTTGTGGAAAATCCCTATAATTCAACTTAGCTTTAACTAAAGATGATACATTTAGCAACACAAGCTTCCGCAAGGCCAATATATTTTGGATTGATAGTGACATAATATTAGGAGCATTGATTTCAATCATTCCTGCGACATTCTCAAATGTAGGATCCATATACGCACAAAGCACCAAGTTCTTGACACTCTTAGAAGTAATATTGAGCCGTCTATAACCATAGCAATGGTCCAACTTCAAAGTTTCCAAGAGAGGGCTACCAGATAATATATTTTGAATCAAATCCTCAACTAATTTTGCATATGAAATAGATAAACTTGTAAGTTTATTCCAACTAATGGCACTCGTTGGATTAAGTATGCAGTCTCTCAATCTCAGATGAGTAAAAGATGAGCTGATGAAAAACAACTCATCTAACACAAACACAGCTTCTGTCTCCTTAGTCCCTAATATTATATTAAGCTCTTCAACATTACAGTTTATAGCAAAACGAATCCAACTGTTGACTAGCGATTCAAACTGAATTTTGTAAGTGGAATTCAGTTCGAATTTCTTGAGCTTCACTTGACGACATTGGGTTATCGTTTTGTCGACAGAGGAAAAGAAATCGGAGGGTGAATGACTTTCATCAAGATCAGGATTATAGAAAATGAGATTAGGAACAGAAGGCCAAAGATGTTGCCATCGTTTGGAGAGAGTACCAGTCCTAATGGCTTCTTTTGTTGTGGGTAAACGAGAGATAATCTCAAGAATTAAGCAATCTAGCATAGGACTGATTCGATCTTCTTCTTCGTAATCAAATTCATTTCTTTTTAGGGTGATTTCAGCAGGTTGATTTTGAACTTCTTCCACCATTTCCATGGCAGCTTTTCTCAATGATCAACTGCAACATAACTTACATCATATGTACATGTAGCCAACTGGTGGAATATAACTTATAATGTATGTACATAATAAGAATTTTATCAAACGCTGCTCCGTTCATAACAATCTAAGAAAATACCAAAAATAAAATACTTCTATGTCATGACTTTATTACAAAGTTTTGAATTGGTACCACCTTACTTACAAATCCATTTACTTAACACAAATACATCAAGAAATCTTGCATAAACATATCAGAATCGTGATGACTTATCAAACAAGATCCTAAATGGCTACATGATTCACCTTTATGAAGGGGTTAACATTGTAAGATCCAGATAAGTGATACTAATGATGACAACATCGAACTTTATAAGAAATTGTTACCATTTATCAAGAAATCATGTTGGACAATAACTATTGGATGTCGTTTATGTAGAACGCTTGCCAAAAAACCATCAGTTAGTTACTTGAAAATGTGATAGTCGTTTTATAGTGATCGAGTAAAAGTGAAATGATTTTAATTTTGCATAGGTGAAAAGTTGCTTTAGAAAAACAGATTAACAAGATAAATGTAACTCATCTATAATTCTATATGATTACGTCTTTATTAGGTGAATAATCGATCATTTTCAAACACAAATTCACTAACCCTTAATGACTAATTTAATTCCATGAAAAATTAAAGCATTTAATGAAACATAGTACCAAATCAACTCAACATCAGGTTAAAGAAACATCAAAGTTGAGACCGTATTTATAATCCTTGAATCCAACCCTGATATAGCAATAATCAACCAACACCAAACACATGATTAAAAAAAATAAAAATAAAAAAAAGGTTTTGTTATACACCTTATAACTTATAAGACATTTTACAGTTATTGCATAAAAAGCTGCTCCAAAAATCTAACCCCAATTCTTTACACTACAGCACCAAAAAGTTTAATACTTGAAAATTACAAAAGTTTAAAGAAAACAAAGAAAAATGAGCATACATACCTTGTCACTGGTCCCTCTCTGCAAAAAGGTACATTTTTATGTTTGTGTTGAGCATAAAGAAAAAATGATCATTTTTTAATCTTCAGTTGTTGAATCACGTACGTTCTCCACCTGAGATGACAAGTACATCATACCAATAGTGTGATCTTTACTTTTTAAGGGGGTGTTTGGGTTGAAGTGTTAAACTACTTGTGTTTTTTTTTCTTCTTCTAGTTTTTAAGTTGGTATTTGGAACTTTGCTTATTTATTTACTTTTTAAGTAATTTTCTACTGGTGTATTCTTGTTGTTCCGAGTAAAGCCTTTAATAGGCTTGGTGTCATCGTGCGCTACGTGTATTTGCTCATCTTCGCCTTTGGTGTTTTTTATAATGTGTAGTTCAAAAACAGCATTATTCATCATGAAATAGAATATGAAAAAATATATTTTAATTTCAATAACATTATAAGTTGTTTCATGACTTAAAGTAGGTTAATTCAATGTTTTTTATGTTTATTTAGAGCATCCACAATGGTGAAGCTTTATGCATGTTTATAAGCTTGCATAATCATTACTTTATAAACTTTCTGATGTTATAAACCTATGTTCACTATCTATAAACTATAAACCTTTTACAACTCTTCAAATGATTCATAATAACACATGCGTTAAATTATGAAGAGGTTCAAGATTATGAATCTTTTCATATCACATGTACATGAAATAAATGATCACTATGGTTAAAATGAAAAATAAAGCTTTATATAGGTTTTAGACCTTTTGATGAAAGTAATATAGTGGATGCCCTTAGAATAGCTAGCAACTAATCATTTTAGACATGTCTTATGTTTATTAAAGTGACGTGTAATTTAACATAATGAATTATTAGTTAAGTTGGGAGTCTCAGTCTCTAGTTTCAGAGGGAGTGTGAAAATGAAGATCAAAGTTAGAAGTGCACATTATTACCGTCTAAGCTAGAGAGCTAGGGATGTAAATATATACTATTTCGTAGTATTTTGTACTATCAATACCATTCAAGTATACTATTATACGTAACATAGATGTACTGAAAAAGTCTTAGGATTTGTCCTCTTTGTCAAATTATGATTATCTACTTGTTTATATACTTGACGCCTTATTAATTAGTCACCGACGACTTGTTTTGCTCACTATCTTTAATTGTGTAGATACTTAAATTGTTATGCAATCAATATCAAGCTAAACACGTCTTGCTACCTTTGTAATCAACTGCCAGCCCACTGTTTATTGGGAAATGGCAACTGACATTATATCATGAACCCGTTATGATCGACTAGTTAAACAATATATAATCCATGTTTGCTCAACATGTCAAGGAGGGCTCCTTTAGTGCATCACACCACCCACGTATCACTATATCCAATAAAGTAATCCATGTTTGCTCAACATGTCAAGGAGGAACACATGGTATATCATAAACCAGACCCATAGAAGTCTTGACATGATCAGCACAATTAATCTTATCAAAAAACCTTTATCATTAAATAAGAGAACCAATGTTGACATGAGATTTAGCACCAATAGTTAATAAGCTCATGAGCCAAGAAGATATTTAACACAATGCCAACAATTATGTCTAATAGTTCAAATAAGCATTGTTCAATCAAAATTAGATAGGGAGTAACAAAGTTATATGCATTTGGAATGCAGTTTCAAGTTATTGCCTATACATGAACCCAAGTACCACCAATCAATTAACTTCATCACGATCAGGGCCACGATCAAGCAATAGTTGGTGCTAATCTCCATTTGAATCTGAATCATCATCAGAATATATATACTTGATGTTTGATGGAACAGTGAAACCTTTATCTTCCAAACAAGTGAGAGTCTACAAACAAAAAATAGCAATGATAAGAGAACATTATTGAGAAATGCAATTTCTGTATGTATATTTATTATGATAAGATAACTTGCAATCAACCCATTATGAACAAAAGAGACCCTAGCTCTTAAAAAGAAAAAGATCTTCACTATAAAGCCAATCATAATCCATGTATGAGTTCTAAAAAGCCAATCAAGGAAGTGCATCTAAATATTGGCTTACCATTAAGGGTATTCTTCACTATAATTTGAGTTGTTCATGCATGGTTTCACATTCTTCACTTTTCTCAGAATAATCAATTGTGAGTATTAAAGTAAAAAATATATTGTTTTTTTCAGTTGATTAATCTGGATAAAAATAATCAGATTTGAAGAAGCATGGGATGTGTTACTGTTAGAATTAATTCTTAAGATGAGCCTCAACCGACTAACACTACAAGGAAAGGGAACACTGGCTACGAATTTTAGGGAGGACATGAATGTCCTCGCCAATAACACTACTACACGACAAAAACAACACCAAAAAAAGTTGACCTTGGCTAGCTGTGATGTGGCTGTTACTGTGCACAATCATTGGCGAGGACATGTCCTCTCCAAAGACATTCCTCATAGTTTGACCATGCCACGCTGGATAATCAAGTTTTCACTAGGCGTGGATTTTTCCCGCGTAATCAAATGGCGAGGACATGTCCTCGCCAGTTAGTTGACCGCACATTTGACCTGGATTAGAACTATAATCACCGGATTAACATTTTTTCCCTTTGGGTCATTAGGGAGGACACGTCCTCGCCAAAGACAAAGGTCAAAGCAAAAGCCAAAATTTTGACTTTTTGGTTTAATATTTTTGGCTCTAAAATTTCCGGCTAATCTTTTGGCTCAAAAATTTACCACTCTCAGTTTTTACTATAACATATTAAATAGATGAGTCGAGTTGCAATAGATATTCGTAACATGTTAAACGGATGAGTCGAGTTGCTATGGATATACATAACATGTTAAACGGATGAGTCGAGTTGCTATAGATATGCATAACATGTTAAACGGATTAGTCGAGTTGCTATGAATATGCATAGCATGTTAAACGGATGAGTCGAGTTGCTATAGATATGCATAACATGTTAAACGGATGAGTCGAGTTGTTATGGATATGCATAACAAGTTAAACGGATGAGTCGAGTTGTTATGGATATGCATAACATGTTAAACGGATGAGTCGAGTTGTTATGGATATGCATAACATGTTAAACGGATGAGTCGAGTTGTTATGGATATGCATAACATGTTAAACGGATGAGTCGAGTTGTTATGGATATGCATAACATGTTAAACGGATGAGTCGAGTTGCTATGGATATGCATAACATGTTAAACGGATGAGTCGAAGTGTTATTGATATACATAACATGTTAAACAGATTAGTCGAGTTGCTATGGATATGCATAGCATGTTAAACGGATGAGTCGAGTTGTTATGGATATGCATAACATGTTAAACGAATGAGTCGAAGTGTTATTGATATACATAACATGTTAAACAGATTAGTCGAGTTGTTATGGATATGCATAACATGTTAAACGGATGAGCCGAGTTGCTATGGATATGCATAACATGTTAAATGGATGAGTCGAGTTGCTATAGATATGCATAACATGTTAAATGGATGAGTCGAGTTGCTATGGATATGGATAACATGTTAAACGGATGAGTCGAGTTGCTATAGATATGCATAACATGTTAAACGGATGAGTCGAGTTGCTATGGATATGCATAACAAGTTAAACGGATGAGTCGAGTTGCTATGGATATGCATAACATGTTAAACGGATGAGTCGAGTTGCTATGGATATGCATAACATGTTAAACGGATGAGTCGAGTTGCTATAGATATGCGTAACATATTAAACGGATAAGTCGAGTTGCTATGGATATGCATAGCATGTTAAACGGATGAGTCGAGTTGCTATGGATATGCATAGCATGTTAAACGGATGAGTCGAGTTGCTATGGATATGCATAGCATGTTAAACGGATGAGTCGAGTTGCTATGGATATGCATAACATGTTAAACGGATGAGTCGAAGTGTTATTGATATACATAACATGTTAAATGGATTAGTCGAGTTGCTATGGATATGCATAACATGTTAAACGGATGAGTCGAGTTGTTATGGATATGCATAACATGTTAAACGGATGAGCCGAGTTGCTATGGATATGCATAACATGTTAAACGGATGAGTCGAGTTGCTATAGATATGCATAACATGTTAAACGGATGAGTCGAGTTGCTATAGATATGCGTAACATATTAAACGGATAAGTCGAGTTGCTATGGATATGCATAGCATGTTAAACGGATGAGTCGAGTTTCTATGGATATGCATAGCATGTTAAACGGATGAGTTGAGTTGCTATGGATATGCATAACATGTTAAATGGATGAGTCGAGTTGCTATAGATATGCATAACATGTTAAATGGGTGAGTCGAGTTGCTATGGATATGCATAGCATGTTAAACGGATGAGTCGAGTTGCTCTGGATATGCATAGCATGTTAAACGGATGAGTCGAGTTGTTATGGATATGCATAACTTGTTAAACGAATGAGTCTAGGTGTTATTGATATATACATAACATGTTAAACGCATGTCAGTCAGATGCAATACTCCGTGACCTATTAGGTGACATGGAAAATCTTCATATGTAGTGTTGTTGTTGTTGTTTTTGTTGTGTTATTGTCGTTTTTGTTGTTTGTTGTTGTTGTTTGTTGTTGTTGTTGTTTAATAAATGTTGTTGTTGTTGTGAAAACTTCGTATGTAGTAGTCTCGTGCACTTTCGTTAGCGGCCAGGTTACGAGTTAACCAGGTTACGAGTTAATGATCCACTTCGTATGTAGTAGTCTCGTGCACTTTCATTAACGTTTTTAGTTTAGCAAATATTTTTATTCATTTATTTTATATAAATTAGTAATTAATATTAAGCTAATAATAAGAGAAAAAAAAAAAAAAAAAAAAATCCTCGCTATCATACTCTTCTCCTCGCCATTGTCACTTTCAGCATCCCTCCAAAATTTTCACCAAGTCCCGCCATAGACCGCAACATGACAAAAAACATTGTTGTCTGCTATCTGACCATCTCCAAAAAGGGCATGAAAACCATTCTCTTTTTGCTATTTGACCATCTCCAACACTTTGGTAAAAAACACAGATCTGCTCCAAAACCACAACACCACCACCAATTTCCTTATCCAAAATCACCACACCACCGTCCATACCACACCACCATCAACACACCACACCACCGCCAACAGACCACACCACCACCGGCACACCACACTCGCACACGAGCACTTTTCCTCCTCCTCCTCCTCTAAATGTTTAACTCTTTTCTTCCCCCTCTATACACAATGTACAAATTTATTTAAATGACTCAGCTAAAGTATAAAAATGTTGGTTAAATACATCCAGAGGGGTCTTAGAAGGGTGTGTAATAGGTGTCGTTGTACAGAGTCTCCACTTAAGAGGGGCCATATTTTTATTAGTTTTGGATATAAATACGTATAACATTAAGGGATAATTACCAAAATAGATCGTTGACTTTTTGACTAGTCACTTTGTAGACTTTCAAATTTCACTTTCCAAAATTAGATCAGGGCAACTTAAAAAATGAGCAACTCGTCCTTAAAAGATTCTAGATTCTGTACTATACATTTCAAAAAGATTCTAGATTCTGTACTATATTAATAAAAAATTCGCCACGTGTCGCACATATATGAATGTTGCTCAGTTGCCAAGTTGCCCTGATCCGCCGGAGGAAAGTGATTTAAAAACATCTATTCAAGAAATGTGTTTTGGGCGACTAATCTATTTTGGTAATTATCCCTAACATTAAACATATATGAGTCATACAATTTAAGTTTATATGCAATTTCTCTTTAGTTTACAAGTGTAATAGTTTTTTGTTAATGCCTAGGGCCACCGAAAATCACGAGACAACCCTGGATATATCAGAATTGTGTCGTGCTGACTATATATTAAAATAAAATCCAAATGGCTTATTAGATATACATTTATGAACCTAATGAAAGTGTAAGATTAAGATCCATGATAGGATGTTAACATGGAACTTTATATGAAATGTGGTACCAATTATTAAAAAAAAAAAAAAAAAAAAAAAAAAATTGTTGGACAAGATCTTTTGCTGTCGTTTATGAAGAACATATGCCAAAAGAAACCTTCATTGTTTTAATTTAATAGCAATTTAACAATCTTTTTCAAATGGCAGTTTGTATTTAGGCCTAACAAGAAGCTAGCAAATCAGTGACATATGTTTTTAGAAATATAACAATTTAAAACATTTTTTCCGTCACTCCCGAGAGTCCATATCATTAACGTCGCTTTAACTTCTTTCCCTTTTCTACTATATCATATTTTACTCCTACTATAACAAAAAAATAAACAAAATATTGAAAGCATATTTATCCATAAACATAAGGGTAAACACCATACAATAGCCACGTACTTTCCAAAAATGTCCGTCTAGAACCATTTACTTTTTTATTACACTACTTCACCAACGTACTTATTGTTTTTGTGAATATATCACCATTGTAACCTGATTAATTTCCACGTCATTATTATTTATTTTTTTAATTACACGTGTAAAATAAAAGCTGAGTGTATTGCCCCATTTTTTTGGTTTACCCGACCCATAATTCTTTGCCCCGTTTTTTCACCCTTTGATAACCCATTTCATTTAAATAACCCCCATCCCCAAACCCTAAATCATTAGCAGCCCCCTTTTATCACCATCCCCAAACCCTAAATCATTAGCAGCCCACTTTCATCACCATCCCCAAACCCTAAAAATCAGCCCCAACTTACAAACTTTTTAAAATGTCTTCATATGAGTGTGAATGTGATCTTCCTTTGATGAGACTCACTTCATGGACCCCTGCAAATCCTGCAAGACGATTTCTTGTTTGCCCCAACAGATACGTAAGTTATTTTGAAAATGTATTATTTCTCTCCTTTTTTTTTTTACTGAATATTTTGTTAATTTCAGAAAACTGGAGTAAAGAAGTGTAGATATTGGGATTGGTATGATCCAGAGTTAGAGAATTCATGGTATAAAGGACATTTGCATGGGATGTATGTACTCTTAAATCCTGATCAAAGACAAGAAATAGAAGATGAGTTAACAAGCCGAGAAGAGCTTGTTGTCCTTCAAGCTGAGCATGACCACCTTCAAGTTGAACTAAAAAAAAGTTAAAAGAAAGAATTTTTTTGGAAGGCAATTGTTATCAGCTTTGTTGCTTTCTATTGGTTTGTGTTTGTAATGAACTAGGGCTAGTGGAAAAGGTTGTGTTTCTTTTGTAATGAACTAGGTGTAGTAGTTATGGAAGGCATTTGTAATGAAATGTAAAAAGGTTGTGTTTCTTTTGTGTAATGAGATGTTATTATGGTTTGCACATGACAGAAACATGGTTTATGACTTTGTGGTATGCACATGTTTATGACTTTATGGTATGCACATGACACAAACATGGTCTGTATCACACATGCTTTGATGCCTGCACATTTCAATAACAACATACATAAAAAGAGACCACAAAGTCACAAAAGTGGTCAAAACCATAAAGTCACCATAAAGTCACAAAAGAGACCACAAAACAAGAGACCACATACATAAAAAGAGACCACAAAAATATCACCACTTGGAAGCTGCAATTTACCATTAACAACTGATGTTTCATATTTCAAAGTGGTCAAAACCATAAAGTCACAAAAGAGACCACAAAACAAGGTTCCACGTGGTATTTTCTACCAATACAGTCCAAAAGGAACCCAGGAAACATGCATGTTAGAGTACCTAAGTGGCTAAGTGTTCATTACAGACCATGAAATAAACTTATAACTAAGGAGAAACATCAAAAGCCTTGTCAGCTGTAGATCCTGATCCCATATCATCAAATTGAAAGGGTTTGCTCTGCTTTGCAATTCTTTCTGACCTACCACGGTTCTTGACATAAATCCTTACTCCATTCACAAATGCTGCATCCATCCACTTATGCATGTTTCTTCTCTTTTTTGGTGTTTCTATAGCATCTTGAGTATGATTAGCATATGTTGTTTCTTTACCTTTGTCTGCTGCTGCATCATCACTTGAAGGTATTTGCACATTTCCATGTATGCTAGATGCTTGAGTAGGTTGGGAAGGGTTGTTTTGAATGCTTGTTTGTTGTTGAGTTGGTACATCATTATTAGCATCCAAATCTGCTACTCTAGCTTCCCACTCCTCCTGTTCAACGTATCTGTGGGCCACTTCTTCATTTATCATAGCTTGGTCATGCATCACTTCCCTAAAGATTTGTTCATCCAATTCCAATTGGTATTCCTGTGAAGTAGATACAAATGTAATTAGTAAACGTAAATGTATTGTTCAGAAGTAAATTATTTAAAGAGTAAATGTGATTAAATACCTGTGCAACTGTTAAGACTCCACTTTCACCAATCATGCTACCCCTACCACCCCCCCTTCCACCACCTCTTCCACCAACTGTGGCATTACTTCCACCACCCCTTCCAACAACCCTTCCACCACCTCTTCCCCCACCCCTGCTTCCTGTTCCTCCACCCCTAGATGCACATTGTGTAACAGTTGGCTCTTTTTTCCTACCAGGTTGTTTTGTCTCAGTTGTAGGTTTTGGTTGTGGGTCATTCTTACATGTTTTCTTATTGTGGCCCTGTTGCCAACAATTTGAGCAAGTCATTTTCCTTCCCACCCTACTAACTTGAGTACTATTACTCTCATCTGCCGATTTCCTTCTAGCCTTTTGTGGTCTACCTGGCATATTTCTGATTAAAGGTGGTAATGGTGGAATATCCCTAGTCCTTTTCCATTGGTTTGACCCAAAGACAGGTTTAATTTCAAACTGATAAGCATTAAACCAACATTCCTGACTATACCATTGACTAACACCTACATCTATTTCAGTTTCCATATGCATGTACGCTGCTACAACATGTACACAAGGGACACCACTTAGTTCCCACATTCTACAAGAACATACCTTGTGAAGCAGATTCACTCCAAAGCTATCATCTCCTTTTCTTACTTCTAGCAGTTGGAAACCACTAGCATACACATCCCAATGTCTGCAATAGTATAAAACATCACAACAATTAATAAAACTAGGTAAAACTAAAAATAAAAATAAAAAAAAACAAATGCTCAAGACACATTCTGTACCTTTGTTCATCTACTAGTATGTTTAATCTCTTTCTTATACTTGGTGTGATTGTATCTTCCAAGCTAAATGCAATCTTCTTCATGGCTTGTAATCTTTGCATTATGTATAGCCTTATCTCTTCCAACATAGTAATGATTGGTTTATGTCTTGGACCCAGGATTGCTCTATTAAAACTTTCTGATATACCATTCTCAAAAGCTGCACATCTCCTGTCCATCGCAAAGAATGCTCTTGACCATGAGTTGGGGTTTCTTTCAACTAGATAATCATATGCTGATTGATCTAGCAGTTTGATATGTTCCATGTTTTGCTCAAATTGTTGTTGTAATGCAGAAGATGCTGCAGCCCAAAATAATCTCTGGAATTGAAGACCACTGAATTTCTTTTTGAAATTGGCATACACATGCCTTGTACATTTTCTGTGCTCAGCATTTGGTAACCAGTCATTCACAGCATCCAATAACCCCTGATCAAATGTCATAAAGATGTACATTCAATATAGGCTTTAACAAATAAATTGTATTATATTAAACAAAAATTATATAAATTTTACCTTATGGGAATCTGATATGATTGTGATGCCAGTTCCATCATTCAAAGATAGATCATCATGTAATAGTTTCAGGAACCAGCCCCAATTTTCGGCATTTTCAACCCTAACTACAGCCCATGCAATGGGATACATTTGGTTGTTTGCATCCCTTCCCATGGCTGTTAGCAATTCACCCTTGCATGTATGCTTTAAAAAACAACCATCTAGTCCTATCACCTTCCTACAACCTGCTAGCCACCCATCTTTTACTCCCTTGAAACAGATGTACATTCTTTTGAAATATGTAGACCCATCAGATGAGTTAAACACATCCAACACACATGTAGACCCAGGGTTTGAATCCAATATAGCTTGCCTATACTCATAAAGTCTCCCATAGTGCTCTATTAGCCCACCCTCATGATCAAACAGGGCACTCTGTTTTGCTCTCCTACACTGTCCTAAACTAACATCTATCTTGAATTTCTGTCTAATGTCAGCTTTCATCTTTCTATATTTTATGAATGGATCCTCAATGATTTCTTTAGCATACTGTGCAGCAATCCACTTAAAAGAAACTAGAGTGCCTAAGTTGTAGTTCCTACAACATTTGTGGGTTGGAATGAGGGACTTTATTTGGAAAGAACGCTCACTGGTCATCCATGTAGCCCACAGTCTAAATGGACATGCAACTTTCTTTGGTGATTTGCTAGTACCCTCCCCAGAATCATTAACTACCTTTTTCTTAGACTTCTTTGGTGATTTGCTAGTACCCTCCCCAGAATCATTAACTACCTTTTTCTTACGAACTACTTTTTTTCCTAGTACCCTTTTTACCCTGTTTTCCCTTACTCAAATTAGTCTTTACTCTACTTGGCATTACCCTATCTTTGTTACCTTTTTTACCAGCACATCTCCCCTCTTCAACATTTCTACCACAAAAAGCCAACAAACATCTCCAATCATTTTTCATAAACCAAAGCTGATAACCATTGGCTACCCCATAATTAGTCAATAGCATTTTCAACTGATAAGAGTTGTCAAACCTCATTCCTAGACATGGTTCCATCTTATCCCAAGGGATGTTAGGGTTAAAGGCAGGATAAACTACTCCTTTTTTCACCTTATACACAGCATCTATTTCAGTCTCATTAGCATCTACTTCAGGTGTTTCATTATTAGCAGGCATTCTTTGTTCAGTAGAGGATCTAAAAACATTCCTAGAACTGCAAAGGTCATTTAGGAATGGGTCTGGTGTAGTGATATTCTTAATGACCACAGATTCCTCACCCTCATTTTCAAAGTCCACATAATCTATCTCTTCAAAATCATCACTAGAATAATTGTCATCACTGGATTCTATAATGCTCTGCTCTTCCGCTAGTTCTAACTTACAAGCTTCCATAATATCATAATCAAGGTGTTCCACATACATATCAATCATATTGCCATTCTCATAACCAACAACCAACATGTCTACAATATCTTGGTCACACTTGATTTCCCTTATTCCTAAATCCAAATTAGCACCAGTCTTACAATAATACAACCTCTTAAAGGCACCATGTGGAACTAACCTTTTCATGATTTCCAATAGATTATCATACGACATTTCATCGAAATTTGTATCTGTGACTTCTCTCATATCACCCTGAGCGTATCTCAAAGGCCTTGAAACGAAAATCCCATCATACCTTAGATAAATAGTGAAAACGCCCTTCTTTGCCTTCTTCTTCTTTGGTTCACCTGAGAATAATGGTTTTCAAAAAAAAATTAGGGTTATTCAACATTAATCGTAAAATGAACAATTGGTGATTAGTAAACAAAGATTATACCTTTAGCCATAACGATAATTGCTCAATTTTGTTTCATTAGAAATTAGGGTTTGTGGTGGTGTGTGAATTTTGTGTGTGACGATTTTGGGTTTTGTGTGTCTGATCCCTCTTTTTATCTGTTTATGTAATAGTGGAAAACCAATGTGGAATAAAAATTATACACGTGGATATTATATATCTAAAATATAGTAGATAATGCCTATGTGGAAAATAAAAAGTGCTACAGTCCCGGTAGCTGGTTACCATGTTTGTGAAGTTGTAAAAAGAAAGTAAGGTTATTGGTGAAGTAGTGTAATAAAAAAGTAAATGGTTCTAGATGGACATTTTTGGAAAGTACGTGGCTATTGTATGGTGTTTACCCTAAACATAAATGGATCTAAAATTCTAGTTGTTTATGCAGCTAAAACACACCCAAATGATTGTCTTTCACATAAAAAAAACTGATAAACAAAAGTTACAAATAACAAGACATTCAAGCAACTCTGAGATGTAAAGATCTTATGGGTTGCGTCGAAATGTGTTCTTAGTTTTTAACGGCTTATAACACTTATGATAGTTGATTTCAAGTAATTGGGTAAAACGTGATTTTTTTTTTATTTTTTATTTATTTATTTATTTTTTTTTTGGTAAACATAATTTCTGACATTTATGAGACTAATAATTATTCTTAAAAACTAAATAAAATTACCCATTATTTTGCATTTGATTCAAATCCTGTTTAGACAAATAGTGACTTAAAAAAAAAGCTCACACTCACAAACCCTAAAATTAAATAATCAAAGAAAATTTTAATAATACATGGTACTAAATCAACTAAAAAGCAATAAAAAAAAAAAGAATCTAAACACTAGACACTAATCAAAGCAAGAATCATGTAACATCAAACACAAAATCAAACAAACAATGTTATTTTTTTTTTTTTTTTAATTTTTTTAACCTTTGAAAATTAAAACACAAAGTACACATGAGGTTTAAATTTATAGCCTATTCAACAAAATCCAATCAAAGATTACATAACCAGAAAGATGCAAAATTTATACCTTTCCGCAGTTGATTGTGTGCTCTGGTGATCGTGATGGCAAGAAGGGCAATTTTTATGTTTTCTTGTTGAGTCAAATGAAATGAATAACAAATAGAAAAAAGAAATTTTCTTTTATAGTCATAGCTTTATGGTTTAGGGGGTGTTTGGGTTTAACTTAGGTTAGCCAAACAACTTAATTTGTAGGCTGTGTTTGGCAGAGGGTGAATTTTAGTGTTTAGGATCGTTTAGATTTTAAATTTAGGGAAGTGATATGTATACGGCTATGTTTGGCACACTTGTTGAGAGATTATTCTTATTATTTCAAAAAATAAGCTATTTAAAAAATAATCTTTGTTTGGCAGACATAACTTATAAGAGATTCTAAAAATAAATCTTTTATAATCTCTTAAAACCAGAGGTTACTTCATTTAACTTATAAAAATAATCTCTTTTTATAATCTCCAGCACCATCTTCAGTTCCAGCAACAGTTACTTTTTCCAAACATACCCTGCGATTTTATTTTACACACATAAAATTACATAGAGTATTTTTGTCCTTATTCATTAAATCTATGTGTGCAAAGTATTTACAAATGATACATACCAGTTTTAGTGAAACATAAAAACTAAACGATCCTAGAAAGAGAGTTAGCAATTATTTACAAATGAAAATAACCGGTTTTAATGAAACATAATGTTGTTCCCAATTAAGTGATTATAACTTCAATTCTAAGTTAAATCACTTACAATGCAAATAAATGAAACAATTTAAACCATTTTCTAATAGATACGTAAAACAGTTTAAGGATAAAAACACGATACAATTTTTAACGTTTAAAATTCTTATTTGAATGAATTAAAGAATTTGCTAAGGTTTGCTAGCGTAATAGCAATCCTAGTTGAATGACAATTTCCTCTATGACTAAAACACAAAACCCTAGTTTTGGTTGAAGAAAGAACTTTACTTACTCGTTGAATGTTCAGCGGACTAAGTTCTACACAAGGAGAGTAAATGCTCTTCAATGTGTATTACATAAATTTCAAGAGATGCATCTGCTCTTCTACAAACATTCCTTTTTATACCAGGGAATTAGGGTTACAAAGGGTTAATTACTTCACATGTGGTAATCATCTAATGGGTGGTTAAGATTAAATTAAATGCAACGGTACCAAATACAAGGTACAACATTCTTTATGGAACAATTGAGTACAATATTTGTACTTTTATACCAACTTTGAGTATAAAGCAAATCTTTTCCCCCCTTTGACATTCTATAATCTAGAGATTCTTTTGCTCAGCTTCTTTGTGAATGAGGAGATCAAACAACGTTTGGTGTGGCATTGCCAACCAAACTGAACAGAACTTCTTCTTTTGGATCTTATGCTTCACTCGTTGTTCCACAACAACTCTGAAGTGAAGACACTTTGTCTTCAAGAACTCTGAAGGAGTTGGGCTGAAGATTTCTTCAACGTCTTCTTTTGTACTTAGGTTATTTTATGTTCTAATCATATTAAGAGATCATTAGCACTAAACTGACCCAACACATAAATAATGAGATAAACATAATTATCTAATTCTAATTCTTCAACACATAAATAATGAGATAAACATAATTATCTAATTCTAATTCTTCAACACCTTATAAGTTCAAACCATTGACATCAACCAAGAAAAAGAGTAGTTGATAAATGTTAGCATCAAAGAAACGTAAAAAAGGAAGTGATGGTCATACTTATTATTAGAACTTTGTAACGTGTCCTATACATTATTATAGATTAATCAATTCGGCTTGTGGACTTAGCAATCTAATATGTTATGTGTTATATTGTATAAGCCTTATGAAAATGTAATCTAAGTCAACCAAGACCAAGTCCATGAGAAAGCCCATGGCCAAACCCATGAGGCATTTGTTAAGAACTATATAAGCCACCTAAAGACTCATTTGTAAGGTGTGCTTGAGTGTGTATTATGTGTATTTTGCTATAATAAAGCTCTCATATTTCATCTCTCTTTCTTTCATCTCATACGCCACACATATATCATCCAAGTCACCATCTTTACTTCGTCTTGTGCTATATTGTCTGATAAAGTTGTGATATTTAAGGTCCTACAAGTGGTATCAATTGCCATACAATGATTTAGGAGTGTTGGAAGGTTGCTTGTATCGAATATTTTAAGCTTATTACTCATTATTTTCCAAAAAGATTCTTACTTTTCTCCTTTTTTTGTGGTTTTAACATTTTTTTTTGTTTACATACTAGTGTTATAAACATTGCCTAACAAGAAAGTTTCAATCTTTTCTAAAGATTCAAGCTTTAAAAATTCGTCCTTGAATTTGTACTATTCATCGAGAATTTAAAATTTTTCACAAAAATCATAAAGTATGCAACTTTCTTCAAGATTTGGTGTTTGTAAGACTAGAAGTACAAGAATCTTGGATTAAAAACTCGTATTGGGTGTACTTTAAGCTAGATCAAAATTCTGGCAAATTATCGAGAATTTCAAAACCCTAATTTTCGAAGATTTTTTTGGCAATTTTTCAAAAATTTTCTCTAGAGGCCTTCTTCAGATTTGGTGGATTACCCGGTGTTTCCCTTGCTTGTATTAGTGAGAAAACACTTCGACTCATGGTATACTCTCTAAATTGTATAATTTAGAAAGTTTTGGTGATAATTTTCGAAAATTCAGAAAAGTTTCGAAATTTTTTGGTGAAAAATTTTCGAGAATTTTTTTTCCGAGAATTTTTTTTTTGAATAAAAAAATTTCAAAATTTTTTGGTGAAAAATTTTCGAGAATTTTTTTTCTGAGTCAAAAATTTCAAAATTTTTTTGGTGAAAAATTATCGAGAATTTTTCTGAGTCAAAAATTTCGAAAATTTTCTAAGTCAAAAGTTTTGAGAATTTTTGGTGAAAAGTTTCGAGAATTTTTCTAAGACAAAACTTTCGAGAATTCTTGGTTGACTAAAGAAAGTTACCTTCATATAACTCAACTCCTATTTCGTTGAAACAATCCAAAATCAACTTTATCCATCATAACTTCATCAATGTCTTTCCTCAACAATTTCTTTCCATCAATGGACATGGACTCTCTTGTTCAATTCTTTGCTACATATCCTAAGACTGAGAAGACGATGACTGAGACTGAGCAAATATTGAATAAGACTGAGAAGCCGTTAACTGATACTGAACAAGACGTTGAAGAAAATGAGCTACCAGAATACGTAAGATATCTTGACCTGAGATTTCCAATTACATTCGCTGAGCAAATGAAGCGACCGCCATTGACAAAAAAGGCACAAAATGTTGAAGAATCATGTGAACATAAGTCAGATGAACCTGAAAATGCAGAACCTTCCTATAACACCGACACACCAAAAGTGAAGTTGACTATGCAAGAAACACAAGCTAGATAGAAAAGGCCTAACTAATTGTGTCTATAAAAGCAACTAAAGAATTATCAATCCAAACAGCATGTTGAGCTCATAAGCTGATAGGCAGTTTGTGTAAGCTAACACAACCTATTTCTTTTCTTATGAAAGGCAAATTAACAATCTCACACTGTAGGAAACTGCGTACACTTTTATTAATAAATCAGATTACAAGAACAAAATTAACAGAAAGAAAAATACAGCTGTGTACACTTTTATTAATAAATCAGATTACAAGAACAAAATTAACAGAAAGAAAAATACAGACAGAATGGAGTAGAAGCAAAAGACAGACATTATGAATGATAAGTAAATAATCAACAATAAATGATGAGGCTCGTGTTAGACACGATTCCCTATGACTGCTATGGAGGTACGTTTTATGTGTCTAATATAGTGAAAACCTATCTTGTTCGCCAAGATTCCATTTATTTAAATAGATTTTATTAAATTGACAACGAAATCTGCACGTATGCGAGCCCATTTTGGCCGAGAAATCCCATTTTCTGCACCCCCTGTGCGCGCGTAAGAGTGGGGGCATAGCTCACCTAAAGGAATTTGAAAGCCAGTACAAGGATATCCTTATAAACTAGTCTCCACTTCCTTCACTAGGCGATGTGGGATGTGTTTTTGTTTCCAAATTTTTTTTTTCAAGTGTCCCACTTTGAGGCACGATATCTCATTCATCTTAACTCCATTTTGGACATACTTTAGTTCGTTGCGATGCTCTCTTAGAGGAGAACAAAACGCCCCCAAGAAACACAAATATATGTAATATATACATACATTAAATTATTTCCACAATTTGCAAAAACTCACTTTTCCAACACACACTATATACACCACAAATATATCTCACACGCGTCCCACTTGGGACTTGAATTCACAACAAATTAATTTGGAAGCAATTTGACATACCGCTAAGCTACAAACCTATTTCACGTACATAAGTTTCTTTAAAGGAAACTTTATTTTATGATAAATGTAAAATTACCTACCTATTTTGAAATTCAACTCCAATTCATTCAAGCCAAATATCATTTTCAAAACACCCTTCAAATCGAATTTTATCTAATGAGATATAGAACACAAACAGAGAATTGCTATACTATATTACTATGATATAATAAACCAGTCAAACCCCAACTGAACCGCCTAAGACCTAAGTACACTGGAAGTAACATCCAACCAACAAAGTAAGTAAGTAACGAGTATATACCTTACAATTGGAGCAATTAAATAGGGATTTTTTTGAAGTTTTTGGTGAGTTTTAAAGAAATGAATTCCTTTTTTTTTTTTTTTTTTTTTTTTTTTTTTAATCATATTTTAGGGGTGTTGAAGGGGTGTTTAGGTCTCATTTTCAGCTCAAAGACTTTGTTTTTGTCAAGTTTTATAATATAAGAACAAGAGTTAGGATCAAATGACAAGAAAAAATTAAAATAAGAAGGATAAGAAGAAAGCACAATTACATATTTCAGATGCACCTACAAATGTAGATACATCTCCCCTTAAAAATCTCACTCTATTTAAAATGTGTCACTAGAAATTCTTCTTATTATTCTCATTTTAGTTTTTCTTCTCACGGGTTCCCTAAGAACAAACCCATAGTTATACTTCTAAATAAAGACATTTTATTTCAAGTACATATAATTAGAAGAAGGTTAAAATGAACATATGGCATATGATAAACCAAAATCATAGAAGAATAAATGAGCAGAGTCAATGAAACAACGCAACGGACTTCATTAACATAAGGTAAAATAATATAACCATAAACTGCAGATCTAGCTGCGATAGTTAATTAATAAGCTTATGACCCACAAAGATTGCTTAAAGTTTGCCAACAATTAACTGGGAAATAAAATAGTCATATGCATTTGGAATGCTGTAACAATTTATAGCCTGAACAAGAACTGAGAGGGCCACCGATCAGTCAATATACTCTGAATCACTATCAGAGTATATAAGTGACAATTCATCTGCATCTGATGTTGGAATTATTATATCATGACAATCATATAAATAAACCAAGTACATCAAAGTGAGCATGAGCGGAAGCAATTATAATAGATCGAATAACATGTAATTAATTAATCAATTATTTAAATCGTAAACGTACCTTTGTGATTCTAGCCCGAACAAGAATCAATGCAATCTTCCGGAACCAAGAACCCTAATTAGGGTTTATAAGGATTATATGAATTACCACTTACCTTTTTGTAATTCAATCCAAGAATCAAACAATAGTATGTTTGATTCACGTTCTTGTACACACGTACTAATTCAAGAAAAGTATTTGCAAGTAATAAAACACAAAACCCTTTTTTAGATGCAAGAAATCGAAACCCTTAGGGGTGTTCGGTTTTGGATCGACCAAGGAAAGACAAGGAGAAGAAAACACCAAGATGTGTGTGTACAAGTTATGTGAAAAACCTACATCTTGGGTTTGCTTATATACTATTCAAACCTTGGAGCTCAAGGCACAATGGAGGTGGGTTACCCCCTTGGGCCGATTGGCTATGGCATCCCCTAGGGGATTCCGGAACCTTCTCTTGTTTTCATGTTTTGTCTAGTAATTAGTTTTCTAATCTTCGTTTAATAAATAATTAGTCATTAATCAATAATACTAATTATTATTATTTGTTTTGTGTTTAATAATTAATTATAACATATTATAAATAATTATTACATTTTCTCTTCATACGTATTGTGTGCAATCCCGTGATCTCAAGTTCGATCCTAACACACGACTATTATTATTTTGTCTATAAAACCAACAGCTCCCACTTAGACATATCATAATAGTGTGATCACATCGATTGGCGTCTTGCAACACGTCGATGCCTCTAGTACAACTTGAGTAAGGCTCCTATACCGTGTTAAATAAGGATATGGATCTAGGTCATTCCTTAATTAACCATTCTGTTTCCCGTTTTAGAAATTGACAAGATTACCAAATCTTTTGAACCTTTCAAGAAAGACCTTGGGCGTGGCCACGCAAACACCTTGACAACCCTACGAGGGGCCCAGCAGTATTAAACTCCAAAAATTAATTTGAAGGAACAAATTCTTTATTGATTACAAGCGAAACACACAAACTTTGTAACACTTCCGAAAACAACCCTTATGACTACCAGTTACGTATAACGTTAAGTTGTTCCACAAAAATGTACTACATTCATGACCGTTATCTTGTATCTCAAGTCTAAGGATAACTTCTTATGATTTACTTAATGACAAGATCCATAAAGTAACATCATATAGTTGGGATAAGTCCTATATTCAGTATCATCGAATATCGTCTGAAATGACATGTCTACGCATCAATATACTTAAGTATATTATATCAACTTCAGATTTGTCTTAATTTAATAATATTCCCATATTATTAACTGACAACGGACAATTTTAGAATAACTATTATTCATGGATTTAAACATGCAAAAATAGGACAACAATAATTAACAATAGAAATAAACATACCAACATACTTTATTTCATTAAAATAATAATTGTTTACAATATCCTTTATCCAAATACTAATCACAATTATGCATGAAACTACTAGCTAATTTAAGTCCAATTCCATTGGATAATCCATTAAGCTTCTCTTTCGCCAAAGCCTTAGTGAACGGATCAGCTAAGTTTTCATCTGTGTGAACCTTCAACAGATTTATTTCACCTTCGTCAACCTTTTCACGAACAAAGTGATACTTCCGTAGAAAATGTCTGGTGCCTCTCATGACTCCAGGTTCATTGGCAAATATGATTGCAGCAGAATTGTCACAATACATATTAATAGGTAATTCAATTGAAGGCATAACACCAAGCCCAGAAACGAATTTCCTAATCCAAACAGCCTCCATAGCAGCTTCTGAAGCAGCAATGTATTCAGCTTCTGTTGCAGACATCGCAATTGTACTCTGCTTCTTGCTCCTCCAATCTACAGCTCCTCCATTGATAACAAAAACATAACCCGTCTGAGACTTCGAATCATCTTTATTACTTTGAAAGGATGCATCACAGAAACCTGTAACACAAAGTTCTGCAGATGGATTTCCACCATATACCAAAAACATATCTTTTGTATTCCTCAAATACTTAAGAATATGCTTAACAGCAATCCAATGTTTATCACCTGGATTCTGTTGAAATTGACTGGTAATATTTTGAGCAAACGCCACATCTGGCCTTGTGCACTTAACCGCATACATAATAGATCCTACAGCCGAAGCATAAGGAACTTTACTCATGCGAGCCACCTCTTCAGGTGTTGAAGCACAAAACTCATTACATAAGTCATGTTTCACTTCCATCGGCAAATATCCTTTCTTGGAATTTTGCATATTGAATCTTTTCAATATTTTGTCAATGTAAGCACTTTGACTTAATCCAATTAACCGCCTTGATCTATCTCTATAGATTTTGATTCCCAGAATGTATGCAGCTTCTCCTAAATCTTTCATAGAAAAGCACTTTCCAAGATATGCCTTAACAGCTTGTAAACTTGGAATGTCTTTTCCCATGATCAATATGTCAGCAACATATAGAATTAGGAAAGTTACATTATCACTCCCACTAGCTTTGTGATACACACATGGCTCATCAAGATTTTGAGTGAATCCAAACCTTTTAATTTCAGCATCAAACCTCTTGTTCCATTGTCGTGATGCTTGCTTTAATCCATAAATGGATCTCTTAAACTTGCAAACACGATTTGGAAAATCTGGATTTTCAAACCCTTCTGGTTGTGCCATATAGATGTCTTCATCTAGATGACCATTTAAGAAAGCGGTTTTCACATCCATTTGCCAAATTTCATAGTCATAGTACGCTGCTATAGCTATGAGAATTCTTATAGCTCTTATGTCTGCTACAGGAGAAAACGTCTCCTCGTAATCTATTCCAAAAGTTTGAGTAAAACCTTTAGCAACTAGACGAGCCTTATAAATGTGTGCATATCCATCCATGTCAGTCTTGATTTTGTAAAACCACTTACTCCCAACTACCATGGCACCAGGAGGTAAGTCAACTTCTTCCCAGACTTCATTGTCATGCGTGGATTGTATTTCCCCATCCATAGCAGCTTTCCATTTAGCTTTTTGAGGGTTATTAATGGCAGCTCTATAACTAGTAGGTTCATTAAGATCCCCTAGTGTATGCTCATCAACCTCTACATTAAGACATAGACGGTCAGGAGCTTTCACAGATCTCGAAGATCTGCGAATGGGAATTACTTCAACTTCCGGTGGAGGACCCAGACTTTCCGGTTCTATAGGAAGTGTGCTAGTGTTTTCTGAAGGCAATGCATTATTTAGATCATCTTCTAAATCATATACTCTCCCACTGATTTCTTGAACCACAAATTCACTTTCAAGAAAATCACCATATCTTGCAACAAACACTTTGTTCTCAGGTGGGTAGTAAAAGTAGTAACCCATAGTTTCCTTAGGGTATCCTACAAAAATGCATTTTACAGATCTTTGTTGGAGTTTATCTTGTGAGTCACGTTTAACATACGCCTCACAACCCCAGACCTTTAAATAAGACAAGTTCGGAGCTTTTCCAGTCCATATCTCATATGGTGTCTTATCAACCTTCTTGGTGGGAACCATATTCAAAATACGAACAGCTGATTCAAGAGCATAATCCTAAAAAGACAAAGGAAGATTAGTAAGATTATACATTGATCGAACCATGTCCAACAATGTACGATTCATTCTCTCAGATACACCATTTTGTTGTGGAGTATATGGAGACGTGAGATTCTGGACAATTCCATTCTCAGTTAAGAAATCTTTAAAATCTTGACTAAGGTATTCTCCACCTCGATCAGAATGAAGAGCTTTAATCTTCTTTTCCAATTGCAATTCTACTTCTGCTTTGAAAACTTTAAATGCATCAAACACCTCATGTTTATGCTTAAGTAAATAAACATAACCATAACGGCTGAAATCATCCGTAAAAGTTAAGAAGTAGACAACACCTCTCCTTGACACATGTCTAAGTGGTCCACACACATCTGTGTGTATTAAACCAAGTAGATCTGAAGCTCTTTCCATATTACTATGAAAAGGTTTCTTCGTCATCTTCCCAGAAATACAAGATTCGCATTTATCAAATGACTCATCATTGATATCATTCAAAAGCCCTTCACGTTGCAGCTTTTGCATGCGAGTCTTGCCTATATGGGCAAGTCTACAGTGCCAAAGGTAAGACGAATTCAAGTCATACTTCATTCTCTTACTTATGCTGTACATCAAATTATTATTATTGTTGGAAGTCACACAATTATTCATATCAATTTCAAACACACCATTCACAGCAATAACATTAAAATAAAATACACCATTTAAAGAAACAGAAATTTTATTGCCATCAATAGTATGAGAAAAACCAAGATCCAACAAACATGAAAAGGAAACAACACCTCTAATTATAAAAGGTGCATAATGGCAATTGTTTAAACAAAGTACTAAACCCGAAGGTAAAACTAAATCAAACATTCCTATGGCTTCAATTGCTGCTTGTGCTCCATTTCCCACATGCAGAAATTGCTCCCCATAAGCTAGTCTCCTTTCCTCTCTAAACCCCTGCAGTGTATTACAAATATTAATACCACATCCAGTATCATATACCCAGGAATTTATCATACGAGATAAAGTAAATAATTCAATGACAAATAAGTTACCTGAAGTGCTGGCGCCCATGTGCCCAGTCTTCTTGACCTTATTATTTCGCAAGTCATCGAGATAAAGAGGACAATTCCTCTTCCAATGGCCCATCACCTTGCAGTAATGGCATCCTTGATCCTTCTTTGGATTATTCTTGATAGGAGGGTTCTTCTTAGGTTGGGGTGGTTGATAAGCCATAACCTGCTTATTCTTATCAGCCTTCTTCTTTCCTTTACCCTTCTTCTTGTTCGCATTTGGCTTGTTAATTCTACCTCCTTGTATAGCAAGAACTTGGGGCTTAGGAGCCTTTGGTGTCAACCCTTTCTCATAATCAATGAGCAGTGCGTGCAATTCACTTACTGTCTTCCCCACGCAATGCATATTGAAGTTCCTCACAAAACCATTAAAATCCTTGTTAAGGGACCTATTGATTAAGTTCACAGCCATATCATTGTCATAGGGTTTCTTAAGTGTTTGTAGTTGATCCATGAAACTTTTCATCTTCAACACATGAGCACTCACAGGTTCACCATCCCCTTGCTTACAACCATGTAGAGCCTCCATCAAATCGTAAATCTCTACATTTGATGGTTTCTCATAGAGTTTCTTGAGTTCATCAATCGTGTTCATGGGAAAATACTCCTCAAACTGCCTTTGAAGAGGTGTGGACATCGCCCCAAACATCATTGCGGCCACATCAATATGTTCCTTGCAATCAAGATTCCATTTGGCCTTAGCAGCATCAGTTGCTGCCACGCCTTCAGGTTCAGCAGGACAAGGCGTTTTCAAGATTTCAAGTTGACCAGTCACTCGCAGGACAATCCCTAGTGAACGGTACCAATCATTGAAATTTTCCGAGCCAGTCAATTTTTCTCGTTCAAAATAAGTTTTGAACACAGAACGAAAGTTGGTGTTATCAGTTTGAGCCATTTCTACAGATAAAGAAAGTTCAAAACATTAGTATTTTTGATAATACAATTTTTCAAGAAAATTAAAATACCCAAGGAAAAACAAATCCATAGAATAATCTTGAAAACTAGGATCCTCCATAAACATAGTTTCATCACATCAGTTGATCTGCTAGTAATGAAAGTACAATATGAGGTAACTTGTCGTGCAAGTAATTGGCATAACTTTTGTCCAATTCCTAGATTTATGGGATTTACAATCACAAAACATTTGTATTGTAAGCATGTTTAGTCCCCATCTTAATGCCTTGAGTCAAGTCTCACTTCCTACTCAATTTAAGTCGTCTAACTTAAAAACTGCAAACTCACAAATCCATCACATCAGTTGATCTGCTAGCAATGAATTTTTTAAATTTACTTCTCCATTGCAATCTCGCCAAGTCTCACATGACGTAAATTACAACTTCAAGTGTTCTTAATTAGATGGCATTCGACTTAATTTTATAAGGGTATAACTATTTTGATGTGATCAAAATAATGTATGAAGAAGCATGCATACAACTTCATAACATTGGTTTTACAAAACATTTTTATTACCAATTAGCTAAGAGTAAAATAACAAAGTTTTGATTGAGGTATCGGGTTCACCAATTAAAGAATAACCATCAATTATCGTCCACTATATCGTACTTTTGCATAAGCCCGAAAGCTTAGTGTTTCGGATAATCATTGTGGAATTGTGGATTATTCACCCTTAAGATGACAATGTACATGTAATGGTTGTTCGGTAAGTCTAATTTACACACAAACGAGCGTTAAGACAGAATGTTGTCTATCTAAGGCCACAATTTAATGCGTTGCCATCCTTATACCCATCTTATAGTGTGTAAACTTCGGTCGAGCCTATTTAACCATTACGTACAAAAACATCAATCAACCAATTCTTTGAAATTTTAACTCTTAAAAACCAAAACAATTTCGCCATTATTTAGTCTGTATTATTTTTCTATTCAAAAAATTACCCTTTTCGTTTATATAAACATGTCTAACACAATAAATAAACAAAACAAGTAATATATAATAAAAAAATAAAACAACTAAATAAACACATATACATAATCATAACAATTAAATATGTATAAACATGTAGCCACATGCAAATCTTATTCAAAAGTCCTATTAATAATCAAATCTAGGTGTATAACGTATTAATTCAATTAGGGCTTTCTTTTTCTTGGAAAAAGAGCCACATACATCGATAAATCGATTGCGTAAGCCAAAATTAAATAAATACCACATAGCACATAATTGATTACTTAATATTGGAGTCTTCCCCAATTCGACATCTATTAAAATTTACATATTTTAATATAACTTAACAATTAATATATATAAGCAATTTAAACAATTTAAATTATAACACAATAAAATCCATGCAAATATGCATTTTTTCATGGATTTGGCTTAACAATTAACACATTGCACCAAGATCGTTTACTAAAACGCATAACAATTACATGACATCCTAGGGTTTCTAATCCAATTAAAAATTAAAAACCATAAACCCTAAAAATCCTTTAGGTCAAAATCGACCCAAAAAAAAAAAATTAGGGTTAGTGATCTAACACATAAACCCTAAAAAACATGTAACTATACGAATCAAGATCCAATTTTTATGCGTTTCGATAATTAATTACACATTATAACGGCTCTAGATGCCACTGTTGGAATTATTATATCATGACAATCATATAATTAAACCAAGTACATCAAAGTGAGCATGAGCGGAAGCAATTATAATAGATCGAATAACATGTAATTAATTAATCAATTATTTAAATCGTAAACGTACCTTTGTGATTCTAGCTCGAACAAGAATCAATGCAATCTTCCGGAACCAAGAACCCTAATTAGGGTTTATAAGGATTATATGAATTACCACTTACCTTTTTGTAATTCAATCCAAGAATCAAACAATAGTGTGTTTGATTCACGTTCTTGTACACACGTACTAATTCAAGAAAAGTATTTGCAAGTAATAAAACACAAAACCCTTTTTTAGATGCAAGAAATCGAAACCCTTAGGGGTGTTCGGTTTTGGATCGACCAAGGAAAGACAAGGAGAAGAAAAAACCAAGATGTGTGTGTACAAGTTATGTGAAAAACCTACATCTTGGGTTTGCTTATATACTATTCAAAACTTGGAGCTCAAGGCACAATGGAGGTGGGTTACCCCCTTGGGCCGATCGGCTATGGCATCCCCTAGGGGATTCCGGAACCTTCTCTTGTTTCCATGTTTTGTCTAGTAATTAGTTTCCTAATCTTCGTTTGATAAATAATTAGTCATTAATCAATAATACTAATTATTATTATTTGTTTTGTGTTTAATAATTAATTATAACATATTATAAATAATTATTACATTTTCTCTTCATACGTATTGTGTGCAATCCCGTGATCTCAAGTTCGATCCTAACACACGACTATTATTATTTTGTCTATAAAACCAACATCTGAATCACAATCAGAGTATAAAAGTGACAATTCATCTGAATCACTATCTGAGTATAAAGGTGATCCGCTATCACGGTATAATGGCAATTTAGAATCACAAAACTTGATGTTTGATGGGGAAGTGAAACCGTTAGCTTTCAAATCCGCGAGAGTCTACAAACAGTAAAGAACAGCAATGAGAAGAGAACAATATATGAAGAAATTAAAATAGCAAGGAAATTACAATAATCATTTCTGAGTTTTTTGGGTAAAGTAATTCCTTTTCTAATTGATTATGTACAGGTCAAAATAATCGGATGTGAAGAAAAATAATTACTGAGATAAGCCTCAAACAACTAAATGTCTAATTCTGATTCTCTAAGTTTGTATAAGTTTCAACTGTTGACTTCAAGCAAGAAATAACAGTAACTGATAAGTACCAACCACAAAATCCAGTGATCAATTCATTAGCAAAGACACAAATTGTTATATAAAGAAAAAGAATAAAAAAAGGAAAACGTTACCTTGAATAAAAATGCTCCGATTTCAACCTCCTTGACTTGGCGAAGACTTAGTATAACTCCTTTAAGCATTTCTCCTATCTCTGTATGATAAAAGTGCCCAGCATAGGTAAAATTTAGCTTAGCTTTAGCCAAAGAAGATACATCTTGCAACAAAAGCTTCTGCTTTGAAAAATGACCTTCGATGGTTAGTGATAACAAGTTTGGAGCATTGATTTCAATAGCATGTCGGCGATTATTGTACCCATCGAACAGAAAATTCCTAAGACTCTTGGAAGTAATATCAAGCTGCCTAAAGCCAAAGCAACGAACCAACTGCCAAGTATCCAGTAGAGGACTTCCTAATAGTATATTTTTAATCAAATCTTCATCTAATTTCCCTTTTGTAATACTCAAACTCTTAAGTTTATTCCAACAAATAGCGCTAACAGGATTTAATATGCAACCTTCCAACTTCAGATGAGTAAAGCAAGAACTGATGAAAACCAACTCATTTAACATAAACACACCTCCCAACTTCTTAGTCCATAACCTTAAAGTCAGCTCTTCAACATTACAATTTACAGCATGGCGAACCCAACTTCCGATTTGCGATTCAAACCGGGTATTGTATTTGGTGGTCAGTTCAAATTTTTTTAGCTTTACTTGGTGACATTGGATAAGGGTTTTATCAGGAAACGAAAAAAAATCAGAGAGCAGCATATGATATCCATCAAGGTCATTAAAAATGAGAACAGGAACAGAAGGCCAAATATGCTCCCATCGTTTGGAAAGAGTACCAGTTCTGATGGCCTCTTTTGTGGAGTCTAAACGTGATAATAAATCAAGTAACAAGCCATCTGGTAATGCACTTATTCGATCTTTCTCTTCCATGGCGGCGGCAATAGAGCTCTTGCTGCTTTCCCCCTTGAAAAACTGTAACATAACTCGCATCAAATTAAACCGAAATGATGATATATTTAGTGTACACCACAAGAATGTAATCTTGCCCTATTGGCCTTCCTTTACGACTTCAGAAAATACCAACAAAGAGTTATTTATATTCACCACATTATCAGTAGGTTCTTATAAATTGATACACTTTATTTACAAATTCACTTAGTAACTTACATAAATAGTAAAGTAAAGTAAAGTAAAGGAACTTACAGAAATCATAGATTAATATTTATAGAATTATACGACTAGTAAAAAAAAGATCCTGAATGGGTGACTAGGATTCGTCTTTCTAAACCGAAACATAATGTAAGATTCTAATGATCATCATAAATGCTTATCTGAAAATGTGTTATATTACCCGCTTTGGTTCGCGATTCTTGCCTTTAGTAGTCGGTGTGATACAGCCAACAGGGAAAGACATTTCCTGCACAAATTTGAAAAACTTTAGTTAGACAAAAACTTCTTGATATTATTTAGGAAGTACATTCGCCCCGAAATAACCTTATCATTTGGTTACTAAAATAGCAATAATCACAAAGTGTTCTCTTTCACTCCCAATATTTTGTATCATCAACGTCGCTTTAACTTTTTTTATTTTCCCACTCTACCATTATAGTCGTAGGCTCACTATATTGCTAAAGAAAAACGTAAAGCTGCCACAGATATTTGGCATTTGATGTGAACTGTATAGTATAAAGACAAATTACTCACTATAAAAATGCAAACCGTAAGCAAATAATATAATTTTATGTGAATTAAAGCAATTCTTAGCATAACCTGGTACCATATCAACTCGACAGATCGAGAAGAAAAAAAAAAAAGCACTAATGGAAACAATCAAAATAGACTTTAATTAAATTAATATATATCAAAACTCTACAGTCTAACAAAAACTTCTTGAGGTCGTTTATGAAGCACATTCATTTTGTTACGTATTTTAGTAGCAATATAACAATCACAAAGTGTTCACTTTCGCCCGAAATAACCTTATCATTTTGTCATTAGCGTGGCCTCAACTTATTTTATTTTCCTACTATTCTACTCCTACGCTCACTGAATTGCTAGCTAGATTAACAAGATAAATGTAAGGCTGCCACAGAAATTGGGCATTTGAACTAAACTTTATAAAGACAGATTAATCACTATCAGAACACAAATCCTAACGTAACCAGTATAATTTCATGATAACTGTAGCATTTTTTTTTCCAAAAATACAGTACCATATCAACTCAACAAATACAAAAAAAATAAAAATAATAATAATAAAAATAAATAAAAATAAAAATAAAATAATAATAATAATAATCAACTAACATCAAACATTTGGGGAACTTGATGTGGAAGCTTTGAATACACTCTCACGTGTTGGGGATATTGCCAGCAGCCACTCTAACAATGTTAAGAGCGGTGCTTTTATTTTTCATCGAGTTAGTTTGTGTATTCAAAAATGGGTGGGAGCACAGATCGTGTCTAGACTCCCCTCTAATTTCATGTAATTTCTTTGTTTTCAATGAAAAGTGGTGATAATAATAAAAAAAAAAAAAAAAAAAAAAAAAAAAATAATAATAATAATAATAATAATAATAATAATAATAATAATAATAATAATAATAATAATAATAATAAACGGATAAATGAAAAAAATTAAAAAAAAGATTGAGATATAAATCAAAATCTTACACTCTTAACACTGATCTAGCAAGAATCAACTAACATCAAACACAAAAAAGGCTAAAATTGATATCTTGTAAGAATTTAAAACAATTAATACACTTCAAGTTAGCTAAATGTAAACATTACATCTATAGCCAAAAAAAAAAAAAGAGTTACATATATATTAAAAAATAAATAAAAAATAAAAAAATTGATGATGTAAAGGATGATGCATGTATATACCTTGTCGTCATCCATTGTGTGTGCTCTGGCGAGTGACATGAATAAAAAGGAAAATGCAGAAATGAAAAAGAAACAATGAATGGCTTTTATTCTATTTCTTTTTGCAGAAAAAGAAACATTGAATGGCTTATATATATATTTAAAATTTCATTTAATGCATCTTTATCTATCAGCATAATACCCGCGTATAGCGGCGACAAATGTTTATTTATCGACAAAAATATGTCATAAGTTGTTCGAATGTAAGATGTAGTTGTTGTGTTAGGTTATAGATATTAAAGCATTTCCGATGCTTTGGACTTTTGTCAAGTCTTATATGAATACCATGCCATGTCACATAGATTACTATAAACTACCGTTCATATAAACCACCATCTTTAATTGTATAAAATTCATAAAACCATAAGTGGACCACATTAACATTTTATTATCACTATATCATATGAGTTGGTTTGCACTTTTAATTTTTTATTCTTTTTTATTTGCACACTCACTATACGAATATTTAAATCAGAATATAAATATGGTACAATTATCTGATATAGTAATTGGAGTACCACAATCAAAAGTAGAAGTATGCAATTTAGTTTTCTTATATTATCTCCTAATTCAGATGAACTAGTATGAGTGTGTCCATATTTATTTCTCTCTCCATGGTTTATACACATGAACTTATTTATTTATCTTTTCTAAAAACTTTTAAAAGTTTTGTGCTACAATGTAAATTGAGTAAATATATAAGCTATTGGAGACGCTCTCGGTGTTTTATAATAGAGTATAAATAATTGAAGTGTTAAATATAATTGTATAAATGTAAAAAGAAACACTTTATCAGTGGCATCAAATTTAATGCAATAAATATTTTTTAAACAAAATTTATTGCATTAAATTTTATTTATTGTGTCAATCCATCCACAATGGTAAAAATATTATTATTATGTGAGTACATATTATATCACTAAACTATAAAACTCTTGGTGCTATAAATCTTTTGTCACTATACATTACACCTTTAAAGCTTTATAACTTTCTCACATCACTCAAATGTACTTAATAAAGAAAAAGTTCAAAACCATAAACCTTTTTATAACATCTAAGCATAATATTTAATGGTTTTTATACTTTTACTTGAAACTCTCATTAAGTATGTTTTAAGCATTAACTATGACGAACCTTTACAACTAATACATCATCAAATTTTAAACATGTACATATAAACCTATTTCTACCTAGAATAAACATATTTATAAAGCTTTTCATACCAAAAATCATGATCAACATTTTTAAAAAGAAATTAGATAATAGTTTGGAAATCTTCAAGATCTTAAAACTTTTCATGCCACCTAGGATTGAAATGGTTGGTCACTATGTTTCACAAATTTATAAACTGTTAACATCAAAGATTCACATGAATTCATGAGGCCGGGAGGTCGAGAATGATGATAAACACTAAACATTATAGAGAGATAAATGTGAAAGAAAATGTGTTTATTATGATTGAAAGATAATGAATGACACAACACTTTCTCACAACCCTCATGGAGTGTATATTATTAGTCCATGCGGGCAAAGCTATCTTACATTTCTAGTCCAATTCACGTGTAAGACGTTATATTCACAAAATAGCAAAGCAAATATGAACATCTTTAGAAAAAAAAATTGACTTATTCAGAAACGACCTTAGTGTATGATCCTAGGTTTAATAAAATGTTTAAACTCTAGGCAAAACTTTATCTTTTATTTCATCATGTGCTTGTGTTGCATGCTTATTTGGCATAAAAGTGTTCATGACCTTTAACCTCTTTAATTGAATGTATCTGAGTTATATGGGTGTTTTACAAAGTGTTAAAAGTTTGTGCGTAATGATTATAAATTTAAGGAGAGATTGCAAAAAGTGTCCATGTGGTAAGTCAGTTTTGCACCTAATGCACCTCCCAAACTTTAATAGCGAAAAATGTTCCTATGGTTCACGCTTTGTTGCAATTTATGTAATTTTCACTGACGACCATTATTTTCTTTTTTTAATCAAGGTCAAAGCATGCGAAATAACTAATTTATCCTCGTCTTCTTTCCCACTCAAGAACACTACCCCAATTTTGCCCAGATTTTTTAAAGATTAATACCAAGAACATATAACAACTTGTTTATAGATCTTGTTTCATATCGTTAACATACTTGTAAATTGAGAAACACCCACAAATTCATACATAAATTCTTTAAATAATAATTAAATCAAACTACTAACAATAAACCTTTCTTCATGATGCACCAAGAAACAACACATCCTCCCTGAATTGCTCCATGCTGACTCTAACACTTAACAAATGAAAGTCGCCACTCGGTTTCATCTTCAAATAATGTAATTTCATGTCCTGTGTTTACCGGGTTTCATCCTCAAGGTTTCAGAAACCAACAGTAAGTGTAGAAAAACTTAAACCAAACCAGAAACAGGACTTGAATCTCAATTCAAGTCAATATTATTAACCAAAACAACCATAAGATCAGAAAGATACCGATCTCAATCAGCACATCAACCAAAGAACCAAGAATCACTCGCAAGCTTGCCACTGCTACTCAGGTGCAAGCCTATTGACTAAATTGCCAATAGTATCAATTACAAACACTCAGTCTTACAATGAATCTATCTTAATAGATCAAAAGAACAACAACAGAGCTTATGAATGAATACAATAAGAGAATAATGACTGCGTATTATTGGTGATAGAAAAATAATGAAACCCTAATCAGATGTCCAGCTTATATAGCACTTGACTTGTAACTTCCAGCTTGTGTCAACATTAGTCCTTCAACTTCCAAACTTTAGTCAACTCTAGCTAAAAGAATCCAACCAGCATAAACTGAAATATGAAACATGGCAACATTAGTCCTTATACTTATTTTTTAGGTTAGAGTTATTATTTCAACACCCCCCTTAACTCCAACCTGGAAAACATCAACCATACCCAGTTTTTCAACAAGCTTATCATGTTGAAATTTACTCAAATCCTTTGTCAAAATATCAGCAGTTTGATCTGCTGTATTAATTTTCTCAGTTTTAATAACACCTGCCAAAAAATTTTCTCTTACAAAATGTAAGTAAATTTCCAAGTGTTTTGTTCTCTCATAAAAGACAGGGTTGGCAGCAATATTTACTACAGCCTGACTATCACAAAAAAGCTTAGCTGGGAAAAAATGTTCCCAATTCAAATCATGTAAGATTTTCTGAACCCAAACAACCTCAGAGGTTGCAGAGGCCATAGCTCTATACTCAGCTTCAGCTGATGATTTAGAAATGGTATTTTGTTTTTTGCTTTTCTAGGAAACAAGGGAACCATTTAAGAACAAACAGTAACCAGTGACAGATTTTCTAGTTATAACACATTTTGCCCAGTCTGCATCAACAAATACTTCAAGAGAAATATTTGGGCACTCGGTAATATGAATTCCTTTTCCAGGAGAACCTTTTAGGTATCTTAAAACCAGTAATACTTATTTAAAACCAGCCATGTTTGTCAAGATTAAGTCTTGTGGGAAGCCTCCTATGAAATATTTGCCAAGATGAGATGTAAAAATGTTACTTAATTACCTAATATTCTCGTGTCATTCTTCTTGTCTAAAAACTTTGAGAAAGAAAGACATTAAGAAAAAATTTCTACAACAAACTCTCTCTTTAGCTTCCAAAAAATATCAATCCAACGAAAGCACATTAAAAATATCAATCCTAAGAAAGAAAGACATTAAAACCGCATGGATGAGTTGTCGCCAGTTTATTGACGTAGGAGCTACACAAAGAAATTTGGAACAAGAAAACATGCACTTTTTCTTTCCTGCTGCAATGTACATGCTATGATTTAGTGATCTTCAAGATTATTAAAGTTTGTGTTGTAATGTTTTCTTGACCATGATATGAACAAAATTTTAAGAAAGAAAGATATGCATACTTCCTCAGTGAGTTCTAAGAACAGGATAGAGGAAGACTAGCACCCACTGCAAACACCAACAATTATAGAGCATTCTTACAAGGGGTGCTAAGGAAGGTTGTAATTCCTATCTGCAATGTACATGCATGTATGGTTTAGCAATCTTTACAATAACTAGACTGTGGGTAAGCTCATTACTGTGACTTAAAATCACAATAGTGAGTTTCGAGTCTTTCAGGTGAAGTAATAATAACATTGCTTATATAGATTCAGAATCATCATATTCGAAGAAGCATGAGACAAGTTATTCTAATTGAAAATTTAGAGTAAATTGTATAAATTGTCCCTTAAGTTTGGCGAAATTGCATGTTTCGTGCCAAACGTTACGAAAGTGCAAGGATCGTCCCTGTGGGGAAACTTTTGGTGCAAGTATCGTCCTTTTTGGGGAAACCTTTTGTGCAAGTATTGTCCCTGTGGGGACTATTATTGCACCAAATATTTCCCCACAAGGAAGATCTTTGCACTTTCGTAACGTTTGGGATAAAACATGCAATTTGGCCAAAATTTAAGGATGATTTATGCAATTTACTTGAAAATTTATTACTAAAACTTATCTATATGTCCCTAGTGATTATTTGATACTATTCTCCAAGTTCAAACCATTGATTTCAACCTTGTATACTTGCATAAGTTCAAACATTGATTTCAAGTGGTCACGCTGAGTTATGGTTTTGTGAACAGACGAAAAGAATTCAATGAGTGATACATCTTTATCATCTTCATCATGTTGAAACATAAGATTAGGAAGTTGAGCCCAAAGATTTTTCCATCGTTTAGAGAGTATACTTGTTCTAATGGCATGTTTTGTGATGTTTGTGATGGGTAAGCGAGACAGAATTTCAAGAAGTAAGCATTCGGGCAACAAACTTATTCTATCATCTTTTTCTCCGTCCATTACTTCGATACGATTTGGGGCGATTTCCGTGGCGGCAAACAGAATCCCCTGTTTTCTCCCAGTGAAATTTATTTAAAGGTATGCTGTAGTTAAGTTTTTCTTTGTCCCCTTAACGTTTAGAAAACTAAGTAGTCATTTAGAGAAAGCTAGATATATCATTCCGTTAATAACAGATTAATGGGCTTAGCCCAACAACACCTTTTCTTTTTAATTAATCACACTTATCTATATCTTGGCTTAGAAATCTATATATATGTGCAGCCAGTAAGAATGATAATCTGTCATGTAAACAATATTGTTTGCAAAAAGCTCTTAGTAGTATATATGATTTGGCTAACCCAACTAGTAGCTACCAAATAATTTAATCTATAATCTAATGAATAACCTGTAGCCATGATTCCATGAACTCTCGCCAGCAACAATGATCCTGCCATCAAAGTTCGCCATCACGTTACTCAAGCGACATAACCAAACTCAGACTACCCCGGTCCTATCAGGACTTCAGGAGTTACCTGAACAACTAATCTTACTAGTCACCACCTTTTGCAGAACCATGTATGCAAGTTCCATGTGTGGCGTACATACTAAGAACCCATAGTCCATTGCTCATCAACGTGTAAATGTAGGTTCGCTTTGTGTTAAAAGCCTTCCAGCCCAACTAGTCTTATTCCAGTCCCCAAAATGTCAAAATGGGAGTCCCAGTCCCCATAACTTTTGTGTTAAAAGCCTTCCAGCGAACATAGCAAAGAAATTAAAGGCTGAAGAAAAAAGGACAGAGAAATGCCATTAATCCAGCCCAACTAGTATTATTCCAGGAAACATATCAGTTCAAGGCCAGGTTCAAAGCCGGACATATAACCACTCATCTCATTAGTCATCCCCTCTACCAAACCACGAATGCATGACCTCTGTTTGGTCAAGATGAAAGCATATGATACTTACTAAGAACCAATAGTCCATTTTGCTCTTCAAAATGTCAATGTGGATTCCCTTTATGCATTACAGTATTATTTTAATCCATATTTGGATGTTCTAAAAACTACAAGACATGCATAGTGAATCAGAACCAATCAAACATGCTTGCCAGTTTGGACTCATACATTTGAACAACTATAGCATAAATAAGAGATACATGGACGCGATATTTAGCACCAATATTTAATAAACTCATGAACCAAGAATTGTTTTAACATACTGCCAACAATTACTGAATTAGTTTTTTACGATTGAACCAACCATGATCCAAAATGTGCTAAATCAAAATCACTTGGGAGATACAATGTTAAATGCCTTAGGAATGCACTAACAGTTTCTAGTCAAAGTGCCAACCGTAAATTAAATTCATCAATCAGCAGCACCATATATGAACAAGCAATCGTACGTCCCAGTCTCAAGTTTCATCTGAACCACTAAAACCATGAAGATGAATTCATATCAGGATACTGTCTTGATGTTTGATGGTAGAGTGAAACCTTTAGCTTCCAAACCAGAGAGAGCCTACAAAAAACATAACAGCAAAGAGAAAATCACGAAAGTTAAAATGCTCCAATGCATGTATGGCTTAATTGTTATTAGAGCAAACTGAGGACACAACTTGCAATCAGTTCCTTAAAAGCATAAAAATATATTCAAACTCACGAATGAATTGTAACTTGTATGCACCCAACTCAGGAATCATGTAAGAAAAGCATGCACTTGTGTATGTGACAAGGATTGCTGATGCTAGTTCATATTTTCTTAAGCAATATACATATATGGAACATTAGAATCATACGATTGGGCTTATGTATAGCAGTAATGTGATTCTAAGAAATCAGAGTTAATGAAGTACTAGTTGACAAGTTGCTGCAAGAAAAAAATGTTTATCATATTAAAGCTGTAAGAGTCATTTTCAAAACATACATCTAACCTTTTGCTGAGTACACATCTTTGACTTCAATTATGTATACTTATAAAAAAAATTCGAAGATTAGTCTATAAAATACTACTAAAGAGCTTGATCAATAGTCTTCACAAAGATAAACATATGCCAAAGTATAAAAAAGTTGTACCTCTAAGCATAAAGGCCCAATGTTAAGCTCCTTGACATGGCGAAGTTTAAGTATCAATCCTTTCAGCATCTCTTCTTCTACTTCTTTATCCACTGTCTCGTCGACGTCCATTGTCTCATCCGATGTCTCAGAATGACCACCCATGTAATTTAACTGAGCCTTCACTAATGAAGATACATTTAGCAACATAAGCTTTGACAAAATCAACAAACTATCGATTTTTAGTGAAAAAATATAAGGGGCATTGATTTCGATAACATGTGCGGTATTTGGATCTTGTTCACGGTCCATGAATCCTGCGAACCACAAATTCTTAACACTCTTTGAACTAATATCAATCCGCCTAAAACCATAAACAAAGAACAAGTTCAAAGTTTCTAGCACAGGACTTCCGGATAATATATTCTGAATTAAATCTTCGTCTAATTTCCCACAAGATATAGACAAACTCTTAAGGTTTGTCCAACTAATGCCACCAGTTGGTTTTAATATACATCCGGACAAACTCAAACGAGTAAAGTTTGAATTGATGAAACAAATCTGCTCTAAGTTATGCTCAGATACTAAATCATAAGTCCTTAATGTTAAATCTAACTCTTTCACATTAAGATTAACAGCGTAACAAATCCATTCATTCACTAGCGATTCAAACTGGCTATCGTATTTGGTATAAAGTTTGAATTTGTTGAGGATTAGTTGGCGACATTGAGTTAGGGTATGGTTGACAAAGGAAAAGAAATCAGGGTCAGGGTGTAAAACATTGTTATTTTTAGGATGATGGAAGATGAGGTTGGGAACAGAAGGCCAAAGATGTTCCCATTGTTTGGAGAGTACACCTGTTCTAATCGCCTCTTTTGTTGAGTCTAAACGAGATAGGATATCAAGTAGTAAGCCATCTTCTAAATCGCTTATTCGATCTTCTTCTTCATCCATAATTTCTTGTATTCTGAGTTCATTTGGTTGAATTTGAACTTGTTCTTCCATTAGGTTGTTTATCAGTTTCAATATATGTATTTTACTATAATCCCATCAAAGTGCTCGTAGGATTCTTGCACTTCTGTCAAAACACAGTATGCAAAGTCAGCAAAAAAAACCATTCGAAAGAGCATTCAAGAGCAGTAAAAACAACATTCCAACAACATATGAAGTCAGTAAAACAGCATTTTCAGCTATACAAGAGCAGTAATAATAGCCTTTAAACAGCCAACGAAATCAGTAAAAACAGCATACAACAGGGCAGTAAAAACAGCTTATAAGAGCAGTAAAAAGGGAACTAAAACTAGCATACAAGAGCAGTAAAATCAGCATCCGAACAAAGTAAAAACAAAATCAGTAACCGCATTTGTGTTTGGCGCAGAGCATTCTAGAGCAGTAAAAGCAACATACAAAGTAAGTAAAAACAGAATTAAAATTCATACAAGAGTGGTAATAACAACATCCAAGCAGCCAACAAAATCAGTAAAAACAGCATACGATAGCAGTAAAAATGGCACTAAAAACAACATACACGAGCTAGTAAAATCAGCATTGAAACAGCACACAAAATCAGTAAAAGTAGCACTAAATAACACCATTTTTGTTTGGGGCAGAGCATTCTAAATTGTTTTCGAGCGTTAAGCTAGCATTTAGGATATAAAGCTTGTTTGGCAACAAGCGGTTTGCGTTTGCAGATATTTTAAACACTACTTTTTCTAATGCTACTTTTTTTTTTTTTTTTTTTTGGATAACGTTGTGAACTAATCTCAAGGCGACTACCCAAACATTTTTATTAAGAAAAAGTCAAGAGAGTAAAATCAGCATCCAACTAAAGAATTAAAAATATCGTTTTAACAAGACATAAAATCCGGCACTAAAAACAGCACTACAGTCAAAACCCTAACATGTGAAAAACATTGATAATAATAATAATAAAAGAAAGTATTAATTAACCCAAACACTAGAATGAAATGAACAAGCAAAATCAGAAGTATTAACTTACAAGAGTTGATCAAATGAGGATAATGAAGAAATGATTCCTTCTATGAGAACCGGAAGGTATAAAGGGGGTGTCCGGGTAAGTCTAAACCAAATTTTGGTTAAGATTATAGAAGGGGTAAATTTGTGGGGTTTTTTTACGAAAAATTATACTATCTTGTAAATTACTCCATACAATTTTATCTTTATTTACCGTATCATATGAAAAGACTTTAGTGAGAACAAATTTTAAAATGACGAAAATGAGAAGAAGTTATAACAACATATTTTAAATAAAGAGAATAAATTAAAAAAAAATATATTTTTATATGTGTATCTAAAATATGTTGTTATAGTTTCTCCTTACGCTTATCATTTAATTTATAATTGTAAGTTGAACATAACATTTATCTTTTATAAATAAAATATTTTTGGTCATTTACCAACATAAGTTAAACAAACACTTAAGATTATCAACTTGTTATATATGTTAATCCAAACACTAAACATGAGCTCATGATCTTATGATATATAAGTCATGACTTATGATCAAATAAGAAGAAAACTTAAAAATGAGAATGATAAAAATAACTATAAACACGTATTAGAGATGCATCATTTTTGAAATAGATGCATTTCTAGTTCTTTTATATGCATCATAATATATTTTCTAGCTCAAAACTATTACAACGAATTTTTTAATGTCCTGTTTTAATTCGTAAACTTTAATAAATATGATTAAATGTAAGAAACTTTTATAAAATGTTTCAATATGCATACTTTAATGTGTTGTCAACTTGTCATACCACACGTGTCATCAATCGTAAAGTGATAACACATCAAAATGTACATATTGAAACATTTAATGAAACTTTGTCATATTTAATCATAATTATTAAAGTTTACGTACCAAAACATGACATTAAAGAAAATCCGTTGCTAACCCTATATTCCACTAGAAATAATAATTGTTCGCACAGTTTAGAACCAATGATGTTTGTTTTGGCTTATATATCCTGATTATGACTTATTTTGTTTTGGGCTTATTTTCATAAGCTCATTTTTTTAACTTATTTGAAAACTTTATATGATATATTATATTGGCTACTAAACGGGGAAAAAAAACCAGGGAAACCTTTTACCAAAAAAAAAAAAAAAAAAAAAAATCCGAAAGGAAAAAAAACACCCCGTTAGATGGCAAATGTACAGGTACGTTTAGTTATAGGACCAAACAAAATAAGTAAAACCTTTAAAAAGATAACAAGTAAATCCCAAATGGATTAATATACAAAGAAGTTGTTAAATTTTGATAAAAGTTCGTCTAAGTTACTAAACATTCAAAATTGTTATGAGCTTATGAAACATGATATTTTGATATTACTTAACCTATAAAATTATACGTAAACATCACCGAACTTGTGAAAACAAAAATATCCCTTCAAGTTACTCAACTAACACTGAAATTATTGAAGTGTATGCTTCTTATACCTTAGTAATTTAAGACCTTTAGGGGCGTTTGATTCACATAATGTTTTTTAGAGAATTGTAATATGTCAAGAAAATTGTAATGTAATCTGAATGAATTGTAATTTGACAAAGAAATTGTAATTTTAATATGAATTACTTGTAATGTGAATGAATTGTAATATTCGGTCACTATAATTCAAAATAATTATAATATGCGAGAATAGAGATTGACCTTTTGAGTAATCCGACTGAGATCGGTGCTCCCAAACTCATGAAGAAACTGGGAGATATATATTTCACGCGTGTTACCCTAATGGCTGCATCTATTTTTTCCTTATCTACTCGACAAATGGCATTACGAGAATCTTAAATGGAGGACTACACTTCGGACAGGCTTAGGGTGGTTCCGATCTCAGGTTTGGGACAGACTAAAAATGTCAGGACCTATCGGTGTGTGTTATGTTATCGACTTGGTGTTCCTTTATTCTTCGTTCGAATGCCATACTCAGCTTGTTATAGGGTCTTTACGGGATATATTTATGGTGACCAGGATGTATCGTGCATTGGTATTATTGGTATTAAACATCGGCATAATTTGGTGTGAGATACGCTTGTTGACATATGTTCTAGGTGAGGGATTTCAGCCTGTAAAGAAGTTGATATCGGGCTTTTTAGGGAAAGAGAGAAACCCTTACGTCCGGATGATATGTTGCACTATTCGTTGGACTGTGGGCGAGATGTATGTGTTGATCTGACAGGGTCATCGCCCTTGACGCAAACTTGTAAGGTTGATTTTGTGCCTGGTCGTGCGTAATGTTAATGTATGAATATAAAACATATATGAAACAAATAAACGCAGCGGATAACATCACCAACAAGGATCCATATAGCCAATATGATTAATCAAATAACAAACAAAACATGTTTATACCTTTGTAGCGTGCACCGGGAATCACCAACAATGTCACCACCACCACGAATGGAATATGAAACCCAAGAGATCAATAAGGTTGATCTCCTCTATGAATGAAACACACTACACCTCCTTGGTTACACCTTTGATGCTAGTCCTTAACCCTGTAACCTTTATATTGCCTTTGAATGAAAAAGATTCAATGCAATAGATCAATGAAAAGAAAAACCCTAGGTGGGAGTTTATTTTTGCCGTGAGAATGAGGGAGAGAGGGGGGAGAGAATTTTGGAAATTCGTTGGTTAATTGTGAGGAGATATCTCTAATATATCTTGACCAAAATTCAAAACCAAACTTCCCCTTTGTAACCCTCTTTAGGCCGGCCAACATATGGGGCCCAAATGGGCTTCCCATTTGATTTTCTAGTCCAATGGATTAAGTACTTTACTTAGTCATTAGAAGCTCAATAGTGATCCCGAGTTACGTAAGGTTATTTATATATCGTAAATACAATAAACACGACATATAAAGCGGTACCTAAGTGTATATGTGTGTGACTCTATAGGCTCACATATGTCTAGCCAAATAATTATTTATTATGACACGACATATAAAGCGGTACCTAAGTGTATATGTTGGTGACCCCATAGGGAAAGAGAGAAACCCTTACGTCCGGCTGATATGTTGATCTATTCGTTGGACTATGGGCGTGTTGGGTCTGTTAAAACCCAAACTCCTTAATCTAGGATTTGAACATAAAATATCCTAAGTGTTTCATAACCGAGAACATCAAACAAGCACTGAATACATAGTTGTTCAGTGAGTCATCCTCAAGACGCTCAGGGCGAATCTATGAAGAAAGGTTCACCATTCAGTGAGGCGGTTCTCAGTGAATGATACCTGAGCCAAAGAAGAGGATGATGGACTCAGTGAGGGATGACAATATCTCACTGAGTTCCATGACTCCTCACCAACTAAGATCACTGAGTGAACAAAGACTGAAGATTAGAAGACTGAAGTAAAGGCGGGATTAGGCGGGATAAGTTTGAATGGATAAGGGATGGTCCTTATCATGCAAAGGTCAACTTTCCCTGAATGAGTATAATACCAAGACTTGTGTCAACACTGAAGACCTGAAAGCATCGTTGTCCTTTACTACTTATAGCCAATTGTAACAGGGATAAAATACCTATGTATTTTGTCCAATATACGATGATGTAATATTGTCTTATAGTCTTTGTCCATTAGGTAAGTGTTAGAAATTACCTGTGTATAAATAGAGAATAAGTGAGAGAGGTAAAGATTACGTTTGTGCACTCAATGCTTAGACATTCACAAACCAAATCTTTACTCTCTCCAAAGAACAACATAATCCCTGAGTTAGCTCAGCAGGATCTTAGTTGTCACTCAAACTTAGTTTGGGTTTAGTGAGGAGTACACCATACTTGTCATTTCAATCCCAAGTGTTGTTCCGCAAACACTTGGGTATAATTCTTTTTGATTGATTTCTAATAAAGAATTAAACGTTGAAAATTTTGTGTCTTATCTTTTACGTTTACTTACTTTTATTTATTAATCAATACTTCGCTACATCATGGAACTTGGTTAGATTAACTTTAAGTTAACCTTAACCAAGTAAAAGGGTCCAACAAGTGGTATCAGAGCCTCTGATTTGTAAAACTTTCAAAATCTTTCATACAAAAAGAGTGCTCAGTTTTTAAAATCAAAAGATCCCACCATGGCTGATAGTGACGTACCCCAGCTAGTTGACAAAAAGGGAGGTAGCTATTCAGCTGTCGCTCTAGACTAGAAGCTGGAAAATTTAGCAAGTGGAAAAAGCGTATGCTTTGCTACTTGACTGGTATGGAACCATACTACATCAAGTGTCTCAATGAAGGTCCCTTTGTCCCAACGACTGCTCAAGGTTTACCCAAACCTGAAGCACAATGGACTCCTGATGAGAGGAGGGTGGTTAATCAGGACCAACGCCTGAAAAGCATCATTATATCGTGTCTCCCTGACGATACAATGGAATCAGTCATTAACTATCCTACAGCCAAACAAACCTGGCTTGACTTGGTTCATAGCTTTGAAGGTCCCTCAGATACCAAGGAAAACAGGATCATGGACCTGAAACTTGAGTATAACACTTTCAGGGCCAAAGAATCTGAAAGTCTCTCTCAAACCTATACCCGATACAAAACCTTGCTCAATGAGCTCTCAAATGATGGTGTAGTATTGTCTAAGCATGAGATCAACGTTGGCTTTGTCAACAGTCTCCATGAGAAGTGGTTAAACTTCTCTCAGGGTCTCAGGAATGCTAATCACATTCAGAATCTTGAACTTCCTCAAATATACAGGAAGTTTGTCTATGAAGACAACTTAATCGCAAGGCGATATCCTGCAAAGGCTCAAGAAAACAAAAAGGCCCTGACTATCTCACCCATATCCACTGCCTTCTATTCTAATGGTGTTGTGCAGGATTTTCAAGATGATTCTGATGATGAGGTTGATATGAGAACCAGTGATGAGTACCTCAATGATCTTCAAGTTGAATTTCAAGAAAGGGCTCTTTTAGCAAATTCAAAACGTTTTATTAAAAGAAACAAGTTCAATTTTCAAAAAGCTAAGGCTAATGACTCCACTGAATGTTTCAATTGTGGCAAGAAGGGTCACTTTGCTAAAGATTGTTTTTCAAAAACAACCTCAGATCCTTCATACAAACCTTCTGGTAGTAATTTTTCCTCAGGAACAAGCAAGTTTCAACCAAAAATGCTTCAATCCACTCAACATTTTCAAAATACAAACACTCAAAAGGATTTCGAAGCTAAATACAGAAAAGCAAAAGCTAAACTTGCTCTCCTTGAGACAACTCCCTCAGTACCTCAGGCTGTACCTATCAAACCTGCTCAAGGCAAAAACAAGGTGCTCGTTGCTGAAGCCTATGATTGGGATAAGGAAGATGTCTCCTCTGATGAAGAAGTAAGGGTCAGTGCACTGATGGCACTTTCTGATGACAACAAGATGGTTGTTGGAAAAAGCCATGCTAGAAATGGAGAATGGGTCAACATCACCATGAAAAAGGTAAACATTTTGTTATCTATGGATGATGATGCTGATTGGAAATCCTTTTTAAACTACTTAAATGTAGATCTTAAGTTCGTTGAAGAGCAAAGAAAAAATTTGTTTTCTAAATTCAACAAGTTAACTTTTGAATTAAATAAGTGCCGAGATGAATTACTGGTTTTAAAACAAGCAAAACTTGAGGCTGTCACACTTCAAATTCAAAACACTGAACTTGTAAAACAAAATCAGGCTCTTCAAGAAGAACTTAAGAAAGAAAAGGTTGTGGTATATAAGTGGACTGAAAAAAACCCTAGATTCTTTGACTCAGTAAGTCTCACACCAAGTAGTAAGAAAGCTATTATTGGTGAAGAGCAAGCCACTGAGTCCTCAAGTGAGAATCATGGTGAAAGGGCATTTCTGCCTTCAGGCATAACCTTTAACAAAGAAATGGCACCAAAACCCAGTGACTGGATTGAAAGAATCAACCCAGATAGCAAACTGCCAAACTTTAACACTGGTAAAATTTTGGAACCTGAAAGTCAGGCCATTAAAAATATGCTTGGATTCACTGATGAGTCTAGTCTCCCTGAGTCCATAAATGAGTCTGAACCTATATCACAGAGCCCACTCCCACCACTGAAAGTTCTTCAGGGAGCTGAACCTAGCTCTGAGCTAACACCCCTAGTGTATACTCAACTCTCTCCTAGAGAGAAAGCTGGTTTAGGAAGAACTATCTTGAAAAGACCACTCACTGAAGCCTCTACCACAAATGATGACTCCACAACCTTAATATCAAATGAAGTTATCACTGACAGCCCTGATTTCAAATTTGATCAGTTGGCTGAACTTGTTAGGAAGTTGAGTGAAAAAATTGAATCATCTGAGAAGAAAACTCAACCTTTGGAAAAAGAAATTAAAACCAGCTTCCTCAAGTTCTGCCAAATCCAGTTCTGCCAAATCCAAGGCAACATCTAAACCAAAAATGAGATGTGAACTGTGTAGCTATACAACACATACCACTGATGACTGTTATAGAATCCTCTTTTGCATGATATGCAAAAAGGATGATCACAGAACCTCTGATCACCTATCTTACACAGTCTCATCAAGTGTTATATCCTACCACAATGCTCAGTCTCATAACTATGCCTCAGGCTCCAAACAGATAAGGTAGAAAGCTAAACCTTTCACACCGTGCATCCATTGTGGATTCAATGATCATCTCCCTGATGATTGTTTGATGTATCCATGTTGTGATATCTGTAGGGATCCTACTCATGACAGTTCAGGACACGAACATGTTATTCAGTCTAGAAGAGGAAATACTAAACCAACCCAACAAACTACCCCTTCACCCAGATGCAATATCTGTAGAAGCAACATTCACACCACCACTGATCATGGATCAATATCCCAGTTCAAAAAGGCCATTAAAGGCAAGCCCACCAGAAAGTGGGTTCACAAGAGAAACTAACTCAGTTTACATTTTGTGCAGAAACATGCCAGAAATCCTGTTTGGCATCTTGATAGTGGATGTTCAAGAAGCATGACTGGCGTGAAGGAATATCTGCACAAATATGTAGAAGAACCAGGACCTAAGGTGGTATTTGCTGATAACTCATCTTGTCTCACTGAAGGTTATGGTTCAGTAAGTTGTAGTGGAATAGTTTTTACTAGAATTGCTTATGTTAATGGTCTCAAATACAACTTGATCAGTGTTAGTCAACTATGTGATGCAAAATACATAGTTCAGTTTGATGATAAGAAAGGTACCATCTTTAATGCAAACAAAGAAGTAGTTCTAATTGGACCAAGAAGGCAGGATGTCTATGTTTTGGATATGTCCTCACTCACTCAGAATGGAACATGTCTCTTTGCTAAAGCCACTGAAACCCTCAACTGGCTCGGGCATAAAAGACTTTCCCATCTGAACTTCAAAGACATAAACAACCTAGCGAAACAAAACAAAGTCCTTGGCTTACCATCACTAGTGTTCTCAAACGATAAACCATGTCCTGCCTGTGAAAAAGGGAAACACCATAGGGCATCCTTTAAAACCAAACAAAATTCCTCTATCACCAAATGCCTATACCTACTTCACATGGATCTCTTTGGACCCATCTGTCCAATGGCTATCCATCATGAGAAGTACACTCTTGTCATTGTGGATGAATACTCAAGATACACTTGGGTATATTTTCTGACCAAAAAGAGTCAGGCTGCTGATACAATCATGTCCTTCATCAGGAAGATTGAAAATCAAAATGATATCAGGGTCAAACAAATCAGGACTGATAATGGAACTGAGTTCAAGAACAATGACCTTGAATGTTTCTGTGATGAGAAGGGTATCTCACAAAACTTCACCTCTCCTTACACTCCTGAACAAAATGGAGTTGCTGAAAGGAAAAACAGAACTCTCATTGAAGCTGCTAGAACAATGCTTAATGGATCTGCTCTCTCTAAAATTTTTTGGACCGAGGCAGTAAAAATAGCCTGCTATACTCAAAACAGGTCCATTATTGTGAAGAGACATAGCAAAACTCCCTATGAGTTTTTTAAAGGAAGGATTCCAGATATCAGCTATTTCCATGTGTTTGGACGTCCTGTGTTTATCCATAATCATAAGGATCATCTTGGAAAGTTTGATGCAAAAGCTGATGATGGATACTTCCTAGGGTACTCCCTTGTCTCAAAAGCCTTTAGGGTATTCAACACCAGGAGACAACAGACTGAAGAAACCTTCCATGTCACTTTCGATGAGAGTACTGAAGCTGTTAGATTTACAAATTCCACTGTGGAAGAAATTTGGTATTGATAACTCATCAAGATATCCTCCTGATGTGTTTCATCCTGAAAGTAATCTATCCACACAATATCAAGCTGATGCTGATGTCTCTTACTACATCAATCCACACAACCTACCTCAACCCACCATCAGTGAGTTCATAGAAACTCAACTAGTCTCCAATGAGACTACCACCAGTGAACCTATTGTTCAGGATACCACAACTCAAGTTAACCATACTGAGGCTGCTGAAGACCTCGATCTTGATGTACCCCAGGCACCCATCTCAGACCCCATTCCATGTATACATCAGGCCTCTACAAGTTCCAATTCCTATCCAAAACCTTAGGATAGCTGGACCAAGTCCAAAACAATTGAACTTGTTCACATCATAGGTGAACCCTCAGAAGGTATGCTTACAAGGAGCATGGCTGCCAAACTCAAGGCGGCCTCAGCCAATGTATGTCTCTATGTTGATTTTACTTCAGAAATAGAGCCTAAAAATGTCAAAGAAGCCTTTAAATGTGAGAGTTTGGTTCAGGCCATGAGAGATGAGTTAGAACAATTTGATAGAAATGATGTCATGACCTTAGTTGAATGTCCCCAGGGAGTATTTATCATAGGAATGAAATGGGTCTTCAAAATCAAAACAGATGAGTCAGGAACAGTAGTCAAAAACAAAGCAAGACTTGTTGCTAAATGATATAATCAACAAGAGGGAATTGACTATGAGGAAACCTTTGCACCTGTTGCTAGAATGGAAGCCATCAGGATCTTCCTTGCATATGCAACATACATGAACTTTAAAGTCTACCAAATGGATATAAAAAGTGCATTCCTAAATGGTACAATTAAAGAAGATGTATATGTACAGCAACCACCTGGCTTTGAAAGCAGTGAGTTTCCCAACCATGTCTACAAGCTTAACAAAGCCCTTTATGGACTAAAACAAGCTCCCAGGGCATGGTATGAAACTCTTTCTGCCTTCCTGATACAAAACAAGTTTGTCAGAGGAAAAATTGACAATACTTTGTTCACTTATAGGACAGAAGAGGATGTGATTTTAGTTCAAGTATGTGTGGATGATATCATATTTGGCTCAACAAGTTACAAACTTTGTAAGCTGTTTGAAAAGCTGATGACAAAGAAATTTGAAATGAGTATGATGGGAGAACTCACATATTTTCTTGGACTACAAATCAAACAAACTGAGAAATGAATTTCCATCAGTCAAGAAAAGTATACTAGGAACTTACTCAAAAAGTATGACCTCAGTGACTGTGCCTCAGTGAAAACTCCAATGGTACCTCCCAACAATTTAGGGCCTGACCTTGCTGGAAAACCAGTCAATCCTACTCTATACCGAGGCATGATTGGGTCACTGATGTATCTTCTTGCCTCAAGACCAAATATTCAATTCTTAGTGTGCTTGTGTGCAAGATATCAGTCTGATCCAAAGGAATCTCATCTCACTGCTGTTAAAAGGTTACTGAGATATCTTAAGGGCACTTCTTGCCTCGGACTCTACTATCCCAAATGTTCAGGGTTTGATCTCAAAGGATACTGAGACTCTGATTATGCTGGGTGCAACATGGATAGAAAGAGTACTTCAGGTTCCTGCCAATTTCTTGGAGGAAAGTTAGTCTGTTGGAGTGCTAAAAAGCAACAATCAGTTGCAATGTCCTCAGCAGAAGCTGAATATGTTGCTGCTGCTGGTTGTTGTGCAAATGTGCTATGGATGAAAAGTCAACTCAGTGACTATGGTATTCATTACAAAATGGTACCCATCGTCTGTGATAACACAAGTGCAATTGCCATTTCAAACAATCCAGTGCTTCATCAAAGAACAAAACACATTGATATTAGATATCATTTCATCAGGGATCACATCATGAAAGGGGATATTGAACTACACTTCATTCCTACTGAGTATCAGCTATTTGATATTTTCACTAAACCTTTGGATGAACCTACTTTCACCAGGCTGAAAGCAGAACTAGGCATGTTGGATATTGATAATCAGATCACTGATTGAGATATCTTACATGGTGTATATTCTTATCCCCTGATAATCAACCTTCCTCAGTGAAACCTTCAACATCACCAAAATCATTTGCAGGGAGCTTCTCACCTTGAGATTGTAACTCACTGGTCTCCCTACCTAAATAATTCACAATGAATGAACTTTCATTCGGGGGGCTCAGGACATTATACTAATGCAATTCAATGCATAACTAAATGCTTCAAGTATCTAGTTAGTAAATATCCTAGGTTGGTAACTGAATTTTCTATTTAATATAGGAATATATGTATCTGCCTTACCGGCATCCACACCTTGAGCCCCTACTTACAAATCAACATCCCACTTGGCATTCAATGCCTTCCCTCACAAATAATATCCCTTGATATTTTTGTGACATCATGTCTGCAAAAGTGCATTTTGTGCAGGCTCTTTGCACTGTTTACCTCGACAGTTGCGAAAAACTTGGGTATATGGAGTGGTGGCATTTAATGCGGATCCCAAAATGGTTCTTCATTTTGATTTTCAAAATTTCTGACCAATGGTATTCCTCACCCTCTATAAATACCCCTTTCCAAAATCACAAAACACACACACAAAAATTTCTTAAAGAAACTCTGCAAAAATTTCTTTATTGCAAAGTTGTGTGTAATCTTTTCAAAAAAAACAAAAGGCATTTTGCAAACATCTTGATATTCTGCCATAAAAGTTTCAAAACCTTTTTCTTGACCTAAAAAATGGCAGATGACCAAGGAATCATGCTTGCACCTCAATGGGCAAAAATGACTCTGGCTGATGTACAATTTAAAACAAACAATGTTGTAGGCAATTTTAATCACCCAACCAATGTTCCAGCCTACAAGGAAATAATGAAATTTTTGTTCAATTGTCCTTTGAAAATAGTCTTCACCTCAACACCCTACTTTCAGTATCATCACCTCCTCAGGGAGTTCTGGTGTACTACTCAGGCCATTGACCCGACACCCAGTGCTGATGAGAACGAACTCAGGCCCCTCAAGGAATTTCTCATCAGCTTCTCTATTTTAAATAGGAAAAGAAAATTTGTCCTGGATTTCAAAACTTTTTGCTCAGCAACAGGACTAGATTATAACAAAGGAAAATATGTTGCACACTCTGACCCAAGTGATGTTAAATCAGGGTTAGAAAAAATTGCTTTGGATCCAAAATATTTGGACAAGTCCCCTGTCACCAAGAGCTCTTTTCCCATGGCTTGGAAGATCCTGTTCACCTTCGTGATTCAGGTTCTCGGTGGGAACCATTCATCCACCGAACAGATTAATTCTGTTCAAATGATGATAGCCTATTGCCTAATGAACGGGGTCACTATCAACATTGGAGAGATCATTTATGGTGATCTTGTAACCAAGCTACTGAATAAATCTAGGCTACACTATGTGTCATATCCTAGGTTTATCTCATGTGCTCTTCAAAGGTTACTGGGTTGTGACTACACTCAGGATGTGCACTTAAGTTCTTTACCAGCCATCCTGAGTTCTTCAAATTTTTCAAAAGACCCATCCTTAGTCTCAAACATTGAATTGACGGCCCATATGGTTTCCATAAACAACCGGAGGGACTCAGTGTACCCACCTTCCCCTCCTAAGAGGACAGGGAAGTCTCAGACTGTGCCAAAAACCAAACCAAAGGCACAGGGCCCTGAGGCTTCAGGGACACAGGCTTCTAAGCCAAAACGAAGACCTAAGCCCAAAACTGTCACCCATAAACAGGCTCCACCACCCCCAGGGACAACGAAGGTCACTGACACATCACAGTCAGTGCCCTTGGTCCACACTACTACTCCCCAAGATCCAGAGGGAAACATACAACCCGCTGGTAGGGGAGCGCCTTCCATATTTCCCGCTAACGTCTCTGGTACATCACAACCAGAGTCTCAGGGAGCAATGCCTCTAAATCTTCGACAGGCCAGTACCAGCCTGTTGGAAAGGGTGGCCTCAACATTTCACTGGTTCCTAGTGATAACACTGAAGTACACCCGTCAGTGTCTGAAGGAGTCATAGGGGACAAAGACTCAGGGGGATTAAAACCACCCACTGATATGGAACCTACACCCCTCACGGAGCTGCCCATACTTCACAAACTGGCCCTGAGGACCAGACAGACAAAACCCAGTCTGTTGGATTTGAGGGGTCAGGGAATGACCACAACCAAAGCAAGTCTTCGTATGAAGAGGAGCTGGCTAACCCATTTTTGCAGATAGACTCAATGGCTACTTTTCAGGCTGTTCTTGACTCTGATGATGATGATAACAAATTCAGTGAGGAAGAACTCTTTGAAGCTGGTGATGATATGGACACTGAAGCAACAGCCACTGAACAATCTACTTTGTCTCCTATTGCTCAACAAGAAGATGTACCAGAACCTTCCTCTCTTGAAAAATTTGCTAAGTATGATGACTCCAGGCCCCTCACTGAAAGAAAGCTGATGAAGTTTCTGAAAAAGACCTGCAAAGTCATCTACAATGATATCACTGAAGATTTGTTTGACATGCACACTGAGCAAGCTGTTCATTACTTCCACCTTAAAGTTGTTGTTGAAGACTTCAATGAAGATGTCAGGGAACAGAATTCCTCAGTCACCCACTCCCTGACACAGATGGTCTCTCGCCTCAACCAATTTCTTGAGTCTCTCACCAAACTGAACACTGGGTTCAGTCCATTCAAGAATCGGTTAAGGATGATCCTGAACTTACCAACAAGCTCCTTCAGGCTGCTGAGACATACCACCAGAATTCTGCTCACTTCACTGCGTTGGTGGATACGCTCAAAGCTGCAAATCTTCAGGGTCTTAATTCTTCAGTGACATCAATCTGCTCATCACTCAGTCTAATGGAGAAACACTTGGCTGCTTAGGCGAAGTCTTCAAACTCCTTGGCCTGGAATCTTAGGCCAAGGATGTCTGCGATTGAGTCATCTCAGGCTTCCCTGGATGCCAAAGTGTCTACAATTCAAAAGAACACTGCGGACATCAAGGACATGCTTTCAGAACTTTACCATGCCTTCAAGGGTCCTTCAGTGGCACCAACACTTGCTCTCACTAATGCTGCGGCAACAGTTGAGGGGGAGAGATCCACTGAAGTCCCTCATACAAGAGTCCTTGATACCTTCCCCAGTCAACCCTCCTCTCAGACTGAGGGGGAGCGCATAGTTGAAGCCACTCCAATCTCATCTTTCCAGTCTCCTGAAACAACCACTCAACAATCAAACCAGGTGGATAAGGGCAAAGGCATTCTCACTATTGTGTCCTACAACAACGTTGGTTGCTGCTTCCTCAGTCATCAGACCGGATCCTGATGCACCTGTCAGGATTCCTTTTCAGATGAATGATGTCACATACATGATGACTGGAGAAGAAATTCAAGCTCACATGGACAAAGTGGAAAGACTGAGGAAAGTAGCCTTGGAAAAACAAGCAAGCAAGGCTACTCTCATTGAAGTAGTTAATGAGGAAGGCACAACTATTGGACTGAAGCCTCAGGACCTTGCACAAAAAGAAGGTGGTGACAAGTTTAAACAGGCTCAGGATGTTGCTCTATTGGCCCTGAAAGAGAAGAAGGAGGCCAATCTGAAGAAATCTGCTGCAATCAGGCAACATAACATTGAGAAGTATACATGGATCATGACACAGAGACTGAACCCAGAAACTATCACTGATGTCAATATCACAGAATATCACTTGTGATATTCAGAATATAATTTGTGATATTCATAATATCACTTGTGATATTTAGAAACATGTAAATGTCTGAAAATTGCCAAAAACATTTAAAAACGAACGAAAACGAATGAAAAAATGGACAAAAACATAAGAAACAAACAAAAATGTATAAAAACGAAAGAAAACGTATGAAAGAGTAAACACGTGTATGAAAAGGACAAAAACATTTGAAAAATGAACGAAAACGAAAGAAAACGGATGAAAACGAACGAGAACGTATGAAAACGAACAAAAACGTAAGAAAACGGACTAATTTGTATGAAAACGAACAAAAACGTATGAAAGCGTAAAAACACGTCTGAAAACGGACGAAGACATATGAAAAATGGACAAAAACGAAAGAAAACGGACGAAAATGTATTAAGACGAACGAAAACGTATGAAAACTGACGAAAACGTATGAAAACGAACGAAAATGTAAGAAAACATATGAAAACAGACGTTAACGGGCGACAACGTAAGAAAGCGGATGAAAACGTATGAAAACGGACATTGACGTATGAAAACGGACGAAAACGTAAGAAAACGGGCGAAAATATATGAAAACGGGCGAAAACGTACGAAAAGAAATAAAAATGTATGAAAACAGACAAAAATGTATGAAAGCGAAAAAAAAATGTTTATTAGAAAAAAAAAATGTGAATTAGAACGAAAAAAAAGCGTGTAAAAAAAAGAAAAAAAGAGGCGTGTAAAAAAAAGACACAAACAAAAAAAAATATAGAAAAAAGAAAAAATAAAAAAAAAATAATAGAAACAACAAAAACTATGTAGCGTGAAAAAAAAAGGCAAAAAAAAGAAAGAAAAAAAAGGAAATAAAGAAAGAAAAAAAGAATAATAAAAAAGACAAGACAAAGAAAAAGGGGAAAAAACATGGACTTATATTTTCCCATTTAAATCTTAGGTTAATCCCCACCATTAGATCAAACTAGATTGATGGTGAGGATTTTTCCATTGGTATGCACCAAAATAAGAGTATGCATTTGAATTTCCTCTATGAGTGAAATACTTGCTTTAATATACAAGTTAACTCCCACATAAATTAAACTAAACAGTCATTTAAACATGAAAATATTTTTTCTTAATGAATTATTGACGAGTTGTAAAAAAATACTTGTTAGTGCTATTAACAATCTTGTATTAAAAACAGATATAATGCTACATTAGTACGTTACTACCCATCGATTGAATGTCATGTAGTCATGACCTGTCATCGGCAACACACGAACACAAGTTATAAATAGTCGAACCATCAAACATTCATAGTCTAATTACTCAAACAATAACCATAAATGCCTTGCTTCCAAACTAGCTTTTGTGTATAAACTTTTTTAAGTAAACTGCAAAACACAACAAAAATGTTTTCGGGATCCCACGAGGCTACAGAAGGTGAGTCTAGAGATACCCAGGAGGGGAGTGGGGCTAGTGGGGGGACTCAGGAGCAGCGTATGAGTTGTTTGGGTTGATTTATACTTGTTTTGGGGTTATGGACAAATGTTTGGATAGTTTCATCGATTATTATGTGTTTATGTAGTTTAACATGTTAGGATTCCCGCTACATTGTTCCCTAGGTATAGTTTTGTTGATGATCATGTGATAACGGTTTTTGAATCGTTTTTGCGAATTTGGATATAAATGCATGATTCTGTAAATTTTTAGCGAATTTGGGTATGTATAATATTATGTTTGGTGAATTTGTGATGTGAGTGTCTTTTGTGGTGTTGTAGCATGATTATATACAGGTTGTAATGTTGTGGATTTTTTCTGGAAAAAATCTGGAAATTACCCATTTTGCAGTAATATGCTGCAAAATGGGTCAGATGCTTTTGGCGGGGACATGTCCCCGCCAAAAGTGTGATCCGAGTACTAGTGTTACTGTTTCCTGCGGGGACGTATCCCCGGCAAAAAAGTGACAGAGTATTGGTGATACAGTTTTCTGCGGGGACATGTCCCTGCTAAAAGTGTGATTGAGTACTGTAGATACACTTTTCTGGGGGGAGATGTCCCCGCCAAAAGGGTGTTTAATATTAATTAAATTAGTGTTTAAGACACTAATTATAGCAGTGTAAACTACTTTTGGCGGGGACATGACCTCGCCAAAAGTTAAGCTACGCTGGCAACGTTTGACCAGACCAAAATGTCCACGTTGGCAGTGTGGGTCCCACAAGTCCCCGCCCAAAAGCCAAACCGTCCCCGCCAAATGTTAATAGCGAGGGGGTTTTGGCGGAGGACTTTCGGCGAGGACATGTCCCCGCAGAAAGGGGCAGTTGTGTCCTCGTCGAAAGTGGTCACTGTTCTAGTGGATGACTAAACATAGAAACATAAAACGAAAGATAAGATACAACTTTAGCATCGTTAGTTAATAAGCTTGTGACCAGGATTCTTAAAAGATTGTCAATAACTAGCTTTTTACAGTTAACACAAGCATTGTTGAGAAGCTGCTCACAGTCATTTGGAAGTAACTAACGTATACACATTTGGAATGCAGTAACCACTTCTAGCCTAAACATGAATTCAAAGTTCCATCAATACATTAACCTCGTCACCTTTAGGACCATGATCAAGTAGTAATACCTCACAGTCTTCATTTAGGATTTAATCAACTAATGCAACATACAATACCTTCATGTTTGATGGATAAAATGAGTTGAGATTAGTCTGAATCTGAGTCCGAGTCTTCTTCATCTTCAACCTAAACACTAACAAGCCAATTATGATACTTCTTCATGTTTTATGGAAAAGTGAAACCTTTAGCCTTCAATCAAGTGAGAGTCTGCAAACAGAACATAGCAATGAGAATGGCGCAATAGAATTCATTTTTATAATGGAAAAATGAGACGTTTAGCTTAAAGCAATTGATTATCCTATTTATATTCTCCGGGTTGCAATCATCAATTTCAAAATGTACATCCAAAGTGCAAACCAGTATACCATTTATAAGCAATAGAGTTCTCCTAAAGCTAATGATAAATAAGTCCTACAAACGCACAAATTGCAAAAAGTAAAAAAATAAACAAAATTGAAGGGAAATTACCCTTAAACAGAAATGTCCAATTTTAAGCCTTTTGACATGGCGAAGGCTTAGTATAAGACCTTTAAGCATTTCTTCTTTCGTTTCCTTACTTGTTGTCTCATAATGGCCAGCCTTCGATTAATCTAATTCAGCTTCAACTAATGAAGACACATCTAGCAATACAACCTTCCATAACAAGAAATGTTGTATACGGAGTAAGTGATAGTGACAAAAGATGCGGTGCATTTATTGCGACAATATCTGCAAGATACCATTCATCTTCAGGATCAATGTATCCATTAACAAATTTCTTAACACTCTTTGAAGTAATATCAATCCGCCCAAAACCCTGGCACCTTAGCAACTCCAAAGTTTCCAAAAGAGGACTTCCGGATAATATATTTTGAGTCAAATCGTCATCTAAGTTCCCTTGTGAAATAAGCAAACTCTTAAGGTTAGTCCAACTAATCGCACCAGCTGGATTAAACACACAGCCCTCCAATTTCAAACGAGTAAAACTCGAGTTGACGAAAAAGAACTGATCTAACACTAACTTAGTTTCATCATCCTAATTGAGTATAGCTAAATCAAGGTCTTGAACATTACAACTCAAAGCGTAACGAATCCAGTTATTCACTTGTGACTCATAGATAATATCATAAGGGATACGCAGTTTAAATTTGGTGAGGTTAAATTGGCGGCATTGGGTTACGGTTTTGTCAACAAACGAAACGAAATCGGAGAGGCGTTGGTCATTCCAATCCCCAAATGTTGAACTCATAAAAAATATAAAAATGAGATTAGATACATAAGGCCAAAGATGTTGCATCATTTAGAGAGTGTACCTGTTCTGATAGCTTCTTGTGTCTCAGGTAATCGAGAGATGATATCTATAAGTAAACAATCTGGTAACAAACTTATATGATCTTCTTCTTCTTTGTCCATAGTTTCATTTTTTTCTTCATTTTTTTTATTTTTTTATTATTTTTTTTATTTTTGATTTTCTTGTAGATTGATGATGTTCCACCATTTCCATGAGGACACAACAATCTCAAAAATAGGTAAGAAGAAAAAGAGTGCTACAAAATGAACATTGATTGTTTTACTTAGGCCTTCAAAGTTTACAAATGTTTATCTTAAGCACCCTCTAAGTTATAGTCCTAGCATAAACCTTTTTCAAAATTAGAATTATTTATTTTGATAAATTGGAATTATTTATCTGGAATTATTTTGATAAACCTAAAAGCTAGGGCTGCAATCAAGTCAAGCAACTTGAGGTCGAGCTCGAGCTTGACTAGATCAAGTCAGGCTTTTATCAAGCTCAAGCCTAAAAAATAGCTCGAAACATATAACGAGCCAAGCGCAAGCTTTTGATAGCTCGGCTCGAGCTCGAATCAAGCTTTTTTGAGATTTAATATAAATATATTTCCATTATAAATTTATATAACTAACTAGGGATAATTTGAGTACTAACATAATTTTTTTTAGAAAGGAAACCTTAAAATAAAACCACAAAAACAAGATACAAAACAAGGCATCCCTCCTCTATCAACAAACTAATTAAAAGAGGAGAGGACCCAAAAGAAAAAAATCAAGAAACAAAAAATAAACCATTACTCTACCCAAAACTAAAAGGAAGTGGCACACTATAACAAACTCGAAACTTGACCAAAAACTTGAGACCACATACAGACATTTATAAGCTATATGCCCATGTGGGAATAAATGAATCCCAAAAGAAACCATAACCACCAGTGCCACTAGCGGCCAAGAGACTAAAAAACAATCTCATGTAAAGCTTTTAACCAAGTTAACTGAACTTGCAGACGAAAAAAAGATACCACTTGCAGGCTTGAATCTCAAAGGCAGCACAGAAAAAAAACATCTCAGACCCACTGCAGATTTGGCATGCCAATGTAGCAGACACTTGAATCAGTGCAGACCACGTTGTGCCAAACAGCCAAATATCACAAAAATCAATGGACCTGCACTGAAACTCGAACAGAAGCAAACTCTATTGCTGTCACACAATCTAAACGGCAAAACTGAATTTACAGTAGCACCTGAAACGCGACCAGAAGCAACATCAAATATAACTGGAGCCAATCATATATCACTATGACAGTTGCAGACGGAACTTTAATCATATGCAGATGCCCACTTGCAACAGAAAGATCATAGAAAAACTTGCTCCTGAACACGATCCCAAAACTGAAAAATGCTTACTAAAATCGACTCTTTGTGGGGTTTCGAAACCATTGTTGCCAATCTAACTCTTTATATTTATTTGATCTTCGCGTAATCCACTCGTAACTTTTTAGTTGAATGTCTTGAACAATTTTGTTAGTTCTTGAAACCTTGCTACCGAATACACGAGCATTTCTTTCTTTCCATATGAAGTACCCGGTAGTCCAAATAACCGCTTGCCAAACACTAGAGTAATAGAAAGGGACATTAACGTTTCCATTTGATGAGAAGAGTTCATCAAGAGAGAAAGCATTAACGACCCCCACCTTCCACCAATTATAGATCGTATCCCAAACACCCATGGCTAAATCACAAGTGATCAAGCAATGAGTACACGTTTCCATGGTATTGTTACAACATGGACAAAGAACCGAGTCCAAGTCGACGCCTCTTCTATCAAGCTCCTCACGCACCGATAGTCTTCCTCTTAACGCCCTCCACACGAATATGTTGACTTTCTTAGGCACTAACTTATTCCAAAGCATTTCACGACCTCCATTATTCGGCAATCGACTCTTTTCCTCGATAAATCTTGACAACTCTTTAACTGTGAACTCTCCATCGTCTCCAAGTGCCCACTTCCATCGATCCCTACAATTACGACCCATAACAACATGTTGCAAAGCGTCAAGAAAATCCTCAAACTCCCTACTAACCCTCCCTCTAATACTTCTAACCCAATCCCAAACCCAAACCCACCTATTATCTACCCACGCCCCTCTCTCCATCACACTACTCTCCTTCCTTCTATCCAAATGATATAATCTAGGAAATCTATCACAAAGTCTCCCATTGTCCACCCAATGATCTACCCAAAACCTAATATCCCTCCCATCACCGACCAACCCAACACAAGAAGACGCGAACTCTACCCCTAACCCATCAATCTCCTCTCCAATCTTTACAATATCGCACCAAACCCCACCCCCCTTCACCCCCTCATCCATTGCCCTAACATCCCCCAAACCCCCACTCGCCCCATGAATACTTTTGATCACCCAAACCCACAAATTCTCACCTTCTTTTCTAAACCTCCACCACCATTTACCTAATAAAGCCAAATTTTTCGCCCGTAAAGACCCAACATTAAGCCCCCCCCCTTCCCCAAATGAAGATATTACCGAACCCCATTTGACCCAAGAAATCTTTTTACCCTCCCCCAACCCTCCCAAAAAAAAATTCTTTCTAATTCTCTCAAGATTTTTTATGACACTCATAGGCATGCGGAACATTGAGAAATAATACAAAGACAAGCTACCAAGAACCGATTTAACCAGTGTTAGACGACCCCCGATCGGTAACGTTTTAGCTTTTCAATCACCCAATTTCTTTTTGAATTTTTCCACCATGGGGTTCCTTGCAACCCCAAATAAGTAAACGGAAATTCCCCTATTTCACACCCCATCCACCAAACGTTTTGTATCGTACTTTATGTATCGTCACACTTCTTGGGCTGTTGACTGTTATAGTGTTATCATTTGTGTAACACACAAGTGAGTTTGGCTATTGTGGTTTATGTTTGTTTTACTTTATACATATATCTATTGATGACTTTGGCTATTAGATACAATATTTTTATATACATTCAAGCTTTTCAAGCCGAGCTCAAGCTTTTATCGAATTTTTCAAGCCAAACTCAAGCCTGGATGATTAAAGCTCGTCAAGCTATCAAGCCAAGCTCAAGCCTAACTTATAAATTTCAAGCCAAGCTCAAGTCCTGTTAAGCTCGAGCTCGACTCGACTCGATTACACCTCTACTAAAAGCCCCTTCCCAAACACAGCCTTAAACATATTTGTGAGATTTTTGTTAGTTGCATTGACTCGCTCTTCACAAACTAGTGAATCTCTGACACATCGATTAAGCCACAAAATTAGTTGTACTTTCTGTTTATAACCATTTCTCACTTTAATATTTGGTACCATCTATGTTATTTAATAAAATAAGCTTTTGTACAAGCCCTTCTAAGCACCAAGCATTAAAAATTGGTTTAATGCTATGATGTGGATTGCCTTATTTAGCGAGAATGTAGAATCACTCCATTGCACAATTTTGTTACAATAGTCAAATGCTTCAGTTGGGAATGTTTTTATTATGGTCTAACCTATTAAACAGAATGACTAAAAACACTCCTCCTTATTTTTGTAAAGTAGTAAAAGCCATCAAATGACTTCCTCTCCAATCTCAAATTTATACGATGGCCACAATACGCGTCATTTTTACATGCCCAATAAAATGTTGATCCGATTCTTGCTCCCTACGTTTGTTATTCTAAGAAATCATACTAAAAACTCTTTTAATTCAATCATCCCAATCTTCCTATAACAACTGATTCAATCTGTCTCTTCATCCTCTACTTATGCAATTATTTATTTTCTTTTCACATGTTGTGATTTAGATATAGGTTGAACTAATTCTATTCTTAATTTTTATTTTGCAGGCTTCACATATCAATTTACAATGATCCAGAACTTTGATTCGACCCAATAATTTATGTAAGTTTCAATTGTATTGAACTTCATTCGATTTATATTATTTTTATGTAAGCAGGTGCTAATGATGAAGAAAACACCAGTCTCATCTCAAATTAGTTCCCTGATTATTCATCCTACAAATTAATTTGACTTTTGTTTCCTTTACAGGTTTTATACTGAATGCATATGGACGATCTCTTAATGGAACAACAAAAGGTTAGTTACTCTTTTTTTCTTTTCTTTTAAATTGTTGCTTTGTTGTGTTTACAACCAAGTTACCTATTTGTTCTATTATTTTGTTTTGTTGATAATTTTTAATTGATGTCGATATGATACTTAAAGACTTTGATTAATCATGGTTTATGTGTGTATGATTGCAGAAATGCGCGAAAAAAGGTACTTGATGAATTTTCCACAGGTGTTTGATGAAATGCCTCAAAGAGACATGTATAAAAGGTTTCGTATAAGTAGCACGACATTTTGATTTATTTTGTTGTAGTTTTAATTGTGGTCTAACTTATTAGCTAATGACCCGTTGAATCACATTTTAAAGTAGTAAAAAATGAATAGATATTTACACATTTTAAAGTAGTAAAAAAAATGAATAGATGTTTACACCTAATGTGGCTCAATTTGATGTTTGTTTTTAACAGGTGATGTCAAGGTGTGTTTGAAATATTGTGATAATGTGATAATTTGGTGAAGTTTGAGATATTGTAGTTAATGTAGAAAAGTTTGAAATCACTATTGAATATAAAACGCGTCATATTGTACATTGAGTAATTTGGCTTGAAACCTTTATGACCAGTTGATCACAAATGTGTCATTATACTGCCTCTTGACTCATTGACTTTTTGTAACATCTATAAGTGGATACAAATGAAGAATTAAATATTTCAAGATTGGCAAGACAAACTTTGATCACACCATCGGTTTTCTTAACATGAGGTAATGAGATATATAAATTTTAGTCGCTTTGTTCGGTTATTGATTTGTGGAGTTGTGTTTGTATATTTTACTTTTTCATTTTTTGTATACACTGAAAATGTATGGATAGATTATAATTTTGTAGTATATAATAAATAATTTGCCAATGATGAAGTTAAGTTGCATATGATTGTGAGATATTTGTTATTTATCTGAGATTGTACTGAATGACTATTAATTTTTTTATCTGACATGATTATGATGAAATTGATTGGTATCTGTTAGTGATATATATAATTTAGGAAGACACAAGTTGTAGTTTTATTGTGTCTGTCATTCTTCCATTGAAACGACGGCACTTTCAAGAACATGTACATTCTTTTTTGCAAACATTTACGTTAAGGTGTGAAACATGTACGTTCTTTTTTGAAAACATGAAGTGGAAAGTTTTGTTGGTTTTTGTGCTGTTAATTTTTACATTAGGTATTTGTTTAGAAGGGATGTTTGCCTTTATTAAACGAAGTTGTCTATATGATTACTTGGTTCTATCTTACAATATATCTAAGCTAAATACATTATTTTTACGTGTAAATAGGTTCCGAGAAGTAGCTATACATCTCTTATCAAGGCTTAAGGTCAGTCATTTACACATGATAGAGATATCACAAGTTCATAACACTATCAACGTTAAACAATTTATGTGTTTGTTCCTACTTTATACCCTGTATCATATGTACTTACTGTATCCTACTTTCGCACAGGACCTCACCAAATAACAGGAAATGGGATTGGATTTAAACCTGATATCTTGGACATGGACATAATGGAGGATGTTCTTATGGTAAATTTTGCAACAATTATTTCTTAGTATCCCATGTAGTTAACTTCTTACAATATCAGTTAACCTATATAAGTGATTTTTCCAGATTCAATATTAGCTAAATAGGTCTAAAGCTAAGTTTTACTTACTGCCACAGGATGAGAGTCATCAGAAGATTAGTGTTGCGGATCCGAGGATTGTGAATGCGCATTATGAGCTTCGTGCGTCGCTTCAGAAGATAAAATGATGTGTTGTTCACTAAAAGGAGAATTAAAGGTATGTTCTTTCGTTAAATAAGTGAAAATTTATTTCTATAAAGTGTTTGCGATGTGTTGGGGATCTTTATGGCATCTGCAATACTAAAATGCTACAAAAGAAGTACTATAATGCTAAATTTTGAGTCACTTTCAAGTAATTTTAATAAATTTCTCTTTGTCAAAGTAATCCCATCCGTTCTTTCAACCAGATAATGGAATCACCTGTTGTTTTATAACATATGTATACCTTTCTTTTGATAACAACTTGACACTGTATACTAAATCTCATTGGCCAATTGCAACGTGCTGCAATAGAGAGGCTCTTTGAATTAGCTCAATTTGTTGGCTTACGAACCTATTTTACCATAATACTTTTAAACAACCTGAATAAAATTGGGTGATTAGTATAAGCTTTTTGTGTTGTGTTGGATTAGTATAAGGACGGCCTTGGAGGCTGAAATGGGTATGTTTGGGGCTAAAATGGGTGTGTTTGGGGCTGAAATTGAAAAGGGTTGATTTGGGTGGTGAAATATTGGCTGAGTGGGTGCATTTGGATGTTGTAATATGACTGAAATAGGTGCGCTTGGGGGCTGAAATGGATGGGTTGGGGTGCTCAAATGGGGGCTGAAATCAGTACATTTGGGTGCTAAAATGGGGGCTGAAACATGTGAGTTTAAGAGATGAAATGGGTAGGTTTCGGGCCTGAAATGGGTGACTTTGCGGGCTCAAATGGGTGTGGGTTTGGAGGCTGAAATGGGTGGGTTTGGGGGCTAAAATCAGGGTGTTTAGCTGCTAAACCGGGGGATGAAAAAGATGGATTTGGGCGCTCAAATGGGGGCTGAAGTGGGTGTGTTTAGATACTGAAATGGGTGCGTTTGTGGGCTGAAGTGGGGGCTGTAATGGGTGGGTGATCATGGTATATTGATGACTCAAAAGGCTTATGAGGGTAATCAAAATGCTGATGGGATAGATCCCAGACAGAAGATTCCTCCGGAGATTAAGCAATTTTAGTAAGTGTTTAATGTTCTATAGTTTGTTGAATTGGTTATGTTTTCTCTTGAATATAAAAATTGTGGTCTGTTGTATTGCGCTGAGACACAGTCATACTTGAGATATTATAGTAAAAAATGTGGAACTAATGCCAAATAATTTTCAAATTGACATTGGTTTGTTATAATAAAGTTGTATTAAGCTGAGACACAATCATACCTGAGATATTATAGTAAAAATGTGGAGCTAATGCCAAATAATTTTGAAATTGACAGTGGTTTAGTATATGTTATAATAAAGTTGCAGCCCTTTAAAAAGATTGATTGTTAGATTGTTCTTCGACATGCTTATATAACATGTTGTAAGAAAGTTTAAAACATGATGATGTTTGTGTTATGGCCTATTTAGGAAGGTGTTTTATGCAGTAGTCTAAGGGTTTATTGAACCTTTGATTGCAGTTTGGATATGGAAGACTCGAGATTTGACTTTCTTAAATGGAATGACTTCGCTCGGGGCTGAGGCGGTGATGAGGCGAAAAATGAACCGTTTTTAGGGGGTCATTAAAGCCCGGAATTGAATTTATTTGATCAAATATTGCCCTAAATCGTTCCTTTTGTGATTTTAGGTACTTTGGGAGTGAATTCTGGAAAATGAAGCATTTTGGACGTTTTTGGAGCATAAAAGTGAAGAAAACGGCAAAGACTTAATTTTCCATGCTGAGAACAATACCTGACGGCGTCAAGAGGGAAATTGTGACGGCGTCAGGAGTAAAATCCATGACGACCTAGAGAAAACCTGAAGGCGTCAAGAGTTATTTTGGTGACGGCCTGCAAAAGGAATACACGTGACGGCGTCAAACCCAAATCTAGGCAGTCCGAGAATTTATTTGGCAGCGAGATGACGGCGTCAGACATTTGCTCTTGACGCCGTCACCTCACAAAATCTATATATACTTTTCTATTTTTCATTCATTAAGGGGGGAACTTGTGTGGAGAATTCCAGGGTCGAACCTAATAAACCCTAGGTCGTTTGTAACAGTATTTTCAAGGGTTTTCACCCCTCTAAACCTTTCATGTTCAATTAAGATAAGTCCTCTTTCAATTCATTCAATATGTCTATGTGTTGTTTGAATATATCTTATGCTTGTCTTGATTTTAACATGCTAGGCTAGATCTTTCATGTGTTTGCTTAGATGTAATGAAACCTAGATGTTGATTATAGGTTGATTGCTTGTTTATAGTTGTAATGGATGAATGATCTCAATGTTAGGCTTAAGAAAACTGGAAGATCTCCATTGTGTAACTTGCTTGAACGTCTTAAGAAACATGAACCGATGTGTACTAGGTTTTTATGATTGTATTTAATGCATGAGCGAATTCTAGTGATCCCATGTTAGGAGCTGATGAGGCGAAAAATGAACCACTTTTAGGGGGTCATTTAAGCCAGAATTGAATTTATTTGATCAAATATTGCCCTAAATCGTTCCTTTTGTGATTTTAGGTACTTTGGGAGTGAAATCTGGAAAAGGAAGCAATTCGGACGTTTTTGGAGAATAAAAGTGAAGAAAACGCCAAAGACTTAATTTTCCATGCTGGGAACAGTGTTTGACGGCGTCAAGAGGAATTGCATGACGGCGTCAAGAGTAAAGTCCATGACGACCCGGTACAAACATGAAGGCGTCACAAGTAGAGAGTCAAGAGTTAAAGTCGTGACGGCCTACAAAAGAGGACTACATGACGGCGTCAGATGTAGATCAAGGCAGTCCGAGGAATTATTTGGCGGCGAGATGACGGCGTCACACCTTTGTTCTTGACGCCGTCAGCCCCTAAAATCTATATATAGTTTTCTAATTTTCATTCATTGGGAGGAACAAGTTTGGAGAAACCCTAAGACCGAACCATATACGTATTTTACAGCTTTTTCAAGGGTTTTTAGCCCTTGAACCCTTACATGTGTAATTGAGATAAGTCTTCTCTTAATTCAATCAATATGTCTATGTGTTGGTTGTCTATATCTTGTTCTTGTCTTGATTCCACCATGTTAGGCTAGATCTATCTTGTGTTTGCTTAGATCTAATGAAACCAAGATGTTAATTATGTGTTGATTACTTGTTTATGGTTGTATTGGATGAATGATTTCAATGTTAGGCTTAAGAAAACTGGCAGATCTCCAATTGGTAACATGCTTGAACGTCTTAGGAAACATGAACCGATGTGTACTAGGTTTTATTGGTTGTATTTAATGCATGAGTAAATTCTAATGATCCCATGTTAGGAGCTTCTTAGTCGGCTCGACATAGGAGTGAAGTAGGCACTCATAGGATTGGGGAGTTAAGTACGCCACCCCATGAATGGTATTAAGGAATACAATCCGTCATCCACGCAACTATAACAAGTAATTAACGTGGAAAAGATATCTAGGGAGTAGTGAAATCTAAGTAAACACATTTCTCCACTTATTGCTCACAACTTTAGTTTAATATAGTTTTCTTTTCATTTTAGTATTTTATTTTAATTGCATCTTAGTATTGGGTTAGTTGACTAGCAACTAATTCCGCCCAAATCCTTCAAACCCGAGATTTTAATTTGCTTTCTTAAAAAATATAAAAAATACAAAAAGAATCATCCCTCATCTCTAGACTTAATCTTTAGGTTTTCTAATCCTAGCGACACTATTCCTAGCTGAACGATCAATCCCCCGGTACTTGTCATTATACTATACTACATCGATCAGGTACACTGCCTGGTGGGGGTTGTAAGCTTCTCAAGATCCCTTGAGAGGTAAAGGCTGGTGCAAACCCCACGCATCAAGTTTTTGGTGCCGCAGCCCGGGGAATAGTTATTGTCTAGATTTGAATCTCTTTTTATTAGGTCTACTTGCTAGATTCCTTTCTAGTAAGATTTGGTCTACTTGTCATTATACTATACTACATCGATCAGGTACACTGCCTGGTGGGGGTTGTAAGCTTCTCAAGATCCCTTGAGAGGTAAAGCCTGGTGCAAACCCCACGCATCAAGTTTTTGGTGCCGCAGCCCGGGGAATAGTTATTGTCTAGATTAGAATCTCTTTTTATTAGGTCTACTTGCTAGATTCCTTTCTAGTAAGATTTTATTTTTATTTTTAGGTTCTCTTTAGTCTATCTTATTTCTTTGTGTTTTTGTTCGTAACTTTTCACCACCCGACATCATGGACGATGGGAACATCTTTGAACCCGTCATCCCACCACAACAAAACCCACCACTAGAACCTCTTAGGCCCCGAACCTTAGGAGAGTATTCCCGACCTAGCCACCAAGGCTACCGAAACACCATTGAGCTCACCGGAGCCAATGTGACCCCCTTGCGATCCGACACCATCCGGTTGGTGCAAAGCGGATGTGCATTCCATGGACTTCGTTCCGAAGATCCAAACCAACATCTTAAGGACTTCCTTAAAATCGTAGATTCCATAGACTTAGATGTTGCAACTAGAAAGACAACCCGATTACACCTATTCCAATTCTCTCTACGTGATCAAGCTAGTCAATGGCTTGAGCGTTTACCCGCGGGATCCATCACCACATGGGATGATCTCACCACTCGTTTCCTTGCTCAATTTTTCCCACCGGGGAGAACTACTAAGCTTAGAAATGACATCTTGATGTTCCAACAACGCCAAAATGAATCTCTTTATGAAGCATGGACTCGTTTCAAGGACTTACTCCAAAAAGTCCCTCATCATGGCATAGATCTTTGGCTCCAAGTCCAAATCTTCTATGACCGTATCGATCTCTCCACGAGGCTAGCCATTGACCAATCGGCCAGTGGTAAGCTACGTGATCTAAGTGCAGAACAATCATGGGAACTCATAGAAGATCTTGCTCTCTATGACAACGAAAGTTGGAATGATCCCCGTGATTTGAACAAAACGGTCAAGGCAATATCTTTGCCTTCGAACAACTCTAGCACTCCCGACCGTAGGATCATGGAACTTGAGGACCAAGTCAAGTTTCTCATGAAATCTTACGAAGCTCAAATGTCACAACTCACCATTACAGGTCATTTACCATTTCAGGTCATTTTCCCAAACTTCGACTTTTTACTATTCATAAATCACTATTCATCAAAACACTATTCATCGTTTTACTATTTATCATTTTCGAGGTCAATTTGATATTCTGAGAACCATTTGGGAAATTTACTATTCACTGAACACTATTCATTTCCGGAAAAAGTTTTCACTATTCACTTGCATTACTCATTTCATCGTAAATTTAGTTTACGGGTATTCAAATTCGCGTAACCGGATTGGTTTAGGTGCGAATTCATTTCATTAGTGCTAAGGACACTGCATACGGACTGGAGATAGTCTGCATATTATTATAACAGCATTTTCATGTTATACCACTCTCAGGATTTTCAAATTTATATATTTGATACATTTAACGTTTTTACGTATAAGTATTTATAGTAAACGTTAACACCCGGTTTATACACGACGAATATATCTAAATATTCCCACAATGGTCCCGACATATTTTTATATCCATTTTAACATCATAAAAGTTATAACATTCAGTTACCCAGTATTTTGGAAATTTATTTTATTTATAACGTACGCTTATGAATATAACGACGGTTTTCGTGAAAACTAAACAATAATCACCCGATCACTCAGTAATTGTACCCAACATATTTTCAACATATTTTTATCATTATTATGACTTTATTTTGTCCCGGTTAACTTCGTGAACATTTATTTCTATTAAACCCGGTACCCGATTTTAACTAATAACACATAATAACACTTAACCTTACACTAATTTCCTAAATAAATCCCAAGTACCCCTACCCCCCTTGCTCTTTGAAAACCGGCCCCCTAAAGTCTCACTAGGCAAAATACTTACAAATTTTAACCTTGAACATTTATGTGCACTTAAAATACAATATAATGTAACTAAAATATCTAAAAACCTAATAAAACATACACTTGTATAATTTTTGGATCAAAAGTTCATATCTCCTCATCATCTCCATCAAACCACGACCATAATCCAAATCCATGATCAAGTGAAGGTTTTCAAAAGTTTAAAGCACCAAAGTTGTTCATTTTGTGGTTCTAATCAAGAATATTGCATCAAAAACACAAGTAATCCAAGGTTTCTAATCATCTCATCACCTAGAATTTCAAAGTGAGTATTCAAAATTATTTTCATGTTTTCTTCTAATTAACATATGTATCTTATAGTATTCATGCTTAATTTCATGCTCATACTAGTTATACCACTTTATTTTTGAAGATTTTTGAAACATACAAACCCTAGATTGTGATTTAGGTGTTTCCTTGTTAAATTAACTTGATTTCTAGTCACTAGGAACCCATGGCACCCTAAGAAGGTGTATGGTAGGATTAGATTAGTTTTGTGAAGTTTGCAAGAGTTTTGGTTGAAGTTGGAACTAGTTTTGAACCTTTGAAATAGATTTCTAACAAGTTTATAAACATGCTGTCCCATTTTGTTATTTTCTGGAAAATCAGTAAACACCAAGGAAACTTTGGCAAATTTTTTAGAAAATACTTTCAAAAACGAATCCGTAGGCGAAAGAACGGATTAAAAAGAGTTAATAACGAAGAAGTTATGATTTTTGCAAGATTGTTGACGAAAAGTATTTTTCTGAAAAATAGTTGCTGTTGGACGTTTTTCGTCTGACAAAAAGAGGCTTTAGACGTAACCTGGAGGAGCCGAGCTTTCCAAAATATATTACTACATACTAAGACGTAACCGTGGATATAAAGAACAAGTAAAACGGACATATAACGACAAAGATATTCACGTTTGAATATCGGCAAAACCTATTTTATTTTGACAGCTTTTAGTAAAAATTGACACAAAAACTACGTAGTACTTTTATAAGCTAGAAATAAAACCAAGTACCAAATTTTATAACTAATGAAGTATTAGTTATTACAAGTATATTTTCATCATTTCAAGGCGATATTTCAAGGATTTCAACCCGAGGATTTCAACACTAACATGGAAACATACGATATATATATAAGTATATATATTGCAACTAGCTTATTTTATTTTCTAATAGCAATATTTTTCCAAATTCTTGGATTATATATTTTGATAACACAAGTGTTTTTCCAAAGAGTAGAGTGGTATAGGAACATGAGCATGGACATTCATAACATCATTTGGTGATCTAAATGAGATCGTTCATCATTCATATTAGGTTGCGGCAGCTAACCGTGCATTGTTGTTCATTTCATATTATCATCAGTATCATCAGTTGAGGTGAGTTTTCATAGCCCCGTATACATTTTATCATTGTTTTCAAATCCCACGGGGGAGAATACATTGCACCATTTTAGTACGAGCCCAAGTATCAAAACCTATGTACATAGCTTAAGTAGCTTGTCTGCCATGTGATAAGTCCCCTGTAACATCATGAACCGTTAATTTACCGGTAAGCGAGAGTGAGTGGATAGATCTATTGAGGGTGACGCTTCCATCCGTGGTAGTGATTACCAACCGTAAGCGGATGCATTTCATGTCTTTTACATTTGAGTGTTTGGCAGAACATTCAGGAGGGGCTTAGTTTCAACAGTCATAGCTTCGGTGTCATGAGCTTAAGGTCTATTGTACTATTTTACGTGACTTTTGTCATGCACTTATACTTGTGGTGGCCGTACAAACATTACATTTCATAAACCTATGATTATTCACCAACATTCGTGTTGACCGTTTTCGCAATGTATTTTCAGGTAACTAAGGCATCATCATATTACATGCATGGAGTCACATTAGGGTGTGCCAGGGATGACGCACTACATTTTGGATTTTTCATGCACTTGTGTAAATTATCGTTTGACATTTTCTGAACTTGTTTTCTGTAAATGTTTCAACCTTTGGGGACCTATGTTTTGTAGCACTGGATGCTTTTATATAAATCAAACGATATGTATTTTCCAAACGACACTTTAGGTCGTTCAATATTTCCTTGTTATGGTGCTATGACAGTTACACCCCCAGGCATTCCATTCCGCTGCAAGTCAGGTAAATTGGGGGTGTGACAGATTGGTATCAGAGCTAAGGTTATAGAGAACTAGGATGTATCATTGACCCTAGACTATAACCACATTATCATAGCATCTCATCATTTCATCATAAGTGCATGTTCATTGTTTTAGGTGATTTCATTATACGAGTTATTTATTTATTTCACCTTGATTATCACAGAACCATGTCTGCAAACCCATATGTTGTTATACTGTACTCTATCACAGACTCCGATGTTGAAGGCTCTATGTCTTCTACTGCCCGTTCACCATTACCTATTCCTCATGTTTTCCCTATTGCACCACCCGAGATTACCCGTGCACCCACTGACACATCATCCCCTGCTACCACTAGTCCATCAGAACCTATACTTATGTTTCCTAGTAGTAAGATCATTAGAGTTGCTAGGAAGAGTGTTTTCCCTATTACATCTACCTTTAAGGTACCCACTATTCCTATGTTAACTACACCACCACCAGCCATACCTGCTACTACCTGCATATCTACTTCACTATTGCCACCTAGGAAGCGTGCTAGGTTTACTGCACTAGATTCCCCTACTACAGAGTCAGAATCAGCAGAACCACCACCAGTATACCATGTAGGGGAGTGTTCGAGAGCAGCAGCTGCTAGGGAGCCTACTGATACTAGGGAGCCTACAGATATTACATTAGAGGGCCAGCTAGGGGCTCATCAGGATCATATTGATAGTTTGGACTATAGGGTTGATGAGGATATCACTCCTCGACTAGAGGCGGCTGAGGAGCAGATCGAGGGTTTACTGTTAGGTAGAGTTAGTATCGATGTGTCATATCATGGGCTTGAGGCACGACAGTTGGGACATCAGGAGCTGATTGACCAGCTTAGAGGTGAGCTACCAGGGATTCGGGATAGAGCTCAGACTACACAGGAGGCTCAGGGAGAGCTGACACACCAGTTGGCTGTAGCACATGAGAGGTTGACAGTGATGGAGCGCAGGGATGTTTCTTCTCAGTTACGAGTTCAGCATCTGGAGGAGATCGTGGTTGCGATGGATCGTGAGATTCGCCGTTTGAGGGGAGAGCCTGGACCATCTAGAGCACCTGGAGGAGCATAGACATAGACTAGTATTGTATTAGCTTTTACTATTTCCTAGTCCCGAGGTGTGGGACATAGTTCAAGAACTTGTAGTCTTTTGTTGTTGTACAAACAAATATATCAAGTGCGACTCTACTATGTTGGAAATGTTGTGCTATATATATATATCGGCCTACGTCGACCGAAATTTTCATGTATTATATTCATGTGTTGTGATTATATTTATGATGTTTCATGGTTGCTCTTTATGGTTAACGTATTTATACTTGTTGTGGTTGTATCTATACGTGTCGTGGTTGTATTATTACAGGTTGTGGTTGTACTCGTACATATCATGGTTGTATTTAAACTTGTTGTGGTTGTATATATACATGTTGTGGGCGTATATTTTTGTACGATGACTATTTCTATTATAGTTTCTCATGGTTGTTGTCGATTATTATTTATCAGAAGTATGGCGCCAAAGAAAGCAAAGGCTACATCAGAAACACCCGCTATGACACAAGCAGCTATCCGCAAGTTGGTCAGGGATAGTATAACAGAAGCTCTGGAGACTGAGAGAGCTGAAGTTGCTGCTAGGGCTGCTGAGGTTTCACCTACTACTGAAGTGGTTCAACCCACTACTAGGCGTGAATGTACTTGGAAGGATTTCAAGATTAGTGATCCTATCAAGTATAAGGGCACTGAGGGAGCGGTTGCTTTAATCCGCTGGTTTGAGAAGACTGAGAACGTTTTTCTCATGTGTGGTTGTCAGGAGGTTAACAAGGTAAAGTTTGCTACAGGTATGCTGCTGGATGAAGCCATGTCTTGGTGGAATTCATATGCTCAGCCTATTGGTATGGAGAATGCCTACAAACTCACTTGGGCTGAATTCAAAAAGCTGATGACTAAGAAGTTTTGCCCACGTACTGAGGTGCAAAAGTTGGAAACAGAATTCTACCAGTTAGTAACTAAAGAAGATGACATTGAGACTTATATCAGGAAGTTTCAGGAGTTGGCTACACTATGTCCAACTATGGTTCCGGACGCTGAGAAAAAGATGGAGAACTTTACTGGGGGATTACCCGAAAGCATCCGAGGGGATGTGATGTCTTTCAACCCACAAACAATGGAAGAGGCCATTCGTATAACTCAGAAACTTATGGTCCAAGTGTTGAAAGGAAAGTCTGCTGCAAACAACAACAATAATCGTTCCAACAATACCAACTACAACAACACTCGAAACAACAACAACTATAACAATAACCGAAACCGCAACTACCCCAATAACCAAAACAATAACAACAATAACAACAAGAGGAGGTTTGATAATAACCAAGGTGGAAATGCTAACCAACCAGCACCTAAGAGGCAGGAAGTGGCAAAGGTCTATGCTGCAAGACCAACAGAAGGAAAAGGATATATTGGAAAACTACCCAAGTGTAACAAATGTCAGACTCATCATAACCCTGGGAATTGTCCTAGAGCTTGTCAGAACTGTGGAAAAGTCGGTCATTGGACTAAGGACTGCAGAACTCCACGAGGAATAATTAATCAGAACCAACCAGGAGCATGTTATGGTTGTGGAGAGTTGGGTCATTTCCAAAACAATTGCCCAAAGAGGAATGATCAAAGAGCTGGAAATCAGGGCGGAGTAGCTCGAGGAAGGGCTTATGTTATGGGAGGAGAAGATGCCCGTGAGGACCCGAATGTTGTTACGGGTACGTTTCTCATTAATAATCGTTATGCATCCATTTTATTTGATTCAGGAGCGGATAGAAGTTTTGTTTCTATTACATTTGCACCTTTACTTAACATAGAACCAACTACCTTAGACATTCCCTACATTGTTGAATTAGCCGATGGGTCTTTAGTTAACACCAACACCGTTATCCGTGGTTGCACCATCAATTTCCTAAATCACCCATTCAATATGGACCTTATGCCCGTAGAACTTGGAAGTTTTGACATCGTTATCGGTATGGATTGGTTGTCTCGACATCGTGCAAGGATCATTTGTGATGAGAAAGTTGTTCATCTTTCTTATGGAGGTGAAACTTTGGTTGTTTGCGGGGAGCGAAGTGGAACTAGATTCAGTATCATATCATGCATTAAAACCGAGAAGTACATAAAGAAGGGTTGTTATGCATTCTTGGCTCACATAACGGAGAAGAAGTCGGATGAGAAACGACTTGAAGATGTGCCCATTGTTAAGGAATTTCCAGAAGTTTTTCCAGAAGAATTACCAGGACTGCCACCTACACGTCAGGTTGAGTTTCAGATTGAGTTGGTGCCAGGAGCTGCACCAATTGCACGAGCACCATATAGACTTGCACCTTCTGAGATGCAAGAATTGTCTAACCAGTTGCAAGAGCTTTTAGACAAAGGATTCATTAGACTGAGTTCCTCGCCTTGGGGAGCACCTGTTTTGTTTGTGAAGAAGAAGGATGGATCTTTCAGAATGTGCATAGACTATCGTGAGCTGAACAAGTTAACGGTGAAGAATCGTTATCCACTACCTAGGATTGATGACTTGTTTGATCAGCTACAAGGTTCCTGTTTTTATTCCAAGATTGATTTAAGATCAGGTTACCATCAACTCAGAGTTCGGGAAGAAGATATCCCGAAGACAGCATTCAGAACACGTTATGGTCATTATGAGTTTCAAGTGATGCCTTTTGGATTAACGAATGCACCTGCGGTATTCATGGATCTCATGAACAGAGTATGCAAACCATATCTTGATAAGTATGTGATTGTATTCATTGACGATATCCTGATTTATTCCAAGAGTAAGGAAGAGCATGAAGCACACCTCAGAACAATATTGGAACTACTCAAGAAGGAGCAATTGTATGCCAAATTTTCAAAGTGTGACTTTTGGATACAAAGAGTTCAATTTCTTGGCCATGTCATTGATAGCCAAGGATTACAAGTCGATCCAGCAAAGATTGAGGCAGTAAAGGATTGGGCTACGCCCAAGTCTCCTACAGAAATTCGTCAATTCTTAGGACTTGCAGGATATTACAGAAGGTTTATCGAAGGGTTTTCTAAGATAGCGAAGTCGCTGACTAAGCTGACACAAAAGAATCAGAAGTACGAGTGGGGAGAGAAACAAGAATCTGCATTTCAGTTATTGAAGCAGAAGCTTTGTAGTGCACCGATTTTGTCACTACCAGAAGGTATTGAGAACTTTGTGGTATATTGCGATGCTTCGCATAAAGGGCTTGGAGCTGTGCTAATGCAAAACGAGAAGGTGATAGCTTATGCATCTAGACAGCTTAAGACACACGAGAAGAATTACACTACACACGACTTGGAGTTGGGTGCTGTTGTTTTTGCACTCAAGATTTGGAGACACTACCTTTATGGTACTAAATGTGTAATTTTTACCGACCACAAGAGCTTACAGCATATACTTGATCAGAAGGAACTTAACATGAGACAACATCGTTGGCTAGAATTATTGAGTGATTACGATTGTGAAATCCGATATCACCCAGGAAAAGCAAATGTCGTAGCAGATGCACTTAGCAGAAAGGAACGACTCAAACCTTTGAGGGTCAGGTCATTAGGAATGACTATTATTTCACCATTACCAACAAAAATCTTAGAAGCTCAGATTGAGGCTCTCAAGGAGGAAAATCGGCCACAGGAGAAACTTTATGGTATGCCAGAAAACAAGAATGGTTTCGTTAAGAGAGCAGATGGAGTGTTATGCTTCAAGGATCGAAGTTGGATACCACTCTATGGTGGAGTACGAGATTTGATTATGCATGAATCACATAAGTCAAAGTATTCCATTCACCCAGGTTCTGACAAGATGTATCAGGATCTCAAAAAGCTGTATTGGTGGCCGAACATGAAAGCAGAAATAGCTACGTACGTCAGCAAATGCCTTACTTGTGCTAAAGTGAAAGCTGAGTACCAGAAACCGTCAGGACTACTTCAACAACTAGAAATTCCACAATGGAAGTGGGAACGTATTACAATGGACTTTGTTACTAAATTACCCAAGACTTCAGGAGGTTACGATGCTATTTGGGTAATTGTTGATCGTCTTACCAAATCAGCACATTTCATACCCATTAGAGAGACTTATTCCATGGAACAGCTTGCCAGACTTTATGTCAAGGAAATAGTCTCGAGGCATGGGGCACCAGTTTCTATCATTTCAGACAGGGATAGTCGTTTTACTTCAAACTTTTGGAAGTCATTACAAGATTCCTTTGGATCCAAGTTAGACATGAGCACTGCTTACCATCCACAGACTGATGGTCAGAGTGAGAGAACTATTCAGACACTGGAGGACATGCTGCGAGCGTGTGTGATTGACTTTGGGAATGGTTGGGCTAACCATTTGCCATTAATCGAGTTCTCTTATAACAACAGTTACCATTCAAGTATTAAAGCAGCACCATTTGAGGCACTTTATGGTCGTAAGTGTCGTTCACCAGTTTGTTGGGCAGAAGTTGGAGAGGTACAATGCACAGGTCCAGAGATGGTTAGGGAAACAACAGAAAAGATAATACAGATTCGAGATAGGCTTGAAACAGCTAGAAGTCGACAGAAGAGTTACGCAGATGTTAGACGCAAACCATTGGAATTTCAGGTTGGAGACAAGGTCATGTTAAAGGTCTCACCCTGGAAAGGCGTGATACGATTTGGAAAGCGTGGGAAGTTGAACCCGAGATACATTGGTCCATTTAAGATACTGGAAAGGATTGGTCCAGTAGCTTACAAGCTTGAACTACCATCAGAACTCAGCAACGTACATAATACATTTCATGTCTCAAACCTCAAGAAATGCATTTCCGATGAGTCTTCAGTTATACCATTAGAAGAGATTCAGCTAGATGACAAGCTTAACTTTGTGGAGGAACCAGTTGAAATCATGGACCGAGAGGTCAAACAGATAAAGCAGAGTAGAATTCCGATCGTTAAGGTTCGCTGGAATTCTCGAAGAGGTCCTGAGTTTACTTGGGAACGAGAGGACCAAATGCAACGCAAGTATCCACACCTTTTCACCAAACCTATTACCGAGACCAACACTAGCTGAATTCAGGGACTGAATTCCTATTTGGGTGGGCGGATGTCACAACTCACCATTACAGGTCATTTACCATTTCAGGTCATTTTCCCAAACTTCAACTTTTTACTATTCATCAAAACACTATTCATCGTTTTACTATTCATCATTTTCGAGGTCAATTTGATATTCTGAGAACCATTTGGGAAATTTACTATTCACTGAACACTATTCATTTCCGGAAAAAGTTTTCACTATTTACTTGCATTACTCATTTCATCGTTAATTTAGTTTACGGGTATTCAAATTCGCGTAACCGGATTGTTTAGGTGCGAATTCATTTCATTAGTGCTAAGGACACTGCATACGGACTGGAGATAGTCTGCATATCATTATAACAGCATTTTCATGTTATACCACTCTCAGGATTTTCAAATTTATATATTTGATACATTTAACGTTTTTACGTATAAGTATTTATAGTAAACGTTAACACCCAGTTTATACACGACGAATATATCTAAATATTCCCACAATGGTCCCGACATATTTTTATATCCATTTTAATATCATAAAAGTTATAACATTCAGTTACCCAGTATTTTGGAAATTTATTTTATTTATAACGTACGCTTATGAATATAACGACAGTTTTCGTGAAAACTAAACAATAATCACCCGATCACTCAGTAATTGTACACTACATATTTTCAACATATTTTTATCATTATTATGACTTTATTTTGTCCCGGTTAACTTCGTGAACATTTATTTCTATTAAACCCGGTACCCGATTTTAACTAATAACACATAATAACACTTAACCTTACACTAATTTCCTAAATAAATCCCAAGTACCCCTACCCCCCCCCCCCCCCCCTTGCTCTTTGAAAACCGGCCCCCTAAAGTCTCACTAGGCAAAATACTTACAAATTTTAACCTTAAACATTTATGTGCACTTAAAATACAATATAATGTAACTAAAATATCTAAAAACCTAATAAAACATACACTTGTATAATTTTTGGATCAAAAGTTCATATCTCCTCATCATCTCCATCAAACCACGACCATAATCCAAATCCATGATCAAGTGAAGGTTTTCAAAAGTTTAAAGCACCAAAGTTGTTCATTTTGTGGTTCTAATCAAGAATATTGCATCAAAAACACAAGTAATCCAAGGTTTCTAATCATCTCATCACCTAGAATTTCAAAGTGAGTATTCAAAATTATTTTCATGTTTTCTTCTAATTAACATATGTATCTTATAGTATTCATGCTTAATTTCATGCTCATACTAGTTATACCACTTTATTTTTGAAGATTTTTGAAACATACAAACCCTAGATTGTGATTTAGGTGTTTCCTTGTTAAATTAACTTGATTTCTAGTCACTAGGAACCCATGGCACCCTAAGAAGGTGTATGGTAGGATTAGATTAGTTTTGTGAAGTTTGCAAGAGTCTTGGTTGAAGTTGGAACTAGTTTTGAACCTTTGAAATAGATTTCTAACAAGTTTATAAACATGCTGTCCCATTTTGTTATTTTCTGGAAAATCAGTAAACACCAAGGAAACTTTGGCAAAATTTTTAGAAAATACTTTCAAAAAAGAATCCGTAGGTGAAAGAATGGATTAAAAAGAGTTAATAACGAAGAAGTTATGATTTTTGCAAGATTGTTGACGAAAAGTATTTTTCTGAAAAATAGTTGCTGTTGGACGTTTTTTGTCGGACAAAAAGAGGCTTTAGACGTAACCCGGAGGAGCCGAGCTTTCCAAAATATATTACTACATACTAAGACGTAACCGTGGATATAAAGAACAAGTAAAACGGACATATAACGACAAAGATATTCACGTTTGAATATCGGCAAAACCTATTTTATTTTGACAGCTTTTAGTAAAAATTGACACAAAAACTACGTAGTACTTTTATAAGCTAGAAATAAAACCAAGTACCAAATTTTATAACTAATGAAGTATTAGTTATTACAAGTATATTTTCATCATTTCAAGGCGATATTTCAAGGATTTCAACCCGAGGATTTCAACACTAACATGGAAACATACGATATATATATAAGTATATATATTGCAACTAGCTTATTTTATTTTCTAATAGCAATATTTTTCCAAATTCTTGGATTATATATTTTGATAACACAAGTGTTTTTCCAAAGAGTAGAGTGGTATAGGAACATGAGCATGGACATTCATAACATCATTTGGTGATCTAAATGAGATCGTTCATCATTCATATTAGGTTGCGGCAGCTAACTGTGCATTGTTGTTCATTTCATATTATCATCAGTATCATCAGTTGAGGTGAGTTTTCATAGCCCCGTATACATTTTATCATTGTTTTCAAATCCCACGGGGGAGAATATATTGCACCATTTTAGTACGAGCCCAAGTATCAAAACCTATGTACATAGCTTAAGTAGCTTGTCTGCCATGTGATAAGTCCCCTGTAACATCATGAACCGTTAATTTACCGGTAAGCGAGAGTGAGTGGATAGATCTATTGAGGGTGACGCCTCCATCCGTGGTAGTGATTACCAACCGTAAGCGGATGCATTTCATGTCTTTTACATTTGAGTGTTTGGCAGAACATTCAGGAGGGGCTTAGTTTCAACAGTCATAGCTTCGGTGTCATGAGCTTAAGGTCTATTGTACTATTTTACGTGACTTTTGTCATGCACTTATACTTGTGGTGGCCGTACAAACATTACATTTCATAAACCTATGATTATTCACCAACATTCGTGTTGACCGTTTTCGCAATGTATTTTCAGGTAACTAAGGCATCATCATATTACATGCATGGAGTCACATTAGGGTGTGCCAGGGATGACGCACTACATTTTGGATTTTTCATGCACTTGTGTAAATTATCGTTTGACATTTTCTGAACTTGTTTTCTGTAAACGTTTCAACCTTTGGGGACCTATGTTTTGTAGCACTGGATGCTTTTATATAAATCAAACGATATGTATTTTCCAAACGACACTTTAGGTCGTTCAATATTTCCTTGTTATGGTGCTATGATAGTTACACCCCCAGGCATTCCATTCCGCTGCAAGTCAGGTAAATTGGGGGTGTGACATCAAAAGTCTTCAAGCCAAGTAAGCAGGATCGCTTCTGCATGCAAATTGTGTAATGGCCCTCACGAAACTCATAACTGCATGGAGCTTCCAAAACGTGCTTACAACGAATTCACATCGTCACATGTTGGTGGAGGCCCTCGAACTTCTGACGAGGCCTATGAGGCATGGAAGGATAAACCTAATTTCAGAGGGTACCAAATGCGGAGCGTATCCTTCAATGACTCCTCACCACTCAATTGGTCCGAGCATTTTCCATCACAAAGCACTCCTAGGCAAAGCTGTGAAGATGCCTTGCGAAAATTCATTTTATCTCAAGAATTGCAGCTCTCTACGCTCGAGGCTAAATTTAGACAACAGCAGGCCGATATGAATAACAAGATTTGTGATCTGTTAACTGCTATCAAAGAACACGCTGTTAATAAACCCATTCACATTGATGAGGTCAAATCTGTTACCATTATGAGTCCACCAACCTCTCCTGTGAAAATAAAAAGTCCTAGTAAGCGATTCAAACATCTGTCACCAAAAGTAAAAGAACCTGTCAACCCCCTAGGACCAATCCATTTCATAAATACCATCACCACGATATCTGCTTCTACACCAAACCTAAACCAACAACAAACCGAAAATATTGGTCATACAGCTAAAGATGAGACCTCAAGGGTGGGCCACGATTTGACCAGAAGCCCTACCAACTCATCCGAGCATTGCGCCGTGCAAGAATCCAGCAAATCGGATGAAGGGAAAGAGAGATCGGAAGAGCATACGAGAAATCTAGCCATTTCAGGTAAATCTATTATAGAGGAACCCGAGAGAAAAATGGAGGATGCTACGAGTAGGAGTAGTGATAGGACTGAGAAAAGTAACCCTAAAGTTTTCAAGATCTCCTGCACCATTAAGGAAAAGCTCTTAACCGATAGTCATATAGATCCTAGCCTCCCAGTCAACATAGTCCCCCTTTTCCTATACCACGAAGCCTTCCCAGAACGCATAGTGTGCGAGAGAGTCAATAATGCAAGGGTAATAAAAGATTTATCAATTATGATTGGAGAACTTGTCTACAATACTGACCTCACCGTGGTCGATGACGTGGACCCTCTCACCAATCAAACATTAACCAACCTTGTTCTTGGGAAACCATTTATTAATGAATCGGGAGTAATCCTTGATGAGAAGGATGGTAGTGCATTGTTCACCAATGGTGTTAAGAAGGTAATTTTTCGTAGGGGTAATAAGGAGGTGTACGAGTATCGTCCTTCCCTTGAGGGGAATCTATATGGATCAAAGGATGGAGAATCGGGGAGGATAAGGAGGCGTGATCCGAATAATCTCAAAATTCCCTGCATGATCGGTCACAAGTATTTTGATAACGTCTACATTAACGTATTCCTGCCTAAGAATTTCATGTCCCTATTCCATTATAACAATATCTGCAGATGGGGAATAATTTACAAAGGAGAGAATGTGGTTGGTAGAGATCACAAAATCCAGGTGTTCGTAGGAAATATGGCATTCACTATGGAATTTACGATTGTGGACAACATCGAAGACTATGTCGACCCGAGGTTATCACAAGTCGTTTTTGGAGCACCCTTTTGTGAAATCACTAATTTGATAGTTGATGACCGGAACGGAATCATAACCTTCGCTGATGGAATTAGGAGGGTTTCATACCAAACACCGTACAAGAGAAAAGATCTTAAGGAAATCGATTGTGACGGGCTTGATAGGCTAAGTTCCCAACTTATTTTGTGTGATGAAGATGTGCGGAGAGGATGTAAGAACACCTCCGATCTATCATGTGGGTTCTTTAAAGATGTTAGTAAACTTGGTTCTAAGTATTGAGAAGATGTCTTCGAGTTCGAAGACCAGAAGTACTTACACTATGAAAGCCAAACTGGTTTAGAAGACGACCTAGAGAGTGAAACCAATGATGAGGTCACGTAGTAACCCATGACCTTGAGTCTAGCTACAAGACTCGTAAATAAAGAAAAGCACTTCTTGGGAGGCAACCCATGCTTTTGTGTGATTTTTATTTTGTTTGTTTGTTATTTGCTTCCGTATGCATGCTTAATTTTTATTGTTGGTAGATCATGTTTCTAAACTAAATATTGGAAATACTTTACTTTGTTGTTTTGGCCTAGTCTTAACTTCACCAAAAAGTATTTTTGCAAAAGATAAGTGTAAGGGGAAACCCCAAATATGTTTTTTAAGAAACAAAACTCGATCATGATTCTCCACAATGTTAAGTGAACATGTATATTTGTAATTGTTAGAGTCAAATGCTTGTATCGAGTCATAATGAAGTTTTGCAGGATTTTCCAGGAAGTAGAACCAAGTTTTTCCAGAAATTTTCCGGAAACTTAACATAAGAATTTCTGCAGGTCACTTCTAACGGCGTCATGAGCTTGCTTTTGACGTCGTCACGGGTAGAAATCTGGAAATCTTACCGGTTTTGTTTTTCTAATGGAGTCTTAAAGTTTTTGTTGAATTATTAAGTTTTATAATCTCTAGGAAATCTGCAAACTTCATTCCACAAGCATTATATCTTACTTTGCTTTCTAGGATTTAGTAACTTATGTAGATTTCTGCCGATTTTATGCGAGGTTGCCTTGTCTATTTTCTCATGATTTACAGGTTATGTATGACAAGAAGATGATTATTTTTCTGGAAGGGAAGCTTTGATTGTTCATTTTCTTGGAGGAAGATTTAACCTGGCCTCCTTATTATCCATACCGAGCGAATCAGGGGAGCATTTGATTTCATTCTTTTTACTTTTTCACTTTTACATTCTTTACTTGAATATTGGGGACAATGTTCATCTTAAGTGTAAGGGGAGGGTAAAATGATGATACCTTACAAATACACTTTCGCTTGAGTTTGTTTGTTTGATAGTAGATGTGTAATAAAACTATGAGAAATACTTGTTAGTGCAATTTTAGCGCCAAATTTAAAATTTTTTACAACATTTAGGAGTGAAACTTTAGCCATAGCAAGCGTCTCATGGATAGGAGATTGTATGACTAGCACATAACCGTATCATTCAGAAAAATTTTCCACCCAAATATGTGAGGTTCGCCTTTAGATTTGATAGGAAAAGCATTTACTATTAGTGCTTATGAGTGTACCGGTAGCATTTAGATTCTAGAACTTGCGTTAGTGATGCATCCCAAGACCACTAGTGAGACTACATTCGTGTAGTAGGCTTTACTACATGATAAGAGGCATTAGGATCACCCTTGTGTTAAACCCGCATCATAATTACTTGACCATTTAAGTCATATGATGAGGCGAAAAATGATCCGTTTTTAGGGGGTCATTTAAGCCCGAATCCAACTTTATTTGATCAAATATTGCCCTAAATCGTTCCTTTTGTGATTTTAGGTACTTGGAGAGTGAATTCTGGAAAAGAAGCTATTTTGGACGTTTTTGGAGCATAAAAGTGAAGAAAACAGCAAAGTCTCAAATTTCTATGCTGGAACAGTGCATGAAGGCGTCACAGATTGCTCTTGACGGCGTCAAGACCCAAAGAATAAAATACCGTGGTAGCTGACGGCGTCACATAGGCCGTCATAAGTAGATCAAGGCCGTCCGAGGAAGTATTTGGCGGCGAGATGACGGCGTCACACCATTGCTCTTGACGCCGTCACCTCGGTTTTCCTATATATAGTTTTCTAGTTTTTTCATTAAAGAGAGAGAAGTTTTGGTGAAACCCTAAAGACAAATTTGGTGTATCTTTTACAGGTTTTTCAAGGGTTCCAAACCCTTGATACCTTGCATTGTAATTGAGATAAGTGTTCTTTTAATTCAATCAATATGTCTATGTGTTGGTTGTCTATATCTTGTTCTTGTCTCAATTCCATTATGCTAGGCTAGATCTCTTTTGTGTTTGCTTAGATCTAATGAAACCTAGATGTTGATTATGTGTTGATTACTTGTTTATTCTTGTCTTGGATGAATGATTTTATATGTTAGGCTTAAGAAAACTGGCAGATCTCCAAATGGTAACATGCTTGAACGTCTTAAGAAACATGAACCGAGGCGTACTAGGTCTTTATTGGTTGTATTTAATGCATGAGCCACTGTTTACAATCCCTATAGTTGTGCTGGGTCATGGTGTAGGAGGAGATAAGAGCTCATAGAATTGGGGAGTTATGTATGCCACCCCATGAATGGTATTAAGGAATACAATCCGTCATCCATACAACTATAACAAGTAATTAACGTGTAAAAGATATCTAGGGAGTAGTGAAGTCTAAGTAAACACAATTTCTCCAATTACTGCTCACAACCTTAGTATAAATTAGTTTAATTTCATTTTTAGTATTTTAGTTTGATTATATCTTAGTTTTGGGTTAGTTGAATAGCAACTAATTCCGCCCACTCTTTCAAAACCCGAGATTTTACTTGCTTTCATAAAAATATAAAAATACAAAAATAATCATCCCTCACCTCTAGAACTAGTAATTAGGTATTCTAATCCTAGCGACACTATTCCTAAGCTGAACGATCAATCCCCCGGTACTTGTCACTATACTATACTACAACGATCAGGTACACTGCCTGGTGGGGGTTGTAAGCTTCTCGAGATCCCTCGAGAGGTAAAGCCTGTTGCGATTCCCACGCATCAAGTTTTTGGCGCCGCAGCCCGGGGAATAGTTATTGTCTAGGTTAGGATTTCTTTTTATTAGGTCTACTTGCTAGATTCCTTTCTAGTAAGATTTTTATTTTTATTTTTTTTAGGTCTTCTTTAGTCTATCTTATTTCTTCGTGCCTTTGTTTGTAACTCTTTACCATCCGACATCATGGAAGGTGGTAACATCTTTGAACCCATCATCCCACCACAACAAAACCCATCATTAGAACCCCTTAGGCCCCGAACCTTAGGAGAGTATTCCCGACCTAGCCACCAAGGCTACCGAAACACCATTGAGCTCACCGGAGACAATGTGACCCCCTTGCGATCCGACACCATCCGGTTGGTGCAAAGCGGATGTGCATTCCATGGACTTCGTTCCGAAGATCCAAACCAACACCTTAAGGACTTCCTCAAAATCGTAGATTCCATAGACCTAGGTGTTGAAACTAGAGAGACTACCCATTTACGCCTATTCCAATTCTCTCTACAGGATCAAGCTAGTCAATGGCTTGAGCGTTTACCCGCGGGATCCATCACCACATGGGATGATCTCACCACTCGTTTCCTTGCTCAATTTTTCCCACCGGGGAGAACTACTAAGCTTAGGAATGACATCTTGATGTTCCAGAAACGTCAAAATGAATCTCTTTATGAAGCATGGACTCGTTTCAAGGACTTACTCCAAAAAGTCCCTCATCATGGCATAGATCTTTGGCTCCAAGTCCAAATCTTCTATGACCATATCGACATCTCCACAAGGCGAACCATTGACCAATCGGCCGGTGGTAAGCTACGTGATCTTAGTGCGAAACAATCATGGGAACTCATAGAAGATCTTGCTCTCTATGACAACGAAAGTTGGAATGATCCCCGTGATTTGAACGAAACGGTCAAGGCAATATCTTTGCCTTTGAACAATTCTAGCACTCCCGACCGTAGGATCATGGAACTTGAGGACCAAGTCAAGTTTCTCATGAAATCTTACGAAGCTCCGAAGCATTCAAGCCAAGTGAACAAAATCACTTCTTCATGCGAATTATGTAGTGGTCCCCATGACACTCGTGATTGTGTGGAACTCCCCGGAACAGCTTTTGCGGACTACGCATCCACGCGTACCGACAAAGCGGGAGATAAGTGGTACACTTTCAAGCCCGAGCCAAACACATACGGTGATTCATACAACCCCTCTTGGAAAAATCACCCAAACCTTAGGTGGAAACAAAATCAACCCAATTCTTCCAACCCGCCTAATCGTTATCAACCAAACGGTCCACCATCCAACCGTACTTTTAACAACAATCCTTCTAACAACTATGGTAGTACCAACAATCTTGAAGGATTGATGTCAAAATTCATGGCATCTCAAGAAGCCCGCATAGCTAGGTTCGAAACCGAATTTAACCAACAACAAACGGAGATGACCAACAAGATTGACAACTTGTTGAAAGCCCTCAACAACCAAACATTAATCACACCTAGGAAGGACACTAGGGACACCAATAGTGGAATCCAAATTAAGGACCCCTCATCATCCAAACATGTCCACTTTGTCAATGTTGTCACCATTAAGCCGATAGATAAGGAGATAGAGGAGAGTGACAAGGATGAAGTTAGAGTAGAAGCCGATAGTAAGGATGAGAGTAGGGAAGTTGAGGTTAATAAGGATGAGGAATTAGAGGAGGTAGAACCTATAGAGGAATACTTTGATAAGTTGCCAACCAAGGAAGAACGGGAATACCATAAGGATTTATTCGATAGTCCCGAGAAAACATATATCTTTGGCGACCCCCTGATCAAAATGGGAGACCCCTCTAACATTAACATCCCATGTAATATCGGGCACATGCATATATGGAAAGCTTACATCGACCTTAGATCCCCCGTGAACTTCATGACTAGGACCTATTACAATTGGGTGATGAAGAAGCAACTCAATTTTAGGATGATGCCCGGTAAAAATTGGATAAGTAATTTTGCAGGAAGAGTTAAGGGAGTACATGTTATTATAGGGAATCTCACCTATGAGATTGATTTTATGATAGTGGAAGACACTCGTCCGGTGATAGATGCTTGCCTAAGCCAAATAATATTCGGGAAACCATTTGTTGAGGCCACTAGGATGAGTTATGATCCGACTTTAGGGATAGTTAGGTTCAAGAAAGAGAATGATGAGGTTGCTTATCAAATGCCCTACAAGATCGAACAATACCGCCTTCTCTCTAATTTAGAAAAGGAACATAAGCAAGCGGCTTATTATAGGAATGAGGAGGATAGACGTAGAGGAGTAGAGTATGTTAGAAATAGGATGCTTGGTTTCTACAAAGAGTGCTTGCAACTAGGTCTGGAATACAAAACTGGTTTAGAAGACGACCTAGAGAGTGGAACCAATGATGAGATCACGTGATAACCCATGACTTTGAGTCTAGCTACAAGACTCGTTAATAAAGAAAAGCGCTTCTTGGGAGGCAACCCATGCTTTGTGTGATTTTATTTGTTTGATTGTTATTTGCTTCCGTATGCATGTTTTATTTTTATTGTTGGATGATCATGTTTCTCAATTAAAATGTGGAAATACTTTACTATGTTGTTTGGCCTAGTCTTAACTTCAACCTAAAGGTATTTTTGCAAAAGATAAGTGTAAGGGGAAACCCCAAATATGTTTTTAAGAAACAAACCGATCATGATTCTCCACAATATTAAATGAACATGTATATTCGTAATTGTTAGAGTCAAATGCTTGTATTGAGTCATAATGAAGTTTTGCAGGATTTTCCAGGAAGTAGGACCAAGTTTTTCCAGAAATTTTCCGGAAACTTAACATAAGAATTTCTGCAGGTCCATTCTGACGGCGTCAGAGTATTACTCTTGACGGCGTCAGGAGTTAAAAATCTGGAAATTTTACCGGTTTTGTTTTTCTAACGGAGTCTTATGGTTTTTGTAAATTATTAAGTTTTAAAATCTCCAGGAGATCTGCAAACTTCATTCCACAAGCATTATATCTTACTTTGTTTTCTAGGATTTAGTAACTTATATAGGATGCCGCCGATTTTACGCGAGGTTATCTTGTCTATTGTTGTCAGGATTTACAGGTTATGTATGACAAGAAGATGATTTATATTCTGGAAGGGAAGCTTTGATTGTTCGTTTTCTTGGAGGAAGATTTAACCTGGCCAACCTATAATCCATACCGAGTGAATCAGGGGAGTATTTGATTTCATTCTCTTTACTTTTTCACTTTTACATTCTTTACTTGAACATTGGGGACAATGTTCATCTTAAGTGTAAGGGGAGGGTAAAAAGATGACACCTTACATATGCACTTTCGCTTGAGTTTGTTTCGTTTGATAGTAGATGTGTAATAAAACTATGAGAAATACGTGTTAGTGTAATTTTAGCGCCAAATTTAAAATTTTTTACAACATTTAGGAGTGAAACTTTAGCCATAGCAAGCGTCTCATGGATAGGAGGTTGTATGACTAGCACATAACCGTATATTCAGAAAAATTTTCCACCCAAAAATGTGAGGTTCGCCTTTAGATTTGATAGGAAAAGCATTCATTATTGGTGCTTATGAGTGTACCGGTAGCATTTAGATTCTAGAACTTGCGTTAGTGATGCATCCCGAGACCGCTAGTGAGACTACATTCGTGTGGTAGGATTTACTACATGATAAGAGGCATTAGGATCACCCTTGTGTTAAACCCGTATCATAATTACTTGACCATTTAAGTCATATTACTTGGCTAGTTAAGTCAACTAATTTTTCCCACACCCTTTGCGTTGTACTCATTTTTAGTACACGAAACCCCTAGTACACCCCTCCGAGCCTATCTTTTCGTTTCTAACTTTAAGCATCTTACTTAAAGGAAGAATTTGTTACACCCCACTTAAATGTACACCCAAATCGCCTTAGCCTTCCGTGTATGCGCTCATCTTTAGTGCATTATTGTTATTTGTTAAACCCTAAGTTAACTTTCTAATTGATTACATGGTTGCTAAGTCGAGTCATATCCTTGTACATATTGTTTTGGGACGATTGGGACTCATGGGTAAGTACTTATTTTATGGAGTAATGGGGAAGAACATCATATTATTACCCCCATATGTACGTTAATCTTAAAAGTGCTCCAAGTGTTTTGATTCTCTTAATTTGAGTCATTAGAATAGTTTAATGTAAAGTATGTAAAGATTCAAGTGTAAGGGGAATGTTCATTCCCTATGATGTATTATTTTGGATGGTAGGGTAAGAGTGTATGTAAAAAAATAAAATAAAAAATAAATAAATAAAATAAAAATAAAAAGAGAGAAAAAACATACGGACTACCATCCCGTTTCATTCTATGTTCATTTTATGTTTTTGTTATTTTTCATTTATTAGCTTAAGTCGAGTCTAGTCTTGACTTAGCAACGCCATCTTGTACATGTAATTAACCAAGATTGTTAACTCGCCACTAGTAAAACTTCCTTTATCCAACAAAACCGTGTAATTCATATCCCTATACCTAACGTTACAACCCTTTAAAAGACCTATTTGATAGTTTATCCTAGGTGCTTACGCCATGTGGTGGAGGTTTGATCCTTTCCCAAGCCTATGGTAATCTATTTTGCTATGACAGGTAGTGAGAGATATCTTCCATTTCCATAATGTTATATTACTTTATTACACCCGAGAGATGTGAGTATCTAAACACTATTTGTGAGGTGCTTGTGTATGACCTCCGTGCTTGTCTATTGGTCTTTAGTGGAACGATTATTTGTTGTAATTACTTTTATATTAGTGTTAAATGACCCCTAACTTGTCTTTTGAGTAGAATAAAAGCTCATTTGCTTGAGGACAAGCAAATCTCAAGTGTAAGGGTATATGATGAGGCGAAAAATGATCCGTTTTTAGGGGGTCATTTAAGCCCGAATCCAACTTTATTTGATCAAATATTGCCCTAAATCGTTCCTTTTGTGATTTTAGGTACTTGGAGAGTGAATTCTGGAAAAGAAGCTATTTTGGACGTTTTTGGAGCATAAAAGTGAAGAAAACGGCAAAGTCTCAAATTTCTATGCTGGAACAGTGCATGAAGGCGTCACAGATTGCTCTTGACGGTGTCAAGACCCAAAGAATAAAATACCGTGGTAGCTGACGGCGTCACATAGGCCGTCATAAGTAGATAAAGGCCGTCCGAGGAAGTATTTGGCGGCGAGATGACGGCGTTACACCATTGCTCTTGACGCCGTCACCTCAGTTTTCCTATATATAGTTTTCTAGTTTTTTCAATAAAGAGAGAGAAGTTTTGGTGAAACCCTAAAGACGAATTTGGTGTATCTTTTACAGGTTTTTCAAGGGTTCCAAACCCTTGATACCTTGCATTGTAATTGAGATAAGTGTTCTTTTAATTCAATCAATATGTCTATGTGTTGGTTGTCTATATCTTGTTCTTGTCTCAATTCCATTATGCTAGGCTAAATCTATTTTGTGTTTGCTTAGATCTAATGAAACCTAGATGTTGATTATGTGTTGATTACTTGTTTATTCTTGTCTTGGATGAATGATTTTATATGTTAGGCTTAAGAAAACTGGAAGATCTCCAAATGGTAACATGCTTGCATGTCTTAAGAAACATGAACCGAGGCGTACTAGGTCTTTATTGGTTGTATTTAATGCATGAGCCACTGTTTACAATCCCTATAGTTGTGCTGGGTCATGGTGTAGGAGGAGATAAGAGCTCATAGAATTGGGGAGTTATGTATGCCACCCCATGAATGGTATTAAGGAATACAATCCGTCATCCATACAATTATAACAAGTAATTAACGTGTAAAAGATATCTAGGGAGTAGTGAAGTTTAAGTAAACACAATTTCTCCAATTACTGCTCACAACCTTAGTATAAATTAGTTTAATTTCATTTTTAGTATTTTAGTTTGATTATATCTTAGTTTTGGGTTAGTTGAATAGCAACTAATTCCGCCCACTCTTTCAAAACCCGAGATTTTACTTGCTTTCATAAAAATATAAAAATACAAAAATAATCATCCCTCACCTCTAGAACTAGTAATTAGGTTTTCTAATCCTAGCGACACTATTCCTAAGCTGAACGATCAATCCCCCGGTACTTGTCACTATACTATACTACAACGATCAGGTACACTGCCTGGTGGGGGTTGTAAGCTTCTCGAGATCCCTCGAGAGGTAAAGCCTGTTGCGATTCCCACGCATCATCATATTACTTTGCTAGTTAAGTCAATTGATTTTTTTCCCACACCCTTAGCGTTGTACTCATTTTTAGTACACGAAACCCTAGTACACCCCTCCGAGCCTATCTTTTCGTTTCTAACTTTAAGCATCTTACTTAAACGAAGAATTTGTTACACCCCACTTAAATGTACAACCAAATCGCCTTAGCCTTCCGTGTATGCGCTCATCTTTAGTGCATTATTGTTATTTGTTTAAACCCTAAGTTAACTATCTAATTGATTACATGGTTGCTAAGTCGAGTCATATCCTTGTACATATTGTTTTGGGACGATTGGGACTCATGGGTAAAGTACTTATTTTGTGGAGTAATGAGGAAGAACATCATTTATTACCCCCATATGTACGTTAATCTTAAAAGTACTCCAAGTGTTTTGATTTTTTTAATTCGAGTCATTAGATTAGTTTATTGTAAAGTATGTAAAGATTCAAGTGTAAAGAGAATGTTCATTCCCTATGATGTATTATTTTGGATGGTAAGATAAGAGTGTATGAAAAAAAAAAAAAAAAAAAAAAAAAAAAAACATACGGACTACCATCCCTTTTCATTCTATTTTCATTTTATGTTTTTGTCATTTTTTATTTATTAGCTTAAGTCAAGTCTAGTCTTGGCTTAGCAACGCCATATTGTACATGTAATTAACCAAGATTGTTAACTCGCCACTAGTAAAGACTGCCTATATCCAACAAAACCGTGTATTTCATATCCCTACACCTAACGTTACAACCCTTTAAAAGACCTCTTTGATAGTTTATCCTAGGTGCTTACGCCATGTGGTGGAGGTTTGATCCTTTCCCAAGCCTATGGTAATCTATTTTGCTATGACAGGTAGTGAGAGATATTTTCCGTTCCAATATTGTAATTTATACTTTATTACACCCGAGAGATATGAGTATATAAACACTATTTGTGAGGTGCTAGTATATGACCTCCGTGCTTGTCTTTGGTCTTTAGTGGAACAATTATTCGTTGTAATTACTTTTATATTAGTGTTAAATGACCCCTAACTTTTATTTTGATTAGAATAAAAGCGCATTTGCTTGAGGACAAGCAAATCTCAAGTGTAAGGGTATATGATGAGGCGAAAAATGAACCACTGTTAGGGGGTCATTTAACCCCGGAATTGAATTTATTTGATCAAATATTGCCCTAAATCGTTCCTTTTGTGATTTTAAGTACTTTGGGAGTGAAATCTGGAAAAGGAAGCAATTCGGACGTTTTTGGAGCATAAAAGTGAAGAAAACGCCAAAGACTTAATTTTCCATTCTAGGAACAGTGTTTGACGGCGTCAAGAGGAATTGCATGACGGCGGCAAGAGTAAAGTCCATGACGACCCAGTACAAACTTGAAGGCGTCACAAGTAGAGAGTCAAGAGTTAAAGTCGTGACGGCCTGCAAAAGAGGACTACATGACGGCATCAGATGTAGATCAAGGCAGTCCGAGGAATTATTTAGCGGCGAGATGACGGCGTCACACCTTTGTTCTTGACGCCGTCAGCCCCTAAAATCTATATATAGTTTTCTAATTTTCATTCATTGGGGGGAACAACTTTGGAGAAACCCTAAGGCCGAACCATATACGTATTTTACAGATTTTTCAAGGGTTTTCAGCCGTTGAACCCTTACATGTGTAATTGAGATAAGTCTTCTCTTAATTCAATCAATATGTCTATGTGTTGGTTGTCTATATCTTGTTCTTGTCTTGATTCCACCATGTTAGGCTAGATCTATCTTGTGTTTGCTTAGATCTAATGAAACCTAGATGTTAATTATGTGTTGATTACTTGTTTATGGTTGTATTGGATGAATGATTTCAATGTTAGGCTTAAGAAAACTGGCAGATCTCCAATTGGTAACATGCTTGAACGTCTTAGGAAACATGAACCGATGTGTATTAGGTTTTATTGGTTGTATTTAATGCATGAGTAAATTCTAATGATCCCATGTTAGGAGCTTCTTAGCCGGCTCGACATAGGAGTGAAGTAGGCACTCATAGGATTGGGGAGTTAAGTACGCCACCCCATGAATGGTATTAAGGAATACAATCTGTCATCCACGCAACTATAACAAGTAATTAACGTGTAAAAGATATCTAGGGAGTAGTGAAATTTAAGTAAACACATTTCTCCACTTATTGCTCACAAATTTAGTTTAATATAGTTTTCTTTTCATTTTAGTATTTTATTTTGTTTGCATCTTAGTATTGGGTTAGTTGACCAGCAACTAATTCCGCCCAAATCCTTCAAACCCGAGATTTTAATTTGCTTTCTTAAAAAATATAAAAAATACAAAAAGAATCATCCCTCATCTCTAGACTTAATCTTTAGGTTTTCTAATCCTAGCGACACTATTCCTAGTTGAACGATCAATCCCCCGGTACTTGTCATTATACTATACTACATCGATCAGGTACACTGCCTGGTGGGGGTTGTAAGCTTCTCAAGATCCCTTGAGAGGTAAAGCCTGGTGCAAACCCCACGCATCAGGAGCTTCTTAGCCGGCTCGACATAGGAGTGAAGTAGGAGCTTATAGGATTGGGGAAGTAAGTACGCCACCCCATGAATGGTGTTAAGGAATACAATCCATCATTCACGCTACTGTAACAAGTAATTAATCTGTAAAAGATATCTAGGGAGTAGTGAAACCTAAGTAAACACAATTCTCCCATATATTGCTCACACCTTTAGTTAATTTAGTTTATTTTCATTTTTAGTATTTCATTTTGATTGCATCTTAGTAATTGGGTTAGTTGACTAACAACTAATTCCGCCCAACTCCTTCAAAACTGAGATTTTTATTTGCTTTCATAAAAACTAAAAAATACAAAAAGAATCATCCCTCATCTCTAGACCTAGTATTTAGGTTTTCTAATCCTAGCGACACTATTCCTAAGCTGAACGATCAATCCCCGGTACTTGTCACTATACTATACTACAACGATCAGGTACACTGCCTGGTGGGGGTTGAAAGCTTCTCGAGATCCCTCGAGTGGTAAAGCCTGGTGCAATCCCCACGCATCAAGTTTTTGGCGCCGCAACCTGGGGAATAGTTATTGTCTAGGTTAGGATTTCTTTTTATTAGGTCTACTTGCTAGATTCCTTTCTAGTAAGATTTTTATTTTTATAGGTCTTCTTTAGTCTATCTTTTCTTTGTGTCTTTGTTTGTAAAAACCTTTCCATTGACTATTCCGTTAGCCATTATGGAGAACGCGAATCCAAAATACTGCCAGCCACGTAATTCACCCACTCCAAATGACATCTTGATGTTTAAACAACATGAGGATGAACCTATCTATGATGCATGGGCTCGTTTTAAATATTTACTCCAAAAAGTCCCTCTTCATAATTTTGATCTGTGGTCCCAAATTGAGATATTTTACCATCGTGTCGACCACTATACGAAAATGGACATTGACCACACCACAGATGGGGACCTTTGGGGATTAAGTGCTGATGAAGCATGGGAAGCCATAGAGAATTGTGCCATACTTGCCAAAAAATGGACAACCCAACAAATGTTGTTACGGATCAATTGATAGCAAGTTTAAGGGAACAAGCAAGAAGATTGTTTGGGGATAAGCCTATAGATGAGATAACTGGGTGCACGGAGTGGTTTGATTTTACCACAATACAAGCTGAGCACATTGGTAATCTTGATAAGATGGAGGATAGAGTTGAAAATCTAAGCCCACCAAGTACCCCACAAGTCCTACCATCATTTGAGGCATACACACCGCTCGTGACTTATTCGGATGAAGTAGATGAGACTTTAGGAATCCCAATTGAGGTAAAACCTTTGAACCAAACACAACTAGAGGATATAGGTTTGAATACTTATAATGATAACCTTACTCTTAGTTCTAGGGAAGTTCCTAGTTTTGATGAACCGGAGCCTCAACCAAAACCGTTACCTAATCTTCCATCCTTGGATGAAAATTTAGGAATTGATATAGGTTCCGATCCACCCATCAAACCATATAGTCCGGGTAGTCTTAGGATAAAGGTAGTGGACTCTAAGCCTTGTAGAGAGGAAGCCAATATAAGAGTGGAAAATGACCTTACATGCTTACATCACCCATTTATGATTGATCGCAAGAAACATTATGGGTTTAAACCGGGTTTACTAGGTCAAGATGGATCCCCAACTAGTAGTCTCTTGAAGTTGATAGAAAATGATCCCTTTCTAGGAGAAAATCTTAATCCACCCATTAACCCGATTAAATTTGGTAAGGTTATGATGATAGGAGCACACCCCTTTGAGCATATAATTCATCCACCACACTTTCCTCACGAGGCATATTTCCACCCTAAGGGTGTGTATCGCTACTTTCACCCGCACTTAATCCTACGTGTAGGTAAAACCTCCCCTATTTCCGTTAAATAAGGGTAGAGTCAGGCTCGTGACTCGAACAAAAACAAGCGCTTATTGGGAGGTAACCCAAGCTTTATTTATTTATTTGTGTGATTTTTATTTGTTTGATTGTTATTTGCTTCCGTATGCATGCTTTATTTTTATTGTTGGTAGATCATGTTTCAAAACTAAAATGATGAAAATACTTTATTTTGTTGTTTGGCCTAGTCTTAACATCATCCAAAGGTATTTCGCAAAAAATAAGTGTAAGGGGAAACCCCAAATATGTTTTAAAGAAACAAAACCAATCATGATTCTCCACAATATTAAGTGAACATGTATATTCGTATTTGTTAGAGTCAGATGCTTGTATCGAGTCATAATGATGTTTTGCAGGATTTTCCAGGAAGTAGGACGAAGTTTTTCCATAAATTTTCCGGAAACTTAACATAAGAATTTCTGCAGGTCACTTCTAACGGCGTCACGAGTTTACTCTTGACGGCGTCACGTGTAAAATTCTAGAAATTTTACCAGTTTTGTTTTTCTAACGGAGTCTTAAAGTTTTTGTTGAATCTTTAGTTTTATAATCTCCAGGAAATCTGCAAACATCATTCCACAAGCATTATATCTTACTTTGTTTTCTAGGATTTGTTAGCATATATAGATTGCCGCCGATTTTATGTGAGGTTGCCTTGTCTGTTTTCTCAGGTTTTTACAGGTTATGTATGACAAGAAGATGATTTATATTCTGGAAGGGAAGCTTTGATTGTTCATTTTCTTGAAGGAAGATCTAACCTGGCCACCTTATTATTCATACCGAGTGAATCAGGGGAGTATTTGATTTCATTCTTTTTACTTATTTCACTTTTACATTATTTACTTGAACATTGGGGACAATGTTCATCCTAAGTGTAAGGGGAGGGTAAAATGATGATACCTTACAGATACACTTTCGCTTGAGTTTGTTTGTTTGATGGTAGATGTGTAATAAAAGTATGAGAAATACTTGTTAGCGTAATTTTAGCGCCAAATTTAAAATTTTTTACAACATTTAGGAGTGAAACTTTAGCCATAGCAAGCGTCTCATGGATAGGAGATTGTATGACTAGCACAAAACCGTACCATTCAGAAAAATTTTCCACCCAAATATGTGAGGTTCGCCTTTAGATTTGATAGGAAAAGCATTTACTATTAGTGCTTATGAGTGTACCGGTAGCATTTAGATTCTAGAACTTGCGTTAGTGATGCATCCCGAGACCGCTAGTGAGACTACATTTATGTAGTAGGATTTACTACATGATAAGAGGCATTAGGATCACCCATTTGTTAAACCCGTATCATAATTACTTGACCATTTATGTCATATTACTTGGCTAGTTAAGTCAATTAATTTTTCCCACACCCTTAGCGTTGTACTCATTTTTAGTACACGAAACCCCTAGTACACCCCTCCGAGCCTATCTTTTCGTTTCTAACTTTAAGCATCTTACTTAAAGGAAGAATTTGTTACACCCCACTTAAATGTACACCGAAATCGCCTTAGCCTTCCGTGTATGCACTCATCTTTAGTGCATTATTGTTATTTGTTAAACCCTTAGTTAATTATCTAATTGATTACATGGTTGCTAAGTGATGCCTGGGGATTGCACCAGGCTTTACCTCTCGAGGGATCTCGAGAAGCTTACAACCCCCACCAGGCAGTGTACCTGATCTTTGTAGTATAGTATAGTGACAAGTACCGGGGGATTGATCGTTCAGCTAGGAATAGTGTCACTTGGATTAGAAAACCTAAAGACTAGGTCTAGAGATGAGGGATGATTCTTTTTGTATTTTTTTAGTTTTTATAAAAGTAAATAAAAATCTCGGTTTTTGAAGGAGTTGGGCGGAATTAGTTGCTAGTCAACTAACCCAATTACTAAGATGCAATCAAAATAAAATATTAGAAAATGAAAATAATCTAAATTAACTAGAGGTGTGAGCAATATATGGGAGAATTGTGTTTACTTAGGTTTCACTACTCCCTAGATATCTTTTACAGGTTAATTACTTGTTACAGTTGCGTGGATGACGGATTGTATTCCTTAATACCATTCATGGGGTGGCGTACTTACTTCCCCAATCCTATAAGCGCCTACTTCACTCCTATGTCGAGCCGGCTAAGAAGCTCCTAACATGGGATCACTAGAATTTGCTTATGCATTAAATACAACCATAAAACCTAGTACACATCGGTTCATGTTTCTTAAGACGTTCAAGCATGTTACACAATGGAGATCTGCTAGTTTTCTTAAGCCTAACATTGAAATAATTCATCCATTACAACTATAAACAAGCAATCAACCTATAATCAAAATCTAGGTTTCATTACATCTAAGCAAACACATGATAGATCTAGCCAAGCATGTTGAAATCAAGACAAGCATAAGATATATTCTAACAACACATAGACATATTGAATGAATTGAAAGAGGACTTATCTTAATTGAACATGAAAGATTTCATGGAGTGAAAACCCTTGAAAATACTGTTACAAATGACCTAGGGTTTATTAAGTTCGACCCTAGTATTCTCCACACAAGTTCCTCTTTTCATGAACGAAAAATAGAAAAGTATATATAGATTTTGTGAGGTGACGGCGTCAAGAGTAAATGTCTGACACCGTCATCTCGCCGCCAAATAAATTCTCGAACTGCCTAGATCTGGGTTTGACGCCGTCACGTGTACTCCTTTTGCAGGCCGTCACCAAAATTACTCTTGACGCCCTTCTCTTGACGCCTTCAGGTTTTCTCTGGGTCGTCATGGATTTTACTCCTGACGCCGTCACAATTTCCCTCTTGACGCCGTCAGGTACTGTTCTCAGCATGGAAAATTAAGTCTTTGCCATTTTCTTCACTTTAATGCTCCAAAAACGTCCAAAATTCTTTCTTTTCCAGAATTCACTCCCAAAGTACCTAAAATCACAAAAGGAACGATTTAGGGCAATATTTGATCAAATAAATTCAATTCCGGGCTTAAATGACCCCCTAAAAACGGTTCATTTTTCGCCTCATCATATACCCTTACACTTGAGATTTGCTTGTCCTCAAGCAAATGCGCTTTTATTCTAATCAAAATACAAGTTAGGGGTCATTTAACACTAATATAAAAGTAATTACAACAAATAATCGTTCCACTAAAGACCAAAGACAAGCATAGAGGTCATACACTAGCACCTCACAAATAGTGTTTAGATACTCACATCTCTCGGGTGTAATAAAGTATATATCACAATATGGAAATGGAAAACATCTTTCACTACCTGTCATAGCAAAATAGATTACCATAGGCTTGGGAAAGGATCAAACCTCCACCACATGGCGTAAGCACCTAGGATAAACTATCAAAGAGGTCTTTTTAAGGGTTGTAACGTTAGGTGTAGGGATATGGAATACACGGTTTTGTTGGATATAGGCAGTCTTTACTGGTGGCGAGTTAACAATCTTGGTTAATTACATGTACAATATGGCGTTGCTAAGCCAAGACTAGACTCGACTTAAGCTAATAAATCAAAAATAACAAAAACATAAAATGAACATAGAATGAAAAGGGATGGTAGTCCGTATGTTTTTCTCTTTTCTTTTTCTATTTTCTTTTTCTTGATTTTTTTGATTTTTTTTTTTTTTTTTTTTTTTTTTTTTTTTTTTTTTTTTTTGCATACACTCTTACCCTACCATCCAAAATAATACATCATAGGGAATGAAAATTCCCCTTACACTTGAATTTTTACATACTTTACAATAAACTAATCTAATGACTCGAATCAAGATAATCAAAACACTTGGAGTACTTTTAAGATTAACGTACATATGGGGGTAATAAATGATGTTCTTCCCCATTACTCCAAAAAATAAGTACTTTACCCATGAGTCCCAATCGCCCCAAAACAATATGTACAAGGATATGACTCGACTTAGCAACCATGTAATCAATTAGATAATTAATTTAGGGTTTAACAAATAACAATAATGCACTAAAGATGAGTGCATACACGGAAAGCTAAGGCGATTTGGGTGTACATTTAAGTGGGGTGTAACAAATTCTTCCTTTAAGTAAGATGCTTAAAGTTAGAAACGAAAAGATAGGCTCGGAGGGGTGTACTAGGGGTTTCGTGTACTAAAAATGAGTACAACGCTAAGGGTGTGGGAAAAATTAGTTGACTTTACTAGCCAAGTAATATGACTTAAATGGTCAAGTAATTATGATACGGGTTTAACACAAGGGTGTTCCTAATGCCTCTTATCATGTAGTAAATCCTACTACACGAATGTAGTCTCACTAGCGGTCTCGGGATGCATCACTAACGCAAGTTTTAGAATCTAAATGCTACTGGTACACTCATAAGCACTAATGGTAAATGCTTTTCCTATCAAATCTAAAGGCGAACCTCACATATTTGGGTGGAAAATTTTTCTGAATGGTACGGTTTTGTGCTAGTCATACAATCTCCTATCCATGAGACGCTTGCTATGGCTAAAGTTTCACTCCTAAATATTGTAAAAAAATTTAAATTTGGCGCTAAAATTACACTAACAAGTATTTCTCATAGTTTTATTACACATCTACCATCAAACAAACAAACTCAAGCGAAAGTGTATCTGTAAGGTATCATCATTTTACCCTCCCCTTACACTTAGGATGAACATTGTCCCCAATGTTCAAGTAAAGAATGTAAAAGTCAAATAAGTAAAAAGAATGAAATCAAATACTCCCCTGATTCGCTCGGTATGGATAATAAGGTGGCCAGGTTAGATCTTCCTCCAAGAAAATGAACAATCAAAGCTTCCCTTCCAGAATATAAATCATCTTCTTGTCATACATAACCTGTAAAACCTGAGAAAACAGACAAGGCAACCTCGCGTAAAATCGGCGGCAATCTATATATGCTAACAAATCCTAGAAAACAAAATAAGATATAATGCTTGTGGAATGATGTTTGCAGATTTTCTGGAGATTATAAAACTAATGATTCAACAAAAACTTTAAGACTCCGTTAGAAAAACAAAACTGGTAAAATTTCCAGAATTTTACACGTGACGCCGTCAAGAGTAAACTCATGACGCCGTCAGAAGTGACCTGCAGAAATTCTTATGTTAAGTTTCCGGAAAATTTCTGGAAAAAACTTCATCCTACTTCCTGGAAAATCCTGCAAAACATCATTATGACTCGATACAAGCATTTGACTCTAACAAATACGAATATACATGTTCACTTAATATTGTGGAGAATCATGATCGAGTTTTGTTTCTTAAAAAACATATTTGGGGTTTCCCCTTACACTTATCTTTTGTGAAATACCTTTGGATGAAGTTAAGACTAGGCCAAACAACAAAATAAAGTATTTTCACTATTTTAGTTTTGAAACATGATCTACCAACTATAAAAATAAAGCATGCATACGGAAGCAAATAACAAACAAACAAAATCACACAAAACATGGGTTGCCTCCCAAGAAGCGCTTTTCTTTATTTACGAGTCTTGTAGCTAGACTCAAGGTCATGGGTTACTATGCGATTCAGGTGAGTTCCTCATTGAGGACATCTTTGGGATCAAACTTAGGTTTTAACTTCCTATCTGTTTTCTTAGTACGGTATGACCTTTCAAACTTTTCTCCATCCGGATCATACAAAACCATCTCCATATGCCATGATCCGTCACCTTCTTTAGGTGGCATGTCCCACCTCCATTTACACTTATCTCCCTCTCTTTTCCACTTGTTCATCTCTATATTAATAGGCATTATGCTTAAGAACTCAATCATCTTCCTAAAGACTAAGGGGTCCTCAAAAGGGTCTAGCTCTTCATCTCTAGCTATGAGTTGTTCCACCGAATGTGTCTTATCGATGAAATCTTTTTGTAGATATAATGGGCGTTGAGGTCCTATAAAGTTCTTTTCTATCCAAGGTCCATATCTAGATGGTCTCCTATTCATCTCTACCCAATGTGGTGTCGGTTCATCCTCACAATCATAGCTATGTTTCTTAACATCATATACCGACCAAGTATCGCCCTCACCTACCGCTATCTAAGACTCTTTACAATCTATCATGGCGCTAGCGGTAGCTAAAAATCCTCTTCCAACTAACAATGGGCATGTAGTGTCACTAACCATGTCTAGGACGTGAAAATCCGCTAAGATAGTTAACTTCCCTACGTGAATAACTACATCCTTAATCATCCCAACCGGGTGGGCAATACTCCCATCCGCTAGACCAATTAATACCTCCGTCTCCTCTAACTTTCCTAGCTTGAGAGTAGTGAAAAGGGATAAGGGAATCAAGTTGAGGCTTGACCCTAAATCGGCTAGTGTGTCGAAAGCTTCGGATCTTCCTATCTTACAAGGCAAAACAAATATACCCGGATCATCAAGCTTTTTAGGCAACTTATTTTAAACGAAGGCGGTCCCATTTTTACCTAGTTTAAATTTCTCATTTTTTTCTAGGAGGGCACGATAGTAGGGAGCACGGGCTAAGACATCAATGACGGGACGTTCAAGGTGAAGCTCCTTGAATTCATCGTCAAGGTCTTGCGTAGGAGGTGTTTCAACTATGCTTTTGACCGGTTTTGTATCGGGTGTTTTATTTGATTGGTCCTTTTGAAGAATTTGGATTTGTTTGAAACACGTGCTCGTTGATTTATCCGAGTAGTATTGCGGATAAGAAGTGGGTGACGAAACTGATGATATGGAATTAACGTTTAGTTTTGGGTTCTTGACCGTGTCGCTTGGGAGTGCTCCCATTTCTCGGTCATTGAGAACTTTCAACAATGTGTCAATCTTGGTGGTCATCTCGCTTTGCTTTTGTTTGAAATCAGCTTCAAACTTAGATATGCGAGCTTCTTGAGATGCCATAAACTTGGACATCAATCCTTCAAAATTGTTGGTACTACCATAGTTGTTAGAAGGATTGTTGTTGAAAGTACGGTTGGAGGGTGGACCGTTTGGTTGGTAACGATTAGGCGGATTGGAAGGATTGGTTTGGTTTTGTTTCCACCTAAGGTTTGGGTGATTTTTCCAAGAAGGGTTGTAGGAATCACCATACGGGTTTGGCTCGGGTTTGAAAGTGTACCACTTATCTCCCGCTTCGTCGGTACGTGAGGATGCGTAGTTCGCAAAAGCTGTTCTGGGGAGTTCCACACAATCACGAGTGTCATGGGGACCACTACATAATTCGCATGAAGAAGTGATTTTGTTCACTTGGCTTGAAGGCTTAGGAGCTTCGTAAGATTTCATTAGAAACTTGACTTGGTCCTCAAGTTCCATGATCTTATGGTCGGGAGTGCTAGAATTGTTCGAAGGCAAACATATTGCCTTGACCGTTTTGTTCAAATCACGGGGATCATTCCAACTTTCGTTTTCATAGAGAACAAGATCTTCTATAAGTTCCCATGATTGTTCCGCACTTAGATCACGTAGCTTACCACCGGCCGATTGGTCAATGGCTCGCCTTGTGGAGAGATCGATATGGTCATAGAAGATTTGGACTTGGAGCCAAAGATCTATGCCATGATGAGGGACTTTTTGGAGTAAGTCCTTGAATCGAGTCCATGCTTCATATAGAGTTTCACCTTGACGTTGTTGAAACATCAAGATATCATTTCTAAGCTTGGTAGTTCTCCCCGGTGGGAAACATTGAGCAAGGAAACGAGTGGTGAGATCATCCCATGAGGTGATTGATCCCGCGGGTAAACGTTCAAGCCATTGGCTAGCTTGATCACGTAGAGAGAATTGGAATAGGCGTAACCGGGTTGACTCTCTAGTTGTAGCATCAAGGTCTATAGAATCTACGATTTTAAGGAAGTCCTTGAGATGTTGATTTGGATCTTCGGAACAAAGTCCATGGAATGCACATCCGCTTTGCACCAACCGGATGGTGTCGGATCGCAAGGGAGACACATTGGCTCCTTGGGGTGAGCTCAATGGTGTTTCGGTAGCCTTGGTGGCTAGGTCGGGAATACTCTCCTAGGGTTCTGGGCCTAAGAGGTTGGTTATCTAGTGGTGGGTTTTGTGGGTGGTCTTGTTGTGGTGGGATGATGGGTTTAAAGTTGTTACCATCGTCCATGATGTCGGATGGCGAAGAGTTACGAACAAAAACACGAAGAAATAAGATAGACTAAAGAGAACCTGAAAAATAAAAATAAAATCTTACTAGAAAGGAATCTAGCAAGTAGACCTAATAAAAAGAAATTCTAACCTAGACAATAACTATTCCCTAGACTGCGGCGCCAAAAACTTGATGCGTGGGGATTGCACCAGGCTTTACCTCTCGAGGGATCTCGAGAAGCTTACAACCCCCACCAGGCAGTGTACCTGATCGTTGTAGTATAGTATAGTGACAAGTACCGGGGGATTGATCATTCAGCTAGGAATAGTGTCGCTAGGATTGGAAAACGTAAAGACTAGGTCTAAAGATGAGGGATGATTCTTTTTGTATTTTTTAGTTTTTATAAAAGCAAATAAAAATCTCGGTTTTTGAAGGAGTTGGGCGGAATTAGTTGCTAGTCAACTAACTCAATTACTAAGATGCAATCAAAATAAAATACTAGAAAATGAAAATAAACTAAATTGACTAGAGGTGTGAGTAATATATGGGAGAATTGTGTTTAATTAGGTTTCACTACTCCCTAGATATCTTTTACAGGTTAATTACTTGTTACAGTTGCGTGGATGATGGATTGTATTCCTTAATACCATTCATGGGGTGGCGTACTTACTTCCCCAATCCTATAAGCGCCTACTTCACTCCTTTATCGAGTCGGCTAAGAAGCTCCTAACATGAGATCATTAGAATTTGCTTATGCATTAAATACAACCATAAAAACCTAGTACACTTCGGTTCATGTTTCTTAAGACGTTCAAGCATGTTACACAATGGAGATCTGCCAGTTTTCTTAAGCCTAACATTGAGATCATTCATCCATTACAACTATAAACAAGCAATCAACCTATAATCAACATCTAGGTTTCATTACATCTAAGCAAACCCATGATAGATCTAGCTAAGCATGTTGAAATCAAGACAAGCATAAGATATATTCAAACAACACATAGACATATTGAATGAATTGAAAGAGGACTTATCTTAATTGAACATGAAAGGTTTCAAGGGGTGAAAACCCTTGAAAATACTGTTACAAACGACCTAGGGTTTATTAGGTTCGACCCTAGTATTCTCCAGACAAGTTCCTCTTTTCATGAATGAAAAATAGAAAAGTATATATAGATTTTGTGAGGTGACGGCGTCAAGAGTAAATGTCTGACGCCGTCATCTCGCCGCCAAATAAATTCTCGGACTGCCTAGATCTGGGTTTTACGCCATCACGTGTACTCCTTTTGCAGGCCGTCACCAAAATTACTCTTGATGCCCTTCTCTTGACGCCTTCAGGTTTTCTCTGGGTCCTCATGGATTTTACCCCTGACGCCGTCACAATTTCCTTCTTGACGCCGTCAGGTACTGTTCTCAGCATGGAAAATTAAGTCTTTGCTGTTTTCTTCACTTTAATGCTCCAAAAAGGTCCAAAATGCTTCCTTTTCCAGAATTCACTCCCAAAGTACCTAAAATCACAAAAGGAACGATTTAGGGCAATATTTGATCAAATAAATTCAATTCCGGGCTTAAATGACCCCCTAAAAACCGTTCATTTTTCGCCTCATCACTAAGTCGAGTCATATCCTTGTACATATTGTTTTGGGACGATTGGGACTCATGGGTAAAGTACTTATTTTATGGAGTAATGGGGAAGAACATCATATATTACCCCCGTATGTACGTTAATCCTAAACGTACTCTGTAACACCCCCAATTCATGATGCAGCGGAATTCAACTTGGGTGTTACTCGACGGCACAACAGTCATAATAATAGAAAACGATCTCTAACCGAGTCGTAATAAAAAGAGTTGTCATTCATATTATTCAAATATATCAGAGTTTACATAGTAAGGTCCCAAAAGGTTCCATTGTTTCAAAACACATCAATATAAAGTCTATGATGTTTTTATCGAATGACATAATAGTTTATAGCCTTCTTCCTTCGGTACATGCCCTTCCGCTCCATTCTTGATTATCATGGACCTGAAATACATGCTTAAGAGGTCAACACAAAGGTTGAATGAAGTTCATAGAGTTTGTTTAATGGTTGAACACAATATGTTGGTAGTATGAGTTAATTAGACTCATACTCATGTTAGAAAACAAAACAGTTATTATTATTTACTAAGCTCATGCAACCAATACGTTAACGGGTACCAATATCAATCGGCGGTTATGTTGCCCCGGTAAGTACTTTGCCGTCATACTTAATGTTCAAATATAGTGCATTCGTTTGAACTAATCTGCTCAAACAAATGGGATTCGTCAATCCCAATAGGCCTATTCACAATACTCGCGCTCACTAATTCTAGTGATTAAATGGTTCATGATAGGGGCCTAGGATTGGCAAGGTAGGTACTTAGTAATAATAAAACATTCAGGCAGCATACAGTTTCAAAGCATTGTGTTCGGTTTAAAAGTAGCATGTATTCCCCCCAAGGGTTTGTAAAACATTGAAGTAATGTAAAGTGGGGCTATGAACTCACCTTAAGTAGAATAGCAAGTAATGAAGGTGATGATTGAATCGTGTAGGTTTCTACGAGCAACCTATAATAGAATGTCGCGACTTAGGATTTGTGTAAAGAATATAACGGAGTGCCTATATATATATCTTGCATTATAGTCCATGATGTGGTATGATGTATATTTGTAAGTCTTTGAAAGAAAGATTCATGAAACATGTATGTTTTGGTATATCGTTTACTAGCGTTCGGGCCGACATAATTCAGAAGTCATGTTAGTAAGCGTTCGAGGAGCCAGGACACTTTAACTCGTAAATCCACAACTCATCTCGACGGCTTACATAATGAACTCCTCACATGAGGCTCCCTACTATTGTAGTAGTTGATAAAATATATAGATATAAGTTTTGATCCGAAAAGTTACATGTCCGATATTTGGATAAACTTAGGAAAGTTTATTTGTACATGAAGATTGTTATTAGGGGTAGTTTCATAAGTCTTGAATGACCATTTTTCTCTTGGTAATATCTCATGTTTCCTTTTTAAGTGAAGTAGATCCAAATTGCTTGTTCAAGTTATCGCCTAACTCATTGTTTCATGTTTACGCCTATGTAAGTTGGTATGGTCATTTCGTCATGGCCTAGCCATGACCTTTAGTCCTTGTTCCAAGGTCATAAGACACAACCTTGGCTCTAGCCATGGTTGTGGTCTTGATTATAGGTCATAATAACTCTTGTTCCTTTGAAAGTATAACAATAGTATAGTGACTTAAAATATGTAAATAGCTGTTAAGAAACTGAGAAATATCTCACTCAGAAGGCGTTTTCAAGGCTCGAGCCTCTTTACTCCTGAAGGAAAACGTGATTCCGGACAACTTTCGTGTTTTAACTTGTTCATGAATCGGACCAGAAAGGCCTCTTTTTGCGTGTTTTAGGTTCTGTCACAGAAACTTTTAGGCAGTTTTGCCGAAAATCTTTGGTAACTTCAAATGGGCGTAACTTTTGACTCGTATACTCGTTTTAGGTGGTTCAAGTTGCTATGGTTTCCTTGTTAAGTCCTCTACTGTAATATTTAATAATCCAATAACAAATTTTTACCATTTTGATCAGGTCTTACCAAGAAATTCACTAGTTTGCTTGTTTTAGTAATTTATCTTAACAATCCATTATAACAACATCTTTTACTCATCTTTATACATCATGGACATAAATACAACACATAATATAGCAAGAATAACATGTAAATGATATGAACATGATAAATTAACAAGAAGCATGTTAGGTTTAGGCTTACAACTTTTGGCTTTCTAATTAAAGAAAGGAGTAACAAGTAAGGAAATGGACTTTGATAGACTTGCTTCAACCCTTTTCACTTCATGCAACCTTTCTACCCTTGGTATTCTTGAAAGAGATGTAATGAAAGTTGAGGTGAATTGAGTGGATTTAAACTCAAGAGAAATCACCAAGTATTCTAGGGTTTGGAAGATTTTTGGTAACTTATGATCAAACTAGGGTTTCTACTTGAAGAAGTACTTGAACCTTGCAAGAAATTAGAAGGAAATGAACTAAGTATAAGGTGTTGTGGTGTGTGTTTGTGGCCGGCCATAAGGAGAGGAGAGGGGGCTTTTATAGTCTCATGAGGAGGTTACTTAGTATGACTTTGTCAAAGCTTCCTAAGTACACTTCAACACATGTAAACCATCTAAGCCAACCTTGCCTAGGATCAAGCCACACAAGGGATGACTCCCCCCCCCTAATGGCGGTTCACAAGCCTAGGAGGGGTGAGTTGGCTTGGCTTGGATGATAATATCTAGATATTTGCTAGTTTTGACTCCGGGAAATGCCAACCGTAAATGATTAGGCCTCAAAACGTAAAACCGGGTGTCGTAAAATTATGAAACTTTAAAGTATTGTTAAACATGTCCATATGTCCCATAATAAAATATAAAATGAGTGGTAGGTTCCATTTGGGTGGTAAAACCCTGCTAAAAGCTGGAAACACGGGTCTAAAACGCGTATTACGTAAAATGTACGAATATTGCGTAAAATTGAGAAAAGTAAAATGTTATTTTTCTAATATGATATAAATGATTTAAAATGACTTATAATGTCTAGACTGGGCTCAGTCTAGTGTCGGTTGGTATTAAATGTCTTTTAGACATCAAACCGTAAGCCTAAAAATCACGAAATGACTTATAACTTCAAGGGATGATTTTTAGTCAATGGAGGAGGGAAAAATATGTTGACTTATTTTAATAAGTTGAAAACTCAAATCATCTTAGAAACGCGGTGCAGGTATAGGCTAGGGTTACGGCTGAGTAAAAACGCTTAAAACTGAAAATTCCAGTTTTTCACGGCCGAGGTTTATTCTGGTCATATTTTTCTCAGTCATGATTTATTCTCAAATAAATCATGAGTGTGTTAAACATTTTTCTGATGTGGGGTCACCTGACGGGGTCAAATTTCGTTGTGCGTAGAATTTCTGATAGCCGTTTTACCCTAAAACGTGTAATTCTATGTAATTCCTTAATAACTTTCACGAAAATGATCTGACGAGTGTCAAACATTTAATTTGCCATGGAAATGATTTATCACTCGAGAATATGAAATAAAAATCAACTTTCGGAAAAATTTCAGAAAGAAATAAATAGTAAAAATGAATAGTAAATTTTCCGGAAATAGAAATTAACCTGAATATCAAGTAGATATAAAGCTCATATCAGCACCAGAATCGAATAAGACTTTAACAGGAATGTTATTGAGTAAGAACGTACCAGTAACCACGTTCGGGTCTTGGTGTGGTTCTCCATTTCCCATGACATAGGCTCTACCACGAGCACCTCCGCCTTGGGGTCCTTGGTTTTGAGGACAGCTGTTCTTGTAGTGTCCCCTTTCACCACACCCGAAACATGTAACTATGGGCTGTGTGTTAGCCCCAGTAGCTATACCCTTGCCCCTATAATCCTTGGCAAGATGTCCGGGCTTCTGACACTTGTTGCATTTGGCCGGGCAAGGACCTTCATGATGGTAGTTGCACTTGGTACATTGTGGTAGGTTAATAACGTACTTACCACCAGCTGGTGCAGCAACATAAGCCGTCGCGGCTTCCTGTCTTTTGTTCTGCTGATTGTGATGGTTGTTGTTGTTGTTGTTGTTGTTACTCCCACGGTTACCATCCCATGGTCGCTTGTTGTTGTTGTTCTTGTTGTTGTTGTTGTTACGGTAGTTGGAATTGTTGGGATTATTGGTATTGCTGTTGTTGGCGTTGTTGGTATTGTTGGTGTTGTTGGGGTTGTTTTGCTTTCGGGTTTCCGACATACGTACCACTTGATCCATGAGGCTGCGGGACATCCGCATAGCTTCATCAAGTTCCTTGGGATTTGCCAAAGTCACATTCCCCTGTATGCTTGATGGAAGTCCCCAGATATACCTTTCCAACAATTTTTCCTTTGTGGAAACCATTGTTGGGCAAAGTATCCTCAATTCCTGGAATCGACGGTTGTAGGTTATGATATCATTACCCCTAACCGTATGATCCCAGAATTCAACTTCCAACTTTTGCATCTCACTGCGAGGACAGTATTCCTTGATCATCATTTGTTTCAAATTAGCCCAAGTAATTTTGTAGGCATTCTCAATGCCCATGGGTTGAGCAAATGAGTTCCACCAGGACAACGCCTCATTCAACAAAGTACTCGTGGCATACTGAACTTTGTCACCCTCAGTACACTTACTAACCAAGAATACTGACTCCGCCTTTTCAAACCAGCGGGTCAGACCCACAGCTCCTTCAGTACCCTTGAATTTGATGGGTTCACATTTCAAGTAGGAAATGAACGAGCAACCCTTTGGTACTGTAGTAACATTGGTCACCGGAGGGGTAGTTGAGTTCGGTCCTCCAAGGTTAAGACTGGCAATTCTGGCTGCTTCTGCAGCTATAGCAGCTTCCGCAGCAGTGGCGGCTTCCGCGGCTGCTGCAGCATCAGCAGCTGCTGCAGCATCAGCGGCTGCTGCAGCATCAGCAGCACCAGCAGCTGTGGTGGCTTCGGCAGCTGCTGCAGCTGCTGCAGCTACGGCTGCTCGTTCCGTGACAAGTGCTGCATTGACACTGTCCTTTACCAGTTTGCGGATGGCAGCTTGCGTCATCGTTGGTGGTGTCTTTTTCTTTGGCGCCATGATTCTATTGTTCAAAAGATACGTTGTAATTAGAGAGTTGTGAGATGAGCACAATTTGATAAGAATGATGGGGTAATAATGTTGAAACTTAAAAAACATAACACATGATAGTATATAAAACAAGAGTTTTATTAATATAACGTTGATTACAAAATCGAACTTATTACAAGTTCATTCAAAACTTACTAACTGATACTTTCAGTTAGTAATTACAACGTTGTACTAAAGATAACTAGTACTATAACACTAGTCTAACGTCGGTTGGGAGGTTGTCGTAGTCCGGACGGATTATTAATTTCGCGTGTTGCTAACACATCTACACTTTCGTTTGGACGGTATTCTTTGACATCCTTTTGGTATAGCCTTTGTTGTATGGAACTCATTTGAGTTTGCATTCCACACAAATCATTCTTAAGTTGATACCTATCAAAGTTTGCAACATCTAACCGGATTTCTGCGGTATTTAGGCGGTGAAGTAGTTTATGAATTTGTACCGCATCCTGTTCTTGGGCCCTCTCAACCAAAGTGAGTCTATCCTTGACGTTATCCAAGCCAGTCAAAGGATTTAAGACTACTTCCCCAACATGAGTCGAGTCACTCTTCACGTAGCTCATGTCAAGCTTAAACCAATATAGGTCGTCTCGAGCATTCATGGCATCCATTCTGGCAGAATTTACCTTGGATATATAGTCGTGCATTTGACTTGCCATACTTTGAACTTTGAGTTGGGTTAGGTTGAGAGCTTGTTTCAAAGAGTAGATTTCATATTGAGCTGAGTTCACAAACATATGTGTAGATGTAGATGTTCCACCGGTTTGGTGAGTAGAATTCGGAACTTGCGCTGGAGTGGTATGGTTAGATTCGGATGAAATTGGTGAAACAGGAGGTGGAGATGTTAATGGTGATAGATGTGGCACCACTATTTGTTCCTCCGCTTCCTCATCGATGCCTTCGATGTCAACATCCATTTCAGGATCCTCTTCGTAATCATCGATGTTTATGTCCATATCCATTTCAGGATCTTCGTCCGAATCTATTTCGTTGTCTAGATCCTCATAAGGTTCTTCCTCATCATCGTAGTCAATTGCCTCAAAGTAAGGATCATTAGGTTCGGGAAGAATTGGTAAATAATCAGGCATAGCAGGAAGATGATCGGGAGATGGAGGTGCGGACATGATGTCTACAATTAGTATTTCGATGTCAAAATAAATCAAATGCTTATGGAAAATATTCAAACTATGGCAATGTGCATATAACAATATACAAATATGTTCATGTAGCATAACATGTGTAATAAGTCCATAATCTTCTGGAGGATGGAAGGCACGAAGAGCGGAAGGCTATAAAAATGTTTTTGCTTGTTATTGTAGTTATAGTTTAGGTCTCACTTAGACCCGTTTCTCTATAACCCTGGCTCTGGTACCAATCTGTAACACCCCCAATTCATGATGCAGCGGAATTCAACTTGGGTGTTACTCGACGGCACAACAGTCATAATAATAGAAAACGATCTCTAACCGAGTCGTAATAAAAAGAGTTGTCATTCATATTATTCAAATATATCAGAGTTTACATAGTAAGGTCCCAAAAGGTTCCATTGTTTCAAAACACATCAATATAAAGTCTATGATGTTTTTATCGAATGACATAATAGTTTATAGCCTTCTTCCTTCGGTACGTGCCCTTCCGCTCCATTCTTGATTATCATGGACCTGAAATACATGCTTAAGAGGTCAACACAAAGGTTGAATGAAGTTCATAGAGTTTGTTTAATGGTTGAACACAATATGTTGGTAGTATGAGTTAATTAGACTCATACTCATGTTAGAAAACAAAACAGTTATTATTATTTACTAAGCTCATGCAACCAATACGTTAACGGGTACCAATATCAATCGGCGGTTATGTTGCCCCGGTAAGTACTTTGCCGTCATACTTAATGTTCAAATATAGTGCATTCGTTTGAACTAATCTGCTCAAACAAATGGGATTCGTCAATCCCAATAGGCCTATTCACAATACTCGCGCTCACTAATTCTAGTGATTAAATGGTTCATGATAGGGGCCTAGGATTGGCAAGGTAGGTACTTAGTAATAATAAAACATTCAGGCAGCATACAGTTTCAAAGCATTGTGTTCGGTTTAAAAGTAGCATGTATTCCCCCCAAAGGTTTGTAAAACATTGAAGTAATGTAAAGTGGGGCTATGAACTCACCTTAAGTAGAATAGCAAGTAATGAAGGTGATGATTGAATCGTGTAGGTTTCTACGAGCAACCTATAATAGAATGTCGCGACTTAGGATTTGTGTAAAGAATATAACGGAGTGCCTATATATATATCTTGCATTATAGTCCATGATGTGGTATGATGTATATTTGTAAGTCTTTGAAAGAAAGATTCATGAAACATGTATGTTTTGGTATATCGTTTACTACCGTTCGGGCCGACATAATTCAGAAGTCATGTTAGTAAGCGTTCGAGGAGCCAGGACACTTTAACTCGTAAATCCACAACTCATCTCGACGGCTTACATAATGAACTCCTCACATGAGGCTCCCTACTATTGTAGTAGTTGATAAAATATATAGATATAAGTTTTGATCCGAAAAGTTACATGTCCGATATTTGGATAAACTTAGGAAAGTTTATTTGTACATGAAGATTGTTATTAGGGGTAGTTTCATAAGTCTTGAATGACCATTTTTCTCTTGGTAATATCTCATGTTTCCTTTTTAAGTGAAGTAGATCCAAATTGCTTGTTCAAGTTATCGCCTAACTCATTGTTTCATGTTTACGCCTATGTAAGTTGGTATGGTCATTTCGTCATGGCCTAGCCATGACCTTTAGTCCTTGTTCCAAGGTCATAAGACACAACCTTGGCTCTAGCCATGGTTGTGGTCTTGATTATAGGTCATAATAACTCTTGTTCCTTTGAAAGTATAACAATAGTATAGTGACTTAAAATATGTAAATAGCTGTTAAGAAACTGAGAAATATCTCACTCAGAAGGCGTTTTCATGGCTCGAGCCTCTTTGTCCCTGAAGGAAAACGTGATTCCGGACAACTTTCGTGTTTTAACTTGTTCATGAATCGGACCAGAAAGGCCTCTTTTTGCGTGTTTTAGGTTCTGTCACAGAAACTTTTAGGCAGTTTTGCCGGAAATCTTTGGTAACTTCAAATGGGCGTAACTTTTGACTCGTATACTCGTTTTAGGTGGTTCAAGTTGCTATGGTTTCCTTGTTAAGTCCTCTACTGTAATATTTAATAATCCAATAACAAATTTTTACCATTTTGATCAGGTCTTACCAAGAAATTCACTAGTTTGCTTGTTTTAGTAATTTATCTTAACAATCCATTATAACAACATCTTTTACTCATCTTTATACATCATGGACATAAATACAACACATAATATAGCAAGAATAACATGTAAATGATATGAACATGATAAATTAACAAGAAGCATGTTAGGTTTAGGCTTACAACTTTTGGCTTTCTAATTAAAGAAAGGAGTAACAAGTAAGGAAATGGACTTTGATAGACTTGCTTCAACCCTTTTCACTTCATGCAACCTTTCTACCCTTGGTATTCTTGAAAGAGATGTAATGAAAGTTGAGGTGAATTGAGTGGATTTAAACTCAAGAGAAATCACCAAGTATTCTAGGGTTTGGAAGATTTTTGGTAACTTATGATCAAACTAGGGTTTCTACTTGAAGAAGCACTTGAACCTTGCAAGAAATTAGAAGGAAATGAACTAAGTATAAGGTGTTGTGGTGTGTGTTTGTGGCCGGCCATAAGGAGAGGAGAGGGGGCTTTTATAGTCTCATGAGGAGGTTACTTAGTATGACTTTGTCAAAGCTTCCTAAGTACACTTCAACACATGTAAACCATCTAAGCCAACCTTGCCTAGGATCAAGCCACACAAGGGATGACTCCCCCCCCCCTAATGGCGGTTCACAAGCCTAGGAGGGGTGAGTTGGCTTGGCTTGGATGATAATATCTAGATATTTGCTAGTTTTGACTCCGGTAAATGCCAACCGTAAATGATTAGGCCTCAAAACGTAAAACCGGGTGTCGTAAAATTATGAAACTTTAAAGTATTGTTAAACATGTCCATATGTCCCATAATAAAATATAAAATGGGTGGTAGGTTCCATTTGGGTGGTAAAACCCTGCTAAAAGCTGGAAACACGGGTCTAAAACGCGTATTACGTAAAATGTACGAATATTGCGTAAAATTGAGAAAAGTAAAATGTTATTTTTCTAATATGATATAAATGATTTAAAATGACTTATAATGTCTAGACTGGGCTCAGTCTAGTGTCGGTTGGTATTAAATGTCTTTTAGACATCAAACCGTAAGCCTAAAAATCACGAAATGACTTATAACTTCAAGGGATGATTTTTAGTCAATGGAGGAGGGAAAAATATGTTGACTTATTTTAATAAGTTGAAAACTCAAATCATCTTAGAAACGCGGTGCAGGTATAGGCTAGGGTTACGGCTGAGTAAAAACGCTTAAAACTGAAAATTCCAGTTTTTCACGGCCGAGGTTTATTCTGGTCATATTTTTCTCAGTCATGATTTATTCTCAAATAAATCATGAGTGTGTTAAACATTTTTCTGATGTGGGGTCACCTGACGGGGTCAAATTTCGTTGTGCGTAGAATTTCTGATAGCCGTTTTACCCTAAAACGTGTAATTCTATGTAATTCCTTAATAACTTTCACGAAAATGATCTGACGAGTGTCAAACATTTAATTTGCCATGGAAATGATTTATCACTCGAGAATATGAAATAAAAATCAACTTTCGGAAAAATTTCAGAAAGAAATAAATAGTAAAAATGAATAGTAAATTTTCCGGAAATAGAAATTAACCTGAAAGTGCGAATTGTTACAGTCTCCACCCCATATGAGAGCTCCGTCCCGGAGATCAATTTACGTTGGGAGTAGAAGCTTCGTTGGTAAAAAGATGCGGGTATTTCTTACGTATCTGGTCCTCTCGTTCCCATGTGTATTCAGGACCGCGTCGTGAGTTCCAACGGACTTTGACAATTGGAATACGGCTTTGCTTGAGTTGTTTGACCTCTCGGTCCATGATTTCTACAGGTTCCTCAATAAATTGAAGATCGTCATTGAGTTGAATTTCATCGAGTGGAATCACGAGTGATTCATCCGATAAGCATTTCTTTAGGTTAGATACATGGAAAGTGGGGTGTACACTACTGAGTTCTGATGGAAGCTCAAGTCTGTACGCCACAGGGCCAACCCTGGCTAGGATTTTGAATGGTCCGATGTATCTTGGGTTTAGTTTTCCTCGTTTACCGAATCGTATCAAGCCTTTCCAAGGCGATACCTTTAGCATAACCCTATCTCCGACTTGGAATTCTAGGGGTCTGCGTCGTGTGTCGGCATAACTTTTCTGTCGATCTCTTGCGGCTTATAGTCGATTTTTGATTTGTACAATTTTATCTGTTGTTTCACGGATGAGTTCTGGTCCAGTGAGTTGAACTTCTCCCACTTCAGCCCAACAAGCAGGTGAACGACACTTTCGACCATAAAGTGCTTCAAATGGAGCTGCTTGAATACTTGCATGATAGCTGTTGTTGTAGGAAAATTCGACTAATGGTAGATGAGTATCCCATCCATTTCCAAAATCTATTATACAAGCTCGAAGCATGTCTTCAAGTGTTTGGATGGTTCGTTCACTCTGACCATCGGTCTGAGGATGATACGCTGTACTCATGTCTAGATTTGTTCCAAAGGCGTCTTGGAGTGACTGCCAGAAATTGGAAGTAAATCTACCATCTCTGTCGGATATGATGGATATTGGTGCACCATGTCTTGAGACTATTTCTTTGACGTATAGTCGGGTTAGTTGTTCCATTTTGTAAGTCTCTTTGATTGGTATAAAGTGTGCGGATTTTGTGAGACGATCAACTATGACCCAGATGGAGTCATAACCGCTTGATGTCCTTGGGAGTTTGGTAATGAAGTCCATAGTAATTCTTTCCCATTTCCAAGTAGGAATCTCTGGTTGTTGCAATGGACCGGATGGTTTTTGATGTTCGGCTTTTACTTTGGAGCAGGTAAGACATTTGCTAACGTATGTTGCAATGTCAGCTTTCATGTTCGGCCACCAATAGAGTAACTTAAGATCATGATACATTTTATCAGATCCTGGATGTATGGAGTATTTAGACTTGTGTGATTCATGCATGATCAAGTCTCGTAGGCCACCATAAAGTGGTAACCAACTTCGACCTTGGAAGCATAGAGTTCCATCTGAACGGGTTTCGAATTTCTTTTGTATCATGCCATCCAACTTTTCCTTTTGGATGTCTTCTTGTTTCACCGCCTCAGCTTGAGCGTGAAGGATTTGAGTAGGAAAGTTTGAATTTATGGTTAAAACTAAGGCTCGGACTCGTAGTGGTTTAATCTGTTCCTTTCGGCTTAGGGCGTCGGCTACTACGTTTGCCTTTCCTGGGTGGTAACGAATGTCGCAGTCATAATCACTTAGTAATTCCAACCAACGACGTTGTCTCATGTTTAGTTCTTTTTGGTTCAAAATGTGTTGTAGACTTTTATGATCGGTGTACACAGTACATCTAGTACCGTATAGATAGTGTCTCCAGATTTTTAGTGCAAAGACCACAGCTCCTAACTCTAAGTCATGAGTGGTGTAATTTTCCTCATGAACCTTGAGTTGTCTTGATGCATAAGCCATGACCTTATCGCGTTGCATCAACAAAGCACCTAACCCTTGGTGCGATGCATCACAATAGACTACAAAATCTTCGATCCCATCTGGCAATGCTAGGATAGGAGCACTACAAAGTTTCTGTTTGAGGGTTTGAAAAGCTTTTTCTTCGTCTTCATTCCACATGTATTTCTTGTCTTTCTGAGTTAGCTTAGTCAAAGACTTTGCTATTGAGGAAAATCCTTCAATAAACCTTCGGTAATACCCGGCTAAACCCAGAAATTGACGAATTTCTGTAGGTGTGGTAGGTGTTGGCCAATTTTTGATAGCTTCAATTTTAGCGGGATCGACATGTAAACCGGTCTTGTCAATCACATGCCCAAGGAATTGTACTGATTGAATCCAAAATTCACATTTGCAAAACTTTGCATACAATTTCTCTTCCTTGAGTAGTCCTAAAATTGTTCTCAGGTGTTCTTTGTGTTCCTCTTCATTTTTGGAATATATGAGAATGTCGTCTATGAATACGATCACGAATTTGTCCAAATATGGTTTACACACCCGATTCATGAGATCCATGAATACTGCCAGTGCATTTGTTAACCCAAATGGCATCACTTGGAATTCATGGTGACCATATCGTGTCCTAAAGGCTGTTTTTGGAATGTCTTCATCACGAACTCTAACTTGGTGGTAACCTGATCGTAGGTCAATTTTTGAGTAATAGGTTGAGCCTTGCAATTGATCGAATAAGTCATCAATTCTTGGTAGTGGGTATCGGTTCTTTATGGTTAATTTGTTTAGCTCACGATAGTCAATACACATTCGTAATGACCCATCTTTCTTTTTCACGAACAAGACTGGAGCTCCCCAAGGTGAGGAACTGGGTCGAATAAATCCCTTGTCCGAAAGTTCTTGTAATTGATTTGATAGCTCTTGCATCTCTGAAGGTGCTAGCCGGTATGGTGCGCGGGCAACTGGCGCCGCTCCTGGTATTAAATCAATTCTGAACTCTATTTGACGATTTGGTGGTAGTCCAGGTAAGTCTTCGGGAATGACTTCAGGAAACTCACAGGCAATAGGAACATCTTCGAGACGTTTTTCATCGGATTTCTTTTCGGTTACGTGGGCTAGAAAAGCATAACATCCTTTCTCAATGTACTTCATGGTTTTGATACATGAGATGATGTTTATTCGAGTTCCACTTTGATCACCACGAATGATCAAAGTTTCATTGTCACATGGAATGTGCACAACTCTTTCACCACAAATAATGTTAGCTTGATGTTTAGACAACCAATCCATGCCAATAACTACATCAAAACTTCCGAGTTCAATTGGCATAAGATTGATGTTAAAGGGGTGGTTTAAGAGATTAAGGGTACAGTTTGGGATTACGGTATTGGTATTTACTAAGTCACCGGTAGCTAGCTCAATACTATAACTAGTGGTTAAAGTAATTGATGGAATATCAAGTAAAGGCGCAATTCTAGTAGATATAAAGCTCATATCAGCACCAGAATCGAATAAGACTTTAACAGGAATGTTATTGAGTAAGAACGTACCAGTAACCACGTTCGGGTCTTGGTGTGGTTCTCCATTTCCCATGACATAGGCTCTACCACGAGCACCTCCGCCTTGGGGTCCTTGGTTTTGAGGACAGCTGTTCTTGTAGTGTCCCCTTTCACCACACCCGAAACATGTAACTATGGGCTGTGTGTTAGCCCCAGTAGCTATACCCTTGCCCCTATAATCCTTGGCAAGATGTCCGGGCTTCTGACACTTGTTGCATTTGGCCGGGCAAGGACCTTCATGATGGTAGTTGCACTTGGTACATTGTGGTAGGTTAATAACGTACTTACCACCAGCTGGTGCAGCAACATAAGCCGTCGCGGCTTCCTGTCTTTTGTTCTGCTGATTGTGATGGTTGTTGTTGTTGTTGTTGTTGTTACTCCCACGGTTACCATCCCATGGTCGCTTGTTGTTGTTGTTCTTGTTGTTGTTGTTGTTACGGTAGTTGGAATTGTTGGGATTATTGGTATTGCTGTTGTTGGCGTTGTTGGTATTGTTGGTGTTGTTGGGGTTGTTTTGCTTTCGGGTTTCCGACATACGTACCACTTGATCCATGAGGCTGCGGGACATCCGCATAGCTTCATCAAGTTCCTTGGGATTTGCCAAAGTCACATTCCCCTGTATGCTTGATGGAAGTCCCCAGATATACCTTTCCAACAATTTTTCCTTTGTGGAAACCATTGTTGGGCAAAGTATCCTCAATTCCTGGAATCGACGGTTGTAGGTTATGATATCATTACCCCTAACCGTATGATCCCAGAATTCAACTTCCAACTTTTGCATCTCACTGCGAGGACAGTATTCCTTGATCATCATTTGTTTCAAATTAGCCCAAGTAATTTTGTAGGCATTCTCAATGCCCATGGGTTGAGCAAATGAGTTCCACCAGGACAACGCCTCATTCAACAAAGTACTCGTGGCATACTGAACTTTGTCACCCTCAGTACACTTACTAACCAAGAATACTGACTCCGCCTTTTCAAACCAGCGGGTCAGACCCACAGCTCCTTCAGTACCCTTGAATTTGATGGGTTCACATTTCAAGTAGGAAATGAACGAGCAACCCTTTGGTACTGTAGTAACATTGGTCACCGGAGGGGTAGTTGAGTTCGGTCCTCCAAGGTTAAGACTGGCAATTCTGGCTGCTTCTGCAGCTATAGCAGCTTCCGCAGCAGTGGCGGCTTCCGCGGCTGCTGCAGCATCAGCAGCTGCTGCAGCATCAGCGGCTGCTGCAGCATCAGCAGCACCAGCAGCTGTGGTGGCTTCGGCAGCTGCTGCAGCTGCTGCAGCTACGGCTGCTCGTTCCGTGACAAGTGCTGCATTGACACTGTCCTTTACCAGTTTGCGGATGGCAGCTTGCGTCATCGTTGGTGGTGTCTTTTTCTTTGGCGCCATGATTCTATTGTTCAAAAGATACGTTGTAATTAGAGAGTTGTGAGATGAGCACAATTTGATAAGAATGATGGGGTAATAATGTTGAAACTTAAAAAACATAACACATGATAGTATATAAAACAAGAGTTTTATTAATATAACGTTGATTACAAAATCGAACTTATTACAAGTTCATTCAAAACTTACTAACTGATACTTTCAGTTAGTAATTACAACGTTGTACTAAAGATAACTAGTACTATAACACTAGTCTAACGTCGGTTGGGAGGTTGTCGTAGTCCGGACGGATTATTAATTTCGCGTGTTGCTAACACATCTACACTTTCGTTTGGACGGTATTCTTTGACATCCTTTTGGTATAGCCTTTGTTGTATGGAACTCATTTGAGTTTGCATTCCACACAAATCATTCTTAAGTTGATACCTATCAAAGTTTGCAACATCTAACCGGATTTCTGCGGTATTTAGGCGGTGAAGTAGTTTATGAATTTGTACCGCATCCTGTTCTTGGGCCCTCTCAACCAAAGTGAGTCTATCCTTGACGTTATCCAAGCCAGTCAAAGGATTTAAGACTACTTCCCCAACATGAGTCGAGTCACTCTTCACGTAGCTCATGTCAAGCTTAAACCAATATAGGTCGTCTCGAGCATTCATGGCATCCATTCTGGCAGAATTTACCTTGGATATATAGTCGTGCATTTGACTTGCCATACTTTGAACTTTGAGTTGGGTTAGGTTGAGAGCTTGTTTCAAAGAGTAGATTTCATATTGAGCTGAGTTCACAAACATATGTGTAGATGTAGATGTTCCGCCGGTTTGGTGAGTAGAATTCGGAACTTGCGCTGGAGTGGTATGGTTAGATTCGGATGAAATTGGTGAAACAGGAGGTGGAGATGTTAATGGTGATAGATGTGGCACCACTATTTGTTCCTCCGCTTCCTCATCGATGCCTTCGATGTCAACATCCATTTCAGGATCCTCTTCGTAATCATCGATGTTTATGTCCATATCCATTTCAGGATCTTCGTCCGAATCTATTTCGTTGTCTAGATCCTCATAAGGTTCTTCCTCATCATCGTAGTCAATTGCCTCAAAGTAAGGATCATTAGGTTCGGGAAGAATTGGTAAATAATCAGGCATAGCAGGAAGATGATCGGGAGATGGAGGTGCGGACATGATGTCTACAATTAGTATTTCGATGTCAAAATAAATCAAATGCTTATGGAAAATATTCAAACTATGGCAATGTGCATATAACAATATACAAATATGTTCATGTAGCATAACATGTGTAATAAGTCCATAATCTTCTGGAGGATGGAAGGCACGAAGAGCGGAAGGCTATAAAAATGTTTTTGCTTGTTATTGTAGTTATAGTTTAGGTCTCACTTAGACCCGTTTCTCTATAACCCTGGCTCTAGTACCAATCTGTAACACCCCCAATTCATGATGCAGCGGAATTCAACTTGGGTGTTACTCGACGGCACAACAGTCATAATAATAGAAAACGATCTCTAACCGAGTCGTAATAAAAAGAGTTGTCATTCATATTATTCAAATATATCAGAGTTTACATAGTAAGGTCCCAAAAGGTTCCATTGTTTCAAAACACATCAATATAAAGTCTATGATGTTTTTATCGAATGACATAATAGTTTATAGCCTTCTTCCTTCGGTACGTGCCCTTCCGCTCCATTCTTGATTATCATGGACCTGAAATACATGCTTAAGAGGTCAACACAAAGGTTGAATGAAGTTCATAGAGTTTGTTTAATGGTTGAACACAATATGTTGGTAGTATGAGTTAATTAGACTCATACTCATGTTAGAAAACAAAACAGTTATTATTATTTACTAAGCTCATGCAACCAATACGTTAACGGGTACCAATATCAATCGGCGGTTATGTTGCCCCGGTAAGTACTTTGCCGTCATACTTAATGTTCAAATATAGTGCATTCGTTTGAACTAATCTGCTCAAACAAATGGGATTCGTCAATCCCAATAGGCCTATTCACAATACTCGCGCTCACTAATTCTAGTGATTAAATGGTTCATGATAGGGGCCTAGGATTGGCAAGGTAGGTACTTAGTAATAATAAAACATTCAGGCAGCATACAGTTTCAAAGCATTGTGTTCGGTTTAAAAGTAGCATGTATTCCCCCCAAAGGTTTGTAAAACATTGAAGTAATGTAAAGTGGGGCTATGAACTCACCTTAAGTAGAATAGCAAGTAATGAAGGTGATGATTGAATCGTGTAGGTTTCTACGAGCAACCTATAATAGAATGTCGCGACTTAGGATTTGTGTAAAGAATATAACGGAGTGCCTATATATATATCTTGCATTATAGTCCATGATGTGGTATGATGTATATTTGTAAGTCTTTGAAAGAAAGATTCATGAAACATGTATGTTTTGGTATATCGTTTACTACCGTTCGGGCCGACATAATTCAGAAGTCATGTTAGTAAGCGTTCGAGGAGCCAGGACACTTTAACTCGTAAATCCACAACTCATCTCGACGGCTTACATAATGAACTCCTCACATGAGGCTCCCTACTATTGTAGTAGTTGATAAAATATATAGATATAAGTTTTGATCCGAAAAGTTACATGTCCGATATTTCGATAAACTTAGGAAAGTTTATTTGTACATGAAGATTGTTATTAGGGGTAGTTTCATAAGTCTTGAATGACCATTTTTCTCTTGGTAATATCTCATGTTTCCTTTTTAAGTGAAGTAGATCCAAATTGCTTGTTCAAGTTATCGCCTAACTCATTGTTTCATGTTTACGCCTATGTAAGTTGGTATGGTCATTTCGTCATGGCCTAGCCATGACCTTTAGTCCTTGTTCCAAGGTCATAAGACACAACCTTGGCTCTAGCCATGGTTGTGGTCTTGATTATAGGTCATAATAACTCTTGTTCCTTTGAAAGTATAACAATAGTATAGTGACTTAAAATATGTAAATAGCTGTTAAGAAACTGAGAAATATCTCACTCAGAAGGCGTTTTCAAGGCTCGAGCCTCTTTACTCCTGAAGGAAAACGTGATTCCGGACAACTTTCGTGTTTTAACTTGTTCATGAATCGGACCAGAAAGGCCTCTTTTTGCGTGTTTTAGGTTCTGTCACAGAAACTTTTAGGCAGTTTTGCCGAAAATCTTTGGTAACTTCAAATGGGCGTAACTTTTGACTCGTATACTCGTTTTAGGTGGTTCAAGTTGCTATGGTTTCCTTGTTAAGTCCTCTACTATAATATTTAATAATCCAATAACAAATTTTTACCATTTTGATCAGGTCTTACCAAGAAATTCACTAGTTTGCTTGTTTTAGTAATTTATCTTAACAATCCATTATAACAACATCTTTTACTCATCTTTATACATCATGGACATAAATACAACACATAATATAGCAAGAATAACATGTAAATGATATGAACATGATAAATTAACAAGAAGCATGTTAGGTTTAGGCTTACAACTTTTGGCTTTCTAATTAAAGAAAGGAGTAACAAGTAAGGAAATGGACTTTGATAGACTTGCTTCAACCCTTTTCACTTCATGCAACCTTTCTACCCTTGGTATTCTTGAAAGAGATGTAATGAAAGTTGAGGTGAATTGAGTGGATTTAAACTCAAGAGAAATCACCAAGTATTCTAGGGTTTGGAAGATTTTTGGTAACTTATGATCAAACTAGGGTTTCTACTTGAAGAAGCACTTGAACCTTGCAAGAAATTAGAAGGAAATGAACTAAGTATAAGGTGTTGTGGTGTGTGTTTGTGGCCGGCCATAAGGAGAGGAGAGGGGGCTTTTATAGTCTCATGAGGAGGTTACTTAGTATGACTTTGTCAAAGCTTCCTAAGTACACTTCAACACATGTAAACCATCTAAGCCAACCTTGCCTAGGATCAAGCCACACAAGGGATGACTCCCCCCCCCCTAATGGCGGTTCACAAGCCTAGGAGGGGTGAGTTGGCTTGGCTTGGATGATAATATCTAGATATTTGCTAGTTTTGACTCCGGGAAATGCCAACCGTAAATGATTAGGCCTCAAAACGTAAAACCGGGTGTCGTAAAATTATGAAACTTTAAAGTATTGTTAAACATGTCCATATGTCCCATAATAAAATATAAAATGGGTGGTAGGTTCCATTTGGGTGGTAAAACCCTGCTAAAAGCTGGAAACACGGGTCTAAAACGCGTATTACGTAAAATGTACGAATATTGCGTAAAATTGAGAAAAGTAAAATGTTATTTTTCTAATATGATATAAATGATTTAAAATGACTTATAATGTCTAGACTGGGCTCAGTCTAGTGTCGGTTGGTATTAAATGTCTTTTAGACATCAAACCGTAAGCCTAAAAATCACGAAATGACTTATAACTTCAAGGGATGATTTTTAGTCAATGGAGGAGGGAAAAATATGTTGACTTATTTTAATAAGTTGAAAACTCAAATCATCTTAGAAACGCGGTGCAGGTATAGGCTAGGGTTACGGCTGAGTAAAAACGCTTAAAACTGAAAATTCCAGTTTTTCACGGCCGAGGTTTATTCTGGTCATATTTTTCTCAGTCATGATTTATTCTCAAATAAATCATGAGTGTGTTAAACATTTTTCTGATGTGGGGTCACCTGACGGGGTCAAATTTCGTTGTGCGTAGAATTTCTGATAGCCGTTTTACCCTAAAACGTGTAATTCTATGTAATTCCTTAATAACTTTCACGAAAATGATCTGACGAGTGTCAAACATTTAATTTGCCATGGAAATGATTTATCACTCGAGAATATGAAATAAAAATCAACTTTCGGAAAAATTTCAGAAAGAAATAAATAGTAAAAATGAATAGTAAATTTTCCGGAAATAGAAATTAACCTGAATATCAAGTAGATATAAAGCTCATATCAGCACCAGAATCGAATAAGACTTTAACAGGAATGTTATTGAGTAAGAACGTACCAGTAACCACGTTCGGGTCTTGGTGTGGTTCTCCATTTCCCATGACATAGGCTCTACCACGAGCACCTCCGCCTTGGGGTCCTTGGTTTTGAGGACAGCTGTTCTTGTAGTGTCCCCTTTCACCACACCCGAAACATGTAACTATGGGCTGTGTGTTAGCCCCAGTAGCTATACCCTTGCCCCTATAATCCTTGGCAAGATGTCCGGGCTTCTGACACTTGTTGCATTTGGCCGGGCAAGGACCTTCATGATGGTAGTTGCACTTGGTACATTGTGGTAGGTTAATAACGTACTTACCACCAGCTGGTGCAGCAACATAAGCCGTCGCGGCTTCCTGTCTTTTGTTCTGCTGATTGTGATGGTTGTTGTTGTTGTTGTTGTTGTTGTTACTCCCACGGTTACCATCCCATGGTCGCTTGTTGTTGTTGTTCTTGTTGTTGTTGTTGTTACGGTAGTTGGAATTGTTGGGATTATTGGTATTGCTGTTGTTGGCGTTGTTGGTATTGTTGGTGTTGTTGGGGTTGTTTTGCTTTCGGGTTTCCGACATACGTACCACTTGATCCATGAGGCTGCGGGACATCCGCATAGCTTCATCAAGTTCCTTGGGATTTGCCAAAGTCACATTCCCCTGTATGCTTGATGGAAGTCCCCAGATATACCTTTCCAACAATTTTTCCTTTGTGGAAACCATTGTTGGGCAAAGTATCCTCAATTCCTGGAATCGACGGTTGTAGGTTATGATATCATTACCCCTAACCGTATGATCCCAGAATTCAACTTCCAACTTTTGCATCTCACTGCGAGGACAGTATTCCTTGATCATCATTTGTTTCAAATTAGCCCAAGTAATTTTGTAGGCATTCTCAATGCCCATGGGTTGAGCAAATGAGTTCCACCAGGACAACGCCTCATTCAACAAAGTACTCGTGGCATACTGAACTTTGTCACCCTCAGTACACTTACTAACCAAGAATACTGACTCCGCCTTTTCAAACCAGCGGGTCAGACCCACAGCTCCTTCAGTACCCTTGAATTTGATGGGTTCACATTTCAAGTAGGAAATGAACGAGCAACCCTTTGGTACTGTAGTAACATTGGTCACCGGAGGGGTAGTTGAGTTCGGTCCTCCAAGGTTAAGACTGGCAATTCTGGCTGCTTCTGCAGCTATAGCAGCTTCCGCAGCAGTGGCGGCTTCCGCGGCTGCTGCAGCATCAGCAGCTGCTGCAGCATCAGCGGCTGCTGCAGCATCAGCAGCACCAGCAGCTGTGGTGGCTTCGGCAGCTGCTGCAGCTGCTGCAGCTACGGCTGCTCGTTCCGTGACAAGTGCTGCATTGACACTGTCCTTTACCAGTTTGCGGATGGCAGCTTGCGTCATCGTTGGTGGTGTCTTTTTCTTTGGCGCCATGATTCTATTGTTCAAAAGATACGTTGTAATTAGAGAGTTGTGAGATGAGCACAATTTGATAAGAATGATGGGGTAATAATGTTGAAACTTAAAAAACATAACACATGATAGTATATAAAACAAGAGTTTTATTAATATAACGTTGATTACAAAATCGAACTTATTACAAGTTCATTCAAAACTTACTAACTGATACTTTCAGTTAGTAATTACAACGTTGTACTAAAGATAACTAGTACTATAACACTAGTCTAACGTCGGTTGGGAGGTTGTCGTAGTCCGGACGGATTATTAATTTCGCGTGTTGCTAACACATCTACACTTTCGTTTGGACGGTATTCTTTGACATCCTTTTGGTATAGCCTTTGTTGTATGGAACTCATTTGAGTTTGCATTCCACACAAATCATTCTTAAGTTGATACCTATCAAAGTTTGCAACATCTAACCGGATTTCTGCGGTATTTAGGCGGTGAAGTAGTTTATGAATTTGTACCGCATCCTGTTCTTGGGCCCTCTCAACCAAAGTGAGTCTATCCTTGACGTTATCCAAGCCAGTCAAAGGATTTAAGACTACTTCCCCAACATGAGTCGAGTCACTCTTCACGTAGCTCATGTCAAGCTTAAACCAATATAGGTCGTCTCGAGCATTCATGGCATCCATTCTGGCAGAATTTACCTTGGATATATAGTCGTGCATTTGACTTGCCATACTTTGAACTTTGAGTTGGGTTAGGTTGAGAGCTTGTTTCAAAGAGTAGATTTCATATTGAGCTGAGTTCACAAACATATGTGTAGATGTAGATGTTCCACCGGTTTGGTGAGTAGAATTCGGAACTTGCGCTGGAGTGGTATGGTTAGATTCGGATGAAATTGGTGAAACAGGAGGTGGAGATGTTAATGGTGATAGATGTGGCACCACTATTTGTTCCTCCGCTTCCTCATCGATGCCTTCGATGTCAACATCCATTTCAGGATCCTCTTCGTAATCATCGATGTTTATGTCCATATCCATTTCAGGATCTTCGTCCGAATCTATTTCGTTGTCTAGATCCTCATAAGGTTCTTCCTCATCATCGTAGTCAATTGCCTCAAAGTAAGGATCATTAGGTTCGGGAAGAATTGGTAAATAATCAGGCATAGCAGGAAGATGATCGGGAGATGGAGGTGCGGACATGATGTCTACAATTAGTATTTCGATGTCAAAATAAATCAAATGCTTATGGAAAATATTCAAACTATGGCAATGTGCATATAACAATATACAAATATGTTCATGTAGCATAACATGTGTAATAAGTCCATAATCTTCTGGAGGATGGAAGGCACGAAGAGCGGAAGGCTATAAAAATGTTTTTGCTTGTTATTGTAGTTATAGTTTAGGTCTCACTTAGACCCGTTTCTCTATAACCCTGGCTCTAGTACCAATCTGTAACACCCCCAATTCATGATGCAGCGGAATTCAACTTGGGTGTTACTCGACGGCACAACAGTCATAATAATAGAAAACGATCTCTAACCGAGTCGTAATAAAAAGAGTTGTCATTCATATTATTCAAATATATCAGAGTTTACATAGTAAGGTCCCAAAAGGTTCCATTGTTTCAAAACACATCAATATAAAGTCTATGATGTTTTTATCGAATGACATAATAGTTTATAGCCTTCTTCCTTCGGTACGTGCCCTTCCGCTCCATTCTTGATTATCATGGACCTGAAATACATGCTTAAGAGGTCAACACAAAGGTTGAATGAAGTTCATAGAGTTTGTTTAATGGTTGAACACAATATGTTGGTAGTATGAGTTAATTAGACTCATACTCATGTTAGAAAACAAAACAGTTATTATTATTTACTAAGCTCATGCAACCAATACGTTAACGGGTACCAATATCAATCGGCGGTTATGTTGCCCCGGTAAGTACTTTGCCGTCATACTTAATGTTCAAATATAGTGCATTCGTTTGAACTAATCTGCTCAAACAAATGGGATTCGTCAATCCCAATAGGCCTATTCACAATACTCGCGCTCACTAATTCTAGTGATTAAATGGTTCATGATAGGGGCCTAGGATTGGCAAGGTAGGTACTTAGTAATAATAAAACATTCAGGCAGCATACAGTTTCAAAGCATTGTGTTCGGTTTAAAAGTAGCATGTATTCCCCCCAAAGGTTTGTAAAACATTGAAGTAATGTAAAGTGGGGCTATGAACTCACCTTAAGTAGAATAGCAAGTAATGAAGGTGATGATTGAATCGTGTAGGTTTCTACGAGCAACCTATAATAGAATGTCGCGACTTAGGATTTGTGTAAAGAATATAACGGAGTGCCTATATATATATCTTGCATTATAGTCCATGATGTGGTATGATGTATATTTGTAAGTCTTTGAAAGAAAGATTCATGAAACATGTATGTTTTGGTATATCGTTTACTACCGTTCGGGCCGACATAATTCAGAAGTCATGTTAGTAAGCGTTCGAGGAGCCAGGACACTTTAACTCGTAAATCCACAACTCATCTCGACGGCTTACATAATGAACTCCTCACATGAGGCTCCCTACTATTGTAGTAGTTGATAAAATATATAGATATAAGTTTTGATCCGAAAAGTTACATGTCCGATATTTGGATAAACTTAGGAAAGTTTATTTGTACATGAAGATTGTTATTAGGGGTAGTTTCATAAGTCTTGAATGACCATTTTTCTCTTGGTAATATCTCATGTTTCCTTTTTAAGTGAAGTAGATCCAAATTGCTTGTTCAAGTTATCGCCTAACTCATTGTTTCATGTTTACGCCTATGTAAGTTGGTATGGTCATTTCGTCATGGCCTAGCCATGACCTTTAGTCCTTGTTCCAAGGTCATAAGACACAACCTTGGCTCTAGCCATGGTTGTGGTCTTGATTATAGGTCATAATAACTCTTGTTCCTTTGAAAGTATAACAATAGTATAGTGACTTAAAATATGTAAATAGCTGTTAAGAAACTGAGAAATATCTCACTCAGAAGGCGTTTTCATGGCTCGAGCCTCTTTGTCCCTGAAGGAAAACGTGATTCCGGACAACTTTCGTGTTTTAACTTGTTCATGAATCGGACCAGAAAGGCCTCTTTTTGCGTGTTTTAGGTTCTGTCACAGAAACTTTTAGGCAGTTTTGCCGGAAATCTTTGGTAACTTCAAATGGGCGTAACTTTTGACTCGTATACTCGTTTTAGGTGGTTCAAGTTGCTATGGTTTCCTTGTTAAGTCCTCTACTGTAATATTTAATAATCCAATAACAAATTTTTACCATTTTGATCAGGTCTTACCAAGAAATTCACTAGTTTGCTTGATTTAGTAATTTATCTTAACAATCCATTATAACAACATCTTTTACTCATCTTTATACATCATGGACATAAATACAACACATAATATAGCAAGAATAACATGTAAATGATATGAACATGATAAATTAACAAGAAGCATGTTAGGTTTAGGCTTACAACTTTTGGCTTTCTAATTAAAGAAAGGAGTAACAAGTAAGGAAATGGACTTTGATAGACTTGCTTCAACCCTTTTCACTTCATGCAACCTTTCTACCCTTGGTATTCTTGAAAGAGATGTAATGAAAGTTGAGGTGAATTGAGTGGATTTAAACTCAAGAGAAATCACCAAGTATTCTAGGGTTTGGAAGATTTTTGGTAACTTATGATCAAACTAGGGTTTCTACTTGAAGAAGCACTTGAACCTTGCAAGAAATTAGAAGGAAATGAACTAAGTATAAGGTGTTGTGGTGTGTGTTTGTGGCCGGCCATAAGGAGAGGAGAGGGGGCTTTTATAGTCTCATGAGGAGGTTACTTAGTATGACTTTGTCAAAGCTTCCTAAGTACACTTCAACACATGTAAACCATCTAAGCCAACCTTGCCTAGGATCAAGCCACACAAGGGATGACTCCCCCCCCCCTAATGGCGGTTCACAAGCCTAGGAGGGGTGAGTTGGCTTGGCTTGGATGATAATATCTAGATATTTGCTAGTTTTGACTCCGATAAATGCCAACCGTAAATGATTAGGCCTCAAAACGTAAAACCGGGTGTCGTAAAATTATGAAACTTTAAAGTATTGTTAAACATGTCCATATGTCCCATAATAAAATATAAAATGGGTGGTAGGTTCCATTTGGGTGGTAAAACCCTGCTAAAAGCTGGAAACACGGGTCTAAAACGCGTATTACGTAAAATGTACGAATATTGCGTAAAATTGAGAAAAGTAAAATGTTATTTTTCTAATATGATATAAATGATTTAAAATGACTTATAATGTCTAGACTGGGCTCAGTCTAGTGTCGGTTGGTATTAAATGTCTTTTAGACATCAAACCGTAAGCCTAAAAATCACGAAATGACTTATAACTTCAAGGGATGATTTTTAGTCAATGGAGGAGGGAAAAATATGTTGACTTATTTTAATAAGTTGAAAACTCAAATCATCTTAGAAACGCGGTGCAGGTATAGGCTAGGGTTACGGCTGAGTAAAAACGCTTAAAACTGAAAATTCCAGTTTTTCACGGCCGAGGTTTATTCTGGTCATATTTTTCTCAGTCATGATTTATTCTCAAATAAATCATGAGTGTGTTAAACATTTTTCTGATGTGGGGTCACCTGACGGGGTCAAATTTCGTTGTGCGTAGAATTTCTGATAGCCGTTTTACCCTAAAACGTGTAATTCTATGTAATTCCTTAATAACTTTCACGAAAATGATCTGACGAGTGTCAAACATTTAATTTGCCATGGAAATGATTTATCACTCGAGAATATGAAATAAAAATCAACTTTCGGAAAAATTTCAGAAAGAAATAAATAGTAAAAATGAATAGTAAATTTTCCGGAAATAGAAATTAACCTGAAAGTGCGAATTGTTACAGTCTCCACCCCATATGAGAGCTCCGTCCCGGAGATCAATTTACGTTGGGAGTAGAAGCTTCGTTGGTAAAAAGATGCGGGTATTTCTTACGTATCTGGTCCTCTCGTTCCCATGTGTATTCAGGACCGCGTCGTGAGTTCCAACGGACTTTGACAATTGGAATACGGCTTTGCTTGAGTTGTTTGACCTCTCGGTCCATGATTTCTACAGGTTCCTCAATAAATTGAAGATCGTCATTGAGTTGAATTTCATCGAGTGGAATCACGAGTGATTCATCCGATAAGCATTTCTTTAGGTTAGATACATGGAAAGTGGGGTGTACACTACTGAGTTCTGATGGAAGCTCAAGTCTGTACGCCACAGGGCCAACCCTGGCTAGGATTTTGAATGGTCCGATGTATCTTGGGTTTAGTTTTCCTCGTTTACCGAATCGTATCAAGCCTTTCCAAGGCGATACCTTTAGCATAACCCTATCTCCGACTTGGAATTCTAGGGGTCTGCGTCGTGTGTCGGCATAACTTTTCTGTCGATCTCTTGCGGCTTATAGTCGATTTTTGATTTGTACAATTTTATCTGTTGTTTCACGGATGAGTTCTGGTCCAGTGAGTTGAACTTCTCCCACTTCAGCCCAACAAGCAGGTGAACGACACTTTCGACCATAAAGTGCTTCAAATGGAGCTGCTTGAATACTTGCATGATAGCTGTTGTTGTAGGAAAATTCGACTAATGGTAGATGAGTATCCCATCCATTTCCAAAATCTATTATACAAGCTCGAAGCATGTCTTCAAGTGTTTGGATGGTTCGTTCACTCTGACCATCGGTCTGAGGATGATACGCTGTACTCATGTCTAGATTTGTTCCAAAGGCGTCTTGGAGTGACTGCCAGAAATTGGAAGTAAATCTACCATCTCTGTCGGATATGATGGATATTGGTGCACCATGTCTTGAGACTATTTCTTTGACGTATAGTCGGGTTAGTTGTTCCATTTTGTAAGTCTCTTTGATTGGTATAAAGTGTGCGGATTTTGTGAGACGATCAACTATGACCCAGATGGAGTCATAACCGCTTGATGTCCTTGGGAGTTTGGTAATGAAGTCCATAGTAATTCTTTCCCATTTCCAAGTAGGAATCTCTGGTTGTTGCAATGGACCGGATGGTTTTTGATGTTCGGCTTTTACTTTGGAGCAGGTAAGACATTTGCTAACGTATGTTGCAATGTCAGCTTTCATGTTCGGCCACCAATAGAGTAACTTAAGATCATGATACATTTTATCAGATCCTGGATGTATGGAGTATTTAGACTTGTGTGATTCATGCATGATCAAGTCTCGTAGGCCACCATAAAGTGGTAACCAACTTCGACCTTGGAAGCATAGAGTTCCATCTGAACGGGTTTCGAATTTCTTTTGTATCATGCCATCCAACTTTTCCTTTTGGATGTCTTCTTGTTTCACCGCCTCAGCTTGAGCGTGAAGGATTTGAGTAGGAAAGTTTGAATTTATGGTTAAAACTAAGGCTCGGACTCGTAGTGGTTTAATCTGTTCCTTTCGGCTTAGGGCGTCGGCTACTACGTTTGCCTTTCCTGGGTGGTAACGAATGTCGCAGTCATAATCACTTAGTAATTCCAACCAACGACGTTGTCTCATGTTTAGTTCTTTTTGGTTCAAAATGTGTTGTAGACTTTTATGATCGGTGTACACAGTACATCTAGTACCGTATAGATAGTGTCTCCAGATTTTTAGTGCAAAGACCACAGCTCCTAACTCTAAGTCATGAGTGGTGTAATTTTCCTCATGAACCTTGAGTTGTCTTGATGCATAAGCCATGACCTTATCGCGTTGCATCAACAAAGCACCTAACCCTTGGTGCGATGCATCACAATAGACTACAAAATCTTCGATCCCATCTGGCAATGCTAGGATAGGAGCACTACAAAGTTTCTGTTTGAGGGTTTGAAAAGCTTTTTCTTCGTCTTCATTCCACATGTATTTCTTGTCTTTCTGAGTTAGCTTAGTCAAAGACTTTGCTATTGAGGAAAATCCTTCAATAAACCTTCGGTAATACCCGGCTAAACCCAGAAATTGACGAATTTCTGTAGGTGTGGTAGGTGTTGGCCAATTTTTGATAGCTTCAATTTTAGCGGGATCGACATGTAAACCGGTCTTGTCAATCACATGCCCAAGGAATTGTACTGATTGAATCCAAAATTCACATTTGCAAAACTTTGCATACAATTTCTCTTCCTTGAGTAGTCCTAAAATTGTTCTCAGGTGTTCTTTGTGTTCCTCTTCATTTTTGGAATATATGAGAATGTCGTCTATGAATACGATCACGAATTTGTCCAAATATGGTTTACACACCCGATTCATGAGATCCATGAATACTGCCAGTGCATTTGTTAACCCAAATGGCATCACTTGGAATTCATGGTGACCATATCGTGTCCTAAAGGCTGTTTTTGGAATGTCTTCATCACGAACTCTAACTTGGTGGTAACCTGATCGTAGGTCAATTTTTGAGTAATAGGTTGAGCCTTGCAATTGATCGAATAAGTCATCAATTCTTGGTAGTGGGTATCGGTTCTTTATGGTTAATTTGTTTAGCTCACGATAGTCAATACACATTCGTAATGACCCATCTTTCTTTTTCACGAACAAGACTGGAGCTCCCCAAGGTGAGGAACTGGGTCGAATAAATCCCTTGTCCGAAAGTTCTTGTAATTGATTTGATAGCTCTTGCATCTCTGAAGGTGCTAGCCGGTATGGTGCGCGGGCAACTGGCGCCGCTCCTGGTATTAAATCAATTCTGAACTCTATTTGACGATTTGGTGGTAGTCCAGGTAAGTCTTCGGGAATGACTTCAGGAAACTCACAGGCAATAGGAACATCTTCGAGACGTTTTTCATCGGATTTCTTTTCGGTTACGTGGGCTAGAAAAGCATAACATCCTTTCTCAATGTACTTCATGGTTTTGATACATGAGATGATGTTTATTCGAGTTCCACTTTGATCACCACGAATGATCAAAGTTTCATTGTCACATGGAATGTGCACAACTCTTTCACCACAAATAATGTTAGCTTGATGTTTAGACAACCAATCCATGCCAATAACTACATCAAAACTTCCGAGTTCAATTGGCATAAGATTGATGTTAAAGGGGTGGTTTAAGAGATTAAGGGTACAGTTTGGGATTACGGTATTGGTATTTACTAAGTCACCGGTAGCTAGCTCAATACTATAACTAGTGGTTAAAGTAATTGATGGAATATCAAGTAAAGGCGCAATTCTAGTAGATATAAAGCTCATATCAGCACCAGAATCGAATAAGACTTTAACAGGAATGTTATTGAGTAAGAACGTACCAGTAACCACGTTCGGGTCTTGGTGTGGTTCTCCATTTCCCATGACATAGGCTCTACCACGAGCACCTCCGCCTTGGGGTCCTTGGTTTTGAGGACAGCTGTTCTTGTAGTGTCCCCTTTCACCACACCCGAAACATGTAACTATGGGCTGTGTGTTAGCCCCAGTAGCTATACCCTTGCCCCTATAATCCTTGGCAAGATGTCCGGGCTTCTGACACTTGTTGCATTTGGCCGGGCAAGGACCTTCATGATGGTAGTTGCACTTGGTACATTGTGGTAGGTTAATAACGTACTTACCACCAGCTGGTGCAGCAACATAAGCCGTCGCGGCTTCCTGTCTTTTGTTCTGCTGATTGTGATGGTTGTTGTTGTTGTTGTTGTTGTTACTCCCACGGTTACCATCCCATGGTCGCTTGTTGTTGTTGTTCTTGTTGTTGTTGTTGTTACGGTAGTTGGAATTGTTGGGATTATTGGTATTGCTGTTGTTGGCGTTGTTGGTATTGTTGGTGTTGTTGGGGTTGTTTTGCTTTCGGGTTTCCGACATACGTACCACTTGATCCATGAGGCTGCGGGACATCCGCATAGCTTCATCAAGTTCCTTGGGATTTGCCAAAGTCACATTCCCCTGTATGCTTGATGGAAGTCCCCAGATATACCTTTCCAACAATTTTTCCTTTGTGGAAACCATTGTTGGGCAAAGTATCCTCAATTCCTGGAATCGACGGTTGTAGGTTATGATATCATTACCCCTAACCGTATGATCCCAGAATTCAACTTCCAACTTTTGCATCTCACTGCGAGGACAGTATTCCTTGATCATCATTTGTTTCAAATTAGCCCAAGTAATTTTGTAGGCATTCTCAATGCCCATGGGTTGAGCAAATGAGTTCCACCAGGACAACGCCTCATTCAACAAAGTACTCGTGGCATACTGAACTTTGTCACCCTCAGTACACTTACTAACCAAGAATACTGACTCCGCCTTTTCAAACCAGCGGGTCAGACCCACAGCTCCTTCAGTACCCTTGAATTTGATGGGTTCACATTTCAAGTAGGAAATGAACGAGCAACCCTTTGGTACTGTAGTAACATTGGTCACCGGAGGGGTAGTTGAGTTCGGTCCTCCAAGGTTAAGACTGGCAATTTTGGCTGCTTCTGCAGCTATAGCAGCTTCCGCAGCAGTGGCGGCTTCCGCGGCTGCTGCAGCATCAGCGGCTGCTGCAGCATCAGCAGCACCAGCAGCTGTGGTGGCTTCGGCAGCTGCTGCAGCTGCTGCAGCTACGGCTGCTCGTTCCGTGACAAGTGCTGCATTGACACTGTCCTTTACCAGTTTGCGGATGGCAGCTTGCGTCATCGTTGGTGGTGTCTTTTTCTTTGGCGCCATGATTCTATTGTTCAAAAGATACGTTGTAATTAGAGAGTTGTGAGATGAGCACAATTTGATAAGAATGATGGGGTAATAATGTTGAAACTTAAAAAACATAACACATGATAGTATATAAAACAAGAGTTTTATTAATATAACGTTGATTACAAAATCGAACTTATTACAAGTTCATTCAAAACTTACTAACTGATACTTTCAGTTAGTAATTACAACGTTGTACTAAAGATAACTAGTACTATAACACTAGTCTAACGTCGGTTGGGAGGTTGTCGTAGTCCGGACGGATTATTAATTTCGCGTGTTGCTAACACATCTACACTTTCGTTTGGACGGTATTCTTTGACATCCTTTTGGTATAGCCTTTGTTGTATGGAACTCATTTGAGTTTGCATTCCACACAAATCATTCTTAAGTTGATACCTATCAAAGTTTGCAACATCTAACCGGATTTCTGCGGTATTTAGGCGGTGAAGTAGTTTATGAATTTGTACCGCATCCTGTTCTTGGGCCCTCTCAACCAAAGTGAGTCTATCCTTGACGTTATCCAAGCCAGTCAAAGGATTTAAGACTACTTCCCCAACATGAGTCGAGTCACTCTTCACGTAGCTCATGTCAAGCTTAAACCAATATAGGTCGTCTCGAGCATTCATGGCATCCATTCTGGCAGAATTTACCTTGGATATATAGTCGTGCATTTGACTTGCCATACTTTGAACTTTGAGTTGGGTTAGGTTGAGAGCTTGTTTCAAAGAGTAGATTTCATATTGAGCTGAGTTCACAAACATATGTGTAGATGTAGATGTTCCGCCGGTTTGGTGAGTAGAAATCGGAACTTGCGCTGGAGTGGTATGGTTAGATTCGGATGAAATTGGTGAAACAGGAGGTGGAGATGTTAATGGTGATAGATGTGGCACCACTATTTGTTCCTCCGCTTCCTCATCGATGCCTTCGATGTCAACATCCATTTCAGGATCCTCTTCGTAATCATCGATGTTTATGTCCATATCCATTTCAGGATCTTCGTCCGAATCTATTTCGTTGTCTAGATCCTCATAAGGTTCTTCCTCATCATCGTAGTCAATTGCCTCAAAGTAAGGATCATTAGGTTCGGGAAGAATTGGTAAATAATCAGGCATAGCAGGAAGATGATCGGGAGATGGAGGTGCGGACATGATGTCTACAATTAGTATTTCGATGTCAAAATAAATCAAATGCTTATGGAAAATATTCAAACTATGGCAATGTGCATATAACAATATACAAATATGTTCATGTAGCATAACATGTGTAATAAGTCCATAATCTTCTGGAGGATGGAAGGCACGAAGAGCGGAAGGCTATAAAAATGTTTTTGCTTGTTATTGTAGTTATAGTTTAGGTCTCACTTAGACCCGTTTCTCTATAACCCTGGCTCTAGTACCAATCTGTAACACCCCCAATTCATGATGCAGCGGAATTCAACTTGGGTGTTACTCGACGGCACAACAGTCATAATAATAGAAAACGATCTCTAACCGAGTCGTAATAAAAAGAGTTGTCATTCATATTATTCAAATATATCAGAGTTTACATAGTAAGGTCCCAAAAGGTTCCATTGTTTCAAAACACATCAATATAAAGTCTATGATGTTTTTATCGAATGACATAATAGTTTATAGCCTTCTTCCTTCGGTACGTGCCCTTCCGCTCCATTCTTGATTATCATGGACCTGAAATACATGCTTAAGAGGTCAACACAAAGGTTGAATGAAGTTCATAGAGTTTGTTTAATGGTTGAACACAATATGTTGGTAGTATGAGTTAATTAGACTCATACTCATGTTAGAAAACAAAACAGTTATTATTATTTACTAAGCTCATGCAACCAATACGTTAACGGGTACCAATATCAATCGGCGGTTATGTTGCCCCGGTAAGTACTTTGCCGTCATACTTAATGTTCAAATATAGTGCATTCGTTTGAACTAATCTGCTCAAACAAATGGGATTCGTCAATCCCAATAGGCCTATTCACAATACTCGCGCTCACTAATTCTAGTGATTAAATGGTTCATGATAGGGGCCTAGGATTGGCAAGGTAGGTACTTAGTAATAATAAAACATTCAGGCAGCATACAGTTTCAAAGCATTGTGTTCGGTTTAAAAGTAGCATGTATTCCCCCCAAAGGTTTGTAAAACATTGAAGTAATGTAAAGTGGGGCTATGAACTCACCTTAAGTAGAATAGCAAGTAATGAAGGTGATGATTGAATCGTGTAGGTTTCTACGAGCAACCTATAATAGAATGTCGCGACTTAGGATTTGTGTAAAGAATATAACGGAGTGCCTATATATATATCTTGCATTATAGTCCATGATGTGGTATGATGTATATTTGTAAGTCTTTGAAAGAAAGATTCATGAAACATGTATGTTTTGGTATATCGTTTACTACCGTTCGGGCCGACATAATTCAGAAGTCATGTTAGTAAGCGTTCGAGGAGCCAGGACACTTTAACTCGTAAATCCACAACTCATCTCGACGGCTTACATAATGAACTCCTCACATGAGGCTCCCTACTATTGTAGTAGTTGATAAAATATATAGATATAAGTTTTGATCCGAAAAGTTACATGTCCGATATTTCGATAAACTTAGGAAAGTTTATTTGTACATGAAGATTGTTATTAGGGGTAGTTTCATAAGTCTTGAATGACCATTTTTCTCTTGGTAATATCTCATGTTTCCTTTTTAAGTGAAGTAGATCCAAATTGCTTGTTCAAGTTATCGCCTAACTCATTGTTTCATGTTTACGCCTATGTAAGTTGGTATGGTCATTTCGTCATGGCCTAGCCATGACCTTTAGTCCTTGTTCCAAGGTCATAAGACACAACCTTGGCTCTAGCCATGGTTGTGGTCTTGATTATAGGTCATAATAACTCTTGTTCCTTTGAAAGTATAACAATAGTATAGTGACTTAAAATATGTAAATAGCTGTTAAGAAACTGAGAAATATCTCACTCAGAAGGCGTTTTCAAGGCTCGAGCCTCTTTGTTCCTGAAGGAAAACGTGATTCCGGACAACTTTCGTGTTTTAACTTGTTCATGAATCGGACCAGAAAGGCCTCTTTTTGCGTGTTTTAGGTTCTGTCACAGAAACTTTTAGGCAGTTTTGCCGGAAATCTTTGGTAACTTCAAATGGGCGTAACTTTTGACTCGTATACTCGTTTTAGGTGGTTCAAGTTGCTATGGTTTCCTTGTTAAGTCCTCTACTGTAATATTTAATAATCCAATAACAAATTTTTACCATTTTGATCAGGTCTTACCAAGAAATTCACTAGTTTGCTTGTTTTAGTAATTTATCTTAACAATCCATTATAACAACATCTTTTACTCATCTTTATACATCATGGACATAAATACAACACATAATATAGCAAGAATAACATGTAAATGATATGAACATGATAAATTAACAAGAAGCATGTTAGGTTTAGGCTTACAACTTTTGGCTTTCTAATTAAAGAAAGGAGTAACAAGTAAGGAAATGGACTTTGATAGACTTGCTTCAACCCTTTTCACTTCATGCAACCTTTCTACCCTTGGTATTCTTGAAAGAGATGTAATGAAAGTTGAGGTGAATTGAGTGGATTTAAACTCAAGAGAAATCACCAAGTATTCTAGGGTTTGGAAGATTTTTGGTAACTTATGATCAAACTAGGGTTTCTACTTGAAGAAGCACTTGAACCTTGCAAGAAATTAGAAGGAAATGAACTAAGTATAAGGTGTTGTGGTGTGTGTTTGTGGCCGGCCATAAGGAGAGGAGAGGGGGCTTTTATAGTCTCATGAGGAGGTTACTTAGTATGACTTTGTCAAAGCTTCCTAAGTACACTTCAACACATGTAAACCATCTAAGCCAACCTTGCCTAGGATCAAGCCACACAAGGGATGACTCCCCCCCCCCCCCCTAATGGCGGTTCACAAGCCTAGGAGGGGTGAGTTGGCTTGGCTTGGATGATAATATCTAGATATTTGCTAGTTTTGACTCCGGTAAATGCCAACCGTAAATGATTAGGCCTCAAAACGTAAAACCGGGTGTCGTAAAATTATGAAACTTTAAAGTATTGTTAAACATGTCCATATGTCCCATAATAAAATATAAAATGGGTGGTAGGTTCCATTTGGGTGGTAAAACCCTGCTAAAAGCTGGAAACACGGGTCTAAAACGCGTATTACGTAAAATGTACGAATATTGCGTAAAATTGAGAAAAGTAAAATGTTATTTTTCTAATATGATATAAATGATTTAAAATGACTTATAATGTCTAGACTGGGCTCAGTCTAGTGTCGGTTGGTATTAAATGTCTTTTAGACATCAAACCGTAAGCCTAAAAATCACGAAATGACTTATAACTTCAAGGGATGATTTTTAGTCAATGGAGGAGGGAAAAATATGTTGACTTATTTTAATAAGTTGAAAACTCAAATCATCTTAGAAACGCGGTGCAGGTATAGGCTAGGGTTACGGCTGAGTAAAAACGCTTAAAACTGAAAATTCCAGTTTTTCACGGCCGAGGTTTATTCTGGTCATATTTTTCTCAGTCATGATTTATTCTCAAATAAATCATGAGTGTGTTAAACATTTTTCTGATGTGGGGTCACCTGACGGGGTCAAATTTCGTTGTGCGTAGAATTTCTGATTGCCGTTTTACCCTAAAACGTGTAATTCTATGTAATTCCTTAATAACTTTCACGAAAATGATCTGACGAGTGTCAAACATTTAATTTGCCATGGAAATGATTTATCACTCGAGAATATGAAATAAAAATCAACTTTCGAAAAAATTTCAGAAAGAAATGAATAGTAAAAATGAATAGTAAATTTTCCGGAAATAGAAATTAACCTGAAAGTGCGAATTGTTACATTCTCCAAGTGTTTTGATTATCTTAATGCGAGTCAATAGATTAGTTTATTGTAAAGTATGTAAAAATTCAAGTGTAAGAGAAATGTTCATTCCCTATTATGTATTATTTTGGATGGTAGGGTAAAAGTGTATGCAAAAAAAAAAAAAAAAAAAAAAAAAAAAAAAAAAAAAAAAAAAAAAAACGGGCTACCATCCCTTTTCATTCTATATTCATTTTATATTTTTGTTTTTTTTCATTTATTAGCTTAAGTCGAGTCTAGTCTTGGCTTAGCAACGCCACATTGTACATGTAATTAACCAAGATGATTAACTCACCACCAGTAAAAACTGCTGATATCCAACAAAACCGTGTATTCCATATCCCTACACCTAACGTTACAACCCTTTAAAAGACCTCTTTGATAGTTTATCCTAGGTGCTTACGCCATGTGGTGGAGGTTTGATCCTTTCCCAAGCCTATGGTAATCTATTTTGCTATGACAGGTAGTGAGAGATGTTTTCCATTTCCATATTGTGATAATACTTTATTACACCCGAGAGATGTGAGAATCTAAACACTATTTGTGAGGTGCTAGTGTATGACCTCCGTGCTTGTCTTTGGTCTTTAGTGGAACGATTATTTGTTGTAATTACTTTTATATTAGTGTTAAATTACCCCTAACTTGTATTTTGACTAGAATAAAAGCACATTTGCTTGAGGACAAGCAAATCTCAAGTGTAAGGGTATATGATGAGGCGAAAAATGAACCATTTTTAGGGGGTCATTTAAGCCCGGAATTGAATTTATTTGAACAAATATTGCCCTAAATCGTTCCTTTTGTGATTTTAGGTACTTTGGGAGTGAATTCTGGAAAAGGAAGCATTTTGAACATTTTTGGAGCATAAAAGTGAAGAAAACGGCAAGGACTTAATTTTCCATGCTGAGAACAGTACCTGACGGCGTCAAGAGGGAAATTGTGACGGCGTCAGGAGTAAAATCCATGACGACCGAGAGAAAACCTGAAGGCGTCAAGAGAAGGGCGTCAAGAGTAATTTTGGTGACGGCCTGCAAAAGGAATACACGTGACGGCGTCAAACCCAGATCTAGGCAGTCCGAGAATTTATTTGGCGGCGAGATGACGGCGTCAGACATTTGCTCTTGACGCCGTCACCTCACAAAATCTATATATACTTTTCTATTTTTCATTCATTAAGGGGGAACTTGTGTGGAGAATACTAGGGTCGAACCTAATAAACCCTAGGTCGTTTGTAACAGTATTTTCAAGGGTTTTTCATGTTCAATTAAGATAAGTCCTCTTTCAATTCATTCAATATGTCTATGTCTTGTTTGAATATATCTTATGCTTGTCTTGATTTTAACATGCTAGGCTAGATCTTTCATGTGTTTGCTTAGATGTAATGAAACCTAGATGTTGATTATAGGTTGATTGCTTGTTTATAGTTGTAATGGACGAATGATCTCAATGTTAGGCTTAAGAAAACTGGCAGATCTCCATTGTGTAACTTGCTTGAACGTCTTAAGAAACATGAACCGATGTGTACTAGGTTTTTATGATTGTATTTAATGCATGAGTAAATTCTAGTGATCCCATGTTAGGAGCTTCTTAGCCGGCTCGACATAGGAGTGAAGTAGGAGCTTATAGGATTGGGGAAGTAAGTACGCCACCCCATGAATGGTATTAAGGAATACAATCCGTCATCCACGCAACTGTAACAAGTAATTAACCTGTAAAAGATATCTAGGGAGTAGTGAAACCTAAGTCAACACAATTCTCCCATATATTGCTCACACCTTTAGTTAATTTAGTTTATTTTCATTTTTAGTATTTCATTTTGATTGCATCTTAGTAATTGGGTTAGTTGACTAGCAACTAATTCCGCCCAACTCCTTCAAAACCGAGATTTTTATTTGCTTTCATAAAAACTAAAACATATAAAAAGAATCATCCCTCATCTCTAGACCTAGTCTTTAGGTTTTCTAATCCTTGCGACACTATTCCTAAGCTGAACGATCAATCCCCCGGTACTTGTCACTATACTATACTACAACGATCAGGTACACTGCCTGGTGGGGTTGTAAGCTTCTCGAGATCCCTCGAAAGGTAAAGCCTGGTGCAATCCCCACGCATCAAGTTTTTTAGGCAAAATATGAACCGTTATTAGGGGGTCATTTAAGCCCGGAATTGAATTTATTTGATCAAATATTGCCCTAAATCGTTCCTTTTGTGATTTTAGGTACTTTGGGAGTGAATTCTGGAAAAGGAAGCATTTTGCACGTTTTTGGAGCATAAAAGTGAAGAAAACGGCAAAGACTTAATTTTCCATGCTGAGAACAGTACCTGACGGTGTCAAGAGGGAAATTGTGACGGCGTCAGGAGTAAAATCCATGACGACCCAGAGAAAATCTGAAGGCGTCAAGAGAAGGGTGTCAAGAGTTATTTTGGTGACGGCCTGCAAAAGGAATACACGTGACGGCGTCAAACCCAGATCTAGGCAGTCCGAGAATTTATTTGGCGGCGAGATGACGGCGTCAGACATTTGCTCTTGACGCCGTCACCTCACAAAATCTATATATACTTTTCTATTTTTCTTTCATTAAGGGGGGAACTTGTGTGGAGAATACTAGGGTCGAACCTAATAAACCCTAGGTCGTTTGTAACAGTATTTTCAAGGGTTTTCACCCCTTGAAACCTTTCATGTTCAATTAAGATAAGCCCTCTTTCAATTCATTCAATATGTCTATGTGTTGTTTGAATATATCTTATGCTTGTCTTGATTTTAACATGCTAGGCTAGATCTTTCATGTGTTTGCTTTAGATGTAATAAAACCTAGATGTTGATTATAGGTTGATTGCTTGTTTATAGTTGTAATGGACGAATAATCTCAATGTTTGGCTTAAGAAAACTGGCAGATCTCCATTGTGTAACTTGCTTGAACGTCTTAAGAAACATGAACCGATATGTACTAGGTTTTTATGATTGTATTTAATGCATGAGCGAATTCTAGTGATCCCATGTTAGGAGCTTCTTAGCCGGCTCGACATAGGAGTGAAGTAGGAGCTTATAGGATTGGGGAAGTAAGTACGCCACCCCATGAATGGTATTAAGGAATACAATCCGTCATCCACGCAACTGTAACAAGTAATTAACCTGTAAAAGATATCTAGGGAGTAGTGAATCCTAAGTAAACACAATTCTCCATATATTGCTCACACCTTTAGTTAATTTAGTTTATTTTCATTTTTAGTATTTCATTTTGATTGCATTTTAGTTATTGGGTTAGTTGACTAGCAACTAATTCCGCCCAACTCCTTCAAAACCGAGATTTTTATTTGCTTTCATAAAAACTAAAAAATACAAAAAGAATCATCCCTCATCTCTAGACCTAGTCTTTAGATTTTCTAATCCTAGTGACACTATTCCTAAGCTGAACGATCAATCCCTCGGTACTTGTCACTATACTATACTACAACGATCAGGTACACTGCCTGGTGGATTTGTAAGCTTCTCAAGATCCCTCGAGAGGTAAAGCCTGGTGCAATCCCCACGCATCAGGCGGCTTTGCCAAGCGAGATTGATAAATGGTCTGCCCTATAATTTTTTCCCTTTCCTTTTCAGTTAAAAATAATTCTATTTATTATATTAACTCTAACATGCGTGTAAAAACTTATAACATATTATTTTGCAGGTTAAAGCACTATGTAAAGACTTTCCTGTACAAGACTTTAATTATCTGTTAAAGTAAGTATCACATTGCCTTAACTTAATCATAATTTTTCTATCGAGTTGTTGTTTCTTAATTTCCTTTAATTGACTTATTTAGGCGGCATATCCATATGAGAAAGGCGTTCACTCCGTAAAAGGAATTTCATATACCTAAAGATGTAGAACCTGAGAGCAAAGCTGATGAGGAGAGGATGGCCATGGACTTTAAGAAATGGAACTCAAGTTTTACTTGAATGAGTTTGTCTATTAAGAATCCAAATAACTTCATATAGAGAGCAATAATCAACATAGTTACATGGTTCAATACCAAAACCTAATGTAGGGTAATAGATCATCAAGAAATACGAGAAAAAGATGCACCACTTATGAATGCCAGGAGTTATTAGATTGGGAGTTCACCCTCGAGGAGCTTATTAAATCACACAACATTCGAGGAGGTAAATTAATTCGTTTCTTTTTTATCTTTTTATATAGATATAGATATATTTGGTGTTGCGTGCATCCTGGCCCCTCTTAATTTCAATGGGTCGATCAAAGGTATGGTTTTAGTGTTAATCTTTTTTTTTTTTTTTTTTTTTTTTTTTTTTTTTTTTTCAATTAGGCCAATCTTTGCTTCAGTTTTTTATTTTGTTAATAATTTGATTATGTCGTTGTGTTATCGGGGAATTGAATTTTCTTATGGTTATTTATGTCCATCTTTACTTCTATTAGAGGTGACAGTTTTAACCACTTTACTTCTGAATGGTTGGATTTAGGTTTTGTCTTATCTCAAACGGGTTAGCGATAAAAAATAACATCAAAATGGTTGAAATTCACCCAATGTTGGCTCTAAATCATAACATATTCTTATTCACTCTCTTCGAAGATTCAAACTTTTAATATTATATTTGTATTTTTTTTATCTTGATTGGTGCATTGTGTGTTATGAAAATGCAAAAAGGCTTTTTTGGTCAACCCAACTCGATACAGTCTGTTTTGACCCATGTTAAGAGGTGCCCTTTTGACCCATTTGTTTGCAAAGTTCATTAATATAAATGATAATATAATATTCTGATCTTTTTACGGTATCATATTTATTAAATTTTTCCAATTAAATTATACTTTCGGAGAATTTCATTCTGTTTGACCCATGTTTACATTTCCATTGAACTCACGGTAATTGCCAGTTTGACCACTTATAGCAATAAAGCTTACGTTTTATTTAAATTTTGATATAGTTTAAGCCCTTTAGTCAGAGGTGGTGAAATGAACTGATAAATGCATCAGTATTTGTGCTTGGAGCTTAGGATGTCTTCGACAATCAAAAAATTGAACCAGTAAGGTAATTTGATCTATTGTTATCACTGAATATTTATTATAACAGTAAGAATAACTCGAGCTATATAGGATTCCGATGTCTAATGCGAAGGAAGCTTCATTGTCCAAGGTTGGTCAGTTGAATTCAAGTAAGGTGGTTCACACCTTGAGATGGTTCCCGATCAAATCAATTGACGAAATCAGTAATGTTAAAAAGGTAATTACATAAAAATATCCTATTAGACAATCAAATTCATATTATTTTACGGACACTTTCATCTCATCAGTTGACAACTTTGTTTTTATCGAGACGTGCAACTCATGGTACTACATAAAATGACCTATTATCAAGAGAGAGGGATGGTCGCTTTCAGAAGTTGGTGTTTATCTCCAACATTCAATATATTCACATGTTCAATTGTACTTAACAGTTGAGCATCACTTCAAAATAAAAGGGTTATTGTTTTAATATGCGACTATGAAGGTGGGATCAGCACAAGCACCCAAATGTTGTGTATAATGAAGGAAGTTCTCACGGATTTGTGATTTCAACATTTATTTTTCTCATGTAACTTATTGTCTTAAGTTATATTTATGTTGTAGCCATACTGAGATAAATTATTCTTCAAAGTCAAACATTACTTTATCATTAACATAGTTGACTCTTTTTGGTTTGTTTGGCCTTTGTTGATGATATGTTGTATTAAGTTGTAGATTAACACATTTGCTTTGTATATATCATTAAAAGTGGCCGAGGCTTTAGGGGTGTTAAGAATACTGTTTTGATTCATTTAGGAGTGTTTGGTTGAGGTTGTATGTTGTTGTGTATAGAAGTTTATGTACATGTGTAATGCTATGGTTGTAAATCGATGGGTGCTCACACACGTCTTTTGCTACTCAACACAATAAATTTTGAAGATCCCAAGCTTCGATTGTTAGTGTAATTGTAATATAAGCAATTTCTTATCTTATAATGGACGCATTGTCTCATTCTTTGTTTCATACTCCGTATTTTAAGTTAAACAAATTTACGTTTTTACTTTTTTTATCATCTCATTTCACTATTTCTTTAAAAAAGTACCCGGTGTCAACGGGTCTTCTAAGCTAGTTTTTTATAAAACGTTGAAACCAAGAATTAATAATATGCAATCGTTTTTATACAATAGAATAATCACACATTTACGAGAAAGATAAAATTTTTATGAGATCGGGATTCTCTTGATTTTTTTACTAAAAATATCAAAACATAGGTAGTTTTGTAATTTTCCAAAAGATTAAACCATCCAAAACTTTAAGGTTACCATTATTAACTCTAAAAGCAATTAAAATTTGCATACCAAATTGTTTTTTTAATATATAATAGTACTACGTAACTAAAAAATGTAGTGTAAGCGCATAATCGCAACAAACTCCTACATTTTGCTTTAAAACTCGGTCACTATCTACGTAGTATTATATAACCAAAGACGGATACCAATAAAGAAGGTATGTGTAATTTGCACGCATGTCTAGATGATTAGATGGTAATGTTACCCAGCAAATCATGTAGCCATGAACTCTCATCTGCAACTACAGTCAACAATACCACCATCAACATCCTCTATCTTATCACTCATACCAGACTGCCTAAAATTAGTGTCTCACGGTTAAAAATAAGAGACATAATCTGCTAAAACAAACTTTAGTAACCATGATCAACCAATAGTTCTTTCGAGTCTCCGCTTCAATTTGAATCAATCTCTTCTCGAACTTTCAAGTTCAATGGACATATGAAACTTTTAGCTTTTGAACCAGCAAGAGCCTGCCAACAAAAAATAATGAAAATGAGAATGGTGCAATGCGTGTATGAAATTGTTTTCAAGGCAAAATGAAAATGAAACTTGCAATTAAACCTTCCAAGACCAAAAGAAACAGGATTGTGAAAGAAAAACGTCCACAGAATTCATATTAAAAGTTATAGATTGATATTTAAAGTAAAAAAGTCAATTGCATCTGAAGTGACCCATGACACCTTCATTGGGCATACAAGGGTTAGCAAGTAATCTTACACAGAATTCAGAAACAAACAACCACCTCTCCAGAAGAGAGACGATCTACCAACAAAAAATAATGAGACCAAGACAGGAATGTCCTATGACAAGAAAGCTTTCATTCAACTAATGAGATAAAACATGTTAACTAGTCGGATGTAACTAGTTTAGCATAGAACAATAATAATAATGAATATCCTTAACCCCATTCGAATTTTAGCATAGAACTAAAAAAAAACCACACAGGAACTGTTGGCACTATTTTGCATGTCAAGAATACGTAATATTTGTGTGTATGTTCCATACACAAACATGTACGAGAGAAAAACATTGATCTATCCTAATCCTCTATAAGTGTGTTTGCGGCCAAACCTGAGCCACCCGAGTTTAACAATGTACTTACTTACATGTTTCAACCCGAACTCATATTAACCTATTGACCAGTTACCTAATATCATGTTACTAGCTAGGTGGTATGTGAGTGGTTTTACAAACTACTCCTGAAAGCCGTTAACTTGTATGATTCATTAATTTTTAACCAGCTGCCTTAGGGCAGTTGGCCACCAACTACCGCAAAAGCGCGCAGTTGACCAAGTCAAAGCTTAAAGGCGGGGGTTCGAATCTGGACTCCAACTTGGTAAGCCAGTGTTGCCTAGGTAATTTACCGGGATATGCCTTCCTTGTTGGGTGGGAGGCTCGGTACCAAAAAGGTACACGGACTTGAGATGGTTCCGCCAAATACCATTTTTTTTTTTTTTGACCATTTGGCCACAAGTTGACCAAGCGGATAAACCAGACCCCTAGAAGGCTGAAATTGAGCATAATCAATCACTAGAACGTCCTTTACAAAGTTTCAGAACTATAGTACATGTGTTTGAGGAGCAACTAGTAAGCATTAGCAAATGGACCTTGAACATAGACAGACAAAAACTGCCATAATGGTAAGTCAAGAGGATGTAGAGATTAACTTTTGGTTTATTACTTTTCTTTATAATTGACTTTTAAGAGTCAAACTAAATAGTGTTTTGCATTGCATCTTAGTCGATACTTATCCGCTTTTTATACAAACATGTAACCCCTTTAAACAGTATAAGCACTATAACTTCTAAGTAAAAAGTGTCGAGAATGTTGAGCTACAAAGTATAAAAATGTTGGATTTCAATGCCATTTAGTTTGTCCTACGCACCACAACCATTCCACCAGGGATACAATCGTAAATAAGTAATCTCTCACCAAAAGACGAACAAAACCACTAAAATCCAAGATCTTTGAGTGAAGTAAGAAGAAGGTTCACAACTGAGCATCACACACTAACCTATACTTGTATGTTAGAAAAGTACAGGGTGTTGGTTAATCTAACATTCTAACCTATATTACTATTTTCAAGAGAGTACTTTCATCTTCAGGTACATGACCACAATCAAGCCTAACAAAGTTCAGGCGAGCAAATGACATATGATAAACGATGATCATAAACATAAGCACGATCAATTTGCCAACACGATTGCTAAGCAAAAACTTAAGATGAAAGATAAGATACATCACTAAACAACTATACCACCAATAGTTAATAAGCTTGTGACCAGGATTATTAATTTTTAAAAGAGTACCAATAACTAGCTTTTAACACTCTTAACGCAAGCATTGTTTAGAACCAATAACTAGGAAGTAACTAATTTAAATGCATTTGGAATGCTCTCTAGCCTAAACAAGAACTAAATTGCCATCAATCAACAAACTTCGTCACCTTTAGGACCATGATCAAGTAATAGATCTTTGCAAGTCTCCACTTCAACTTGAATCAATCTCACCAAGAACCTTCAAGTTTGATGGATATACGAAACTTTTAGCTTTTAAACGAGCGAGAACCTGCCAACATAAAAGAAAGAAAAGATAATGAAAACGAGAATGGTGCAATGCATGTATGAATTGATTTGTATCTATCAAGTTTCTAGTCACATAAATCACACCCAAAACACATATCCAAACAGCCACAAAGACACAAATTGCCAAGTAAAAAGAAAGTTTTACCTCTAAGCATCTTTTCCCAATTTTAACCTCCTTGACATGGCCAAGGCTAAGTAGAAGTCCTTTAAGTATCTCTTCATTCCGTTCATCATACATTTCCAAATTTGTGTAATAATTTAATTCAGCTTTAATTACCGAACAGACGTTTAGCAACAAAAGCTTTTCTAACAGTAAATAATTATTGATTGTTAGCGACAAGATATACGGAGCATTGATTTCAAGATAATATCTATCCGGACCACCATCGTATCCAGAGAACACCAAGTTCTTAACACTCTTGTTAGTAATATCAATCCGCTCAAAACCAAAGCAAAAAGCCAACTGCAAAGTTTCCAAAAGAGGACTTCCGGATAAAATATTTTTAATCGAATCTTGGTCTAATTCGGCATCTTCAATATGCAAAGTCCTGAGGTTTTCCCAACTAACGACATCTTGGTCTATTTTTAATCCTTTGACTACTAGTGACAAAATACAAGGAGCAATGATTTCGACCATATCACTTGAGTCTACAAAGAGAGCCAAGTTCTTAACACTCTTGTTAGTAATATCAATCCGCTCAAAACCACCGCAAAAAGCCAACTCCAAAGTTTCCAAAAGAGGACTTCCGGATAAAATATTTTTAATTGAATCTTGGTCTATTTCCGCATCTTCAATACGCAAAGTCCTGAGGTTTTCCCAACTAACGACATAGGCTTTTTTAAATATGCACCGAGACAAAGTGAGATGAATAAAACTTGAACAAATGAAAAAAAAAAACTCCGGTAAAACAAACCCAAAATAATTGTAATAATCGCAATGATATCTAGTCACATTAAAATCAACCTCTTGAACGTTATGATTGATAGCATTACGTATACAATTTCTGACTAGAGATTTAGTCTCATTGGCGTACGAGGCATGCAATTTGAATTTGTTGAGGTTCGATTGGCCACATTGACTTATTATCCTTTCGACGGACGAATAGAATTGGGGATCACCATGTTCTGTGCCATAATAACCGAAAAGAAGATTAGGAAGTTGAAGCCAGAGATGTTGCCATCTTTTGGAGAGTGTACCTGTTCTAATGGCATATTTTGTCTCAGGTAAACGAGAGATGATTTCAACAAGTAAGCAATCTGGTAAATCACTGATTCGATCTTCTGATAGTGTATGTTGTCGTTGTCTCCTTTGATTTCCCTTCACCATTGCAATGGCGATTGGCGGCTAAAGAACACAGCCTCCCTCTCGTTGCTTTATACCTATAACACAAAACATCCAATAAACTTTCGATTTTGCCCCTCAACTCTCAAAATTTATAGTTCAGTCCCAAAGGGTCGCGTTGCTCGGTTTTTGGTCAATCCGAGTTAGGTCACTTCAGGGAAGGTAATAAAATTCACCCAAACTTGAACATATTAAGGGTCGGGTTAGATGGGTTCAGGTCTATTTAGGTCGGTTCAGTTTGAGTTCGAGTGTATTCTGGTTTATAATCTATATTTTATCTCTCTTATACTTTGTGACCACCGAGATTATGTATCGTTGTTATTGTTGTTATGTTGGTTTTCATGGAGTAATTGAACTTGTTCTTGTATTCTGCTTCAAATTTATAAATATGGAGACTGACATAGTTTTTAAAAAAAAAAAAAAAAAAGACATTAGAGATCGTGATCTCTTTTGGCCAAAAATACTTGTCTAAAATTTAATCTACACAATCAAAGAGATCACTCTTAGCCAAAAGCTGGAGGTTTATAGGATAGTGTGCTGATTGGTAGATCTAGAAAGTAAGGAATGAAGTCGTCTTCGGTACTTACTACAAGAGTTGGTCTCAAGCTGCGGATTCGATAAAACTAAAGTCATTTCCATTTGGCGGTTGAGCTAAGTTTCTATAGTGCAACTCAATTTCACTTGTGGGAGGAACATCCATCCGTATAACAATTTTCAAATGCAAGCATCAAGAAGTACGGATAAGAGAATGATCTTTTTGTGTAGGTAGATGATGTTTAACGTAAGCGCGTTCACCAGCTGTAGACATTGATGTGAGATCCCTTTCCAAATGGCCAAAAACACTAGGATTTGGACCTTTCTAAATTTGAATTTGTTTCCGTTTTCTTCAACCTTTGTTGAAGTTGTTTATAGAGAGAGATCAATTTTTGCCAAATTTCAAAAAAAAAAAAAAAAAAAAATGGACACAAAAGTGCTTATGTGCTAAGTCGGGCCACAAAGTTAGACAAGAAATTTAAGCCCGAACTCATACAAATATGTTACCTGAATCGTCCTGGCCACTTTTCCACCTCTACTAACATGGTTGACGCAAGCTAACTCTATGTGATAAACTAGACTGACCTTAGAAGGGCTGAGATTGACTACAATGTAGAGCTACAAATATCACGATGTTTGGTTTCGGTTTCATTAAGTTTACATTCAAAATCGAAGGTGAACATTTAGCTTTCCATTGACCCTTTGGCCATGACCATTCCATTAGGCAGGCATACAAAGGTAAGTAATCTCATCAAAAGACAAACAAAACCTCTAAAATCTATAATCTAACACTAACCTATATCCATGTGATATAGGAAAAGGAAAAGGTAGGTTTCTTTTGTGCATTAAACTAACCTATGTTAGTATTTTCAAGAAAGTTCATCTTCAAGTACAAGACCACATCCAACCCTAACAATCAGTGGCGTCCGCAACAGGACTAACAGACCCATCCCTTTCACACACGTGATCCCTATCGACTCTAGGCACAGCGTTGCTGTTGGTTCTCATATTTAAACAGGCCTAATGCAGACTACTAATAACCAAAAAAAACCACACAAAGACATAGACCATGCACCTACTACCACATGTGTTACACGACTCTCATAACCCAAAAACCATATCCGAAAAAAAAACAACAGACAGAATATAAAGATATTGCAAATAAGAAAAAGCACAAAAGCATATGGACAACAAAGCTACCGGTATAAGAAGTGATACAACGTGTTACTTACAACACCGAGAGGTATTGAGCACACTCCCGATTCAGATACACCCAATTGACAAAAATACACTTAAACCCCTATTCAGCCTACTTTTCTTCTACCTTTCACAATACAATCGAAATGCGTAGTAACTGGTATAGAAGAAACAGCCAAAAACTGAAAGTCAAGAGAAAGCAAGAATAGGCCCGACATAGTTGACTTTTAAAAGTCAAACTAAAGACTTTTCTTCACTGAATCTTAGGTAAACATTGCTGGCATTCTATACACAAGTGTAACTACATCAAACAACATAAGCACTATAATTTTTCAAAAAGGTGTGGAGAATATGCGGGAAACTGTTATAGTTTGACATCTAAAGTAGAAAGTCGACTGTTGATCTCAAGTGTAAACAAGTTATAGTTTGACATCTAAACTGATATTACCATTAGGCATACAAGGGTAAACAAGTAATCTCTCAACAGAAGTCAACAAAACCTTTCAAAGGCCATGATCAAGTAATATCACCTCCCAATCTCAGCCTCCACCTAAATCACCATCAGACCAGTCCCCTACTACTTCCAGTGAATCGTCACCAAAGTATGAAGTTGAGATAACATTAGGAATCTTCATGTTGTATGCAAGATTGAAACCTTTACAGTTTCTAGAATATGAATTACCAACTAGTTAACTCATTATATAAGAATATACACACAGTCTAAATTTCTAATATCAGTAGCGGACTAACACTCTCACACGTAAACTGTTGCCAATATGTTGCAAGTCACATGTAATAGTTTTTGAGTACGGGTCTATACACAAACCACTTTTAGAATTAACAGTGATCTATACTAATCCTCTAATATGGGTGTGCGATATTATACAACATTCTCGAGTGATGTATAAACAAATAACACTCGTACCTTCAAGCTGGGATGTGAAATGTACGTCAACAGTAATAAACAACCAAGGTGATTACTAATCCTGTAAGCAACTTCACCCCTATCAATATCCACAAATTCAGTGAAAATCAACTACACCGGATCACAAGATGGGCTCCACCACCCATTTAGCATGAAGTCCGGGTGGAGAAAGTATTATGTTTCAAAAACTTTCCAGAAAATCTGTTAGTGGAGAAAGAATAATGTTCATGACCAAGCATCTCACACTAACCAATATTTATATGTTCAAAAAAAGGACAAGGTGGGTTATTTTGTTCATGAGACTGAGCACAATCAATCAACCATGTTTGGTGTATAAAAATAATTAAGTTCATAAGCAATATAAAGAAAGATTTTGAACCAGCATGAGTGATTAAGCCGGTGTTTCGTATTGATTTCACGAGGGGGACTCAAAATAGGAGAAGACATGGGGATTAATTCTTTTAAACTTAATGGAAAAATCAAATCAGGATGTTACAAGGGAGAAAAATGAGCACACTCCTTATTCAGACTCTCAATTGACAAAAATACCCTTTAACCCCACCTACTTTTCTTCTACCTTTCACATTACAATCGAAATGCATTAGAGGAGTAACAGGTATGGAAGAAACAGCCAAAAATGGAAAGTCAAGAGAAAGCAAGGATAGGTTGGACATAGTTGACTTTTAAAAGTCAAACTAAAGACTTTTCTTCATTGAATCTTAGGTAAACATTGCTCGCATTCTGTACACAAGTGTAACAAAATCAAAACTATATAATTTTTAAGAAAGGTGTGGAGAATGTGTGGGAAACAATTATAGTTTGACTGCGAAAGTAGAAAGTCAACAGTTGCATCTCAAGTGACACATGATATTTCCATTAGGCATACAAGGGTAAACAAGTAATTTCTCATCAGAAGTCAAACAAAACCTGTGAATGGCCATAATGAAGCAATAGTATTTCTCAATCTCAGCCTCCACCTAAATCAATATAAGACCAAATCCCTACTAATTCCACAAATTATAAAAGTAAAGTAACATTAGGAAACTTCAGCTTTTATGGAAAATTAAAATCTTTAGGTTTCTAGAATATGAAATATCTTTAATCCCTAATTAACTTATTACAGCAAAAATATAAAAATGCATTATAGTTCAAGTAGAGGGCTAACACTCTCACATGTAAACTGATGCCATTATGCTTCAAGTCACATGTATCAGCTATACACAAACCACTATCAGAAACAATAACAGTGATCAATTTGTCAACATGATTGCTAAGCAAAAATTTAAGATGAAATATAAGATATAGCACATTAGTATTGAACAACTTTAGCACCAATAGTTGGTAAGCTTGTGACCAGGATTCTTAATAGAGTGCCAATAAATAGTTTTACAGTTAACGCCCGCATTGTTTAGAGTCTGCAGAATCAAAGTCACTATGGAGTAACAAATTTAATGAACTAAAGTGCCATCAATCAACTAACTTCATCACCTTGAATCAATCTCACCAAGAACCTTCAAGTTCGATGGATATTTGAAACCTAGGGTGCGTTTGGTATGGTAATATGGGAATGGAACTATGACTATCATAGTGATTAATGATGTTTGTTTTAGTTGAGAGGGCCCACAACTATGACTATGAAAGTTCAATATTATCCATACTCCATATACCTCAAACTAGGGGGGAATGGAACTTTCATAGTTGAGGACCCACCACCACTATCAAACTCATACCCATTGTCATTCCTCGCAACATACCAAACGCACCCTTAGCTTTTAAACCAGTGAGAGCCTGCCAACAAAGAGAAAGAAAAGATACGGAAAATGAGAATGGCGCAATGCCTGTATGAATTGATTGTTATCAGTCAAAATGAAAAAGGAATTGCAATCATACCCCTCAAGAAAAACGGTTTCTATTCATACAAGTGACATTAATCACATCCAAAACACATATCCAAACAGCTACTAAGACACAAATTGCCAAGTAAAAAGAAAGTTGTACCTGTAAACAACAGTCCCCAATTTTAACCTCTTTGACATGGCGAAGGCTAAGTAGTAGTACTTTCTTCTCCTTTCATCATGATATCAATCGCACCTACACCTACACTCTCGTTACTTTACCAAATCGTTTTTTAAGGGGAAAGGTGTGGAATGAAGTTTTCCTTTTGCCCCTCAACTATTAAAAAAGTTATGTATTTGTCCTATAATAAATTTCAGAACCATATAATGAGCTAGAAAGTCAAGTTATATATTAGGGGGTTCAATAAAAAGGGGACCAACAAAAAACTGAAAACCTGAAGAAATGGAAACCCGAAAAACCTAGGGCCCGTTTGGTTTGTAGGTGGGTTTAGGATTCAGATTCGGATTTATAAGATTTGGATTTGGATTTAGTATAGTTTGAATTAAATGATGAAAGAGAAAAATAAAGTAAAAAAATTATGTATTTATTTATATATAAATTAAGTTAATGTACATTATTTTAAAATTAAAAAATAATAAATAAGATTAATACTAAATAATTATGTTGTTGAAAATTTTTAAGAAATGAAAAGTGAATTTTGATTGGTTAGTATCAATTAAAATGAATGTGAGGAGGTAGTAATAAAATCTATCATTCTTTATAGCTTGTCAGAAAAACTAAATGCTACCAAACATATGATTTGATGATTCTATGATTCGACACCCACCAATTACCTATTACTAAATGGGCCCCTAATACCCTGAAAACTCATTTATTACGATGCGGTTTTGATTTTGGTTTTTGCGCACCCGCGTTTATCTGAACCGAACGACGACGAATAGTGTACATATTCTTTAATAATTATGCATTCATTACTTTTTATTAAATTATATTATTAATTTAATATCTTTAGTCGCTAAACATATGTGATATTTTAAATTTGTGTTTCTGAACGTTAAACAAACTTTAATAACTAGTGTGGAATATTGACTCAAAGTAGTAACACATATGATATAGTTTGAATATAGCACATATGTATTTCAACAAAGATATCATATATTTTTTGTAAATTCTTTGTTTTTTTTAAATAGTATATTAGTATGATATTTGATAAAGATGTTGCCAAATGTATTACTTTGGTATGAAAATGGAGAGCAAGGATCAAATAAAAAATAAAAGTAAAATGAGAATAATAAAAAATAACCATAGCCGCACATTTTACATGCACTTACAAGAAGAGATGCATCTTCCATGAACTTCTTTTTTTTCATTTGAAATATGTAGCTGAAAACATTTCTCGTTATTCTTATTTTTATTTTTTTTAGTGGATCCATTCCCCGGAAATGGAAGTAATTATGTAATGTCCTTTTTGAAATTTGATAGCAAAACCTGATAAAGGACTAATGCGTAAATATGACGTGTGGCGAATATGGTTGGTCGCACTCATAAGTTTCTTTTATTTTTCCACTACGAGGTCCGGCCAATGAGATTTTGAAGACGATATCGTATAAACTAGTGAAATTAAGCAAACAAAACAAAAAACATACTTTCAACGAACACAACATCCAATATTGACACAATAACATCAGTTTTATAATCTTTGATTGACGTCTAAAAGATTTACAGATAACAAAAGTCTTTGCCGACCAAACCGGCCTCCTAGTTTGACAGAAGATTTCAACTTGAACATATATAAACCTGTTAGCTAGCTTAGCTCGTCTCAACCATTTTGCCACCCCTAATGACATGGTTGACACGAGTTGACTATATGATAAACGAGACTCGAAACTCAAAAGGCTGAGACTGACTATGATCAATCAACCAATTACTCAAACGTCCTAACTAACACATGTTAAAAGGTCAAAAAAAATTAAACCAAGTTAAGTAGGAAGGGTCATAGGTAGTATCTTTACTGATCAACTTAAAGAGGAAGGCTTTTACCACGAAAAAGCACGGCCTTGTTTCTTTTTAACTTGATGGAAAAATAGCATAAGTAATGTTATAAGGATAAAAAAGAGGACTATACCCATTCAGTCATTCAGATACTACCAGTTGACCAAAATACCCTTAAACTTCATTTCAAGCCTAGTTTTCTTTTACCTCTGACATTATGATTTATATACAGTAAAGAAGCAATTACTCAATTAGTATGAAACAAATAGCCAAATATAAAAGTCACGAGAAACCATTGACACACAGGATACAGTTGACTTTTGAGAGTCAGACTAAAGACTTTTTCTCATAGAATCAATTAATCAAAGGTAAAAATTATTCACAAAATTCTAACTACAACAAACTATATAAGCGCTATAACTTTTCAAAGAGGTTTGAAGAATGTGTGGCAAAAAAAAGTTATAGATTGGCATCTAAAGTAGAAAGTCAATTGCATCTCAAGTGACCCATGACACTTTCATTGGGCATACAAAGGTTAAGCAAGCAATCTTTCATCAGCATTCAGAAGACATACAACACCATTAAAGGTAATGATCATCAACTCCCGTTCTCATCCCTTCACATGAATCACTATCAAACCAATCACCTACCTCTCCAGTATCATCACCAAAGTATAGAGGTGATGTAACATTAGGATTTTTTATGTTTTCAAGGGAGACGAAATATTTAGATTTCCAGTAGAGAGACGAACTACCAACAGATTATAATGAGACAGACAGAATCACATAAATGTCCTATGACAAGAAGCTTTCTAACAACTAATGAAACAGATGTTAATTAGTCAAATGTAATTACTCGTATGATGTAATTGCGGTCAGGTGTCAAAACTTATTCACCTTTGTACAAAAATGTAATCACTTTAAACAATATAAGCACTATACTTCTATGCAAAAAGGTGTCAACACTTTAGAGCTTTAAAGAATAAAAATATTGGGTTTCAGTGTCATTAAGTTTGATGTTCAAAATAGCAAGTCAATATTCACCTCTCAAGTGACCCGCAGACCATGACCATTCCATTAGGCATACAAAGGTAAGTAAGTATAATGCTTATAAACACACCCGAACCCAACCCTATTAAGATTTTGGGTTGGTATTTGCGTCTATTCGGGTCGGGTCTAATGCCAGCCTTTCGGGTTTATTGGGTTGGCCCAAACCAGTTGCATTCCAAATATATTTTTGGGTTAGTCATTGTGTCACCATTTTTAACGGGAGGTGATTTGCACACTCCCAAAAATGATTGACACACTCAAAATGTGAGTGTGTTGACATTTATACCATTACAGGATAAGAATAAGTCCAAAGAATATGAGGGTATAAATGTCAACACACTCAAAATTTGAGTGTGCCAATCATTTTTAGGAGTGTGCAAATCACTTCCCATTTTTAACATTGGTTTTACCATTATTAACTCAATATAGTACAATTTGCTTATGTTTAACTGCCTAAATATATAATGTGTGTAAGTACATCTAAAAGACTAAAAGGGTTTGACAATGTAAAAGGATGTCTTATTGAGCAACATTATCCTTAATGGAATGCTACTACTAACATTCTTTCTGTCTGGGTTACTGATCTGTGGTTTTCATCATTTTCAATATAATACTCATAGATATAGGCAAGTGATCAGAAGTGTAAATAGACTGAAGGACAGGAATTTTTGAAGGTGCTACGGAGTGTGAAACAACGCCAAAGACATCAACATATGAGTCTGGTCAAAAGAAAAGCATATGATGTGGCGCATACCCGATGGCTAACCCATATTTTTTTTAGAATCTTGCCTCATTTAGTAATATAATAGAGTTGACCCTGGAGACGTTTTAGCCGAAATAGGTCAAATGAAACATATATCTAAATGAAATAAGTCAACTGCAAAAAATAGTCAGAAACAACTTAATTTTAAAAAAACAGCATCCAAATATTGATGCAATGACATGAATTTCTTTCATGATTATAGTTAACGTATAGATAATTTAGGAACAACAAAAATGAACATAAAAGTATTTGCGGGCCAAACCAGGCCACCAAGTTTAACAAGAGATTTCAACACGAATTCATAAAAAAACATGATACGTAACTCAACCCGACCATTTTGCCACCTTCATTGACATGGTTGACAAGAGGTGACAGTATTTGATAAATGAGACACATTGATTACAATCGATCAACCAAAAACGTCATTAATTAACACAGAGTCAAAGTTTAAGAAAATCAACCCAAGTAACTTAATGAGGAAGGCTCTGGAACAGTATTATAATGAGCAGTCTCCCCTCCCCATTCCTATACTACCAAATACTAATTGACCAAAATACCCTTCAACTCCTTTACAACACAGTTATGTTTTATCTATCACACTGAGATCAAAATGGAGAGTCAAGAAACATTTAATACACAGGATATAATTGACTTTTAAGAGTCAGACTAATACTCTATAGACTTTTCTTCATTGAAAAGACTAAAAGATATTCACAAGTTATACAAAAATGTAAGTAAATCTAACTATATATAAGCACACTGAGTTTTCAAAGAGGTATGATAAATGTGAGGCCAAAAGTTATAGATCAACATCAACAATAAAATGTTAAACAGTTCTCAAGTCACCCGTGACACTTTCATTGGGCATACAAAGGTAAGCAACTAATCTTTCAACAAATTTCAGAAGTCAAACAACACCAGTAAAAGTCATGATATGGGAATATCAACTACCAATCTCAGCCCTTCACCTGAATCACCAGAACGTGCTTGATAAACAAAAGCTAAAAGGGCATTAAAAAAAAAAAAAAAAAAAAAAAAAAAAAAAAAAAAAAAAAAAAAAAAAAGTTTCAGAACTATACTACATAATCTGAGTAGCAACTAGTATGATTTAGCTAATGCACAGTAAACATTGACCTTTTTTTTATCAAATATTAGTTAAAACTTATTCGCCTTTGTACATATATAAGCACTAAACTAACCCTACATTTGATCAAAAGATTATTCAATGGTAAAGCTACTCATTAAATAAATGTTATGTAACCATGAATTCTCATCTGCAACTACTAGTCAACAATCCTACCATCAGCATTCATCATCTTATTACTCGAACAACAATAACCATAAAAAGCATTTCAACATTAGCGTGATATACCCAGAAAATGAACAGGGCAGAATTACAATAATAGAGACAACGATCATAGAGAATCTGCTGGCACAAAATAGTTTGCGAGTACTAAATTAAAATGCATTTGGAATGCATATACCACATCTAGCCTAAACATAAATTCAAAGTGCTATCAATCAACTTACTTCTTCAACATTAGGGCCATGATTAAGCAATAGTTCTTCCCAGTCTCTGCTTCAGTTTGAATCAATCTCTTGAAGAACCTTCAAGTTTGATGGATATATGAAACCTTTATCTTTTAAACGAGCGAGAGCCTGTCAACAAAAAATTAATGAAACGATAACAAAAATGAGAATGGTGCAATGAGTGTATGAAATTGTTATCAAGGGACAATGAAAATGGTAGTTGCAATTACACCCCTCAAGAACAAAAGAAACACCTGAGAGTAGGAAAGAAAAACATTCATACTCTATGGAAGAGTTCTCAAATCGGAAAATAAAAGAATCACCTAAACAACCTAACACCAACAACAAAAAATAATCACATAAATGTATTTGTGACAAGGACTGCTGAGGCGGGTTTAAAGTTTCTTCTGCAATACAGATGTACGGTTTGATCCTTTGATGATATTATGTGTTTGGGTAAATTGATTCTAATATTTAGGGTAAAAAAAATAAGAATTATAAAAAGACATGTAAAAAAAAGAACTGGTATGCTAGCTTATAAGTCTAAGTTTATCCCTACGTTCAAAACCTGATTCTAATTCTAATGGTGATGTCGTCCTTCATATAATATGATTATCACAGTAAAACATATCATATATGAAAAGGCAGGTGACAGGTGATCGTTATCCAAAGTTGTTTCAATTCATACAAGTCACCTTAATCACATCCAAAACGCATATCTAAACAGCCAGTAAGACACAAATTGCCAAGTAAAAAGAAAGCTGTACCTCTAAACAATAGTCCCCAATTTTAACCTCCTTGACATGGCCAAGGCTAAGTAGAAGTCCTTTAAGCATCTCTTCATTCACTTCATCCTCCTCACCTTCCCCATCAAGATCCGCGTAATAATCTAATTCGGCTTTAATTACCGAAGACACATTTAGCAACAAAAGCTTCTCTAATAATGGTAAACGACCTTGGATTGTCAATGACAGAGTATACGGAGCATTGATTTCGACACAACATGGATAAATAGCATATCCAGAGAACACCAAGTTCTTAACACTCTTGTTAGTAATATCAAGCCGCACAAAACCTTCGCAACCGTCCAACATAAAAGTTTCCAAGAGAGGACTTCCGGATAAAATATTCTCAATCAAATCTTCGTCTAAATCCGCATATTGAATATGCAAAGTCCTAAGGTTTTTCCAACTAATGACATCGGCTTGTTTAAATGTGCAATTACACAATGTGAGATGAATAAAACTTGAACTGGTGAAAAAAAACTCAGGTAAATGAAACCCATTGTCGAAAATCGAACAAGGATGATAACTCAGATGAAAATCAACCTGTTGAACGTTATGATTAATAACATTACGAATACAATTGTTGACTTGAGGTTTAGTCTCGCGGTTGCAATTGGCGTACAGTTGGAATTTGTTGAGGTTCAATTGACTTATAATTCTTTCGACAGACGTATAGAATTGGGTGTTGTTATACGCTTTATGACAAATAATGAGATTGCGAAGTTGATACCAAAGATGTTGCCATCGTTTAGAGAGTGTACCTGTTCTAATGGCGTATTTTGTCTCAGGTAAACGAGAGATGATGTCAATAAGTAAGCAATCTGGTAGCAAACTTATTCGATCTTCTTCTTCTCCTTCCATCATATCAATGGCACCTACACCTACCCTCTCGTCACTTTACCAATTACACAAATCATCAATCTTTTTAGGGGAAAGGGGAAAGGTGAAATGAAGTTTTTCTTTTACCCTTCAACTATTGAAAATTTATATATTTGTCCTATAATAAATTTCAGAATGAGATATTGAGCTAGAAAGTCAAGTGGTCTATACTCTATACAACCAGGGACGAAACCAGGAGTTCCAGCGGGTGCCCGGGACCCCAATGAATTTTTTTGATGTAGTGTTAATTTTTGAAAAAAAAAACATTATTTTTTCTTAAATGCACCCGATCTCTCGAAATGTGAATTTATATACGGTTTCAATAAAAAAGATAACCAATAAAAAGGGGACCAAGAACACCCTTAGGCCTTACCTCTGGAGACAAAGGTCAAACATTCGATCCTCACCCCTTGCAAGGCCGGAGGTATTTTTCTACCTTTGGTAGAATCGAAAATAGCCTCTCTAGCTTAGGTAACCCGTGGAAGATGGTATTGAAACTCAAAACTTGTGGAAGACGGTATTGAGAGTTTTTTTTTTTTTTTTTTTTTTTTTTTTTTTTTTTTTTTTTTTTTTAAACAGGGGACCAACAAAAAACTGAAGTCCTAAATAAATGGAAACCCTAAAAACCTAATACCCTAAAAACTCATTTATTACGGTACGGGTTTGGTTTTGGTTTCCATGTATCCGCATTTATCTGAATTGAAACCAAACGGCGAATAGTGTACATATTCATTAATAATTATACATTCATTACTTTTTATTAAATTATATTATTAACTTAATATCTTTGATCTCTAAAAATACGTGATATTTTAAATTTGTGTTTGTGAACGTTAAACAATCTTTAATAATTAGTGTTAAATATTGACTCAAAGTAGCAACACATATGATATAGTTTGAATATAGCACATATGTATTTCAACAGAGATATCATATGCTTTTGTAAATTCTTTCTTTTTTTTAGAATAGTATATTAGTATGATATTTGATAAAGATGTTGCTAGATGTATTACTTTGGTGTGAAAATGGAGAATAAGGATCAAATAAGAAATAAATGTAAAATGAGAAGGATGATAAATAATCACAGCCGCACATTTCATATGTATCTACAATAAGAGATGCATCTCCCATGAACTTCTCTTCTTCATTTAAAATGTGTGTCTAGAAACAATTCTCATTATTCTTATTTTTTTTTTCTTCTTAGTGGATCCATTCTCCGAATAGAAGTAATTATGTAACGTCCTTTTTGAAATTTGAAAGCAAAACCTGATAAAGGGCTAATGCTTAAATATGACGTGTGGCGAATATGGTTGGTCGCACTCATAATTTTCTTTTATTTTTCCACTACCAGACCCGGCCAATGAGGTTTTGAAGACGATATCGTATAAACTAGTGAAATTAAACAAACAAAACAAAAAAACTTACTTTCAACGAACACAACATCCAGTCATCCAATATTGACACAATAACATCAGTTTTATAATCTTAGATTGACGTCTAAAAGATTTACATATAACGAAAGTGTTCGCCGACCAAACCGGGCCACCTAGTTTGACATAAGATTTCAACTTGAACATATATATAAACCTGTTAGCTAGCTCGTCTCAACCATTTTGCCACCCCTGACATGGTTGACACGAGTTGACTATATGATAAACGAGACTCGAAACTCGAAAGGCTGAGACTGACTATGATCAATCAACCAATTACTCAAACGTCCTAACTAACACAAGTTAAAAGGTCAAAAAAATTAACCCAAGTTAATGAGGAAGGGTCATAGGTAGTATCTTTACTGATCAACTTAATGAGGAAGGCTTTTACCACGAAAAAGCACGGCCTTGTTTCTTTTTAACTTGATGGAAAAATAGCATAAGTAATGTTATAAGGATAAAAAAGAGGACTATACCCATTCAGTCATTCAGATACTACCAGTTGACCAAAATACCCTTAAACTTCATTTCAAGCCTAGTTTTCTTTTACTTCTGACATTATGATTTATATACAGTAAAGAAGCAATTACTCAATTAGTATGAAAGAAATAGCCAAATAGAAAAGTCAAGAGAAACCATTGACACACAGATACAGTTGACTTTTGAGAGTCAGACTAAAGACTTTTTCTCATAGAATCAATTAATCAAAGGTAAAAATTATTCACAAAATTTTAACTACAACAAACTATATAAGCGCTATAGCTTTTCAAAGAGGTTTGGAGAATGTGTGGCAAAGTTATAGATTGACATGTAAAGTAGAAAGTCAATTGCATCTCAAGTGACCCATGACACTTTCATTGGGCATACAAAGGGTAAGCAAGTAATCTTTCATCAGCATTCAGAAGAGAAACAACACCATTAAAGGTAATGATCAAGGGACATCAACTCCCGTTCTCATCCCTTCACATGAATCGCTATCAAACCAATCACCTACCTCTCCAGTGAATCATCACCAAAGTATAGACGTGATGTAACATCAGGATCGATTCTTTATTTTTTCAAGGGAGACGAAACATTTAGATTTCCAGTAGAGAGAGATGAACTACCAACAGATTATAATGAGACAGACAGAAATGTCCTATGACAAGAAAGCCTTCTAACAACTAATGAAACAGATATGAATTAGTCAAATGTAATTACTCGTAGGATGTAATTGCGGTCTGGTGTCTGACCCATGCTATACCAAAAATGCCGTGCGTACTCACTTGATCAAACTGATCCCTAGTGTTTGATTCACAAATGATGCTACTTAAACCCTGCTGATAACAGCGGCTGATAACTTGTTTATGATTGATACGAAAGGAACCAACAAAAGCCTCAGATAAAATGAAAATATTTTATCTTTAATATCATGCATAAAATTATAATCAAAACGAACATCCTTAACCCCTAATCAACTGCCCACAACAACAATATAAACATGCATTATAATTTCAGTAGAAGATTAAGTAATCCCACACGTGGACTGTTGGCATTATTTTGCAGGTCATGATCCTTTAAATCTTTATGTATATATCCATACACAAACATGTACAGGAGAATAACATTGATCTATACTAATCCTATAATATGGGTGTAATTGCGGTCCAACCCGAGCCAACAAGTTTAACAAGACACACACGTGCATGTTTAGCTCATATTAACCTGTTACCTACCTCGTCTAACCCGACTGTTTGTCCACATTTACTAACATGGTTGACACAAGTGCGTGCTTGATAAACAAAAGTTAAAAAGAGCATAAGAAAAGAGAAGAAGTTTTAGAACTATGGACATGCGTTTGAAGAGCAACACCATGAACTTAGAATAAACGAAACAGCCATAATGGCAAGTCAAGGAATGTACAGATAATTTCTTATTGACTTTTAAGAGGTAAACTTACCAATTTTTGTCATCACATCTTAGTCAAAACTTGTTCACCTTTGTACAAAAATGTAATCACTTTAAACAATATAAGCACTATACTTCTATGCAAAAAGGTGTCAACACTTTAGAGCTTTAAAGTATAAAAATATTGGGTTTCAGTGTCATTAAGTTTGATGTTCAAAACAGAAAGTCAATATTCACCTCTCAAGTGACCCGCAGACCATGACCATTCCATTAGGCATACAAAGGTAAGTAAGTATAATGCTTATAAACACACCCGAACCCAACCCTATTATGATTTTGGGTTGGCTTTCGAGTCTATTCGGGTCGGGTCTAATGCCAGCCTTTCGGGTTTATTGGGTTGGCCCAAACCAGAATTACCCAAAGCGTATTTAACACGTCCCTTTTTAGCATTAGGGTTAATCAGGTCGACCCGAATAAGATTACTAACATGATTAACCCGACCAAATAATCTTAAACGGGTTCAGGTCGGCTTTTTGACGCCCTTATTCACATGAGCATATGACATGATAAAATCAGCATCAAAGAAGGCTGAACATAAGCATGACAATCTATCAACATGATAGCCAAGCAAGAGCATACTTGATAAGCAAAAACTTAAAAAGAAAGATAAGATGCAGCACTGTACAACTTAACTTTTGCACCGATAGTTAATAAGCTTGTGAGCAAGTTTCTTAACAGATCACCACGTTTTACAGTTAACAAGCATTGTTTAGAATCCCCTAAATCAAAATGCGGTAACAATTTCTAGACTCAACATGAATTAAAAGTTCCTTGCTTCCTACTAATCTTCAGTTTCAGTTGAATCATTGTCAGACCAGTCACTGTTTGATGGAAAATCTAAACCTTTAGCTTCCAAGCGAGCGAGAGTCTACAAACAGAATATAGCAATGAGAATGGTGAGATACTTGTATGAATTCATTTTTATGACGGAAAGATGAGACCATTAACTTCAAACAACTGATTATCTGATTTAAATTATCGAGGTTGCTGGTCGCAATCATCACTTTCACAATGCACATCCAAACCAGTATACTATTTATAATCAATAAAGTTTTCCCAAAGCTAATGATCTACAATTCCTACAAACATTCAAATTGCAACAAGTAAAAAAAAGATGGATAATTACCTCTTGACAGTTTTTTCCAATACGAAGGTTCTTGACATGGCGAAGGCTTAGTAGAAGACCTTTAAGCATTTCCTCTTCCTCTTCCTCTTCCTCACCTATTGACTTATGGTCATCCAAACAATAATCTAATTTAGCTTCAACTAAAGAAGACACATTTAGCAACACAACCTTCGATAAGTACCCCAAGTCTTCTTCAATTGTTAGTGACAAAATATGAGGCGCATTTATTTCAACAACATCTATAATATCCCACTCATCTCTATATCCAGCAAAAACCAAATTCTTAACACTCTTGGAAGTTATATCAATCTTAACAAAACCTTCACAGTCTTCCAAGTTCAAAGTTTCCAAAAGAGGACTCCCGGATAATATATTCTTAATCAAACCCTCATCTAATTTCCCGTTTGAAATAAACAAACTCTTAAGGTTAGTCCAACTAATGGCACCAGTTGGTTTAAATACGCAGCCATCCAATTTCATATGAGTACAACTCGAGTTCATAAAAAAGAACTGATCCAATACAAACTCAGATTGGAAAGGCTCATAGCCACTAACTAACACTAAATCAAGGTCTTGAATGCTACAGCTAAAAGCATAACGAATCCAGTTATTCACTTGTTTATCGATTCCAAAATCATAAGGGATATCAAGTTGGAATTTGTTAAGGTCCAAGTGGCCACGTTGTCTTAAGACTTTTTCGATATATGAAAAGAATTCAGGGATTCGGTTTTCAGAATGATGTATAAAAACAAGATTATGAACTCGAGTCCAAAGATTTTGCCATCGTTTTGAGAGTATACCTGTTCTAATGGCTTGTTTTGTGTCAGGTAAACGAGAGATGATATCAACAAGTGACCGATCTGGTAACGAACTTATTTGATTTTCCAATTTGATTCGTCGTTTATTTTGTTTCATCTGCATGGCGGCTACAGCGATTCTCGTATGCTTTACCAAAAACCAGAATTATCAAATAGATATATACCCAAAAGATAAAAAGAAGTTTTGCTTTTGCCCCTCAAATTTTGAAAAATATACTCCAGCCCACGAAAATTAGCTTGTACAGTTGTACTATTTCGGTTTTGGTAGATTTTAAAACCGCTTCTTAGCCATGAGTGAGACCAAGTATTGTGCCATGTATACCCGACGACGTGAGTATGTACCCGAAATCGGTGTGGAGTAGTTCGTTGTATACTCTTTGCCGAGTTAAAATAAATCAGCACATATTTATGTTGGAAAAGTGCCAAAGTATAAATAAGGGAAAATTGTCGAGAAATGCATCTAACTTGCCACCTTTTGCTTTTGTATACCATGAACTTTTTTTTCCTATTGTATACACGAACTTTCTTAATCTTCCTATTGTATACACGAACTTTCTTAATCTTCCTATTGTATACATGAATCTGACGTGGCATGGAGTTAATTACATAAATTTACATGAATCGTCCCTGTGGCTCAAAACAATTACACCATTCGTCCTTGAAACAATTACATAAAAGGTCCCTGTAGCTCAAGAGTTAAAATATTTGCAGCGTTAGTCCTCATTGAGTTAAAATATTTGCATCGTTAGTTCTCATTGACTATTAAGTTAAAATATTTGCATCGTTAGTCCTCATTGAGTTAAAATATTTGCATCGTTAGTCCTCACCGCCACCCACCACCGCCCACCACCACTACCACCGCCCACCACCGCCACCCACCAACACCCAACGCCACCACCACCACCTCCACCCACCACCACCACCACCACCTACCACCACCACCACCACCCACCTCCACCTCCGCCACCCACCACCCACACCCACCGCCACCACCCACCACCGCCACCACCACCCATCACCACCACCAACACCACCATCACCACCGCATCCACCCACCACCACCACCATCACACCGTTGGGTGTTGGTTGGTGGCGGTGGGTGGTGGGTGTGGGTGGCGGAGGTGGAGGTGGGTGGTGGTGGGCGGCGGTGGTGGTGGTGGGCGGTGGTGGGTAGCGGTGGTGGTGGCGGTGGGTGGCAGTGAGGACTAACGGTGCAAATATTTTAACTCAATGAGGACTAACGATGCAAATGTTTTAACTTAATAGTCAATGCGAACTAACAATGCAAATATTTTAACTCAATGAAGACTAACGATGCAAATATTTTAACTCTTGAGCTACAGGGACCTTTTATGTAATTGTTTCAAGGACGAATGGTGTAATTGTTTTGAGCCACAGGGACGATTCATGTAAATTTATATAATTAACTGCATGCCACGTCAGATTCATGTATACAATAGGAAGATTAAGAAAGTTCGTGTATACAATAGGAAAAAAAAGTTCATGGTATACAAAAGCAAAATGTGGCAAGTTAGATGCATTTCTCGACAATTTTCCCTATAAATAACTTTGAGATGTACCGACTTGAATTAGATGTATCTATGTTCATTTAGATGCATCGAAATTAGTTTTGAAACTAATTTTGAAGTAAAAATGACGCACCGTAGTACTAGCAACACATGTAACCCGCAGGGAACGAAAAATACATAGGATTCACCTAATTTGACGAGATGCATCTAATATATGTTTATGCATCTAATTTTTTGCTAGAAAATATGTTATGGTGCATCTAAAAAATTAGGGATACATTTAATTGAAGTCGATGCATCTCAAATGTGTAGTGTCCACTTTGAACATGAGAGGATCTCATGCTCACTTTGAACATGAGAGGATCTCTTTTCCGTCAAAAGATTTGTCTGATATCGATCTTGGTAGTCCCAACTCACTGTTAGATCCATAGAGCATTCCCTCCCAACAATAGTAGTAACCTTGGTGCAATTATAGAGTAGTGGCTTGAACTTGCAAGTCTCATTCATAATCACTTTCTTAGAATGAGTATCCTCCAGGTATGTTTTGATTATAAGGGATCCCTTGGTGGGAACCGCAAGCACGGATTTTATCAGCGGAATATAGTCATCCCTTATAAGATAAGATGGCTCGGTTCGGAAAAGTAACGCCATATAGCAATCTTTACATATAGTTTCAGTTTCGGATTGAGATTCATAGAGAAAATTATCCCCATAGTATGCAATCACATACCCACAAACTTCAAAAGCCTTTTTCGTATTAAACTTCATTTTCAGTGAAGTATCGACGGCATCCCTTAATAGCATGTAATACAATTCAGTATTTCCATTCTCAACTCCAAGAGAAAGACGACCACACACACCGTCAGATCTCTTGTCCCAAAAATCTGAGAGATCTATATCTTTCTTGTGATCACAAACCTGATAACCCTCATCCTTATTAGTAACATAGAGTTCTAGACAAATCTCAATGGAGAAAGAGAATGATACAGGATGACCGGAACTGGGATTGCCAACGTAAACAAGCCCCGAGTCGATAATCTTTATGGGCTTACGCCAATCCACGTTAAATAAAGAAACATTAACAAAGTCTGGCTCAAAGTGAGACCCCCGCAACCCGAACTTATCTGACGCAGAAATATGCCCAAAAATCCAACCCTTATTATTATTCCAGAGTGGTGTATGAGGTATGGTACGGAATGAGAACAACTCAAACCTGAAATTTCTCGTTGGATCCCTGATGAAAATAACCACAAATTAAAAACAAAAATTTACAACTAGATACAGAGACACAACGATTGGTTTTCAACAATTGTATAGCACCATGTTATGCAAAGTCCTTGTCATGCATACAGTAGACATGAAAACTATCTTTGAATAACTTAAAATTTTACAAAAAAAAAAAAAAAAAAAAAAAAAAAAAAAAAAAAAAAAAAAAAAAAGCGTTGGAACTCAAATTCACTAGAAGATGGCTTTCTAAAAGTTTGGGTCATTTAATAACCAATAAACCGCAAAAAGAATCTTTCAAAACTGATTACAAAATGACCCAACCTTTAATGTAAAGGTACATACAATACCTTATGCAAACAACCCTATATTCGACTTAACTTGCATGCAATGGAATAAACTTAGTATAGATAATATCAGTTCTTTTCAATATGAAAACCGGTAGATACCTAGCATTTACATCCATCGGGCGTTCCACAGTGGAAGATAGCAATGCACGGCGGAAACTAGTCACTGGTGACTTAATTAAGGAGGATGGCTACACAATAAAGAGGTTAAAAACTGGTTATATATAAATGTAGAACTGTGACTAACTTTTTTAAACTACCGTAATACCTTTACTTATCTAAACTTGACTTGGTTTTGAAAAATCCTTTTATACTTCTTCATAGTGAATTATTTAAACTTGAATCGTTTCAATGTTATGGTAAACTGTTTTATATACACCTAAACCAATTTAAATTAGAGAACTTAAACCAAAAACCCTAAATAAATCTCGATGAATGGTCCATGGTTTATAAAGTCTCCCACATAACAGAATCCTGAGGGGAAACACGACCCGAGAAACCAAATCGAGAAACCAAATTAAAAAAAGAATCCACTAGATAATATGCATACCAAAGTGATCTCTGAAGGATGGGAGAAAGTTTCCATTACCACTCCTGGACTGATCCCCAAAAGATTAAAGCTTTTTTCCATTACAACTTCAGTTGCCTCATACAGCAATAATGTGTTTGTCTCCACAACAGACCCATCCTACCAAAACATTCAAAGTTACGCTAAATCCCAACATAAATAATTGCATGTCTTTCTAAATTTAAAATTAGTTTTTTGAATGGTTTTAAGAGAGCCAGAAATTAAATTCAATAAAGCATTGGTAAGTAAATATTCTGCTCTCTCTATAGAAGAGTACCCACTAACTTAGCAATACTTCCAAAATTACATTATCGTCACAAAATCATCACATTTACCTTTTTAAACATCAAATAGTTTTTATAAAAGTTAAGTTCGGTTTAAGAAAATCGGAAATTAAATTCATTATTGTATGAGGAAAAGCATATCTAAGCAAATGTACCTTGTACACACAGGAATGGTAACTGTTAAATTTCTTAGCCAAATCGTAGAGATATTCGCACAGGATATGTGGCAAAACTGATAAAGAAGACTCTTCGAGAGCCTGGGAAAAAAGTAGAGTATTAATACGATAATAAAACTTACATCATATTAACAAGATTAGGAAATTTAAAAAAATCAACCTTTTTTCACTTCATTTTTGTATTGTACGCTTGTGAAATGTCGTCATTTAGGCAAGTAAATTATTATTTTATATTCGCCCCAAATGTTTGTGACAAGTTAGAAACTGAACTAGGTTTTTTAACTGGTATACAGTCTAATTATTTGTTTCATTATTCTCAAACTTTCCTTATAATCTAGCACGCTACATATCATGTATGTTCAACAAGGGTTAAAACCAAGTATTCACTTCTAAGTTCTAGCTTCAACAAGGGTTATGTATGTTCAAGGTAGAAAAAGTTAATCACTATATTGTCTTACCTCAGTAAACTTGAGCAAATGGAATCCCAACATACGCGCATGACCTTTCTCCCATTCATCTTTCTCCAATATCACTTTTGAAGCGGAAACCCCCAGGAAAAACTCTGGAGCCTGTTGCATATATATTAGTTAATTTGATATGCAAGAACAAGAAAGCATTAAAATTGGGTCCGAAATTAAAAACTTGTAACACTGAAACGAAAAGAAATTCTTACCTTCTTTAACTCGACGATGTCTTTGCGACAATCATTGGTAACTCTACGAATTCGAGCTCGCGTATTAAGTAGATAGACGAAAGTATTTTCCTGTTTATCAATGATTTTGAGGAGATAATAAGAATAAAATATACGATAGCGTAACATAACTGGTAATGGAAGAGAATACCTTATCATCAAACATCGTCTTAATGTCAAACACGCAGACACCCAATCTATGATTTACCAGGGATGTATACCTGTTGAGAAGACAAAATGTAAACATTGAATATGAATAAGTGTGAAACCTGACTAAAAGAAGAGTATCATTTTATGAGACAAAGGAAATATAATTAACGGGTTAAATTCAATATATGAAACTTTGGAAATAGAAATTTGATTACGGCAAGTTCATAGAAAATTAACCTTTACCACTTCACTCGTATTATTAATATTGATGACATAAGTACAAAAGGGAAAAAATTATGATAAAAGCATAAGAATCTTACCTAAAGACACAATGTAAAACTTCTTCAGCATGATACCCAAGCAATTTAGCAGCCCCGCCTTATAAAATAAATTTGAAATTTAGCCATGTTTAAAGCTAGATTACAAAAGGAAGTTGAGTGATTTAACAAAATAATTTTGATAATCACATTATTTATTCACGAAAATAAAGAATAATTGAACAACATCTGGTATACCTTTCAACACTGCCACATGACTTCTTGTAGCTATGTCAAACAGATTTTCTGGCTCTTCCATAGTGCAACTTCTGTATCCTGCAGAGCTAATTCTAGGGGGTTTGTGCCTGTCATTTGGGATCCACCCCTCGAGTTTAGCAGCCTGGAAAAAAGAAAAAAAGAAATACTATTCAATTTCTCATCTTTATTTTGAAGATGTTATCAGTTAAGTTATGATGTTGTGTTAAAATTACTTACAGCTAAGCATGTTTCAATAAACACCTGTTGCCGTGTAGGTGTCACGTATACCATCCAATCTGCTTTCTGCTCACAGATTCCATACCTACATATGAAAGAATATTTGAAAGCCACTTTCCATATAACATTGGTGAAACGTAACACTTTTTAGAATAAATTTACAGGAAAAACAAATCGATTGCTAGCCAATTGATATATATGTTTTGATAAACTTAGCAAGTAAAGTACCCCAAAGCAAAGATATCTTTATAAGCATTTTCGAAATCTGCCTTCGGAAGAATAAAGGGTACTTCTCTTTTTATCACCATATAACCTCCTCTTTTTTCACACGGAAACCATCTATACAATATTTCTTGAGCCAACATACCATCCCACTGAAATGAAATGGAATTATTATTAAACTCATAAACTGCAAAGTATATATACCTATATTAAATCAAACAGGCAGAAAATGTAACTTAATATTTCATATAATATATAGATGTAAATAGAGAAAGATTTGTGTACTTGAAAAGATTCAGGCACATTCATACGACAACCAATGGTCACGTCAACTTTTGAATACTCAAGTATCCTCATTAGTGTGTTAACAATAGGGAATAGTCGAAACCCATCTGCACACTCCGGTGAGGGATAGCCTATTATTACCCTTTTTACATCAAGTTTTGGCGCCCATGAGTCAATACCATCTTTTAGCATCTTATGAATGCTCTGCAAGGAATCAAGAGGAATCTAACTGAAAATTGTATTGCATTTAAAAGAGTGAAAAGAAAAAGAAAAAGAAAAAATATACCTTAGCAATCCATGTCCCTGATAACTTTACAGTAACAAAACCAAGTTCGTTTGTGGAGGGGCTTTCTTCTATCATGTCAGATCTCGGAAACAGTTGTTTGATATCCTATAATAATAAAATACCACATGGAACATATAATTACAGCTAAAAAAAAACTCTAGTAAATATACAAAAACCATGATTGACAAAAAGATATCACCTCCGCAACAATTTTTGGTCCATCCTCTAATTCGTTTGAGCTTGAGCAACGTATTAATTTGGGCCATATCCACAAGGCATTTCGGCTGTCATTATTCAGAAGGAAAAACCTAAATGTACTAGTTACATAATAAAGAAAGTAAAAACACACAAATATCAAAAGCAACACATACCATTGGTAAAGGCCAGGCTCCCCTTCACAAGAATATATAACATGCTCTTGTCTAGTGTAGCTGGATTCCATTGCATATTGATCTTCTACTTTTCTTTGAACAATTTGCATTGCAGCTTCAAATAGCTTTAGGATTTCTTCTTGAAGGCTCCATCTCTTACGTTCCTATATTACAAAACCAGTGCCATCATTTTAACTGTGTAATTTTATATATTAAAAAAACCTGATAATGTGTAAGTTACTAACAGGCTTACATCTGGAGCTGCGCTTCTTAGTGCAGAATGTTTCCACTTAAACAATCTCTTAAGTTCCTTTATTACAAAATCAGTGCCATGAGCTTAACAGTGTAAATTCATATTAACGACAATAATAATAGACTTACATCAGGAGCTGCATTTTCTGATGTAGGATTAGACCAATACAAGAGATATCTCTCGTCTACCTGTATTACACCCATCATCTTAACTGTGTAAATTTATAGATAATAGAAAAACACGATATTGTGTACGTTGATAATAGACTTACTTGAGGAGCAGGATATTCTGAGATTGTTGATGTTACACAAGCTGCCCACTCAAGCAATCTATTACATTCCTGAATAACAAAGTACCGACGAATTTTTATATTGGTACATGTACATAACAATGATTGTATCGATAAAATATATGTAGGTAACAAAAGAATTCTTTATTTTAAGAACCCTAGTTTAATATCATAAGAGGCAATTAACAAATAAATAGTAACAGCTCATTCTTACAATTCGAATAAGGAAGCAATTATAGAAATCAAATGAAGGTCGATGCCGCATAGAAGTAAAAAAGACGGCTGATTTAAGGTTTTAGTTTGGGGGAAAGGTAAAAGTGCAATATTACTTACTGATGATTGATGATTAGTATTTAAATGACTTAATAGTAATTAAAATACTTATTTGGGCATATGTGACAGTTTCAGAGAATTGAATGGATATTGAAGTAATAATGAAGTTTTGCAAGAATATACATGAAATTCTCCCAAAAGATGATAACGTGTACGTTAATAATAGACTTACATCATGATCATGTTTTCTATATGCATCATTTGATGCAGCAGATACCCACATTAATAATTTCACACGTTCCTGTAATTTAAAACCAGTGTCATCATGTGTTAATTCATATATAAAAAAACATGATATTGTGTACATTAATAATAGACTCACTTCAGGAGTTGATGTAGCATGTATCCACTCCTGTATTACAAAACCAGTGCCATTGTGTAAATTTATTTATATATATGTATATATATATATAAATGATAAATTGGACATTGACAATAGACTTACAAATTCTTTTGGTATTGGTGTACAAGGTGTTGGCATATAAGGTGTCATTGTTGATGAAGAAGGTGATGCCATTGTTGATGTGGAAGGTGGTGCCATTGCTGATGTACAAGGTAATGAATACAAGAAATTTAGTAGGTTCTGCCTTCCAAAAAAAAAAAAAAAAAAAAAAAAAAAAAAAAAAAAAAAAAAAACAAGAAATTTAGTAGGAATTCTTGTCTTAAATCTTGTAAGAGGGTTTATTACCGATAAATAAAGATGAGGGACAAATATAAGAAGGGTTATTACCTATAAATAAATTAGATGCAGCTTCAGCGATTCAGCTTGATTGATAAATAAAGATTAGGATGCAATATTAGCGAATAGGTTGAGTCAGAGATTGACTTTTATTTAGGATTTGATACGTGTCGATGATTATTAAAGAATGAAGCATCAAGGGTTTGCTTTTATAGCAACCAAACTTGTCCACCTAGTTTGATCTTTCACTCCTAAACTTTCACCAAACGAACACCTAGATCTTTCCATACAACCAGCCACTTGGGAGGAGGTATGGGAATTCGGCTTTTCGACATTTAAGTCCCTCTCTTTTAGATTTAACGTGTACTAATTTTTCATCCTTTTTATTTTAAAATCTCCTCATTTGATCTTAATTCGTGTGCAACAAGGTTTAAATTTGAGATTGGCACATAGTTGGCTTGGTGTACTTGGACTTATTTGACTAATTTTGTATGGGGTTAACTTAAATGTTTTATTTGGTACGTTATAATTTTATCTTAACTATAACCATATATAAGAAAAAGTATATTTTCTTAAAAACTAGCAAAATTGAGGTAATAGTATCTATCATTAACTGAATAGTTTATGTATGTTTTAATTTTGAAATAGATACAATTAAACCCTTAAGAGTCTTATTAAGGTCACATCAGAACCGCAAATTGACAAGGGTATAACTATTTCCAGCAACGATTTATCCACAGGCAATCGTCTACTGAATTATACTCCGTAACATGTTAAAAAAAATAATAAAATAAAAAAATAAAATAAAAACCCTACTTGGTCCTTGTCTATTTTCAAATGAATGATGTGCCCAAGTCCAAACTATCGCCGAACTAACCGTAAAAATTTATCCTAATATTAAAAAATACTTTTTAAGCTTGAAATAACTTTTTCGGCTAAATATATTTGTATATTTTTCTTTTTGTTTAAATAAAGTGTATAATTCGGATTAAACCGAAAACTGAACCGAAAATCAAATTTGAATTCGGTTTGGTTTGGTTCACGGTTTGACCCTAAAAAACTTTAAACTGAACTAACCAAACCGAATTAACCGAGTAACCTGAAAACCGAACCGAAGAACACCCCTAGAAATATACATATTAACTGGGCCTAGGAGTGGTGACTCACAGGCTTGTCACGAAGTGTATAGAGTAGCAATTTGGACCTTACTGAATTTTGACCTTTCATTATGCATAAAAGCCTAAAAGAGTTCATCATGGTTCTCACCTATAACCGTGGAAGAGCTCTTGAAGAAAACACACAACAAACAATTCACATTCATTCATTTTACACTTCTTTAATCCATCTTGTAATTACATTTTTTCATCAAAAAGGCTTTAAGAGAGTGAATCACAGCAAACAACCACTTGTTGCTTTGACGCCCGGCTACCTATCTTCTATAACCAAAGACAAATACCTATAGATACTTTACATATGTGTAGGCAAGTAATCAGCAATGTTAAACAAGAGGTACACTTTACCACTTTTATGAGGCTGCCAGTGAGTGTGAAACAGCTCAAAAGAAAACACAAAATGCAATATGAGATTGTGAACATAAGGCCAAAGATGTTGCCATCGTTTGGAAAGTGTACCTGTTCTGATAGCTTCTTTTGTGGAGGGTAAACGAGAGATGATGTGTTATGGTCCAATCATTTTGTATTATAATCTCTTTTCTTCTTTTTTACATGATGCATGTGTAAACAATACATTTAGAACATAATCGATATCAATAAGATTCCAATCGATGCAATGTGTAAATGAGATTAGGAACTTGAGTCCAAAGATGTTGGCATTTTTTGGAGATCGTACATGTTCTAATGGCTTCTTTTGTGAAAGTTAAACGAGAAATGATGTCAATAAGTATGCAATTAGAGCTGGCATAACAGGTCCGACACGACACGACACGACACGAACACGATAAGACACATATCTGTTAAGCCCTGACACGAACACGACACTATAAGCTAATCGTGTCAGATCTTAAAACACGAACACGAACACGAAAATTAACAGGTCACACGAACACGACACGATAAGACACGATAAGAGGTCTTAACAGGTCTTGACACGCTAAAACACGAAATCTTAACAGGTCTTAACAGGTCTTTAACGGGTTTTAACAGGTCTTAACAGGTCTTATCGGGTCTTATCGGGTCTTATCGTGTCTTAACAGGTTACACGAGGTCTTGACACGAACACGACACGTTATCTTATCGTGTCATTTTACACAAACACGAACACGACACGAAACACGATAAGCCAAACACGAAACCTGTTAACTTCGTGTCGTGTTTTCGTGTTTCGTGTCAAAATTGCCAGCTCTATATGCAATCAGGTAACAAACTTATTCGATTTCTTCTTGCTCCATAGATTTGATTGATTTTCTACTAGGTTGATGTTGTTCCATGGTGGCTGCCTATTTTGTTGCTTCCTTAATTGAAACACTAACATGTTCAAAAAAATAAAATAAAAATTGAAACACTAACATTATTCACACTGGATAGCTAACTTTGGCCCCTCATATTTACAAATATTTATTTGAAGTACCCTTTAAGTTAAGCGCCTAGTATATAACTATATAAGCTACTTTAACAAAATGAATATTCATTTATAAGTGACGCCAGACTCAAAACAGTTAAAATTTCTCTTTTCACAGCAGTTTGGTGTGACTACTTGAACCTCTCACATTTTAATAAAGATATTAACAAACCTTTTGCTTCTAAAGTCAAACTTTAAAAGTAAACGGATGAGATTTTAGCATATACGTAACATAACTGAGATATTTTCGTGAACGTTTATGGCATTTCACTCGCCACCTCCAGTTGGATAACTAGTGAGGTTTGAACCCCATACACCTCTTGAGAAGAGGTTATATGTCTTACCACTAAGCCATTTTGGTCACCGTTTTTTAAACAAACTTTAAAAGAAAAGGTGTATCGGTTGCAAAACCAGTTGACCCTCAAGGAGTCAATTTAATTATTTGAAGTCTCAAACAACTTTTTTGTTTAAATGACATACCGAAACATGAAGCTAATTTACAGTTTTGTATATCAACAGGAGTTGAGTTCACGACTAATAAGTTAAGAAACACTTTTACTATACTTGGGGTACTAGTAAGCCAAATGACCATTTAGAGCAGTTGCATCTACTTAATTTTTTTGAGTCATTGTGTCACCATTTTTAACATTGGTTTTACCATTATTAACTCAATATAGTACAATTTGCTTATGTTTAACTGCCTAAATATATAGTGTGTGTAAGTACATCTAAAAGACTAAAAGGGTTTGATAATGTAAAAGGATGTCTTATTGAGCAACATTATCCTTAATGGAATGCTACTACTAACATTCTTTCTGTCTGGGTTATTGATCTGTGGTTTTCATCTTTGTAGTTCATTAATTTGCAGTCATACGTGTCTGATTTCCTTTCATGGAATATGCATACACCAAAAAAGCCACTCCAATAAATTTTGGTTCTGGTCGTGTCAAAGAATTGTCATGCCCAGCCCGCTGACGTCTTGTTGAAAAAAAATTAGAGTACAAAACAGTGGGCAACACCAAGGAATTGTTTACACATGCCTATAGTTTATAGGACCCATAAGGATTAATGGTGCTTATTTTGACCCATTTATCAATATAATACTCATAGATACAGGCAAGTGATCAGAAGTGTAAATAGACTGAAGCACAGGAATTTTTTTTTTTGGGTAAAAGGTCAACGACCCGGTAAATATATTACTCCAAAAAAACGTTTAAGTACAATGGATATGGGTGAATCCCATATCTCAGCCCGTTACATAGGCGAAGAGCTTACATAACAAGATACTTCCTATTTTCAAAACAAGAAAACAAACCATAAATCACATAATAGAGTGACTCTGACAAAAGATAAACTACTTCCTACGACCTTGGAGATTAACACCATAAAAGGCATTAAGAGCATCCAATTCCCCTGGAAGATCATCAATTTGCTTCGAATAATCATCATAATCATACTCATCTTCACGCTCATGACCACCACCAAAAAGATTTGCTGATTCGTCGAACGTGTTAATAACCTCTTCCTCATCACTATCAGAAACCACAACCTCACCCACCTTAGAAAATGGGTTAGTCCTCTTAGTGACAGAGGTAGACGGAATAGGATGACCAGCATCATCCACAAGAATAGCTTTCCTATCGATCAGTAGTTCTTCAAGCTTACTAATTTTCTCAGCAATAGGAGTAGAACCAACTTCCATTGTTTCCATTGAATCACTCACCAGCGGTTCTTGCATATCACTCACAAGAGGGTCTTGTGATGTAGTACCAGTCTTAACCGACTCATCATTATCAACTTCCATTGTACTGCCAGCATCCACTTCCTTGTTAGTAACAACCGTAGGAATACCAAAACCATCTGTATCATCCATATTAAGAGCATCAAACTGATTAGTAGTGATCTTGATTCCACTCGTACTAGCCACATCAGAAGCCTTCTTCATACTGACCTTAGCTTTCTTTGGTTCGGGAAGAGTCTTTTTGGGCTGATATTCAAAATGCTTACCCACCACAGGTTTGGTAAAACCTCCACGACCCGGATTCGAACCAGCTTGCTTACCCTTCTTTTTATTGTTAACAGTCTGAAAACCATCATTTACATTCTTAGAAGGTTGAGCAGTCGGTGGCACACCCTTCGGACAATCCAACAAAACATGTCCGAACACCTTGCATGTATCACAGCGAGGCGGTTTCCATTCATATTCCACACGGATCTTCTCAATGGTCGAACCCGAACCGTCAAGTAAAGGAATCTCAACAGTAAGGCTATCCTTAAGAACCTCATCCGACTTCACTTCAATCATACATCTAGCAAAACTACTCCTACCCCAAGATTCTTTGCACATCTGACTCGTAAAAGCATCTAATCTCTTGGGAGTCCCAATCAAAGTAGCAAGCAAACTAAGCCCGTCATCAGAAAACATCGCTAAAGGAACATCATGAAATTTAACCCACACCGGAATGTGAGTTAAATCCTCTTTTAACAAATTAGTGTTCAAATTCCAAGGTTTAAGAATAATAGGAACATTACGGATCAACCAGGGACCAGTCTCAAGCACATCATCAACACCTTTCTTCGAAGTAAACTTGAAGAAAAAGAACCCCTTAGCGTTCATCATTACTTTTTGTAACCCATACTTAGCCCACGCATTGCGAACATAATAATCCACGACAGGAAAAGCAAGACGCTGACCAAGAAAATATCCATAGAGTGTATGCTCAAACCTCATGTTCACCTCTTCCACTACTTTCATTGGGACTGAAAGATCAACATTTTCCTTCTTTTTGCTGCATTCTAATCTCCGAAAATTAGACACGTGCTTATGAGATTCGTTAGAAGCAACACCCGCATAAGAAACCGACTTCACTCCATTACCACTAGTAGGATCAACCTTGGGTGCATTAGTAGGTGGCCCACTACCACTCGAATTGTTCAACTCAGAAGATGAAGCCATATTGGCAATATCACTATCAATTTTATTCATTGCTTCATCAAACTTCTTATTCGCATTAGCAATTAATAGCTCCACATTAGGCTGTATTGAACCATGAGTGGACTGCACCAAATCATCCAAAACAACCTTATCGTTACCCTTGTTCACATTATCATCCAAAACATCAACATCAACCATTGGAACACTAGCATCCTTCTTACTAAGCTTAGGACTCAAAAAACCCCTTTCCATCTCTTACCCCCACGTACACAAAGCAAAAAATAATCAAACCAGCAACAAGCATGCGATACCAAAAAAGAGAATAAAACCCTAATCTAATCGATTAGGGTTTATAGCAATACGAACCAAACACTAACCTCCCACCATAATAAATTCGATCAGTAATGGATTGGAATGGATAGAGAGCGATCGACAATGATTAACCCAATCAGGCCCGACAACAAGACGAAGTCGGTGCAGAAAAACACTAATCACCACGAACAACCTAAACCCTAAAAAATCGATCCAAAGAAATCGACCAGAAAACTTGTTAATCGCTCCAAACTGGACTAGGATAAATCGTAGAACAGATTAAGAGCAAGAAGAATGTTTAGGATTAGGGTCGATTAGCAGAAGATAAGAAAAAATCGATTTTAGGGATGTTAGGGTTGTGTCGCCAAAGGACAGGAATTTTTGAAGGTGCTACTGAGTGTGAAACAACGCCAAAGACATCAACATATGACTCTGGTCAAAAGAAAAGCATATGATGTGGCGCATACCCGATGGCTAACCCATATTTTTTTTAGAATCTTGCCTCATTTAGTAATACAATAGAGTTGACCCTGGTGACGTTTTAGCCGAAATAGGTCAAATGAAACATATATCTAAATGAAATAAGTCAAATGCAAAAAATAGTCAGAAACAACTTAATTTTAAAAAAGACAGCATCCAAATATTGATGCAATGACATGAATTTCTTTCATAATTATAGGAGTAAATTACACCGTTCGTCCCTATGGTTTGCTCCAAATCACTACCGTAGTCCCTGATCTATTTTTTTTGCCTTTTTGATCCTTATGGTTTACATATTGCACGCTGTCAGTCCCTATCGCTAACTGTCGTTATCTTCTCCGTTAGGAGACAATTGTCAAGTGGCAATGTTAGTCCATTAAGCAAATGATCATTTGCAACGTTAGTCCTTTATACTAACGACCGTTACTGATTAACTCAAATTTTGGTTTTCTTAAAAAAAACCTTTTCTACGCGGTTTTTATCGTTTTCACCCGTTTTCATGCGTTTTCTTAGTTTACGTCCGTTTTTATACGTTTTCGTCCGTTTTCATCTGTTTTCCTTACGTTTTCATTCATTTTTATATGTTTTCTTACGTTGTCATACAATTTTATCCGTTTTTATACGTTTTTGTCTGTTTTTCCCCGTTTCATGCATTTTCTTATGTTTTCGTACGTATTTATACGTTTTTATTCATTTTTATACTTTTTCGTCTGTCTTTAAACGTTTTTGTCTGTTTTTCTTAAGAAAACGCATAAAAATGGATGAAAACGTATAAAAATAGACGAAAACGTATAAAAACGTACAAAAAGGTATAAAAATGGACGAAAACGTATAAAAACAGACGAAAACGTAAGATAACGCATGAACCGGGGAAAAACAGACAAAAACGTATAAAAATGAATAAAACCGTATGACAACATAAGAAAAAAATATAAAAACGAATGAAAGCGTAAGAAAAACATATGAAAACGTATAAAGACGGACGAAAACATATAAAAACGGACAAAAACTTAGAAAACGCATGAAAACGGGCGAAAACGATAAAACCGCGTAGAAAAGATTTCTTTTAAGAAAACAAAAATTTGAGTTAATTAGTAACGGTCGTTAGTATAAAGGACTAACGTTGCAAATGATCGTTTGTTTAATGGACTAACGTTGCCACTTGACACTTATCTCCTAACGGAGAAGATAATGACAGTTAGCGATAGGGACTGACAGCGTGCAAAATGTAAACCATAAGGATCAAAAAAGCAAAAAAAATAGATCAGGGACTACGGTAGTGATTTGGAGCAAACCACAGGGACGAACGATGTAATTTACTCTAATTATAGTTAACGTATAGATAATTTAGGAACAACAAAAATGAACATAAAAGTATTTGCGGGCAAAACCAGGCCACCAAGTTTAACAAGAGATTTCAACATGAATTCATAAAAAAACATGATACGTAACTCAACTAGACCATTTTGCCACCTCCATTGACATGGTTGACAAGAGGTGACACTATTTGATAAATGAGACACATTGATTACAATCGATTAACCAAAAACGTCATTAATTAACACATAGTCAAAGTTTAAGAAAATCAACCCAAGTAACTTAATGAGGAAGGCTCTGGAAAAGTATTATAATGAGCAGTCTCCCCTCCCCATTCCTATACTACCAAATACTAATTGACCAAAATACCCTTCAACTCCTTTACAACACAGTTATGTTTTATCTATCACACTGAGATCAAAATGGAGAGTCAATAAACATTTACTAAACATGATATAATTGACTTTTAAGAGTCAGACTAATACTCTATAGACTTTTCTTCATTGAAAAGACTAAAAGATATTCACAAGTTATACAAAAATGTAAGTAAATCTAACTATATATAAGCACACTGAGTTTTCAAAGAGGTATGATAAATGTGAGGCCAAAAGTTATAGATCAACATCAACAATAAAATGTTAACAGTTCTTGTTAAATAATATGAGGGACTAGAGTTGCTAAGTTTCAAAGTCTTCCAAAGTTAATATAACTTTGAGTGATATATGATAAGTTGAGAAGTTAAAGGGCTGAAGTGAATTATGGTAGTATATAAGCTACTTATCAGCTTAGGGTTTCACAACTGATTGATACGCCACTTTTATTCTCTCTTGTTTCTCTTTTATTCACATCTGTGAGGTGTTTGTTCTTGATATCACTTTGATATCTGCTAGTGTGCTTGTATTAAAGAATCATTCTCTGTATTTGATTCTTCTAGTTTGAGTGTGAGAGATTCATTGTAGTGAGGTTATATGTGTAGTGTCCTTCTGAAGGAGATTACACTTGTCTTTTGTATCTTGTTTGGTAAGCACCTGTTTAGGGACTTATCTGCTATAGCTTTTATTAATAAAATACACCAAGGGGTGGTTGGCTGGGTGTAACCGATTGTGTTTTAGTGTTCTAGTTATCATTTTTACATGGTATCAGAGCATTAGGTTCTGATCTGGTGGATTTGAGTTTCTAGGGTTTCTTTAGATTTTGGGGGTTTTCGTAATTGAAGGTTGATTTAGTTAATTGAGGTCGTTTTCTTAACGGCCGTGGTTGATTTGATCTGTTTGGGATTAGATCTGGTGATTTTGTGGGTTTCTTGGTTAGGGTTTTAAAAACCCTAATTTGGAAATTTGGGGATCTGTTTACTCCAGTGGTTTCTTGATTATTGGGCCCGTTCTTGATTGCAATCTTACTAGACTAAGTGAATCTAGTAAGTTTGTGATTCATTCCGCGTTTTTTTCCCTCTGTAAGTATATTTCTTCCTTTAAGCAAACACTTACTCAGTCAAGAAGGTGCAAACAGAGTGGTTAACACCTTGACCTGCCTTCTTGAAAGGTACGGAAACCTGCTCTGGCCACTCTCAGTCTTCTTGGCTGGTATTTTGTTAGGCTTGGGTGTGGGTATAGGTTCTTTAGTGTTTCTGTTGATTATTGGTATTGGTTATTGATTGTTAGCTGTTATCTGTCTGTTTGACTTGTTTTCTATTCTTTAGTTGCTATTATTTTTCTGTTATCATGTCTGCTGCTGGTGGAAGTGTTGATCCACCTGTTTTAATTAGTAATCTTGATGCTGGTAATCCTTTGCATATTCAGACTAATGATAATAGTGGTACTGCTTTAATTCCATTTAAACTTCTTGGAAATGAAAATTATAGAATCTGGTCTGGTGCTATGAAATTAGCTTTACAAGCTATGAATAAGTTTAGTTTTGTTGATGGTTCTTGTCTTAAGGAAACTTATGTTACTAATGATGTTCTTTCTGCTCAATGGGATAGATGTAATGCCATTGTTTTAACCTGGTTGATGAATTCTGTTTCTCAAGATGTTTATATGGGTCTTGTTTATTCTGATAATGCTGCATGTGTGTGGAAAGAGTTGCAAGAAACTTACGATAAGGTTGATGGGTATGTGATATATAATCTTTTGCAAAAAATTAATTGTGTTAAACAAGGTGGAACTTCTGTTGCAGACTACTATCATAGACTTAACTCCTTGTGGAGAGAATTTGATGTCTTGACTAAATTGCCTGTATGTGTTTGTGAGGTTAAGTGCTCATGTGATGCCAGTAAAGAATTAGGTCTGCATAAACAACTGATGAAGTTGATGCAGTTTCTCATGGGCCTTGATGATTGTTATCAGCCTGTGAGAACAGCACTCTTAACCAGGGATCCTCTCCCTGAGGTTAAGGATGCTTACATCACTGTTTCTAGAGAGGAATCCCATAGGGGTATTCCTGAGTCCTCTAGTGTTACTGAGTCTAAACTGAATGCTTCTTTTTTTGCTGCTAAATCTTTTAACAACAATAGGAGAATGTTTAATAATAATAACAATAACACTAGAGGTACCAATGCTAATACTAGTACTAATTCTAACACTGTTAATAGAGGTCCTAATCCTAATCTGAATTGTAAAAATTGTGGCAAAATTGGACACACTATTGATAGGTGTTATGAGATTATTGGATTTCCACCTGGTTTTGTTAAGAATAATAATAATGCAACTAAACAAAATGGTTTTAGACAAAATTATAATGCTAATACTGATATGAAACAATCTGATAATAAAAATTCTCCATCTGTTAGTACTTCTTCTGGTTTTACTTCTGAACAGATGAAGAAACTCTTGTCTTTAATCAATGATTCTCCTTATGGAAGCATACATGCTAATATGGCAGGTAGAGCTTCATTTTTTAATGGAAATGTTTGGTTCAATATTAATTTTTCTAGGTTTTTTTGTTCCAATTCTAATATAACTGTCAAAACCTTGTCTTTGGGATGGATTATTGATTCAGGTGCTAATCAACACTTGACTGTTTCTACTGTTGGAATGTTTAATGTGATTGATATTTCTAGTCTTAGGATAACTGTTGGTCATCCTAATGGAACTCTTGCTACTATTAGTCATGTTGGCAATTTAAAACTGACTAATAATGTGACTCTTTATGATGTCTTAGTTGTCCCTGGTTATTGTGTTAGTTTATTATCTGTTAATAAACTTATTAGGGATAGCAAAATGTTTGTTGGTTTTGATGAGGATACCTGTTATATTCAGGACTTGAAAAGGGAGAATACTCTAGGGACTGGTAGTCAATCTGATGGCCTTTATCTGTTTGATATGCAGTCTAATAATAATGTGAGTAAGTGCAATATGATCATGTCTTATAATGTATCTAAACTTGTTTGGCATAATAGATTGGGTCACCCTGCTGATCCAGTCTTATCTGTTCTTCAAAATGATCTTGGAATATCCAAGAACACCTCTGTGTTGGTTTGTGAGATCTGTCATAGGGCTAAACAGACTAGGGAACCTTTTCCTTTATCTGAATATAAGTCTGAGAATCTTGGTGATCTTGTTCACCTTGACTTATGGGGTCCTTACAGAGTAACTAGCAGAGAGGGGTATAAATATTTCTTGACTATTGTTGATGACCATTCAAGAGCTGTATGGGTTTACTTGATTAAGTCTAAGGATGAAGTCTTTGGTGTATTTTGCTCTTTTATTCACTTAATTTCTACTCAGTTTGGAGTCAAAATTAAAGTTGTTAGATCTGATAATGGGACTGAATTTGTTAATAGAAAAATGAATGAAATATTTTCTGATCTTGGTATAATACACCAGACTTCATGTGCTCATACTCCTCAGCAAAATGGGATTGCTGAAAGGAAACGTAGACATCTGCTTAATGTAGCTAGGAGTCTTATGTTTCAAGGGGGGATTCCTTTAAGTTTTTGGTCTGATTGTGTTCTAACTGCTATATATCTTACAAACAGGCTGCCATCTTCAGTTTTAAAAGGAAAATGTCCCTATGAGTTGTTGTATAAGACAAAACCTAATCTTTCCCACTTGAGATCTTTTGGCTGTTTATGTTTTGCCACTATTCTAAACAATCATGATAAATTGTCTTACAGATCTGAAAAATGTGTTTTAATTGGTTTTTCAACTACAAAAAAGGCTTATAAACTTTTAAGTTTGGATACTAGAAATGTGTTTTTGGCAAGAGATGTAAAATTTTATGAAAATATATTTCCACTAAAAATGAAAACTAGTGATACTACTGATACAGATCATGTAGATGAAGTAGAACACTTGAATTTTTTTAATAGTCTGAAGTCTCAAAGACCCAATGATGATGGGGAAGTTACACCAGTTGAGGAAGGTAGTTTTTTATTCTCTCATGATGCAACAGAAAATCTGACAGATACTACCCAAATGCATCATGAAGAAGGACAATCTGCAACCCACTTTGGTGACCAACACTAGTCTGAGGGCAGTCCCAGTTCTGAAAACATAAGGTCTGTTCCAACTCAGTCTATAAATGTGAATGAAGATGTGCAGACACCTGTGTTAAGAAGGTCTAACAGAGAGTCTAAAACTCCTATTAGATTTAATGATTATGTGATGCAATCTAAGGTTAGATATGGAATAGAGATATATGTGAATTATGCTGGTCTTAGTAGAAATAATAAGTGTTTTACTTCCACTCTTAATAAATCTTGTGAACCAAAAAGTTATGAAGAAGCCATTAAAAATCCTAATTGGAATGATGCTATGAATAGTGAAGTTGAGGCTTTAAACAGGAATAATACTTGGACTGAATGTGAATTACCTGTTGGTAGACATGCTATTGGTTATAAATGGTTATGGAAAATTAAATACAAGTCTACAGGTGAAATTGATAGATATAAAGCCAGACTTGTGGCTAAAGGATATAGTCAAAGAGAAGGGTTTGATTATGGTGAAACCTTTAGTCCTGTTGTTAAGATGGTCACTGTTAGGTGTTTAATTAGTATTGCTGTTAATATGAATTGGCCTTTATATGAGTTGGATGTTAATAATGCTTTTCTGTATGGAGATTTGCATGAAGATGTTTATATGATTTTACCTAAGGGGTTTAATGGAGGTGATGATTCTAAAGTGTACAAACTTAACAAGTCTTTGTATGGTCTTAAGCAAGCACCAAGACAGTGGAATGCTAAACTTACTACTGCCTTGGTTGAACATGGTTTTGAACAGAGTAAGTTGGATTACTCTTTATATGTTAAACAAAAAGGTTCTGTGTTTATGGCATTACTTGTTTATGTTGATGATATTGTTATCACTAGTAATGATGAAGTTGAGATTAATAAGTTTAAACAGTTTATGAGCTCTAAATTCATGATAAAAGACTTAGGAGAGTTAAAATACTTTCTTGGCATAGAAGTTTTGAAAAATGACACTGGAATATGTATGACTCAAAGGAAGTATTGTCTTGAATTGTTGCATGAATATGGATTGCTTGCATCTAAACCTGTTGATACTCCATTGCCAGAAAATACTATTTTGAGTTGTATTGAAACTGATAATGATAAAGTGTTGAAAAATATTACTAATTATCAGAAATTGGTTGGTAAGTTGATTTATTTGACTAATACCAGGCCTGATATTAGTTATGTTGTTCATTGTTTAAGTCAACATATGCATAGTCCTCTTCAATCTCATCTTTAGGCTGCTTTAAGGGTATTGAAATATTTGAAAGGTTCTCCAGGTTCAGGTTTACAGTTTAACCAAGAATCAGATCTTAAACTTAGAGCTTATTCTGATTCAGATTGGGCAAAGTGTCCTAAAACTAGAAAGTCTGTTACTGGTTTTTGTGTATTCTTGGGTAATTCTCTTATATCATGGAAAAGTAAAAAACAAGCTACTTTGTCTAAGAGTTCTGCTGAAGCTGAATATAGAAGTTTAGCTTCTACTACTTGTGAAGTGATATGGTTGGGAAATTTGTTGAATAGTCTTGGTCTTAAAAATCTGTTACCTGTGGAAATTTTTGTGACAATAGTGCTGCTATTCAAATTGCTGCTAATCCTGTGTTTCATGAGAGAACTAAGCATTTTGAGTTGGATGTGCATTTGGTTAGAGAAAAGGTTTCTGCAGGTGTTATTAAAACTATAAAAATTCATACTGATTTGCAGGTTGCTGATATTTTTACTAAGTGTCTTGGACAAAGGCAACATAGTTTGTTTTGCAAAAATCTTGGAATGTTTGACATGTTTGCAGGTATACTTAATGAAGCTAAGAGTAGCAGTCAGATTCAAAGCAAGGATAATGTTGGAAGTGAAGACTTATCAACTTGAGGAGGGGTGTTAAATAATATGAGGGACTAAAGTTGCCAAGTTTCAAAGTCTTCCAAAGTTAATATAACTTTGAGTGATATATGACAAGTTGAGAAGTTAAATAGCTGAAGTGAATTATGGTTGTATATAAGCTACTTATCAGCTTAAGGTTTCACAACTGATTGATACGCCACTTTTATTCTCTCTTGTTTCTCTCTTATTCACATCTGTGAGGTCTTTGTTCTTGATATCACTTTGATATATGCTAGTGTGTTTGTATTAAAGAATCATTCTCTGTATTTGATTCTTCTAGTTTGAGTGTGAGAGATTCATTGTAGTGAGGTTATATGTGTAGTGTCCTTTTGAAGGAGATTACACTTGTCTTTTGTATCTTGTTTGGTAAGCACCTGTTTAGGGACTTATCTGCTATAGCTTTTATTAATAAAATACACCAAGGGGTGGTTGGCTGGGTGTAATCGATTGTGTTTTAGTGTTCTGGTTATCATTTTTACAGTTCTCAAGTCACCCGTGACACTTTCATTGGGCATACAAACGTAAGCAACTAATCTTTCAACAAATTTCAGAAGTCAAACAACACCAGTAAAAGCCATGGTATGGGAATATCACCTACCAATCTCAGCCCTTCACCTGAATCACCAGAACGTGTTTGATAAAAAAAAAAAAAAAAAAAAAAAAAAAAAAAAAAAAAAAAGTTTCAGAACTATACTACATAATCTGAGTAGCAACTAGTATGATTTAGCTAATGCACAGTAAACATTGACCTTTTTTTATCAAATATTAGTTAAAACTTATTCGCCTTTGTACATATATAAGCACTAAACTAACCCTACATTTGATCAAAAGATTATTCAATGGTAAAGCTACCCATTAAATAAATGTTATGTAACCATGAATTCTCATCTGCAACTACTAGTCAACAATCCTACCATCAGCATTCATCATCTTATTACTCTGATGAGGCGAAAAATGATCCACTTTTAGGGGGTCATTTAAGCCCGGAATTGAATTTATTTGATCAAATATTGCCCTAAATCGTTCCTTTTGTGATTTTAGGTACTTTGGGAGTGAAATCTGGAAAAGGAAGCAATTCGGACGTTTTTGGAGCATAAAAGTGAAGAAAACGCCAAAGTCTTAATTTTCCATGCTGGGAACAGTAGGTGACGGCGTCAAGAGTAACTTCCTGACGGCGTCAAGAGCAAAATTCCATGACTACCCAGTACAGATTTGATGGCATCACGAAGTAGGGCATCAAGAGTAATAGTCATGAAGGCCTGGAAATGATTATCACATGACGGCGTCAAATGTAGATCAAGGCAGTCCGAGAAGAGTTTTGGCGGCGAGGTGACGGCGTCACAAGTTTATTCTTGACGCCGTCAGACCCCTTTTCCTATATATAGTTTTCTAATTTTCACATTAAAAAGAGAGAAGTTTTAGAGAAACCCTAAGTACGAACTTGGTGCGAATTTTACAGGTTTTTCAAGGGTTCCAAGCCCTTGATACCTTTCATGTGTAATTGAGATAAGTGTTCTTTTAATTCAATCAATATGTCTATGTGTTGGTTGTCTATATCTTGTTCTTGTCTTAATTCCATCATGCTAGGCTAGATCTATCTTGTGTTTGCTTGGATCTAATGAAACCTAGATGTTAATTATGTGTTGATTACTTGTTTATACTTGTCTTGGATGAATGATTTATATGTTAGGCTTAAGAAAACTGGCAGATCTCCAATTGGTAACATGCTTGAACGTCTGAAGAAACATGAACCGACGCGCACTAGGTCTTTATTGGTTGTATTTAATGCATGAGCCACTGTTTATAATCCCTATGGTTGTGCTGGGCATGGTATAGGAGGAGATAAGAGCTCATAGAATTGGGGAGTTAAGTGTGCCACCCCATGAATGGTATTAAGGAATACGATCCGTCATCCATGCAATTATAACAAGTAATTAACGTGTAAAAGATGTCTAGGGAGTAGTGAAATCTAAGTAAACACACTTTCTCCATTTATTGCTCGCAAATTTAGTATAATTTTGTTTATTTTAATTTCTAGTATTTTATTTTGATTGCATCTTTAGTATTGGGTTAGTTGATTAGCAACTAATTCCGCCCAAATCCTTCAAACCCGAGATTTTTACTTGCTTTCTAAAAAATATAAAATACAAAAATAATCATCCCTCACCTTTAGAACTAGTATTTAGGTTTTCTAATCCTAGCGACACTATTCCTAAGCTGAACAATCAATCCCCCGGTACTTGTCACTATACTATACTACAACGATCAGGTACACTACCTGGTGGGGGTTGTAAGCTTCTCGAGATCCCTTGAGAGGTAAAGCCTGGTGCGATTCCCACGTCATCAAGTTTTTGGCGCCGCAGCCCGGGGAATAGTTATTGTCTAGGTTAGAATTTCTTTTTATTAGGTCTACTTGCTAGATTCCTTTCTAGTAAGATTTTATTTTTATTTTTAGGTTCTCTTTAGTCTATCTTATTTCTTTGTGCCTTTGTTCGTAACCATCCGACATCATGGACAACGGGAACATCTTTGAACCCGTCATCCCACCACAACAAAACCCACCACTAGAACCTCTTAGGCCTTGAACCTTAGGAGAGTATTCCCGACCTAGCCACCAAGGCTACCGAAACACCATTGAGCTCACCGGAGCCAATGTGACCCCCTTGCGATCCGACACCATCCGGTTGGTGCAAAGCGGATGTGCATTCCATGGACTTCGTTCCGAAGATCCAAACCAACATCTTAAGGACTTCCTCAAAATCGTAGATTCCATAGACCTAGATGTTGCAACTAGAGAGACAACCCGATTACGCCTATTCCAATTCTCTCTACGGGATCAAGCTAGTCAATGGCTTGAGCGTTTACCCGCGGGATCCATCACCACATGGGATGATCTTACCACTCGTTTCCTTGCTCAATTTTTCCCACTGGGGAGAACTATTAAGCTTAGAAATGACATCTTGATGTTCCAACAACGTCAAAATGAATCTCTTTATGAAGCATGGACTCGTTTCAAGGACTTACTCCAAAAAGTCCCTCATCATGGCATAGATCTTTGGCTCCAAGTCCAAATCTTTTATGACCATATCAACATCTCCACGAGGCGAGCCATTGACCAATCGGCCGGTGGTAAGCTACGTGATCTAAGTGCGGAACAATCATGGGAACTCATAGAAGATCTTGCTCTCTATGACAACGAAAGTTGGAATGATCCCCGTGATTTGAACAAAACGGTCAAGGCAATATCTTTGCCTTCGAACAATTCTAGCACTCCCGACCGTAGGATCATGGAACTTGAGGACCAAGTCAAGTTTCTCATGAAATCTTACGAAGATCCTAAGCCTTCAAGCCAAGTGAACAAAATCACTTCTTCATGCGAATTATGTAGTGGTCCCCACGACACTCGTGATTGTGTGGAACTCCCCGGAACAGCTTTTGCGGACTACGCATCCATGCGTACCGACGAAGCGGGAGATAAGTGGTACACTTTCAAGCCCGAGCCAAACACTTACGGTGATTCATACAACCCCTCGTAGAAAAATCACCCAAACGTTAGGTGGAAACAAAATCAACCCAATTCTTCCAATCCGCCTAATCGTTACCAACCAACCGGTCCACCCTCCAACCGTACTCTCAACAACAATCCTTCTAACAGCTTTGGTAGTACTAACAATCTTGAAGGATTGATGTCTAAGTTCATGGCATCTCAAGAGACTCGCATAGTTAGGTTTGAAACCGAACTCAACCAACAACAAACAGAGATAACCAACAAGATTGACAACTTGTTGAAAGCCCTCAACAACCAAGCATTAGTCACACCTAGGAAGGACACTAGGGACACCAATAACGGAAGCCAAATTAAGGACCCCTCATCATCCAAACATGTCCACTTTGTCAATGTTGTCATCATTAAGCCAATAGATAAGGAGATTGAAGAGAGTGACAAGGATGAAGTTAGAATAGAAGCCGAGACTAAGGGTGAGAGTAGGGAAGTTGAGGTAGAGCCTATAGAAGAATACTTTGATAAGTTGCCCACCAAGGAAGAATGGGAATACCATAAGGATTTATTCGATAGTCCCGAAAGACCATATATCCTTGGCACCCCCCTTATCAAAATGGGAGACCCCTCTAACATTAACATCCCATGCAATATCGGGCACATGCATATATGGAAAGCTTACATCGACCCTAGATCCCCCGTGAACATCATGACTAGGACTTATTACAATTGGGTGATGAAGAAGCAACTTGATTTTAGGATAATGCCCGATAAGAATCTGATAAGTAATTTTGCAGGAAGAGTGAAGGGACTGCATGTGATTATAGGGAATCTCACCTATGAGATCGATTTTATGATAGTTGAGGACACTCGTCCGGTGATAGATGCTTTCCTAAGCCAAATAATATTTGGAAAACCATTTGTTGAGGCCACTAGGATGAGTTATGATCCGACTTTAGGGATAGTTAAATTCAAGGAAGAAAATGATGAAGTTGCCTATCAAATGCCCTACAAAATTGAGCAATACCGCCTTCTCTCTAATATCGAAAAGGAACACAAGCAAGCGGCTTATTATAGGAATGAGGAGGATAGACGTAGAGGAGTAGAGTATGTAAAGAACAGAATGCTTGGTTTCTACAAAGAATGCTTGTAACTAGGTCCGGAGTACAAAACTGGTTTAGAAGACGACCTAGAGAGTGGAACCAACGATGAGGTCACGTAGTAACCCATGACCTTGAGTCTAGCTACAAGACTCGTAAATAAAGAAAAGCGCTTCTTGGGAGGCAACCCATGCTTTGTTTGTTTATTTGTTATTTGCTTCCGTATGCATGCTTTATTTTTATTGTTGGTAGATCATGTTTCTAAACTAAATAGTGGAAATACTTTACTTTGTTGTTTTGGCCTAGTCTTAACTCCACCTAAAGGTATTTTTGCAAAAGATAAGTGTAAGGGGAAACCCCAAATATATTTTCAAGAAACAAACCGATCATGATTCTCCACAATATAAAATGAACATGTTTTTTCGTATTTGTTAGAGTCAAATGCTTGTATTGAGTCATAATGAAGTTTTGCAGGATTTTCCACGAAGTAGGACCAAGTTTTTCTAGAAATTTTCCGGAAACTTAACATAAGAATTTCTGCAGGTCACTTCTGACGGCGTCAAGAGTTTACTCTTGACGGCGTTAAGTGTAAAAATCTGGAAATTTTACCAGTTTTGTTTTTCTAACGGAGTTTTATGGTTTTTGTGAATTATTAAGTTTTATAATCTCCAGGAGATCTGCAAACTTCATTCCACAAGCATTATATCTTATCTTGTTTTCTAGGATTTAGTAACTTATATAGGATGCCGCCGATTTTACGCGAGGTTGTCTTGTCTATTTTATCAGGTTTTACAGGTTATGTACGACAAGAAGATGATTTATATTCTGGAAGGGAATCTTTGATTGTTCATTTTATTGGAGGAAGATTTAACCTGGCCACCTTATTATCCATACCGAGCGAATCAGGGGAGTATTTGATTTCACTCTCTTTACTTTTTCACTTTTACATTCTTTACTTGAACATTGGGGACAATGTTCATCTTAAGTGTAAGGGGAGGGTAAAAAGATGATACCTTACATATGCACTTTCGCTTGAGTTTGTTTTGTTTAATGGTAGATGTGTAATAAAACTACGAGAAATACTTGTTAGTGTAATTTTAGCGCCAAATTTAAAAATTTTTACAACATTTAGGAGTGAAACTTTAGCCATAGCAAGCGTCTCATGGATAGGAGATTGTATGACTAGCACATAACCGTATATTCAGAAAAATTTTCCACCCAAATATGTGAGGTTCGCCTTTAGATTTGATAGGAAAATCATTTACTATTAGTGCTTATGAGTGTACCGGTAGCATTTAGATTCTAGAACTTGCGTTAGTGATGCATCCCGAGACCGCTAGTGAGACTACATTCGTGTAGTAGGATTTACTACATGATAAGAGGCATTAGGATCACCCTTGTGTTAAACCCGTATCATAATTACTTGACCATTTAAGTCATATTACTTGGCTAGTTAAGTCAACTAATTTTTCCCACACCCTTAGCGTTGTACTCATTTTTAGTACACGAAACCCCTAGTACACCCCTCTGAGCCTATCTTTTTGTTTCTAACTTTAAGCATTTTACTTAAAGGAAGAATTTGTTACACCCCACTTAAATGTACACCCAAATCGCCTTAGCCTTCCGTGTATGCACTCATTTTTAGTGCATTATTGTTATTTGTTAAACCCTAAGTTAACTATCTAACTGATTACATGGTTGCTAAGTCGAGTCATATCCTTGTACATATTGTTTTGGGACGATTGGGACTCATGGGTAAAAGTACTTATTTTATGGATTAATGGGGAAGAACATCATATATTACCCCCCATATGTGCGTTAATCTTAAAAGTGCTCCAAGTGTTTTGATTTTCTTAATTTGAGTCATTAGATTAGTTGATTGTAAAGTATGTAAAAATTCAAGTGTAAGGGGAATGTTCATTCCCTATGATGTATTATTTTGGATGGTAGGGTAAGAGTGTATGCAAAAATAAAAAAAAAAAAAAAAAAAAAAAAAAAAAATCCAAAAATCAAGAAAAAGAAAAAAAAAATTGAAAAAGGAAAAGAGAAAAAACATACGGACTACCATCCCTTTTTATTCTATGTTCATTTTTATGTTTTTGTTATTTTTCATTTATTAGCTTAAGTCGAGTCTAGTCTTGGCTTAGCAACGCCATATTGTACATGTAATTAACCAAGATTGTTAACTCGCCACCAGTAAAACTTCCTTTATCCAACAAAACCGTGTATTTCATATCCCTACACCTAACGTTACAACCCTTTAAAAGACCTCTTTGATAGTTTATCCTAGGTGCTTACGCCATGTGGTGGAGGTTTGATCCTTTCCAAAGCCTATGGTAATCTATTTTGCTATGACAGGTAGTGAGAGATATCTTCCGTTTCCATATTGTAATTTACATTTTATTACACCCGAGAGATGTAAGTATCTAAACACTATTTGTGAGGTGCTAGTGTATAACCTCCGTGCTTGTCTATTGGTCTTTAGTGGAATGATTATTTGTTGTAATTACTTTTATATTAGTGTTAAATGACCCCTAACTTGTCTTTTGACTAGAATAAAAGCGCATTTGCTTGAGGACAAGCAAATCTCAAGTGTAAGGGTATATGATGAGGCGAAAAATGATCCACTTTTAGGGGGTCATTTAAGCCCGGAATTGAATTTATTTGATCAAATATTGCCCTAAATCGTTCCTTTTGTGATTTTAGGTACTTTGGGAGTGAAATCTGAAAAGGAAGCAATTCGGACGTTTTTGGAGCATAAAAGTGAAGAAAACGCCAAAGTCTTAATTTTCCATGTTGGGAACAGTAGGTGACGGTGTCAAGAGTAACTTCCTGACGGCGTCAAGAGAAAAATTCCATGACGACCCAGTACAGATTTGACGGCGTCACGAAGTAGGGCGTCAAGAGTAATAGTCATGATGGCCTGGAAATTATTATCACATGATGGCGTCAAATGTAGATCAAGGCAGTCCGAGAAGAGTTTTGGCGGCGAGGTGACGGCGTCACAAGTTTATTCTTGACGCCGTCAGACCCCTTTTCCTATATATAGTTTTCTAATTTCACATTAAAAAGAGAGAAGTTTTGGAGAAACCCTAAGTACGAACTTGGTGCGAATTTTACAGGTTTTTCAAGGGTTCCAAGCCCTTGATACCTTTCATGTGTAATTGAGATAAGTGTTCTTTTAATTCAATCAATATGTCTATGTGTTGGTTGTCTATATCTTGTTCTTGTCTTAATTCCATCATGCTAGGCTAGATCTATCTTGTGTTTGCTTGGATCTAATGAAACCTAGATGTTAATTATGTGTTGATTACTTGTTTATACTTGTCTTGGATGAATGATTTATATGTTAGGCTTAAGAAAATTGGCAGATCTCCAATTGGTAACATGCTTGAACGTCTTAAGAAACATGAACCGACGCGCACTAGGTCTTTATTGGTTGTATTTAATGCATGATCCACTGTTTATAATCCCTATGGTTGTGCTGGGCATGGTATAGGAGGAGATAAGAGCTCATAGAATTGGGGAGTTAAGTGTGCCACCCCATGAATGGTATTAAGGAATACGATCCGTCATCCATGCAATTATAACAAGTAATTAACGTGTAAAAGATGTCTAGGGAGTAGTGAAATCTAAGTAAACACACTTTCTCCATTTATTGCTCACAACTTTAGTATGATTTCGTTTATTTTAATTTCTAGTATTTTATTTTGATTGCATATTTAGTATTGGGTTAATTGATTAGCAACTAATTCCGCCCAAATCCTTCAAACCCGAGATTTTTACTTGCTTTCTAAAAAATATAAAATACAAAAATAATCATCCCTCACCTTTAGAACTAGTATTTAGGTTTTCTAATCCTAGCGACACTATTCCTAAGCTGAACGATCAATCCCCCGGTACTTGTCACTATACTATACTACAACGATCAGGTACACTGCCTGGTGGGGGTTTTAAGCTTCTCGAGATCCCTTGAGAGGTAAAGCCTGGTGCGATTCCCGCGTCATCATACTCGAACAACAATAACCATAAAAAGCATTTCAACATTAGTGTGATATGAAAATGAACAGGGCAGAATTACAATAATAGAGACAACGATCATAGAGAATCTCCTGGCACAAAATAGTTTGCGAGTACTAAATTAAAATGCATTTGGAATGCATATACCACATCTAGCCTAAACATAAATTAAAAGTGCTATCAATCAACTTACTTCTTCAACATTAGGGCCATGATTAAGCAATAGTTCTTCCCGGTCTCTGCTTCAGTTTGAATCAATCTCTTGAAGAACCTTCAAGTTTGATGGATATATGAAACCTTTAGCTTTTAAACGAGCGAGAGCCTGTCAACAAAAAATTAATGAAACGATAACAAAAATGAGAATGGTGCAATGAGTGTATGAAATTGTTATCAAGGGACAATGAAAATGGTAGTTGCAATTACACCCCTCAAGAACAAAAGAAACACCTGAGAGTAGGAAAGAAAAATATTCATACTCTATGGAAGAGTTCTCAAATCGGAATATAAAATAATCACCTAAACCAAACACCAACACCAAAAATTAATCACATAAATGTATTTGTGACAAGGACTGCTGTGGCGGGTTTAAAGTTTCTTTTGCAATACAGATGTATGGTTTGATCCTTTGAGGATATTAAGTGTTTGGGTAAATTGATTCTAATGTTTAAGGTAAAAAGAAAATCAGAATTATAAAACAACATGTAAAAAAAAGAACTGGCATACTTGTTGGTTTTATAGACAAAATAATAATAGTTGTGTGTTAGGATCGAACTTGAGATCACGGGATTGCACACAATACGTATGAAGGGAAAATGTAATAATTATTTATAAAATGTTATAATTAATTATTAAACACAAAATAAATAATAATAATTAGTATTATTGATTAATGATTAATTATTTATTAAACGAATATTAGGAAAGTAATACTAGACAAAACATGGAAACAAGAGAAGGTTCTGGAAACCCTCTTTGGGCTCCAAAACCGATCGGCAAAGGGGGTGTACCCACCTCCTTTGTGCCTTGAGCTCCAAGTCTTGTGTAGTATATAAGCAAACCCAAGATGGATGTTTTTCTCATAACTTGTACACACACATCTTGGTGTTTTCTCTCCTTGGTCGATTCATCAAACGAAACCCCTAAGGGTTTTCGATTTTCTTGTATCTAAAAAGGTTTTGTGTTTATTACTTGCAAATACTTTTTCTTGAATTAGTACGTGTGTACAAGAACGTGAATCAAACACACTATTATTTGATTCTTGGATTGAATTACAAAAAGGTAAGGGGTAATTCTTATAATCCTTATAAACCCTAATTAGGGTTCTTGGTTCCGGAAGATTGCTTTGATTCTTGTTCGGGCTAGAATCACAAAGGTAAGTTTACGATTTAAATAATTGATTAATTAATTACATGTTATTCGATCTATTATAATTGCTTCCGCTTATGCTCACTTTGATGTACTTGGTTTATTAATATGAATGTCATGATATAATAATTCCAACAGTGGCATCTAGAGCCGTTATAATGTGTAATTAATTATCGAAACGCATAAAAATTGGATCTTGATTCGTTTAGTTACATGTTTTTAGGGTTTATTTGTTAGATTCCTAACCATAAAATATTTATGGGTCGATTGACCTTAATAGGGTTTTAGGGTTTATGGTTTTTAATTATTTAATATGATTAGAAACCCTAGGATGTCATGTAATTGTTATGCGTTTTAGTAAACGATCTTGGTGCAATATGTTAATTGTTAAGCTAAATCCATGAAAAAGTGCATATTTGCATGGATTTTTATATTGTGTTATAATTTAAATGGTTTAAATTGTTTATATGAATTAATGGTTAAGTTATATCAAAACATGTAAATTTATTAATAGATGTCGAATTGGGGAAGACTCCAATATTAAGTAATCAATTATGTGCTATGTGGTATATATTTAATTTTGGCTTACGCAATCGATTTATCGATGTATGTGGCTCTTTTTCCTAGAAGAAGAAAGCCCTAATTGAATTAATACGTAATACACCTAGATTTGATTATTAATAGGACTATTGAATAAGATTTGCATGTGGCTACATGTTTTATACATATTTAATTGTTATGATTATGTATATTTGTTTATTTAGTTGTTTTATTTTTTATTGTATATTACTTGTTTTTGTTTATTAATTGTGTTAGACATGTTTATAAACGAAAAGAGTAATTTTTTGAATAGAAAAATAATACGGACTAAATAATGGCGAAATTGTTTTGGTTTTTAAGAGTTTAAAATTTCAAAGGATTGGTTGATTGATGTTTTTGTACGTAATGGTTAAATAGGCTCGACCGAAGTTTACACACTATAAGATGGGTATAAGGATGGCAACGCATTAAATTGTGGCCTTAGAGAGACAACATTCTGTCTTAACGCTCGTTTGTGTGTAAATTAGACTTACCGAACAACCATTACATGTACATTGTCATCTTAAGGGTGAATAATCCACAATCCCACAATGATTATCTGAAACACTAAGCTTTCGGGCTTATGCAAAAGTACGATATAGTGGACGATAATTGATGGTTATTCTTGAATTGGTGAACCCGATACCTCAATCAAAACTTTGTTATTTTACTCTTAGCTAATTGGTAATAAAAATGTTTTGTAAAACCAATGTTATGAAGTTGTATGCATGCTTCTTCATACATTATTTTGATCACATCAAAATATTAATACCCTTATAAAATTAAGTCTAATGCCATCTAATTAAGAACACTTGAAGTTGTAATTTACATCATGTGAGAACTTGGCGAGATTGCAATGGAGAGGTAAATTTCATGAATTCATTGCTAGCAGATCAACTGATGTGATGGATTTATGAGTTTGCAGTTTTTAAGTTAGAAGACTTAAATTGAGTAGTAAGTGAGATCTTGGACTCAAGGCATTAAGATGGGGACTAAACATGCTTACAATACAAATGTTTTGTGATTGTAAATCCCATATATCTAGGAATTGGACAAATGTTATGCCAATTACTTGTACGACAAGTTACCTCATATTATACTTTCATTACTAGCAGATCAACTGATGTGATGAAACTATGTTTACGGAGGATCCTAGTTTTCAAGATTATTCTATGGATATTAATTTTCCTTGGGTATTTTAATTTTCTTGAAAAATTGTATTATCAAAAATACTAATGTTTTGAACTTTCTTTATCTGTAGAAATGGCTCAAACTGATAACACCAACTTTCGTTCTGTGTTCAAAACTTATTTTGAACGAGAAAAATTGACTGGCTCGGAAAATTTCAATGATTGGTACCATTCACTAAGGATTGTCCTACGAGTGACTGGTCAACTCGAAATCTTGAAAAAGCCTTGTCCTGAAGAACCTGTAGGCGAGGCAGCTACTGAAGCTGCTAAGGCCAAATGGAATCTTGATTGCAAGGAACATATTGATGTGGCCGCAATGATGTTAGGGGCGATGTCCACACCTCTTCAAAGGCAGTTTGAGGAGTATTTCCCAATGAACATGATTGATGAACTCAAGAAACTCTATGAGAAACCATCAAATGTAGAGATTTAGATTTGATGGAGGCTCTACATGGTTGTAAGGAGGGTGATGGTGAACCTGTGAGTGCTCATGTGTTGAAGATGAAAAGTTTCATGGATCAACTACAAACACTTAAAAAACCCTATGACAATGATATGGATGTGAACTTAATCAATAGATCCCTTAACAAGGATTTTAATGGTTTTGTGAGGAACTTCAATATGCATTGCGTGGGGAAGACAGTGATGGATCTAAACACCTTGAACTTGTGTTAGATTGATACTTTGAATTATATCACTAAGTATGCGGAATCTACTTAGTAACACTTAGAAGTTTGATTGTGAGTAAGACAGTTGTATACAAACAATGTATGTAAACAAACTATTAGCTCCAATATTATTAATGATAATAATACGAGTGATCTTGATATCACTAGGGTTACACCTTGAAACTCTAAGAAAAACGTATATCAACTTATAACCTAGGATCTCCTTTTATAGCACAAGGAGTCCTCATCTACAAGATAAGTATAAAGCTAATAGAATAAGATATACACAAAATCTATTCTATATTTATCTAGACACGTTTCCTAACAGTTATCTAATAAGCAGTGGTAATATATTGTTCTTGCAGTGGTAATGAGTTTCCACTGCAAGTACAATCTTCTGCAGTTGTAACTTCTTCTTTAGCCGTGGTAACTGTTAGTATAATTCCCAACAATCCTCCCCTAACTTATGATTAATACATAAATCAATAAGTTTCTTCAAGTAATCAATAAACATGAGGATATGGGAATTCTTCCAAACACTTATCTTCTTCTTCTTAACTCTCTATCAGCTCTCACACTTTGATCATAAATCTTTTGCAGCAAATCATCTATGACTTCAGTTCTTTCCCAACACCTAAGTTTCTCTGACAACATCACTGTTAATACTCCAGCTCTCAATGGATATTCTTTCTCAGCCAGCATAAAAACATCAACTCCATCTTGAGTAGAAACATGATGCACATAACTTAAATCATAGAATTTCCACAAAGTTCTTGTACCATGAGCTTCAAATCTCCAGTATCTATCACTTGGATCAGGTTCATATAATCTTCTGAAGTGAACCCATAACTCCTTAGCTTTGACATCAACAAGTTCATTCTTTTGAAACTGATCTTGAACAATTCTCCACAAAGTATCCAAATCTTCTCTATCACAACATCTAACAATATCTTCAAAATCTCTGCAAATGTTTGTGACACTTCCATTTCTGATGATCTTCCAAGCAACACCAAAACTATCAGAAAAGATTTCCCAACCAACTACCGGATATTTTGCTTGTAGAGGTTCAATGTTAAGTACATCAGTTTCTATGAACAACATGTTTGTAAGTTGCTCTTCAGTCAACTTGCTAGGACCTTCTTCTTCTTGAGATGATTTCTGAGTCTTCAACTTCTTTGCTTCTTTAGATTCAAGACTCACTCCAGTCCTTTTTGTCTTCATAGATAATGGTTCTTGATCCATTGGAATGAAGTTACTATCTTGTCTTTTGATTATGTAGTAAATACCTTCAATCTGATCATGTGACATTCCTTTGAATTGACTCATCTTCATATTACCAACATGGCAACAAAAAGTCTTCATCTCAGAGATAATCTGTGCCTTTGTAGGTTTTCTTGGCTTCTTTTGACGTTTTCTAACATCCCCAATGATTTCATCAAGAGCCTGCTGATTCTTCATTTGAATGAAATCTTTAAGTTGAGCAGACCTTTGTTCTTCATCCAAGGTTGTATTTGCAATCAATTCAATAGCCTTCTTCCTAATTATTTGATCATTGTTAATCAAATAATCAATCTCTTCTTCTGTAGGCACATAGGTAAACAATGGAGGTTTCTCATGCAGGACAGTTGGTGAGACACTTGAAATAGGTTCTGCCATAACAGCTTCAAGTTTATCCAACCTAGTTGCTTCCATGAAACTAGCAACTTCATCTTCTTTAAGCTTTTTCTTTCTTTCATACTCTTCAGCATGTTGTTGCTCTGCTAACCTTGCATCAAAATCAATCTGAGCTTGTTCAAACTTAGAAATCTTTCTTGTCTTTTGATCTGAAGCAATTACAATAGCCTTTCCTTTAACTGATCTTCTTCTGGCAGCTTCTTCCTCTGCAGTGGTAATTTCTTGACTAGCAGTGGGAACATTTTCACTTGCAGTGGTAATTTGTTGATCAGTGGGAACTTGTTCTGCTTCAGTGGAAATTGGTTGAGCAGTTCCAACTAAATCATCATTATTAAAACCTGCATCAGCATCCATATCTTCAAAATCCAATTTCCTCCCCTCAGTCTCAACATCATCATCTTTTGCTTGAGCATCCTCAGAATCACTTAGCTCAGCAAAGTCTTTATCAAAACTTTTACTCCTCCCCTTAAGCTCTGCATCTATTTTCCTCCCCTGTTTGGAAGAATCTCCCAAAACCTTACTAGAACTTGCAGAAAACTCATCTGAAGGTGAAGATGATGATAAAACAACCTGAGATCTTTTCTTCTTGAGATTCTCAACTTCATTCTGCAATTTGTGAATCTCATCCTTCAATTGATTCAGCTCTGTGGCATGCTGTTCTTTAATCTGTGCCAGATCTTTCTCCAGAGCTTGAACCTGCTTGACTAATTTGGTACAAATATCCATCAATTCATTTTGTTGCACACTGCCTTCATCACTTCCAACTGTGTAACCTGCTGGGAGAGGTGAATCATGAGGCATGGATTCAGGCTCTTCCCTAGTTGGACTAGGATTAAGCCTTGAACCACCACTGCTTGTACCTACACCAAAAGGCTCAGCAACATGCAATGTTGAGATGAGAGAAGTTGGCTGTTTAGACCTTCTCTCTTAAGTGTGAGTGACTGCAGGGGTATGTTGAATTGGTGGAACAACAATATTGGGTGTGTTTTGAGATGCAACTGGGATTGATGCATCCTCACCCTGTACTTGAGAAAGTTTAGCAAGCATTTGAGGTAAAAGTGGATGAACCTGCCCATTCCAAAGTTCTGAAGCCTTAGACATATTTTGAAAAACTTTTGGCTTAAGAGTGGAAGGTTCATAAATTCTTTTGTGAGGTCGCAGTTGAAACTCATTTAACACTGCTTGCACAAACCTTGGTTACATCAAAAATTTATATGTACTCTTTACATTGCCTTTCATATTATTAAAAATAAACTTTGACCAATTGAAAGTCCTATCTGTTGCCAAACAAACCAAAGGATAAGCCATGGTTGATGCAAATTGTTCATAAGATGTTTTCTTAGGACTTAGGCAATGTAGAAGAGTATGTATCAAAAATCTCCAATGGGGACAAAAACATCCTTTTCTAAAAGTGACTTTTTGTTCTGATGTATCATACCACATTAAAGCAATATTTGTAAAAATTTCTGAATTAGGTAATGTGATGATACCATTGAGATCATCCAATTGGAGAATTCTCCTCAAGGATGACTCAGTAACATCAATAGTTACCCCATCAACTGTGGCTCTTAGAGCATCCACAGATTCTTGTGTGTCTCCCTGTTCAAGAGTTATGGACTCCACAGTGTTCCAGAACTGTTTGATATGAGAGACATAGATTGTGGGATTTATAGTTAAGGCATACCTTATGTGAGTTGCGTTTAGAAAATCCACAATCTGATGAAAAACAGGGCCACTCTTCTCATTCGACTTTTTTAAGTAGGCCACTTGGTTGTGCTCCTCGACAAATTTTAGAATCGCCATGATGTTTGTGAAAAAGAGAATGAAAGTGTTAGTAATCAAGATAAAAATCAAGCCGTATGACAATGAATTTATACTAATAGGGTTTGAGGAGGTTGCGCAATGTGAATTATCTTTTGAAAGAATTATCTTTGGAAAAAGAATAATTTATAATAAGTAAGTAGATAATTCACAAAAGATTTTACCCTATTAATAAGGAATGACGGTTATTTTTACAACGACTAGTAAAAAATAGATTACTGACACAACAGTTGTAACGGCTAGTCATCAGTGGAAAAATTACTCTTGCAGTGGTAACTGATGAACTAGCAGTGGTAAAATTTTCACAAAAATATCAAAGAGCAGTGGTTAATAAAACATGAACATTTGCTGCTCTTATCATAGTTTTTAGCAAACTACCAGCTATCAACGGATTTGATATGTCTTTACCATTAGCCGTTTGCTATGGACTAGCCAACTCTTGATCACATGGATGTATGGTGAGTTGATAACCTAGTTTTTGGTAAACTATCAACCATAAACGGATTTGATAAGTCTTTACCAGTAGCCGTTTGCTCTGGACTAGTTGATTCTTATGTTGATTAGACATGATGAATCAATAACCATTTGTTGTGTGTCTATGATACACACCTTATTACTCCAATGACTCCAATAATATGGGTTGTTTGCATCAACTCAACTTAACCCATAAAACTTAACTCAAAGTAACTTTTTAACCAAGTTACTATTCACAAAAATATCTTCCAAAAGTCAACCCGATAATAACCAAATTTACTCCTCCAACCTACCAAAACAAGTAGGAGTAAATATCCTTCATTAATTAGAATTCGACCTTGACTTTGCATATAAAAGGGGGCTCAACATCTTTTATCTTGGTAAAGGATTGGCTAATCCAGGAGCAAACGGTTCTTGGTAAAGATAACTCAAACCCGTTTATGGCTTGCAATTTGCCAAAAATTGTATGGTTCCTCAACTCCCCATTATCCTCAAAAGCTAATGAGTTGGCTAGCCCGCAAGATTATGGCTTGTGGTAAAGGCCGTGGAAAAACCATAATTGGTAATCAGCTCACCAAGATGTTGACAATTCCATCAAGAGTTGGCTAGTCCAGAAGCAAACGGCTTTTGGTAAAGACTAATCAAATCCGTTGACAGCTGGTGATTTGCTCAAAATCACACGGTTATCAGGTGTGCCACAGTTCTTACATCTGGCTACTCCAGAAGTGATGGCTTTTGGTAAAGAGTTTTTTCAAATCCATTAAGTTTTTCTCAAATAGATTGCTAGGGACTAGCAATAGTTTAGTGTGGGGGATTGATGAGTGTCTAAATACTCATCAGTTTATACTAATCTGAGCTGCCAAAACATACAAAAACACTCAAATATGCATAAAAATACTTAAAATATCTTAGAAATGTGTTTTATATGTTTCAAATGCAAAATTATTAAAAACAGATGAAAAACGTACAAAGTTTGCATAATTGGCAGTTTCAGTCCCTCAAGTTTCATAAATTGGCAAAACCAGCCCCTGGTTATTCTAAAACATGAAAATGTCACCAAAGGTCCTTTTTAATCATAAAGTTACATATTTAGTCCTTTGGTGAAAAGTTTCACAAAATTACAAGTTTAGTCCCTATACTTTGGAAATTGACAGAAATGGTCCCTGGGATGTAAAAACTTTGAGAAAATCAATTTTGGTCCTTGTACTAATAATATTTTGCAGGAATGGTCCTTGGTGATAAGTTTGGTGAAATTACATAATCGGTCCCTGAAGTTTCACAGTTTGGCAAAGCAGGTCCCTCAAAGTTTCAAACTTGACAGTTTTAGTCCCTGGGTGTTCAAAATGGGAAAATTATCATTAAGGGTCCTAGGGAATTCATAATTGTCACTATTAGTCCCTGGGTGAAAGTTTTGAATAAATTACACATTTAGTCCCTCAAGTTTCAGTTTTGTCAATTATAGTCCCCGGGTATTTTAAAAAATGAAATATATCAAAAATATCCTTGTACTATTCACATCTTGGCTAGTTTAATCCTTATATGAACTTTGGGAAAATGCCACATCATACCCTCAACTTTCACCAAACTACAAAATTGGTCCTTGATAGTTAATATACAAACGGACCCTTTTGTTATTTTACCAAAACCAAAATAAACCCAAACCACACCAAGCCCATCCCCACTTTCCTGGCCCAAAAAGAATACCAGCCCACTCCAGGGTCAACGCCCGGTCAAACAAAACCACCCATCCAACCCTTTCCCTCCCAAACCATACCACCACCACTGCTCCACCAAAACCACCACCACCTATCTGGTTTCACTCCCAACTTGCTCCTCACTCATTCCACCTTATCCCTCCACCTCTCCACAATTTCCAAGGCACATTTAATGCCTTGGAGACCTCTCCACGCATAACACTGACACCCAAGACCTTTTGGCGGGAAAAGCGGTTTTAAACGGCTATGATCAATCAGACACAATCAAGGGCTCACAAGTGGTGGGAAATATCTCTGTGGGTCCCACATACTCAGAAAAACTCTACATAAGGGAAGAGAAGCAGAAGAAGAGAATTATTAGTTTAGTTTAGTGTAATTTAGTATCGACTAGTGTAATTTTAGTCTTTCAGTGTAATTTTAAGCTTCTTGGTAATCAATTAAGTTATTTTAATGTATCTTTGAACTTTTGCAATCATCAATTTAAGGTTTCAGTTACTATCTCAGTCTTTGCAATTTCTTAAATTCTCAAAAATCTCAAAAAGCTTGTTAGTTGTTATTAGTGTTGTGTTAAACTCTCTTTGCTCATACAAAGCTCTGACAAAGCTTTTGAAAGCTTTTAGATAACTAAAAATTCAGTTTGGTAGTTAAAATCATAAATTCAAGAAAAATCAATAAAATAGAAAATAAATAGAAAAATAGTTGTAAAGAAGAAGGAAGAAGATTGGAGCATTGTTATTTGGATATGTATCTGGTTTAGAACCTTGTGGGAGGTAATAGGTTAGTTACTTGTTCATGGTACTTTGTTGCTCAGTACAATTTCCATTGTAAGCCTTTTTACCATTTTTTATATTTCACTGTAGATGTAAGTTTATTGCTTTGATCTTTGTGATTTCATGTTTAAATAGTATTGTTAAGTTATAATATCAAGTAAAATCAGTGTTGTGTTCATTGGAAATCATTTGTTCTAAAAATTGAAAATCATACAGTGTGTAACTTAAACTTGACAAACTTTTGTTATCTGCTTGTATTGTGATTGATTCTGGTTCATTTGATCTTTAATAATATCAATATAGTGTTAGGAATTAGATTTAAGGCTTAAAACATTGAGTTGCTTTGAAAACTTCTTAACAGATTCACAAGAAGGGGTGTTTGGTTTTGCTGAGTTGGATAGGTTCTTAGTTGTTGTAGTTGTTATTTTCTGTTCTATTATGTTACAATAGGTCTAATTAGGTAATACAAGTCATTATAAACTAGAGTTATTTAGTATAAAGTCAAAATCTTTATTGATCAACCCTCACAGCTAACTGTGAGGGATTTGTGATCCACAAAACCAATAATTTAGCTTGTTAGTTGTAGGTTTATGTTAATTTAGCTTCATTATAGCTTATTACAACTATATTAATCAGTAGAGATCACTAGAAATCCAAAATAGTCAAACTAAGTAGTTTAGATAAAAAAGTCAAAATTGCTAATCTCAGTTTTTTACCAAACTTCAAAGAATTGTTTAGAATTTAGGAATTTGATCTAGGACTTGAAACTTGTTTCTAGTTGAAGCCTACCACTTCATCTTTTGATTCCCCATCTTGTTACATTTTTGTGATTTTTACCCTGGGCCCCACTCACCCTCAAACACACTTGCAGGGCAAAGGTGTGCCCTGCACCAGCAGATTCAGTCCCATCACCACCACTTTGGTGGTGATTTGTGACCACCACAGTGGGCCCCACACCTCCTAATTAGCTTTTCCCAACCCCCCTCCTACCAGGGAACCTAGATTGACCTTTTGTTTGACCTGAATCATAGTGGACCCCACCTAGAATAAGCCATAAACTTTGTCCCATCTCTGTGTTGTAACTAAGTTTTTGGAATAGCTTATTTGTGCTTATCAGCTTATCTATTGAGCTTATTTGACCAATTTGAGCTTTGACAAGTCCAATCAACTTATTAGAACCAGATTTAGCCAAGGTGGGTCCCACATAAGCTCATTTGAGCTTATTTCTCATTTCAGTCAACCAAAGTCAACTGTGGTAGCAATAAGCTTCCACAGTGCTTATTATTAAGCTAGAAATTTATTGTTTTTACAAAAATTGCTTTTTTTTATATATAATATAGCTTTGTAAAAGAAAAATCCAGAAAATACAACATAAAAATAAGTGATAGTTTCTATTTAATTTAATTTAATTTTAATTTTCATTTTTAGATTTTAATTAAGAAAGTTGTGTTTTTATATTTTTAATAATTTCATCTTAGGTTAAAGTAATTTTGATAATTTTACTAGATTTTTATTTTGTAATTTAGTATTTATTAGAATTAAAAAGAGTTTAATTAATAATTAATCAATAAATAAGTTTTAAATAGCATAATTAATTTTTCTAAGGCAACACCTAGTTTTTATATTTTTCCTAGCTTTTATAAGTCATAATATAATTTTAATAATTTTTCTAGAATTTTTACTGTTCATTTAATAGTTTTTATAATTTAAATAGTTTAATTGGTAATTATTTAATAATTAGAATAATAATTAGTAAACTAGTTTAAAAATATATAAAATAAAGTTTTTATAATTTTTTAGGATTCCTGTGATGGTTAATTAGATTTATAAATTTTTTCATAATTTTGTAAGTTGATTTAGTATTATTTGTAATTTAAAATAGTTTAATTAGTATAAATAATATAAATAGTTTTTAATTAATAAAAAGCTCATAAAAAGACAAAAACATTTATTTTTATTTTTTATACTTTCTTCAAGTTCTAATTTAAGTTTAGAAATTATTTTTGTAAGTTTTTAGTTTAATTTGTAGTATTTATAATTTTTAGTTTGATATAAATTAGTTTTAATTAAATAGTTAAATAGTTATTAATTAAATAATTAATAATAAATAATATAATAATCTAAAAAATAGTTTTCTTTTTAATTTAATTTTATTTTAAGTTTAAGTTTATAGAATTTTCAATTTTAACCCTTTTAGTTTATTTTTCCTTAAAACTCACCTTTTTCTCAGTACGCAATCGCGTCTGATTTTAAATTGGTGTACGTTTTAACGTTTTAGATATCTAGGTTTTACGTAATCATTCTAATAGTCATTTTAAGTTATAAAACCCTAGTTTAAACACACACACACTTTTATACCCTTACCTGTTCACATTCACTAATCACATATTCGTTTTTAATACCATCACAACCTCGTTGGGACATTACGACCCGGGAAAACACTGTATTTCACGGAAGCATTTGTCTTGATTAGTTTGACTTTACTATTAACCATTCACAAGTGGTTGAGAAATAAAAGATAACTAGTTTAAGGCGAATCAAAATTTGGCGCCGCTGCCGGGGAGGTTGTGCGCTTATTCTAAACGATTTTTGCGTATTAGTGATTCTTGATATACATCCAATGTATATTTACCATCTTTTATCCATATTTTTATAAAACAAAACACAAAAATATTTACCTTTACACCCCTACCTATTTGATTCTTCATTTCTCATCCCCAAAACCCTTTGATTCTACTTTCTTCCACTTATCTCATAATTGATTCTAATGGCATCTCTCGATGACGATTTCATTAAACAAAGGGCCTGTAAAAGTAAAGTTGAAAAACTTATGGCCTTGTCAAAAATGTCGAGATGTCATGTTGATTATGATGGACCTTCGATTCCTATTCCCTCTCCGGTGAGGGAAAGAGATCATGAAACCGAGGTGACAAAGGACCTTGTACTTTCCTCTGATGATGGAGGTGCTAAATACGTCCAACCTACGGTTGTCCAAGAACCTGAGCTCACAAATGCTCCTAAACCTTCAAGAATCAATCCTGATCTTTCACGGTTTACGGTTAAAAGTTTGTCAAGCAAACATACAGAGCTTAGGGCAGTAACTGAAAAGAACGATTTGCCTAATCTTTACGTTAATCAAAAACAAAAACCCGGGACCATAACGGAAGTGGTGAAAATTGCTAGCTCTAAGAGCACACCACTTGTCCCACCTCTAGATTTTGTTCCTTGTGACGGTTGTGGTGAGCCGCTTTTCGGTTTTCTATGTCGTTGGTGTACATGTGAACACTGTGGTAATGATATTCGAGACGGGAGTTGTTTGTTTTGTGGATCGAGTAATTCATTTGCTTATGATCCTAATCAAAACTCATTCAACGACTCCTCAAATTTTTCCAACTACCCATCACATTCATACGAGCAAGAATCATATTATCCAAATCTCAATGATGCTTCGTATCAAAATACACCAAGCCAGACTCAACAGTTTAACTGTTGTGAGTACTGTGGAGGTCCACACTTTAGCTCTGATTGTCAAACAAGGAATCCATTTCGTTGTAACAATTACGACTATTCGTTTCAAGAACCACTTCCACAGTACCAAATGAACCAAGCAACTCCTCAAAACCAGCAAGATCCTTGTCTAGAGGTTCTTGAAAAACTTAAAAACATTAGAGAGGAGTTGGCTAATATGTCGTCTCACAATGCATCAAGTTCTTCTTGTGTATATTGTGGGGGTCCTCATAATGATGATCAATGTCAACCTTCCGGTTTTGACACATCCACACCCCCACAGTCTCCACTCATTACATATTCTCGTGATAAATCTATCGCTGAATTACTTTTTGAAAAACATGCTGCTAGAGACGAAAGAAGCATGGAAGAATTACTAGTCTTAGAACATGCAGCTATAACACGTACCAAATTTCAAAATGCTGCTCTTCTCTATGAAGATGATGAAAGTGATGATACCTCATCATGTTCATCAGTTGAGACTTCTTCCATGGAGATACAGGGAGAAAAGAATATAACTGAATCACCAGCAGTAGAAATAATGGAACTTGTAGAATCCATTACTGCTAGTCCTTCTCATCTCCCTCTGTATGCTGTTATCACACCCGAGGTTCCCACTCACTCTCTGAACATGGGGGACGAGCATCTTGACACTGTTCCTGCAAAGGAATCGGACGAATTCATAAAGTCTAGTGTTGAGAACCTTGTCTCAATCCCAAGTGAGTCACAGGGAATTCTTGATCATGTGTGTGATATTCCTCCCCCTCTTGTCTTTCCAAATAATCATACTGAAATGTTCTCTGATTCGGATGAGAACTATTCTTTATCTTGTGGAGACATAAGTTATGTGGAGGAATTACCTTCTGAGCTTGTCAACTCAGAAGAAGAGAATGATGAAGAAATAATCCAAGACGAAGCTCTTCGTCTTACCTTACTAAATGCTAATCTTCTCATTTCTAGAATCGAGGCTTTTAATGAAGAGCCTATTTCATCTCCTATCCCCGTCAAGGATAGTGAGATTTTGATCAATGATTCTATTCCTGAATTGCAAACGTTCCATTTTGATCAAACGGAAGAGAAGATAAGTGGTATCACCACTTCTCATTCTTATAATTCTTTTCCCGTTTATGAATCATTTACTTTTGATGAGTTCCCCAATGAACTCACTCAATTCAATCCCGAATACGAATCATTCACCTTTGAGGAGTTCTCCTGTGAACTCACTCATATCATATCTCCACCGGAGTATGATAATTTCTATTTTGATCTAGACATACCCATAATATGTCTTGATCAAACGAGCTTAAAAGAGGAGATTCATGAAACAATGAATTCTCCTATTGAAGACGAGGAGTTAGTTATGATTTTCATCATGACTTTCTTTCTTTTCTTCATATATTCTGTACCATATCCTGTTCTTCACTCTTTCAGGAGTGAGGACATTATCTTTGACCCCGGCATTCTCATTTATAAATTATGAGCCGGGTGTCATTATGTCTCATCGGAGTGGAACTTTCACGTGCTTCAAATGTTTATCCAAACATCTTGAGTGAAAGTCCGATTGAGATTGTCTCTTCCACTTACTTCCCCATGGACAAATAAATTCGGGGTCGAGTCAAGCTAGCGACTCGGAAATAAAAAACAGTAGCATGTACATAGGTTTTCACCTATGTTTCACCCTAGTGTGGGGGAGATGCCCCACATGTTGTATATATATATATATCCTCTAAAAAAAAAAAAAAAAAAAAAAAAAAAAAAAAATGTACATATAGTGATAGCTTCTATTTAAGAAGTTTTATCTAAAAAAATAATTGTATGTATATACATCTTAAATAAAGGCTATAGAATATGTCCTTCTTACGTTCTAAGTTCGGTTTAACACCCGGTACTTTGAATATTGAGGACAATATTCAGTTCTAAGTGTGGGGGGAGATTCGTTATTCTAACGAATTTAAACACATGTTCCATCAAGAACCCCCATTTTAGCCAAAATTTTAAAATTTTTTCTCACTTAGAACGCAATAAATGGTTATCAGTCCGCCATGTCTAACCCACATAAGGATTGGCTAATCCAGGAGCAAACGGTTCTTGGTAAAGATAACTCAAACCCGTTTATGGCTTGCAATTTGCCAAAAATTGTATGGTTCCTCAACTCCCCATTATCCTCAAAAGCTAATGAGTTGGCTAGCCCGCAAGATTATGGCTTGTGGTAAAGGCCGTGGAAAAACCATAATTGGTAATCAGCTCACCAAGATGTTGACAATTCCATCAAGAGTTGGCTAGTCCAGAAGCAAACGGCTTTTGGTAAAGACTAATCAAATCCGTTGACAGCTGGTGATTTGCTCAAAATCACACGGTTATCAGGTGTGCCACAGTTCTTACATCTGGCTACTCCAGAAGTGATGGCTTTTGGTAAAGAGTTTTTTCAAATCCATTAAGTTTTTCTCAAATAGATTGCTAGGGACTAGCAATAGTTTAGTGGGGGGATTGATGAGTGTCTAAATACTCATCAGTTTATACTAATCTGAGCTGCCAAAACATACAAAAACACTCAAATATGCATAAAAATACTTAAAATATCTTAGAAATGTGTTTTATATGTTTCAAATGCAAAATTATTAAAAACAGATGAAAAACGTACAAAGTTTGCATAATTGGCAGTTTCAGTCCCTCAAGTTTCATAAATTGGCAAAACCAGTCCCTGGTTATTCTAAAACATGAAAATGTCACCAAAGGTCCTTTTTAATCATAAAGTTACATATTTAGTCCTTTGGTGAAAAGTTTCACAAAATTACAAGTTTAGTCCCTATACTTTGGAAATTGACAGAAATGGTCCCTGGGATGTAAAAACTTTGAGAAAATCAATTTTGGTCCTTGTACTAATAATATTTTGCAGGAATGGTCCTTGGTGATAAGTTTGGTGAAATTACATAATCGGTCCCTGAAGTTTCACAGTTTGGCAAAGCAGGTCCCTCAAAGTTTCAAACTTGACAGTTTTAGTCCCTGGGTGTTCAAAATGGGAAAATTATCATTAAGGGTCCTAGGGAATTCATAATTGTCACTATTAGTCCCTGGGTGAAAGTTTTGAATAAATTACACATTTAGTCCCTCAAGTTTCAGTTTTGTCAATTATAGTCCCCGGGTATTTTAAAAAATGAAATATATCAAAAATATCCTTGTACTATTCACATCTTGGCTAGTTTAATCCTTATATGAACTTTGGGAAAATGCCACATCATACCCTCAACTTTCACCAAACTACAAAATTGGTCCTTGATAGTTAATATACAAACGGACCCTTTTGTTATTTTACCAAAACCAAAATAAACCCAAACCACACCAAGCCCATCCCCACTTTCCTGGCCCAAAAAGAATACCAGCCCACTCCAGGGTCAACGCCCGGTCAAACAAAACCACCCATCCAACCCTTTCCCTCCCAAACCATACTACCACCACTGCTCCACCAAAACCACCACCACCTATCTGGTTTCACTCCCAACTTGCTCCCCACTCATTCCACCTTATCCCTCTACCTCTCCACAATTTCCAAGGCACATTTAATGCCTTGGAGACCTCTCCACGCATAACACTGACACCCAAGACCTTTTGGCGGGAAAAGCGGTTTTAAACGGCTATGATCAATCAGACACAATCAAGGGCTCACAAGTGGTGGGAAATATCTCTGTGGGTCCCACATACTCAGAAAAACTCTACATAAGGGAAGAGAAGCAGAAGAAGAGAATTATTAGTTTAGTTTAGTGTAATTTAGTATCGACTAGTGTAATTTTAGTCTTTCAGTGTAATTTTAAGCTTCTTGGTAATCAATTAAGTTATTTTAATGTATCTTTGAACTTTTGCAATCATCAATTTAAGGTTTCAGTTACTATCTCAGTCTTTGCAATTTCTTAAATTCTCAAAAATCTCAAAAAGCTTGTTAGTTGTTATTAGTGTTGTGTTAACTCTCTTTGCTCATACAAAGCTCTGACAAAGCTTTTGAAAGCTTTTAGATAACTAAAAATTCAGTTTGGTAGTTAAAATCATAAATTCAAGAAAAATCAATAAAATAGAAAATAAATAGAAAAATAGTTGTAAAGAAGAAGGAAGAAGATTGGAGCATTGTTATTTGGATATGTATCTGGTTTAGAACCTTGTGGGAGGTAATAGGTTAGTTACTTGTTCATGGTACTTTGTTGCTTAGTACAATTTCCATTGTAAGCCTTTTTACCATTTTTTATATTTCACTGTAGATGTAAGTTTATTGCTTTGATCTTTGTGATTTCATGTTTAAATAGTATTGTTAAGTTATAATATCAAGTAAAATCAGTGTTGTGTTCATTGGAAATCATTTGTTCTAAAAATTGAAAATCATACAGTGTGTAACTTAAACTTGACAAACTTTTGTTATCTGCTTGTATTGCGATTGATTCTGGTTCATTTGATCTTTAATAATATCAATATAGTGTTAGGAATTAGATTTAAGGCTTAAAACATTGAGTTGCTTTGAAAACTTCTTAACAGATTCACAAGAAGGGGTGTTTGGTTTTGCTGAGTTGGATAGGTTCTTAGTTGTTGTAGTTGTTATTTTCTGTTCTATTATGTTACAATAGGTCTAATTAGGTAATACAAGTCATTATAAACTAGAGTTATTTAGTATAAAGTCAAAATCTTTATTGATCAACCCTCACAGTTAACTGTGAGGGATTTGTGATCCACAAAACCAATAATTTTGCTTGTTAGTTGTAGGTTTATGTTAATTTAGCTTCATTATAGCTTATTACAACTATATTAATCAGTAGAGATCACTAGAAATCCAAAATAGTCAAACTAAGTAGTTTAGATAAAAAAAAAGTCAAAATTGCTAATCTCAGTTTTTTACCAAACTTCAAAGAATTGTTTAGAATTTAGGAATTTGATCTAGGACTTGAAACTTGTTTCTAGTTGAAGCCTACCACTTCATCTTTTGATTCCCCATCTTGTTACATTTTTGTTATTTTTACCCTGGGCCCCACTCACCCTCAAACACACTTGCAGGGCAAAGGTGTGCCCTGCACCAGCAGATTCAGTCCCATCACCACCACTTTGGTGGTGATTTGTGACCACCACAGTGGGCCCCACACCTCCTAATTAGCTTTTCCCAACCCCCCTCCTAACAGGGAACCTAGATTGACCTTTTGTTTGACCTGAATCATAGTGGACCCCACCTAGAATAAGCCATAAACTTTGTCCCATCTCTGTGTTGTAACTAAGTTTTTGGAATAGCTTATTTGTGCTTATCAGCTTATCTACTGAGCTTATTTGGCCAATTTGAGCTTTGACAAGTGCAATCAACTTATTAGAACCAGATTTAGCCAAGGTGGGTCCCACATAAGCTCATTTGAGCTTATTTCTCATTTCAGTCAACCAAAGTCAACTGTGGTAGCAATAAGCTTCCACAGTACTTATTATTAAGCTAGAAATTTATTGTTTTTACAAAAGTTGCTTGTTTTTATATATAATATAGCTTTGTAAAAGAAAAATCCAGAAAATATGTTGGGTTTGACCAAGTGACACTGCCGCTATGAGACTCTGCTGCTGAGTAATACTGCTGCTACAATGAAACTGCTGCTGGTGTTAATGACTCTGCTGCTGAAGACAATCTGCTGCTTGGTGAAACTACTGCTGAATGGATTAACATTGTATACGATAGGATAATTATAGAATAGATCTTTTGTATAGTTTATCTATTTAGATTATTCTTATCTTGTAGAGAAAGGTATTGTAAACCTAGTAGGACTCCTTGTCCTATAAAAGGAGGATCCTAGGGTTAGATTACGAACGTATTATTATTCACTTCAAGGTTGTAAAACCCTAGCATTATTGAGTGCTCGTATTAATAATATTGAAGTGTTGAAAGAGAATTCTAAATCTTCTTAAGTTAAGCTTTTATATTCCGCGTTTAAGCTTGAGTATTTGTTTTAGTTAACTTCTATATAAGATCGTATTAGCTCAACTGGGATCAACAAGTGGTATCAGAGCTTGTGATCTAGAAGTTATAATCAAGAATATTTTGTTTCTTTAAGTTTGCTGTTCCAAATCGTTTGCATAAGATGGGTGATGAAACTCATATGGTGACTGCTTCAAGGGTTCCCATGCTCAATCCTTCTGAGTATGAGCTATGGAAAAGGAGGATCAGACAATACATTCGCATGATCGACTTCAACATGTGGAATGTGATTGTTAATGGTGATTCTGAACCAGAGAAGAGTGCTGATGGCAAGGAGATATCAATTAAGTCTGCTGAAGCTAATGCAGCAAGGAAGCTGGAAATCAAAGCTCATAGTATTCTCTTAATGGGAATACCTAATGAATTTCAAATGGACTTTGATGATTGTGAAACAGGAAAAGCATTAATGGATGCAGTAGAATTCAGGTTTGGAGGGAATGATGCTACTAAGAAGTCCAGAAAGAATATGTTGAAGCATCAGTTTGAAAACTTTACTTCTGAACCTGGAGAAAAGATAATTGGCACATACAACAGGCTAAATCAACTGGTTAGTCATCTAAAGCTTGTTGGGTATGTTGTTCCACAGGAAGATGTGAATCTCAAGTTTCTAAGAAGCCTTGCACCTGAATGGAGTATGCACACAGTGGTGTGGAGGAATAAACCTGACTTTGAAACAATGAAGTTGGAGAGCCTCTACAACAATTTAAGGGTGTATGAATCTGAATTGGCTACTTCTTCTACTTCATCTTCTAGTACACAAAATCTTGCTTTTGTGTCTTCAAAATCCAAAGAGACTCAAGATACTCACTCTACTGCTTATGGAGTATCTACTGCTGATGGATCTGGATCTGCTGCTAGTTCAAATGACAAGATCTCTACCAGTGATGTTGCTTTATGTGCATTCTTGGCTGAGCTTACTACAACCATAAGATCACATGTCATAAATCAAGATTTGGATCATATTGATCCAGATGATCTTGAAGAAATTGATCTCAAATGGCAAATGGCTATGTTGACTTTAAGAGCAAGAAAGTTCTGGAAAAAGACTGGAAGAGAAGTCAAATACAAGGCTAAGGAGAGTCCAGGGTTTGACAAGTCTAAGATTGAATGCTACAATTGCAACAGGAAGGGACACTTTGCTAGAGAGTGTAGATCTCCAAAGAAGAATGCTGAAGTTCCAAAGAAGACTGAAGAATCAAAGTCTGCAATGGTAGCTTGTGATGGGCTGGGAGAATATGACTGGAGTGATATGGCTGAAGAAGAACCAAATTTCTCTTTGGTTGCTGCTGTTCAACCCAAAGTGCATAACTTTGCACTTATGGCATATGGTTCATCATCAGGCTCTGACTCTGAGGTATCTAATGATTCTGAATCATCTGGATGTTCTTTTAAATCTTGTTCTGACACTATAGAAGTTCTTAAGGCTAGGAATGAGAGTTTAAATAAAGAAGTTGAACATCTAAAACTTGATAACTTAGGTTATAAAGTAGGTATTCAAAACGTTGAGAGAAGGTTAGAATATCTCAAAGAGTGTGAAAAGGAATATGTAGAACAACTTAATCTCAGAGATATAGAAATTTTTAAGAAAAATAGTGAAGTAGAAGTTCTTAAAAATAAGCTAGAAGAAGCTGAAAAAGAAAAAGAACAAGCTCTTGCTGAAAAAGATAAACATGTAGTAAGAGTACAAAAACAACAATATGCTTCTGATCTAGTTCATAAATCTATTGAGAATAATTTGATGAGAAAAGGTAGTGGAATTGGGTATAATGAAGTGGCTCCTCCAGCCAAAAGTGCTTTTGCTCCACCAGGAAAAGAACTATCCTTCATTAGTGAGCTGAATATTGAAAAACCTGTAGGTGAAAGTAGCACAAGTGTTAATGAGACACCTAAGGTTGAGGCTAGAAAATTTCCTGAAGCTCCTATTATAGAAGATTGGTATTCTGATAGTGAAAGTGAAGAAGAACAGGTTCAACCAAAACTTACAGTTAAAAGGGAAGAGATTCCTACTCAGGTTAAACCTAAGGTAGAACAGATTAAGTTTGTCAAGCCTGTGTTAGGAAATAAGCTTGCCAGGAGAATGGTAGAGTACAATGAGGTGCCTAGAGAAAAATTGAGAAGTTTTGATAATAAGCCTAGAGGTAACCAAAGAAACTTCAACAACCTAGTTTCACAGAGATTAGGTAATCAGTTTGAATTACAAAAGAAGGCTTGTTATAAGTGTGGTAGTTTTGACCACTTGATTGGTAGATGTCCTGAACACCAAAGACCTGTTTGGAATCAATATTCAAGGGTGAATCACAAATATGTCACAAAACAAACTCACCCACATCCTAATAGAAACATGGTTCCTAGAGCTGTTTTGTTGAGATCTGGTGTTACTAGATCTATTTATGCTGCTAAACCAAATGGTGTTTTCAAATCAACAACTAGTTCTTCTAATGGCTCTACTGCTAGTAAGCATTCTGCTACCAGTATGCACTCTGCTGCTGGCAAGCAACCTACTGCTAGTACAAAATTTTCTACTTCTAAGCCAAAACATCTTCCAAATACAGTTGTTGGTAATCATTTTTATGCTGTTAAGGCCTCATCTTGCTGGACTTGGAAACCAAAATCTAATGTTTCAAATACTGTTTCCAAGAATAGTAGTGCATCAAGTGATTTAAAGAAATTTGATTATACTGATGCACAGGGCAGATCCAAGTCAGTAATGGCTTGGGTCATCAAGAGAAACTGATTTCTCTATTTTTCATGTGCAGGTCAATCTACTGGATGAGCTTAAGGATATGGTTATTGTTGACAGTGGATGTTCTGGACACATGACTGGTGATGAGTCTCAACTTGAAGATCTTGAGGCTTTTGATGGTGGTTATGTAGCTTTTGGGAATGATCCAAAAGGTGGAAAGATTGTTGGAATTGGAACATTAAGAACTGGAAATTTGGACTTTGAGAGGGTGCTCCTTGTGAAAGGACTTAAGTTTAACCTTTTTAGTGTCTCACAAATGTGTGACAAAAAGGATTTTGTTCTTTTTACAGACACTGAGTGTATGATTCTTTCTCCTGATTTTCAATTACCAGATGACAAATCTGTGTTACTGAAGGTCCCTAGAAAGGAAAATATATACAGTGACCATATTAAGAATATTATTCCTAAGAAGGCTCTGACTTGTCTAATTGCAAAGGCCACTATTGATGAGTCCAAATTATGGCATAGAAGATTGGGTCATCTGAACTACAAGACTATGAACAAATTGGTGAAAGGAAATCTTGTGAGGGGTATGCCTACAAAGATTTTTGAGAATTGTGAAACTTGTGTTGCATGTCAAAAGGGTAAACAACACAGAGTTTCTTTCAAGTCCAAGACAGTAAACACAAATACTGTGCCACTACACTTGCTACACATGGATTTATTTGGGCCTGTATTTGTAAAAAGTCTGAATAAGAAGTCATATTGTCTTGTTGTCACTGATGACTTTAGCAGGTTTACTTGGGTATTCTTTCTTGCCACTAAAGATGAAACTCCAGGAATACTCAAAGCTTTCATTACAAGAGTTGAAAACCTGCACAATCACAAGGTAAAGATTATCAGATGTGACAATGGTACTGAGTTCAAGAACAGTGAGATGAATCAATTTTGTGTGGGAAAAGGAATACTTAGACAGTACAGTGTAGCAAGAACTCCACAACAAAATGGTGTTGCAGAAAGAAGAAACAGGACACTTATTGAGGCTGCAAGAACTATGCTATCTGATTCAAAACTACCTGTACCTTTTTGGGCTGAAGCTGTGAATACTGCATGTTTTGTCCAAAACAGAAGTAAGGTAGTCAAGCCTCATAACAAAACTCCTTATGAGCTATTTCATGGAAAGAAACCAATGATTGATTTTCTCAAACCATTTGGATGTCCTGTTACTATCTTAAATACAAAGGATCAGCTAGGCAAATTTGATGAAAAAGCTGATGAAGGAAATTTGGTTGGTTACTCTGTTAATAGTAAAGCCTTCAGGGTATATAATAAAAGAACCAAACATGTGGAGGAGAATCTGCATATCAAGTTTAGTGAAAACACATATAATTCTGCAGGGAAGGGACCAGAATGGTTATTTGATGTAGACATTCTTGCTAAAACAATGAACTATGTTCCTGTTATTGCCAGTGTTGATAAACCACAGGAAGAGTTTGTTGTGATTGAGAAATTGAAGATTGGTTCAACCTTTGTACCTCTTCAGAAGTAACAAAGCTCTCAAGATGATGTTGCTTCTCATGAAAAACCTAAGGAAACTGAAGAAGGTATTGTCATACCTAATGAAGCAGAAAAAGAAACTCCTAAAGTTCCCAAGGTAGTTGTTGATGTCTCTCCTAAACAGCCAGAAGACTCTACTGCTGACTGAGATGACTCTGCTGCTAGGCCAAAAGATACAACTACTGCTTCACCACATTCTGCTTCTAAGCCCACTAACTCTACTGCTACTTCTTTGTCTCCTAATTTGGACACTCAGGGTAGATCTATTGATGATACTATCTATCCTGATGATCCAAATATGCCTGATCTTGAAAATATCTATTATGACACAGACAATGATGCACTTGATGGTAAGTTATTTGGAGCTGCTGCTGATGTTACTAACTTGGAACTCAATATTCCTGTTAGTCCTACACCTACCACAAGAATTCACAAGGATCATCCAAAAGATCAAATCTTAAGTGATCCACACTCATCCATTCAAACTAGGCAGATGACTAAAGCCTTGAAAGATCTTCAACATCAAAGTTTCTTTGCCAGATCTCTGCATCAAAGAAATAGTCATAAAGATCTTCAAAATTGCCTGTTTGCATGTTTTCTTTCTCAAATTGAACCCAAAAATACTTACAAAGCCTTACAAGAAGCAAGTTGGGTAGAAGCAATGCAAGATGAGCTCTTACAATTCAAGCTGCAAGAAGTATGGACTTTGGTTGAATTGCCAAATGGTAAAAGAGTGATTGGCACAAAATGGGTTTTCAGATGCAAAAGAGATGAGAGAGGAATTGTCATAAGAAATAAGGCAAGGTTAGTAGCACAGGGATACACACAACAAGAAGGCCTTGATTATGATGAAGTATTTGCACCAGTGGCAAGAATAGAGGCTATTAGAATATTCTTGGCTTATGCTTCATACAAAGACTTTGTAGTGTATCAAATGGATGTGAAGAGTGCTTTTCTGTATGGGACCATTACTGAGGAAGTTTATGTGTCTCAACCACCAGGCTTTGAAGACCCTGATCATCCTGACAAAGTCTACAAGGTAAATAAAGCAATGTATGGTCTACATCAAGCTCCTAGAGCTTGGTATGACACCTTGTCAACCTACTTGCTAGAGTCTGGGTTCAGCAGGGGAAAGATTGATAAAACCTTGTTTCTCAAAAGACAAAAAGATGATATTTTGCTGGTTCAAATTTATGTTGATGACATCATCTTTGGGTCTACAAACAAAGCTATGTGTATTAGTTTTGAGAAGCTTATGAAGGACAAGTTTGCTATGAGTTCAATGGGAGAACTCACCTTCTTCTTAGGTCTGCAAGTTACACAAAAAGAAAATGGCATCTTTATCAGTCAAGATAAGTATGTCAATGATATTTTGAAGAAGTTTGGATTTGAAGATGCTAAGCCTGCCAAGACTACCATGGAAAAAGATAAGCCATTGCTGAAGGATGAACATGGAAAGGAAGTGGATATACACTTGTACAGGTCTATGATTGGATCATTGATGTATCTTACAGCATCAAGACCTGATATTATGTTTGCAGTGTGTGCCTGTGCAAGATTTCAAGTGTGTCCCAAGGAATCACATCTCAATGCAGTGAAAAGAATTTTTAGATATCTGAGGCATCAACCAAAATTAGGCCTTTGGTATCCTAAGGATTCACCATTTGATTTGGTATCCTACTCAAATAGTGATTATGCTGGAGCTTCTTTGGATAGAAAGTCTACAACAGGGGGTTGTCAATTCCTTGGAAGCAGGTTGGTGTCATGGCAATGCAAGAAGCAAACATTGGTGGCTAATTCAACAACAGAAGCTGAGTATGTGGCTGCTTCAAGTTGTTGTGGACAGGTCTTATGGATGCAGAATCAATTATTGGATTATGGGTACAATTTCATGAATACTAAAATCCATATTGATAACAACAGCACACTTTGCATAATTAAAAATCCTGTGTTTCATTCTAAAACAAAACATATAGAGATAAGGCATCACTTTATAAGAGATTGCTATGAAAAGAAGTTGATTCAAATTGTTAAAATTCATACTGATAACAATGTTGCTGATCTTCTCACTAAACAGTTTGATGTGGGGAGGTTTCAATTTTTAATTGCAAACATTGGTATGATCAATCTTTGAAAAACTTATCTCTTTATTTTTGAGTTTGTACAATGCATGTGCTGCTTGTTATTCTGCTGCTTGTTAATGAGTATATGTTTGAGACATAATGTACTATGCTGCTCATTGATTTTCTAACTCTACTGCTAGTACATATGTTGGTTGTTTGCTTTGTGGTGTTTGGTCTAACATTTTGCAGGTATACGAATGGTGATTTGCAATAAATTGAAACAAGAAAGTTCTTATCATTCATTAATTCAAAAAGTACAAAGATCAAACATCAAAAGACAAAATACAAAAGCAGACATCATAACCTAACACCTACATCTTCATCACTTCCTAGGGCAAGGAAGCCCAAGCACAATCTTTCTATCCTTTAGGAGCGGAGGGTTTTGTCTTGATGGTCCAAGAGAAAGACCAGGTGATGGTTGTGGCCTCGCCCTTGAAGGTTGTGGCCTCGGCCTTGAAGATTGTGGCCTCTCAGGTGTGGCAGGTGGATTGGTTGCTGGTTCTTCCTCCTCTTCATCTGAGGATGTGAAGATAAAGGGAGATTGGTAATGATGCACTGGAGGAGGTGGTTGCACAAACGTCCAAGCTTGATCGTCTGATGATTCTGATGATGCTGGAACCTCAGGGGACATAGGTTGTTTACCTCTTGAGGTGCTTGGAGTCTGATTTAGGTTGAGAAGATCTTTAAACACAGGAAGATCATGCTTCCTCTTGCGTGCTTGTTCTTTGGTTCTACAACCAAATCGTGGAGGACGAAAGGGTGGAACATAGGGTTCCATTGAGGATTCATCCTCTGATGATGAATCAGAAGAGATATTGATTATTTCGGGTGTTGATTTCATTGTGTGATGATTTGATTGTAAAGATGGATAGTATTGATTGTGAATGTGGCGTTTTTGAAAGTAATTAGGGTTTGATTGCGTAATTTTGGGGAAAAGATCTTGCCGGTTTTATAGAGATTACGGAGTGATATGTGCATTAATTGTTATGCATAGTTGACCAAAGTCTATAGTCAACTCTGCTGCTGGCTCCAGTTCACTCTACTGCTAGGTTTATCATTCTGCTGCTAGTTGTGAATGATACGGTTCTGCTGCTATTGTTGTAAGTAAGAGGGTGGTATGTGTAACTTTCATCCATCAGTTTAAAACCTAATTGAACTTCATAATTGGTTTTCATATGTTCTCAATTGAAGTTATCACAAACCCTTACACCTAATCATTCCAATAATCACAAATCCCCAAATTCTCTAAACCTAATTCATGGAGCTATCACGTACCTGGGTTGAGCAACACAATAGTGTGATCGTTTTGAATGAAGAATTAGTTCCTGAAGGTTTCACAGACATGGTAAAGTTTTTGAATGCTACTTCTCTTAGGTATGCACTCTCTGTGAACCCTACTATATTTGTTTCCTACATCAAACAGTTTTGGTCTACTGCCAAAATCAAAACTATGAATGGGGAAAAACATGTCAGTGCTTTTGTAGATGGAGAAAAGATTCGTGTAACTGAATCATCTATAAGGGAATCTCTTCTCTTAGATGATGAGACAGAGACCACTTGTCTTAACAATGATGCTATTTTTGCTGGTTTAAAAGAATTGGGATATGAGGGGAAACATAACAATTTAAAATTTCAAAAAGCTCTCCTCTGTCCTCAATACAAGTTTTTGGTACATCTATTCCTTCATTGTTTGAGCCCTAAAACATCTGGGTGGCATGAGTTCAATACTACCATTGCTTCTGCAATGATATGTTTGTGCAAAGGTCAACCATTTAATTTTTCAAAAATGATATTGGCTGGGTTGTTTAAAGGTGTTGAAGATGGTTCTTATTTGCTATATCCAAGATTTCTTCAAATCTTTATTGAAAACCAAATTTCTAAACCAAGAAGCCATACTGCTGAATATGATGCTCCAAAATTGGCTTCAAGGACTTTTACCTTTTTAAGTAAGCATGGCAAAGGTTTTTCTGGTGCACATACAAATCTGACTTCTTTTATGGAACAAATTGTGCACAACAACCAGGGTGAAGGATCAGGAAATCCCACTGATTCCCATCATACACCCAATGTTACTACATCTGTTACACAACCTACAAAACAATATTCCCGTAGGAAAATCAAAAAGAACACTAATCTACCTCAGGATAGTGTTAGTATGGCTGTACCAGATGAGGCTGTCCTAGGTGATGAAGAGGACATGTTGGCAAGGGCTGTCACTACTGCTTCTAGCTTAGCAGCAGAGCAGGATAGTGATAACATCATTAAGACCCAAACCAAGGCAACATCTAGAGAAAAGGACTCTTATGAGTTTGCTTCTCAGGATGGTAACCCTAGCCAAATGGAAAACATAGGGGGCTCAGATGATCAAGCTAGGTTTGATACTGAGTTTTTGTCCCAAGATTCACCTCTCAGACCAGGTTACACAGGTCGAAGTGATGAGGACAGGCCAGTGACTCATGAATTGACGGATCCACTTGTACATGATGACAATGTCATTGATTCACCTCTCGGACCAGGTAATACAGGTCGAAGTGATGAGACTACAATGCAACTTATAAAAGAATTGACGGATACTTGTACTGCTTTGGGGTTGAAATGTGAGTCTTTGGAAGATAAGGTTCTTACTCTATCTGATGTTGTTGCTGGTCAAGCCAAGGTCATCATCAAAATGCGAAAACAGATTAAGAGCTTCAAGAAATCAAGATCTTCAACCTCATTGAAAAGATTGAAGAAAGTGGGAACTACTCAGGTTGTAAGTTCTTCTGAACCATCTACTCATTTGGAAGAGGATGCTTCCAAACAGGGGAGGAAAGAGATTGTCATGGATTCAGGGGAGGTTCCAGTGATTGAAGACATGGATGTGGATAGTTCTCAGAATGATGAAAATCTTGTGGTTGCTAATAAGTCTGGGAATGAAGTTGGTATGGAAAAGGTGGTTGCTGCACAAGAAAAGGTTGTAGATACTCTTAAAACTTTGGAGTCTGAGCAACTAGTGAAGGCAACAGGGTTGATGGGTAATGTGTTAAAGACTTTGGAAGATTCAGTGGAAAATGCTGCTATTGCTGACTCTACTGCTGTTCATAATTCTGCTGCTAAGAATGCTTCTGATTCTGCTGCTAGTGGAATAGTGAATACTGCTGAAGTTCAAGACTCTGCTGCTGGATCTTTGGACAATGCTGCTGCAGAGGCAATGGTCTTGCTAAGTAAGAAGACTACTGCTGACACCCTTACACCACAATTACCAACTCAATCATTATTACAACCTATCACAACAACAAACACAACATCAGCAATAAGAAAACCTCAAAAAGGAATAACAATAAGAGAACCTGATGCTACTCAAAAGAAGACAATCACATCATCTTCTACAGATAAGGGTAAAGGCAAGCAAGTTGATGTTCAGAGGTGGATATATAAAGGGGTTGATTTTACTGATGTACCTTTTGATTCTTGGCCTAAGCCATTGCAAGTTGAACATGATGAAGCTGCTGCTATTAAAGCACAAGAGTTGATTAACTTGGAAGATCAACAGCTGGCTGAGAAGGAGGCTGAAGGCTTAAGAATGTATGATGAATGGGATGATGAAAAGATCAGAATTGCTGCTGATATTGAACTAAATAAGCTTATCAAGATTGAAGAAAATGAAGTTCCAAACTTTAATGTGCAATCTTGGTATAGTGAATTTGCTTCTAAGAAGAGAAAAGAGAATGCTGCTGCTAGAGGAAAGGTTAAAGTATTTAAAGGTCCAACTGTTAAACAGCAAAGGAAAGAATATGAAAGGTATCTAAAGAATATGGGTGGATGGACATTGGTGCAGTTGAAAGCTTATTCTGATAAAGAAGTTTTTGATTTGTATCAACAAACAAAGAAGAGAACAGATACTTTTTATAATATGGGATGTGCTGAGGACTTGGAGCAAATTGCTCAAATGAACAAGAAGTTGGTGCCTGAGAAGATAGCTGAAGCAGAGCAGATTCAAGAAGCTAGTGTTGAAAAGCTTGAAAGTGATGCATCAAAGATTACTTTTTCTGAGCAAGGTGATAAAAGAAAAGGTGTTGTTCAAAAATCAATTGCCAAGAAGAAGAGAAAGATTGGAGAAGGAAGCAGTTCAATGCCAGAAGGAGATATGTTTCAACATGATTTTGATCACATTCCTGCTGAGCATCTTAAAGAAAGATTGAAGGCGTATACTGTGGTTGGCAAAATGGAAGATCCTGAAGTTGTGGATGCTAAACCATTAGGAGTCAAATATCCAATTGTCAAAGTAACTACAGGGTATGATACTAATATTGGAACATTTCATGATGTCCAGAGATCTGATGGTAAGTCTCACAGATTTCTCAGATTTCAACAAATGTTACATTACTTTGATAGAGAGGATGTTGAAGACTTGTGGAAGTTATACAAGGCAAAGTTTGGAGCTAAGAAATTTGATGGTAAAAAGTATGAGACAGATAAAATTGATCATGTCTTAACTTCTTCTGATAATGTTTTGTGGAGAGCTCTTAAACTTATGTTTGAACCTTCAATGGATGACTCTGAATGGACAGAGATAGCTGATTACAAGGTAAGAAGATGGAAACTTTTTCAAGATTCTGGAGTTCATATGTTAACTATTGGACCAATTACCTTGTATATGCTAGCTGAAAAGGATTATCCAGTGGTAAGATACTGGAATGTTGTTAATCAGATGGTTAATAGTGATAGAACAATTAAGCTGCAGAAAGACTATGATTCTGATGATCAAGCATTTGATTTGTTGAAAAAGTATAAGAAGATATTTGATCAGATGAATTCTCAAGGGATGAAGTGTTTGGAAGCATCCTCCTAGTAATAATTTGAGCTTTGAAGAAACTTGAATATTTAGAAATAAATATTAAGTTTAGGGGAGGATTGTTGGGTTTGACCAAGTGACACTGCTGCTATGAGACTCTGCTGCTGAGTAATACTGCTGCTACAATGAAACTGCTGCTGGTGTTAATGACTCTGCTGCTGAAGACAATTTGCTGCTTGGTGAAACTACTGCTGAATGGATTAACATTGTATACGATAGGATAATTATAGAATAGATCTTTTGTATAGTTTATCTATTTAGATTATTCTTATCTTGTAGAGAAAGGTATTGTAAACCTAGTAGGACTCCTTGTCCTATAAAAGGAGGATCCTAGGGTTAGATTACGAACGTATTATTATTCACTTCAAGGTTGTAAAACCCTAGCATTATTGAGTGCTCGTATTAATAATATTGAAGTGTTGAAAGAGAATTCTAAATCTTCTTAAGTTAAGCTTTTATATTCCGCGTTTAAGCTTGAGTATTTGTTTTAGTTAACTTCTATATAAGATCGTATTAGCTCAACTGGGATCAACAAAATACAACATAAAAATAAGTGATAGTTTTTATTTAATTTAATTTAATTTTCATTTTCATTTTTAGATTTTAATTAAGAAAGTTGTGTTTTTATATTTTTAATAATTTCATCTTAGGTTAAAGTAATTTTGATAATTTTACTAGATTTTTATTTTGTAATTTAGTATTTATTAGAATTAAAAAGAGTTTAATTAATAATTAATCAATAAATAAGTTTTAAATAGCATAATTAATTTTTCTAAGGCAACACCTAGTTTTTATATTTTTCCTAGCTTTTATAAGTCATAATATAATTTTAATAATTTTTCTAGAATTTTTACTGTTCATTTAATAGTTTTTATAATTTAAATAGTTTAATTGGTAATTATTTAATAATTAGAATAATAATTAGTAAACTAGTTTAAAAATATATAAAATAAAGTTTTTATAATTTTTTAGGATTCCTGTGATGGTTAATTAGATTTATAAATTTTTTCATAATTTTATAAGTTGATTTAGTATTATTTGTAATTTAAAATAATTTAATTAGTATAAATAATATAAATAGTTTTTAATTAATAAAAAGCTCATAAAAAGACAAAAACATTTATTTTTATTTTTTATACTTTCTTCAAGTTCTAATTTAAGTTTAGAAATTATTTTTGTAAGTTTTTAGTTTAATTTGTAGTATTTATAATTTTTAGTTTGATATAAATTAGTTTTAATTAAATAGTTAAATAGTTATTAATTAAATAATTAATAATAATAATATAATAATCTAAAAAATAGTTTTCTTTTTAATTTAATTTTATTTTAAGTTTAAGTTTATAGAATTTTCAATTTTAACCCTTGTAGTTTATTTTTCCTTAAAACTCACCTTTTTCTCAGTACGCAATCGCGTCTGATTTTAAATTGGTGTACGTTTTAACGTTTTAGATATCTAGGTTTTACGTAATCATTCTAATAGTCATTTTAAGTTATAAAACCCTAGTTTAAACACACACACACTTTTATACAATACCTGTTCACATTCACTAATCACATATTCGTTTTTAATACCATCACAACCTCGTTGGGACATTACGACCCGGGAAAACACTGTATTTCACGGAAGCATTTGTCTTGATTAGTTTGACTTTACTATTAACCATTCACAAGTGGTTGAGAAATAAAAGATAACTAGTTTAAGGCGAATCAGTGATAATGTTTTCATGATGGTTGTGATGTACTCTTCCTTAATAATCAATAAAAGTACTCTTCTGATCTTGCTATTATCACCAATCCTTTCCACTGTTATTTGTTAATTACCACTGTGCACTTGATAACTCTGCATACAAGTTAGTAGAAAACCATACATACAATACAAACAATATTAGTACCTAAAAAGAGTATCCTGCAACACTGAAAAATATTTAGACATCAAAAATTTATGGATTGAGCATCCCAATATCTGTTACCAAGTATTGAAACCTACCCACATCAAGCCCTTTTGTTAATAAATCAGCATAATTGTCATCAGTATGAATCTTGACAACATTAATAAGCTTTTTCTCAAAACAATCTCTAATAAAGTGATGTCTAATTTCAATATGTTTAGTTTTTGTGTGTTGCACAGGATTTTTAATAATGCAAATGGTACTACTATTGTCTATATAGATAATGGTGTTCATGAAATTGTACCCATAGTCCAATAATTGATTCTGAAGCCAAAGGATCTGAGCACAACAACTAGCAGCTGCAACATATTCTGCTTCAGTGGTTGAAGTAGCCACCATAGTTTGCTTTTTGCACTGCCATGACACCAATCTACATCCAAGAAATTGACATCCGCCAGTAGTTGATCTTCTATCCAAACTTGCACCAGCATAGTCACTATCTGAGTATGTGATCAATTCCATTGGAGAGTCTCTTGGATACCATAATCCTAGATTAGGATAAGTCTTCAAGTACCTAAAAATCTTTCCCACTGCTGTCATATGTGATGTCTTTGGAGTCACTTGAAATCTTGCACAAGCACAAACAGCAAACATGATGTCAGGCCTTGATGAAGTAAGATACATCAAGGAACCAATCATAGATCTGTAAGTGTGAACATCAACATTAGCACCACTTGCATTCTTCAACAATAAGTGAGTGGTCTTGTCAGCAGGGGTATTGGAAGATTTTGCATCAGTAAACTTGAACTTCTTAATAATCTCAGCCACATACTTGTCTTGGCTGATAAATATGCCTTCCTTACTCTGTTGTACTTGTAGCCCCAAAAAGAATGTAAGTTCTCCCATAGAACTCATTTGAAATTCATCTTTCATTAGCTTCTCAAACTCTTTGCACATCTCTTGTTTAGTAGATCCAAAGATAATATCATCAACATATACTTGCATAAGAAGGATATCACCCTTGTCTTTCTTGATGAACAAAGTTTGATCAATTTTACCTCTATGAAACCCATTATTCAATAAATAATTAGCTAAGGTTTCATACCACTTCCTTGGAGCCTGATGTAAGCCATAAAGAGCCTTAACCACTTTGTAAACTTTATTTGGGTGTTGAGGATCTTCAAAGCCTGGAGGTTGAGAGACATATACCTCCTCATCAATAGTTCCATACAGAAAGGCACTCTTAACATCCATTTGATAGACTGTAAAGCCCATAAATGATGCATAGGCTAAGAATAATCTAATAGCCTCAATTCTTGAAACAGGAGCAAACACTTCTTCATAATCAATACCCTCTTCTTGAGTGTATCCTTGAGCAACCAATCTAGCTTTGTTCCTGATTACAATGCCTCTTTCATCTTTCTTATTTCTAAAAACCCATTTAGTACCAATGACCTTCATACCATCAGGCAAGTCACAAAGAACCCAAACCTTTTGAAGTTTAAACTGCAACAACTCTTCTTGCATAGCTTCAACCCAGCTAGATTCTCCTAGAGCCATATATACATTCTTAGGCTCCATCTGTGAGAGAAAGCAGAAAAACAAACACTCATTCTTCTTACTATGTTTCTTGGACTCATACACTTCACTTATGAACCCATGAATATCATCTTTCTTTGTCTGTCTTCTTGTCTTCACACCTGATTGAAGTTCACCAATAACATTATCAAGTGGATGCACTTTGTGAATGGTAGACTGTGATGTGCTAGGAATATCATATGTTGTAGGCATGTTTGAGATCTCTACATCATCACCTGGCGATTCCTGAGAAGTATTATCCACATTTGGACTTACAGTGGAAACTTCTGGTGTAGCAATGGGAATTGAGTTACCACTGTTAGTAGGAATTTCTTTATTCACAGCATCTGCATCACTTGGTTTTTCAGAATTATCACCAAAGTCCCAAAGTGGCATAACAATTTGATCTTCATCATCTTTGCAAGCTTCATCTTCATCAATGAATTCTTCTGAATCTTCAAGATCTTTGTCTCCAGTACTTGAAGTGAGAGGAACATAATTCATTGTATTTGTTAATGTTTCAAGATCAAATAGCCAATCTGGACCTGAACCTGCCATGTTTGCTTTATTTTCAAGAAACTGAACATGCAAGTTCTCTTCAATCTTCTTTGTTCTTAAGTTATAGACTCTAAAAGCCTTGCTAACCATAGAGTATCCAACAAAGAAGCCTTCATCTGACTTTTCTTCAAATTTGCCCAGATGATCAATGGTATTGAGAATAGTAACATGACACCCAAATGGCCTCATAAACTCCAAAGTAGGAGGTCTTCCTCTGAACAACTCATAAGGTGTCTTGTTCTTTGTTTTGATCACTAAAACCCTATTTTGAATGTAACAAGCAGTGTTAACTGCTTCAGCCCAAAAAGTCACTGGTAGCTTAGAATCAGCTAACATGGTTCTAGCAGCCTCAATTAGTGTTCTATTTCTTCTTTCAACAACTCCATTTTGTTGAGGAGTTCTTGCAACACTAAATTCTCTTTTAATACCTTTGTCTTTGCAGAAATCATCCATAACTTTATTCTTGAACTCTGTCCCATTGTCACACCTGATGATCTTGATTTTCTTTTCAAATTGATTTTCAACTTGAGTGATGAATGTCTTAAGGATGCCTGTGGTTTCATATTTGGTACTCAAAAAGAAGACCCATGTAAATCTACTGAAATCGTCAGTCACAACAAGACAATATTTCTTCAAATTGATGCTGCTCACAGAGGTAGGACCAAACAAGTCCATATGCAGCATAAAAAGTGGATGATTGATTGAATTGAATGCCTTGGTCTTGCATGAAGATCTGTGTTGCTTTCCTTTGAGACAGGCAACACAAGTTTGGTCATTTTCAAATCTTTTCTCTGGTAGTCCTCTGACAAGTCCATCTTTCACAATCTTGTTGATGGTCTTGAAGTTAACATGACCAAGTCTTCTGTGCCAAAGCATGGATTCATCCAAAGTGGCTTTAGCAAGCAAGCAAGTAACATCATTATTAGCCACTATGTTCTGCATGTCAATGCTATACAAATTTCCTTTTCTAGGGATTTTAAGCAAAATGTCACATTCATCTGGAAGCTTATAATCCTTAGATAAGATATAGCATTCATCTTCTGTGAATAGAACTCTATGCTTTTTGTCACACATCTGTGACACACTAAAGAGGTTGTACTTGAGTTCTTTCACATACTGCACATCTTCAAAGTCAATGTTTCCAGCCTAGATTGTTCCTTTACCAGAAACTTTGCCACCAATTCCTCCTCCAAAGCTGACAAATTGTCCATCATAAGGTTGAAAGTCTGAAAGATAAGACTTATTGCCAGTCATGTGTCTGGAACATCCACTGTCTGAGTATCCTTGATCATTAATAGTCTTTGAATGTCCCTGCACACAAAATAAAGGAATTAGTTCCTTTTGGGGACCCAAGCCACAAATGACTTGGATCTGCCTCGTGTATCAATATAATTATATCTATCAAAGGTCATTGATACACCATTGGGATTGTTTGAGGTGATGGTTCCTTTTGGTTTCCATTCCCAACGAGCTGAGGCCTTAATAGCATTTCCCACATTTACCCTTTTCTTGTTAACAGACCTACCAGTGGTAACCTTTGGCCTTGCAGTGGTAACTGCTGCCTTAGCAGTGGAAACTGCTGATTTAGAAATTTTAGGTACCCACTTCTGATTATGGTTAACATTCTTTTCAAAATAGGTCTTTTTCCCTGTTTGAGTAGATTTAACAAAAGTAGTAACAGGGGGCTTAGGGTAAACTCTGTTATTATTTCTGCCAGTGGCAACTGCTGGTCTAGCAGTGGAAACTGCTGGTCTAGCAGTGGAAATAGGTTTGATGCCAGAATGAAGCAAAACAGATCTGGGAATCATCTTGCTAAGAGGATTTGGGTGAGTCAAGTTATTAGCATTGTTTCTATTCACCCAAGTATTCCCAAACACTTCCCTTCTTCCCAAGTGGTAGGTACAGCCTTTAGCTAAATGGTCAAAGCTACCACATATATGACAGGGTTTGTTATTGAACACAAAGTCACTACCAAATTGCCTAGATTTGACATGATTCCAACTCCTCATATTGCCTCTAGGAGTTGGTGATCTACTTCTGTACATCTCTGCATATCTAGTAGTGGGCCTAGTAAAATTAGGTTGTGACCTAGGCTTCTCTTTGACTACCTCAGGAATACTTCTCTTAACCTCCACTTTAACATTTTCAGGAGTACTAGGTTTAGACTCAACATTCAAATTATCATCTTTAAGAGATGAGTCACTAGCACTATCAAATACATCAACCTCAACCTGAACCTTTTCAATTTCAACTGGTTTAACAAACTTTGGTCCATAGGTCATAGGTAGATCCTGAAATTCTTCTAAACCTGTGTGAGCTAAGTCAATGCCAGGAGGTGCTGGAACACCTCTTAGAGGTGGTGGAACAGTTTTGTATCCAAGACCTGATTTAGCTTTGCTCACAATTTGGGCTTCCCAAATTTTATCAATACTCTTTGATTGATGATCCAGTGTTTGCTTAGTTATCATTATATTCTCACTAGCCACTTTAACCTTTTCTAGTTCTTCTCTAAGAACCTTATTAACAGCAACCTGATAATCTAAGTCTCTTCTTAATACTGCAATATCATCATTGAACTTAGATTCATTTGCCCTATAATGCTCTAATTGAGTTTCTAAAACACTTAGGCCTCTTTTATGATTTGATAAATTATAATTAGTATGAATTAACTCTATGTGTTGCTCATTAAATTGTGCTTTAAGTTTCTCATACTCTTTTAAGGCCTTACAAGATTTAGAACAAGCATTATCAATTTGTACCTCAGAGTCAGAAAAAGCCATTAGTGCCACCATTGCAGACTCTGAATCATCTTCCTCTTCCTTAGTCATAAAGCTTCAATCAAAGCTCACTCCATCAATGGCCAATAGCCCCTTTGGCTCATCAGTAGTAGGTTCCTTCTTCTTGTCCTGCTTGTACCAAGTTGACCTGTTGTCAGACTTCCTTGGCTTCCTACACTCTTTGGCAAAGTGCCCCTTCTTATGACAATTGTAGCACTCCACCTTCTTCTTGTCAAAACCTACTGTTTCATTACCACTGATGTTGATCTTTCTTCCAGTCTTCTTCCAAAACTTCTTTGTCCTCAAGCTTAGTAATGCCACTTGCCATTTAATGTCCATCTCCTCCATATCATCTTCATCAATTTGATCCAGATCCTCATGATTGAGGATTGAACCACCCACTTGACTTGATATAAAGGCATAAAAAGTAGTATCACTAAGCCCTGCAATCTGTCTCTTTGAGCTACCAGTGGAAACAACACTGTTAGCACTGTCATCATCACTATCACTTTCTTCATCTGAACTATCATCAAGAGATGATGATATAAGTGCTACACTTCCAGAACTTGAGCTTATTTTGCCAGCTTTCTTCAATCTTTGTTCAATAACCTTGAAGTTATTATACAAGTCATTAAGTTTCATGGTCTCCAACTCTGGCTTATCTTCCCACACAGCAACATTGGTTCCAAACTCAGAGGGTAAGCTTCTTAAGAATTTTAGATTGAGGTCTTCCTTTTCCACCTCAATTACAAAAACAGTGAGTTGAGAAACAATCTTTTGTAGCCTTGTGAAGATGCTATCAAGAGATTCATTACTTGTTGAACCAAAGTTTTCATAAGTTTGCTTCAGCAGAGTCTTTTGAGTCTTCTTGGTAGAATCATTACCACCAAAAACTTCACAGATCTCATCAAAGAGAGTCTTTGCAGTCTTGAACTTGCTGAATGCTACAACTTGATCTCTTGGAAGTGTCATCAGCAACAGACCTCTGGCCTTCAAATCATTCTTTAGTTGAAGTCTTTCATCATTAGTAACAGGGCCAGTGTTGAGCTTAATTACTTCCTTGCCACCAACCATCTCTGAAGTAGAGCCTGGTTTGAAAGAATTTCCAACCATGATGATCTCCCAAAGTGTGTAATCTTGGACCATAAAGAATTGTTCTATCATTAGCCTCCACATCTCAAAGTCATTCAACTTAAGCTTTAGAAGCTTAACAGCAATGTTTGAGTTACTGGTTTCTGTCTCCATTGAGTCTTCTGAGTGAACTTGAGTCTTCTAAATCAAAGTATCCAAGCCTGGCTCTGATACCACTTGATGGATCTAAACACCTTGAACTTGTGTTAGATTGATACTTTGAATTATATCACTAAGTATGCGGAATCTACTTAGTAACACTTAGAAGTTTGATTGTGAGTAAGACAGTTGTATATAAACAAAGTATGTAAACAAACTATTAGCTCCAATATTATTAATGATAATAATACGAGTGATCTTAATATCACTAGGGTTACACCTTGAAGCTCTAAGAAAAACGTATATCAACTTATAACCTAGGATCTCCTTTTATAGCACAAGGAGTCCTCATCTACAAGATAAGTATAAAGCTAATAGAATAAGATATACACAAAATCTATTCTATATTTATATAGACACGTTTCCTAACAGTTATCTAATAAGCAGTGGTAATATATTGTTCTTGCAGTGGTAATGAGTTTCCACTGCAAGTACAATCTTCTGCAGTTGTAACTTCTTCTTTAGCCGTGGTAACTGTTAGTATAATTCCCAACAGACAGTAAGTGAATTGCATGCACTGCTCATTGATTATGAGAAAGGGTTGACACCAAAGGCTCCTACGCCCCAAGTTCTTGCTATACAAGGGGGTAGAATTAACAAGCCAAATGTGAACAAGAAGAAGGGTAAAGGAAAGAAGAAGGCTGATAAGAATAAGCAGGTTATGGCTTATCAACCACCTCAACCTAAGAAGAACCCTCCTGTCAAGAATAATCCAAAGAAGGATCAAGGATGCCATTACTGCAAGGTGATGGGCCACTGGAAGAGGAATTGTCCTCTTTATCTCGATGACTTGCGAAACAATAAGGTTAAGAAGACTGGGCACATGGGCGCCAGCACTTCAGGTAACTTATTTGTCATTGAATTATTTACTTTATCTCATAAATTAAATTCCTGGGTATATGATACTGGATGTGGTATTAATATTTGTAATACATTGCAGGGGTTTAGATAGGAAAGGAGACTAGCTTATGGGGAGCAATTTCTGCATGTGGGAAATGGAGCACAAGCAGCAGTTGAAGCCATAGGAATGTTTGATTTAGTTTTACCTTCGGGTTTAGTACTTTGTTTAAACAATTGTCATTATGCACCTTCTATAATTAGAGGTGTTGTTTCCTTTTCATGTTTGTTGGATCTTGGTTTTTCTCATACTATTGATGGCAATAAAATTTCTGTTTCTTTAAATGGTGTATTTTATTTTAATGCTATTACTGTGAATGGTGTGTTTGAAATTGATATGAATAATTGTGTGACTTCCTACAATAATAATAATTCGATGTACAACATAAGTAAGAGAATGAAGTATGACTTGAATTCGTCTTACCTTTGGCACTGTAGACTTGCCCATATAGGCAAGACTCGCATGCAAAAGCTGCAACGTGAAGGGCTTTTGAATAATATCAATGATGAGTCATTTGATAAATGTGAATCTTGTATTTCTGGGAAGATGACGAAGAAACCTTTTCATAATAATATGGAAAGAGCTTCAGATCTACTTGGCTTAATACACACAGATGTGTGTGGACCACTTAGACATGTGTCAAGGAGAGGTGCTGTTTACTTCTTAGCTTTTACAGATGATTTCAGCCGTTATGGTTATGTTTATTTACTTAAACATAAACATGAAGTGTTTGAAACATTTAAAGTTTTCAAAGCAGAAGTAGAATTGCAATTGGGAAAGAAAATTAAAGCTCTTCGTTCTGATCGAGGTGGTGAATACCTTAGTCAAGATTTTAAAGATTTCTTAACTGAGAATGGAATTGTCCAGAATCTCACATCTCCATATACTCCACAACAAAATGGTGTATCTGAGAGAAGGAATCGTACATTGTTGGATATGGTTCGATCAATGTATAATCTTACTAAACTTCCTTTGTCTTTTTGGGATTATGCTCTTGAATCAGCTGTTCGTATTTTGAATATGGTTCCCACCAAGAAGGTTGATAAGACACCATATGAGGTATGGACTGGAAAAGCTCTGAACTTGTCTTATTTAAAGGTCTGGGGTTGTGAGGCGTATGTTAAACGAGACTCACAAGATAAACTCCAACAAAGATCTGTAAAATGCATTTTTGTAGGATACCCAAAGGAAACAATAGGTTACTACTATTACTACCCACCTGAGAACAAAGTGTTTGTTGCAAGATATGGTGATTTTCTTGAAAGTGATTTTGTGATTCAAGAAATCAGTGGGAGAGTATATGATCTAGAAGATGATCTAAATAATGCATTGCCTTCAGAAAATACTAGCACACTTCCTGTAGAACCGGAAAGTCTGGGTCCTCCACCGGAAGTTGAAGTAATTCCCATTCGCAGATCTTCAAGATCTGTGAAAGCTCCTGACCGTCTATGTCTTAATGTAGAGGTTGATGAGCATACACTAGGGGATCTTAATGAACCTACTAGTTATAGAGCTGCCATTAATAGCCCTCAAAAGGCTAAATGGAAAGCTGCTATGGATGGGGAAATACAATCCATGCATGACAATGAAGTCTGGGAAGAAGTTGACTTACCTCCTGGTGCCAAGGTAGTTGGGAGTAAGTGGCTCTACAAAATTAAGACTGACATGGATGGATATGTACACATTTATAAGGCTCGTCTAGTTGCTAAAGGTTTTACTCAAACTTTTGGAATTGATTACGAGGAGACGTTTTCTCCTGTAGCAGACATAAGAGCTATAAGAATTCTCATAGCTATAGCAATGTACTATGACTATGAGATTTGGCAAATGGATGTGAAAACCGCTTTCTTAAATGGTCATCTAGATGAAGACATCTATATGGCACAACCAGAAGGGTTTGAAAATCCAGATTTCCCAAATCGTCTATGCAAGCTTAAAAGATCCATTTATGGATTAAAGCAAGCATCACGACAATGGAACAAGAGGTTTGATGCTGAAATAAAAAAGTTTGGATTCACTCAAAATCTTGATGAGCCATGTGTGTATCACAAAGCTAGTGGGAGTGATAATGTAACTTTCCTAATTCTTTATGTTGATGACATATTGATCATGGGAAAAGACATTCCAAGTTTGCAAAAGGTTAAGGCATATCTTGGAAAGTGCTTTTCTATGAAAGATTTAGGAGAAGCTACATACATTCTGGGAATCCAAATCTATAGAGATAGATCAATGCGGTTAATTGGATTAAGTCAAAGTGCTTACATTGACAAAATATTGAAAAGATTCAATATGCAAAATTCCAAGAAAGGATATTTGCCGATGGAAGTAAAACATGGCTTATGTAATGAGTTTTGTGCTCCAACACCTGCTGAGGTGGCTCGCATGAGTAAAGTTCCTTATGCTTCGGCTGTAGGATCTATTATGTATGCAGTTAAGTGTACAAGGCCAGATGTGGCGTTTGCTCAAAATATTACCAGTCAATTTCAACAGAATCCAGGTGATAAACATTGGATTGCTGTTAAGCATATTCTTAAGTATTTGAGGAATACAAAAGATATGTTTTTGGTATATGGTGGAAATCCAGCTGCAGAACTTTGTGTTACAGGTTTCTGCGATGCATCCTTTTAAAGTAATAAAGATGATTCGAAGTCTCAGACGGGTTATGTCTTTGTTATCAATGCAGGAGCTGTAGACTGGAGGAGCAAGAAGCAGAGTACAATTGCGATGTCTGCAACAGAAGCTAAATACATTGCTGCTTCAGAAGCTGCTATGAAGGCTGTTTGGATTAGGAAATTCGTTTCTGGGCTTGGTGTTATGCCTTCAATTGAATTACCTATTAATATGTATTGTGACAATTCTGCTGCAATCATATTTGCCAATGAACCTGGAGTCATGAGAGGCACCAGACATTTTCTACGGAAGTATCACTTTGTTCGTGAAAAGGTTGACGAAGGTGAAATAAATCTGCTGAAAGTTCACACAGATGATAACTTAGCTGATCCGTTCACTAAGGCTTTGGCAAAAGAGAAGCTTAATGAATTAGCCAATGGAATTGGACTTAAATTAGCTAGTAGTTTCATGCATAACTGTGATTAGTATTTGGATAAAGGATATTGTAAACAATTATTATTTTAATGAATAAAGTATGTTGGTATGTTTATTTCTGTTATTAATTATTGTTGTCCTATTTTTGTATGTTTAAATCCATGAATAAAGGTTATTCTAAATTGTCCGTTGTCAGTTAATAATATGGGAATATTACTAAATTAAGACAAATCTGAAGTTGGTATAATATACTTAAAGTATATTGATGCGTAGTCATGCCATTTCAGACGATATTCGATGATACTGAAGATAGGACTTATCCCAACTATATAATGTTACTTTATGGATCTCGTCATTAAGTAAATCATAAGAAGTTATCCTTAGACTTGAGATACAAGATAACGGTCATGAATGTAGTACATTTTTGTAGAACAACTTAACGCTATACGTAACTGGTAGTCATAAGGGTTGTTTTCAGAAGTGTTACAAAGTTTGTGTGTTTTGCTTGTAATCAATAAAGAATTTGTTCCTTCAAATTAATTTTTGAAGTTTAATACCGCTGGGCCTCTCGTAGGGTTGTCAAGGTGTTTGCGTGGCCACGCCCAAGGTCTTTCTTGAAAGGTTCAAAAGATTTGGTAATCTTGTCAATTTCTAAAAACGAGAAACAGAATGGTTAATTAAGGAATGACCTAGATCCATATCCTTATTTAATACGGTATTAGAAACAAAGGGATAATAATAATGAGAAATCATTAAAAGGTTTTCCAGGAGCCTTACTCAAGTTGTACTAGAGGCATCGGCGTGTTGCAAGACGCTAACCGATGTGATCACACTATTATGATATGTCTAAGTGGGAGCTGTTGGTTTTATAGACAAAATAATAATAGTTGTGTGTTAGGATCGAACTTGAGATCACGGGATTGCACACAGTACGTATGAAGAGAAAATGTAATAATTATTTATAAAATGTTATAATTAATTATTAAACACAAAATAAATAATAATAATTAGTATTACTACCTCCGTCCCAATTTATTTGTCCACTTTTGATTTTCAAAGTCTTTCTTTGTCAACTTTGACTTTAAATATGTTTGTTTGTGTTATTTAATATTTGATTCAAAAAATATGAATAGATTGAGTTTTAAGTGTATTTTTAATTTATATAATTTTTATCAAATATTATATAACACAAATAAGAATATTTACGGTCAAAGTTGACAAAAAAAGACTCAAAAAGTCAAAACGGGACTAATAAATTAGGACGGAGGGAGTATTGATTAATGATTAATTATTTATTAAATGAAGATTAGGAAAGTAATACTACACAAAACATGGAAATAAGAGAAGGTTCCGGAAACCCTCTTTAGGCTCCAAAACCGATCGGCAAAGGGGGTGTACCCACCTCCTTTGTGCCTTGAGCTCCAAGTCTTGTGTAGTATATAAGCAAACCCAAGATGGATGTTTTTCTCATAACTTGTACACACACATCTTGGTGTTTTCTCTCCTTTTCTCTCCTTGGTCGATTCATCAAACGAAACCCCTAAGGGTTTTCGATTTTCTTGTATCTAAAAAGGTTTTGTGTTTATTACTTGCAAATACTTTTTCTTGAATTAGTACGTGTGTACAAGAACATGAATCAAACACACTATTGTTTGATTCTTGGATTGAATTACAAAAAGGTAAGGGGTAATTCTTATAATCCTTATAAACCCTAATTAGGGTTCTTGGTTTCGGAAGATTGCTTTGATTCTTGTTCGGGCTAGAATCACAAAGGTACGTTTACGATTTAAATAATTGATTAATTAATTACATGTTATTCGATCTATTATAATTTCTTCCGCTTATGCTCACTTTGATGTACTTGGTTTATTAATATGAATGTCATGATATAATAATTCCAACAATACTAGCTTATAAGTCTAAGTTTATCCCTACGTTCAAAACCTGATTCTAATTCTAATGGTGATGTCGTCCTTCATATAATATGATTATCACAGTAAAACATATCATGTATGAAAAGGCAGGTGACAGGTATCCAAAGTTGTTTCAATTCATACAAGTCACCTTAATCACATCCAAAACGCATATATAAACAGCCAGTAAGACACAAATTGCCAAGTAAAAAGAAAGTTGTACCTGTAAACAATAGTCCCCAATTTTAACCTCTTTGACATGGCCAAGGCTAAGTAGTAGTCCTTTAAGCATCTCTTCATTCACTTCATCCTTTCTTTCCCCTACAATATCCGCATAGTATTTTAATTCAGCTTTAATTACCGAAGACACATTTAGCAAGAAAAGCTTTTCTAACTCTAAACGTCCTTTGATTGTTAGTGACGAGATATATGGAGCATTGATTGCGACAACATATACAGGCAGAGGATAATCATATCCAGAGAACACCAAGTTCTTAACACTCTTGCTAGTAATATCAAGCAGCTCAAAACCATAGCAGTTGTACAATTCCAAAGTTTCCAAAGAGTAGTGATAGAGAGACCTAATTCATATGCCTAAACTCATGCCTAAAGCATTTATCATGTGACACATGGAACATGCATTTTCTCTCTCATAATTTTCACTTTTGATTTTGACACATGTCACGATCTTAAAGTTAGGCATGCATTTAGGCATAAGTTTTAGTCATGCATATCATTTTCCGTTTCCAAAAGAGGACTTCCAGATAATATATTTTTAATCGAATCATGGTCTAATCCCGAATCTTCAATAATCAAAGTCGTGAGGTTTTACCAACTAACGACACCAACACCGGCTTGTTCAAATTCGCAAAAACGCAATGTGAGATGAATAAAACTTGAACAGATGAAAAAAAAGTCAGGTAAAACAAACCCTTCGTAGAAAGATGCACCAGGAAAAGTACTCACACTAAAATCAACCTCTTGAACGTTACGATTGATAGCATTACGTATACAATTGTTGACTTGAGATTCAGTCTCATAGGTGTAAGAGGCGTGCAGTTCGAATTTGTTGAGGTTTTATTGGCCACATTGACTTATGATTCTTTTGATGGACGAATAGAATTGGTGGAAATAATCTAAAATTTCTTCCCATTCTTTGCCAGAATAAAAGAAGATAAGATTAGGAGGTTGATACCAGAGATGTTGCCATCGTTTAGACAGTGTACCTGTTCTAATGGCGTATTTTGTCTCAGGTAAACAAGAGAGGATTTCAACAAGTAAGCAATCGGGTAATGAACTTATTCGATCTTCTTCTTCTTCTTCTGATTTGATTGAACTTATTATTTCAGTAGCTGCTTTACTTTCTTCTCCTTTCATCATCTTTTTAATCGCACCTACACCTACACTCTCTGGTTACTTTACCAAATACACAAATCATCACATTTTAAAAGGGAAAGGTGAAATGAAGTTTTCATTTTGTACCTCGATGTTTCATAATTTACATTTCAGTCCCTCAGTTTTGAGCATAATGCGTTACATCAAATCTATATTTACCCCAAATGATAAACGTCAACTTTTGCTTTTGCCCCTCACTTTCAAGCCAAAAACCCAAGAAAACAGAACAAAAAAAAAAGTGATTGCACTGAGCCGTGGCTGCGGCGCGAGCACCGATGGCGCCACCACCGGTACGGTGCGCCGTCGGTTTTTGTTGGCTGGTGGAACGGCGCTACGCAAAAACGCAAGGGTACCTCCTGCTCTTATAAGAGTAACACATATCGATTTTTTGATTCAAAGATTCAGCGTCATTAATTACAGATAAGATATGCACCAAGACAATGTGAGATGAATAAAACTTGAACAGATGAAAAAAAACTCAGGTAAAACAAACCCTTCGTAGAAAGATGCACCAGGAAAAGTACTCACACTAAAATCAACCTCTTGAACGTTACGATTGATAGCATTACGAATACAATTGTTGACTTGAGATTCAGTCTCATAGGTGTAAGAGGCGTGTAGTTTGAACTCGTTGAGGTTCGATTGGCCACATTGACTTATGATTCTTTCGATGGACGAATAGAATTGGGAGAAATAATCTAAAATTTCTTCCCATTCTTTGAAAGAATAAAAGAAGATAAGATTGGGAAGTTGATACCAAAGATGTTGCCATCGTTTGGAGAGTGTACCTGTTCTAATGGCGTATTTTGTCTGAGGTAAACGAGAGAGGATTTCAACAAGTAAGCAATCGGGTAATGAACTTATTTGATCTTCTTCTTCTTCTGATTTGATTGAACTTATTACTATTTCAGTAGCTGCTTTACTTTCTTCTCCTTTCATCATCTTTTTAATCGCACCTACACCTACACTCTCTGGTTACTTTACCAAATACACAAATCATCACATTTTAAAAGGGAAAGGTGAAATGAAGTTTTCATTTTGTACCTCGATGTAACACCCCCAATTCATGATGCAGCGGAATTCAACTTGGGTGTTACTCGATGGCACAAGAGTCATAATAATAGAAAACGATCTCTAAACGAGTCGTATTAAAAAGAGTTATCATTCGAATTTATTCAAACATATCAGAGTTTACATAGTTAGGTCCCGAAAAGGTTCCATGTTTCAAAATACATCAATATAAAGTCTTTTGATGTTTTATCGAATGACATAGTAGTTTATAGCCTTCTTCCTTTAGTACGTGCCCTTCCGCTCCATTCTTGATTATCATGGACCTGAAATACATGCTTAAGAGGTCAACACAAAGGTTGAGTGATATTCATAGAGTTTGTTTAACGGTTAAACACAATATGTTGGTAGTATGAGTTAATTAGACTCTTACTTATGTTGGAAAACAAAACAGTTATTATTATATACTAAGCTCATGCAACCAATACGTTAACGGGTACCAATATCAATCGGCGGTTTTGTTGCCCCGGTAAGTAATTTGCCGTCATACTTAATGTTCAAATATAGTGCATTCGTTTGAACTAATCTGCTCAAACAAATGGGATTCGTCAATCCCAATAGGCCTATTCACAATACTCGCGCTCACTAATACTAGTGATTAAATGGTTCATGATATGGGGCCTAGGATTGGCAAGGTAGGTACTTAGTAATAATAAAACAATCAGGCAGCATACAGTTTCAAAGCATTGTGTTCGGTTTAAAAGTAGCATGTATTCCCCCCAAGGGTTTGTAAAACATTGAAGTAATGTAAAGTGGGGCTATGAACTCACCTTAAGTAAGATAGCAAGTAATGAAGGTAATGGTTGGATCGTGAAGGTTTCTACGAGCAACCTATAATAGAATGTCGCGACTTAGGATTTGTGTAAAGAATATGAAGTAGTGCCTATATATATATATATATATATATATATATATATATATATATATATATATATATATATATATATATATATATATATATATATATATATATATATATCTTGCATTTAGTCCATGATGTGGTATGATGTATAATGTAAGTCTTTGAAAGAAAAGATTTATGAAACATGTATGTTTTATATATCGTTTACTACCGTTCGGGCCGACATAATTCAGAAGTCATGTTAGTAAACGTTCGAGGAGCCAGGACACTTTAATTCATAAATCCACAACTCATCTCGACGGCTTACATAATGAACTCCTCACATGAGGCTCCCTACTATTGTAGTAGTTGATAAAGTATATATATATAAGTTTTGTTCCGAAAATTACATGTCCAATATTTGAATAAACTTAGGAAAGTTTATTATTACATGAAGATTGTTATTAGGGTAAGTTTCTTATAACTTGTATGACCATTTTTCTTTGTAATATCTCATGGTTCTTTTAAGTGAAGTAGATCCAAATTGCTTGTTCAAGTTATCGCCAATACTTTGGTTCATGTTTACGCCTAAGTAAGCTTACATGGTCATTTCGTCATGACCTTTGGTCATTGTTCCATGGTCTTAAGACTCAACCTTGGCTCTAGCCATGGTTGTGGTCTTGATTCTAGGTCATAAGACCTCTTTGGTCTTTATAAACCATAACCTATATATAGTGACTTTGGTCTAAAAATGGCCTGTTAAGAATTTGAAGAAAATATCACTCGGAAAGCGTTTTCAGGGCTCGAGCTTCTTTGTACCTGAATGAAAACGGCGTTCCGGACAACTTTCGTGTTTTAACTTTTTGATGAATCGGACCAGAAGGGTGACTTTCAAAAAGTCAGAATGCAAAACAGTAGGGTATAGGCAGTTTTGCCGTTTTGGTTTCGCTAACTTCTTATGGCCATAACTTTTGACTCGTATACTCGTTTTAGGTGGTTCAAATTGCTATGGTTTCCTTGTTAAGTCCTCTACTGTAATATGTAATGATCCAATATCATAATTTTACCATTTTGATCAGGTTATACCAAGAAAGTCACTAGTTTACTTGTTTTAATAACTTGTCTTAACAATCATATACCATAACTTGTTTTACTCACTTTTATACATCATGGACATGAATACAAGACATAATATAGCATAAATGATATGTAAATAACATGATTATGATATTTAACAAGAAGCATGTTAGGGTTTGGCTTACAACTTTTGGCTTTCAAATATGAAAGGAAGTTAACATGTAAGGATAGGACTTTGGTAGACTTTTGCTTCAACCCACTTCACTTCATGCAATCTTTCTAATCTTGTAATCTTGAAAGATAGATGATGAAAGTTGAGGTGACTTGAGTGGATTCAAACTCAAGAGAAATCACCAAAGTATATGAGGTTTTGGAAGTGTTTTGATAACCTAAAAGAAACTAGGGTTTCTATCTTGAATAAGCACTTGAACCTTGCTAGAAATTAGAAGAATTAAAGCTAAGTGTGGTGTGCTTTGGTGTGTGTTGATGGACGGCACAAAGGGGGGGGGGAGGGGGGTATTTATATGTTCATGAGGAGGTTACATTTCATGACTAGTCAAAGCTTTCCTTACAAGCTTAAACACATGTAACACATCCAAGACCACTTAGCTTAAGATCAAGCCACACCAAGGGTGACTCCCCCCCTATTGGCGGTTCACAAGGGCTAGGGGGTGAGGTGTGCTTGGCTTGATAATATCCTAAGTATTAGGATGAGATTTGACTCCGGGAAATGCCAACCGTAAATGATTAAGCCTCAAAACGTAAAACCGGGTGTCGTAAAAATATGGAACTTGAAAGTATTGTTAAACATGTCCATATGTTCCATAATAAAATATAAAATGAGTGGTAGGTTCCATTTGGGTGGTAAAACCCTGCTAAAACTGGAAACACGGGTCTAAAACGCGTAATACGTAAAATGTACGAATATTGTGTAAAATTGAGAAAAGTAAAACGTTACTTTTCTAATAGCATAAAAATGATTTAAAAAGACTTATAATGTCTAGACCGGGCTCAGTCTAGTGTCGGTTGGTATTAAATGTCTTTTAGACATAAAACCTTAAGCCTAAAAATCAAGGAATGATTTATAAAATCAAGGGATGATTTTTGGTCAATGGAGGAGGGAAAAATATGTTGACTTATTCCAAAAATGTGAAAACTCAAATCATCTTAGAAACACGGTGCAGGTATAGGCTAGGGTTACGGCTGAGTAAAAACGCTTAAAACTGAAAATTCCAGTTTTTTACGACCGAGGTTTATTTGGTCATGTTTTTCTCAGTCATGATTTATTCTCAAATAAATCATGAATGTATCAAACATTTTTCTGATACGGGGAAAATTAACGTGGTCGTGTTTCGTTGTGCGTTGAATTTTTGAATGACATTTTACCCTAAAACGTGTAATTCCTTAATAACTTTCACGAAAATGATCTGACGAGTGTCAAACTTTTAATTTGCCATGAAAATGATTTATCACTCGAGAATATGAAATAAAAATCAAATTTCGGGAAAATAAATCGTAAAAATGAATAGTAAAGTGAATAGTAAAATTTTCCGAGAATAGTAATTAACCTGAAATTGCGGATTGTTACACTCGATGTTTCATAATTTACATTTCAGTCCCTCAGTTTTGAGCATAATGCGTTACATCAAATCTATATTTACCCCAAATGATAAAAGTCAAGTTTTGCTTTTGCCCCTCACTTTTGAGCATCATACTTTAGTCCCTAAAGAAAGACACCATAATATCATTAACACCACTCTTTTTAGGCATCATGCTTTAGAGGTAAAAGCAAAAGGCATGTAAAAATGGGGCAAAAGCAAAGCCATGTAAAACGAAAGCTGCACCTATAAAGTGGAGCGTGGTAGACCATCATGAATGTATTTGAAACCAGCCATAAAAAGCCATGATTTCAAAATGATAATTCGAAAATAACGTACCAAAGGTTTTAGCCATGATTTAATTGTTGTCAGTGGCGGAGCTTGGATGTCTTGTTTGGCGGGGCCAAAAATTTTTGAAAAAAATGTGGTATCCTATATAAAAGACTATCTAAAGTCATATGAAAAACGAAGTCCAAAATTAAAACTAGTGAACTATCAAAAATGATATAACATAAAAGTGCCAATTTATAACTAAATTTTTTTAACTCTTGGAGACTTATTATATTGGTTTACTTAGATTGGTATAAAGTGCCAATTTATAACTGCATTTTCGAAGAAAAAAATTCAATAAATAACTACTACAAGGTGAAGAGGATGTGAAAAGATTATCAACTTTGTATAATTGACTTTCCCACTAGCCACGTTACCAAAATTGTTGGAAGCTACAATAAAAAATAAATGATTAAATTCCTAAAATTAATAAAATCACTAACTGTCACCTATATTTTAGGGGGGGCCAAGACCCCTTCCTGCCCTTTATAACCTTCGCCACTGATTGTTGTACCCACACACCAAACACTTCCTTAATACCCTAAGGCTTGGCACAGTGGGTCGTGAAATCTCGGTCGAAGGAGTCGGACAACCGATTTGAACATCGGTTGAGTCCACTGTGAGCCAAAAGTCGAACATCGGTTGTGGAGCAAAAAAGTTGGCTATCGGTTGTATATACGACCGAGATTCAAACAACACAAGTTCCAATTTATTTGTTTATTACCGTTTGAAACATTAAAGCCATTCACAAAAATTTGACCGTTTAAAAAAAAAAAAAAAAAAAAAAAAAAAAAAAAAACAACTTTATCACTTTTCATCCTATAAATACCAACATCAAACCCACTTCTAAACACAACATTTCACCAAAATTCTCATCAATTCTCACCAAATTCTAAACTCATATAAACTTAAAATCTGATTTGGTCGAGCACATTTGGGAAAATCGTAGAAATCATCAGCTCCCTCATGACAATGAAGACGAAGATGAGGACGATGAGGAGAAAGACGATGAAGAATTTTTGTGATCTTTATAACGTTATTTCAATAATTTACGTAACGTTTTTAATGTTTAATGATCTTTTTAATTTGATTTAGTATTGTAATGTTTTTTATTTTTTATAAATTTTAAATTTGTTTTTTAAAATGTTTGAATTAAAAAAAAATATGGGTTACCACTGTGGCACTTGCGTGAATATGGGTTGCTGGAGAGAGAAAGCTGACGTAGCAGCCGGAAAGATGAACTCTGCCCAACCTAAAAAAACTCATCAAATAAGGTTGGTGTTGTTTTGGTTTTTAAGTGTGTTTGTTAAAATTAGCAGTGAACAGTAGCCACAGTTTACCGATAAGCATTAGAAAATTAGCTTTCTTAAATTTAGCAAAGCTCGCTACTCTTTTGTCAAATGACCACTAAAATTCAAAATTTTCATTTCTCACCTCTCATTGCCTCTCCACACCGCTCCGCGTCAAAAATACCCTTTATGTAACCGCATTTATTTAAACCGAACGAAACGGTGTATAAATATTCATTAATAATTATACAATCACATATTTATATTGTATTATAGTATTATTTAATATTTTTAATCCCTAAAAACTTTTAAATGTTAAACAAATACGTGCATATCAAGTTTGTTGTATTTTGGACCGGGAATGTCGACACCGATCTTTTAATGGTACGAGGCGATATATACTTGATTTTTAATCTCAAACTAGTATCATTTATGTAACACCCCCAAAATTTGATACAGCAGAAGACTCAACAAGCTTTCAGGGTGCTACGGGGATTGGTATCCAACACAAGACAATATAGAACGAGATAAAGTAAAAAAAATAAAAACACAACCAAAACAGGGTTTTAGGTTTACATTTATCCCAACATCATTCAGAGTCAGGCCCAAAATAAAATAACAATAGGTCCAAATTTAATTATCAGAGTTTAGAAAATATAGATCCATAAACCGAGAGCCTTAGCCGAGCCTTCCAATCCAAGCATGCACCTCAACACTCAATTACCTGAGAAAACGTGCTAAAAGTCAGCTTTCGCTGGTGAGATCATAGGTTTAAGTTCAACTAACAATATAGTGGACATATACGCAAAACGCTTGCTAGCTAGACTAAGGATTCGCTAAAAGCCTGCGGATACCCTCCGCTCCAACATAACACACGGATACCCTTCCGTACTAACAAAACACACGGATACCCTTCCGTACTAACATAGATATTCGGGTAACCCCCGCAATACCAATAATAACTCGGATAACCTCCGAAGTATAATAACCTATAGGTGCACGCTACAGTATCTAAATAAGCCAACCTTGAATAGTACACACAACATATATGTGACTAAAGCTGACAATTCCACATAATCAAATAAGCCAACCTTGAATAGTGCACATAACATATATGTGACTAAAGCTGACAATCCACTAATAACCAAATAAGCCAACCTTGAATAGTACACACAAAGGTGTGACTAAAGCTGACAATATATCCTAGTCCATACGCATAGCAAGTTTAGAAAGAATATAAAAGCGATAACAGTCCACGTAAAAATGATTTGCACGTTTCTCACCCCAATCATTGAAAACATAGTTCAAGAGTAAAAAGTGGGGCTATAACTCACCTCAAGTCCAGAAAATAGCAAGACGAGGTAGGTAGAAATAAGATGTATGATAACTCACGAAACAGCAACTACGGACTTGGCACGACCTAACAATATTAATTCTTTCAGAAACCATTTCCTCAAATATATAATATTCCCAAACCCGGACGAGAATCCGTTTTATTTCCGAAAATCCATTTCGTATTAGTTTGGTGTATTTGCGTTTGGTATCCATACGGGTGGTGGGTCGACTCAAAACAAACCAAAGAGAGATCACATATAGAAAGATAAATAAACTATAGATCTAATATTAGCCCAATATATCATTTAAATAAATCGCCAAAGTTTACCAAATCCGTCAATTTGATAATCCTCATATTTATTTACGTAATATACCGTTCCAAGATTACACCCAATCTAAAGCACATATAAAGCACATAGCACATATATACTATATAGTATATATCATAGTTTAATAAATTCCTCATATATATCGTCAAATTGGCCAGATTTCCCGATATATACACTCGCAATCTATTACACTTTACATATACTACAACCTATGGGCGTCGTAGGATACGATGCCCACTAATATATTTATTTCGTATAACCAAACAACCCGGCTCAACCTTACGGTTAAGTGGTTATTTAATTATAGAAAACGTCTATATTAGTCGTCATATATCCGTGACAACACGAACGTCGCAAATAATAACTTACCTGGACCCGAGTGACAACAATTTCGCCTAACTCAATAAGTTTATCCGTTATATATATCCGAAATGTCTTTTTATTAAACGTTTCATTATTGTCGGGAGTTTCCCGTTTTATACACAATTTTTATAATAGCAATACGTTTAATAATATTACGCCACTTTCGTAGCCTAATATATATCTAATCGTATTATTTATAATACGACTCGTGATTATTATTATTATTAATATACGCGTTTATATAGTTATATATACGTTATTCACGTACATACTTTCATATAAACGTTCATATTATCAATAATTATTATTACGAGTTTTATTATGCTCGTTTCAATTTTAATAGTTATTGAGTTATACGAAATGGTCATATGTCCGAGTCATGACTCTCGGCTCATTGTCCAAGTCCAATAATATGCAAAAGTCATAAATTACAAATCTCCGTCCAATCACAATCTCAAACCACGGGCTACAACAATAAGGTCCGACTACGGTACCCGACTAACCTATCTCCGTCATCTAACGACCGTCTCACAATCGGTCCCCAATCACTTTCGTCAACAACTCCTCACTTACCAATAATCAATATCCAATTCGACCCATATGCATTCGGCCGAGAAATAATACCACAACAACAATATACACAAGTTCACACTTATACAAAAAAAAATATAACATTAACAAAGTTAATGTGTGGGTCGGTTTACCAAGCCGACCTGAGCCCTCGCCTCACTTGAGTCTCGGCTCCGAACCGCGAGTAACTTGAACTCGAATCCAACATCACATAGCTCACAAGAGCTAAACCAAGTAAACATGTAAACCATTTGACTCTATGGTCAAATCGGTAACCAAAATGGTACTCGGCTAAAAGCCGCGACTCAAAGAGTCGAACCACAAAATCATACGAGCCAAATAGGCTCGAACCACACCCAAAGAGAACCCCTAAGAGGGTCTCGGTATGGCCAACGAGCACAAGAGAAATCCCCGAGACCACAAGGTCTCGGCTAGCATCGAATCAGGGTTCACCATACCCACGACAACCAAACAAATCAATCAATCATCAACAAGAACCAAAGCCACCAAAGGGCTTCGAACCAAAATAAGCCGAGAGTTTTACTCTCGGTTCCGAGTCAACCATAACCAAACCCAACAAAGACCCGGATACCAAACAAATCTTTTAATCACAAAACAATCATTTCCATTTGAAAACCCATTCGATTCTCCAAAAGTTATTCGTGTAGCCACGAAATAAAACCAATTCGTGGCTCCCAAAACCTTGAAAATGTTTCTTCTCACCTTCTAAATCCTTCAAATGCTCGGATCTAGAAAATTATCAAAAATTTGAATGGAAAACTATAGATTTGGTGGTGTTAATGAGGGTTTTAGGGCAAGTATTATACACCAAATGAAAGAGGGTGAAGAGAGGAATAAATTGGTGGTGTTAGTTTTGTTGGGTGACCGGATATACGGCGGTGGTGGCCGGATTTTGGTCGGTGGCGGCTAGGGTTAATAGATGGGAAAGATGATGAGATGAGAGAGAGTAGTGAAAATGGTGAGTGAGTGTTTGTGCTGTGTGGGTAAAACCGGACCAAACGCCCCTTATATTAACTTTTTTTTATATATAAAGGTTATAATAATAATAAGAATAATAATAATAATAGTAATAATAAGGATATTATTACGGTGGAGCGGGTAACGCGGGTAATTGTAAAAACACGTGGCCCGAACCCGAACTCATTTTAAAATTTCAACATTACTCGAGAACCTCTCGTGAATAAATAAAAATATATCGGACTCGTAAGACGAATCATAAAACTGACGTTAGGTAATCCTAGTGCCAAAGTCAACGTAGTACCAAGTGAGAATTCAAATATACATTACCGATCGTATAATCAAAAATGAATTATGAACATAATTCACGAATTCCATAACGTCATTAATTAAAATATCCATAAAATAGGTCTTACAAGTTCGTTGTGAAATGAAAATTTCAAATAAAAATTATAAACGAACTTAAGTCGTAATGCGGGTTTTAAAAAATAGCTCCCTAAACTGCCGGTTGTCACATCCTCCCCGTCTCAGAAGGAAACCCGTCCCGGGTTTCACTCGGAAAAATTCATCTACGAAGTGAAAAGCTTCGGATATCTCTTCCTGAACTCGTCCTCACGTTCCCACGTAAACTCTGGTCCATGTCGGGAATTCCAACGAACCTTGACGAGCGGAATGCGACTCCTCTTGAGTCGTTTAACTTCACGATCTAAAATCTCAATCGGTTCCTCCACGAAATTCAGTTTCTCAGCAACACGAATGTCCCTCATCGGAATGACGGGCATTTCATCAGAAAGACATTTCTTCAGATTACTCACGTGGAACACGTCGTGAACTTTGCTCAGTTCGGACGGTAATTCCAACCTATAAGCCACGGGCCCAATTCTTTCTAAGATCAAGAATGGTCCAATGTAGCGTGGGTTGAGTTTACCACGTTTCCCGAAACGTATTACACCTTTCCAAGGCGAGACCTTCAGCATCACTTTGTCTCCAACCTGGAACTCTAAAGGTTTACGTCTCTGATCGGCGTAGCTCTTCTGCCTATCTCTGGCTGTTTGCAACCGATCGCGAATCTGAGTTACTTTCTCTGTAGTTTCCAAAATAAGCTCAGGGCCTGTAAGTTGACTATCTCCAACTTCTGCCCAACCAATAGGCGAACGACACTTTCTGCCATACAAAGCTTCGAATGGTGCAGCTTTAAGACTTGTGAGGTAGCTGTTATTATAAGAGAATTCCGCAAGGGGTAAATACTTCTCCCAGCCTTTACCAAAGTCTATGATGCATGCACGAAGCATATCCTCTAACGTCTGAATGGTCCTCTCACTTTGACCATCGGTTTGGGGATGATATGCAGTACTCATATCAAGCCTCGTCCCCAAAGCCGTTTGAAGTGATCGCCACAAAGCTGACGTAAAGCGACTATCACGATCCGAAATAATAGATATCGGGACTCCATGACGCAAAATAATTTCCTTCACATATAACCTCGCAAGCTTATCTACACTATCATCTTCACTAATAGCTAAGAAATGGGCAGACTTTGTCAGACGATCCACAATTACCCAGATAGCGTCACAACCGCTAGCTGTCCTCGGTAATTTGGTAATGAAGTCCATAGTAATCCGCTCCCATTTCCAGACTGGAAGTTCTGGTTGCGTTAGTAGTCCTGACGGTCTCTGGTGTTCAGCCTTAACCTTGGCGCATGTCAAGCACTTACTAACGTACGATGCTATATCTGCCTTCATATTTGGCCACCAATAGGACTTCTTGAGATCCTGGTACATTTTATCGGAACCAGGGTGAATGGAGTACTTTGACTTATGCGACTCATGCATAATCAATTCCCGAATTTCTCCATATAAAGGTACCCAAATCCGATCTCCAAAACATAATACTCCATCAGCACGCTTAACAAATCCTTTCTCGTTATCAGCCATCCCAAATATATTCTCGGCAGGTCTATTTTCTGCCTTCAACGCTTCCGTTTGAGCTTCAAGTATTTGAGACGGTAATGGCGATACGATAGTCATTCCTAATGACCTAACTCGTAATGGTGGTACTCTTTCCTTTCGACTAAGAGCATCAGCAACAACGTTTGCTTTACCAGGGTGGTAGCGAATTTCACAATCATAATCGCTTAGCAACTCAATCCAACGTCGCTGTCTCATGTTGAGCTCTTTTTGATTCAAGATGTGTTGTAGACTTTTGTGGTCAGTAAATACAACGCACTTGGTTCCGTACAAGTAATGTCTCCATATTCTCAAAGCAAAAACCACAGCACCGAGCTCCAAATCATGGGTAGTGTAGTTTCTCTCATGCTTTTTGAGCTGTCGGGAAGCATAAGCTATCACCTTCTCTGGTTGCATTAACACGGCTCCTAAACCTTTATGTGAGGCGTCACAATAGACGACGAAATCCTCGTTACCTTCTGGTAACGCTAAAATAGGAGCACTACACAACATTTTCTTAAGCAATTGAAACGCTTCCTCTTCTTTATCTCCCCATTCATACGTAACACTCTTTTGAGTCAATTTGGTCAATGGTTTAGCTATCTTCGAAAATCCCTCGATGAATCTTCGGTAATAACCAGCTAAACCCAAAAATTGACGAACTTCGGTTGGGGTTGTAGGTGCAGCCCAATCTTTTATCGCCTCAATTTTTGCAGGATCCACATGGACTCCTTGTCTATCAATCACATGACCCAAAAATTGTACTGTCAGAATCCAAAATTCGCATTTCGAAAACTTGGCATAAAGTTTCTCCTTCCTGAGCAATTCCAAAATGAGTCTTAAATGCTCCTCATGCTCTTTCTCACTCTTCGAATAAATCAGAATGTCATCGATGAATACAATCATGAACTTATCCAAGTAAGGCTTACACACACGATTCATGAGATCCATGAATATTGCTGGTGCGTTAGTCAACCCAAACGGCATCACTTGAAACTCGTAATGCCCGTAACGGGTTCTGAAAGCCGTTTTCGGAATATCTTCCTCGCGAACTCGAAGTTGATGATATCCCGATCTCAAATCGATCTTCGAATACACACTCGATCCTTGAAGTTGATCGAACAAGTCATCGATCCTAGGTAACGGGTATCGATTCTTCACCGTTAACTTATTCAACTCCCTATAATCAATACACATGCGAAACGATCCATCCTTCTTCTTCACGAATAAGACTGGGGCTCCCCAAGGTGAAGAACTTGGTCTTATGAATCCTTTTTCGGCTAACTCCGCCAATTGTTTCGACAACTCTTCCAGTTCGGTAGGTGCAAGACGATAAGGTGCTCGTGCTACAGGTGCAGCACCAGGTATCAACTCAATCTGAAACTCTACTTGTCTAGTCGGCGGGATTCCCGGCAAATCATCAGGAAACACATCAGGAAAATCACGAACTATAGGCACATCTCCAATGCACCTTTCCTTTTTCTTCGTCTCGCCCTTCTCAGAAATTTGGGCTAAGAAAAGGTAACATCCCTTCTCCATTAGCTTCGGTAACTTTGTGCAAGATATAACTGCTAATCGGGATGGGCTCCTAGAATCCTTTCGGTCTCCTAATATATTTAGGACTTCCTTTCCGTATGGTACACGCACGATCTTCTCGTCGCAAAGTATGTGAGCACGATACTTCGACAACCAATCCATACCAATGATTACATCAAAACTTCCTAACGTGACGGGTAGAAGATCTATGTTGAAAGGGTGGTTCAAGAAATTTAACGTACACCCATGAATGATAGTATTAATCCTTTCTATGTTTCCATTAGCTAACTCAATATCATATCCAATTCCTAAGGCCATCGGGGGTTTCTCTAGTAAGGGTGCAAATGTAGTGGACACAAAACTCCTATCGGCACCAGTATCAAACAGTATGGAAGCATAACGATTATTGAGAAGGAACGTACCAGTAACGACGTTCGAATCTTCTCCTCTCTCGTTCCCGAGTGCATACACTCTTCCCTGAGCAGCTCCAGCTTCCACACGTTGGTCCCCATTATCTTGTCGTCCGCGATTTCCTCCAGTTCCACGGTTTCCATAATTGTACCCATTACCACCCGAGCCTTGAATTCCACGGTTCCGCGATTCTCTACACTCATTCCTATAGTGTCCCTTCTTTCCACACCCATAACAAGTAACATCTGCCTTATTTCTCATCTCAGGAGCAGCTTGAACCATAGTAAGAGGTCGGGCTCTACAATCCCTAGCTGTGTGTCCTTTCTTTGAGCAATTCTGGCATTTCACACTACACCATCCAGTGTGATGCTGGTGGCAACGATCACACTTGGGTGAATCACTGTTCTAATTCTTCTTATCTCCATTCCCAATAGCATAAGCCTTAGCTTGTCTCTTGTTTCGGTGATCATTACTCTTAGAGTGACGGTCTCTCTTTCTCTTTTCATTCTTCTCCTTATCAGCTTCTTCTAATTCCAACGAATCCATAAGTTGTTGAGCAATTGTGATTGCCTCATGGATGTTTGCAGGCCTAGCAGAGATTACATCATTCCTCGTAGCTACAGGCAATCCATCAGTATACCTTTCAATCTTTTGAGTCTCGGTTTTCACCATATCTGGGCACAACAAGGCTAACTCCTGGTAACGACGATTGTAAGTCGTCATATCATTACCTTTCACCTTGTGGTTCCAAAACTCAATCTCTAGCTTCTTGACCTCATTCCTTGGGCAATAAGTCTGAATCAGCAAGGACTTAAATTGCTCCCAAGTCATAGCATAAGCTACATCACTCCCAACTGCATTTCGGTAGTTGTTCCACCAAGTCAAAGCTTCATCCTTGAAAGTAAAAGAAGCAAACTTTACCTTTGCATTCTCCGCACAACCACTAACATTAAACACTGACTCAGTCTTCTCAATCCATCTGACTAAGTAAACCACTCCTTCAGTTCCACCAAACTCAATGGGTCCACAAATCTTGAATTCCTTGTATTGACATCCATTAGCACGAACAGGTGGAAAAGTTCCAGCAGAATTATTGGAATGATTTGAATCAGCGAGTAGTTCAGCAACTCTTTGCTCCACAAGTTGGTTGATCATTGCTTGATCCACAGTAGGTGCATTAAGTGGAACATGATCATTGTCTCCCTGAACATCAACATTTTGATTCCTGTTGTTGCGGTTAGTAGTGTCCAGGTTGTCAGGAGTAGGGGTTTCAACATTTCGAGTAGGTCGACGACCTCGGCGAGCAGGAGTAGTCACAGCAGGACCAGTCCTGGTAGACCTAACAGGGTTTCGACGGGGTGCCATTCATCTGTAACATCACACAAGTTCATGAGTCTCCAATAGAACTTATCGATATGCTCAACAAAACATCTCAACGAAATCAAGTCATGGAAAGAATAGCAACAACACACCACGTAACAACAAATAAGCGAATAAGGACTCAATTTCCATAACACCCAAAATCACATAATACCATATACTAATAACCATCAACCATACAATAGCGATCTAACATCGTTCCAACTAACGGATAACACAAAACATACTAATCGTTCCAAAAGAGACGAATACCGTACAAAATACATCAAAATATGATAACTAGCTTTTCTAACCGAACACTCCTCGGCTAAGAAAGCAACAAGATAATATAACTCAAACCACTAGCCACGGGGCTGACGGAGAATCCTCAACTCCTGCCTCAAGCCATCAAGATCCCTCCATAACGATCCTAACTCCACGCTATGGGTGTCTCGGTCTCTCTTGAGATCAGCCACCTCCTTCTCTAGCTCGGTATTCCTTTGCCAAAGCTTGCGGTCGGCCTCACGAGCAGTAACAAATCCTCGCTGCAAACTATCGATATGCTCGTGGACATCCATCATAACTCTCCTCAGCTCAGTAGCCCTGCCCACAGCAACAGTCAAATCAACTCTCAAATCTGCTAAAAACTCTCTAATGACTCTCTCAAGTCGATCCGATACTCGTGCAACTCTGTCACTAAGCTCAGTAATCCGAGCCCACAACCTGCCAACCTCACCCAACTCTGCATGCTCAGCAGAAACCTCCGAAGATGCATCCGACTCCACGGGACTACCAGGTGGCAACTCAAACAAGAACGGATGATCAGGTGAATCAGGCTCAATCGGGTGTACAGGTGAATCAGGCTCCTCAGCCTGAGCTGGTGGTGCTAACTCATCATCATCATCATCAGGCATCTCATCCTCCTGAGGGTCATCCTCCTCCTCAGGGTCATCATCATCACTATGCTCAGCCTCCTGAGGGTCATCCTCCCGCTCAGGGTCATCAGCCTCATCCTCACCCTCGTACTCCTCCTCCTCCTCATCGGAAGAGTACCTCATCACTCGTCGTCTCCTACTAGGTGAACCATGTGAAGATGTAGTAGGTGATCTAGGACGACGACGCAATGATGTGGGTGGCGCCTCAGACAGAAGAGAATGAGCATCAATCTGTAAAGGTGATGGAGTAGGGCATACCGACATGCGTGCCGTAGCTCGGTGGGCAAAGCGTGGTGCCACACGAGCCAAAGCCTGATGAAGAGTAAGCTGCCTCGATGTACCAGGGAGCCCTAAAGAAGATGAGGGTCCCTGCGTAGATGCAGCAGATAGAGCTGAAGTAGAAGCTGCCTGTGATACAGTAGCTGAAGACATGGCCATCTGGTAAGGGTCATCAGATGCCATAATGAACTGTGCAGGTAAAACCGGTGCAGTAAGAATATCCTCGACGACATCGGGCATATGGGAGGCCATAGTCTGTGACAACGGCGTAGGGTAGGTGTAAGTGTTTCAAAACCACTTAAATCACAACTCATAAAACCATACCAAATATACTCATCAAATAATTCCATATATAATCTTAATAAAAGAATTTCAAACACCGCATTACTAAAATGTTTATAAAACATATAGACCATATAAATCCTCGAGAACGCCATCTTATTACTAAAATCCATAAACCTCAAATCGTCTCAAATATCGCATAATACCTCAAATAATAGAAGATGCTTCGGCTTGGCGGGCTGGCGGGCGGTGGTCAAGGATCATTTTCTATAAAAATACGGTTATAGTTTAGGCGTTTATTTACCTAGTTCTCTATAACCTTGGCTCTGATACCAATCTGTAACACCCCCAAAATTTGATACAGCGGAAGACTCAACAAGCTTTCGGGGTGCTACGGGGATTGGTATCCAACACAAGACAATATAGAACGAGATAAAGTAAACAAAATAAAAACACAACCAAAACAGGGTTTTAGGTTTACATTTATCCCAACATCATTCAGAGTCAGGCCCAAAATAAAATAACAATAGGTCCAAATTTAATTATCAGAGTTTAGAAAATATAGATCCATAAACCGAGAGCCTTAGCCGAGCCTTCCAATCCAAGCATGCACCTCAACACTCAATTACCTGAGAAAACGTGCTAAAAGTCAGCTTTCGCTGGTGAGATCATAGGTTTAAGTTCAACTAACAATATAGTGGACATATACGCAAAACGCTTGCTAGCTAGACTAAGGATTCGCTAAAAGCCTGTGGATACCCTCCGCTCCAACATAACACACGGATACCCTTCCGTACTAACAAAACACACGGATACCCTTCCGTACTAACATAGATATTCGGGTAACCCCCGCAATACCAATAATAACTCGGATAACCTCCGAAGTATAATAACCTATAGGTGCACGCTACAGTATCTAAATAAGCCAACCTTGAATAGTACACACAACATATATGTGACTAAAGCTGACAATTCCACATAATCAAATAAGCCAACCTTGAATAGTGCACATAACATATATGTGACTAAAGCTGACAATCCACTAATAACCAAATAAGCCAACCTTGAATAGTACACACAAAGGTGTGACTAAAGCTGACAATATATCCTAGTCCATACGCATAGCAAGTTTAGAAAGAATATAAAAGCGATAACAGTCCACGTAAAAATGATTTGCACGTTTCTCACCCCAATCATTGAAAACATAGTTCAAGAGTAAAAAGTGGGGCTATGACTCACCTCAAGTCCAGAAAATAGCAAGACGAGGTAGGTAGAAATAAGATGTATGATAACTCACGAAACAGCAACTACGGACTTGGCACGACCTAACAATATTAATTCTTTCAGAAACCATTTCCTCAAATATATAATATTCCCAAACCTGGACGAGAATCCGTTTTGTTTCCGAAAATCCATTTCGTATTAGTTTGGTGTATTTGCGTTTGGTATCCATACGGGTGGTGGGTCGACTCAAAACAAACCAAAGAGAGATCACATATAAAAGATAAATAAACTATAGATCTAATATTAGCCCAATATATCATTTAAATAAATCGCCAAAGTTTACCAAATCCGTCGATTTGATAATCCTCATATTTATTTACGTAATATACCGTTCCAAGATTACACCCAATCTAAAGCACATATAAAGCACATAGCACATATATACTATATAGTATATATTATAGTTTAATAAATTCCTCATATATATCGTCAAATTGGCCAGATTTCCCGATATATACACTCGCAATCTATTACACTTTACATATACTACAACCTATGGGCGTCGTAAGATACGATGCCCACTAATATATTTGTGGACGTATGGTCCGGACTGGGCCAGGAATGGGCCAGGCCCGGGTAGCCAGCGGCCCACTTTACGCACTTTGTGGATGTATGGTCCGGACTGGGCCAGGAATGGGCCAGGCCCGGGTAGCCAGCGGCCCACTCTACGCGTTAACCCTAATCCATGTCCTATAAATATAGGGCTGGGGTTCCATTCACCACATCTCAGATCAGGTTATCCTAAACCTAATAACTATTATATGCTCCGCGCATCACATACTAACTTGACCGTCGGAGGTGGATCCCGGGGCTACGGCCTCGGGTCCACTCCTAACGGGTTCTCTTTGTTGTACAGGTCTACTTAGGGCTTATGAAGACGACTAACGGCCCAAGGAGAGTCGTTGAATAAGTCCGCGCCAGATTATGCATCAACAAGTGGCGCCATCCGGGGGACACGCTACGATAAGTTTTGTGTTCTCACATCACGGGGAAGCAACCACTGAGTTCGAAAGCCGGTAACTTTAAGTTTAAGTGTGCACGCTATCTTTTGTTAACATATGCATTAAAACACGCTTTTTTGTATATGACGTAAGATATTAATACGCGTAAACACGATGATTAATACGTAAGATATTTTCATCTAAAAAGTCCATGTCACTTGGCATAAGATATTATACTTAAACTGCTGTTTGCACATGCATATTCAGTTGTATAAAGTAAAGCGAACACCAACATATAATAAGTCGAATGGCATGTTCATAAAAATCGATTACTGTTTGGTGGATGGGGACTTTATTCCTCCTAAGTATAATACTTTATTTATTGTGCATATCTTTTAAATTAGTAATAAGATATGCTATCTTTTAAATATTAAAAAAGATTTTACATAAATCTTTTAACTTGATAAACATGATTTTATCTATCGCTACGAGCGCATTAAATCCGCACGATCGGACCGACTTTAGCCGCGAAACAGCGCAGTCGCGATAAATCTACCCGCGTAAATCAGCGTTAAGAAATCTTCGCAGATTGGCGACATGAACGCACTGTCACGTACAGTCACCACGATGCTAGTCAATCGCCATGAGCGCACTGCACTGTTACATACAGGCACTGGACGAAAGCCGTGGTCAACTGCGATCATCCAAAAACGTTAGAGTCTATGCGGTCACGATAAATCTATCTGCGTCTGTGCGTGCAACAGAAATTATTAGTCGCGGTCATGGTACATCCATCCGCGCCATTCTTTAAAAAAAATAATAAAATAAATAAATAAAAAATAAAAAGATCAATTAATCGCCATGCGCGCACTGTTTTTATTATTAGCTACGTGCTACTTCTTTTATGTAGTTCGTAAAACCTCACGTTAGGTGTAATTCACGCTACTACTTCTTTTATATATTTATTATATGCTATGTGCTATATTTTTGCTACGCGCTTATCTTTTACTTTATTAAGTTTTATATGTCGCGATTCGCGGCATATACTTTTAATGTTTGCATTAAGTGTTTTTTCAGGATAAATTAAGTTTAATGCTCCTACACGAGTAGCACCATCAAACTTGGGGGGCTACCAGGGTATATAATACCACTGCGCGCGACAGCGTTACGCAGGTATATTTGGAAGCAGATCGTACGTAAGAGGTACTGCAGGCCCGGTACAAAGACGAATTTAACAATTCGCACCATCTTGCCGCAGGGGAGACGTTCTCTGTCGGTTGTAAAGACGCGCAAACAGCGCGCACCTCTGCGCACTGCGCACATCTTTGTTGCGGACAACGCACATTCTTGTCGCGGACAACGCGCACTTCTGCCACAGAAGTACGTCTTCTGTCGCACTATGTTGTATCGCTACTGGTACAAAAGGCACGCCCTTACCCAGGATACAGCATGAGGAATCCACCTTCACCACGGACACCTTCACTATTGTGAGACAATCACAATGCACAGTATGATCCGTCCCTTACGCACACATGAACCCAGTGCGTACCGTCGCATTTGGTTGATTGTGCCTACGCGGCCATAAACAGAACTTAAGTTTAGCATAACATAGCCATGCGCTATGTCATACTAAACTCGGGGGCTTGTGGACGTATGGTCCGGACTGGGCCAGGAATGGGCCAGGCCCGGGTAGCCAGCGGCCCACTTTACGCACTTTGTGGATGTATGGTCCGGACTGGGCCAGGAATGGGCCAGGCCCGGGTAGCCAGCGGCCCACTCTACGCGTTAACCCTAATCCATGTCCTATAAATATAGGGCTGGGGTTCCATTCACCACATCTCAGATCAGGTTATCCTAAACCTAATAACTATTATATGCTTCGCGCATCACATACTAACTTGACCGTCGGAGGTGAATCCCGGGGCTACGGCCTCGGGTCCACTCCTAACGGGTTCTCTTTGTTGTACAGGTCTACTTAGGGCTTATGAAGACGACTAACGGCCCAAGGAGAGTCGTTGAATAAGTCCGCGCCAGATTATGCATCAACAATATTTATTTCGTATAACCAAACAACCCGGCTCAACCTTACGGTTAAGTGGTTATTTAATTATAGAAAACGTCTATATTAGTCGTCATATATCCGTGACAACACGAACGTCGCAAATAATAACTTACCTGGACCCGAGTGACAACAATTTCGCCTAACTCAATAAGTTTATCCGTTATATATATCCGAAATGTCTTTTTATTAAACGTTTCATTATTGTCGGGAGTTTCCCGTTTTATACACAATTTTTATAATAACAATACGTTTAATAATATTACGCCACTTTCGTAGCCTAATATATATCTAATCGTATTATTTATAATACGACTCGTGATTATTATTATTATTAATATACGCGTTTATATAGTTATATATACGTTATTCACGTACATACTTTCATATAAACGTTCATATTATCAATAATTATTATTACGAGTTTTATTATGCTCGTTTCAATTTTAATAGTTATTGAGTTATACGAAATGGTCATATGTCCGAGTCATGACTCTCGGCTCATTGTCCAAGTCCAATAATATGCAAAAGTCATAAATAACAAATCTCCGTCCAATCACAATCTCAAACCACGGGCTACAACAATAAGGTCCGACTACGGTACCCGACTAACCTATCTCCGTCATCTAACGACCGTCTCACAATCGGTCCCCAATCACTTTCGTCAACAACTCCTCACTTACCAATAATCAATATCCAATTCGACCCATATGCATTCGGCCGAGAAATAATACCACAACAACAATATACACAAGTTCACACTTATACAAAAAAAAATATAACATTAACAAAGTTAATGTGTGGGTCGGTTTACCAAGCCGACCCGAGCCCTCGCCTCACTTGAGTCTCGGCTCCGAACCGCGAGTAACTTGAACTCGAATCCAACATCACATAGCTCACAAGAGCTAAACCAAGTAAGCATGTAAACCATTTGACTCTATGGTCAAATCGGTAACCAAAATGGTACTCGGCTAAAAGCCGCAACTCAAAGAGTCGAACCACAAAATCATACGAGCCAAATAGGCTCGAACCACACCCAAAGAGAACCCCTAAGAGGGTCTCGGTATGGCCAACGAGCACAAGAGAAATCCCCGAGACCACAAGGTCTCGGCTAGCATCGAATCGGGGTTCACCATACCCACGACAACCAAACAAATCAATCAATCATCAACAAGAACCAAAGCCACCAAAGGGCTTTGAACCAAAATAAGCCGAGAGTTTTACTCTCGGTTCCGAGTCAACCATAACCAAACCCAACAAAGACCCGGATACCAAACAAATCTTTTAATCACAAAACAATCATTTCCATTTGAAAACCCATTCGATTCTCCAAAAGTTATTCGTGTAGCCACGAAATAAAACCAATTCGTGGCTCCCAAAACCTTGAAAATGTTTCTTCTCACCTTCTAAATCCTTCAAATGCTCGGATCTAGAAAACTATCAAAAATTCGAATGGAAAACTATAGATTTGGTGGTGTTAATGAGGGTTTTAGGGTAAGTATTATACACCAAATGAAAGAGGGTGAAGAGAGGAATAAATTGGTGGTGTTAGTTTTGTTGGGTGACCGGATATACGGCGGTGGTGGCCGGATTTTGGTCGGCGGCGGCTAGGGTTAATAGATGGGAAAGATGATGAGATGAGAGAGAGTAGTGAAAATGGTGAGTGAGTGTTTGTGTTGTGTGGGTAAAACCGGACCAAACGCCCCTTATATTAACTTTTTTTTTTTTATATATATAAAGGTTATAATAATAATAAGAATAATAATAATAATAGTAATAATAAGGATATTATTACGGTGGAGCGGGTAACGCGGGTAATTGTAAAAACACGTGGCCCGAACCCGAACTCATTTTAAAATTTCAACATTACTCGAGAACCTCTCGTGAATAAATAAAAATATATCGGACTCGTAAGACGAATCATAAAACTGACGTTAGGTAATCCTAGTGCCAAAGTCAACGTAGTACCAAGTGAGAATTCAAATATACATTACCGATCGTATAATCAAAAATGAATTATGAACATAATTCACGAATTCCATAACGTCATTAATTAAAATATCCATAAAATAGGTCTTACAAGTTCGTTGTGAAATGAAAATTTCAAATAAAAATTATAAACGAACTTAAGTCGTAATGCGGGTTTTAAAAAATAGCTCCCTAAACTGCCGGTTGTCACAATTTACCGTTCATTTTATCCTCCCTTTTAATTCGCTTCAAATTGATTAAATTTCAAAGACATTGTAATCACAACCTAAACCACCAACCAGCAAGACATCCACCTGATGCAAGTCAACTCCAGAACTACACAGCTCCGCATTGACAATTTCTTTTATTTTTTGACTACCCGACCCGGTCATTGAGTATCCTTATCCATGCTACGTAAATAAAATGTTCCAACAATCCAACGGGTCCGAATTGTTCTGTGGATGGCCATTTTGGAGAAGCTGCAAACTCATGACAGTAGGTCAAAATGGGGAATCTTATGATATGATGGACTGCCCTTTGTGTAATAACGGTAGTGAGACTCGCTCACACCTTTTCTTCGATTGCTATCAGGAAATATGGATTCAAATTCAGGACATGATGGACTTTGAAATTATCTTTGAAGAATGGACGGATATTATTACTAGACCTGCTAAAAGTAAGCATGGCAGTTCTGTTTGGAGTCTAGTAAAAAGATTAAGTGTTGTTGCGACAACGTACTTTCTTTGGCAAGAAAGGATCGGAATTACAAGGTTTTTTTTATAGATGAAAAAAAAGGAAGTGAGATGTGCTATATATAGTGGTTGTTGAAACTATTACACAAGGTGCAATTCGTTGTGGAGCTCGCCACTCCACGTTGGCATCTCCTCATGCCTCCTCATTGCACCAGCCCAACCTCCTCATGTTGGTGTTGCTCGTCTGCACAACGAAGCAAAATGTCTGACATTGTCCTTTTTTTTTTTTTTTTTTGAGTGGAAAAAAAAAATAAAGTTGTTACTGGTAAGCCCCAAATGAGTAAGTTGAGGTTAGTTATTAGTGAAGGGGTTAGTTGTGAAGAGGTGTTAAGGTGATGTGGTACCCCGTGGGCCCCAAATGAGGAGCTAAGGTTGCTCATTGCACCTTGTGCTCTTGAGCTCATTCTTCAAAAAAAAAAAAAAAACCTCAAATTGATGAGTTTAAGAGTCAAGCCTTCCCCTCCTTGCACTCAAGTAGCAAGGTTGTAATGTAAAGATAACATACCAACATTGTACAGTTTATCATTTGGAAAAACAGTAACCATCAACCATGTCTAGCTAAAACCAAGGGCGGAGCTACTAAGGGACCGGGAAGGGTCCTGGCCCCCCTAGACTTAAGCCCGTTAGTATATTTTTTCGCGATTTTATGTGTTAAATTTCTTTTTTTTCCATCTCGGCCTTCTCATCTAATGTTCTTCCCGAAAAAAAAAAATTTTGTTTCGGCCCTCCTAAGAAACTTTTTCTTGCTCCACCACTGGCTAAAACATGATTATAAAGTGCTAGTGACTGTTAGGAATATGGTCAAGCAATAACACCTCCAAAACTTTGCTTTCAACTAAATCACTATCGAACCAATCATTTAGATCCAGCAAACTTTGTAAAGAGTATAAAAGTAATGTAACATACGGAACTTTCAAGTCCAATGGATAAAATGAGTATAGATTAGTCTTCATCTTCATCTTCAATCAAATCACTGCCATGCTGTCACCAACCAATGTACTTCATGTTTGATGGAAAAATGAAGCCTTTAGCTTTCAAACAAGCGAAAGCCTGCCAACAAAGAAGAGCAACAAGAAGAGAACAAAAAATGAGCATGGTGCAATCCTTGTATGAATTAACTGTTTAGAGGCACACTGAAATGGAACTTGAGAAATCAGGATTCTTCATTTTTATGGGAGATGAAACCTTTAGATTTCTGGAAAAGAGACGAACTACCCAAAAAAAATATATAATGAGACAGAAACAACGTTAAATAGTCAAATGTATAATGTAATTGCGGTCTAATGTCTGAATTATGCTACACCAAGGAAGCCCTGTGTGGCTGTGTACTCTCATTTGACCAAACTAATTCCAGATTTTTAATCAATAGCAGTGGCTGATAATCTTTTTAAAGATTGATAAGAAGCAACACACAAAAGCCTCTCAGATAAGATGAAAAATAATTTATCTAATTTCAGTAGATGACTAAAAACCCCACTCGCGAACTGTTGACACTATTATGCATGTCATGAATCCTTAAAATTTCTATGTATGTGTCCATACACAAACATGTACGAGAGAAGAACATTGGTATACAAATCCTCTAATATGGACGTATTTGCGGGCCAACCCGAGCCACCAAGTTTAACAAGACTTAAACGTACATGTATGAACCCAAGATCATATCAACCTGTTAACCTGTTACCTAACTTGTCTAACCCAACCATTTGCCCACATTTCTGACAAGTTTGACACAAGTGGACCATAAAAGTAAGTCAAGATAATGTAAGATAACCTCATACTTTCTCCTTTTCTTTATTAAAATTGACTTTTAAGAGTCACAGTAAATTTTTTTCATCGTGTCTCAGTTAAGACTTATTTGCCTTTGTACAAAATGTAATCACTTTAAAGTTTAAGCTGTATAAGCAGTATAATATTTTGCAAAAAGGTGTCACGACAGCAGAGCTATAAATTATAAAAAACGTTTTGTTACGATGTCATTAAGTTTGACGTTCAAAATAGAAAGTCAACATTTACCTCCAGTGACCCATATGGCCATATGCCATGACCATTCCATTAGGCATACAAAAGTAAATAAGTAATCTCATCAGAAGACAAACCCTCTAAAACCGAGCATCTCACTCTAACCTATATCCATATGTTATAAAAAAAAGGACGAGGCGGGTTTCTTTTGTGCCTTAAACTAGCCTATATTAGTATTTTTTATTTTATTTTATTTTTTTTGGTAAACATGGGTTTCCGACTCAACATTGCTAGCCGACTAATCCCACGGCGACTACCCTTTTACAGTTAACGCAAGCATTGCTTAGAATCCACTAAATCAAAGTCACTTGAGAGCAACTAATTTGTATGCATTAGGAATGCAGTAACGATTACTAGACTGAACATGAATTCAAAGTTCCACTGACAAAACTAACCTCACCCACCTTTAGTTCCTACTTTCTACTAATCTTCACTTTCAGTTTGAATCATTGTGTAATGGAAAAGTGAAACCTTTTGCTTCCAAACGAGCGAGAGTCTACAAATAGAATATAGCAATGAGAATGCTGCAAGACTTTGTTGGTCCCAAAGTTGTGTAATAGTTAAGAGAGATTCGATAATATGAAATTGCAAATAAACTTGATAACTTTGTAAATCTTTCTAACCATTGTAAAGTTACAGAATGTCGAATACTTATACTAAGCGAATGGTTGTGTTCGAACCATCGCGTCTGTTTACTAGAAAGGTTGTGTCCCTTGGTTTTGTTTCTGTTTGTTCGAACAGGTACAACACAAACCAACACACCTTTTCGTTATTAACTAACTTCTGGAAATAACTAACTATTAACTAACTTAACTACCATAACCGCTATTCGGTTATTTACTTTATAACGAACACGTTTGGTCCTTGGAGTTTCTTCTGTCCGAGAAGTAGCATGCAAGATTACACGCTCACATTCTCCTCCTTAATCTTGAATGTTGCTTCGTCCTAAGTCTTGAACTCCGAGCATTTGTCGCATAGTTGCAAACTTGAGTCTTGCTAAGGCCTTTGTTAAAATGTCTGCTCGTTGTAGTTCTCCATTTACGTGTTCAACCTTGATATGACCATTCTCTACGCATTCCCTGATGAAATGATAGCGAATGTCGATGTGCTTGCTTCTTCCATGAAATACTGGGTTCTTCACGAGTTGTATAGCTGATACGTTGTCAACTCTAAGTGTTATCCTTTTTTCTTCTGTTCCAGTCAATTCACTAAGTAAGCGTTTTAACCATAAAGCTTGACATGTTGCTGCAGTAGCTGCCATGAATTCTGATTCACATGATGATAGTGCCACTGTCGCTTGTTTCTCAGTACACCAAGTAATAGGTGACTCTCCAAAGTAAAATACTATGCCAGTAGTTCTTTTTCCTTGATCGGTGTTGATTCCATAACTACTGTCGCCGCTGTAACCTGTAATTTTGCAGCCGCCTTCTTTCTTGTATATTATTCCATGTTCCTTTGTTCCTTTGATATATCGGATTACTTGTTTTACTGCCTTTAGGTGAATTTCCTTCGGGTCTTGCATGAATCTGCTGAGTAGTCCGACTGAGTAACTAAGATCTGGTCTTGTGTGCAGTAAGTACCTAAGACTTCCAATTAAGCTACGGTAGTAAGTTGCGTCAACTGGGTTTCCATCTTCCGCCTTGACCAACTTAGTGCCGGGATCTATAGGTATTTTCGTATCATTATTGTCCGTCATACTTGTTTCTTTCAAGATCTTGTTAATATATCATGTCTGCTTGATTGTAATTTCTCCTCCTGTCTGTGTAACTTCTATCCCAAGGTAGCAAGCTAGCAACCCTAAGTCGCTCTGTCTTCCATATGAGATTTGAACAAGTCTAATTCTTTCTTTGGAATGCCCGTGATTATCAAATCATCTACATATACTCCAACAATAAGCGTAGAAGTCTTGCTTCTCTTTGTGTAAATTGCTTGTTCCAGATTACACTTCTTAAAATCTAATGATTTCAAGGTTTGATCAAGCTTCATGTTCCAAGCTCTAGGTGCTTGTCTTAATCCGTACAAAGCTTTAGTTAGCTTGTAGACTTTATCGGGGTTTCGTTGCTGAATAAACCCTTCCGGTAGTTTGACATAGACTTCTTCCTTTAATTCTCCATGTAAAAATGCTGATTTTACATCTAAGTGGTGTACTGGCCAACCATTATATGCTGCTAGTGCTAATATTAATCGAACTGTCTCTATCCTAGCAACTGGTGCAAATACTTCATCAAAGTCTATTCCTTGTTCTTGTACATAACCTTTTGCTACTAATCTTGCCTTATACTTGATCTTTCCGTGTGCATCCCTTTTGGTTTTATAAACCCATTTGAGTCTGATTGCCTTCTGGTTTTTAGGCAATGTAGTAAGAGTCCATGTGTTATTCTTGTTGATTGAATCTAATTCAATTTCCATAGCCTCAATCCATTTCTTATCTGATGATGCTTCCTTGTAGTTACGAGGTTCTTCTTCTGTGAAAAATAAGCTAGGTGCTTCTACTACACTTGCTTTTTCGTAGATTTCTGTCAAATCCTTTAAGCCTCGTACCGGTCTATGATCATATCTTTCTGAGCTTCCTAATGAGCTAATAGTAGCTTCTCTTTCACTTTCTGAGTTGGGTTCGTAAGTATATGTTGGTGGTGTGGTTGGTGATTCTGGATCTGGTTTTGGTTGTGGTATGTGATCCTCTTCATGATACGTGTTATCAATGTTTTCTATGTTGATTGGTGTAGGATTTTCAGTGTCAACTTCGTCTACCACAAAACTAGTCCAAAATGTGTCTTGTGTACTCGTATCATCTTCATTATTATCCCAATTCCACGGTTTCGTTTCCATAAACTTTACGTCCCTACTAACATGTTTCTTTCTTCTTACTGGATCATATAGCCTACATGCTTTTGATCCTTCCTCTACTCCTAAATAAACCATCGGTATGCTTCTATCATCTAACTTCTTCAAGTGAGGTATCGTTATCTTAGCATAAGCTGTGCATCCGAATATTTTTAGATATTCTAAGTTGGGTTTTCTATTGTAGAGGGCTTCATATGGTGTTTTATCTTCCAGGGCTTTTGTAGGTACCCTGTTGAGTATGTAAATGGCGTGTCGTACTACTTCCGCCCAAAAAGTTAAGGGTAACTTCATTGCTTTCATCATACTCCTAGTCGTGGATAAAACTGTCCTATTTCTTCTTTCTACTACACCATTTTGTTGTGGTGAGTATGGTGCTATTAGTTGTCTTGCTATACCATTCTCCTTACAGTACTTGGTGAATTCATTAGATGTAAATTCACCTCCTCTATCCGTTCTTAGCATCTTTAATTTCAATTTCAACTCCATTTCAACCTTTAATCTAAATTCCTTAAATGTGTCAAATGCCTGATCCTTAGATGTGAGAAAGTAAGCCCACATGAAACGTGTACAGTCATCTACTAATAAGAAGATGAGCTTCTTTCCAGAGTGTGTGGTTGGGCTTATAGGACCACAAAGATCTCCATAAACTAAGTCCAACGGATTCTTTGATCTGAATTTAGCTTGATTCGGAAATGGTGTTCTAATGTGTTTTCCTAATAAACATGCATCAAAAATTTGTCCTGCATGACTTATTCGGGGTATTCCATCTACTAGACCTTTTCTCGTCATCTTGTTGATAACATCAAAGTTAAGATGACCTAATCTAGCATGCCATAACCATGCCTGGTTATCTATGTTTGCTAAGAGGCATATAGGTGTTTCTATATGTAGTCTAATACTGTAAAGTCGATTCTTAGATCGTTCTACTTTCATCAACAAAGTCTTGTTCTTATCATACAAAGTCAGTATATTTTCATCCATGATGATTTTGCAACCTATTTCGGTAAGTTGTCCTAGACTAAGTATGTTGCTCTTGAGGTTTGGAATGTAGTAAACGTATGAAACTATCTTTTGTTGTTGGTTTCTACATCCTAACAATATTGAACATCTACCCTTTATCTCTACATACGATCCATCTCCAAAACGAATGCGTCCCGTGATGCTTTCGTCAATATCTTTAAAGTGACTCTTGGTTCCGGTCATATGGTTACTTGCACCATTATCTAAATACCATATGCTAGCATCTGTCGTAGCATATTTTTGGGGTTGTATCTGACCTTCGTTTAACAGAACTTCTTCAGTTTCGTGTGTAGCCATTAATAGTGATGGTTCATCGTCTTCTAAGATAAGGTTTGATTGCTCCTGATTTGTTGATGGTTTTCTACACTCATTTCTTACATGTCCTAGTTTTCCACAGTTGTAACATGTAACTTTACTCTTATCCCATGCTGGTTTATTATTTTTATCTCTATGGGATGAGTTTCCGCCATTCGAGTTGTTTCTATTTCCCTTATTCTGCCAGTTTCCTCGTGAGTAGTTCAATCTACCACGGCGTTTGTGAAAACGTTTTCCTTTCTTAGAGTGTTCGCCTTGTGCGAATAACAAATTATCCTGGCTTTCTACTTGTCCTCCCTTTCGGAGTTTTATCCTTTCCTCGAATGCCTTAAGTTTTCCTACGACCTCATCTAACATAATGTCATCGAGATCATTCGTCTGTTCTATGGATGCTACTATCTGAATAAATCTATCTGGTGTGGAGTCTAATAGTTTTCGTACTAAAAATGATTCATCCAAGGTCTTTCCTAATTCTTTTGCCTTCGTGGCATAGCCATTCAATTTGGCTGTAAATGCATCCACCGTTTCATCTTCCTTCATCTAGAGGGTCTGAAATCCAATCATCAATGATTGTAACCGTGCTTGTTGCACTTTTTCTTCTCCAACGTGTCTCTTCTTCAATGATTCCCATACTTCCTTTGCCGTCTTACAACTTGCTACTTGTAAAATAACATCTTCGGTCAACGCTTGATATAGCAGGCAGTTGTTGCCTTATCCTCCTTATCAACTAGTTGCGTGTTTTCCTTAGGTTCTATTGTTTCCCATAACCCATGTGCTTCTAGTATAACCTTAATTTGTATTGCCCAAACTGTGTAGTTTGTGGTTTTGAGTTTAGGGCATTGGTATTGTGCAATAGGTGTTCCGGGTTTCAATGTTGTGCTAGTTGTATCTTCTACCGACATCCTAATACTGTTTATTATCTTCACTTTCGAATCATATGGGAATTCTAACTAATGTGGTATAACTTAATACTACGGGAACAGAAATATTTATCGGGAATCCTAGTATAAAATCTATAGATTTCTAATAGTATAAAGTAAGTATCTATACTATAAGTATGAAATGAAATCCACAATTTGAGATTTTGTTGTGACCTCGTTGTGTTAGTCACGCGTGTATTCCCTTGGTGTTGGTACTCAGATATGCCAACTATTCTTTTCTTTTCCCTCGTAGTCCAAAAACAATTCGTATACTTTGATGTTGTCGACTTGATTTCTTCAAAAAAAATATACCACTCTTCGTACCACGTTGTCTTTCTTCTTTATGTCGACTTGCAAAAAATGTCCTAGACAATTTGTTCTTGTCTCAGTTCGGTACTTCTTTCAAGTCTCTTCTCGGTTTCGTCCAAGAAAAACAAGAAAATCCTTGTCTTCTCTTGTTACTGCTGCTACGGCAGTGTTTAATGTCCAAGGCAAGCAAAAGTTTGCCAAAACCTTGTTATACCCGTTGCTTGTCCGCCTGCAATACTCTTCTTTGTTCCACACCGTGTCCACAACAACCTATAGAAGTATGTCGATACCCCTTGCGAACAAATTATCAGTTTGTTCCTGTTGTTGTTCTTTGTATTGAGCGTGTTCCAAAACAATCTCGATTGTTTTCTTTATTCGGTATACCCTTTTCTTCAATCCAAGCAACGTCCCTTCTCTTTCTTTTCCAACGTACGTCTTCTTCTCCACCTTTGTCCGCGACAAAGAGGTGTTTGTTTTGTTGTATGAAACTTGAAAGCCAACAAAATAACAAAGTTTCCTTTGTCTAGTTTTTCTGTCGCGTCCAAAATCAATCCAACACAAACAATCAAGTCACCACTTCGTTTGGTGCTTTGTCGAATGCAATTTCTACACAAGTACGGTCGTGCACTACTTTCCTTGCGTCTAAAGTTATCTAGGGTCACGTATATAATGTTTATACGTTACGGTTTTGTTATGTTTCCTGAAAAAACGAAATGGTTTTCAGTGTATGGTTTCTTTGGTAATCGGTTTGTCTCAACAGGTTTTGTGTTTCGGTTTTGTGAAAGACAAACGATGGCTCTTGATGCCAAATGTTGGTCCCAAAGTTGTGTAATAGTTAAGAGAGATTTGATAATATGAAATTGCAAATAAACTTGATAACTTTGTAAATCTTTCTAACCATTGTAAAGTTACAGAATGTCGAATACTTATACTAAGCGAATGGTTGTGTTCGAACCATCGCGTCTGTTTACTAGAAAGGTTGTGTCCCTTGGTTTTGTTTCTGTTTGTTCGAACAGGTACAACACAAACCAACACACCTTTTCGTTATTAACTAACTTCTGGAAATAACTAACTATTAACTAACTTAACTACCATAACCGCTATTCGGTTATTTACTTTATAACGAACACGTTTGGTCCTTGGAGTTTCTTCTGTCCGAGAAGTAGCATGCAAGATTACACGCTCACAGACTTGTAACTGAAAAATGAGACCATTCGCTTCAAAAAATTGATTATCTGATTTAAATTATCCAACTCACTGGTCTCAATTATCACTTTCAAAATGCACATTCAAACCAATATACTATTTATAATAAGGTAAGTTCTCCTAAAGCTAATGATCATAAGTCCTAAAAGCACATAAATTGCAAAAAGTAAAAACAAAAAATTATTGAAGGGAAATTTACCTCTTGACAGTTATATCCAATTTTAAGGTTTTTGACATGCCGAAGACTCAGAATAAGACCTTTAAGCATTTCTTCTTTCTCTTTCCCACTTGTTGACCCATCACTCTCATCCTCACTTGTTGGCTCATCACTCTCATCGTCACTCGTTGGCTCATCACGCTCGCACTCACAATAATCTAATTTAGCTTCAACTAGAGAAGACACATTTAGCAACACAACCTTCCTTAACGCCAACTCATCTTCGATTGTTAGTGACAAAATATGAGGCGCATTTATTTTGACAACATCTACAACATTCCAATCATCTATATATCCAGAAAAAACCAAATTCTTAACACTCTTTGAAGTTATTTCAATCCCACAAAAACCTTCACAGTTTTGCAAGTTCAAAGTTTCCAAAAGAGGACTTCCGGATAATATATTCCGAATCATAATCTCATCTAAATTCCCCAATACAATACACAAACTCTTAAGGTTAGTCCAACTAATGGCACCAGTTGGTTTAAACACGCAGCCATTCAATTTCATATGAGTAAAACTCGAGTTCATGAAAAAGAACTGCTCCAATACAAACTCAGATTGGAAAGGCTCATAGCCACTCACTAACTCTAGATCAAGGTCTTGAACGTTACAGCTAAAAGCATAACGAATCCAGTTATTCACTTGTTTATCGATTCCAAAATCATAAGGGATATCAAGTTGGAATTTATAAAGGTCCAACTGGCCACGTTGTCTTAAGACTTTTTCGATATACAAAAAGAATTCAGGGATTCGTTTTTCAGAATGATGTATAAAAACAAGATTATGAACTCGAGTCCAAAGATTTTGCCATCGTTTTGAGAGTATACCTGTTCTAATGGCTTGATTTGTGTCAGGTAAACGAGAGATGATATCAACAAGTGAGCGATCTGGTAATGAAGTTATTCGATCTTCTTTTTTGATTCGTCCTATCTTGTTTCATCTGCATGGCGGCTATCAAGATTCTCGTTTTGTTTACAAAAAGTCCAAACTATCAAATACTTATATAACCCAAAAGATAAAAAAGAAGCTTTGCTTAATTTGCCCCTCAAATTTTGAAAAATATACTCCAGTCCAAGAAAATTAGCATCGTACTATTTTGGTTTTGGTAGATTTATAACCACTTTTTGGCCATGAGCGAGACCAAGTATTGTGCCATGTATACCCGACTACGTGAGTATGTACCCGACATCAGCGTGGAGTATTCCGTTGTTAACTCTTTGCCGAACTAAGAGTGTGTTCTTGAGTTTTTTTAGTAAAGTAAAACGGAAGTAAACACTTTAAGCCCACTTTTGGGAGAAAACAATTTACTTTAAAAATCAATTAAATCACACTATTTTTCACTCCTTTTCTTTTTCTTTTCCTCTTATAGTGCTACTCAAGAACACAACTTTTTCTATTTCTTTCATTTTCTTTCCTTTTCCTCTTAACCCATTAGCACTTTTTTTTTATTTTTTTTTTATTTTTTATTTTTTTTTATTTAATTTAAGAATGGCTAGTTAGTATTTAGTGATTCGAGTTGTGCAGTGACTCCCCTAGTGACCCGAGACCTCCCAGGGAAACAACCTCCCTAGGGATACCCCTGGTGACCACTTGATCTAGACCAAGTGGTTAAAACCCATCAACACATATTTGTGTTGGAGAAGTGTCAGTCATTTAAAAGGCCATGTACAACAAGGTTTAAATTTGAGATTGGCGCATAGTTTGCTTGGTGTACTTGGAATTATTTGACTAGTTTTATATGGGGTTAACTTAATGTTTTATTTGGTATGTTTTAATTTTGGGTTTTGTTAACCATTGTTCACTGGGCAATGCTTAAGGCACATTAATATATAATAAATGTACATAAAAATTAAAGCTAAATAATCCTTTTAAAAAGTGACTTTACGGGAATGAACTTTATTCCCATGTTTTACATAAATGAACAAAATACGTCACAATCACGTTTTTTTTATTTTCATTCGCCTACCTAGCATACATTACACTCGTCCAAGCCTACTCCTCGCCCAGCCCAATGTATACATTAAAACGCCCAACATACGTTTCTTTGTTGACAGTTAGTACAAGTTTACCTGTTAAAAGTACATTTGGTTTGGTTAAAATGTACATAACATTCATTCATTGTTGACACTTAGTAGGTAGTTTTATGTGTCCATTTATTACTTGGACATTAGATGTAGTCATGGAGTTTGGAATTAAATGTGGTAACTTTTTTTCGAAAGCCTAGCCCCTGGCCCAAACAAATGACCAAATTCAATATCAATGGTTATCTTAAGAATGAATGACCACCTGCCAATATAATTCACTAGTCCTCGCCTAGCCCTTCGTCCAGACGACTTCATTCGCCGCCAGCTTCTCGCCTACGCCCACGTCCACGCCCACGCCCAGAATCTCATGATTCCCCTAGACTTCATTCTCCCAAACAAACTTCATTTGCCCAAAGGCTCGCCCAGAATCTTATCCACGCCCAGAATGCCCATCACTCGCCCAACTATTCGCCCAACACTTGGTGATACACGTGTACGGTTTAAAAACTACTCTACTGTGAATCTAACGGATAATATTGAAAAGTTCATTTTGGACAAAAGTATATGCGAGGTTCATATTTGTAAACTACCACTAGAAATAGTTCATTTAAAAAATTTGCTCTAAAAATTAACTTAAATATATGACTCTTTTTATTTAACAAAGTCCATGATTCATTTTATTTTCATATTAAACTCAATGGATATTGTTTAGCAAAACCCATTAATTTTATCTTAATTGGGTTTTGCTAACCAATGCCCACTGGGCAAAGGTTAATGTCTAATAAATAAACACAACATTTCCTAATTAACACAAAATTACATTAAATGCACATTAAATAAACTGTAAATTACTATATTTCAACTTGATTTTCACTTAAATTAATCTGAATTTAATGTATTTTTATGTTAATCGAGAAAGTTCGTGTTCATTTATTATACATTAACCTCTGCCCAATGGGCATTGGTTAGCAAAACCCGTGCATAGCAACGGGATTTTATAGCAAAGTATTTTTTAACGTTCAAACTTTCTATCATTAAGTGAAGAGTAAACTGCAAAAATGGTCCCTGTGGTTTCCTGAGATTGCAAAATTAGTCACTGTGGTTGGCTAATTGCAGGCGGCCTCCCTGTGGGGGTAAACTTCACATCATTTTGGTCCCTGGTTTTAACTGGCGTTAAATAATTTCGTTAGAAGTTACACATTTAGCCCCTGTGGCCCATGACCATTGCAGCGTGCATCCTTCTTTCGTCACTTTTACGTTTTCATCCGTTTTTTACGCGTTTTCGTCCATTTTCGTGTGTTTTCGTCTGATTTTTATGGTTTACTCTGTCTTTTTTTTTTACTTTTTCGTCTGTTTATTGACGTTTTCATCTGTTTTTTTACATTTTCGTCCATTTTTTATGTTTTCGTCCGTTTCATTACGTTTCTGTCCGTATTTTTACGTTTTCATCTATTTTTTTATGTTTTCGTCTGTTTTTTACATTTTCGTCTGTTTTTTTACGTTTTCATCTATTTTTTTATTTATTTTTTTGTCTGTTTTTTTACGTTTTCGTCTGGTTTTTACGTTTTCATCTATTATTTTATGCTTTAGTCCGGTTTATTATGTTTTCGTCCATTTTTTTACGATTTCATCAGTTTTTTTTTACGCTTTCGTCTGTTTTTTTTACGTTTTCATCTATTTTTTTATGTTTTCGTCTGTTTTTTTTACGTTTTCATTTGTTTTTTTACGTTTTCATCTTTTTTTTTTCGTCTGTTTTTTTACTTTTTCATCTGTTTTTTTACGTTTTCATCTATTATTTTACGCTTTAGTCCGGTTTATTATGTTTTCGTCCATTTTTTTACGATTTCATCAGTTTTTTTTTTGTTTTCGTCTGTTTTTTTTACGTTTTCATCTATTATTTTACGCTTTAGTCTGGTTTATTATGTTTTTGTCCATTTTTTTACGATTTCATCAGGTTTTTTTTTCGTTTTTGTCTATTTTTTTATGTTTTCGTCCATTTTTTTATGTTTTTGTCTGTTTCATGATGAATGGCAATGAAGAACAAGAAGAAGAACAAGGAACGGGAACATAATGAAACGGACAAAAACATAAAAAAAATGGATGAAAACGAAAAAATAAAAGAAAAAAACATAAGAAAACGTAAAAAAGCAGATGAAATCGTAAAAAAAAATGGATGAAAACGTAATAAACCGGACTAAAGCGTAAAATAATAGATGAAAACGTAAAAAAACAGACGAAAACGAAAAAAAACTGATGAAATCGTAAAAATTGACGAAAACATAATAAACCGGACTAAAGCGTAAAATAATAGATGAAAACGTAAAAAAACAGACGAAAATGTAAAAAAAACAGACGAAAAAAGAAAAAAAAAATAGATGAAAACGTAAAAAAACATACGAAAACGTAAAAAAACAGACGAAAACATAAAAAAAAATAGATGAAAACGTAAAAAAAACAGATGAAAGCGTAAAAATACGGAGCAAAACGTAAAGAAACGGACGAAAACTTAAAAAAAACGGATGAAATCATAAAAAAACGGACGAAAACGTAAAAAAATAGACGAAAACGTAAAAATACGGACAAAAACGAAATGAAACGGATGAAAACATAAAAAACGGACGAAAATGTAAAAAAACAGACGAAAACGTCAATAAGCAGACGAAAAAGTAAAAAAAAATAAAATAAAATAAAATAAAATAAAAAAGACAGAGTAAACCATAAAAAACAGACGAAAACACGCGAAAACGGACGAAAACGCGTAAAAACGGATGAAATCGTAAAAGGGACGAAAGAAGGATGCACGCTGCAACGGTCATGGGCCACAGGGGCTAAATGTGTAACTTCTAACGGAATTATTTAACGCCAGTTAAAACTAGGGACCAAAATGATGTGAAGTTTACCCCCACAGGAAGGCCGCCTGCAATTAGCCAACTACAGTGACTAATTTTGCAATCTCAGGAAACCACAGGGACCATTTTTGCAGTTTACTCTTAAGTGAATAGTTGAAGTATTTTTTAACGTTCAAACTTTCTATCATTTTTATGTTCAACTTGTACTAGACGAGTACCCGTGCATAGCAACGGGATTTTATAGCGACAAATAGTTTATTGATAAAAAAAAATTTATAGGTTATAAACGAAAAATAATGTTTTGAAACCAGGTTCGACCCGGGTGGTTCAACCGGTTGAATCGTTCCGGTCGAAAAATAGGTCGATTTAAACCGGGTCAACTTGCTAGGTTGGGTCGAAAACGGGTAAAATTAAACCGGATCAATCCGCCGGGTTTGAAGCATCCCGGGCCAACCCGGTTTGTGTTTTAATTGGTTGTATTTAATTTGGTAGATATTTTTTTTAATTGGTTGTACAATGTGAATAAATCATTGTACTTTTAAGTAAAGGATAATGTTTTGAAACCCGGTTCGACCCGGGTGGTTCAACCGGTTGAACCGTTCCGGTCGACAAATGGGTCGATTTAAACCGGGTCAACTTGCTAGGTTGGGTCGAAAACGGGTAAAATTAAACCGGATCAATCCGCCGGGTTTGAAGCATCCCGGGCCAACCCGGTTTGTGTTTTAATTGGTTGTATTTAATTTGGTAGATATTTTTTTTAATTGGTTGTACAATGTGAATAAATCATTGTACTTTTAAGTAAAGGATAATGTTTTGAAACCCGGTTCGACCCGGGTGGTTCAACCGGTTGAACCGTTCCGGTCGACAAATGGGTCGATTTAAACCGGGTCAACTCGCTAGGTTGGGTCGAAAACGGGTCAAATTAAACCGGGTCAATCTGTCGGCTTTAAAGCATCTCGGGTCAACCCGGTTTGTGTTTTAATTGGTTGTATTTAATTTGGTAGATATGTTTTTAATTGGTTGTACAATGTGAATAAATCATTGTACTTTTAAGTAATGGATAATGTTTTGAAACCCGGTTCGACCCGGGTAGTTCAACCGGTTGAACCGCTCCGGTCGAAAAATGGGTCGATTTAAACCGGGTCAACTTGTTAGGTTCGGTCAAAAACGGGTCAAATTACCGGGTCAACCCGGTTTGTGTTTTAATTGGTTATATTTAATTTGATAGATGTTAGCCTCGCTCTTTTTTAAAGATAACGTCACATACGTGAAATGGACTAGATTGGTAACAAGTAGTACCTTTAGGGACTACTATTGTACACTAGGCATAGTATTGTTGTTATGAGCCTATAAATACCCCTCATGACTCTCCATGAGGGGTGTGAGAAATTGTGTAACCTTCATTTTATCTTTAATATTAACCTTTTTCTTCACCCTCTCTCTACTTTATCTCTCTAGAACTAAACATGGATTTCATCATCTTTGATCAACCTCGACCTCCCGAATCACATAAAAATCATCACTTTTCGGTCCTACAATAGATATGTTTTTAATTGGTTGTACAATGTGAATAAATTATTGTACTTTTAAGTAATGGGGTGTTTTAATTAGAGTATTAATTACATTAATTTTCTCTCACATTTGACTTTCAATACTCAACTTTCAAGACTTAACTTTCAAGTTTGACCATTTTTCCATTATAGATAGTATAGATATTGTTTTTTCTTGAAATTGATACAATTAAACCCTTAAGAGTCTTATTAAGGACACACTATAATCGTAAGTTAATAAGTATAATTATTTCCCGCTATACAACGATTTTATATGTGGGTAATACGTCTACTGAATTATAACATGTTCAAAAAAAAATTAAACTATTTGGTCGTTGTCTATTTTCAAATAAATGATGGGCCAAAGTCCAAACTATCGCCCAACTGCCCAAGTATCAAGAAGAATACATATTAAATGGCCTAGTGTAGCAATTTGGACATTATTAAATTTTGACAAGGAGTATATTAGCAATTGGACCTTATTAACTGGGCCTAGGGTAGAAACATACATATTAACTAGGCCTAGGGTAGAAACATACATATTAACTGGGCCTAGGAGTCTGGGACCAGTGCTCACTACTTGTGACGAAGTCAAGAGTATTAGAGTAGCAATTTGTACCTTATTGAATTTTGACCTTTCACTATGCATAAACGGATCATCGGGGTTCATTTTACACTTCTTTAATCCATCTTGTAATTACATTTTTTCATCAAAAAAGCTTTAAGAGAATGAATCACAGCAAACAACCACTTGTTGCTTTGACGCCCGGCTAATACCAAAAAACAAATACCTGTAGGACTCTTCATATGTGTACGCAAGTTATCAGCAATGTTAAACAAGAGGTGCACTTTACCACTTTATGAGGCTGCCAGTGAGTGTGAAACAGCTCAAAAGATAACACAAAATACAAAATGTAACCTAACTGTCTCATTTGTGCCATTCATACATATAAGATAACATTCCAACATCATACAGTTTATCGTCTTGAAAACAGTAACCATGTCTAGCTAAAACATGATTATAAAGTGCTAGTGATCAATTAACCTCGACAATGCTAGAAATGTGGTCAAGCAATTACGCCTCCAAAACTATGCTTCCATCTGAATCACTCAGTCCAATCATCTAGCGCCATCAAATTGCGAAAAGAGCATAAAGGTGATGTAACATACAGAACCTTCAAGTTTGATTGATAAAATGAGTATAGGTTAGTCTGAGTCATCTTCTTCATATTCATCTTCACCATCTTCACTGGGACCACACCAATAAAGATACTTTATGTTTGATGGAAAAGTGAAACCTTTAGCTTTCAAACGAGTGAAAACCTGCCAATAAAGAAGAGCAACGGGAAGAGAAAAAAAAAATGAGAATGGTGCAATCCATGTACGAATTAACTGTTTAGAAGGCACACTGAAAATGGAACTTGCAATCACACCCCAAAATAAGAGACTTTCAAGAGGAAGAAAGAAAGACATTCATACTTTCTTGTGCAGTATACAAATATGGTATAATGATTTCCAATATAAGTCTAAGGTGGTGTATTGGCTTGTGTAAGGAATCACTGTGGGTATGAGGTTGATAAATGGGTGAAATAAAAGTGGTTATAAATATTCTAAAAGTGTCGAGTTTAAATACTTTTGTAATTGTGTGTTCTTCTGTTTTTAACCATCATCCTTACGTTAAAATAAAAAAATAAAATAAATAAAATAAAAATAAAAAGAAGAACAACTAAAACAAAAAATCAAGCCCACATAGAAATAACAAGTCGCATCCTCTTTGTGCAAGAATTTAAAATGTTAAACATATTTACAAGATAACACCATCTGATTATTTGCTCAACATTGTGACAAGGAAGAAACAGAACAAGCATTTCTACCTCTATGTCAATATAATGAAACTTACACTATTGAACATGAAAACATCTTCAAATAAACAAAAAAGATAAATCACTATAGTTTGAAGAGATGATGAAAAGCAAGAACTATATTGATTTTGACTTTTGAGGATGAGATGTTGACAAAAACCTGGAATGGGTATTTAAAATACATCCTCCTAGCCAGGTTTGTGAAAGCCCATATACAAGGGTTTTGTCAAACCCATGACCATCAACCAAACACATGGTATGCCTTTGGTTCCTATTCCCACATTCCCATATCCATTAAACAAACATGACCTAAGATTATCTATCTATTCCTAGCTCCAAACAAACATCCCATAAGGAAAGTGTTCCAATTTACAAAAAGACAACATGCTAAATGAAATAAATAGAGGGAATTTTACCTTTTCACAAGAATTCCCAATTGTAAGCTCTTTCACATTGTGAAGCTTTAGTATAAAACCTTTAAACATTTCTTCTCTCTCTTCCCTACGTGTTGTCCCATGATGCCCACCTTTCCAATAATCTAACTTAGCTTCAACTAAAGAAGACACATCTAACAGCCAAAGTTTCCACATAAACAACTCATATTGAATTGTTAGTGACAAAAGATATGGAGCATTAATTATGACAATATCATCAAATACTTCATTGACGTAATACCCTGAGAACACCAATCTCTTAACACTCTTAGAAGTAATATCGAGCCGGCTATAACCATAGCACTCGAGCAACTCCAAAGTTTCCAACAAAGGACTCCCAGATAAAATATTTTGAATGACATCCTCATCCAAAATCCCTTTGGAGATATACAAGCTCTTAAGTCGACTCCAACTAATGTCAACGGTGGGACTAAAAAGACACCCTCGCAATTTCAAATGCGTAAAAGATGAACCGATAAAAAAGGACTCGTCCAACAGAAACTCAGATTCATCTTCCAATTCATCACTATATGATATACATAAATCAAGATGTTGAACGTTACAGATAACAGCATAACAAACCCAGTTATTAACTTGTGACTCAATGCTAATATCATAAGGGAAAAGCAGTTGGAATTTGTTAAGGTTCAAACAACGACATTGAGTTAAGGTTTCATCAACAAACGAAACGTATTCGGAGAGGCGTTCATATGTACATTTAGTTGAGGTATTGGTTTCACCGTCCCATAAATTCTCATAAACTTGGAAAATGAGGTTGCCATCGTTTTGGAAAGTGTACCTGTTCTGATAGCTTCTTTTGTGGTGGGTAAACGAGAAATGATATCAATAAGTAAACAATCAGGTAACAAACTTATATAATCTTCCTCTTCCATTGGAATTGTTTGATTTTGACTTTCATCTTCCATGGCGGCTACAAAAGCTTTGGTAGGTTTTCCCTGAAACATAAAATCAATCCCCAAATGCTGAGATAAGTTTAACTTCTAATTTACCCCTAATTTCGTTTCTCTATGTTAAATTCAGTCCCTACAATATTACATTCACAAATAGTTTATATTATTTGGGGCGGGGCGGCCATCCCCATCCCAAAACCTGATTACCAAAGTTCTCCCTAAACCCGCCCCGGTTTCCATCGCGGATATAATTGGGGCGCCCCGTTGGGGTGTGATAGTCCCCCAAACCCGTCCCATATTAATCGGGGATTTTATCGGGGTGTCCTCTTTGGGTGCAATTCTCGACGAAAGCTGCACCATTTCACATTTATTGTTACTTTTTTTACTGTTAGCAATAACGAACCTATTAATAATCAATTACAAACGATCCTTATTAAGTTTTCAACGATAGTATTATACATAAATAATGATAAATTATGCCGCCAAAAATTAAAACTTAAAAATATGACACTAAACGAGTTTCTATTATCGCAATTTTGCATTCTTACAAGTATTAAAAAACTAACAATATTAGAGTAATATTTTTTATTACGTAAATACTAACAAAATATTATATAGGTATAGATATATTTGTATATGTGTATATATTAATTGGGCGGGGCAGGGCGGGGCGGGGCAAGGATTCCCCGCTCCCTGCCCCAAACCCGATTAAAATCTCCGTTTAATCCCCAAACCCGACCCGTAACCCGATTAACATGCCCAGCCCCGCCCCAATTAGTTCGGGTTTCGGGTTTTCACATCGTGGTTCGTGTTTTTTTGCCATCCCTAATATTATATAATTATACTTACAAGATGACTTGATATGTGTTGTGGTTCAATCATTTTGCATTATAATATATTTTCTTTTTTTACTATAAGGGGCAATTTTATATTTACCCAACTTAAACATGATAATGTCATATTTACTCAAAACATGCTTTAATTGCATTGTAAATCATACATTCAAAACTTGTATTTTGGGTATATATGACATTTTTATGTTTAAATTGGGTAAATATAGAATTATCCTCTTCTATAATTGGTTGTTAAATCATTGCGTGAATATAATTTTATAAACTTTTTTGTGGATATAAAATTTCTCTTATGGAATTCCCTTTCGATGGGTTCAATAGAGCCAAGTCATATTATAAAAACTCTCATTCAATTGTTTCATAACTGCACTTTTTATTAGTCATGCTCAAAAATCAAAAATACAAACACTATTGTTTTTCTTTACATATCATGTATTGGGAACGTGAAACTAACAAGTTCTTCCTGCAAAAATCTATCGTTATAGACTCAACGTGTCACGTTGATGTGTAAACGATACTAACATTATTCACACTAGATAGCTAACTTTGGCCCCTCATATTTACAAATATTTATTTTAAGTACCCTTTAAGTTAAGCTCCTAGTATATAACTATATAAGCTACTTTAACAAAATGAATATTCATTTATAAGTGATGCCAGACTCAAAACAGTGAAAATTTCTCTTTTCAGCAGTTTGGTGTGACTACTTGAACCTCTCACATTTTAATAAAGATATTAACAAACGTTTTGCTTCTAAGTGATTGATTTTTAGTCAAACTTTAAAAGTAAACGGATGAGATTTTAGCATATACGTAACATAACTGAGATATTTTCGTGAACGTTTCTGGCATTTCACTCGCCACCTCCAGTTGGATAACTAGTGAGGTTTGAACCCCATACACCTCTTGAGAAGAGGTTATATGTCTTACTAGGGCTGAGCAAAACCGACCGAAACCGACAAGGCCCGACAAACCGACCGAACCGATTAGCCCGATTAATCCCGACAAACAATTCGGGTCGGGAGTCGGTTGTGAAAATTGCAAATTTTCGGTATCGGGCCGGGTCGGGCCGAAAACCGACATTAGCCCGACTGTACCCGTCAGCCCGATATGAATTAGGTTTAGTAAAAAGGATGCGCCTCTCTTTCTTTATTTTCAGTCTTTCACTCTTTTCTTTTCAGTCTCTTGTGTTTCTCATCTCAACAAAACACGATTCAAGATTCAAGATTGAAGAACACGCTTGTCTTAACAGTTGAATGGATCAATGTCATCTCAAAAAGGGTCAATCAATCTCATCTTCTATTTGCTCATTTGTGGTCACTGGTCAGTTTGTAATTTGCTCAGAAAGTCAGAAACATGTTTTCAATTTTGTGATTTGTGATTCGAATATGAATATGCTATTTTGCTCAGAAACATGTAAACTTTTAAACATGTAAACTGATTTGCAAATATTTGCTCAGAAACATGGATACTTGGTACTCAAGAAGTCAAGAGTCAAGATTGATATTTTTTACATTTTTAGATGGTCTCATTTTTTGCATTCGGGACAATCTTGCTTATACCGACAACCGGCCCGATAGAACCGAATAAAACCGTCCCGACCCGACTATAATCGGTTCGGGAGTCGGGTTGAGTTTTTCCAATGTTTCGGTATCGGTATTTGGCGGGACGGGTCGGGTCGGGTCGGGATCCGGCCCGATGCTCAGCCCTATGTCTTACCACTAAGCCATTTTGGTGTTTTTTAATCAAACTTTAAAAGTAAAGGTGTATCAGTGGCAAAACCAGTTGACCCTCAAGGAGTCAATTTAATTACATGAAGCTAATTTACAGTTTTGTACTTTTTATATCAACAGGAGTTGAGTTCACGACTAATAAGTTAAGAAACTTTTACTATACTTGGGGGGTACTAGTAAGCCAAATGACCATTTAGAGCAGTTGCACCTACTTAAAATTTTTTAGTCATTGTGTCACCATTTTTAACATTGGTTTTACCATTATTAACTCAATATAGTACAATTTGCTTATGTTTAACTGCCTAAATATATAGTGTGTGTAAGTACATCTAAAAGACTAAAAGGGTTTGATAATGTAAAAGGATGTCTTGTTGAGCAACATTATCCTTAAATGGAACTACTAACACTCTTTCTGTCTGGGTTATTGATCTGTGGTTTTCATCATTTTCAATATAATACTCATAGATATAGGCAAGTGATCAGAAGTGTAAATAGACTGAAGGACAGGAATTATTGAAGGTGCTACTGAGTGTGAAACAACGCCAAAGACATCAACATATGAGTCTGGTCAAAAGAAAAGCATATGATGTGGCGCATACCAGATGGCTAACCCATATTTTTTTTAGAATCTTGCCTCATTTAGTAATATAATAGAGTTGACCCTGGTGACGTTTTAGCCGAAATAGGTCAAATGAAACATATATCTAAATGAAATAAGTCAAATGCAAAAAATAGTCAGAAACAACTTAATTTTAAAAAAGACGACATCCAAATATTGATGCAATGACATGAATTTCTTTCATAATTATAGTTACCGTATAGATAATTTAGGAACAACAAAAATGAACATAAAAGTATTTGCGGGCGAAACCAGGCCACCAAGTTTAACAAGAGATTTCAACACGAATTCATAAAAAAACATGATACGTAACTCAACTAGACCATTTTGCCACCTCCATTGACATGGTTGACAAGAGGTGACAGTATTTGATAAATGAGACACATTGATTACAATCGATTAACCAAAAACGTCATTAATTAACACATAGTCAAAGTTTAAGAAAATCAACCCAAGTAACTTAATGAGGAAGGCTCTGGAAAGGTATTATAATGAGCAGTCTCCCCTCCCCATTCCTATACTACCAAGTACCAAATATTAATTGACCAAAATACCCTTCAACTCCTTTACAACACAGTTATGTTTTATCTATCACACTGATATCAAAATGGAGAGTCAAGAAACATTAATACACAGGATATAATTGACTTTTAAGAGTCAGACTAATAGTCTATAGACTTTTCTTCATTGAAACGACTAAAAGATATTCACAACTTATACAAAAATGTAAGTAAATCTAACTATATATAAGCACACGGAGTTTTCAAAGAGGTATGATGAATGTGAGGCCAAAAGTTATAGATCAACATCAACAATAAAAAGTTAACAGTTCTCAAGTGACCCGTGACACTTTCGTTGGGCATACAAAGGTAAGCAAGTAATCTTTCAACAAATTTCAGAAGTCAAACAACACCAGTAAAAGTCATGATCGAGGAATATCACCTACCAATCTCAGCCCTTCACCTGAATCACCAGAACGTGCTTGATAAACAAAATCTATAAGGGCATAAATAAGTGAAAAAAAAGACAGTTTCAAAACTATAGTACATAATTTGAGTAGCAACTAGTATGATTTAGCTAATGCACAGTAAACATAGATGAACAAAACAGCCATAATGGTAGAATAGAAAGTAGAGATTGCCTATTAAGAGTCAAACTAACGACCAAATATTAGTTAAAACTTATTCGCCTTTGTACATATATAAGCACTAAACTAACCCTATAATTTCATCAAAAGATTATTCAACGGTAAAGCTACCCATTAAATAAATGTCACATAACCATGAACTCTCATCTGCAACTACTAGTCAACAATCCTACCATCAGCATTCATCATCTTATTACTCGAACAACAATAACCATAAAAAGCATTTCAACATTAGCGTGATATACCCAGAAAACAGGGCAGAATTACAATAATTGAGACAACGATCATAGAGAATCTGCTGGCACAAAATAGTTTGCGAGTACTAAATTAAAATGCATTTGGAATGCATATACCACATCTAGCCTAAACATAAATTCAAAGTGCTATCAATCAACTTACTTCTTCAACATTAGGGCCATGATTAAGCAATAATTCTTCCCGGTCTCTGCTTCAGTTTGAATCAATCTCTTGAAGAACCTTCAAGTTTGATGGATATATGAAACCTTTAGCTTTTAAACGAGCGAGAGCCTGTCAACAAAAAATTAATGAAACGATAACAAAAATGAGAATGGTGCAATGAGTGTATGAAATTGTTATCAAGGGCCAATGAAAATGGTACTTGCAATTACACCCCTCAAGAACAAAAGAAACACCTGAGAGTAGGAAAGAAAAACATTCATACTCTATGGAAGAGTTCTCAAATCGGAAAATAAAAGAATCACCTAAACCGAACACCAACAACAAAAAATAATCACATAAATGTATTTGTGACAAGGACTGCTGAGGCGGGTTTAAAGTTTCTTCTGCAATACAGATGTATGGTTTGATCCTTTGATGATATTAAGTGTTTGGGTAAAGTGATTCTAATGTTTAGGGTAAAAAGAAAATCAGAATTATAAAATGACATGTAAAAAAAAAGAACTGGTATACTAGCTTATAAGTCTAAGTTTATCCCTACGTTCAAAACCTGATTCTAATTCTAATGGTGATGTCGTCCTTCATATAATATGATTATCACAGTAAAACATATCATATATGAGAAGGCAGGTGACAGTTATCAAAAGTTGTTTCAATTCATACAAGTCACTTTAATCACATCCAAAACGCATATCTAAACAGCCAGTAAGACACAAATTGCCAAGTAAAAAGAAAGCTGTACCTCTAAACAATAGTCCCCAATTTTAACCTCCTTGACATGGCCAAGGCTAAGTAGAAGTCCTTTAAGCATCTCTTCATTCACTTCATCCTTTTTTTCCCCTCCAATATCCGCGTAGTAGTTTAATTCGGCTTTAATTACCGAAGACACATTTAGCAACAAAAGCTTCTCTAATAATGGTAAACGACCTTGGATTGTCAATGACAGAGTATACGGAGCATTGATTTCGACACAACATGGATAAATAGCATATCCAGAGAACACCAAGTTCTTAACACTCTTGTTAGTAATATCAAGCCGCACAAAACCTTCGCAACCGTCCAACATAAAAGTTTCCAAGAGAGGACTTCCGGATAAAATATTCTCAATCAAATCTTCGTCTAAATCCGCATATTGAATATGCAAAGTCCTAAGGTTTTTCCAACTAATGACATCGGCTTGTTTAAATGTGCAATTACACAATGTGAGATGAATAAAACTTGAACTGGTGAAAAAAAACTCAGGTAAATGAAACCCATTGTCGAAAATCGAACAAGGATGATAACTCAGATGAAAATCAACCTGTTGAACGTTATGATTAATAACATTACGAATACAATTGTTGAGTTGAGGTTTAGTCTCGCGGTTGCAATTGGCGTACAGTTGGAATTTGTTGAGGTTCAATTGACTTATAATTCTTTCGACAGACGTATAGAATTGGGTGTTGTTATACGCTTTATGACAAATAATGAGATTGCGAAGTTGATACCAAAGATGTTGCCATCGTTTAGAGAGTGTACCTGTTCTAATGGCGTATTTTGTCTCAGGTAAACGAGAGATGATGTCAATAAGTAAGCAATCTGGTAACAAACTTATTCGATCTTCTTCTTCTCCTTCCATTATATCAATGGCACCTACACCTACCCTCTCGTCACTTTACCAATTACACAAATCATCAATCTTTTTAGGGGAAAAGGGGAAAGGGGAAATGAAGTTTTTCTTTTACCCTTCAACTATTGAAAATTATATATTTGTCCTATAATAAATTTCAGAATGATATAATGAGCTACAAAGTCAAGTAGTCTATACAATCAGGGACGAAACCAGGAGTTCCCGGGAGGCCGGTACCCCAATGAATTTTTTTGATGTAATGTTAACTTTTGAAAAAAACATTATTTTTTTTAAATGCACCCGGTCTATCGAAATATGAATCTATATACGGTTTCAATAAAAAAGAGGACCAATAACACCCTTGCCTTTGGAGACAGAGGTCAAGCGTTCAATCCTCAACCCTTACAAGGTCGGAGATCCTTTTCTACCTTTGGTAGAACCAGAAATAGCCTCTCTACCTTAGGTAACTCATGGAAGATGGTATTGAGACCAATAACTTGTGGAAGACGGTATTGAGAGTTGTTCTTTTTTTTTTTTTTTTTCTTTTAAAAAAAAAAATTAATGAAAAGGGGACCAACAAAAACCTGAAGTCCTAAAGAAAGGGAAACACTCAAAACCTAATACCCTAAAAACTCATTTACTACGGTGCGATTTTGGTTTTGGTTTTCATGTACCCGCATTTATCGAAACTAAAACCAAACGGCGAATAGTGTACATATTCGTTAATAATTATACATTAATTACTTTTTATTAAATTATATTATTAACGTAATATCTTTAATCACTAAACATACGTGATATTTTAAATTTGTGTTTGTGAACGTTAAACAAACTTTAATAATTAGTGTGAAGTATTGACTCAAAGTAACAACACATATGATATTGTTTGAATATAGCACATATGTATTTCAACAAAGATATCACATGTTTTTGTAAATTCTTTCTTTTTTTGTATATTAGTATGATATTTGATAAAGATGTTGCCAGATGTATTACTTTGGTATGTAAATGGGGAGCAAGGATCAAATAATAAATAAAAGTAAAATGAGAAGATAAGAAATAACCATAGCTACACATTTCATATGTATCTACATGAAGAGATGCATCTCTCATGAACTTCTCTTCTTCATTTAAAATGTGTGGCTAAAAACAATTATCATAATTCTTATTTTTATTTTTCTTCTTAGTGGATCCATTCCCTGAAAATGTAAGTAATTATGTAATGTCCTTTTTGAAATTTGAAAGTAAAACCTGATAAAGGGCTAATGAGTAAATATGACGTGTGGCGAATACGGTTGGTCGAACTCATAATTTTCTTTTATTTTTCCACTACCAGACCCGACCAATAAGGTTTTGGAGACGATATCGTATAAACTAGTGAAATTAAACAAACAAAACAAAAAAACTTACTTTCAACGAACACAACATCCAATATTGACACAATAACATCAGTTTTATAATCTTTGATTGACATCTAAAAGATTTACAAATAACGAAAGTGTTTGCCGACCAAACCGGGCCACCTAGTTTGACAGAAGATTTCAACTTGAACATAAACCTGTTAGCTAGCTCGTCTCAACCATTTTGTCACCCCTGACATGGTTGACACGAGTTGACTATATGATAAACGAGACTCGAAACTCGAAAGGCTGAGACTGACTATGATCAATCAACCAATTACTCAAACATCCTAACTAACACAAGTTAAAAAGTCAAAAAAAATTAACCCAAGTTAATGAGGAAGGGTCATAGGTAGTATCTTTACTGATCAACTTAATGAGGAAGGCTTTTACCACGAAAAAGCACGGCCTTGTTTCTTTTTAACTTGATGGAAAAATAGCATAAGTAATGTTATAAGGATAAAAAAGAGGACTATACCCATTCAGTCATTCAGATACTACTAGTTGACCAAAATACCCTTAAACTTCATTTCAAGCCTAGTTTTCTTTTACCTCTGACATTATGATTTATATACAGTAAAGAAGCAATTACTCAATTAGTATGAAAGAAATAGCCAAATAGAAAAGTCACAAGAAACCATTGACACACATGATACAGTTGACCTTTGAGAGTCAGACTAAAGACTTTTTCTCATAGAATCAATTAATCAAAGGTAAAAATTATTCACAAAATTCTAACTACAACAAACTATATAAGCACTATAACTTTTCAAAGAGGTTTGAAGAATGTGTGGCAAAAAAAAGTTATAGATTGACATCTAAAGTAGAAAGTCAATCGCATCTCAAGTGACCCATGACACTTGTTGAGAAAAGTGACACCGGACTGAAGCAAACCCACAACTAAAATATGAAATGTAATAAAAGATGACACACGGATATAACGTGGAAAACCCCAATAGGGTAAAAACCACGGGCAAGGAAAGATACGTTTCACTATGTAAACTAGGAGTTACACCTTTTCTCTAGTTACAAGGATAATACAACTTTATATCTCTTGTACTAGGAAATATACCAAACTCTCTAATTACTCACTAGGAGAAAGAATGAGATCCAAAGAAGTTGTATGTGATTCGTTTGGAAATGGGATGGAGAATGAGGCTGTGTTTCTTTGCCTTTTATAGGCTTCAAAATGAGCAACTTACATCATCCATGACCTCCTTCCAACTTGGCCCATGTGCACAACTTGCCTACTTGCAAGAAGAATCCACAAAGTAGATGCATTGTATCTACGGTAACAATCTCCCACTTGAAGATCCGATTGAAGCTAAATCGATCTTCACACCGTTATCCTTCCTTGCACTTTCATGTTGCTTACGTTTCCGCTAGGCCGCATGAGGATCGGCACCATATAAACTTGTCACTGTTGATTGCTTTCGTCAGGTAATCTGCCACGTTATCATCAGTATGAATTTTCTGCATATCCACGGTTCCTTCTTCCACTTGCTCACGAACGAAGTGATACTGAACTCGTATATGCTTTGTCTTTGAATGAAATGCTGGATTCCTTGCAAGATACAAGGCACTCTGGTTGTCACAAAAGAGAGTAATCGTCTCTTGTTTGTGCCCAAGTTCTTCTAACAACATCTTCAACCATACTGCTTCTTTGCTGGCTTGAGCAGCTGCAACATATTCTGCTTCTGTCGTTGACATAGCGACAACTGACTGCAGTTTTGAAACCCAGCTTACTGTTCCGCCAGAAAGTGTAAATGCATACCCGGTGGTTGATTTACTTCCGTCAAGATCACCTGCGTAATCAGAATCAACATATCCCTTGACAGTTAAACCCGATTCCCCATAACATAATGCAACATCAGAGGTTCCTTTAAGATATCTAAAGATCCTCTTCACAGCTTCCCAATGCTCTCTACCAAGTTCCGCCATGTACCGACTCACTACTCCCACTGCATGTGCAATGTCTGGTCTTGTACAAATCATCGCGAACATTAAACTTCCCACTGCTGATGCATACGGTACTCGAGACATCTCCATCCTCTCTTCTTTACTGCTAGGGCTCATCTTGGAGGATAACTTGACATTAGTAGGAAATGGGGTTGATATTGGCTTACAATCTTGCATATTGAACCTTTGCAAGATTTTCTTCACATAACTTTTCTGTGAAAGCCAAACTTTCCTACTAACTCTATCTCGGTGAATTTGCATCCCTAGAATCTTGTTTGTGGGTCCAAGGTCTTTCATCTCGAATTCCCTAGCAAGCTGTGCCTTTAGTTTACTAATACGATCTTTGTTGGGGCCTGCAACCAACATGTCGTCAACATATAACAGCAAGATGACAAAATCTTTGTCTCCAAACCTCTTGTAATATGCACAAGGGTCTGCGTGTAGTCTGTTATATCCAAGGCCAATGATGAAAGAATCAAATCTCTTGTACCAACACCGTGGCGCCTGCTTTAAACCGTACAGAGATTTGTTTAACCTGCAAACCAAGTTCTCTTTTCCCTTTTGTTTAAAATCTTCTGGTTGGAGCATGTAAATTTCTTCCTCAAGATTTCCATGAAGAAATGCAGTTTTCACATCTAGCTGCTCTAGATGTAAATCATACGTAGCACACATTGCCAGAACCACTCGAACAGTTGTCATTCGAACCACAGGGGAAAATATTTCATTGAAGTCGATTCCCTCTTTCTGAGCATATCCTTTGACTACCAATCTTGCACGATACCTCTCCACCTGGTCATCACCGTTCCTCTTGATCTTATATACCCATTTGTTTTCAATGGGTTTTCTACCTGCTGGTAGTGGCATCAGTTCCCACGTTTTATTCTTATGAAGAGCTTCAATTTCTTCTTGCATTGCTTCCCTCCAGAACGAAGCATCTGAATTATTCAGTGCTTCTTGAAGAGTTGATGGCTCTCCTTCCTCTGTAAGAAGACAGTATGCAACATTGCCCTCCATAACATAATCCGTGTGCCACACCGGACGTTTTCTTTCACGATTAAGAGTACGAGTCGTTGGAGCTTGAGACTCGGTTGTCTCATTCACCTCGTGCTGTGGTACGGCTTCAGAAGAATCACTCAACTGAAACTGCTTTTCCACCTGTATTGATGTAGTTTCACTTGTAGTGCTATCACCTTCTTCATTCTCTTGAACTTTGTCTTCCATAAAGACAACATCTCGGACGACTACTTTGTGGGAAGTGGGGTCCCACAAGCGATACCCCTTTACTCCGTCAGCATACCCCAAGAACAAACATTTTCTGGATTTCGGATCCAGCTTTGTAGTTTCTTGAGAATTGTACATCACGTACACAGGACTTCCAAATATATGAAGGTCTGAATAGTTAACCGGCTTTCCCGTCCACATCTCCATCGGTGTCTTCAACTCAAGTGCAGTTGAAGGTGACCGATTTATCACATAACAGGCGGTATTGACTGCTTCTGCCCAGAACGATTTTTCCAAGCCTGCAGTTTCCAACATTGCTCTTGCTCTTTCTAACAAGGTTCTGTTCATCCGCTCTGCCACTCCATTCTGTTGAGGAGTGTATGCCGTCGTGAACTGCCTTTTGATTCCTTCTTGCTTGCAAAAGGAATCAAATTCATCACTTGTATATTCACCTCCATTATCAGTCCTTAAACACTTGATTTTCTTCCCAGAATCAAGTTCAACCCGCGCTTTGTAAACTTTGAAAACTTCAAACACATCAGACTTCTTCTTGATTGGGTACACCCAACATCTCCTGGAATAGTCATCAATGAAGGATACAAAATACTTTTCTCCTCCCAGGGATAGAACCGGTGCTTGCCACACATCAGAATGAACCAATTCTAGAACATATACACTTCTAGAATTTGATGTCTTGAATTTTAGGCGATGCTGCTTGCTTATAACACAATGCTCACAGAAAGGTAAAGAAACCTTTGTGAGGCCAGGAATTAACTTCCTTTCAACAAGAATCTTCATTCCTTGTTCTGACATATGTCCAAGCTTCTGATGCCATGTTACTGCAACTCTATGACTTGGACTATGTGAAGCAACAGATGCTTCCGCCTCCTCCACTATCTCTGCCTTCAGTTGGTATAAGTTCGCAGCCACCATTTCACCTTTCATAAGTACAAGCGCGCCTTTTATAATTTTCAAAATCTTGTTTTGTATTTCAACCTTACAACCAAGATTATCAAATTGTCCTAGAGACAAAAGATTCTTTTTCAGGCCCTCCACGTGTTGCACATCCCGAATAGTACGAACTGTACCATCATGCACCTTCACCATGACACTTCCAGTTCCAATGATCTTTAGTTTTTCATCATTGCAACTGTACACAGATCCGCCTCCAGAGATAGGTTTATATTGATGAAACCATTCTCTTCTTGCGGTCATATGAAAAGTTGCTCCTGTATCGAACAGCCATACATCTGCAAATCTCGTCCTGCCTTCATTTGCAACCGCTGCTTCACAACACAGAGCATTACCATCTTCTGAAGTGCTGGCGACATTTCCTTGAGGATTAGAGTTTCTTAAACTCCTACAATCTTTCTTCATGTGACCCTGCTTGCCACAGTTGAAGCATTTAAAATTCTTCTTCTTTCCTGTTTTAGATTTACCATGATTGTGACTCCCACTGGAGCCAGGTTCCATTGACCTCCCTCTCGTTACCACCAACGCCTCCACATGTCTTGAACTGGCCTGTCTGTCCTCCCTATTGTTACGCCTATTTTTTTCTTCCAGAATAGCGGCTGCAACATCATCGAAGACTAGATAGTCCGAAAGAACATTACTGGTTAAGTTGATTATGAGTTGGTCATATGATTCAGGTAAACTTTGAAGTAGAATTTCAGCACGTTCTTGTGGCTCTATTTTACAACTCAAAGACGTGAGCTGAGAAAATAGAGTATTCAGGTTATTAACGTGCTCAGTCACTGAAGTAGATTCCGTCATGCGAAGAGTATAAAGTTTCCTCTTGAGAAATATTTTATTGTGGAGCGATCTTGCCTCATACAATCGAGCAAGATGATCCCAAATCTCCTTTGCACTTTTCTTCTCCTCTATGCTTGACAAAACTCCATCTGCTAATCCCAGATGAAGATTTGCAATAGCATTTCCAATAGGGTAAAAACCACGGGCAAGGAAAGATACGTTTCACCAAGATACCTTTTCTCTAGTTACAAGGATAGTACAACTTTATATCTCTTGTACTAGGAAATATACCAAATTCTCTAATTACTCACTAGGAGAAAGAATGAGATCCAAAGAAGTTGTATGTGATTCGTTTGGAAATGGGATGGAGAATGAGGCTGTGTTTCTTTGCCTTTTATAGGCTTCAAAATGAGCAACTTACATCATCCATGACCTCCTTCCAACTTGGCCCATGTGCACAACTTGCCTACTTGCAAGAAGAATCCACAAAGTAGATGCATTGTATCTACGGTAACAACACTTTCATTGGGCATACAAAGGGTAAGCAAGTAATCTTTCATCAGCATTCAGAAGACATACAACACCATTAAAGGTAATGATCATCAACTCCCATTCTCATCCCTTCACATGAATCACTATCAAACCAATCACCTACCTCTCCAGTATCATCACCAAAGTATAGAGGTGATGTAACATTAGGATTTTTTATGTTTTCAAGGGAGACGAAATATTTGGATTTCCAGTAGAGAGACGAACTACCAACAGATTATAATGAGACAGACAGAATCACATAAATGTCCTATGACAAGAAAGCTTTCTAACAACTAATGAAACAGATGTTAATTAGTCAAATGTAATTACTCGTATGATGTAATTGCGGTCAGGTGTCTGACCCATGATATACAAAAAATGCCGTGCGTACTCTCATTTGATCAAACTGATCCCTAGTGTTTGATTCACAAATTATGCTAATTAAACCCTGCTGATAACAGCGGCTGATAACTTGTTAAAGATTGATACGAAAGGAACCAACAAAAGCCTCAGATAAAATGAAAATATTTTATCTTTAATATCATGCATAAAATTATAATCAAAACGGACATCCTTAACCCCTAATCAACTGCCCACAACAACAATATAAACATGCATTATAATTTCAGTAGAAGACTAAAAACCCCACACATGAACTGTTGGCACTATTTTGCAGGTCATGATCCTTTAAATCTTTATGTATATATCCTGTACAGGAGAATGACATTGATCTATGTAATCCTCTAATATGGGTGTAATTGCGGTCCAACCCGAGCCAACAAGTTTAACAAGACACACACGTGCATGTTTAGCTCATATTAACCTGTTACCTACCTCGTCTAACCCGACTGTTTGTCCACATTTACTAACATGGTTGACACAAGTACGTGCTTGATAAACAAAAGTTAAAAAGAGCATAAGAAAAGAGAAGAAGTTTTAGAACTATGGACATGCGTTTGAAGAGCAACACCATGAACTTAGAATAAACGAAAGAGCCATAATGGTAAGTCAAGGAATGTACAGATAACTTCTTATTGACTTTTAAGAGGTAAACTTACCAATTTTTGTCATCACATCTTAGTCAAAACTTATTCACCTTTGTACAAAAATGTAATCACTTTAAACAATATAAGCACTATACTTCTATGCAAAAAGGTGTCAACACTTTAGAGCTTTAAAGTATAAAAATATTGGGTTTCAGTGTCATTAAGTTCGATGTTCAAAACAGAAAGTCAATATTCACCTCTCAAGTGACCCGCAGACCATGACCATTCCATTAGGCATACAAAGGTAAGTAAGTATAATGCTTATAAACACACCCGAACCCAACCCTATTATGATTTTGGGTTGGCTTTCAAGTCTATTCGGGTCGGGTCTAATGCCAGCCTTTCGGGTTTATTGGGTTGGCCCAAACCAGAATTACCCAAAGCGTATTTAACACGTCCCTTTTTAGCATTAGGGTTAATCAGGTCGACCCGAATAAGATTACTAACATGATTAACCCGACCAAATAATCTTAAACGAGTTCAGGTCGGCTTTTTGACACCCTTATTCACATGAGCATATGACATGATAAAATCAGCATCAAAGAAGGCTGAACATAAGCATGACAATCTATCAACATGATAGCCAAGCAAGAGCATACTTGATAACTTTTGCACCGATAGTTAATAAGCTTGTGAGCAAGTTTCTTAACAGATCGCCACGTTTTACAGTTAACAAGCATTGTTTAGAATCCCCTAAATCAAAATGCGGTAACAATTTCTAGACTCAACATGAATTAAAAGTTCCTTGCTTCCTACTAATCTTCAGTTTCAGTTGAATCATTGTCAGACCAGTCACTGTTTGATGGAAAATCTAAACCTTTAGCTTTCAAGCGAGCGAGAGTCTACAAACAGAATATAGCAATGAGAATGGTGAGATACTTGTATGAATTCATTTTTATAACGGAAAGATGAGACCATTAACTTCAAACAACTGATTATCTGATTTAAATTATCGAGGTTGCTGGTCGCAATCATCACTTTCACAATGCACATCCAAACCAGTATACTATTTGTAATCAATAAAGTTTTCCCAACGCTAATGATCGACAATTCCTACAAACATTCAAATTGCAACAAGTAAAAAAAAGATGGATAATTACCTCTTGACAGTTTTTTCCAATACGAAGGTTCTTGACATGGCGAAGGCTTAGTAGAAAACCTTTAAGCATTTCCTCTTCCTCTTCCTCTTCCTCACCTATTGACTTATGGTCATCCAAACAATAATCTAATTTAGCTTCAACTAAAGAAGACACATTTAGCAACACAACCTTCGATAAGTACCCCAAGTCTTCTTCAATTGTTAGTGACAAAATATGAGGCGCATTTATTTCAACAACATCTATAATATCCCACTCATCTCTATATCCAGCAAAAACCAAATTCTTAACACTCTTGGAAGTTATATCAATCTTAACAAAACCTTCACAGTCTTCCAAGTTCAAAGTTTCCAAAAGAGGACTCCCGGATAATATATTCTTAATCAAACCCTCATCTAATTTCCCGTTTGAAATAAACAAACTCTTAAGGTTAGTCCAACTAATGGCACCAGTTGGTTTAAATACGCAGCCATCCAATTTCATATGAGTACAACTCGAGTTCATAAAAAAGAACTGATCCAATACAAACTCAGATTGGAAAGGCTCATAGCCACTAACTAACACTAAATCAAGGTCTTGAATGCTACAGCTAAAAGCATAACGAATCCAGTTATTCACTTGTTGATCGATTCCAAAATCATAAGGGATATCAAGTTGGAATTTGTTAAGGTCCAATTGGCCACGTTGTCTTAAGACTTTTTCGATATACGAAAAGAATTCAGGGATTCGGTTTTCAGAATGATGTATAAAAACAAGATTATGAACTCGAGTCCAAAGATTTTGCCATTGTTTTGAGAGTATACCTGTTCTAATGGCTTGTTTCGTGTCAGGTAAACGAGAGATGATATCAACAAGTGACCGATCTGGTAACGAACTTATTTGATTTTCCAATTTGATTCGTCGTTTATTTTGTTTCATCTGCATGGCGGCTACAGCGATTCTCGTATGCTTTACCAAAAACCAGAATTATCAAATAGATATATACCCAAAAGATAAAAAAAAGTTTTGCTTTTGCCCCTCAAATTTTGAAAAATATACCCAGCCCACGAAAATTAGCTTGTACAATTGTGCTATTTCGGTTTTGGTAGATTTTAAAACCGCTTCTTAGCCATGTGTGAGACCAAGTATTGTGCCATGTATACCCGACGACGTGAGTATGTACCCGAAATCGGTGTGGAGTAGTCCGTTGTTTACTCTTTGCCGAGTTAAAATCAATCAGCACATATTTATGTTGGAAAAGTGCCAAAGTATAAAATATAAATAACTATAATCACAACTTTGAGATGTACAGACTTGAATTAGATGCATCTATGTTCATTTAGATGCATCGAAATTAGTTTTGAAAATGATTTTGAAGTAAAAACGATGCACTGTATATAGTACTAGCAACAAATGTAACCCGCAGGGAACAAAAAATACATAGGACTCACCTAATTTGATGAGATGCATCTAATATATGTATATGCATCTAATTTTTAGCTAGGAAATATGTTATGGTGCATCTAAAAAATTAGGGATACATTTAATTGAAGTCGATGCATCTCAAATGTGTAGTGTTCACTTTGAACATGAGAGGATCTCTTTTCCAAAAAAGATTTATATCGATCTTGGTAGTCCCAACTCACTGTTAGATCCATAGAGCATTCTCTCCCAACAATAGTAGTAACCTTGGTGCAATTATAGAGTAGTGGCTTGAACTTGCAAGTCTCATTCATAATCACTTTCTTAGAATGAGTATCCTCCAGGTATGTTTTGATTATAAGGGATCCCTTGGTGGGAACCGCAAGCACGGATTTTATCAGCTGAATATAGCCATCCCTTATAAGATAAGATGGCTCGGTTCGGAAAAGTAACGCCATATAGCAATCTTTACATATAGTTTCAGTTTCGGATTGAGATTCATAGAGAAAATTATCCCCATAGTATGCAATCACATACCCACAAACTTCAAAAGCCTTTTTCGTATTAAACTTCATCTTCAGTGAAGTATCGACGGCATCCCTTAATAGCATGTAATGCAATTCAGTATTGCCATTCTCAACTCCAAGAGAAAGACGACCACACACACCGTCAGATCTCTTGTCCCAAAAATCTGAGAGATCTATATCTTTCTTGTGATCACAAACCTGATAACCCTCATCCTTATTAGTAACATAGAGTTCTAGACAAATCTCAATGGAGAAAGAGAATGATACAGGATGACCGGAACTGGGATTGCCAACGTAAACAAGCCCCGAGTCGATAATCTTTATGGGCTTACGCCAATCCACGTTAAATAAAGAAACATTAACAAATTCTGGCTCAAAGTGAGACCCCCGCAACCCGAACTTATCTGATGCTGATATATGCCCAAAAATCCAACCCTTATTATCATTCCAGAGTGGTGTATGAGGTATGGTACGGAATGAGAACAACTCAAACCTGAAATTTCTGGTTGGATCCCTGATGAAAATAACCACAAATTAAAAACAAAAATTTACAACTAGAGATACAGTGAGACGAACGATTGGTCTTCAACAGTTGTATAGCACTATGTTATGCAAAGTCCTTGCCATGCAAACAGTAGACATGAAAACTATCTTTGAATAACTTAAATTTACAAGGAAAAAAACCTACAAGCGTTGGAAGTTCCAACGCTTGTAGGTTTTTTTTTCAAACTAAACTCATTTATCACAATACATTAGTTGCAACTTTTAGTAAGCTAACTTCAGTGTTAATCTCAAGATGCATGTTAGTATGTGCTCTGCTATTTTGATCTTATATCATAGCAGTTCATAAGCCCCCGTATACGAATCATTATACTGTCCTATTAAATCATTATTTTTACTCCAACAATTGTTATTCAAGAAAAGGTAATTATTTCATGTTTAGTTATACTTGTATCGTTGTATGTTATATTTTTCATGTTCGAATGAATGAATATATACACGGGTACTGAGTACTGATGTTTTATTACATAACTTACTAGTAGTATCTTACCATTTGTCAAATAATTTAATTCCTCATTGCAACATAACTTATTTTGGAATTTAGTGTTGTAAATTTGTAAGTTTTTCATGTTGTGTGGTAATTTTAAGGAATGGAGCAAATCGTGAGATGTGATTAGCATGTAACCCGATAACCCGATAAGCACAACCCGATAACCCGCAACCCGATAGACCCGAACCCGATAGACCCGATACCTTATAGGGTCGGGTTGCGGGTTAGTTTTTATTTTTCTAAAATCCGATAGACCCGACCCGATAAGCCTCTAACCCAACCCGATAACCCGATTGACACCCCTAGTTGGAACTCAAATTCACTAGAAGATGGCTTTCTAAAAGTTTGGGTCATTTAATAACCAATAAACCGCAAAAAGAATCTTTCAAAACTGATTACAAAATGACCCAACCTTTAATGTAAAGGTACAATACCTTATCCAAACAACCCTATATTTGACCTAACTTGCATGCAATGGAATAAACTTAGTATAGATAATATCAGTTCTTTTCAATATGAAAACTGGTAGATACCTAGCATTTACATCCATCGGGCGTTCCACAGTGGAAGATAGCAATGCACGGCGGAAACTAGTCACTGGTGACTTAATTAAGGAGGATGGCTACACAATAAAGAGGTTAAAAACTGGTTATAAAATGTAGAACTTAAACCAACTACCGTAATACCTTTACTTATCTAAACTTTACTTGGTTTTGAAAAATCTTTTTATACTTCTTCATAGTGAATTATTTAAACTTGAATCGTTTCAATGTTATGGTAAAGTGTTTTATTTACACCTAAACCAATTTAAATTAGAGAACTTAAACCAAAAACCATAAATAAATCTCGTTGAATGATCCATGGTTTATAAAGTCTCCCACATAACAGAATCCTGAGGGGAAACACGACCCGAGAAACCAAATTAAAAAAAAAAAGAATCCACTAGATAATATGCATACCAGAGTGATCTCTGAAGGATGGGAGAAAGTTTCCATTACCACTCCCGGACTGATCCCCAAAAGATTAAAGCTTTTCTCCATTACAACTTCAGTCGCCTCATACAGCAATAATGTGTTTGTCTCCACAACACACCCATCCTACCAAAACATTCAAAGTTACGCTAAATCCCAACATAAATAATCGCATGTCTTTCTAAATTTAAAATTAGTTTTTTGAATGGTTTTAAGAGAGCCAGAAATTAAATTCAATAAAGCATTGGTAAGTAAATATTCTGCTCTCTCTATAGAAGACCCACTAACTAAGCAATACTTCCAAAATTACACTATCGTCACAAAATCATCACATTTACCTTTTTAAACATCAAATAGTTTTTATAAAAGTTAAGTTCGGTTTAAGAAAATTGAAAATTAAATTCGTTGTTGTATGAGGAAAAGCATATCTAAGCAAATACACCTTGTACACATAGGAATGGTAACTGTTAAATTTCTTAGCCAAATCGTAGAGATATTCGCACAGGATGTGTGGCAAAACTGATAAAGAAGACTCTTCGAGAGCCTGGGAAAAAAGTAGAGTATTAATACGATAATAAAACTTACATAATCATATTAACAAGATTAGGAAATTTAAAATAATCAACCTTTTTCACTTCATTTTTATATTGTGCGCTTGTGAAATGTCGTCATTTAGGCAAGTAAATTATTATTTTATATTCGCCCCAAATGTTTGAGACAAGTTAGAAACTGAACTAGGTTTTTTAATTAACTGGTATACAGTCTAATTATTTGTTTCATTATTATCAAACTTTCCTTATAATCTAGCACGCTACATATCATGTATGTTCAACAAGAGTTAAAACCAAGTATTCACTTCTAAGTTCTAGCTTCAACAAGGGTACCACTTATGTATGTTCAAGGTATAAAAAGTTAATCACTATATTGTCTTACCTCAGTAAACTTGAGCAAATGGAATCCCAACATACGCGCATGACCTTTCTCCCATTCATCTTTCTCCAATATCACTTTTGAAGCGGAAACCCCCAAGAAAAACTCTGGAGCCTGTTGCATATATATTAGTTAATTTGATATGCAAGAACAAGAAAGCAATAAAATTGGGTCCGAAATTAAAAACTTGTAACATTGAAACGAAAAGAAATTCTTACCTTCTTTAACTCGACGATGTCTTTGCGACAATCATTGGTAACTCTACGAATTCGAGCTCGCGTATTAAGTAGATAGACGAAAGTATTTTCCTGTTTATCAATGATTTTGAGGAGATAATAAGAATAAAATATATGATAGCGTAACATAACCGGTAATGGAAGAGAATACCTTATCATCAAACATCTTCTTAATGTCAAACACGTAAACACCCAATCTATGATTTACTAGGGATGTATACCTGTTGAGAACACAAAATGTAAACATTGTGTTAGAAAAGTGACTTAAACTTTAGGGATGTTGGACGCTTCTAATGTCTTACATGCCAAAAGAAATCAAGATGGGTCAAAACAAAGCCTGCATAATTTTCTGTCATGGGCTGCAAATCCGCAGGCCATCAAAACCCAATAGAAGGCGGTTAGTTAGTTATTTATTTTAGGGTTGCAATGATTAGAAACAATGTGTCGTTTACTTTTAGAGAGTCGGTATGCCTCTTCATGAAAGCACCGATTCATCTTGTATAAATAGATTAGGAATTCTCTGTAAACAACTTTGTTTTGCATGATTATCAATATCAATATAAAGGGTTCAACCCATCTTCTTTATCTCTATTTTTATACAACTTTGTTTTGCATGATTACATGATTGTTGTTTGATTATTTTCGATCCTGGAAACCCCACACAACCTGTATAATAGTTATTTGGTAAAATTGGTAATTTGTTTGACTTGTCCACCAAGTTTGTTTAGAATTAGGAAATTAATCTATGACGGTTAGTTTTAGCCTATAAATAGGGATTATTAGCATTAGTTTTCTTTGTACCGTTTGAATAATAGTTTGGTACCTTTGAATTTGTCGTTGAAATTTGGTTTTGAAATTTGGTTTTGTAATTTGAATAAAGCTTCCTCTTAGTTTGTCGAATTTGTTTGTTTGTTTTGTTTTTTTGAATTATCAACAAGTGGTATCAAGAGCTAGGTTGGTTCGTTTAGCCATGAAGAAAAAGAAAAAGAAAAAAAAAGGGTTCGTTTAAGGTTCGTTTGGATTGAAGTTGGATTGTTTTTTATTTGAAGAATCGATTAGTGCTTTGTTTTTGAATATTAGTTTTGGTTCGTTTGACTTTTAATCGTATGGGATTCTAATAGTTCGATTTGTTAGTATTTGCTAAGTATGGGATTCTGATGGGTTTGTTTTATTTGGGCTTTATTAGTCAAAGTTGTTTGTCAGACTACCTATTTCAAGGATTGAATATTCGATTGTCTATTGGTTATTTGGTTTTGTTTTGGTCTCACGAAACTACAAAGCACTCTTTGATCTATTTTGTTTGACGATGTTCGTATTTGGACAGTAATTCTTATTATTTAAGTGGGTCATTAGAATAATTATCCGTATCATATTTGGGGCGTTTGAATTAGAGCCCGTTCGTCAAGTTATTTATTAACTTGTATTTGTTTGATACTTGGATAATAAGTTTGAAGTTGGACCGTAATACTTATCGATAAGTGGGTCATTAGAATTTGAATTTGATATTTGGGTCGTAATTCTTATTATATAAGTGGACCGTTGAAATTTGAATTTGATATTTGGAATTTGAAGAACGATTTTGTGTTTGAAGACTTGGTTATAATCGGGTCGCTTGGAATTTGTTCGATCGTTTGAAATTTGTTTGCTTGAATATTTGGATCTCCGAAGTCGGGCTTTTGAAGTTGGTTGCTCGAATTTGATTTTTGATGGTGAAGATCGTTTCGGCCGATTTGTTTGTTTGGTTGACCGAGTTTGAATTTGTCGATTAACATTTGATTGTTCGTTTTGAAGATTATCGGCGTTTGCATTTGTTCAGTTTGCTTTGGATCGAATTTCTTTTGGATTGCTTTTAGGAATCGATCGTTTGATTTGAATTTGGCTAGCATCTCGCATTTGGAATTTGGAATTTGAAATTTGCCATTCGGAATTTGGAACTTTGAATTTGATTTAAAGCCAGTGGTGGAGTTTAAGTAACGGTGGAGATTGTTAGAAAAGTGACTTAAACTTTAGGGGTTATTTGGTAAAATTGGTAATTTGTTTGACTTGTCCACCAAGTTTGTTTAGAATTAGGAAATTAATCTATGACGATTAGTTTTAGCCTATAAATAGGGATTATTAGCATTAGTTTTCTTTGTACCGTTTGAATAATAGTTTGGTACCTTTGAATTTGTCTTTGAAATTTGTTTTTGAAATTTGGTTTTGTAATTTAAATAAAGCTTCAGCTTAGTTTGTCGAATTTGTTTGTTTGTTTCGTTTTTTTGAATTATCAGCACACTGAATATGAATAAGTGTGAAACCTGACTAAAAGAAGAGTATCGTTTTATGAGACAAAGGAAATATAACGGGTTAAATTCAATATATGAAACTTTGGAAATGGAAATTTGATTACGGCAAGTTCATAGAAAATTAACCTTTACCACTTCACTCGTATTATTAATATTGATAACATAAGTACAAAAGGGAAAAAATTATGATAAAAGCGTAAGAATCTTACCTAAAGACGCAATGTAAAACTTCTTCAGCATGATACCCAAGCAATTTAGCATCCCCGCCTTATTAAATAAATGTGAAATTTAGCCATGTTTAAAGCTAGATTACGAAAGGAAGTTGAGTGATTTAACAAAATAATTTTGTTAATCACATTATTTATTCACGAAAATAAAGAATAATTGAACAATATCTGGTATACCTTTCAACACCGCCACATGACTTCTTGTAGCTATGTCAAACAGATTTTCTGGCTCTTCCATAGTGCAACTTCTGTATCCTGCAGAGCTAATTCTAGGGGGTTTGTGCCTGTCATTTGGGATCCACCCCTCGAGTTTAGCAGCCTGGAAAAAAGAAAAAAAGAAATACTATTCAATTTCTCATCTTTATTTTGAAGATGTTATCAGTTAAGTTATGATGTTGTGTTAAAATTACTTACAGCTAAGCATGTTTCAATATACACCTGTTGCCGTGTAGGTGTCACGTATACCATCCAATCTGCTTTCTGCTCGCAGATTCCATACCTACATATGAAAGAATATTTGAAAGCCACTTTCCATATAACATTGGTGAAACGTAACACTTTTTAGAATAAATTTACAGGAAAAACAAATCGATTGCTAGCCAATTGATATATATGTTTTGATAAACTTAGCAAGTAAAGTACCCCAAAGCAAAGATATCTTTATAAGCATTTTCGAAATCTGCCTTCGGAAGAATAAAGGGTACTTCTCTTTTTATCACCATATAACCTCCTCTTTTTTCACACGGAAACCATCTATACAATATTTCTTGAGCCAACATACCATCCCACTGAAATGAAATGGAATTATTATTAAACTCATAAACTGCAAAGTATATATACCTATATTAAATCAAACAGGCAGAAAATGTAACTTAATATTTCATATAATATATAGATGTAAATAGAGAAAGATTTGTGTACTTGAAAAGATTCAGGCACATTCATACGACAACCAATGGTCACGTCAACTTTTGAATACTCAAGTATCCTCATTAGTGTGTTAACAATAGGGAATAGTCGAAACCCATCTGCACACTCCGGTGAGGGATAGCCTATTATTACCCTTTTTACATCAAGTTTTGGCGCCCATGAGTCAATACCATCTTTTAGCATCTTATGAATGCTCTGCAAGGAATCAAGAGGAATCTAACTGAAAATTGTATTGCCTTTAAAAGAGTGAAAAGAAAAAGAAAAAGAAAAAATATACCTTAGCAATCCATGTCCCTGATAACTTTACAGTAACAAAACCAAGTTCGTTTGTGGAGGGGCTTTCTTCTATCATGTCAGATCTCGGAAACAGTTGTTTGATATCCTATAATAATAAAATACCACATGGAACATATAATTACAGCTAAAAAAAAACTCTAGTAAATATACAAAAACCATGATTGACAAAAAGATATCACCTCCGCAACAATTTTTGGTCCATCCTCTAATTCGTTTGAGCTTGAGCAACGTATTAATTTGGGCCATATCCACAAGGCATTTCGGCTGTCATTATTCAGAAGGAAAAAACTAAATGTACTAGTTACATAACAAAGAAAGTAAAAACACACAAATATCAAAAGCAACACATACCATTGGTAAAGGCCAGGCTCCCCTTCACAAGAATATATAACATGCTCTTGTCTAGTGTAGCTGGATTCCATTGCATATTGATCTTCTATTTTTCTTTGAACAATTTGCATTGCAGCTTCAAATAGCTTTAGGATTTCTTCTTGAAGGCTCCATCTCTTACGTTCCTATATTACAAAACCAGTGCCATCATTTTAACTGTGTAATTTTATATATTAAAAAAACATGATAATGTGTAAGTTAATAACAGGCTTACATCTGGAGCTGCGCTTCTTAGTGCAGAATGTTTCCACTTAAACAATCTCTTAAGTTCCTTTATTACAAAATCAGTGCCATGAGCTTAACAGTGTAAATTCATATTAACCACAATAATAATAGACTTACATCAGGAGCTGCGTTTTCTGATGTAGGATTAGACCAATACAAGAGATATCTCTCGTCTACCTGTATTACACCCATCATCTTAACTGAGTAAATTTATAGATAATAGAAAAACACGATATTGTGTACGTTGATAATAGACTTACTTGAGGAGCAGGATATTCTGAGATTGTTGATGTTACAAAAGCTGCCCACTCAAGCAATCTATTACATTCCTGAATAACAAAGTACCGACGAATTTTTATATTGGTACATGTACAAAACAATGATTGTATCGATAAAATATATGTAGGTAACAAAAGAATTCTTTATTTTTAGAACCCTAGTTTAATATTATAAGAGGCAATTAACAAATAAATAGTAACAGCTCAATCTTACAATTCGAATAAGGAAGCAATTATAGAAATCAAATGAAGGTCGTTGCCTCATAGAAGTAAAAAAGACGGCTGATTTAAGGTTTTAGTTTGGGGGAAAGGTAAAAGTGCAATATTACTTACTGATGATTGATGATTAGTATTTAAATGACTTAATAGTAATTAAAATACTTATTTGGGCATATGTGACAGTTTCAGAGATTTGAATGGATATTGACGTAATAATGAAGTTTTGCAAGAATATACATGAAATTCTCCCAAAAGATGATAACGTGTACGTTAATAATAGACTTACATCACGATCATGTTTTCTATATGCATCATTTGATGCAGCAGATACCCACATTAATAATTTCACACGTTCCTGTAATTTAAAACCAGTGTCATCATGTGTTAATTCATATATAAAAAAACATGATATTGTGTACATTAATAATAGACTCACTTCACGAGTTGATGTAGCATGTATCCACTCCTGTATTACAAAACCAGTGCCATTGTGTAAATTTATTTATATATATGTATATATGTAAATGATAAATTGGACATTGACAATAGACTTACAAATTCTTTTGGTATTGGTGTACAAGGTGTTGGCATATAAGGTGTCATTGTTGATGAAGAAGGTGGTGCCATTGTTGATGTACAAGGTAATGATGAATACAAGAAATTTAGTAGGAATTCTAGTCTTAAATCTTGTAAGAGGGTTTATTACCGATAAATAAAGATGAGGGACAAATATAAGACTATAAATAAATTAGATGCAATATTAGCGAATAGGTTGAGTCAGAGATTGACTTTTATTTAGGATTTGATACGTGTCGATGATTATTAAAGAATGAGGCATCAAGGGTTTGCTTTTATAGCAACCAAACTTGTCCACCTAGTTTGATCTTTCACTCCTAAACTTTCACCAAACGAACACCTAGATCTTTCCGTACAACCAGCCACTTGGGAGGAGGTATGGGAATTTCGCTTTTCGACATTTAAGTCCCTCTCTTTTAGATTTAACGTGTACTAATTTTTCATCCTTTTTATTTTAAAATCTCCTCATTTGATCTTAATTCGTGTGCAACAAGATTCAAATTTGAGTTTGGCACATAGTTGGCTTGGTGTACTTGGACTTATTTGACTAATTTTGTATGGGGTTAACTTAAATGTTTTATTTGGTACGTTATAATTTTATGATTTTATCTTAACTATAACCATATATAAAGAAAAAGTATATTTTCTTAAAAACTAGCAAAATTGAGGTAATAGTATCTATCATTAACTGAATAGTTTAAGTATGTTTTAATCTTGAAATAGATACAATTAAACCCTTAAGAGTCTTATTAAGGTCATATCAGAACCGCAAATTGACAAGGGCATAACTATTTCCTGCAACGATTTATCCGCACGCAATCGCTACTGAATTATACTCCATAACATGTTAAAAAAAAAAAAAAAAAAAAAAAAAAAAAAAAAAAAAAAAAAACTACTACTTGTCTATTTTCAAATAAACGATGTGCCAAAGTCCAAACTATCGCCCAAATATCAAGTATACATATTAACTGGGCCTAGTATAGCAATTTGGACCTTATAAAATTTTGATGAAGAGTATAATTGGACCATATTAACTAGGCCTAGGGTAGAAGTATACATATTAACTGGGCCTAGGAGTGGTGACTCACAGGCTTGTGACGAAGTGTATAGAGTAGCAATTTGGACCTTTCTGAATTTTGACCTTCCACTCAGGGGCGAAGCTTCATAGGGGCCGGGGGGGCGCCCGACCCCCCGAAATTTTTTTTGCGATGTAGGGGTATATAGTTTTCGTGTAGAAAAATTTCGGTATATTCGGTTTCGACCCCCCAAAAATTTCGGTATACCTGAAATATAGCCTTAGGAAAAAAAAAATTTAGATCCCGACCCCCCACTTACAAAATCCAAGCTTCGCCACTGCTTCCACTATGCATAAAAGCCTAAAAGGGTTCATCATGGTTCTCACCTATAACCGTGGAAAGAGCTCTTGAAGAAAACACACAACAAACAACTCACATTCATTCATTTTACACTTCTTTAATCCATCTTGTAATTACATTTTTTTATCAAAAAGCTTTAAGAGAATGAATCACAGCAAACAAGCACTTGTTGCTTTGACGCCCGGCTAATACCTATCTTCTATAACCAAAGACAAATACCTAATATACTTTTCATATGTGTAGGCAAGTAATCAGCAATGTTAAACAATAGGTACACTTTACCACTTTATGAGGCTGCCAGTGAGTGTGAAACAGCTCAAACGATAACACAAAATGCAAAATGTAACCTAACTGTCTCATGCCCTTGTGCCATTCATACATATAAGATAACTGATAACATTCCAACATCATACAGTTTATCGTCTTGAAAACAGTAACCATGTCTAGCTAAAACATGATTATAAAGTGCTAGTAATCAATTAACCTCAACAATGCTAGAAATGTGGTCAAGCAATTACACCTCCAAAACTATGCTTCCATCTGAATCACTATTAGTCCAATCATCTAGCGCCATCAAATTGCGAAAAGAGCATAAAGGTGATGTAACATACAGAACCTTCAAGTTTGATTGATAAAATGAGTATACATTAGTCTGAGTCATCTTCTTCATATTCATCTTCATATTCTTCATATTCTTCAAATTCATCTTCATCTTCATCGGGACCACACCAATGAAGATACTTTATGTTTGATGGAAAAGTGAAACCTTTAGCTTTCAAACGAGTGAAAACCTGCCAATAAAGAAGAGCAACGAGAAGAAAACAAAAATGAGAATGGTGCAATCCATGTATGAATTAACTGTTTAGAAGGCACACTCAAAATGGAACTTTCAATCCCACCACAGAAGGCCAGAATAATTAAAGAGACACTTTCAAGAGTAAGAAAGAAAGACATTCATACTCCATGACAGAGACCATCAACAAGTAAGCACGCACTCATTGTCTATGACAAGGTATGTTGGGGCAGGTTCATAGTTTCTAAGATGGTGTTTTGGCTTGTGTAAAGGAATCAATATGAGTATGAGGTTAATAAATGGGTGAAATAGAAGTGGTTATAAATATTCTAAAAGTGCCAGGCTGCCAGCTTTTGAATCAATTTTGGGGTGATCTTTGACCAGCCGATCTGGGGGAATGGGATATTGAATGAAAGTCAATCGAAGAGAAGAGAAAGGAAGAGTGTCTCCATGTTTAATTCTAGCAAATCTTTTTAACCATCATCCTCACGTTAAGAAAAAACATTAGAACAAATAAAACAAAAAATCAAGCCCACATGGAATTAACAAGTTGCGTCCCTTTGTGCAAGAAGCAAGAAACAAAACTAGCATTTCTACCTCTATGACAATATAATGTTACACTACTGAACATGAAAACATCTTTTAATAAACAGAAAAGATGAATCACTATAGTTTGTAGAGATGGTGAAAAGCAAGAAATTCATTAGTTTTGACTTTTGAGGATGAGATGTTGACCAAAACCTGGAACAAGTTCCAAAAAAACAGCCTCCTAGCCAGTTTTTTTTTAAAACCCATGACCATCAAACAAACACTTGGTATGCCTTTGGTTCCTATTCCCACATTCCCATATCCACCAAACACACTACCTAAGATTATCTATCTATTCCTGGCTCCAAACAAACATCCCATAAGGAAAGCTAATGATCAAAATTTCTTCCAATTTACAAAAAGACAACATGCTAAATGAAATAAATGAAGAATATTTTACCTTTTCACAATAATTCCCAATTGTAAGCTCTTTCACATTGCGAAGCTTTAGTATAAAACCTTTAAACATTTCTTCTCTCTCTTCCCTACGTGTTGTCTCATGATGCCCACCTTTCCAATAATCTAACTTAGCTTCAACTAAAGAAGACACATCTAACAGCAAAAGTTTCCACATATACAGCTCATATTGGATTGTTAATGACAAAAGATATGGAGCATTAATTACGACAATATCATCAAATACTTCATTGACGTAATACCCTGAGAACACCAATCTCTTAACACTCTTAGAAGTAATATCGAGCCGGCTATAACCATAGCACTCGAGCAACTCCAAAGTTTCCAACAAAGGACTCCCAGATAAAATATTTTGAATGACATCCTCATCCAAAATCCCTTTGGAGATATACAAGCTCTTAAGTCGACTCCAACTAATGTCAACGGTGGGACTAAACAGACACCCTCGCAATTTCAAATGCGTAAAAGATGAACCGATAAAAAAGGACTCATCCAACAGAAACTCAGATTCATCTTCCAATTCATCACTATATGATATACATAAATCAAGATGTTGAACGTTACAGATAACAGCATAAAGAAGCCAGTTATTAACTTGTGACTCAATGCTAATATCATAAGGGAAAAGCAGTTGGAATTTGTTAAGGTTCAAACAACGACATTGAGTTAAGGTTTCATCAACAAACGAAACGTATTCGGAGAGGCGTTCATAGGTACATTTAGTTGAGGTATTGGTTTCACCGTCCCATAAATTCTCATAAACTTGGAAAATGAGGTTGTGAACATAAGGCCAAAGATGTTGCCATCGTTTGGAAAGTGTACCTGTTCTGATAGCTTCTTTTGTGGAGGGTAAACGAGAAATGATATCAATAAGTAAACAATCTGGTAAAAAACTTATATAATCTTCCTCTTCCATTGAATGTTTTGGGGTAATCGGATTTGATTGATTTTCACTTTCTTCTTCCGCCATTTCTATGACGGCTACAAAATCTTTGGTAGGTTTTCCCCCTTAAACATAAATCAATCCCCAAATGCTGAGGTAAGTTTAACTTCTAAGTTCTACCCCTAATTTCGTTTCTCTATTAAATTCAGTCCCTACAATAGTACGAGACATTAGAATATTATAAATACCATGATTATGCAAAGAACAACTTAAACAATATTACATTTACAAAGAGTTTATAAGATTATTCTTTTTTACGAGATCAAATTAGCTCAAAAGCCGAGATTAAGGACCGGGTAGTCGGTCCGGTCCGGTCTCGGTCGGTCCGATCCACCAAGGCAAAATAGTCGGTTTGTGGTCTGGACCGGACCGGACCGACCAAGACCGAGACCGAATTAACCCAAAAGCCGAGACTGAGTACCGGACCGAATGTGGTCGGTCCGGTCCGGTCTCGATCGGTCCATCGGTCCGGTCCGTTCGGGTAGTTTGCTCAGCCCAATCGACAATAGTACGAGACATTAGAGTATTACAAATACCATAATTATGGAAAGAACAACTGAAACAATATTACATTTACAAAGAGTTTATAAAATTGTACTTTCAAAATGACTTGATATGCGTTGTAGTCCAATCATTTCGCATCATAATCTCTTTTCTTCTTCTTTGCCTTCTATAATTGGTTGTTAAATCATTGTGTGAATATAACTTTATAAATTTTTTTTGTGAATGTAACATTTCTCTTATGAAATTCTTTTTGGATGGGCTCAATATAGAGCCAGGTTATATTATAAACACTCTCATCCAATTGTTTCATAATTGCACTTTTTATTAGTCATGCTCAAAAATCAAAAATACAAACACCATTGTTTTTCTTTACATATCATGCATTGGGAACGTGAAATTGACAAGATCTTCCTACAAAATCTATCGTTATAGTCTCAAAGTGTCACACAATATGTAAACAATACGTTTAGAACATAATCGATATCAATAAGATACCAATCGATGCATTGTGATAGATATTGCGACAAAATGACACGTCATTTTGATAAATTCGATATATTGATACCATCTTTTATAGCAAATTTCCCTATAAATATGATATCGGAGAGGCGTTGATCATTCCAATCCCAAATCGACATATAAAATATAATATTTAGATTAGAAACATAAGGCCAAAGATGTTGCCATCGAGTGTACATGTTTTGATAGCTTCTTTTGTGGTGGGTAAACGAGGGAGGGTATCAATAAAGTAAGCAACCTTTTTCTTTGTTCATAGTTTCTTTAAGACTGATTGTTTTTTAATGTAGGTTGATGTTCCACCATTTCCACGGTGACACAACAATTACTACCTTTTTTTGCTCGAAAAGAGAAAAGAAGTAAAAACGACTACTCCAAAATGAACATTGATTGTTTTACTTTGGCCCTCAAAGTTTACAAATGTTTATCTTAACTCTTAAGCACCCTCTAAGTTTTACTCCCAGTATAAACTTTTACGAAAAAGCAAATTACCAAAATGGACTATTTTCAAACCCAATTTACAAGAATAAACTAAATTCTATCAATTTACAAAAACAAACTATGTCGCACAGTAAAACATAGGTGCGCTGTGCACTTACTTTTCCTAACCCAATTTACTTTAAAAGGAGTGGGTCCATATGAAAACCCTTGACCTTTTTCTGTTTTGGAGTACCATCCATTATCTTCACCAACCATCCATCCATTCATTCTTTATCTTCACCAACAATGCAAGAAATAAAAAATCATACTCCATCAAATTTATTTCTAATGCACAACAAAAATGTAACCAAAGTGCGCTTGTGCGCTTTAATTTTGGACACAAGTGTAATTTTTTGTAATTTATTTTCTTTCTACTTTTTACCAACATATTGCCTAAACTTTTACCAACTTAATTCATGCGCACAACAATGAAACCAAAGTGCACTTTTGCACTTTAATTTTGGACACAAGTGTAATTAATTCATGCGCACAAAAAAAATAAACCAAATAGTGCGCTTGTGCGCTTGAAATTTGGATTCTTGTGGTGTGCGCTTGTGCGCTGCTGTAATTTTGTGCGCTTGAGATTTGGAATTTTGTGTTGCTTTTTTGTGCGCGTTCTAACACATGTCAAAATCATATTCATTGATTAACACATGTCTTTCATTCAATGGTGGCGCACTTTCATAGAACATTTTCGTAAATATCAAACGCGCGGACCATTTTCGTAAGATGGTATCAAGAAGAGTTCATTTAAAATTTTTGCTCTTTACGAAATGTGTGATTAAATGAAATTATTTTGATTGAAAAGTGAGGGGAACCGTAAAACGGTAAAAGTATGCATAATTTTATTTCCGAATATATGTGTCATTATTTTGTTAAAGAATTGATTTGCATACACTTTATTAAGACATATCATTTCATGCATCACATAGTTTCACACTTGCACTCTCATTTCCAACTACAGTCAACAATACCACATCCATCATCTTATCACTCAAACAACAAGCATAAAAAGCATTTCAGCATCTGGTTTCTGCAATTAACGTGATGATATACCCAGAAAGCAAACAGGGGAGAAATACAATATCAAATAGGGAGCATTCAATAGTCTAGTGTTTATAGAGTTGATAACAAGTTCATACCAGACCAATGAAGCAGAAGAAAAGGAAATTGCTAAAGACTCAAATGAAGCAACCAACTTTATAGGCCGGTGTCGATACATGTATGCAACCAGTAAGAGTGCTCTTTGTCTTGGTAATTCCGTTTTTGTAGTACTATAATTTATACAAACGTAACAATTACCTCTACTCGCAAATAGTAATATGGTTCACATCAGTTAACCTGTCAAATAGCCCGGGTATACTATATATCTTTCGTACTTTAAAACATTGCTCACAATACGTAAATTCAGAAATACCAACAAAAACATATAAAAATCGCATAGGGGGTGCTTGTATCAATATATCAACTAAAAAAAAAAAACCCCGGAATTTCCCGTGTTTTTCCTGTCCGGTTTCGAACGGCACCGATTTTTTCGGGAGCTTGTTTCGCAGTCCCAGTAACGTACCAGGGATAGTGGAATCATGTGATCATAGTTTGATTTTGTGCAATATGGCTATGAGCGTTTGGGAAAAAATATTTAGTTGGTGGAAGTTGGGTATGGTTGATGCATTCACTGTTAGGGATATGTTATCGCACCGTGGCGGAGATACGCTCCATAATTATTCGAGAATGTTGTGGCAAGTGGTTACGTGGTCAACCGGTTACTTCATTTGGAAAGGAAGAAATACGCGTGTGTTTAAAGGCAAAGTTTCAAGCGTCAACAAAATAGTGCAAGACATAAAACTTAAAACCTTTGAATGGATTAGTAGAAGAACAAGAAAAAAGACATTTGAGTGGCATTTGTGGTTATTTGATCCGCGTAAGTGCATATTGGGTAATCAATAGTTCTATTGTGACGGGACAGTGAGTTTCAGTTCTAAGGTTCTATTGTAGTGTTTTTGTGAAGACAACCTATGTGTAAAGGGTTTGCTAAAATCAGGTCTGTTATAGATAGAAAATGTTCCGTTTGTTTGGTTTTGCATAAAGTGTTTTTGGCGTTAAAGTTAAGTTCTGCTGTTTGGGTATGCAACAAAGGGTGTTTGGCAAATACTGTTAAATGTTACGTATAAACATTAATAGGTAAATGTCTAGGATCGAACCCGAGACCTCGGGATTGCACACTTTACAAACAAGAATAATGTAAAATAAATATATATATATATTAAATGTATTGAATATATATATTTATAACACTTAATGGACTAAACGGTCGTTAGTTATTAACCGTATGGACTAACTATCGTTAAATAAGAAAGATAAGGACTAGAGTGTAACTTGGGTGTCAAGAAGGATCTAGAATCCCCTTGTGGGATGCTAGGCCGGTCGAACAAGGGTGGGTCAAGCCCAACCCATGTTTGCTTGGTCACCAAGAAATCCTCTAGTATATATACAAGGCCAAGGGTAAGACTTTCACATCTTTTGTGCACACACTCTAACCCTAAAAACTTGTTTTCTTTCTTGTTTTTCCTAGGCCGATCGGTTCAACCCCCCACCTAAGGGATTGGGTCGATTTTGGTTTAATCCAAACTTAAGTGTTTTGTTTACTTGCAACAAACCTTTATTCGTTGGTAGTTTGTGTGTACAAGAACGAGGTAATTACTTACTTTAGTAATTATCAAGAGATCGATAAACAAAACGGTAAGGGGTTTATCATTGATCTAATTGTCCAAGAATCAAGGTTTATTTGAAGTGCATCGGGTACGTTTACTATTTATGTTTTAGTTAATATTTATGTGTTATACTTGATCCTAGCTTCCGCAATATGTGTTATTTGATTGTCAAACTCTAACAAATACTGTACTTCAGGTCTGATGTTTGGTCTGCAACATGGGTTATTTCTGCAATTCGTTCTGCATGTATTCCACATCATCAATGTGTGTTTGGCAGTATGTTCCATTTGTTTGGTCCTTTGTGTGTTTTCTTGCAAATAAAGAGTGGTGTTTTATGTGCCATGTTTGACTTGGAGTGGTGGGTCATGGGTCATTCTTTTTATTTTGCATGTTACTGTGATTCTAATAGGTTTTGAGAGTTAGTTTGGTTCTATGTATTTTGTCTCTAGCTCTAGTTGTTTATTCCGAATTTATAGGGCTTTTTGTTGTTGTATATCTTTTGGGACTCTTTTTCCTTAATCGGCTTGATTGAGGAATGGAGATGCCTTTCTATTGTAATAGCTAGTTGGCTCGTTTTTTTATATATCTTGTTGCCTTTCAAAAAAAAATGTTATTCACAAAAATGTAACTATAAAAAACTATATAAGCACTATAACTTTTCTCAGAGGTTTGTTGAATGTGTTGCAAAAAAAGTTATAGATTGATATCTAAAGTAAAAAAGTCAATTGCATCTCAAGTGACCCACGACACTTTCATTGGGCGTACAAAGGTAAGAAAGTAATCTTTCACAGAATTCAGAAGACAAACAACACCGGTATAATAAACCAATCACCTACCTCTCATGTGAATCATCACCAAATTATAGAGGTTATGTTACATCAGGTAACATTAATTTTTTGGTGGAAAATGAAACCTTTAGGTCTTCAAAAGAGAGACGATCTACCAACGAAAAATAATGAGACCGAGATAGGAATGTCCTATGACAAGAAAGCTTTCATTCAACTAATGAGATAAAACATGTTAACTAGTCAAATGTAACTACTTTATAATGTAACTGCATTGAACCATGCTATAGAAAGAATACTCTGTCTCTTATTTGACTAAACTGATCCCTAGTGTTTAATCAACAAATAATGCTGCTTAATCCCTGCCCACGCTTGTTAAAGATTGATATGAAACAACCAACAAAAGCCTCTCAGAAAAACTAAAAAGTTTTTAATTTAATATCACCCAGAAAATAATAATAATAATAATAATAATAATAATAATAATAATAATAATAATAATAATAATAATAATAATAATAATATCCTTAAGCGCTAATCAACTAACTACAGCAACAAGAAAAAGATCCATTCTAAATTGAGTAATTTCAGTGTAGAACTAAAAAAAACCCACAAGTGAACTGCTGGCACTATTTTGCATGTCAAGAATCTGTAAAGTATGTTCAATACACAAACATGCACGACGGAAAAACATGGATCTATCCTAATCCTCTATAAGTGTGTTTGCGGCCTAACCTGAGCCACCCATGTTTAACAAGACTTGTACTTACTTACATGTTTCAACCCGAACTCATATTAACCTATTAGCCAGTTACCTAACCCAGACCATTTGGCCACAAGTTGATAAACCAGACCCCTAGAAGGCTGAAATTGAGCATAAGCAAGCACTAGAACATCCTTTACAAAGTTTTAGAACTATAGGACATGTGTTTGAGGAACAACTAGTAAGCATTATCAAATGGACCTTGAACATAGAACAAACAAAGACTGTCATAATGGTAAGTCAAGAGGATGTAGAGATAACTTCTGAGGTATTACTTTTCTTTATCATTGACTTCTAAGAGTCAAACTAAGTACTGTTTTGCATTGCATCTAAGTCAATACTTATTCGCTTTTTATGCAAACATGTAACCACTTTAAACAGTATAAGCACTATAATTCCTAAGCAATAAGTGTCGAGAATGGTGAACTACAAATAATAAAAATGTTGGATTTCAATGCTATTTAGTTTGACCTACGCACCACAACCATTCCACTAGGGGTACAATGATAAATATGTAATCTCTCACCAAACGACAAACAAAACGACTAAAAACCAAGATCTGTGAGTGAAGTAAGAAGAAGGTTCACAACCGAGCGTCACACACTAACCTATACTTGTATGCTAGAAACGTACAGGCGGGTGTGGGTTACTCTTAAGTCTTAACATTCTAGTCTATATTAGTATGTTCAAGAGAGTACTTTCATCTTCAGGTACATGACCACAATCAAGAGCATATGACATATGATAAACCAGCATCATAGAAGGAGAAACATAAGCACGATCAATTTGTCAACATGATTGCTAAAAATAAATAAATAAATAAATAATGAAAAAATAACAAAAAATCAAAAAACTATAGCACCAATAGTTAATAAGCTTGTGACCAGGATTCTTAATTCGTAAAAGAGTGCCAATAACTAGCTTTTAACACTCTTAACGTAAGTATTGTTTAGAGCCAATAACTAGAAAGTAACTAATTTAAATGCATTTGGAATGCTCCCTAGCCTAAAGAAGAACTGAAGTGCCATCAATCAACAAACTTCATCACCTTTAGGACCATGATCAAGTAATAGTTCTTTGCAGTCTCCACTTCTACTTGAATCAATCTCACCAAGAACCTTCAAGTTCGATGGATATATGAAACCTTTAGCTTTTAAACGAGTAAGAGCCTGCCAACAAAGAGAAAGAAAAGATATGGCGCAATGCCTGTATGAATTGATTGTTATTAGTCAAAATGAAAAGGGAATTGCAATCATACCCTCAAGAAAAACTGTTTATATTCATACAAATCAAATTAATCACATCCAAAACACATATCCAAACAGTTATTAAGACACAAATTGCCAAGTAAAAAGAAAGTTGTACCTTTAAACATAATTTCCCAATTTTGACCTCCTTGACATGGCCAAGGCTAAGTAGTAGTCCTTTAAGCATCTCTTCATTCACTTCATCATCCTCTTCTTCCCCTTTAAGATACGGGTAATAATCTAATTCGGCCTTAATTATTGAAGACATATTTAGCAACAAAAGCTTTTTTAACCGTAAAGGTTCTTGGATTGTTAATGACAAAATATACGGAGCATTGATTTCAACAGAATATGTACACAAAGCATTTTCGTATCCAGAATACACCAAGTTCTTAACACTCTTGTTAGTAATATCAATCCGCTCAAAACCATCGCAAAAAGCCAACTCCAACGTTTCCAAAAGAGGACTTCCGGATAAAATATTTTTAATCGAATCTTGGTCTAATTTGGCATCTTCAATATACAAAGTCCTGAGGTTTTCCCAACTAACAACATCTTGGTCTATTTTTAATCCTTTGACTACTAGTGACAAAATACAAGGGGCAATGATTTCGACCATATCACTTGAGTCTACAAAGAGCACCAAGTTCTTAACACTCTTGTTAGTAATATCAAGGCGCTCAAAACCGTTGCAGTAGTACAATTCCAAAGTTTCCAAAAGAGGACTTCCGGATAAAATATTTTTAATCGAATCTTGGTCTAATTTGGCATCTTCAATATGCAAAGTCCTGAGGTTTTCCCAACTAACGACATAGGCTTTTTTAAAAGTGCACCGAGACAATTTGAGATGAATAAAACTTGAACTGATGAAAAAAAACTTAGGTAAATAAAACCAACAATTGTCGTCACAATGGGAAGAATATTTAAAAACATCAAAATCAACCTCTTGAACGTTATGATTGATAGCATTACGTATACAATCGTTGACTTGAGATCTAGTCTGATTGTTGCAATGGGCATACAGTTGGAATTTGTTGAGGTTCGATTGTCCACGTTGACTTATGATCCTTTCGAAAGACGAATAGAATTGGGGAAAATCGTCGCCAAAATACCAGAAAAAGAGATTAGGAAGTTGAAGCCAGAGATGTTGCCATCTTCTGGAGAGTGTACCTGTTCTAATGGCATATTTTGTCTCAGGTAAAAGAGAGATGATGTCAATAAGTAAGCAATCTGGTAACAAACTAATTCGATCTTCTTCTTCTTTCATAACTCCGATTCCATTTGAGGTGATTTCGTTTTGTTCCATTCGTGGCAAAAGAGTTCCAGCCGTTTTACTTTCACCACGAGAAAAGCTAACAAAATTGTAAAAAAGTATATTTGCATTGCTCCAAAATTATTTATACTTATAAAAACTTATCAAAAAGATGGGCTTTAGATTCGACGTCACTGGCAGCCCAGTTTGGCCAACGGGCTTGACAGAAAGCACGTTAACTTTTGACTTATTTAAATCACGGTTTTTCCTCTCTCTCTCTCTCTCTCTCTCTCTCTCTCTCTCTCTCTCTCTCTCTCTCTCTCTCTCTTATTTTTTTATTTTTTTTTTGTCCCTCAAGTTTTTAGAGCAAGGATAAGTAAAAGATTAGGAAGTAAAAATTTTTCTTTTTTTTTTTTTCTCACTTCATTTTCTTATTTTTCTTACTTAAATGATACTCGAGAACACAATATAAGAGACATTATATTTCCTCTTATATTTTATTCGTACTAATAATACTTACATGATTTAAATTTCTGACACAATTGTCAGTTTAGGTAAAACGAGATAATAAGCTGAAAATGCATGTAATATTTTTGTGTGATAAACGAATAAATAGGAATATGAAGTAAGAAAATATAACAAAACTTTTAGTGAAAAAAATGCTTAAATCATGAAGTATACCAAAAGCTGTTCTACTCTTCTAATGTTTATACACTAGAAAATATATTTAGGTACTAAGTTGCAGTTTTGTAACGAGTTAGGGGTATATAAGTGAAACTTATTTCACCATTTGGGGATTTTATTTATGTTCCAGGGATGAAAGCACCTAAAAATCACTGGTAACCGCCATGGAAATGGGAGTCCAAAAATCAAAACTGAAAAAGTAATGAAAAAAAAAAAAAAAAAAAAAAAGATCGAATAAGTTTGTTACCAGATTGCTTATTACTTGAATTCATTTCTAGTTTGCCTTCCACAAAAGAAGCCATAAGAATAGGCACACTCTCGAAACGATGGAAACATCTTTGGACTCAAGTTCATAATCTCATTTTCGAATATCTAACGATGGAAACATATTTGTAAGCCCGGACTCTTACAAATATGTTACCTTAATCGTCCTAACCACTTTTCCACCTCTACTAACATGGTTGACGCAAGCTAACCATATGTGATAAACTAGACTGACCTTAGAAGGGCTGAGATTGACTACAATGTAGAGCTACAAAATATAATGACGTTTGTTTTCGGTTTCATTAAGTTTAACATTCAAAATAGAAGGTGAACATTTAGCTTTCCATTGACCCTTTGGCCATGACCATTCCATTAGGCATACAAAGGTAAATAAGTAATCTCATCAAAAGACAAACAAAACCTCTAAAACTGAGCATTTTTTTTTTTTTTTTTTTTTTTTTTTTTTTTTTTTGAACAGCGAAGATTTTATTGAAACTAGCAAGAAGCTAGAAACTAAAACACAAACAGAAATTGCATACCGGAAATAAGAAGAGATGGGTTTTGAAGCCAACCAACCCAACTCAAGTTTTTGGATCTACATCTACTATTCACCCACAAAAACGATTGCGTTACAAATTTATCAAAAAATAAATTGTTCTTCGGTCTCACCTTTCCAAACACGCATGCGTTTCTATGACACCACACATGCCACCATAGCGACAAGAACGTCGCTTCCAAAAACTGCTTTTGCACCTTATTTAACCGAAGATCCAAGAACCAGTCTAACCATTGTTGATAGCACCTCGTCACTGGAATATGGAGATCCTACCACCTATCAAACCTGTTATACACTTGAGTAACAAATGAACATTCAAAGAAAAGATGGTTCACTGATTCCGTACACTCCTCACATATAGGACATAGAACCGATGGAATATCAATGCCACGAGCATCCAGGTTCACACGAGTTGGCAATTTATCAATTGAGAGTCTCCAACCCATGATATTAACTTTAATTGGAACTAACTTACTCCACCTGGTTACCTTTCTATCTGAAATAAGCAACTTTTTATCAATGGCCACACGAGCAGATTTCACAGTGAAGTCACCCCTCCCGTCCAAGGTCCACGTCCAGCGATCCTCCATCGGAGAGAGGCAAATCAAAGATAACATATGTTGCATCAATGTCCACTGCTCACTTTCTACTCCCCCTCTCGGTGTTCGACGTAACGAATTTGTACAATTTCCTTGAGCTTTCTTGAAGGCAACCGTAGCGTACTTCTCTGTTTCTAAGGCATACACTCTAGGAAATCTATCCTTTAAGGAGTTGTCTCCATCCCAAATATCTGTCCAAAAAGTAGTAGTTTGGCCATCTCCAATCTTCCTTTTGCAACAAGCCAACAAATCTACACCTTGATCCTTAAGACTAGAAATCGCCTTCACAATATTTACCCACACTGAATTTGGATACGACTTCCGAATGTTACAGTTTATTAACCCTTCTTCCCCATGAATTGCTTTTACAACCCTAACCCATAAAGCATGTGGATCAGATATAAATCTCCAAATCCATTTAAATAAGAGTGCATGGTTCAATGCAAATATGCTATTCACTCCAAGACCCCCATCACTTCTATTGGCCAACACTTTCTTCCAACTTATCCAAGTCATTTTCCGTTCATCAATGTCTGCACCTAAAAAGAACTTGTTACGAACCGATTCCAAGAAAGTAACCACAGCCTTTGGAGCCTTATATATCGACATGTAGTGGGTTGGAAGTGCACCCAACACTGATTTTAATAAGGTCAACCGACCTCCCACTGAGAGAGTTTTTACCTTCCACGTCGATAATTTATTAGTTACTTTAGAGATCACCTCCCGCCATGATTCAATTCGCGACATATTTTCCCCAACTTTGATCCCAAGGTATGTACCCGGGTTCTTGACAACCTTACATCCGATACACGTGGCTAACTCCTCAACTTCTCCAATCGAAACATTTAACCCCGTAATCGAAGATTTGTGAAAGTTAACATTTAAACCAGATGCCAAGTAAAAACATTGTAAAAGTTTAACAAGGGCATCACTATTAGAACTTGACCATCTTCCAAAGAATATGGCATCATCTGCATAAAATAGATGAGACAATTTTACTGTTTGACAATTCCCGATCGGAAGAGGTAAGAAGAGACCTTTCTCTATAATATTCTGAAATGCTATATGTAGACTCTCCATGACAAGAAGGAACAAAAAGGGAGACAACGGATCCCCTTGTCTCAATCCCCTATTGAACTGAAATTCATTAGTTGGAGATCCATTTATTAACACGGATCCCATACATGATGAAAAACATCCTTGAATCCACTTCCGCCATCGATCACCAAACCCAAAACGATCTAGAATATCATCAATAAAATCCCATCTAACGGAATCATACGCTTTCTGAAAATCAATCTTTAGAATTAAAGCCTTTTGTTTATGTTTCTTGCACCATGACAAAATCTCATTAAAAATATACGGACCATCAAGAATTTGCCTTCCTTTAATAAAGGCTGATTGTTCCAAGCTCACGAGACTATCAATCACACAAGATAATCTGTTTGCCAAAATCTTACTGATGATTTTATATTGGCACCCGATAAGGCTTATAGGACGAAAATCATTTACCATCTTTGCGTCATGGACCTTAGGAATCAATGTAATGAAGGAGGAATTACACCCTTTTGGGAAAGTACCTGAAGAGAAAAACTGATTCACTGCATTAAAGACATCATCACCAACCAAATACCAGAACCTTTTAAAAAAATCAAAAGTAAATCCATCAGGTCCCGGAGACTTATCTTTACCACACTCCCACACAGCCCTTTTAACCTCATCTTTAGTAATATTAGCTTCTAAGTCCATAACCTACTCAGTCTCCAACCTACGAGGAAAAGCGACATTTGTTTTAGGTCGCAACCAATTTGGAACATCAAAATGACTCGCAAAATGATTATAGAATTCACACTTCACTTGTGTTGGATCCTCTACCCATACCCCATCAACCAGAATCCCGCGAATAGCTAGATGTCGCCGTTTTTTATTAATAATCCCATGATATAGGAAAAGGAAAAGGTAGGTTTCTTTTGTGCATTAAACTAACCTATATTAGTATTTTCAAGAAAGAACTTTCATCTTCAAATACAAGACCACATCCAACCCTAACAAAGGTTCACATATGCATATGATGCATGATAAAATCAACATGATTGAAGGCTAAACATAAGCACGGTCAATCTATTAACATAATGACAAGCAAGAGCAACTTGATAACCAAAACTTAAAAATAAAGATAAGATAGTAACATGGAACAACTGTCACACCATCATTTAATAAGCTTGTGAACAAGTTATTTAACATATAATCAATAGCCGTGTCTAGCCTAAACTTGAATTAAAAAATCCGCTAACTTCGTCACCTTTAGGAACATGATTAAGCAATAGTTCTTCCCGGTCTCTGATTCAGTTTTAATCAATCTCTTGAAGAACCATCAAGTTTGATGCACTAACATGGTTGACATAATCTGACCATATATGATAAGCAAGGCTGAGACTGAGCACAATCAATCAACCATGTTTGGCGTATAAAAGTAATTAAGTTCACTGTTCATAAGCGATATAAAGAAAGATTTTGAACCAGCATGAGTGATTAAGCGGGTGTTTCGTATTGATTTCAAGAGGAAGACTCGAAATAGGAGAAGACATGGGGATTAATCCTTTTAAACTTGATGGAAAAATCACATCAGGATGTTACAAGGGACAAAAATGAGCACACTCCCGATTCAGATACTCCCAATTGACAAAAATACCCTTAAACCCTTATTCAGCCTACTTTTCTTCTACCTTTCACAATACAATCGAATTGCGTAGTAACTAGTATGGAAGAAACAGCCAAAAACTGAAAGTCAAGAGAAATCAAGAATAGGCCGGACATAATTGACTTTTAAAAGTCAAACTAAAGACTTTTCTTCACTGAATCTTAGGTAAACATTGCTGGCATTCTATACACAAGTGTAACTACATCAAACAACATAAGCACTATAATTTTTCAAAAAGGTGTGGAGAATATGCGGGAAACTGTTATAGTTTGACATCTAAAGTAGAAAGTCGACTGTTGATCTCAAGTGTAAACAAGTTATAGTTTGACATCTAAACTGATATTACCATTAGGCATACAAGGGTAAACAAGTAATCTCTCAACAGAAGTCAACAAAACCTTTCAAAGGCCATGATCAAGTAATATCACCTCCCAATCTCAGCCTCCACCTAAATCACCATCAGACCAGTCCCCTACTACTTCCAGTGAATCGTCACCAAAGTATGAAGTTGAAATAACATTAGGAATCTTCATGTTGTATGCAAGATTGAAACCTTTACAGTTTCTAGAATATGAATTACCAACTAGTTAACTGATAACTCATTATATAAGAATATACACACAGTCTAAATTTCTAATATCAGTATCGGACTAACACTCTCACACATAAACTGTTGCCATTATGTTGCAAGTCACATGTAATAGTTTTTAAGTACGGGTCTATACACAAACCACTATTAGAATTAACAGTGATCTATACTAATCCTCTAATATGGGTGTGCGATATTGTACAACATTCTAGAGTGATGTACAAGCAAATAACACTCGTACCTTCAAGCTGGGATGTGAAATGTACGTTAACAATAATAAACAACCAAGGTGATTACTAATCCTGTAAGCAACTTCACCCCTATCAATATCCACAAATTCAGTAAAAATCAACCGCACCGGATCACAAGATGGCATGGGCTCCACCGCCCATTTAGCATGAAGTCCGAGTGGAGAAAGTATTATGTTTCAAAAACTTTCCAGAAAATCTGCTAGTGGAGAAAGAATTATGTTCATGACCGAGCATCTCACACTAACCTATATTTATATGTTCAAAAAAAGGACAAGGTGGGTTAGTTTCAGCTATTTAGTTATCTCGGTCAAAAATCTCGTATGGTTCAAGGTCCGGTATTTGAAATAGCGGTTTTCGTGGTGAGATATCGGTTTTTGTGACCAGGATTAACCAGCATGAGTGAGTAAGGGGGTGTTTCTTATTGATTTCATGAGGGGGATTCCAAATAGGAGAAGACATGGGGATTAATTCTTTTAAACTTAATGGAAAAATCACATCAGGATGTTACAAGGGAGAAAAATGAGCACACTCCTTATTCAGATACTCTCAATTGACAAAAACCCTTTAACCCCCGCCTACTTTTCTTCTACCTTTCACATTACAATCGAAATGCGTTAGAGGAGTAACTGGTATGGAAGAAACAGCCAAAAATGGAAAGTCAAGAGAAAGCAAGGATAGGCTGGACATAGTTGACTATTAAAAGTCAAACTAAAGACTTTTCTTCATTAAATCTTAGGTAAACATTGCTCGCTATAAATTTTAAGAAAGGTGTGGAGAATGTGTGGCAAACAATTACGTAGAGTTTGGTATGTTGTAATCAGAGGGGGAATGAAAAGGATTATTACGATGGAATGAGAAAATGTTGTTTGTTCTTATTTATGTAATGTAATAATTCATTACAAGGAATGGCTCATTACACCAAAACCATTCCTTAGAGGCCCCTACTTTTTTTTCATTACATCCCGTAATGGAATCAAAATTACATAAAACTCTACCATTAATTAACCATATTAACGAAACTTCTCATCAATAATGGGCATTTTAGTCTTTTTATTATGATTCCATTACGTTTTATCAAACAAACCAAACATGATAAATAATGATAATGACTGCACAATTGGAAGTGTATATGTAGATAGTTATGGAGAGTTTAATGGAGGAGGAGGTTTTAATGGAGAGGAGGAGGAGGTACGGGTATTTGGTGAACATGTACTCGTATATTTATGGAGAAAGTTACGGAGGATGTACTGGTGTAGTTAGGAGAGTTATGGAGAAGTTATGGAGGAGGTAGTGGTGTGAGTTATGGAGAGGATGTCAAAAATGTACATTGACAAAGGGTGAGTTTACATAAGCCGAATACCTAATGAAAACGCCTTATTTCTTTTGCTTATCAAAAGACCCATAAATAAGCTTATAAGCCCACTCATATAAGCTTAGCCAAACATTTGGTTTGGGCTTATGAGCTTATATAAGTTAATAAACTCATAAGCCCTCTAAATAAGCTTAGCCAAACACCCTCTTTGTTTTCCTTTCATCATTTCAATGGCAGCTACCAAAAACACAAATCATCTCATCATGTTTAAGGGGAAAGGTAAAGTGAAGTTTTTCTTTTGCCTCTCAACGTTAACATGTTTATATTTTAGTCCTACAAGTTTTACTTTGTTTGCACTTGAAGCGCCCCAAAAATGGTAAACTGAAGTTTTGTTTTTGCCCCGTAGTGTTTGAGCGTTGTTAAACAACACTTAAATTGTTACATACATACATACCATAACTGCTACCAAGTGTGGTCCAAAGTTACAAGGGTTAATGATTTATATTACCAACGTACGGAGTACTTTACAAAATTTGTAAATATGTTTAATGTATGTTTTTAAAATACCATTATCATCATTCAAACTTTTTAGTACCGGAAAATATTACCAATATATGTGGAAATTTTGTAAAGTATATTACCTATATGAGGGACCGAGGTAAAAATATATTACCCATATTGGGACCGAAATAAAAGTATATTTGCCCATATGTGAAAATTTGTAAAAATTTGGATGCTGATAACTGGGCCACCAAGTTTAGCAACAGATTTCAATACGAATTTATATAAAAATGATACCTCACTTAACCCGACTATTTTGCCACCTCTACTGACTTGGATGACACGAGCTGACAATATATGATAAACGAAACACGTTGAGTACAATCAATCAACCAAAAACATCCAAATTAAAAAAAATAATAATAATAAAAATAATAAATAAATAAATTGACATTTAAGAGACACTAGAGACTTTTCTTCATTGAATCTAAGGTATAAGACTAAAAGTTATTCACAACTTTTACAAAAGTACATCAAACTATATATAATCACTGTGAGTTTTCAAAGAGGTTGATGAATTTGAGTCCAAAAGTTATAGATTAACATCAATAGTAAAAAATCAACAGTTCTCAAGTGACCCATGACACTTCCATTGGGCATACAAAGGTAAGCAAGTAATCTTTCAACAGATTTCAAAAGTCAAACAATACCAGTAAAAGTCATGATCGAGGAGTATCACCTCCCGATCTCATCCCTTCACCTGAATCACTATCATATCAATCACGTACCTCTTTCCAGTGAATCGTCACCAGAGTATAGAGGTGACATGACATCATGATTCTTCATTTTCTAATGGTAGATGAAACCTTTAAATTTCTAGAAGAGAGAGGAACTACCAACAAAATATAATGAGAGAGGCAAAAATGTCCTATCCTATGACAAGAAAGCTCTATAACAACTAATGAAACAGATTTTAATTAGTCAAATGTTATTATAACGTAACTGCGGTCTGACATCTAAATCATGCTATCCCAAGAATGCCCTGTGCACTCTCATTTGACCAAACTCATCCCTACTGATACCAGTGGCTGGTAAACTTGTTAAAGATTGATACGAAGCAACCAACAAAAGCTTCTCACTCTCTCAGATGAAGCTTTATCTTAGTATCACCCAGATAACTATAATCAAAACGAATATCCTTCACGGCTAATTAACTGCTTACAAAAACAATATAAAAATGCATTCTAAGTTCAACAGAGGACTAAAAACCCAACATCTGATCAACTGGTGGCACTATTTTGCATGTCATGAATCCTTAAAAAACAAAAACCTGTACGAGAGAAAAACATTGATCAGTACTAATCCTCTAATATGGATGTATTTGTGGGCCAACCCAAGCCACCAAGTTTAACAAGACTTAAACATACATGTTTCAAGTTTCAAGTTTCAACCCAAACTTATATTAACTGCTAAAATTATCTAAAATTTACAAATACTTTATAAGCTTAAAGAAACTATTTTAAACTACAGTTTAATATATTTGTAAGAATGTTACAATTTATATTTGGGCAAATATATTTGAAGGGTAAAATGGTCAGCCCTTTAAAATGGCCATTTTACCCTTCAAAATTTGGAAAAATTAAGGGTAAAATGGTCACAAAATACACACAATGTACCAAATTCGAAAGTTTAGTCACATTATAAAAAAATAAACATGGCTACATACAACGGTAAAAAGTGTCAAGTTTGATGCATTTTTAAGTAATTAACCCTTAAATACATGTCAAGTAACCATGAACTCTCATCTGCAACTACTAGTCAACAATTCTACCATCTGCATTCATCATCTTATTACTCTAACAACAATAACCATAAAAAGCATTTCAACAATAGCGTGATATACCCAGAAAATGAACAAGGCAGAATTACAATAATAGAGACAACGATCATAGAGAATCTGCTGACACAAAATGGTTTGCGATTACTAAATTAAAATGCATTTAGAATGCATACACCATATCTAGCCTAAACATAAATTTAAAGTGCTATCAATCAACTCACTTCTTCAACATTAGGACCATGATTAAGCAATACTTCTTTCCGGTCTCTGCTTCAGCTTGAATCAATCTCTTGAAGAACCTTCAAGTTTGATGGATATATGAAACCTTTAGCTTTTAAACGAGCAAGAGCCTGTCAACAGAAAATTAATGAGACGATAACAAAAATGAGAATGGTGCAATGCGTGTATGAAATTGTTATCAAGAGACAATAAAAATGGTACTTGCAATTCCACCCCTCAAGAACAAAAGAAACACCCGAGAGTAGGAAAGAAAAACATTCATACTCTATGGAAGAGTTCTCAAATCGGAAAATAAAAGAATCACCTAAACCAAACACCAACAACAAAAAATAATCACATAAATGTATTTGTGACAAGGACTGCTGAGGCGGGTTTAAAGTTTCTTCTGCAATACAGATGTATGGGTTGATCCTTTGATGATATTAAGTGTTTGGGTAAAGTGATTCTGACATTTAGGGTCAAAAAATTCAGAATTATAAAAAGACATGTAAAAAAAGAACTGGTATACTAGCTTATTAGTCTAAGTTTATACCTACGTTCAAACAATGGATGATCTTATTCTAATTCTAATTCTAATGGTGATGTCGTCCTTTATATAATATGATTATTACAGTAAAACATATCATATATGAAAAGGCAGGTGACAGTTATCCAAAGTTGTTTCAATTCATACAAGTCACCTTAATCACATCCAAAACGGATATCTAAACAGCCAGTAAGACACAAATTACCAAGTAAAAAGAAAGTTGTACCTCTAAACATGATCTCCCAATTTTAACCTCCTTTACATGGCCAAGGCAAAGTAGTAGTCCTTTAAGCATCTCTTCATTCACTTCATCCTTTTCTTCCCATCCAATATTCACGTAATAGTTTAATTCAGCTTTAATTACCGAAGACACATTTAGCAAGAAAAGCTTTTCTAACTCTAAACATCCTTTGATTGTTAGTGACGAGATATATGGAGCATTGATTGCGACAACATATATATGCAGAGGATAATCGTATCCAGAGAACACCAAGTTCTTAACACTCTTGCTAGTAATATCAAGCAGCTCAAAACCATAGCAGTTGTACAATTCCAAAGTTTCCAAAAGAGGACTTCCAGATAATATATTTTTAATCGAATCACCGTCTAATCCCGAATCTTCAATAATCAAAGTCGTGAGGTTTTCCCAACTAACGACACCAACACCGGCTTGTTCAAATTCGCAAAAACGCAATGTGAGATGAATAAAACTTGAAGAGATGAAAAAAAACTCGGGTAAAACAAACCCATCGTAGAAAGATGCATTAATCACACTAAAATCAACCTCTTGAACGTTACGATTGATAGCATTACGAATACAATTGTTGACTTGAGATTCAGTCTCATAGGTGTACGAGGCGTGTAGTTTGAATTTGTTGAGGTTCGATTGGCCACATTGACTTATGATTCTTTCGATGGACGAATAGAATTGGGAGAAATAATCTAAAATTTCTTCCCATTCTTTGAAAGAATAAAAGAAGATAAGATTGGGAAGTTGATACCAGAGATGTTGCCATCGTTTGGAGAGTGTACCTGTTCTAATGGCGTATTTTGTCTCAGGTAAACGAGAGAGGATTTCAACAAGTAAGCAATCGGGTAATGAACTTATTCGATCTTCTTCTTCTTCTGATTTGATTGAACTTATTATTTCAGTAGCTGCTTTACTACTTTCTTCTCCTTTCATCATTTCAATCGCAGCTGCACCTACCTGTTGTTACTTTACCAAATCATTTTAAAGGGGAAAGGTGAAATGAAGTTTTACTTTTGCCCCTAAACTATTAAAAAATTCATATATTTGTCCTTTCAGAATGATATAATGAGCTAGAAAGTCAAGTAGTCGATACAACAAAGAACAAACATATTAGGGGGTTCAATAAAAAAGGACCAACAAAAAACTGACAACCTGAAGAAATGGAAACCCAAAAAAGAGTTAACTACATTTTTGGTCCTTGCGGTTTACCAGGTATAACAGTTTTAGTCTAATAGTTTAAAAAGTAACGGATCCTATCCAAAATCCGACTACCCGTAATACTTTTGGTCCAATTTTTTGTTGACTGTTAGTTTGACCAATTAAGACATATGAAATGACTAAGATACCCTTATCTTAATGGACCAAAAGTGTTACACTCGGCAAATCATAAGGACCAAAAATGTAGTTAACACATAAATTTATAAAACTAAAAAGATAAACTTTTAACAAATAAAAACTTTTCTAAAAAAAAAAAAAAAAAAAAAAAAAAAAAAAAAAAAAAAAAAACTTGAAATAAACTTTGAAATTTTGATCACAACGTAAGAACTATTTAAAAAGAAAAAAAACTGAATTTTGAAATCTCGAAGCTATTCAATTAAAGGAATAAAGGAAATTGCTTAACAAATACTTAAATAATACTAAAAAAAATCTAAAAAAATAATCCGACTCCTAACAACTGATAGGAAACAACATAAAATATGAAAACGAAATTTTTGGAAAAAAAAGTTTATAAATTTAAAATTTCTAAAAACAAAATACGAATTATTTTTTATTTTTTATTTTTATATATTTTTAGCAAATAAAAACAAGTTAGAAAACTACAACCTTATAACAAAGGATTTTAAAGGGTAAAAAAAGCATATAAGCCCTTATATATGCGGTCCCTTTTGAGCAAGAAAATGAGATATTTTTCTAAGAAAAAATGTTGATGTATACCTTAAAAGGGTGTTTGAGATTGTGTTTTGGTGAAGATTATACAAATTATTGTATTCTTATACCTCATATAATGATATCTCGAGTGTGCTTTAATCATGACATGCCACCACGTAAAGCTGATATCTCGAGAGTGCCACATTTGCATCCTAGCTAAAAATAAAGTAAGAAAAATTATAAATTAATGAAACTATTGGACTAAAAGTGAAACATGCGACAAACCACAAGGACCAAAAATAATGTAGTTAACTCTTTTATTTAACAATATAGACGAAAAGACAAGAATGCCCTCGGATTTAACGGTCAAAATTAGCCAAACTAACGGTTAACGAAAGATTGGACTAAACATGTTACGGGTCATCGGATATTGGACTGGATTCGTTACTTTTTAAACTATTAGACTAAAACCGTTATACCCGGTAAAACACAAGGACCAAAATTGTACTTAACTCCCCAAAAAACCTAAAAACTCAATAGCTGCTTTACTTTCTTCTCCTTTCATCATTTCAATGGCACCTATACCTACTGACCTACCCTCAGGTTACTTTACCAAATTATTTAAATAGGAAAAGGTTAAATGAAGTTTTCCTTTTGCCCCTCAACTATTAAAAAAGTCAATTAGTCTAAACGATAAAACGAGCTAGAAAGTCAATTAGTCTAAACTAGGGGTGTTAACGAGTCGAGCTTTTAACGAGCTACTCGAGCTCGAGCTCGTTTAACTCGAGCTCGAGCTTAAAGTTGCCGAGCTCGAGTCGAGCTTGAACAAAACATAGTGCTCGATTAATTAAACGAGCCGAGCCTTAATAGTTAATATTCGGCTCGGCTCGTTCGAAAGCTCGTTTAGTTACTCGAGTCGAACAAGCTAACGAGTCGAACGAGCTTATCGAGCTAAACGAGCTAGTCAAGCCAAACCTTTTTTTTTTTCTTCCAAAATATCATATTTAAATTACATAAATATTTTATTAAATATAAAAAATACAACCTGAGCTCAAAAGCGTAATCACTATATTTCAAATTTCAAATTTTACTGGGATCAAATATATGATACAACAATTAAGGCCCATGTCTCTCTTTTGTATTTGGTCTCCTTATTTTATAGTCATCTTACATCTTTCTTTTTCCTTCTTCTTTCAATGTGGGATACAATCAATCTTTCAATTTTGTATTTACCACCGAACATTTAAACACTCTAGTAGTACTTTAATGGATATATGTATGACATAAACAACGTCGACATATAATATACCTACTTCTAAGTTTTTGAATTACGTAGTCCATAATAAACTATTATACCTTTTTCTAATGTAAATAATGATTTAGTTCATAAACCAAATATACCAAAACTAACTAAATAGAACTCTTGAATTATATGACTATCAACACCTATAATTTAATATTTTAATGTATCATAATTTAAAAAAATGATGTGTAGTCTTTTATATATCGTGCAATAGACAAAATAAAAAACTTTTATCAAATTAATAGATCGATAATATGGCCTTTCTAACAAAAATCGATAATATGTAAGCAAATAAATAATTCAATAACTTATGATTGAATATATATGAGATTGAGATGATTATGAATGATTTCTTGTAAACATGACCATCGGTTTTATGAATGATTTCGTGTATATAAAATGAAGACTTGTTTGACCATTGACCGACATGATATCTTCGGCGTAGAAGAGCACTTAGCTCTATGCCGTAGTTAGTAGAAGTTTTGAGTCACTTTTTATCATAAGGCTCTATGACGCAAAGGCTCACTTAAGCCTACGCCGTAAAGACCACGAGCCAGTAAAGCCTATAATTATAAGCCCTAAATCAGTCATAGTTTACCATTGAACTCCAAGGACGACTAGGGTTCACTCAAGAGGCGATTTTCACCAATTCCAAGATGCATTAAAAGGGATAATATGTCACCAATCATCATCAATCACAGATCTAGTTAGTGTAGATCTAGTTAGTGTGATTAATACAAACATTGTGTTTATCATCATTAGTGATTTATACATTGTTTTTGTTATCAATATTACTATGACCGGCTAAACACTTCGTGTGTTTATCATCATTCATTGATCTAGTTCGGATGATTAATTCAAACATTGTGTTTATCATCATTAGTGATTTATGCATTGTTTTTGTTATCAATACTACTATGATCGGCTAAACACTTCGTGTGTTTAGCATAGTTATGAATGTATTAATACAATGATTTGATTTTGTTCATTCAATTATTGTTTTATTAGATATCTTATATGTTTGCCGTTTGATCTTTGTGCTTTGGTAGTAATTAGGACCACATAGTTCACAATAGGATAGTGACAATTGACAAACACTCGTGCACGAGGCTTCTAAACATATAAATATTAATGTAAGACTACTTAACAATCAAACGTAAATAGGTAAACTGAATAATTATACAACATGGAATCTATTAAAATAAGTGATTGAATCAAAACATAAATAAAGTCATAACTTGGCTAACACACAAGGATGTTAGCCCATGATCTCACTCTCCTACAAATGATAACCTAGTGCATTAGTCCGACTCGTAGTCAAACTACCAAATATGAATTAATTTTTATCTTACATAGCAATCTCACAAGCCATCACCGCTTGATATGTGCGTGTCACCCATAAACATTAAAAAGCCCTAGGCATCTAAACCAAACAGATACCCTAGCCAAATTATAATATTCATATGGGTTTTAGTGAAACAATAAACTATTATCTAGCTAGACGGAATTAGTCACCGTACTGTATGAAATTAGTCGCCGAACTGTAACTAAATAAAATACACACCCCAACAAGTAATCAATATTGGTAATAGCAATTGAAGAACGCATGGAATTAGTAACGGAACTGTAACTAAGTAAAATACACACCTAAACTGTATGGAATTAGTCGCCGAACTGTAACTGAATAAAGAATTCATCTTGGCATAGAAATTGAAGAACACATAAAACTTAATCAAAAGCAACTGTTATAATATACTTGAATGATTATTAAAATTATTAATCTTAAATGATATCATTGATCAACTTTTGTTTTGAACTAATCTTTATTATTGCGTGACAATTTTTTATATATGTTATAAGGGTATAAACCAAACGCAATATAAATAAACAACTCAAAATTATCATAAGCATCTAAATGCATATTAAGCTTTTTAAGTTCGTTTAGTCGTAAAACTAGATACAGTATATTCTCTTTGTTAATTAAAAATGTTAAAAGCAAAATGTATAAGAAAAAAGTCCGAAAATATAAAAACAGACAAAGAATAGTAGAACAAAGAGAAATGATAGTATTGCATTTGTCCCACATTGCTTGAGAAAGAAAACTACCAAAAGAAAACAACTCTATAAATTTTGAGTCCCCATTATTTTTTATGAGAAAATAGTTGTGACTTTTCCTATATGGAAAAAACATTGTAAAGCACATGGCCTAAACATTTGCTTGGGTTTCATCTGCTCGATAAAGGCTGAATTAAGTTTTCTTTGTTCGTAAAACATCAAAACGAGCTTAGTCGAGCTAAGATAAAACTGAACTAGAGCTTATATAATTTACAAAAAGAAATTGATATAACTAGACGAGCTTCGAGCTCGAACTCGAACAATAATAAAATACTCGAGCTCGAGTTCGAGCAAGATTTTTAAAAACTTTTCGAGCTCGAGTCGAGCTCGAGCCGAGTATATTTAATCGAGCTCGGCTCGAATATCTTAAAACTCGACTCGGCTCGGATCGTTAACACCCCTAGTCTAAACGACAAAAACGTGTACATACTAGTACATATTTAACTCTCAACTTATACCTTTTTTTGTCTACTACGGAGTATATATATGATAAATTAATAGCTTTAATCTCTGTTTAGTCTTAGAATGATATCATTTTATTTTTTTCTTAAAGTTGGTAATTTAAGACCCATTTGCTAAAATTAAGTCTAGTAGAGTAAATATAAAATATCTAATTAGGATAGAAAGTGCAATTATATAATGTAATAACTTAACAAGTCTAGATGGGTCTAGCAGGTCAAAAAGATTTTTTTTTTTTTTTTTTTTTTTTTTTATTATTATTATTTACTCCACAATAAATAAATAATAATAATAAAAAAATAATAATAATTTTGTCGACCCAGCCAAAACTCATCTAGACCCAAAACCTAATTAGACCCATGTTTCTTAAAGACCTATTTAGACCCGTGATCCAAACACGACATGACCCAACTATATTACCACTTTCCACTACTTCCCGGCCAATGATATCCTTATCCCTACTACATACTTACATATTTAACTCTCAATCTTATACCTTGCTCAATGATGCCCTCCAAACTGTCTCCCTTGTCTCAGTGTGGTGGCAGGATGACTGGGCTTGGTGAACATTTGGCAATGGATTGTAATTGAGAAGGTATGGTATTGGTGCAATTGATACTTGGGTGAATTCTGTGAGTATAAAGGCATGGGTTGACTGCTACTCAATATAGGTGATGAGTGTTGTTTGCTTAATTAATCTCAATGTATAAATGATGTTAGTGTTATGTCTGATAGGTGTGTTATCAGATAAAATGTTTGTCCAATGAAACTGGATGGGAACGTCCATCTCAGTAGAATGTAAAAGATTGCAATTTGTTGACAATATTAACATAATTCATCCTCCTCTCAATCTTAAAGTGTTGAATTTATGGAGAAAAAAAAAGTTTATTATGTTCAAACTTACACTAAATAAATACGCCAAATCTTTTACCACTACCAAGTACCAACCATTGTTTTCTCCGTTTCTATGTCGATTTGTTAGTCGAGTACAATATAAAAAAACTTGTAAGATACTATTTTTTTTTTTTCAAAACAGGATTTAGGAATCATATTAAATTATGAGGTTTTCGAACTTGTGTCATGGCGGTAGAGGTTTAAGAGACGTTAAATGAACTCAACTTACTATATTCTCATGTTTATTATATTATTAATTTTCTAAATTTATGATGTTTATCAAAAGGGAGGTGATATGTACAACACTAAAAGTGATGTGTACACCACTAATCATGCATTTGAATGTTGTACTATGTGCATCATCAATGTAATTTAGTAGTGTATACTTCATTTTTAGTGGTGTACATAAAATTACTTATGTTTTATATGGAAATTAAGCTATTTAAATAAACATTTGTCTTCATTTAACACTTTTAAGCTTATGCTACCATGGCACAAGTTAGAAAAACCGTTGAATTATTAATTGTAGGGGAAAAAAAAGTCCAAGTACACAAATATAAGTTGGAGAAATTGGCAAAAAAAAGCATCATACTTGCCACCTTTTGTCATTGTATGTAGCGTCCCTTTTTTATTTTATTATATCACTAACTTTTCAAATCCGTGTCATTGTGTGTACTGGTGACATGTTTGACCTGTGGAGCAGGTTGAGTTAACGATCGTTTGTTTTATTATTGCAACATTAGTCCTTTATACTAACGACAGTTAATAAATAACTAAATGTAACCTGTTAACTTAACGATCATTTATTTTATTATTGCAACGTTAGTCCTTTACACGTTTTCGCACATTTTCGACCGTTTTTACACGTTTTTGTCTGTTTTTGTCCGTATTTACACGTTTTCGTCCGTTTTTACACGTTTTCATCCGTATTTACACGTTTTTGTCTGTTTCCGCACGCTTTCGTCCGTATTTACACGTTTTCTTCCGTTTTTACACGTTTTCGTCCGTTTTTACACGTTTTTGTCCGTTTTTGTCCGTTTTTGTCCGTATTTACACGTTTTCGTCCGTTTTTACACGTTTTCGTCCGGTTTTTACGCTTTTTGTTCGTTTTCGCACGTTTTCGTCCGTTTCGATAATTATTTAAAAAAATTCGATAATTATTTTTAAAAAATATTTTCGAAATTTTTTTTGAATATTTTTTAATTTTTTTTAAATTAGTATTTTTTTAAAATTTTGAATATTTTTAAAATTATTTTTTTTAAATGTTTTAAAAAAAAACATTTCCTTATTTACACGTTTTAAAAAAAAAAGAAAAAAAATCAAATTTTTTTTAAAACATTTAAAAAAATAATTTAAAAAATATTCAAAGTTAAAAAAAATAATTTTAAAAAAACTAAAAAATTAAAAAATATTCAAAAAAAAATTTCGAAAATATTTTTTTGAAAAAAAAAATTAGAAAATAAAAAAAATTTGGAAAATTTTTTTAAATAATTATCAAATATTTTTTAAATAATTATCGAAAAATAATTTTATCTTTAAATTATTTTTCAAAAATTTTATTTTCTAATTTTTGTTTTTCGAAAAAAAAATTTGATTTTATTTTTTTAATTTTCTTATTTTTGTTTTTCGAATTTATTTTTTTTTTATTTTCTTATTTTTAGTTTTCGAAATTTTTATTTTTTTAATTTTCTTATTTTTTGTTTTCGAAATTTTTATTTTTTTGATTTTCTTATTTTTGATTTTTTTATTGTTTTGAGTTATTTTTTTTTAATTTTTTTATTTTTAGTTTTCGAAATTTTTATTTTTTTGATTTATTTTTTGATTTTCTAATTTTTTTTATAAGAAAAATGAAGGAAAACGTATAATAATATTGACAAAAATGGACGAAAACGTGCGAAAACGAACAAAAAGTGTGCGAAAGCGGACGAAAACGTGTAAAAACCGGACGAAAACGTGTAAAAATGGACAAAAATGAACGAAAACGTGTAAATACTGACAAAAACGGACAAAAACGTGCGAAATCGGAAAAAAACATGTAAAAACGGACGAAAACGAACGAAAACGGACTAAAACGTGTAAACACGGATGAAAACGTGTAAAAACGGAAAAAAAGCGAACGAAAACATGTAAATACGGACAAAAACGTGTAAAAACGGTCAAAAACGTGCGAAAACTTGTGAAGGACTAACGTTGCAATAATAAAATAAATGACTGTTAACTTAATAGGCTCCATTTAGTTATTTATTAACTGTCGTTAGTATAAAGGACTAACGCTGCAATAATAAAACAAACGATCGTTAACTCAACCTGCTGCAACAGGTCAAGCAAGTCACCGGTACACACAATGACACGGATTTGAAAAGTTAGTGATAAAAAAAAAAAAAAAAAAAAAAAAAAAAAAAAAAAAAAAAAAAAAAAACCGCTATATACAATGACAAAAGGTGTCAAGTATGATGACTTTTTTTGCCAATTTCCCATATAAGTTGTTAGAAAAAGTCAAATACCAAAAACATAATCATTTCTATTTCTATTTATATAACTATATATGAGAAGATCTTAATTTTATATAACACGATAAATGAATTAGGAGCATGTGGGTCATCAAGTATGTCTCTTATGTTGGATGAAAGAACATTAAGGAGGCAACTTTAAAATGAATACACCGTGTTCAAGTCACAAATCTTGTTGTCCCACTTTTCTGGATCGATTTGTGAATTGCAAAAGTAATATGAATAAGTAAAACTAAAATTTCATTAACCATTGTAATGTTACATGTAATTACATATATATAAGGTTCCAACCATTGTGTTGAACCATTGTGTCTTTTCAAAGAATGGTTGTGACCATTCGAACTAGCCTAACCATTGTGTCCATTCGGTTTGGTCAATGTCCAACCGAAATAACCATAAGTTAGTTATTAACTTTCTACTTAACATAAATAGTCCTTCTAACTTTTAACTAACTAATAATAATACTAATATGCAATGTGAAGATTATATCGGGTCACATTCTCCTCCTTAATCTTCATCGTTGCTTCTTGTTAAATCTTGAACTCCAAGCATTTGTCGCATTGTCATGAACTTCAATCTTGGTAGAGCTTTTGTTAATATATCTGCTCTTTGTAGTTCTCCTCTGACATGTTCTATGTTGATGTGTCCATTCTCTACGCATTCTCGAATGAAATGATATCGAATGTCGATGTGTTTACTTCTTCCATGAAATACTGGGTTCTTTACTAATGCTATTGCTGAAACGTTATCGATCTTTAACGTTATCTTCTGTTCTTCATTTCCAGTTAATTCACTGAGTAATCTTTTCAACCATAGTGCTTGACATGCTGCTGCTGTAGCCGCCATAAATTCTGATTCACATGATGATAGTGCCACTGTCGGTTGTTTCTGAGTGCTCCATGTAATGGGTGACTCTCCAAAATAAAATACTACGCCTGTAGTTCCTTTTCCTTGATCAGTGTTGATTCCATAGCTACTATCACTATATCCTGTAATCTTGCAGCCGCCTTCTTTCTTGTAAATTATGCCGTGCTCTCTTGTTCCTTTGATGTATCGGATTACTTGCTTTACTGCTTTCAGGTGATGGTTTTTTGGTTCTTGCATCCATCTGCTGAGTAGTCCGACTGAATAACTAAGATCTGGTCTTGTATGTAGTAAGTACCTGAGACTTCCAATTAAGCTTCTGTAATAAGTTGCGTCAACTGATTCTCCATCTTCCGCCTTGACCAACTTAGTACCGGGATCCATTGGTATCTTCGTATCATTACTATCTTCCATGTTTGTTTCCTTCAAGATCTTGTTAATATAACCTGTTTGCTTGATTGTAATTTCTCCTCCTGTCTGTGTAACTTCTATCCCAAGGTAATAAGCTAACAATCCTAAGTCGCTCATTTCAAACTTGTCTTCCATCTGGGATTTAAATAATTCTACTTCTTTCTTTGGAGTGCCTGTAATTATTAAATCATCTACATAAACTCCAACGATAATTGTTGAGTTCTTGGTTCTCCTTGTATATACTGCTTGTTCGAGGTTACACTTCTTGAAATCTAATGACTTTAAGGTTTGATCAAGCTTCACATTCCAAGCTCTCGGTGCTTGTCTTAATCCATATAAAGCTTTAATAAGCTTGTACACTTTTCCTGATTCTCCTGGTTGTACGAATCCTTCTGGTTGTGTAACGTAGACTTCTTCTTTTAAATCTCCATGTAGAAATGCTGATTTTACGTCTAAGTGATGAACTTGCCAACTATAATATGCTGCTAAGGCCAATATCAAACGAACTGTTTCTATCCTAGCAACTGGGGCAAATACTTCATCGAAGTCTATTCCTTGTTCTTGTACGTATCCTTTTGCTACTAACCGTGCTTTGTATTTGATAATATTTCCATGTGCATCTCTTTTGGTTTTAAATATCCATTTGAGTCCAATTGCCTTTTGATTTTCTGGCAATGTAGTAAGAATCCATGTGTTGTTCTTGTTTATTGAATCCAATTCAATCTTCATGGCTTCAATCCATTTATGATCTTTTGATGCTTCCTTGTAGTTACGAGGTTCTTCTTCTATGAAGAGTAAACTAGGTGCTTCAACGACACTAGCTGTTTCGTAGATTGCTTTCAAATCCTTTAATCCTCTAACTGGTGTATGATCAATTCTTCCAGAGCTTCCTAACGAGCTTCTAAGTGAACTAATAGTAGTTTCTATTTCACTTTGTGAGTTAGGTTCGTAACTATATGTTGGTGGTGTGAATGGTGAGTTTGGTTGAGAGGGGGAGTTTGGTTCTGATAATGAATCTGGTTCTGATGTTGGATCTGGTAAAGGATCCGGTATTGGAATTACATCATCATTTCCTATGTTGACGGGTATTTGGTTTGCATTGTCAACTTCCTCTACTACAAAACTAGTCCAAAAGGTGTCTTGTGTACTTGTATCCTCTCCATTCTTATCCCAATTCCACGGTTTAGTTTCCAAAAATTTAACGTCTCTACTAACATATTTCTTCTTGGCTATTGGATCATATAACCTACATGTTTTTGATCCTTCCTCTACTCCTAAATAGATCATTGGTATGCTTCTATCATCCAGCTTCTTTAAGTGAGGTGTTGTTATCTTAGCATAAGCTGTGCATCCAAATATCCTTAGGTTTTCTAGGTTTGGTTTCCTACTGTAGAGTGCCTCATATGGAGTTTTATCTACTAGGGCTCTTGTAGGTACCCTATTTAGTATGTAAATAGCGTGTTTCACTGCTTCCGCCCAAAAAGTTAAAGGTAACTTCATGGCTTTCATCATACTTCTAGTAGTTGATAACACTGTCCTATTTCTTCTCTCCACTACTCCATTCTGTTGTGGTGAGTATGGTGCTGTCAATTGTCTAGCTATCCCATTATCCTTACAGTATTGTGTGAATTCATTTGATGTAAATTCACCACCTCTATCTGTTCTAAACATCCTTATTTTCAATCTCAATTCCATTTCTACTTTATGCTTAAATTCCTTGAATGTACTAAAGGCTTGGTCTTTTGAAGTAAGAAAGTAAGCCCACATAAATCGTGTACAATCGTCTACTAACAAGAATATAAGTTTCTTGCCTGAGTGTGTTGCTGGACTTATAGGACCGCAAAGGTCTCCATATATTAAATCCAACGGGTTCTCTGATCTGAATTTAGCTTGGTTTGGAAATGGTGTTCTACTATGCTTTCCCAATAAACATGCATCGCAAATCTGTCCTACATGATTTATTCTAGGTAATCCATTTACTAGACCCTTTCTAGTCATCTTGTTGATATCGTCAAAGTTTAGATGACCTAATCTAGCATGCCATAACCATGCTGGGTTATCTATATTTGCTAATAGACATATAGGTGAGTCTATTCGTAGTTTAATACTGTAAAGTCTGTTCTTAGATCTTTCTACTTTCATCAACAACCTTCTGCTCTTGTCATACAAAGTCAATTTATTCCCATCCATTATAACTCTACAACCTATTTCTGTAAGTTGTCCTAGACTTAGTATGTTGCTCTTAAGGTTCGGTATATAATATACATCCGTTACTACCTTTTGTTCTTGGTTTATACAACCTAATAATATAGAGCCTTTTCCCTTTATTTCTACATATGACCCATCTCCAAAACGTACTCGTCCTGTTATCTTTTCATCTATGTCCCTAAAATGAGTTTTGGTTCCTGTCATATGGTTACTCGCACCGTTATCTAAATACCATACGCTTTCATCCTTTGAAACATATTTTCCTGGTTGAATTTGGCCTTCATTCAACAGTACTTCTTCATATTTGGTTTCATGTACGGTCATTAATAGTGATGGTTCTTCATCTTCTAAGATAAGGTTTGAATGTTCCTGAGCTGTTGTGTTTGATCTACATGTGTTCATGAAATGTCCAAGTTTATTACACTTGTAACATCTAACGGTACTCAAATCCTTCCTATTCGTATTCTTATTTGGGTTTCCCTTATAGTTTGAGTTTCCTTCATGTGAGTTATTTCTATATCTGTTTTTCCGCCAGTTTTTCTTTGAATAATTTTGTTTACCTCCGCGTTTAATAAATTTCTTTCCTCTATCTGAGTGTTCACCCTGTGTGAATAGTAAATTATCCTGGCTTTCAACTTGATTTCCCTTACGGAGTTTTATTCTTTCCTCAAATGCCTTGAGTTTTCCAGTGATCTCATCTAGGGTAATATCATCTAGATCACTAGTCTGTTCTATGGATGCTACTATCTGAATGAATCTATCTGGTGTGGAGTCTAATAGTTTTCTAACTACTAGTGATTCATCCAATGTTTTGCCTAGTTCTTTTGCCTTAGTAACATAACCGTTTAACTTATCTGAAAATGCATCCACGGTTTCATCATCCTTCATCTGAAGGGCATTAAATCCTATCATTAAGGATTGCAACTTTGCTTGTTGCACTTTCTCTTCTCCTACGTGTCTCCTTTTTAGTGAATCCCATAATTCTTTTGCCTTTTTACAACTTGCTACTTGTAAAATTACATCTTCTGATAACGCTTGATATAGAAGGGCAATAGTTGACTTATCCTTCTTTTCATCTAATTCTACGCCTTCCTTAGGTTCTATTGTATCCCATAAACCATGTGCTTCTAATATAACTTTAATTTGTATAGCCCATACCGTATAATTTGTGTTTTTCAACTTAGGGCATTGGTATTGTGCAATAGGTGTTAAGGGTTTTAGTGTAGTTGTTGCGTTTGCGTCATCGCCCATATTGAAAGTGTTAATGATCTTCACTTTCTAAATCAATGAGAATTCCTAATCTTTTGTGGTATACTTAAAACTACGGGAACAATAATAGTTTTCGGAAATCCTAGTAATAATACGAGTATCTATAATATGAAAATTGTAACGAAATTCAAAGGTTTGAATTTTGTTTTGACCTCGTTGTGATAATTCACGGATTTGAATTTCCTTGTGTGTTCCCTTGTTTTTTTTTGCTTCGTTGTCCTTTTGTTCAATTCGACTTGATCTCCAACCAAAAAATTAATTCGGACTGAATTTTGTTTTCTTTCTTGGCTTCTGCTTCGGACCAAAAATAACAATCAATTCCTATATTTTTCTTTGTGTCGAATTGATGATGTCGAACCAGAAAATTCCAGAAGTTCGATTAGATCAACGAAAAACAAACACCACTTTACACGTTCTATATTACCACGCCTTGGTAATTCTTGAAACAAATCAATATCTTTGCTTGTTTCTTTTCTTCTTTGCAGCGAAAACAAAAAAAAAAAAATTCTGGGTTTTTTTTTTTTGCTGCGTACGTTGTTGTTGTTGTTGTGTTAAATTCGACACAACAATATCTCCACACACTTATCTCCAAGATCTTCAATTCCTACGTATACGTTTTTCTTTTACAACAACGATTTTTGCTTTGTGTTAATCTCCAACTAGTTGTCTCTTTTTCTACACAAAGTCTCCTCTTTTCTTCCTCGACACCAATACGCTTGATGTTGGCGTTTGCAATTCCTTACGTAAACTAGATCGTGCACTATCTTTTCTACGCGTTTCTTATTCAACTTTCTTATGTTTTCTTTGGAAGAATAGAAAGAAAACAGATTATCTCTCGCTCAAGAAGAAAAACGAATTGTCCTTCTCCTATCCTGCGTATTCTTGGCTTCGGTTTTTCTGAATATATGTGATGTTTTTTGCAGAATTTTGTTTTTGTTTTGGTGTATTGAATCCTTGCTCTTGATGCCAATTGTTGTTTTTATCCCACCCTCTCTGTTCTATAAACGAGTCCCTGCACACATCAGATGTGCATACTCAGATTACTTTTATCCATATCATTGTTCATCCAAAGTAGCATGATTTCGCATAACAAGAAAACTCAACAAATCTCACTGTTATAGTCCTTCAGCCTAATGCATTTGATAAAGAGATTTGGAAAGACTCATATGGCAATGTTGTGCCTTTGCCAGGGTGGTTACTAAGGAAAATGTTCTGGCAATCCAATGAGTCCAAATGGTGTGATACAATCAGTTTATTCCAAGGCAAACATTTGTTATGTGGATGGCCATTTGTAAAGATAACATTCCAACATTGTGTACACTGTACACCACACCTTCAAAACATCTCTAGCTAAAACATGATTATAAAGTGCTAGTAACTGTTAGGAAAACAGTAACCATCAACCATCTCTAGCTTAGACATGATTATAAAGTGCTAGTAACTGTTAGGATTATGGTCAAGCAATAACACCTTCAAAACTTTGCTTTCAACTAAATCACTATCGAACCAATCATCTAGCTCCAGCAAACTTTGAAAAGAGTATAAAAGTAATGTTAACATACAAAACCTTCAAGTTCAATGGATAAAATGAGTATAGATTAGTCTGAGTCATCTTCAATCAAATCACTGCCACGCCGTCCCCAACCAATATACTTCAAATTTGATGGAAAAATGAAACCTTTAGCTTTCAAACGAGCGAAAGCCTGCCAAAAAGAAGAGCAACGAGAAGAGAACAAAAATGAGAATGGTGCAATCCTTGCATGAATTAACTGTTTAGAAGGCACACTAAAAATGAACTTGCAATCCGGATTCTTCATTTTTATGGGAGACGAAACCTTTAGGTTTCCAGTAGATAGACGAACTACCAACATAATATAATGAGACGGAGATAGAAATGTCCTATGACAAGACAGCTCTCCAACAACTAATGATACAGATGTTAATTAGTCAACTGTAGATAATCATATGATGTGATTGCGGTCTAATGTCTGATCCATGCTATACCAAGAATGGCATGTGTACTCTCATTTGATAACAGTGGCTGATAAATTGTTAAAAATTGATACGGGAGGAACCAACAAAAGCCTTAGACAAAATGGAAATACTTTATCTTAATATCATGCAGAAAACTTTAATCAAAAGGAATATCTATATATAACCCGTAATCAACTGCTTACAATTACAGCAACAATATAACACATGCATTATAAAGTTAAAACTTATTCGCCTTTGTACAAAAATGTAATCACTTTAAACAATATAAGCTTAATTTTATGCAAAAAGGTGTCAACACTAGATCTGACCAACCTGTGGTCTGTTTAAGTGTCATTAAGTTTGATGTTCAAAATAGAACGTCAATATTTACCTGTCAAGTGACCCACAGGCCATGACCATTCCATCAGGCTTATAAACATACCCGGGACCCGGCCCTGTTAAGACTTTAGGTTGATCAGGTCCGTGTCTATTCGAGTGGGGTCCAATGCCAGCCTCTTGGGTTTATTGGGTTGGCCCAAACCCGAATTATCCAAACGTATTTAACCCTACCCTTTTTAGCATTCGGGTTAATCAGGTCAACCTGAATAAGATTACTAACCCGATTAACCCGACCCAAATAATCTTAATCGGGTTGGGTCAGTTTTTGACACCCTTATTAACTCAAGCATATGACATATGATAAAATCAGCATCAAAGAAGGCTAAACGTAAGCACAATTAATCTATCAACACGATTGCCAAGCAAAAGCATACTTGATAAGCAAAAAGTTGAAAAGAAAGATAAGACGCAGCACTGCACAACTTTAGCACCGATAGTTGAAAACCTTGTGAACAAGTTTCTCAACGGATCACCACTTTTTACAGTCAACACAAGCATTGTTTAGAATCCCCTAAATTGAAGTCACTTGAGAGCAACTAATTTGTATGCATTTGGAATGTAGTAACAATTACTACACTAAAGATGAATTTAAATTTTAAAGTTCCACCGATAAAACTAACCTCACCCACCTTTAGTTCCTACTTCCTACTAATCTTCACATTCAGCTTCCAAACGAGCGAGGGTGATCTACAAACAGAATATAGTAATGAGAAAGCTGCAAGACTTATAACGGAAAATGAGACCATTCGCTTCAAAAAATTGATTATCCGATTTAAGTTATCCAAGTCGTTGGTCGCAATCATCACATTCAAAATGCAGATCCAAACCAATATACTATTTATAATAAGTTAAGTTCTCCTAAAGCTAATGATCGTAAGTCCTAAAAGCACACAAATTGCAAAAAGTAAAAAAAATTATTGAAGGGAAAGTTACCTTTTGACATTCACATCCAATTTTAAGATTTTTGACATGCCGAAGACTCAATATAAGACCTTTAAGCATTTCTTCTTTCTCATCATCAGTTATTGGCTCATCACTCTGATAATAATTTAATTTAGCTTCAACTAGAGAAGACACATTTAGCAACACAACCTTACGTAAGGCCAGCTCTTTTTCGATTATTAGTGACAAAATATGAGGCGCATTTATTTCAACATCTACAACATCCCAATGACATTTATATCCAGCAAAAACCAAATTCTTAACACTCTTTGAAGTTATATCAATCCGAAGAAAACCTGCACAGTTTTGCAAGTTCAAAGTTTCCAAGAGAGGACTCCCGGATACTATATTCTTAATCAAATTCGAATCTAAATTCCCCCGTACAATACACAAACTCTTAAGGTTAGTCCAACTAATGGCACCAGTTGGTTTAAATACGCAGCCATCCAATTTCATATGAGTAAAACTTGAGTTGATGAAAAAGAACTGATCTAATACAAAGTCTGCAGATCGGTAAGGCTCACCCCAAAAGTCACTCAAAAACAATAAATTAAGGTCTTGAACATTACAGCTAAAAGCATAACGAATCCAGTTATTCACTTGTTTATCAATTCCATAATCGTAAGGGATATCCAGTCTGAATTTGTTGAGGTTCGATCGGCCACGTAATCTTAAGACTTTTTCGATGTACGAAAAAAATTCAGGGGTTCGAACTTCAGAACGATGAATAATAATAAGATTACGAGTTTCAGTCCACAGATTTTTCCATCGTTTTGAGAGTATACCTGTTCTAATGGCTTGTTTTATGGAAGGTAAACGAGAGATGATTTCAATAAGTAAACATTCTGGTAATGAACTTATTCGATCTTCTTTTTTGATTCGTCGTCTATTTTGTTTCATCTGCATGGCGGCTACAGAGATTCTCGTTTGCTTTACCAAAACCCCAAACTATCAAATACTTATATAGTACCCAAAAGATAAAAAGATGCTTTGCTTTTGCCCCTCAAATTTTGAAAAATATACTCCAGTCCAAGAAAATTAGCATCGTATACTGGTTTTGGTAGATTTAATAGCCATTTTTTGGCCATGAGCGAGACCAAGTATTGTGCATGTATATATACCCGACGAGGTGAGTATGTACCCGACATCGGTGTGGAGTAGTACGTTGTTTACTCTTTGCCGAATTAAAACCCATCAACACATATTTATGTTGGAAAAGTGCCAAACCCATCAGGTTTATAAATTGAGATTGGCACATGGCTTGGTGTACTTGGACTAAAATGACTCATTTTTATATGGGGTTAACTTAGGGCCCGTTTTTTTTTTGTTTCTAGATTCAGATGAGTATAATGAAATGTGAGTCCATGTGAGTCCATTGCTGCTAATGGATCTGTATGGGGAGGAGATAGCAATTTTATGTCCTTAACATATAGGGTCTTGCAACATGTTTTTGTGGACCCAACTAAAAGAAAAACATTAATATATTTAAAGGATCCACTCATGTTAGTGGACAGATGATGCAAAAAAAAAAAAAAAAAAAGAAAAAAGAAAGAAACGGCCTCTTAATGTTTTATTTGGTATGTTCCATTTGGTTTATAAGTGGGTTTGAAATAATATTTGGATTTGGTTTACGAATTTGAATTTGATTTAGGATTTGGAGAAAGAAATTATATTTATTAAATGTATTTTATAATAAAATTAAAATAAGAATCTATTACTTAAAAATTTAAATTAAAAAGAATATAAGAATAAAAAGTAGTGGGTCACATAGATTTGTGCAAAACCTTTGCTACTTGCCAGGATTTACAAAATCCCCTATAATTGGGCTTTAAAAGTTAAACACCACTAACCAAACATTAGATTATAAAGCCAAATCCAAATCCACCCTTAAAACCCTCAAAGCAAACACACCCTAATTTTATCTTAACTATAAGCATATATAAAAAGAAGAAATATTTTCTTATAAACTAGCAAAATGAAAACTAAGAACTTACTAATACACCCTTAGTTAAAAAAGCTTATAGTATCTATATATCATTGAATTAATAGTTTAAGTACATTTTAGGTTCAACTCATATATTGTTTCTTCTTGAAAAGGATACAATCTAAACACATAAAAGTCTCATTAAGGTCATATCACAAGTATAACTATTTACTAATATACAACTCTATTACCTGCGGACCACGGGTTATCGTCTAGTGAACTATAACATGTTTAAAAGAAGAATAAACTATTTGGGCCTTCATACCGTGATGGGCCAAAGTCCAAACTGTCGCCAAATACCAAGAAATATACATTAACTGGGATTAGGAATCTTCAATGACTTGTGACTTGTGGGAAAGAATATAGAGTAGGGCTGAGCATCGGTTCCAAACCGGACCGGACCGACCAAGACCTAATTAGCCTAAAATTCGAGACCGAGGACCGGACCGAATGCGGTCGGTCCGGTTTGGTCCGGTCTCAGTTAATCCGTCGGTCGGTCCGGTCCAACAAGGCAAAATAGTCTGTTTGTAGTCCGGACCGGACCAACCAAGACCGAGACCGAGACCGAACTGTAGCAATTTCGACCTTATTGAATTTGGACCTTTTGTTATGCACAAAACTATTTCACGTTCATTCATTTCATACACAATACCACAGTTCTTGAAGAAAATAGTCAAAATGCACAACACCACAGTTCACATTCATTTATTTCATACTTCTCCAATCCATCTTGTAACTACATTTTTCATCAAACTAGCTGCAAATCCTAACAGTTTATTAGAGGCTCTCTTATTAAACTACATAAGTTTACATGCCATCATTTTCACAAGCATTAAGAGAATGAATCACAGCAAACAACAACATGTTGCTTTGAAGCTCGGCTAATAACTACGTATCTTCTATAACCAAAGACAAATACCTCTAGACACTTTTGATATGTGTATGCAAGTGATCAGCAATGTTAACCAAGAGGTACAGCTCAACCACTTTATGAGAGTGCGAAACAGCTCAAAAGACAACACTTAATGCAAACTGTAACTTAACTATCTCATACTTTTGTGCCATTTGATACAATATAAGATAACATTCCAACATCATACATTTTATTGTCTTGAAAACAGTAACCATGTCTAGCTAAAACATGATTATATTGTGCTAGTGATCAATTAACCTCAACACCATTAGGAATTTGGTCAAGCAATAACCCCTCCAAAACTTTGCTTTCAACCAAATCACTATCAGTCCAATCATCTAGCGCCATCAAATTGTGAAAAGAGCATAAAGGTAATGTAACATACAGAACTTTCAAGTCCGATGGATAAAATGAGTATAGGTTAGTCTGAGTCATCTTCTTCATCTTCATCTTCATCTTCATCTTCATCTTCATCTTCATCTTCATCTTCATCTTCTTCACCGGGACCAGACCAATGAAGATACTTTATGTTCGATGGAAAAATGTGACCTTTAGCTTTCAAACGAGTGAAAACCTGGCAATAAAGAAGAGCAATGAGAAGAGAACAAAAATGAGAATGGTGCAATACATTTATGAATTAACTGTTTAGAAGGCACACTAAAAATGGAACTTGCAATCACACCCCAGAATAAATAAGGGGACAGTTTCAAGAGAACGAAAGAAAATCATACTCCATGAATTAGTTCTAAGCAGCTAACTAAAAAAGCATCCACGATAGAGACCATAAACAAGTAAGCACACACTCATTGTCTATGACAAGGTATGTTGGGGCGATTTCATAGTTTCTTGTGCAATATACAAATATGGTATAATGATTTCCAATATAAGTCTAAGGTGGTGTTTTGGCTTGTGTAAAGGAATCACTATGGGTATGAGGTTGATAAATGGGTGAAATAGAAATGGTTATAATTATACTATAAGTGCTGAGTTTAAATACTTTTGTAATTGTGGTTCTGTTTTTCACCTTCATCCTCACATAAAGAAAAAACGGTCGAACAACTAAAAGCAAAAATCAAGCCCTTTCCTTTCTACAAGAATCTCAAACACATTTACATTTACATGGTAACACCATCTGATTATGCTCTTCTTTGTGACAAGAAAGAAGAAAAAAAACAAGCACTTATACCTCTATGTCAATATAATGAAACTTACACTACTTAACATGAAAACATCTTTAAATAAACAGAAACCATGAATCATTAAAGTTTTATAGGTGAAAAGCAAGAAATTTATTGATTTTGACTTTTGAGGATGAGATGTTGACCAAAACCTGGAACAAGTTCTAAAGAAACATAGCGTCCTTACCAGGTTTTGTCAAACATATGACCATCAACGAAACACTTGGTATGCCTTTGGTTCCTATTCCCCCATTCCCATATCCATTAAACAAACATAACCTAAGATTATCTATATATTCCTAAGCTCCAAACAAACATACGAACATCCCATAAGTAAAGCTAATGATCAATATTTCTTCAAATTTACAAATACAAACAACATGACAAATGAAATATAAGAATGGAATCTTACCGTTTGACAGTAACACCCAATTGTAAGCTCTTTCACATTGCGAAACTTTAGTATAAAACCTTTAAACATTTCATCTCTCTCTTGCTTACGTGTTGTCTCATCATGCCCGTATTTGCAATAATCTAACTTAGCTTCAACTACAGAAGACACATCTAACAACAAAAGTTTCCACATAAACAAACTATGCTGGATTGTAAGTGACAATACATAAGGAGCATTGATTTCAACGATATCATCAAGATCATCCCAGGGAGGCACGTATCGTGAGAACACCAATCTCTTAACACTCTTAGAAGTAATATCGAGCAGCCTATAACCATAGCACTGGGCCAACTCCAATGTTTCCAACAAAGGACACCCGGATAAAATATTTTGAATCAAATCCTCATCCAAATCCCCTTTGGAAATATACAAGCTCTTAAGTCGACTCCAACTAATGGCACCGGTTGGATTAATCACACAACCTCCCAATCTCAAACGCGTAAAACATGAATTGAAAAAAAAGAACTGGTCCAACTCAAACTCAGATTCATATTCATAGTTCATACTGTCTACACGTATGTCAAGATCTTGAACATTACAGCTAACAGCATAACGAACCCAGGCATTCACTTGTGACTCAAAGATAACATCAAAAGGGATACGCAGTTCGAATTTGTTGAGGTTCAAATGGCGACATTGAGTTAAGGTTTTCTCAACAAACAAAACATATTCGGAGAGGCGTTGATATGTACATTTAGTTGAAGTATTGGTTTTCCCGTCCCATGAACTCTCATAAAATTTGAAAACGAGATTAGAAACATTTGGCCAAAGATGTTGCCACCGTTTGGAGAGAGTACCTGTTCTAATGGCTTCTTTTGTCTCAGGTAAACGAGAGATGATTTCAATAAGTAAACAATCTTGTAAATCACTGATTCTATCTTCATCTCCTTTATCCATAGTTTCATTAAATCTGATAGTTTTTCCATGTTCCACCATTTCCATGGCGGTAGCTTTTGTTATTTTCCCTCAGTTGAAATAATGGTTGCTGTTGTGAGTGGTGGCAGTTGGAAGAAAAAGATTTTGATGGTGGCTTTGCTGATTTAACCCTACTTGTTTATTGAAACTCTAATTTCAAGCCCACTAAATATCTACTAGAATTATATTAGAAGCCCATTAAGCGAAATTTTTTTTACTACAGTTGTAATACGTGTATTATCGAAACTCTTTTAATATAAACATCTTGAAATGCAAATAGTGCAGTGTTTATGTAACTCAACACATTGCTAAAGTTATCCACAAGAACTTTTTAGCATATTCAGACCAACAGTACAAAATACTCGATGCTACTTCTAACATTCTTTATATTAAATTCATTTGAAAAGGATATTCATTGGTAGTTGGTACACATTGTCCCCTTGTTTGCACTTATACATGTTCGACTTCGGCTTAATGAAACCGGCGTTTACTAAAAATATAGATACAAGCGTTCTTTTTATAATAAAGATTTACACAAATATTTGATGATACTTTGTCAACATGGTGACTGTATATAACCATACTAGTTATCAAGGCCGGTCCTGAGTTATTTGATGCCCTGGGCGAAAAGAAAAAAAAAAATGCCCTTGCTAAACAAAGTAGACCTTTGGTCATCGAAATTTTAACCATTCATATTAATGGCAGACTTTAATTTGAATTTACGTTGAATTTTAGATTTTAGATATGTGACGGTAACAAAGACTGCTTGTGCATTTCGTTTTCGATGTTTTATATTTCGTTGTATTTTTATGAAGTATAATGTTCAGTTTAGGACTTATTTAGTGTAATCTCTGAAGTTCAACTTACGGAGTATTACAGTAAAAGGTTTATAACTTATAAGCAAGGTGGGCCTTTGGGTTTATGGGAACTCAATAGATGTTTGTCGTATAATGTAATTTTTTTTAAAAAATTATGATTTTTTCAAAACGATTCTGGTCCAAAAATTGTGTTACAAAATTACATGTCACATTTAATTAGTTTTCTATCAAAAGGGAAGTACATGTCTTATTAACTTGTGTACTAGATTTAATGAATCAATACCTTTTATTTTATTTTTATTTCTATTACACTCATAAAAAAAAATATGCACATGCGATGACTTAAAGTCCTCGAGTTGTCTCTTTTTATAAGGTCATGTAATAAAAAAAATAAAAGTGTCAATATTAGGGTTTGATTTGTCTAATATTAGATGTTAAAGGGGCAAAAACAAACATTTGTATATAAGCTGGGTTACAAAGAAAAATATTTTGGTTGGCCCCACGCTGCCACACATAAACACCACACGTTCTTTTGCTTTAGTCATCTTCCCTGTATATTTCTTTTACTCCATTGAAGACCAACCAAAGCTTTGTCTTATTAACCTCTAATAAATACTCGTTTAGACTATAAAATGTATTTTCTACATCACAAACGCTACCTAACATGATGCCCCCGATTTGTTTGATGCCCTAGGCCGTCGCCCGGACTGCCCATAGCCAGGGCCGGGCCTGCTAGTTATAAGTCTCTAGCACGCACGGAATTTACATATAAATCAAATTTATTTTAAAATTTTAGTTTACAATATGTACATATAAGAATTTACTCATAAAAAATTGCGATATAAGTACAACTAATAAATATGCGCGAGTTTTTCAGTATGTATTAATATTTGTAAAAAAATTTATTGGATGAAAAATTTAACTTTGTTTAGCTGAAATAGATGTTGATATTAAAGTTGATATTGTTATTTAACTTTAACCGTTGATATTATGTTGTACAAAATATGCAAGTTTAGTAGCACATAATGAACGTTAATGAAGTTAAAATATATTCCGTAAAGTTTTTTTAAAAATATTTTTCTGGATATCCGTATATAACTTTAAATAACAATTACATGAGTCGTTGTTATAAGTACAATCACATATATTTATTTTCATATCATAATAACTCATGCTTCCATTTAATATTTATATTACCGTTACTAATAATTTAGCCGTATTTAATATTGAAGCCCGTGTACATACTGATTAAACTTTTAAATAGGATAACATGAGTCTTTATTCAACATATATAGTAAAAAATATATATTTTAATTGATGGAAGTTTAAAACTAATATTTATTTTAAAAGTAGTTAACGTATATTACATTCGTATATTAAAAAAAAAAAAAAAAAAAAAAAAAAAAAAACCTTGTAATTTTAATGGATAAAATTCTCAAACTAATAATAATACTCATGTAATTATAAACAAAGTTCATATTATAAAATATAGATGTTATAAAGTGTAAGGGGTTATTTGTTTATTATTTAAAGTTATTATAATATATACTAAAAACCATTTGGAGCACTGTAGCAATAGTATACACGCAAATTTCATGTTAGCCCCATTTTAGCCCCTGAGGTTATTGATCAATTGCAAAGTTAGTCCTTAACGGCCGTTATCTAACAACCGTGACTTAAATTTGTAACGGAACAGTAACTTCATGTGCTTTTTCAGTGCAAATAATAAACAGAAACATCCCATAAGGTTAACCTTTTTTCACCGTTAGTCCCTAAGGACTAACTTTGCAACAGAACGCCACTTTCAGGGACTAAAACTAAAAATTTCATTGCTACAGTGCGCAACAGTGCAGCACAGTAGTTGCTACAGTACAACATAGTGGGGAATAGTGCCCTATACTGTAGCTAAGGAATTTACGATATTAGTCCCTCAAGTTAGCTGTAAATCGCACCGTTAGTCCTCCCGTTAGTGATTTTTTGCAAATTTATTCCTTAAAAAAATAATAAATAAATAAAAAGTTTGATCGTTTTATTTCGAATTAAGATTAGACACAACATTCCCGCGGCAACGCGCGGGTGTCCCGCTCGTTAAAAAACATTTATAATTTTACACTTAAACTATATATAATATATTTAAAAGACACGACTAAAGATTTATTAATTACATTCTCTTTTTTTAGGTTTTTGTTATCATAAATTTGACACCTATATTTTTTATGTGTTTTTTCCTCAACTAAATTTTCAACCAAATTTATTAAAGTTTGACAAAAATTAATTCAATTTTGATTTTTTATTACCCAATCATATTGCTTGATTTCGCCTATGTGTCAAAATCGAGCTCTCCTATTGATTCAATTTTTTTTTTCAATAAGAATGATTTTGCAAAATCACCCCGAAATGATGTAATTCTTTTATTATATAAAAGAAGATACACCAACCCACTGAACTTGTTTTGCTTGTATCAAACACGCTGAACACTAACCAGTTCAGCATTGTACATCTGAACCACCCAATTCAGCACCAAACAAGCAGTCCCTACCCACCTTTTAAGTTGTATTAGATTACATTTAGCTTTGAAGCTCTATCACTACTCACTACCATTTTTCGATAACCAAGGATTGACACAAAGAAAGAATCATTGTTGCTCATATTGACCCATTTAACTATGTACTTTCATAGATATAGACGAGTGCAAGACAAACAAAAGAGTGAAACAATAAAGTAGGTGGGAAACAACAAGTAACAGGTAAGTTTAAAAGAGTTATGTGGTTTACACACCACTTTATATATTTGTTCTGTCACATTTTCGATGTAACTCTTTTTGTTTTGTTTTCTAGATCTAAAGGCTGTAAAATCAATGCATGTGAATAGACAACAAATTTATTTATTATAAATTTACGCTCCCCATATTCTCTCTCTTCATCATCATAATCTACATCTTATCTCATTCATCACCATCCAACTGCCGACCTTTCCATCTCATCTGAACTAATGTTGCCACAGAAACTACCATCACCGGGACCACCACAGAAACCCGTCATCACTGAACCCCCTCTACCACCAGAACCCGCCATCACCGAACCCTTTACCACTGGGTCCACCACGCGCCGGCGATAACCGTTGCCAACTTCTGCCGCTTTTTGCCACCGGAAACTCTAAACCATCGCCAGCACCATCTTCGACCAAACACAACCATCAAATAAAAATGTTACAAATAAAGCATGTGTCGGTATTTTTTGGTTATGTGGTTGTTTTCGGCGGTGTTTCCATATAAATTTTATGATTGTAAGAGTTTAGAAAGAACAATGGTACCTCGTATCAACCATGTGAATTTTATGAGTGTAAGAGTTTAGGGAAAAAAAAGAGAAAAAAAAAAGTTTAAAGAAATTTAAAAATGAAGTTAATGGAGATGTGAGACCCGATTAGCAAAAAAACGACCGTACTTTTAACTCTTCCAAATAAATTAAAAAGGTATAAAAAAATACCCCGTGTATAATCCTAAGTCACACTGACCAATGTAGAAAAACTGAAAAAGTGTGCACTGGTGTGTGGTTACCGGATAGATGGAGTGTGAAGCCAATTAGCCGTTTTAAAACAATTAATGAAGCCGCTCCCTGATGGTGAGAGTTAAACCAATCAAAAGACATTAATATATAATGTAAAATGTTAATCACCTCATACTCTCGTGTCATTCTTTTGGAATCCATGCGGCCAAGCACAGAAAATAACATAAAACATCAACTCCGAAACAACTCTTATAATTTGGAATGCACTAACTATGTCTATCCCAAACATGAAATTAATGTGCCATCTATCAAGTGAAACCTTTAGCTTGAGAACCTTCCAAAATAGAAAGTACTAATGAGAAACTTGCAAACACATTGCTTAAGAACAAAAGAGATGCCCATGAGGATGAAAGAAAGACAATCATATTCCACGGATGAGTTTTAAGCATGCCATTAAGAAAGCATCTACAACAAAGACTAACAAGAACCACTCTCTTGTGTGACACTCAGGGGCGGAGCTATGCCTTGGCCACGTGCCACACATGGATTGGTCATGTGAAGTGTAATTTTTTCATACGCCATCACTCTAGTATCATATCAGGCATCATGTTTCGGGTATGAAAAAAGAAGGTGGCGGTGGCTGTCGATGGTGGTTTAAATGGAGAAGAGGGTGGTAATCAATAGCGGAGCTAGAAAATTTTTTGTGGGAGGGCCGAAACAATATTTTTCCCGAAAAAACATTAGATGGAAGAGCCAAGATGAAAAAAAATTAACACATGAAATCGCAAATAAATAAATTAACGGGCTTAGGCCTAGAAGGGCCGGGACCCTTCCCGGTCCTCATTAAGCTCCGCCTATGGGTGGTATAGTGATGATTTAGCAGAGACAGAACATAGAGAGTTGAAAAGGCAACAATGCTTTTTATCTTTTGCACTTCCTTTCTTAACTTTAATCTATGGTCTATGTGTATTTAAATTGTTTTTTTTTTTCTTCTCAACTTTAAGTAAACTATTGACATATAATTTTTAATAAAACGGACTACTACGTAATATTTAATATTATATAATAACAGACAATTTTTTTACACCTAGCGTCAAAATTGCATTTTTATAAATCAATTTAATTTTGTTTGTACAGTTTTGATATGATATGATAATCAGTTTCGTAATAAAACTAGTTAAAAAAGTAGTTTCATAATAAAACTTTAGTTAAAAAAGTTGTTCATTAAGTTTTTAAACTACAAAACTTTTGATTATTTAAGTAGTTAAGTGTACTGTTTGCTATTAGTGGATAAAATATCGATATTTCGTATCCAAGTAATTGTGTTTTATTGAATCTGACCCGACTCAAATAGTGAATATTGATTTTGATTTAGGTAGAAAAATCGTTTGTGCCACACATGTTCAAAAAACCTAGATCCGCCACTGGTGACACTCTGTGACAAGAATGCCAAGGTGGATTCATAGTTTCTACTGCAATATTTATAAATGGGAATTGATCCGCACACTCCATTTATTGATCCGCACACTCCACAGTACAAGCAGATAATGCACAATATAAGTTTTGTACAATTTATTGAAGCAAGGAAAGAGTATCCCAATAAATTTGGTGAGTGTGCAAATCACTTGGTTTCATAATCTTAACAATGATTGGAATACAATAAAGTGATATTGGCAACTGATTATTTAGAATTAGATACTGAGTTTTGGGTAGATGCAATATTTTAAAAGGCGCGTTTAGACGCCGCAAAGGAGTCTCCAAGGTGTGAGGCGTGGCCTCGCCGCAAAGGGAGAGACCACGAAATGGACCTTGGCGGCTGATATAGGTGTGACGCAAAAAGGCGTGAAATAAGGCAAGAAAAGGCACACCTTTTGGTATTTTTGAACCATTATTTGGAATTTGTACTATTTGGTACTACCTCCGTCCCATATTAAATGTCCACTTTGAATTTTCAAAGTCTTGTTTTATCAACTTTGACCTTAAATATTTTTATTTATAATATATAATACATTATGCAAAATATATAATGAATTGGGTTTTAAATGTACTTTTCATTGACATAATTTTTATCAAGTATCATATAATACAAACAAAAATATTTAAGGTCAAAGTTAAAGAAAAAATACTAAAAAAGTCAAAACTGGACATTTAATAAGGGACGGAGGGAGTATATGGGAATAGTAATTATATACTACGTAGTAAGTAGTAGTCTGAATGTATAATATAGTACGAATAATATGATCTAAAATTATAAATACATAAATCTATAAATATTTTTTTGCCGCTTTAGTGACGTCTTAAGAAACGCAAAGGCTACGCCATGGCGCGTAAGGCTTGAGGCGCAACCATGCCGTCACGCCACGCCTCACGCCTTTTATAACCTTGGTAGATGATCTTAATACAAATGTAAAACAACATGTGGCATGTTTTGGTAAGAAAAAAAAAATCATTTTAGATTAGTCTTATGATTATCTAGTATCTACACAAAACTCAGCATCTAATTCTAAGTAGGGGTGTCATTCGGGGTGACCCGACCGACCTGAACCCAACCCGAGTCAATTCAGGTCGGGTCAATCGAGTTAAAAATTATATTCGGGTCAATCTGTCAACCTGAATTGACCCGAGTTTTAAACAAGGTCGGGTTCGGGTATGTTTAATTTAGCCTTGACCCGAATTGACCCGACCAACCCGAATCAATTAACACTAAAAATATTGAAGTATAATGGACCTAGACCCGAACCCGAATTGACCTGAACCCGAGTGACCCCAGTTCTAAACAAGGTCGGGTTCCGGTATTTTTTGGAGGCTTGACCCGAGTTGACCCGAACCCGACCGGGTCAACCCGAATGACACCCCTAAGTCACTAAATTGCAATAATCACTTTAAAAAGACATAAGTACCCAGATTCCATATATGCCACTTTATCTATGTCAACACTGGGTTAGATGGTGTCATACCCACACTTAAGTTGGTGCCATTGTTGAGTCGTGGAGACCTTAGACAGGTTTAATGGTGATGGTCTGATGGAGGTGAAAATGCTAACGTCAAGATAATGTATATTAATCCCGAATGCAAAATCTTATAGGAAAATAACACATAATAAAAGATTAAATCAAACTTTGACTAGAGATAAGTGGTTTTTTTATAGTAAAATTTGGTGACTTTAAACTGAAGTGATAAGAAGGATGTGAACGGACTGCATAGCAGTTTTTGTGAAAGAGCCAAAGAGGGAAAGAAATTAAGGACAGGAAGGTAAAATGGAGGATTTGGAATGGCAAAGTATGAGTCAAGAAGACTTTGAACAGTTCAGAGCCACAACAATCATTTAGAGGCTCCATCTAGTAGTACCAAACACACACACTGAACATTGACCGGTTCAGCACCACTTCTGAACCAGCCCATTCTGCAGCAAACAAACAGTCCCTAACTGCAAATCCTACCCACATTTTAAGCTGCATTCTTTCACATTTCATCTTTTTCAGAAACACAAAAAGTAAGAATTACAGCAAATTACTACATTCAGCTTTAAACAAAGACTAACGGTAAAGGAGGTATGTCTACACTATATAGTACTATACACATTTCCAAGTTTCATAGTGGCATTCCATTGAAATGCATTCACAGAAGAAAACTTAAAGCATCAAATCCAAAACAACTCTATCATTTGAAAATCGGTAACCAGGTTTAATGTGACAATTTAATGTACGTATAAGAAATATCAAGATACGTCTAAGATGATCTACGGAAAACTAACGCATCTGATTCTATTTCTTCAAGTTGCAAAAGCCCCTCTGAAAACAAACAAGTAGACTTATAAAGTACTAGGAAAGCAAATGAAACAATAACAAAACTAGCCAACAAAAAATGTAGAAATTTTACCTCAGACGAGAAAATCCTAAGTTTTAGCTCCTTGACATGTCGAAGGCTTGGTATAAGTCCTTTAAGGAATTCTTCTTCCTCGTCACAAAAACGCCATCTTTGGTATAATCTAAGTTAGCTTCAACTAACGAAGACACATTTAGCTACACAACCTTCCACAACAACAAACTTCTTTGAATAGTTAACGACAAAATACCCGGAGCATTGATTTCAATAACATCTACAATCTCATCTCCAAGATTATTAAATCCACATAACACTAAATTCTTAACACTCTTAGAAGCAATATCAATCCGCCCAAAACCATAACAATCCCTTAACTCCAATGTTTTCAATACAAGACTCCCGGATAATATATTATGATCCAACCCTTCATTCAACTTCCCATGTGTGTAATACACAAACTCTTAAGGTAGTCCATAAAGACAACTCACGTGGTACTAAGCTCACAACACGACAATTTTAAACGCGTAAAACACAAATTCGTAAAAAAAAAAAATTAAAAAAAATTTAAAAAAAAAAAAAAAAAAAAAAAAAAAAATCCGACACAAAAACATTTTCAACCTCTGTAGTCCATAAAGACAACTCAAGGTGTTCAACACTACGCGTAACAGCATACAGAATCCAGTTATTGACTTGAGACTGAAATGTAATATCGTAACTGGTATTGCTTTGAAGCTCCGCCAATAATTATCTTCTATAACCAAATACAAATACCTATAGATACTTTTTTCATATGTGTAAGCAATTGATTGGCAATGTTAAACAAGATGTACACTTCAACCACTTTATGGGACTGCTAGTGAGTGTGAACAGCTTAAAAGACAACACATAATGCAATATGTAACTTAACTATCCCATACTCCAACATTATACAGTTTATCGTCTTGAAAACAGTAACCATGTCCAGCTAAAACATGATTATAAGTACTAATGATCAATTAACCTAAACACTGTTGGGAATGTGGTCAAGCAATAACACCTCCAAAACTTTGCTTTGAACTGAATCACAATCAAACCAATCATCAAGCTCCATCAAATTGCGAAAAGGGTATAAAGGTAATGTAACATACAGAACCTTCAAGTTCGACGGATAAAATGAGCATAGGTTAGTCTGAGTCTTTGTCTTCATCTTCTTCATCTTGATCCTGATCTTGATCTTCATCTCCATATTCATCATCTTCATCTTCATCTTCATCTTCTTCTTCTTCTTCTTCTTCTTCTTCTTCATCTTCTTCTTCTTCTTCTTCTTCATCTTCATTAGGACCACACCAGTAAAGATACTTTATGTTTGATGGAAAATTGAGACCTTTGGCTTTCAAACGAGTGAAAACCTACCAATAAAAAAGAGCAATGAGAAGAGAACAAAAATGAGAATGGTGCAATCCATGTATGAATTAACTGTTTAGAAGCCACAATGAAAATAAAACTTGCAATCACAACCCAAAATAATTAAAGACACTTTCAAGAGGAAGAAAGAAAGACATTCACACTCCAGGAATTAGTTCTGAGCAGCTAATTAACAAAGCATCCACGACAAAGACCATCAACAAGTAAGTACACACTGATTGTCTATGACAAGGTATGTTGGGATGGGGTCATAGTTTCTTGTGCAATATACAAATATGGTATGATGATTTTCAATATAAGTCTAAGGTGTTGTTTGGCTTGTGTAAAGAATTCACTATGGGTGTGATGTTGATAAATGGATGGAATAGATATGGGTATGACTATTCTAAAAGTGCTGTTTAGTTTATAAAAAACTGAGTTTAAATACTTCTGGAATTGTGTGTTCTGTTTTTCACCATCATCCTCACGTTAGGAAAAAATAGTAGAACAACTAAAATAAAATAAAAAATCAAGCCCAAATGGAATTAACAAATTGTGTCCCCTTCGTGCAAGAATCTATAATGTTAAACTAAACATATTTACATGATAACACCATCTGAGTGCTCAACATTGTGACAAGAAAGAAGAAACAAAACAAGCATTTAAACATATTGAAACTTACACTACTGAACATGAATATATCTGTTAATTAACATAAACCATGAATCATTAAAGTTTTATAGGTGAAAAGCCAGAAATTATTGATTTTGACTTTTGAGGATGATATGTTGACCAAACCTGCAACAGATTCTAAAGAAACACAGCCTCCTAGCCAGGTTTTGTCAAACACATGACCATCAACCAAACACTTAGTTTGCCTTTGGTTCCTATTCCCACATTCCCATATCCACCAAACAAACACAACCTAAGAGTATCTATCTATTCCTAGCTCCAAACAAACATATGAACATCCTATAAGTAAAGCTAATGATCAAAACTTCTTCCAATTTACAAAAGACAACATGCTAAATGAAATAAATGGAGGAAATTTTACCTTTTCACAATAATTCCCAATTGTAAGCTCTTTCACATTGCCAAGCTTTAGTATAAAACCTTTAAACATTTCTTCTTTCTCTTCCCTACTTGTTGTCTCATGATGCCCACCTTTATAATAATTTAACTTAGCTTCAACTACAGAAGACACATTTAACAACAAAAGTTTCCACATATACAAACTATGTTGGATTGTAAGTGACAATACATAAGGAGCATTGATTTCAACGATATCATCAAGATCATCTCCGGGAGACATGTATCCTGAGAACGCCAATGTCTTAACACTCTTGGAAGTAATATCGAGCCACCTATAACCATAGCAGTCGGCTAAACCCAATGTTTCCAACAAAGGACACCCGGATAAAATATTTTGAATCAAATCCTCGTCCAAACAACAATTGGAAATATACAATGTCTTAAGTCGACTCCAACTGATGGCACCGGTTGGATCAATCACACAATCTACTAGTCTCAAACGCGTAAAAGATGAATTGAAAAAAAAGAACTGATCCAACACAAACTCAGATTCAAAATCATATTTCCTACTTTCCAAAGATAAGTCAAGGTCTTGAACATTACAAGTAAAAGCGTAATGAATCCAGTTATTCACTTGTGATTCAAATTGAGTATCATAGTTGACAAGAAGTTCGAATTTGGTGAGGTTAAATTGGCGGCATTGAGTAAGGGCATTGTCGACAAACAAAACAAAATCGGAGAGCCGTTGATGGTTCCATCCCCCAGATAATGAACTCATATAAAATGAGAAAACGAGATTAGAAACATTTGGCCAAAGATGCTGCCATCGTTTGGAGAGTGTACCTGTTCTAATGGCTTCTTTTGTCTCAGGTAAACGAGAAATGATGTCAATAAGTAAACAATCGGGTAACAAACTTATTCGATCTTCTTCTTCATTAAATTTGATTGTTTTTCTTGCAGATTGTTGTTGTTCCACCATTTCCATGACAGCTACCTGGCTTTCGTTGTTTTCAATTCCCTAATTGAAACACTTTACTAGAGAGTTAACTTTGGCCGCCAAAATTATACAGTGTTTATTTTAAGCACCAAATAATGTTTATTTTCTTTCATCAAAACAATGAACCATGTTCATCTTTTTCTAGTCGGATCTAAGTTTTGAGACTTGTGCGGTTGTGATGGGGAAAGAAGGTGACTGTTTCCATGTGAAAGTCAATGTTAAATACCCTGATATTATTAGGCCCAATGTCAAGATAAGCTTAATTTAGGGGCAATTGCAATAGGGGTGTCAAAAATCCCGAACCCGACCCGGACCCGAACCCGAATAAAGATAATCGGGTCGGGTTACTCGGAAATCTTATTCAGGTCAATCGGGTCAACCCAAATACGAATTAGGGTCGGGTTCGGGTTCAAAATACTTTATCTATTCGGGTTCGGGTCAACCCGACTAACCCGAGTTAGTTTTTTTTTTTTCATCATCATCATTCATTTTCATTGAAAGGCCTAAGTTAAAGTGATCCATTTAGTAAACTTGACCTATTTTCTATCTAATTTTTGGTTTGTTTTTTTCCTTAAAAACTTTGCATGGAGTCAACTATATTATCATCTAATGAGTCATCATTTTATATGAATTGTATACTTTAATAATAAGAATGTGTATGGAAATGCATATTACAAACGGTATGTTTCTGATTTGTTTTTCCAAGACGGAAAAAAAAGGTTATAATTGACTGGCACAAGTTGAATATAATGGCCTGGACATCAATATTGGCTTGGGTTTAACAAAAATATCAATGTGCAATTACTTACATATACTCATGTGTTTATATAATATGTTTTAAAATCAAATGCTCTATTCTTTAAATCAAATATTCATTTACCAATTGCGAAGTTTTCTTATTTTAAAGGCTAGTTTTGATAGACATTATGACAAGAACAATATAAAAAGTAAATGGATTTATGGCTCTGATGAGTGTGTAAATACTCATCATTTTTACCATTTCTGAACTGCCAAAACATCCAAAAAACACTCAATAATGAATCAAAATAGTGAAAATATCCCAGGAAAGTGTTTTACATGTCTCAAATGCAAAAATACCAAAAACAGATGAAAAACGCACAAAGTTTGCATAATTGACAGTTTCAGTCCCCCAACTTTCAAAAGTTGTCAAATCTAGTCCCTGGTCATTCTAAAAACTTGAAAAAGTCACCAAAGGCCCTTTTAAATCAAAAAGTTACATAATAAGTCCTTTGGTGAAAAGTTTCACAAAATGTCAAGTTTAGTCCCAGAACTTTGAAAATTGTCAAAAATGGTCCCTGGGATATGAAAAACTTTGAGAAAAACAAATTTTGTCCTTGCACTAACCTTTTATGACAGGATTGGTCCTTGGTGGAAAGTTTGGTAAAAATTACACAAATGGTCCCTGAAGTTTGAAAGTTTGACGGTTTCAGTCCCTGGTGAAAATAAATCTGAAAAATCATCAAGGACCTTGTACTATTCATGATATGGCATTATACACCCTTGAAAACAAATTAAAAAAGATGCCAAGATCACACCCTCAACTTTCCCAAAATTACAAAATAGGTCCTTGTGTGAAATAAACCAAACCGGATCCAAAATAAATACACCAAAACCAATCCAATACCTAAGCCTAGTCCAATCTATTTTATTTTGGGCCCAAAACACAACCAGTCCACACCATTAGCCCATCCCATCCCCAAAGTTAATAAACCGGGTCAACGTTTGACCTGGTCAATACCAGTCAAACACAACCAAACCACCTTCTTCCCTCCCACCTCAATACCACCAAACCGCCATGGTTTTGCAGCTCCACCACCCCAACTTGCAGCTTAATCATCACACACCTACCCTTTCACACCACATTTAATGCTCCTTCCCCATTTCACGTTATCAGAGAAATTTGCAAATTGTCTCCTTCCCGCCAAAACCACGTGGCAGCTCAGGAGTGGACCAAAAGATGTAGAAAGAAGTAGGAAATGATGGCAATGGTGCTGGGAACCCTAATCTAAGGCTATAAATAAGAGAAGATGCAAGAAGAAGCTGTGTGTAGTTTAATTTAGTTTTAAGTTGTGTCGAATTTTTACTATCTTGCAAATTAGTGTAACTCTTTCCAATTCAAGTATTGTAACATCCTTTTTAATGTATTGAAAGTCTTTTGAAGTTATAAAAAATCAAGGTTCAATTCTGCATTGTGTTTTTGCATTCTGAGTTTCCATTTGAGATTATGCATTACTTGTATTGGTAATCATGGACTGAGAATAGGTCATGTAGGCTCCAAGAAGCTTGTTGAAGCTTTAGAGACATTTAAAACTCAGTAATATTAGAAGGAAATCAAAAATCTAAAAGTGGTCAACCATGGTCAACTGTTGTTCTTAATTTTTGATTTCAGGTGTTAAGAGATATTGGTGATCAATCTTGGAGCTGGATATAGCCTATCTAAAGATAGGCAACTGTGGAAAATCCCTTGTTCATGCTAGGGATGGTTGTTGTAAGCTTTGCTCATTTGAAATTCCACTAAAAATCCTATTTCATAGTTAGTTCTAATTACTTGCTATTATCTGATTAATTTGTGCTTGTTTGTGTTAGTTGAGCATTACTTGAGTAGTTTTTAGTTTCATAATCATATCTAGTTGTTAGAATTATTGGCTACTAATATTCCTAGATTAAACTGTCATTAAGTAGTATACTTGGTATGCTTGTGTTGTGGTAGTCTCATTTAGGTTCTGAGTGCTTTAATAAACCTACATAGCCATAAATTGTTGTCTGAGATCAAGCTTTAAAACCCTAGTGACCAATTGCTTTGATAAGCTCAAAACAGTTCAACATAAGGGGTGTTTGGCTTATGCTTGTTCAGGGTTCACCAGGGTATTAGTGGTATTGTATTTGGTTACATCTCATCACATTAAGTCTGGATAGGTTTAGTAAGCAACAAAATTGGTACATTATTAGTTTAAAAGTCAAAATCTCATTTAAATCACCCTCACAGTTAACTGTGAGGGAATTGTGTTCTCAAAAGCTTTCAAATTAGTTCAAAAGTGGTAAACATAGCTTAGGATTGTTACAATATTGCTTAATACAAGTTTTTCAATCAGTAATCACCATCCAAATCTCACAAAAGTCAAAAGTTCATATTTCACTAGAAAGTCAAAATTACCATTGCTTAGATTTTTGCAAAAACTCCAAGAATATTTGTGATTTGTGTACTTTGATTGAGGGGCTGAAATTTGTTTTAAGCATACATTATCACCTCAACTTTTAAGTCCTACATTGGTTTTATTTTTGCAAATTTTCTATAAGCTTCCACAAGCTTTGAAAGTAAGCTGCAGGGCAAGGTTGTGCCCTGCACTTCAGCAGACTCACCCACATCACCCACTTTGAGGTGGTTTTGTGACCACCACAGTGGGCCCCACAACCCATAAGCTGGTTTGCTCAACCCCCTCCTACCAGGGATCAGACATTGACCACTTGTTTGACCTAAGACTCAGTGGACCCCACCTGGAATTAGCCATAAAGATTGTCCCATTTCTGAGTTCAGTTTCAAGTTGCAAAAGTGCTTATTTGGTTTTAATCAGCTTATTTGAGATCAATTGTTGTTGTTTCTGGCTTATTTAAGATTGTCAAGCTTATTTGTAATCACTTTTACCATTGTGGACCCCACCCAAAGCCATTTGACCTCATTTGACCACACAGTCAACATAAGTCAACTGTGTAAGCCAAGGGGGTGCTTATAGCTTATTTATAAGCTATCTTGAAAAGTGTTTTCACAAAAGTTTGTTATTTTAGGTTATAAAATAGTTCTGTAAAAGAAAAATCAAAAAAATCCAAAGTTAAAATAAGTGATAGTTTCTATTTAATTCAATTTTATTTTAATTTTCATTTTTAGATTTTAGTTAAGTCACTAGTGTTTTTATATTTTTATTAAATACCTTATATAGTAAAGTAATTTTGATAATTTTTTCAGATTTTTATTTTGTCATCTAGTGTTAATTAGATTTAATCTTAGTTTTCTTTATTATTAATTAATATTAAGTATTAAATAGCTTATTTAGTTTTTATAAGGTTAAACTTAGTTTTTATAATTTTCCTAGCTCTAATATAGTATAATAAGTTTTTAGAAAATATATTTTGAGATTCTACTGTTCATTTTCTATTTTTCTTATTTTATTTGTTTAAATTAGTATTAAGTTAATTAAAAGGTAAATAATTAGTAGTTTAATCTTAAAACATAATTTTTAGATTTTTTATAATTTTGTAGGATTCCTGTGATGGTTAAGTAATTTTGTAAATTTTCTTGTAATTTTCTAAGTTAATTTAGTATTAATATTAATTAAAAGTAGTTTAATTCGTTTAATTAAGTTAAATAGTTTTCAATTTATAAAAAAACTCACAAAAAGACAAAAACATTTATTTTTATTTTTTATACTTTCTTCAAGTTCTAATTTAGGTTTAGAAAATATTTTTGCAACTTTTTAGTTTAATTTGTAATAGTTATAATTTTTAGTTAATTTAAATTAGATTTTAATTTAGATTTTAAATAGTTTAATTAATTAAATAATATTTAAATAGTATTTTAATCATTTTCATAATTTCATTTTTAATTTTCAAGTTTGAAAAAGTGTCAAAAGCACCCCCTGTAGTTGTTAAATACCAAAATCCCACTTTTTCAGTCCGATTACGTAAATCTGAATTGTGAATACGTGCATATATCTGTTATCTGATTTTTGTGAATATTATACCTGTGTACAAATACCAAAATAACAGTAGCAATTTCAACTCCACATCATCTGGCTACTGTCCTCAGTGCCACTTTCTCAAAAACGATTTCAAACGACACCATTTCAATCTCGCTGGGACTTTAACGACCCGGGAAAACACTACACTATCACCGGAGTATTGATTCTAGGCTGTCTTTGACTTGTTGACCTTGGTCAATAATAATCTGACGGTTCGGGCTCAATCAGGCTCATATACAATTTATGCAACAAATTATTTGATTTTAACTACTAAATTAAAAAAAATAAATTATGTGATTTTTTAAATTGGACAGACCCGAACCTGGCTTGACCCGACCCGACCCGACTTGACCCGACCCGATTTGACCCGAACTCGACTAACCCGAGTTCAAATAGGGTCGGGTTCGGGTATATTATTTTTCGTCTCGACCCGACTTGGACCCGACCCGTTTGACCCGAACCCGACCCGACCCGACTAACACCCCTAATTTGCATATATACCCACTAAAACTTGCATATTTGCATATATACCCAAAACATGCTTAACTTGCATTATACATCATGCATTGAAAGCTTGTATTTTGGGAAAATATGCAACTTTTTTAGTTTTAGTGGGTATATATGCAATTCCCCCTTAATTTATATGGGAGAGAATTGCAAAAATCATCCCTAAAGTTTGGTCAAATTGCACGTTTCGTCCCGGATGTTTGAAAAGTGCAAGGATCGTCCCTGTGGAGAAAACTTTGGTGCAAATATCGTCCCCACAGGGACGATACTTGCACCAAAGGTTTCCCAAAAAGGACGATATTTGCACCAAAGTTTTCTCCACAGGGACGATCCTTGCACTTTCTAAACATTCGGGATGAAATGTGCAATTTGACCAAACTTTAAGGACGATTTTTGCAATTCTCTCTTTATATGGAGTAAAAATTGTTTTTAAAGCCCAACATAAGATGGAATGTGGATTATTGCAACTCCATCTCAATAGCCATACCTTTTATTTATATTTCTTTGTAGGTAAGTGGTTGTTTCTATATTCTTTATCTTGATTAAGATATTTAATTGTATAAGCAGTCAGAGATATCATACAACTATGTAATGCACATAGTAGAATGTCCCATAGCATTGTACTTTCACAAAGTCATAAAATAATTATGATCCGTTAAACTTCAAAGTTTCAAGAATAAAAGCAATATCTATTTGGTCATTTCATTAGTTAATACAAAAGATACTTTAATTTTCCAAACACTAAAAAAAATTGATTATTTGATTATTGCGATTTCAAACGGCAAAATCAAATCCAAACATTATATTTCAGAATCACGTTTAGCAACAACTGATTATTTGATCTTGTTTTTCAAAACGCATAATCAATTTTAAATAATCAATCCTAAACACCCCAAGTTATTATTGATGATAAAAACTAAAAAGCAGTTGACTTGCAAGGAGTTACATATTTTTGTTTTTGGCGAGATTTAAATCCACAATTAAGAAACATTTTTATTACATCTCAAGTACGATGAAAGAGTTGTTTGATTTTGATTTAATTGCTTTAATTTGAAAAATTGTTTAATCTAAGTCGGTAAAGATATATTTGTTAAAAACCTAACCTAGAAATATGACTTAATATAAAAAGTCAAGGACAATTGTTTCTTTCCATCAAGTCACTGATATTTATATAAATACTAGCTCCAGGCCCGCCCGCTGGGCGGCTACCTTTTATATATCTTCAAGAAAAATATTAGTAGTAGAGTTTTTAGGATATCGATACAAAAAACATAAAACAAAACTCTTCTAAATCATGATTCTAACAACAAATCTGACAATAAAAATTTACTAAAAAGATTAAAACCATACATATAAGAACTATTCATAATCTATGAAGCACCTCTTGATGCACAACGTTTGTTGTAGTATTGGTGTAGTTACCATCTTTGTCACAACACAACACCTTAAGATAAAGTTAGGAAAATAGTTTTAAAGATATCACTAAACTTAATATAATATTCACAATAAAAATAAGTTTCTGTGAGTCATAATCGTAAAAAGAAAAAAGATACATATCCATTACAGTTGGGCATAAAGAAAACGAACAAAAATACTCAATCTTTGAAGAACCTCTTTATACATGATGTTTGTTGTAGCATTGGTGTAGTTACAATTGTGTCAATACACAACACCTTAAGATCTTTTTTTCTTTTTACTCTTGAAACTGCCACATAAAATTGTCCGTGTGAGAATACCAGGCTTTCCAAATAAAGTACAACCTTTGCTAAAGTTTGGCATTGACTTTTGTGTATAGTCATGGCAAAAGAAACCGAAATTGGGAACAATCAAGTTACCTCTCGATATAATCTTGATACAATCAAGTTACATTAAAAAATACTAGCAGGGTCCCCGCGCGATACAGCTGCGGGCACCCTGTAATTTATTTTTTCCGGCTAATAATTTATTCTATTTGTACGTTTTTGTCAATAGCTTTACTGATTAGTTTTTTATGGCAAAAGTTTGATGAAATTTTGCTTAGTTTGTATTATTTTATTTATTATTTATTTTATTTTTTTGTTTAGTAGTTTACTTGGTTTGTACAATATGTGAACATATTTTAGTTTATTATGTTCTTTTTGACAATAAATTTACGGATATCAAAAATTTCGTTTAGCTCGTGTCCGTTCGGGCTCGAGCCCGTTTGACCCGTGCCCGTTCGGGCTCGAGCCCATTTGGCCCATTGCCCGTTCGGGCTTGAATATTTGTATAATATGCTTTATTATTTGTATTAGTGACATTTAATGCAAGAATTGTGTTTAAGTTGGTTGTACAATATGCTTGATAATTTGTATTTCTTATGTAAGAGGTGTTTTAATAAGTGCATTAATTATATTTATTGACCAGTTAATTAATTGTATTTAATGTACATAATGATTTATTTATTGTATTTAATGTTAGTATTAATTGTATGTTAGAAATAAATATGAGGGGAATTTCTATAAGTAGCATTGGTTGTTGTACTTATAGCTTTAAAAGTTGTATGGCTTAATTTTAAGTATTCTAATAATAGAAGTCATTCATGCTTTATAATATAGTATGATAAAGCAAACAAAAATAAATTGATAGCTTTTTAAAACCGTAAGAAAACTACATATATACTCCCACCTTTGGACAAAGTGTTTATTCTTCGTAAAACATCAAGATTATGTTTAGTTATTTGTAAAACTTGTTTACAGAAAGTTGTAAATGTAAATTCTTATGGCGTAGACATTTTCGTCAAGTTTTTAATCTTTCATATCGTAAAATTGTAAACACAAAAACAGAAAGAATAAAAGGTTTAAGTACAAAATAAATTTTAATAGTTAGATATAAGATACGAACGTGCACCAACAGCTTTCGATGAGAGAAGCCCATTGGGGATCCACATCCTTCGGATTATCTAGCCGTTGTATCATAAAAAAGGGATTGTGATCCAAAATGATATCACAAATGGTTCACAAAGACAGAAAATAAATTATAACCTGTGAGACCAAATCTTGAGGTATTCTTCAGATGGTTTCAGTAGCAAAGCAATAAACGAACTCCCATTTGAAGATATAGCAGGAAGTGGTGGAGGAGCTTCATCGACAATCCAAAGTTTGTTTCTAGAAAATCCTTGCAGCTCAAGTGAACCAAAGTTACTAAAATGCACAATAAATCAATGAGTTACATGTATAAACCAACTTGAGATACTTACACTCCTATCCCACTGGACACATCTCTTTTTATCACATGACTGTCACTGGTTATTGTAAGTATTTCTTGCAGAAACAGAATTGCCAAAAACTTAACAGGTGCTGATGATAATTTGATTATGGCAACTTCTCAACAACAAAGACATTATCTCTTACAGACCGTCATATTGTAGCAAATTATCACATGTTGCATATTCAGAATTTTATATTGGTGATATAAACAATGTAGAATTTTAATCTGATGCTTTATATATCTTTTAAAATGAACGACCGCATGACCAAGATATTTTTTCTCTCTAGGATGATTTAGTTTTGTTGCTAATTTCATGTTCCTGAATCACTTTGAAAAACTCCAAATAGCTACATATTATTACTATCCCAAATGGCTGGACATGGTGCCTCCAAACCGAAGATTATGCCTTTCGACTTAAATATATAAGTAACTTGTGTAATCTAAGTTTGCTACGGAGGGGGTGTTTAGCATAAACAAAAATTGCCCAAAAAATAGATCAATTAAGCATCTAATATATTTATTAGAAGTATTAGTTTTGAAACTAATGCTTCTCATAAGTATTTTTCTTTTTTCTTTTTCAATTTTATGCATCTTTATGGTTTATATAAAATAGCTTTAAACTGAAAATAAAATAGTTCCAGGTAGCTTAATAGATAACGAACCTTTCTGGTTTGTTCTGCTACACTTACTCGTCATTACTTATTACTGATATGGGTCAAATGTGTTGGGTTGGGTGGCTCAACAACAAATGTTAGTTCGTTCTTTTACATTTAAAATTAACATGCCCCTTTTATCTTTTATAAATACGACTCACCTATAGAAGTATGTGGTTGAGGGTTGTAAAGTGTTCCTCCTTTAATATGTAATACCAAACACCCCTGATATGCAATAAACACATATTCACTTCAAGCCATCTACACTAAATGCCTAGTAATAAAGGATTCTTAACGGGCAACAAAAAAATCTTATAAGCATTTTATCAAATAGCTTTCATGCATTTCATAAACAGATTCTAAACAAAATTTCTAAGCCTTCAATGTAAATAATAAGCATTTGTCACATTTAAAGACCTTAATGACCATTTCTTGCAAATGGAGAGAGCTAAGATATTCCCTTCAATCCCTTATCGCAAATTGTCTTAGTCCATAGCCTTAGTAACCCTTATGAAGGCAATTTCTAAGTTAGTAGACGATAACATAACTCCCCAAAGTACATTTAAGTGGCTTGGCATAGAGGTATCAAGCATTTCCTAATTGTATGGCACAAGCTTCCTCAAATCCACAACTTTCCAACAACAAAAGCACCAAGCAACAAAAGACTAAATTGTAGTTTTAAATTCATATTTTTTAAAGAAATGTATCATATCAATGCACCTTGTTACTGCATTATGTTTATCATTTTTAGATTCATTATCAGGTAAGCTTAATCAATTAGCTTTATATGTCGTTGCAATATTATTGGAACAGAATTAAGTACGTAACAATATTTATATGACCAGGGTCAACATATTAGTTCCAACACCGTATTTCCAGCACAATAGTTGCTAATTAAGCCTAAAGACTTAATCGTTATATTTATTCTTGCTACGAACTTTCCAAGAATATTTCTATCTCACAAATCTCCTACTTATACTTTACACTACACATATATTTCTTATAAATCACTGTAAAAATATTACGAATGCAAAAAAGTGGAAAACACCTAAAACATGCCTAAATCGATAATCGAGAACAATTATTTATAGTCAAACATAAAAACTACAACAATATTAATATACAATTAAATGAAAAAACTAACCTGGATAAATGATAAAGAACAAATCTTTATCCATTTTTTTCCATGATAAAATACATAATCGGTAATCCAACTATCAAACATTGTTTTTCCATGATTAAATCGATTCTCCAAAAGAACAAATATTTATCCATTTATCAATCGATTTTAGGGTTAGTATGCTATGATGCTTGATTGATTTTAGTGATTTCAAATTGTGGTTAATAGAAGGGTAAGGATTTTTGGTGGTTTTGAGTACCAAATTTAGGGTTAAAGATTGATTAATTGTAGTGATTTCAATTTGGGGAGAAAATTGGGCGAATGAAATAGTTGTTAAGATCCGGTTAGAGGAAAAAAATTGGGGATAAAAATTGTATGAACAATTAGGGATATGATGTATTGATTTTTGTAGAATCAATGGGTTTGAGTTATTTGGAGAATTTTTTGGGAGAACTTTACCGTATGAAAAATTAATTGGGGTCCGGTTTGTTAGGGATTTTGACTAAAGGAATAAATTGGGCGGGATATAGAATGATCGTACGGTGGAGGGATTTTTTGGGGAGTAGTGGGACACGTGTTTTTCTCTTATTTAATTAGAGGAAGATCATATTTGAACAAACCCTCCTTTATATGGAGTGGTGATTATAATTGACACTTATTTATCTACAAACGAACATCATATATTTTAAACACATCTTAATAAAAAGACAAACAAACCCTAAGCCACATTTGTATCTACTAAAGTTTATTGGGTCATTGTTATGGTAAATTTTGCATTGTTCTTACCCATTTTTAGGAAAATGCTAAACACAGCTCTTAAGGCTATTTATAGATTGTTAACACATGCATATTTGCATGTTTTCAACTCTAAAACATACGAGTAGATGGTTAGCAAACATTAGTTTATAAATTGTTCGAACATGCATATTTGCATGTTTTCAACTCTTAAACATAGATGTTTAGCAAACATCCCGTGAGGATTATTGGAGGTTATTTTGACCCATTATACCCAAAGATATATGCAGGTGATCAGCAATATAAATAGACTGAAGGACAAGAATTTATGAAGCTGCTATTGAGTGTGAAGCAACGCAAAAGACATCAACATATGAGTCTCCTATCCCAACCTCCACTCACTGCAAATCTCACACCACAAAGGTTAATATGAGTAAGAAATTGATGAGCTACCTAATTCGGCAAGCCAAATTATCATTATGTTCAGGAAAAGACTTCAACCTTCAAGTACATGACCACACATCTAAGCATAATAAGGTTCCACCACATATGACAAACCAGAATCATAAGAGAAGAACATGAGCACAATCAATCTGAACAAACATGATTGACAAGCAAGAGTGGATTTGGTAAATAGAAATTAAAAGGAAAATAAGATAGAACATTGAACATTAATCATTTAATAAGCTAAGAGAATCATGTAGTTGAGATTTAGCACCGAGAGTTAATAAGCTTGTCAGCCAAGAATCTTAACAGACTGCCACTAATTAGCTTTTTAAGGATTGTTTAGAACCTGCTAAAACAAGTCACTTCAAAGTAATTATTTTATATGCAGTAAACATTTCTATCCTAAACATGAATTCAAAGTTCCATCAATGAATTTCTATCCTAAAAAAGATTACACAAAATATTTTATGATACTTTGTCAACATGACGACTATATATAACCATATACACCAACCCACTAAACTCCTTTTGTTTGTATCAAACACACTGAAAGCTAACCCGTTCATTACTGTACATCTGAACCACCCAATTCAGCACCAAACAAGCAGTCACTACCCACTTTTTAAGCTGTTATAGTACATTTAGCTTTAAAGCTATGTCACTGCTCACTACCATTTTTAGATAATCAAAGACTGACACCAAGAAAGAATTACTGGTGCACATATTGACCCATTTAACTATGTATTTTCATAGATATAGATGGTGAAAGACAAACAAAAGAGTGAAACAATAAAGTATATAATTAGAATACAGTAAAGTGACACCGGCAACTGATTATTAAGGTCGATATATCATATTTGAACATGATGGTTTTGTAAGAAAGAGAATTATTTTAGATTCGTCTTAAGTGTAACTACTCAAAACCTAAGTCACAAGTTGCAATAATCACCTTGAAAACGCATAAGTAGCCAGATTCCATATATGCCACTTCATCTATGTCAGCACTGGGTTGGATGGTGCCAATTGCCATACCCACACTTGGGTTGGTCCCATTGTTGAGTGGTAGAAACCTCAGCCAGGTTTAATGGTGATGGACGGATGGAAGTGGAAATGCTAACCTCAAGATTGCGTATATTATCCTAATGCAAAATCATAAAGCAGAATAACAGATGATATAAGATTAGATCAAAATTTGAATAGAGATAAGTAATTTCTTATTGTAAAAGCGACTTCAAATTGAAGCGATGAGAAGGATATGAACGGACTGCATAGCAGTTTTTGTGAAAGAGGGAAAGAAATTAAGGACAGGAAGGTAAAATGGAGAATTTTGAATGGCAAAGTATGAGCCAAGACTTTGAAGAGTTCAGAACCACAACAATCATTTAGAGGCTCATTCTGGTTGTACCAAACACACACACTGAACATTGACCAGTTCAGCACCACTTCTGAACCAGCCCATTCTGCAGCAAACAAACAGTCCCTAACTGCAATTCCTACCCACATTTTAAGCTGCATTCTTTCACATTTCATCTTTTTTAGAAACACAAAAAGTAAGAATTACAGCAAATTACTACATTCAGCTCTAAACAAAGACTGACAACGATAAAGGAGGTATGTCTACACTATAGTACTATACACATGTCTAAGTTTCATAGGAACCATACGAATTAGCGGTGCAAATTTTGACCCAATTATCTGTATATAATATTATCAAAGATATAGGTATGTGATCAGCAGCGTGACTGGATTGAAAGACATGGCAGGAAAGTGAAAGTGAAGAAGATGAACGGAACAGCATTAATGTAAAATGTTAATTGATCATCTCAAACTCTTGTGTCATTCTATTGGAATGCATTCACAGAAGAAAACTTAAAGCATCAAATCTAAAACAATCATTTGAAAAGCAGTAATCATGTCTAGGCTACACGCCTACACACTAATGATTAATTAAAGTGACATCTAGCAAATAACTTCATCACCTTTAGGACCATCATCAGTGTTTGCCCCAATCTCAGTTTTCAACCGGATCTGTTATACGAGTATACAGCTGGAAGGATATCAATATACTTCATGCTTGATGGAACGGTGAAACCTTTAGCTTCCAAACGAGACAGAACCTACCAACAAAAAAATAGTAATGAAAAACTTACAAACACATTTCTTAAGAACAAAAAAATAGTAATGAAAAACTTACAAACACATTATAAGAATGGAATTTTACCTTTTGGCAGTGACACCCAATTGTAAGCTTTTTCACGTTACGCAGCTTTAGTATAAAACCTTTAAACATTTCATCTTTCGCTTCCCTACGTGTTGTCTCATAATGCCCACCTTTCTCATAATCTAACTTAGCTTCAACTAAAGAAGAGACATTCAACAACAAAAGTTTCCACAACAACAAATAACCTGTGATTGTCAGTGACAAAACATAAGGAGCATTGATTTCAACAATAGCATCAAGATCATATCCGGGAGACATGTATCCTGTGAACACCAATGTCTTAACACTCTTGGAAGTAATATCGAGCCGCCTAGAAGCATAGCAGTCGGCTAAGCCTAAAGTTTCCAACAAAGGACACCCGGATAAAATACTTTGAATCAAATCCTCATCCAAATAACTATAGGAAATATACAAGGTCTTAAGTCGACTGCAACTAATGGCACCAGTTGGATCAATCAAACAACCTCCCAATTTCACATGAGTAAAACATGAATTGGAAAAAAAGAATTGATCCAATTTCACAAAATCATAGTTCATACTGTCTAACCATAAATCAAGATGTTGAACATTCCAGCTAATAGCATAACGAAGCCAGTCATTCACTTGTGAAGCAAAGCTAATATCATAAGGGATACGTAGTTGGAATTTGTTGAGGTTCAAAATGCGACATTGAGTTAAGGTTTCATCAACAAACGAAACGTATTCGGAGAGGCGTTGATATGTACATTTATGACATTCGAAAACGAGATTAGAAACATTTGGCCAAAGATGTTGCCATCGTTTGGAGAGTGAACCTGTTCTAATAGCTTCTTTTGTGGTGGGTAATCGAGAGATGATTTCAATAAGTAAACAATCTGGTAACAAGCTTATTCGATCTTCTACTTCATTATCCATAGTTACATTAAATCTGATTGTTTTTCTTCTAGGTTGATGTTCCACCATTTGCATGGCGTGCTGTTGTGAGTGGCTGTTGAGGGAATAGATGTAGATGGTGGCTTGCTGCTATGTAAAGATTTACCCTACTTGTTTCTTAACACTGTAATTTCAAGCCCAGTAAATAACTTTTATATTAGAAGCCCATTAAGCGAATAAAAATAGTGCAGTGTTTATGTAACTGTTCGCTATCGGTTTATTCAGTTTGGTTAGTTTGATTAAAAAGATATTTGGGGTAAAACTCCGAAAACTGAACCAAATAACCCGAAAGAGTTTTAGTGTTATTGTTGTATATATTTATGTGAATTTGGTTTTCAATTCATTGTGTCAAAGCCATATTCAAACTAAAAATCGAATATTTATTTTGGTTCAGTTCGGTTTTGGCTAATTCAGTTCGGTTACAAATTCGGTTGAATTCAGGTTTTGTGGGTAAAACTCGAATTCTTTTTGGGTAAAAGGGAACTTCCACCCTGGTAAAATATATTAAGCAAAAAACGTTTAAAGTACAATGGAATGTGGTTGAAATGCCACATTAACCTCAAGCAACCGCTTTAACAACACTAGATCATTTATGACAGGCCATAAATGAACAATTAGCTACCAACAACTAGAACAACCAATAAACAACATAAGATGACATGCCAATCTTATGAAAAAAACAAAATAAAATGTTACTTTCTAGCACGACTTTGGAGCGTGAAATCATTAAATTGTCCTGGTAAGTCGTATACCTGAGCTGCGTAATCATCAGAAAAATAATCCTCAAGCTTGTTACATCCACTTGCTGCTGAAAAGTAACTTCCCATATTATCATTAAGCTCTAACACCTAATCATCATCACTATCAGAATCAACCACTTCACCCACCTTAAAAAATGGGTTACTCCTCTTTGTTGTAGAAGTACTAGAAGATGGGATAGTAGAAAGCTTAGAAGCCTTAACCTGCACTTGCGGTTCCATGTAACTGATAGGCTGATCTTGTGACCCCTTACCATTGTTATCAAAACCAAGAATGTCCTCATCCACCAATGACTCCAAGACACCAAAAGAATTATAAGACTTTGAGTTCGTACCCGATTTAACATTAGAGGTAGAAGCCTTCCTTAGGATCTAAATCTTTATTGGCATCACCTTGATTTGTACTATCGTCACTTTAGGTCTCTAAAAATTAGGTTTTGGCTTAGAAAGCTTAACACCTCTTATTGGCTTAGGTTGAAACGAAGAAACCACATTCTTCTTTTTATTCTTACGATTCCTTACCTCTTTGAACCCCTCATTGTTCTTATCCACCTCATTCTTGGTTAAAGTTATCCACAAGAACTTTAAATTAATTTAGAATAGTGATTGAGTGACCTAAAGATATGTCTAAATTAATACTTAAACCTGTTTGGTACCATCTTGTTGGCTGCAGGGCCGGCTTTGAGGGTGTGCAAGGTGAGAGACCGCACATGGCCCCAAAATTTGTAAGGGCCTCAAAATTTGTCCCGCTAATAATTATATGCATGTGTACGTATATTTTTCACAAGAAAAAAAAGTATATAGATGAGAAAATATCTTAAATAAGTAATATGTTAGAACGTTTAGTTAACTAATTAAATTATATCTTACAAATAGTGACACTTTATATATAGCGTTCTTTATCGAAAGGCCTCAGTATTTAATTTCGTCCAGGGCCCTAAATTTTTTTATAAATTCATGAGACGGCCCTGGTTGGCTGCAATAAAAGAACCTACTTTTACATAAACCAACAAGATCATGTCACACATATTTAAGCAAGAATTTAGTCACACATTTTAGGTCAATCAATCAATTTCCATTAATTTATCCACAAGTACCTTCTAACCTATTCAGACCAACAGTACATACTCGATGCTACTTCTAACATTCTTTATAGTAAATTATATATACTATCTAAAACTCAGGCACTCTCCCACATCGCGACACGTGTTCAAACACTGTAGCATGAACAGTGCTACAGTAAATATGCTACAGTAACTTTTTTTTTACGTTGCTACAGTACTCGGTACATTTTTTTTTCCTTAAGAAAATTTGTTTTTTTTTTAAAAAAAATACAAAAAATAATACATTTTTTTTCGCCGCTACAGTACTCGGTCGGTACAGATTTTTTTTTTTTTTAACATAAATTTCTTTAAGAAAATTTGTTTTTTTAAAAAAAAATACAAAAAATAAAAATAAAAAAATACAAAAAATAATACACTTACAAAAAATTTCTTATACAAATTTGTTTATTTAAAAAAAAGAAAAAAAAACATACCGAGAAAACAAACAACAAAAAAAAATTTCAACCGCAACGCAAAAAAAAAAAAAAAAAAAAAAAAAAAAAACGTAAATATAAACAAATTATGCTTCCAAGTAAACATATGCATACTTCAGATAACAAAATTATTAATTATACCGTACAACCGACAAAATACAAAACACAAAACACACCCGCCGCAATGCGCGGCAACCCCGCTAGTTCATTTGAAAAGGATATTCATTGGTAGTTGTTACGCATTGTCCCCTATAACTAGAAAAAAAAAGTTTTTAAAACATTGCATAGAACCAATACTCCCTTTACTTTACTCATTCTTTTAACTTTCCAATTCTTTTTCTTTTCCTTTATTTATATTTATATTGTTAAATAGTTTAGATGTGCTTTTTAATTACAATTTATCTTATAATTTCGTGATCTTAAAGGATTAAATTTTGTAATGCCTTTCGGTTGAACTAGTTTTGTTTTTTAAAAGATATATGTTATAGGACAAAACAAATAAGCAAAATCAAAAAGGTAAACGGAAATTTAAATCATAATTGTCGAACCAAATACAAAGGTATCAAATAATTAAAAGTATCAGTTTATAATCAGAAAGTGCAAAAATTTAATTAAAAATATAAACATTTCTAGTGTCATTAATCGTTATTTACACTAAACTAATGACCTAAAAACATTGCTATAACTTTGGAACATAACAAAAATTAACTAATAAAATAGATTACACGGATAGTCCGTATGGTATATTCAAAATAACATTCGCGATCCCTATTTGTTTTTATTACATATATAATTCTTAATTTTTAAACTAATTGCATTGGTCGTCTCTATTTATGTGTGTAAAATAATAATAATAATAATAAATCATACTCCGTAAGTGTTATTTTGGATATCTATCAAAGAGGCTATATGTGTAATTTACTCAAACTCAGAGGCGCAGCTATGTAGGGGCGGAGGGGCGTCCGACCCCCCGAAAATTTTTTTGCAATGTAGGGGGTATATAGTTTTCGTGTAGAAAAATTTCGGTATATTCGGTTTCGACCCCCATTTTAATTGCGAAATTTTTTTTATACATTAAGCAATAAAATTTTAATCCATTACATTTTACATAAGCCCATCTACCCAAACTAAAATCCATTAATAAATAAAATCCCATACTAAAATCCATTACTTATTTACTTAGCTCATTAAAAAAAAAAAAAAAAAAAAAAAAAAAAAAAAAAACTGAACAAACCCTCCCCCAATCGACGACCCTCATCTCCTCCCACAGTCCCACCTTCCTGCCTCCTCACTCCTGCAGTCTCGCCGGCCACTACCGACCACCGCCGACGGCCGACCACCACCTCAGCAGCCCTTCTGGTAAGGTTTGTTGTCTTTAAATCTATTATCTACTTGTCTTTAAATCGAACTAGGTACCAAACGTTTGTCTCTTTTTTAATGTTTAGTTGTTTTGGACAAATGTTTAGTTTTTTAGCGATTGAAACTTTTTTTTTTTTTTTTTTTTTTTTTTTTTAATAATAGTATTTAATTTTTGACCCGACCTGAACATATTACCTGAAAAATAGCGTTAGGAAAAAGAAAAAAAATTAGATCCCGACCCCCCACTAAAAATTTTCTAGCTTCGCCACTGCTCAAACTAATATTTATCCAAACACTTGAAATAACAATTTTAGCTAGGTGATTCTATGGTACTACAAGAATAATGGTTTTTACTGAGGACAATGTCATCACTGATAGCCAAAAGGTCATCGCCAGAGTCTATTGCGAGGACTTATCGTCGCAAAAAGCATTGCCTTAGAAAACTCATGCTTTTTCGCGACGACTTAGAAAACCTATTGCGACGACCCCTTTTTGTGATAACATTTGTTGTCAAAACTCAAAAGTATTTTATAAAATAAATTATTAATAACGTCGCTAAGTAATTTTGAAAAAAGTTACTACGTATAATTCTCTTTGGTGACAACTATGCCGGTTTGCTAAAAGTCAATCCCATTCTACCAAAATCTGCCCCTTTCCGGAAATATTCCGGAAAAAATCCACCACAGCATTTTACATATTATTTAAAAACGTACTAATCATCATTTCATCACTATAAAAGAAACACATTAAGTCATAGTTCGAAATGAAACATAAATACTAATGGTTAATTCATAGTTCAAAAACAAGACACACCCCTACTTATCATTCTCGTCTTCTCCATTCTTTTCCTCATTTTCTTCATTCATGTTCTCGGGAACGATCGACGCTGGAACGGGAAAACCTGATTTGATTAAGGCCCTAACAAGAGTTGAGAACTGTGAACTTTGAGCCGCGATCACTTTATTTTGAGCCTCAAACATTGCATCAACTTGGTTTTGTGTATATATTGGCTCTTGTGATTGGGCGCATGTAGTTGATGCAACATCCCCTAATTTGCTACCCGGTTCACGATTATGCCCGCAACAGGTGCCTAAGACTTCTTGTTCCACTATTCTCTCCGAATCTCCACTTTCATTTGAATCTCTATCAGACCTATCCGCTAGCTCTAGTGAATCACCATCAGTAGAATATGATAAAGGTGAAGTAACAGAAACAACCTCCAAGTTCCATGGGAAAATGAAACCTTTAGCTTCCAAACGAGATAAAACCTACGGTCATGAAATTAACAATGCAAAGAAAAAAAATCAGAAGACTGACATGCCTGAGTAAATGAGTAATGATCAGGGCAAACTGAAATAAAATGTTCAATCACACCCTTAAGAAAAAAAAAAAAAAAAAAAAAAAAAAAACACTCCACAAATAAGTTCAAAGCAGCCAATTAAGGAAAATCTACAAGAAAGATAAAGAAAGCACACATTTGTGTTTGTGACAACGAATCTGCTCACGGGGTTCATATATAGTTTCTTTTGCAATGCAAATGTTGGTTTGAGATGTTCAAAATTGTGAAGAGTATGTGTTGCAAATTTAAGTGGTGATTGGTTGTACAAATAAAACTAATAATTGTGTCTTGAATCGCAAAACTTGGTTTAATGTTTATGGTCAAAGTTAACAGAGTAAATTATCTGCCAATATCTTGTTCAAGCAACTAATAAACATTTTTGAAATGTACATCCAAACCCCCCCAGTTCAAACTCGTAACTTCGATCAAGTACGATTGAAACAAGTATGCTAAAGAATAATCAGTAAAGTACTACTAAAGCAACCAAGAAATAAATAGCCGAAATCAAACAAAATTTACCCTAAGACATGCAATCCCAAGTTTAAGCTCCTTGACATGGCGAAGACTTAGTATAAGTCCTTTAAGCGTCTCTTCGTGCGATACTTCACGCGTTGGATCATAATGCCCAAACTTTTTGTAATCTAATTGAGCATTCACTAAACAAGACACATCAACCAACAAAAGATTTGACAACCACAAAAAATCTGCGATTGTTAGTGAGACAATATAAGGAGCATTGATTTCGATAATATCCTCAGGTTCCTCATAATCTCTTTCGGGATCCGAGTATCCAGAAAACACCAAGTTCTTAACACTCTTAGAAGTAATATCAATACACCAAAAACCAAAACAATCCCTTATCTCCAATGTTTCCAAAAGAGGACTCCCGGATAATATATTTTGAATCAAATCTTCACTTAAATTATCTACTCCAGTAATAGACAAACTCTTAAGGTTACTCCAGCTAATGGCACCGGTCGGATCAAATACACACCATCTTCCCAATTTCAAATGAGTAAAACACGAGTTTGTGAAAATAAACTGATCCAACACAAACTCAGGTGACTGGCTTTTCCATAACATTATATCAAGGTCTTTGACGTTACAGTTAACAGCGTAACGAATCCAATTGCTGAATTGAGATTCAAACTGAACATCATAAGAGCATCGGATTTGGAATTTGTGGAGGTTGGATTGGCGGCATTGGGTTAGGGTATTGTCAACTAACGAAACAAAGTTGTCAAGCGGATAAGTATTATCAACAAATATGAGATTAGAAACATTTGGCCAAAGATGTTGCCATCGTTTGGAGAGTGTACCGGTTCTAATGGCTTCTTTTGTCAAAGGTAAACGAGAAATGATATCAATAAGTAAGCAATCTTGTAAATCACTGATTCTATCTTCTTCTTCTTCTTCAGACATTGATTCACCAGTTTTAGTTTTTTTAAGATGACTTTCACCGTCTTTTGTTACCACCATTTCCATGACGGCTACGTGGGGTGCGTTGTTGGTTTTTTTTTTAAAAAAAGCACAAAAAAAATCTTACTAGCTTCTTATCACTTATCAGTCAGACCCAGTAAAAGGTTATCCCTCTTACCCATTAAGACGTGGTGTCATCCTCTTAAGTCTTAACCCTACCAACACCCTAAATTTAAGGGTTGCTTCTGTTTTATCATTTCAAGAAAAAAATCTTTAAAGATCTATATAAACATCTTCAAATACAAACACCTACCTCAGCATCTTTAAGTCGAAAACCACAAGACAATCTCAGCAGGGTTGTAAATCGTGACTGTGCTTCATGAGTTAGAACAAAAAGACAAAATAATAAAGTAGTGTTTGTAGCTTGAAAAGTGAAAAACAGAGATATGATAAACGAAGGGGGCGTGTGTTTGTATAGATATATTAGGGTTTAAGGTTTGAGTTGGACTAATATTTTGGGCTGCATTGTCTATAATCCGAATTTTTTGTTAAGTTAAAGTGGGTTGATTTTGTTTTAATGTTTATTGTGGGCTGATTATTCGTTTAATAATTTTGGGTTGAGCTAAAGTAACATTTATTTTTGGTATTATAATTTGGCCTACAAATAGTATTGGGCTGAATTTGTTGTGTACTAGTTTTCGTGAAACTAGTATGCCAAATTCGCAAGCGATTTATAGAAAACTTCAATTAAAAAAAAAAAAAAAAAAAAAAAAGAAAAGCTTTTTGGTGATTTATATAAAAGTTTGGCAAGCGATTAATATTCATCTATAGTTAACTGGATAAAAAATATACTATTACTTTGCAAATTCATAAAATCGCGCTGTAGAAGAGTAAGCCAAATTCGCGATTGTGGGTTAGTGGCACTTTGCAATGTTAACATGTATCAGCAACTTACTACAACTTTTTTTTAATTCAAAATGTTGAAGAAAATATTATGGTCAACGCAAACTATTATAACAGTTTACAATTGACTAGCAACAGGAGCAGAGGACATGCCCAAAGCTTCCAACACACCATCAACAATTCTTACTAGAAATTCAAACAAACTGCTAAAACTAAACACAGGTATCATGTGTTTGCTAATACCGAAAACAAAAATAGCAGCAGACTACATTTCCTTTAGCAATGCCAACAGACCAATAAACAAGATGCAGGATACTCCAAACCTCAAATACTTGGTGTGCCAGGAGGAAAGCCAATGATTACATTTCCCAAACCGTGTGGGAAACAAAACACCATGTTACACCACCTCACAACCATAGTCTATGCTTGCAACAACAGGAAGGAATCATCATATAGTTAGATAAGCTTATGAGCTTGAGCCAAAGATACAAAGAACCAGAATTCAATAAGCTTATGAGCGAAGAAGATATTTTCATTTTTCAAACAGCTAGCTTTTCCGAGGTTAAAGCAAGCATTTTCCAGAATGTGTTTAATCAAATTCACTTGGGAGTAACAAACTTGCCTGCTTCTGAAATACACCAAAATTGTCTACCTAAACATGAGTCCAAAGTGTCATCAATCAATCATCCTTATCACCTTAACTTTCAGGACCATCGTCAAGCAATAGTTCCTCTGAATCTCGATCCGAATTTCCACTTTCATCTGAATCGCCATGAGACCAATCACCTAGCTCTAGTAAATCACTATCACTATCACTATCACTATCAGAGGATAAAGATGAAGTAACATCAACAACCTTTAAATTTGAGGGGAAAACAAAACCTTTAGCTTCCAAACGAGATAAAACCTAAACACAAAAATAGCAATGCTAAGAAAAAAAATATAAGAAATTAAGACTAACATGCCTGGCAAATTAGTTATGATAGGGGCAAAGCAAAAACAGAACGTGCAATCACACTCACACCCCTTGTGAACAAAAGAGACACTTTCAAGAGGAAGGAAGAACGCCATTTATACTCAATATATAGTGGTTGATAACTAGAGTAAAAACAAGAAAGCACACAATTTTGTTTGTGACAATAAATCTGCTCAGACGGGTTCATAGTTGTTTCTTTTGCAATGTACCTGTATGTTTTGATTATGTTATCAAATATTAAATTTTGTGTTGTGTACTCAAAGGCTTGAATCGCAAAACTTTGCTTTAACCTTGGGGTCAACGCAATTACATTACATGTAATTATCGAGATATGTGTAAACTATCTACCAATTTCTTCTTCAAGCAACTAATAATCCAATTATAGTTGTTCAAGTCCCATTAGCCAATTTTGAAACATAGATCCAAACACACGTTGAGCACGAACTTCTGAATTTATCAAGTATACTAAGCATAATTAGAAAAATAATATTATAACTACAAAGACACAAATAGCAGAAACAAAAAAATGTTACCTTAACACAAAAAATTCCAATTTTAAGCTCCTTGACATGGCCAAGGCTTTGTATAAATCCTTTAAGCATATTTTCTTCCTCATCTTTAGCGGTTGTATCATACCAGCCACTCTTTGTGTAATCCAAGTGAGCTTGGACTAAAGATGACACATTTAGCAGCGAAAGTTTCCACAACAACAAATTATCTGCGATAGTTAGTGACACGGAGCATTGATTTCGATAATATCCGCAAGGTGCCATTCATCTTCAGGATCACTGTACCCCAACAACGCAAAATTCTTAACACTCTTAGAAGTAATATCAATCCGTCTAAAACCAAAGCAACTGTACAGCTCTAAATTTTCCAAAAGAGGACTTCCGCATAATATATTTTGAATCAAATCTTCATTTAAATTTGCATATGAAATATTCAAAGTCATGAGTTTATTCCAACTAATGGAGCTAGTTGGATTAAAAACACAACCTTGTAATAATAGGTGAGTAAAACATGAATTGGTGAAAAAGAAGTCGTGTAACACAAACTCAGATTCCAAATTCGGATTCATAGTCCATGCTGTTAAACTAAGGTCTTGAACATTACAATTAACAGCGTAACGAATCCAATTGTTGATTTGTGATTCAAGGTGAATATCGTATCTGGTAATGAGTTCGAATATGTCGAGGTTCAAATGGCGACATTGAGTTAGTGTTTTGTCGACAAACGAAAAGAAATCAGGGTGTAAAAGATTGTCATCATTAGGATGGTGGAAGATGAGATTAGGAACATAAGTCCAAAGATGTTCCCATCGTTTGGAGAGTGTACCTGTTTTAATGGCTTCTTTTGTAGAAGGTAAACGAGAAATGATATCAACAAGTAAGCAATCTGGTAACAAACTTATTCGATCTCTTTCTTCTTCATCCATTGATTCACAAATGTTGATTTTTGATTGATTTTGACCTTTTTCTTTTTCAATCATTTCCATGGCGGCTATCGAAGCTTCTGTTGCATTCATCCGTTAAACATAACAAATGGTGAAATAAGTTTTACGTTTGTTCTACTCTTTTTTAAAAGTACGCCATTTCAGTCCCTATAAAAGTATGACACAATAAAACAATTCTTAATACTAGTAGGATCTCCGCGCACAGCGGAACAAAATATTTTAATATTTTAGTCAGTGATGTTTTTCAGTTTAGCTGCAAGTATATATCAGTTTTGGTGTACAACTTTCGCATTTTTTTTACGCTAGTTATTAAATGACATTATAAGGATTAAACCACTAACAAGGCATCACTACAACTTTTATGAGGCATCAACCAAATATATTTGTTTCACTCTGCATCATACAAAGCACTTAACATTGTTCTATCTCATAAGCTAAAGCTTTAGCAATATCTACGGGCTTAAAAAATGCACTAAAAACATAAATGATGTCGTCATGATAATGCAACTACATTTAACAAAGGCCAAAACACATGTTGGAACCTTAAATTTGTCAAACTGAATCATTTAGTACAATGGACTTTTTGAGTGCTAAATGATCCCGTTTGGCGGTTCGATGTACTAATATGTGTTTTTAGCCTCTAACAAAACCAAATGTGACACAAATGGTTACCAATGTAAACAACTCCCTTTTTCAACATCAATGTACCACTTTTTATAGCTAAATACAAATTTTGTATCATTAATTTAATTGAAAGGTAGAATATACACTTTCGTAAATCGTAAGTCACCATTATCATTTTTTGGTAACATACCCACCAATTAGATAATACCAAAACGCTTTTTACAAATGGTTTTCAATCTCCAATCAATATAAGCAACCCCAAACACTCCTTAATTATATATATTAGCTACCCCAAACACCCCTAAATTATAGATAAACAAACCCATATTCAAAATTATATATAAAAATTTACATATATTTTCAGATCCCACGCAATCAAACTCAAACACATCTACGTCTTCAACAAATCTAGGAAGAATAGGTCTGTTTTCGGGAGTACCGTTGTGTTCGTGGTGGTGACTGTAATAACAAAAGGTTTGATGGTGAGAGTGTTTGTGTGTGTTGTTGAAGGCGTATTACTATGTTTTGTGTGTTGTATGAGTTTATATGTGGTAGAAATGAAAGGCTCGAACCAAGATGTATTTCAACCAACTGTTTAGATTGCAGCTAACCAATGTTGCAAAAATCGTGAATCGGTTTTGAGACGGTCAAGGGCCGTGTAGCAATTTTTGGCCGATTAATCGCCAATTCCAAGGTCCAAGGCCGATTAATCGGCCGATTACCTTGTAATTCGCTCCAAGGTCCAAGGCCATTCAGCTTGTAATCGCCGATTAATCGGCCTTGTAGGCCGATTTTTGCAACATTGCAGCTAACCCACACCTTAAATGCATTATACGATAGCTGGTAGAGTTGCGGCGGCGAGGACCCATGTAACCAAATAACCCACAATAGCATACAATACAATTGAACTATTGAAGCATCATAACCATCTTTATACATTATAGTAGTAGATGTCAATACATCGAAACCAAAAAAGGAGAAAGCAACAATGGTGGCATTTTTGTACACAGTACTAGTGATAACACGTCATATTTGGTGATAACATGAAAACAAAAACAATTTCAATTTTTAGTATTGCAAAACATCGTGTTTGACTTCATTATCTCATGTCAACATCTCTTCTTTCACCATTTTAACCAATTGTAGACAATCACTCTCTAAATTGTATCTATTATCTCTTCATGGTCCTTTTTTATACTAAAACTAACTTATAATTTAATTTAAAATTTGTATAACCGAAAGTTAATAATGGTTATTTACTTAATTGTATTTTAAATGTTTTCGGTTACAATAATTTATATAATTAATTACATAAATTAATTTCATTTTAAACGACATGTCGGTTACTAATATTAGTATTTGACTTAAATCTTTTCATAATAGGCAATTGTGTGGTTGAATTTTAAAGTATTTCTATTTAGTGAAAGACCTAAATGCTTTATGAACTAGTATCGATTTGCTAGAACTAGTAATATTTACAAAAAGATTTTCACACAATCATGTGGCATGACACTTGGACCACTTATTACTTTCTTCCTCCACCGACTAAAAAAATCTAGGGATTGTTTATGTAACGAAATGAGTAATCCAAAAAAAATGAAACTATGAGAAATAAGCGATCGTAGCACTTCCAAACCAGGGTGTCCGAGACATTGGAGCCACTTAGCAGGACTGGCATAAAGCAAAGCACTAGGTATAAAAGATGGTTTGGTAACTGAGTAGAGGTCTCCCGGACTGTCACGTCTAAGGAGGATAAGGCGAGTCAAGAAATCCTTCATAGAGAAACCAAATTCATCAAACTCAACAGTACGTTTATTATTCCTAGTAAACTGACTCACATAAATAAGATTTTGAGTATGCTAGGAGTGACAAGAACATTATAAAGATACAAAGGACGACTAAGAGTGAACAATATGTTGCGGTCAGTGTTGGTAACGAGAGTGGTTTTCCCGTCACCCACACAAACAGATGGATATAAACAATTGTTATAAACATAACTTAAATTACTTGAATGGGAGTTGAGATGAAAAGACACACCCGTAACTCCATGTTGGATTTTCAAGAGTCATAGTAAAAAAATCATTAGGAAGGAGTCTTTTGTGTCAAAAGCTGAGATGCACCCTAACCTAAAATACCAGTCGGGTTAATCTGTGACAGATGTTGGGCTAAATGGGCCTATTGGGCTAAAAAACCATGAGATAATGTTGATTGTTTGGCCAAATGGCCTTGTTGGGCCGCGAGGTTATGTTAGGCCTTTTGAGAAAATGTGAAAAAGGGGCCACGAAAACTCACCTTGATTCACCGCAAAAAGTAAGCACACGCACGACCTAGCAATCTACATGCAATAGTATTGTATAAGTTACATGTGAACAAGGCTAATAATCCTTCCGCCGTAACTCACATGTGATGGAATGGAAAATGAATACCTACTCATTTTCCCATGAATGACTACTTGAAATCCCAAAAGTTCATGTCTTAAAACATTAGGTATTTGTTTATAGGTATAGATCCTTATTAATTAACTTAAACCTAGTTTAAACAATTTCAGATTCATTTTCCAAAATTTTAAACTACCCTTATTGATCTACTGAGGTTCCCAAATTTAAATCAGGGGTACCTACATGTGCTAAGTGTCTCCGGTATTTTTTTTACATTTTATTTTATAATACAACTATTTCATAAAAATTTGCTAATAAAAAATGGTCAGAATATGACCTGATTGTACACACAGAAAGTTTTCAATTTTTAAAAATAGTTACAACTTTTAGAAAAATTTGAAAAAATTTCGTAGTTATTAGACATATAGGATATGTTCCAGATTAAATTACAAGCAGTAACTCGTTATAGTTATGAGGAAAAAAAGTCCACTAGTTGACCTAAAACTATCCCAAAAAGTCAGCTTCGACAACTGATTTCATTTAAATTATTTGAATGACCAAATCAACTCGAATTAACTCCAAACCAATTGGAACAGAAAGTAGATTCCTTAAAATTAACCTTAGAATCAAGAAACACCTTAAAAGCTTTTCTAAAACTCGAGTTTCGGCCTGCTCAAGTCGAGGTTATGAATCTGCCAATTTTAGAAACGCATATCTACAAACCCTAACATGTTTATTCTTGCATAAAATTGTATAAATGCCTAAAATAAATGTTCTACTCGTCCCTAAACCTCAAATTACAGATTGTATGAACCCTAATCCATTATGTGAGTTACATAATTAATCGTAAGGAATATAAAACTTAAATGTATATAGTTAAAACATTAATCGTTAACCTCAAATTTATCGAACACGATCCTAGGGCTTCAATCTTTTTTCCCTGGGCTGTGTTTGATCGAAATCTGCTAGGAGGGGGTTATGAGTCATTTAGGGGGTGTTTATATAGGAGGGTGAGGGTGTGTTAAGTTAGACTAGGATAAGAATTTGTATTTAGGTGTTTATCCCTTCAATTCGAGTTGATTTGGTCATTCAAATAATTTAAATGAAATCAGTTGTCGAAGGTGACTTTTTGGGGACAGTTTTAGGTCAACTAGTGGAATTTTTATCTTATAAACTGTAACGAGTTACTACTTGTAATTTAATCTGGAACATATTCTATTTGTCTAATAACTACAGTAATTTTTGCAAATTTTTCTGAAAGTTATAAATATTTTTAAAAATTACAAACTTTCTAGTATAGTCAGGTCATATTCTGACCAGTTTTGATTAACAAATTTTTATGAAATAGTTGTACTATAACATAAAGGCTATGTTTGGTATACAAGATTGTTGAGAGATTGTGCTTATTTTTTTAAAAAAATAAGCTACTTAAAAAATAATCTTTGTTTGGCAGACATAGCTTATAAGAGATTATAAAAAAATAATCTACCATAATCTCTTAAAACCAAAGGTTACTTCATATAGCTTATAAAAATAATCTCTTTTTATAATCTCCAGAACCAGCACCATCTCCAGCATCACCAGTTCCAGCAACAGTTACTTTTGCCAAACATACCCAAAATCTAAAAAAATTACTTGAGATACTTAACAAATATAGATACCCCTGATTTAAATTTCGGAACCTTAGTAGGTCAATAAGGGAAGTTTAAAATTTTGGAAAGTGAATATGAAATTGCTAAAACTATAGGTTTAAGCTAATTAATAAGGACCAATACCTATACACCAATACCTAATGCTTTAAGACATGAACTTTTGAGATTTCAAGTAGTCATTCATATGGGAAAATGAGTAGGTATACAATACTATTGCATGTAGATTGCTAGCTCGTGCGTGTGCTTACTTTTTGCGGTGAATTAAGATGAGTTTTCGTGGCCCATTTTTCACATTTTTTCAGTGGAGAATGATACTCAAATTTATGCTATAAATATTTTTATGCCGTGCCATTTACTTGATTTACTTTGAAAAATTATGTGTGATTATATTTGCAATAGGTATGTATATGGTATATGTATATATCGTGTGATAAGAACAGTTACGTGGTACATTTTTGTGGTACATCATGTGTAGTTCTTGTGGTGTGGTAGAATCCAACATAAGTACTAACGATTTAGCTCCAGCTGGTAGTTTACGTGTTCATCTCATGTTTTTACATGATCGTTATTTGTGGTTTGGTATACAATGTTGCTACATGCTCTTTGCCTTATTAATTACACATGTCCCACCTATATATCATACACGGCAAAACGAATTTCCTTTGCTTTAAACCCACAAACTCACCTACTTTATGTTGACATTTTCGAGTATCCATTTCTAGGTAATAATATTGATGCTTAAGGATCTCAAGATTGCATGGCTAGCAAGACCTTAGGATACTTGTATTGGAGTCATACATGCTATCATTATAATTTCGTATTGTGGAAAACTAGAAGGGGGGTTGAATAGTTTTACGTCATTTTTAAATTTACTTCCAAAATATTTTGTAGCTTATAAAAACTTTCGATTCGATCTCAAGTGAGTTCAAGTAACAACCAATATAAGCAAGTCTAATCTAATAATGAAAGTATTGAAATAAAATGAAGAAAAGATAGAGTTAGAAAGATCAAACCACAACACGCGAATTTATAGTGGTTCGGCTACAAGGACACCTTCCTTGCCCTACTCCACTCCCCGAGTACCACACTCGAGAGTTTTCTTCACTATGTCAACAAACTCCTTATGGTGGAGAAACCTTACACACCAATTTACACACCACAACTTCTTCACAACTAAGTCACAACTTCTACACAACTTCTTCACGACTTCACACCTTCTTCACACCTTCACGACTTCTTCAAGAAAGCTTCACACCTTTTCTTCTTGTCAACTTCACACCTTCTTCTATGCACAACTAAATCACAACTACTACACTACTTTACAACACACCTAGTTTCTACAATCAACAAGTTTTCACAATACTTTTACAAATATCTAGCACTACTACAATATGAAAATAGCTAATCACAACACTACTACAATTAAATGGATGTAGAGGAGTGTTCTTCTTCTTGCACTTGAGTGGATGAAGCTTTGGATCACTTGGAAACAAAGACTTATAAATTATATGATCAAAGGATTTTTTAGATAGAAATGGAGGTTAGAACAGAAAGTTTTTAGTGCAAAAAGGTGAGAAAAATGTGTGGAATGATCCAGTATTTAAAGGGCTAGAAAATACTGTTCTGGAGCGTGCCGGTCCCCTTAATTAGTGGGCGGTCCCCTTAATGATTAAGGGGGCCGCCTAGTATAATTAAGGGGGCCGCCCTACTGAACATTGAAAAAGTTTTTCTGGATAAAATTTGCCCTTTTTGGTTGGAAATTTGAAATCATATCTTTGTAGTTTAATACAACAATACCAAAAATGATTTACAAATATATATAAAATGTTAATATCATTTTATAAAATGTTATGTCTTAAGACAAGGTTTCCTTTGATCATGTAATGCATAAGATGCTTAGTTTATGCATACCTTAAGTGATATTAGATGTAGAGGTAAATATTTGTTACTAAATACTTGTTTACGTCTTAATCTTGACTTAATTTGATTTGAGTTTTGTGATTATCAAAACATAGGTTTATTGAGAAATATCAATAACGTTTTTAAACACTATTTATATCAACAATCTCCCCCTTTTTGATGATTACAAAACTTAAACTCATTAACTCAAAATTTAGTTTTTAAACAAGTATTTTAGTGAGTTTATATTTACTTCTCCCCCTTTTTGTAGAATCAAAAAGGTTATGCCGACAATTTTCAAACGTGAAAATTTGACGGGAAGATATCTCCCCCTTGATGTGTACTCCCCCTCGTTTGGGGGCACCAAGAGAACGAGCTATGGAATGCTTTGCAAAACAAAAATATTAGAAGCACAAGTATATACACGCAAATATATAAGGTTGTTGACATAAATAATGTCTAAAAACATTGTTAGCATATTAACAATGTCTCTATGTTTTGATAATTACAAAACATAAACTCATTAATCTAAAACTTATGACGTAAACAAGTTTTTAGTGCTTAATATTTGTCTTTGCATCCATATCACTTAAGGTATGAATAAACAAAGTGTTTATTGTATTTCATGATCAAAGGAAAATTTTCTAATCACTAGAATTTTTATAAAATGTATTAAACATTCTATATCTTTTACAAAATTACTTTCGGAATTAAAAGAATATGTTTAATTCATTATAAATATATAATTTCAAATTTTCAACCAAAAATGGCAAATTTTATCCAGAAAAATATTCCCCACTAAAAGACAAGAAAATCCAACGTTCTGAAGGGGCGACCCCCTTAATTCCTTAGGCGGCCCCCTTAATCATTAAGGGGACCGACCATTAACTAAGGGGACCGGCCACGCTCCAGAACATTAATTTTCTCCCCTATAAATATTGGTTCATCCCACAGAATTTTCTCACCTTTTACACTCCTAAACTTTCTGTTCTAGATCCACATTTCTATTCTCTTAATCCTTTGATCATAAGTACATAATTCTTTGTTTCAAAGTGATTCAAACATCATCCTCTCAAGTGCAAGAGAAGAATACTTCTATCCCCCAAGACAAGAAGTATTACAACTTGTTGTGACCTCCACATACAAGTTGTTGGTGCATCATCAAGATCATTTACATTATTCTTTGTGAAGATTGTTGTGTATATTTGATTGTAGATAGTTGTTCTAGATATATAGATTGTGTGATTAGTTAGTTGTTTGGTGTGAAGAAGAAAAGTTAGGAATTAGATTGTAGTGAAGAAGCTAGGTGTGAAGTTGTTAGTTGTGAAGTAAATTGGTGTGAAGAAGATAGGCGTGAAGTAGTTAGTTGTGAAATAGATTGGTGTGAAGAAGTTGTGTAGAAGTTGTGATTTAGGTGTGAAGAAGTTGTGGTGTATAAATTGGTGTGTAAGGTTTTCTCCGCCATAAGGGAGCTTGTTGATATAGTGAAGAAAACTCTCGAGTTAGGTGCTCGGGGAGTGGAGTAGGGCAAGGAAGGTGTCCTTGTAGCCGAACCACTATAAATCTCTTGTCTCGTGGTTCGATCTTTCCATCTCTTATTTATTTCATTACTTATCATTGTTATTTATTACTTATTGATAGTTGTTTATATTGTGCAAGACTTGAGATCACATATTATCGAATCTAAATTTTGAAAACTAAGAAAACACTAAAACTATCTTTTATAACAAATTAAAAAGACATAAAACTATTCAACCCCCCTTCTAGTTTTCCACAATTGGTATCAAGAGCCACGTTGAGCAAGATTTTTAAAATATATTGTATTTTAAAACTTGTAACGATTTATGGAATCTGAAAAATATTTAGAAGACAATCTATGCAAAGACCACCACTATTTGAAAGTGATGGATTTTTATATTGGAAAAATAGATTCGAAACGTATGTGAAATCAAAAGATCTTGATCTTTGGCATATTATTACCTTTGGTGATTTTCCTCCTATTCAATATAATGTTGAAACTAAGATGGATGAAATTGTATCTTTTGAAAAACAAAATGATAATTTGAAAAAGAAACTAGCAAAAAATAATTAGGCTAAAATGGTCATTTATAATGCGTTACCACGCAAAGAATATGAAAGAATTTTTATGTGTAAAACCGCAAAAGAAATTTGGGATTCTTTACTAATTACTCACCAAGGTAATAGCCAAGTCAAAGATAATAAAATAGATCTTCTTGTACAACAATATGAACAATTTACGATTCCGGAAGAGGAATCAATTGAGAATGCTTTTGCTAAATTTAACACTATTATCACAAGTTTAAAAGCACTTGATGAGACATTTTCTAGTAAAAATTGTGTTAGGAAATTTCTTAGGGCATTGCATCCGAAATGGTGAGCTAAGGTCACGGCAATTGAAGAATCAAATAACTTGATGACGTTATCACTAGATGAACTAATTGGAAACTTGAAGGTTCATGAAGAAATTATAAGAAGAGATTCGGAAACGGTCAAAGTCAAGAAAGAACAAACCAAATCTATTGCTCTAAAAGCCAAAAAGGAACCTAGTGATGATGATGATTCAAGTGACGAAAGTGAAGACGAAGAATATGCAATGGCCGTAAGAGAATTCAAGAAATTCTTCAAGAGATGAGGAAGATTCACTAGATCATCACGAGACGAAAGAAAATCATTCCAAATAAATAGAAGTGACAACTACGGGAAAAGAAAGTGCTTTAGATGTGGAAGTCCAAATCATCTCATTGGCGAATGTCTAAAGCTGTCGGGTTATGAAAATCAAGGCGCATTTGTTAGTGGAACATGGAGTGATAGTGACAAAGAAGAAGTTGGAAAGCCAAGAGACAAAAAGTGTTTTATGGCGAAAGAAACCGACGAAATATGCTTAGGAATTGACTTGGAGCCTGACGAATGGATCAAAGATAGCGGATGTTCGAGGCACATGACGGGGAACCGCAAGCTATTCTCTACATACAAGGTATACAATGGAGGTAACGTTATTTTCGGTAGTGATGCGTGGAAAAATCATTGGCAAAGATACGATTTCTCAAGACTCACTTACTATTGAAAATGTAGAGCATGTAGATAATTTAACATATAACTTGCTTAGTATAGGACAAATATGTGATAATAAATGTAGAGTCACCTTTACCGAAGAGGATAGCGAAATAGTTAAGAATGGAAAAATTATAGGTAGAGGAATTAGGAAAGGTGGCATATATGTTATGAAACTAGGAAACAAGCCTGAGGATAGGATATGCCTAACGACCCTAGATGAAAACTCTACATTGTGGCATAGGAGATTAGGACATGCTAACATGCAACAAATACAATCTTTGGCCTCTAAGGAATTAGTTAGAAATTTGCCTAATCTAAAATATGACAAGCATTTTTGTGAAGCATGTAAAATTGAAAAACAAGCTCATGCTAGTCACAAAGCTAAGAATATAGTATCCACTACTAGGTGCCTAGAATTATCACATATGGATCTTTTCGGTCCATCCGCTGTGCGGAGCTATGGAGAAAACAAATATACCTTAGTAATAGTAGATGACTATTCACGATACACGTGGACTAGGTTTTTAAGTGACAAAACCCAAGCCTTTGAAAAATTCGAAATATTTAGTAAAATGATTCAAAATAAATTAGGATGCACAATAGTTGCCATTAGGACGGACCATGGTAGGGAATTTGATAACGAAGTACAATTCGGAAATATTGTGATTTAAATGGAATATCTCACAATTTCTCTGCTCCTCGTACTCCTCAATCAAATGGCGTAGTAGAAAGAAAAAATAGGTCACTACAAGAAATGAGTAGAACAATGTTAAATTAACAATTCATCCCACAAAAATTTTGGTGTCACGCCGTAGATACATCGACATATATTTTAAATAGGGTATCAATTAGGAGAATTCTAGGAAAAACTCCTTATGAGTTACTAAGAGGTAGAAAAACCAAACTTAAGCTACTTTAGGGTATTTGGAAGTAAATGTTATATTCTAAACACTAGGGATTACCTTACTAAGTTTGATCCAAAATCATATGAAGGAATATTCCTAGGATACTCACAAAATAGCAAAGCATATATAATACTTAACAAACACTCCATGAAAGTAGAAGAATCACTAAATGTAACATTTGATGAAACACCACCACCTCCTAAAACATTACCTTTAGAAGATGATGACTTAGTCGAAGATGAAGCTATTGAGGTTAGTAAAACAAAACCCATAGGAAATGATAATGAAAACATTCACTTAGAAAATAATGAAATTGTTAATATTAAAGAATCTAGATCACATCCATTAGATAATATAATAGGACATCTTAACCAAAGAACCCTTAGGTCACAAGCCCAAGATAAAAACAATTTCTTTTGTTTCCTCTCAGCAATAGAACCTAAGAATATTAATGAGGCTTTAAAAGATGAAAGTTGGGTTGTAGCTATGCAAGAAGAATTAAATCAATTTAAGGCAAATGATGTTTGGGAATTAGTCCCAAATCCAAAGAATATGACCATCATAGGAACTAAATGGGTATATAGGAATAAGTTAGATGAGAATGGAATAGTTACTAGGAATAAAGCTAGGTTAGTTGCCCAAGGTTATAATCAAGAAGAAGGAATTGATTATGACGAAACTTATGCCCCCGTAGCTAGACTAGAATCGATTAGGATATTACCTGCCTATGCTTGCGCCCTAGATTTTAAGTTATTCCAAATGGACGTGAAAAGTGCATTCCTTAACGGTTTTATCAATGAGGAGGTATATGTGGCACAACCTCCAGGATTCATTGACTTCGCAAAACCTGATTATTTTTATAAGTTAAAGAAAGCTTTGTATGGACTCAAACAAGCTCCCAAGGCTTGGTATGATCGATTAAAAGCTTTTCTTATTAAACATGATTATCCATGGGAATGGTAGATAACACTCTTTTCACTAAAAGGAAAGACCCAAATCTCATCATTGTCCAAATATATGTTGATGACATTATATTTGGATCTACTTGTCAAGATATGTGTGATGAATTTGCCAAAATCATGCATGATGAGTTTGAGATGAGTATGATGGGTGAACTTAACTTCTTCCTAGGATTACAAATAAAACAATTAGAAGATGGAATATTTTTTAACCAATCTAAGTACATTAAGGAAATGCTTAAGAAATTTGGCCTAGAAGACTCAAAACCCATGAAAACTCCCATGTCTACGGAAGTAAAGCTCACAAAGGATGATGAAGGTGAGTCCGTAGATAACACCAAGTATAGAGGAATGATAGGTAGTTTACTATACTTGATGGCAAGTAGACCCGATGTCATGTTTAGTGTCTGCCTTTGTGCCCGTTTTCAAGAGGATCCCAAAACCTCTCACCTAGAAGCGGTTAAGCGTATCTTCCGATACATTAAAGGCACTATACACTTAGGATTATGGTATCCTAAGGGATCCGGCATAGAAACCATCGTCTATGCGGATTCGGATCATGCGGGAGACTACGTAGATAGAAAAAGCACAAGCGGTATTTGCACGTTTATGGGATGTTGTCTAACATCTTGGTTTTCGAAGAAGCAAACCGCTCTTGCTATTTCTACCACCAAAGCCGAATATGTAAGCGCTGGAAAGGCATGTCAACAAGCACTATGGATGAAACAAGCTCTCGTAGATTATGGCATTAGGTTAGAAAATGTCCCCATTATGTGCGATAACAAAGGTGCGATAGATTTAAGTAAAAATCCGGTGCAACACTCTAGAACTAAACATATAGAAATACGCCACCACTTTCGTAGGGATAATGTACAAAAAGGAAACATATCTATGGAAAAAGTTGCATCAGAAGATAACATTGCGGATATATTCACAAAACCCCTTAAGCGTGAATTATTCAACCACTTGCGTTTAGGATTAGGAATGATGGAACAAGTTGACTAAATTATATTGAATTAATACAAATTTATACTTGCATAAAATTTACTTTTCGTCCACTTCTTCATTTTTTAGTCTAGGAATCTATTTCGCACAAAATTAAAGATTGGGAAATTTTATTTTCTTTGCATAAACTCTTTTGTAAAACCCAATCAATTTTCTTTAAAAATTATTCTCACATCTAAGAATCACATGAACATCATTTTCCTTGCATTGTTGACTAATGCTAAAAACATTGTCTTCCAAAATCATGCATAAACTCTCACATTAATTGTCAAGGTATAAATCTAATATATATCTTTGACATTCATGATCGAGCAAAAATTGAATCAAGGAGATCTTTTGGATTGTTTCTTAGGATCATTATTTTTCTTTGCATTTAGGAGTCGAAACAATCACAACTCCACATTTGTTGCATATAGACACACACTAGGAAAAATTCACTAATAATATTGTCATCTTGCTCCATCACTAGTTTTCCACTCACTAGTAGCCTTTGCCTTTGATCTAAGATAGGTGCCTTAGGAAGTTTAAGTGATCTTGCCTTTACTTATCTCCTCTTGCTTATTATGTGTTGCTTATTTGCTCTTTTGCTTATGTGTTTTTGCATGCATGCTATATCTTGATTAGATTTGATGCTATATTGCCTAAAGGAATTGAACTTGCTTGAATTCTAATCCAAACATACAACCTTCTGCAAATTTTCTGCCAAAAACCCAATTCTGGAAACCTGGAAATCACCAGATGGGTGGCCCCCTTAATTTTGTTAGGCGGCCCCCTTAATCATTAAGGGGACCGCACCCTAATTAAGGTTTACAGAATCTTTTCTGCTTTTTAGCCCATTTCAACCTACATTTCCCATTTTTCACCAACACATTTTGTCCTAATCTCCCAAACAAACTTTATCCATCCATAAACACACAAATCTTACACTATAAATACCCCCAATCCTCAAAAATCTTCACTCATCCCTTCATGACTTCTCCAAACAAACCAAAAACAAAAGCCTCAAGGCTTGCAAGAATGACGGAAAAAACCCGTTTGGCGAAGAAAAAGCCCTCGTAACAAATCCATCATAACCAATGAAGTTGGAAATCACTCAACACCTCCCACCACTTACTTCCCAAACTTTACACCAAATTCACAAGGACATTCATTTGATCCTCTTTACAAACCATACAACATTGGCCAAACATCTTCCTTCATGCCAAACCACTCATCTCATCCTCCAACCATTTGTAATGATCCATATAAGTTTGATCAACAATCCCACTACAATTCCAACTACACAAACCCAATTCATCCATATCAACACAATGACTTTCTCCGCATTGCCACGGAAAAGCAAAAGTTCCGTGATGAAATATCCCAAATCCATGATCTTTGTGATCTCAATGCCATGCATCTTGCACAACGCAACAAAGGGCAACCTCCATCATTACCCAAGAACAATTGCCTACCTCACTCTCTCAACTTGGATCAAGTTACAAACCACACTCACTATTGCCCTTATTGCATCTTCCTTCAAAAACAAATCCTATACTTAAGTGAAGATATTTCTTGGATTGAATATCTCCTCACTCGTCCTCATCCCATACCACCCTTAACACGATACAACATCGTAAGGTCCACCTCTTCCGCTCCATACCCCACTCCATATCCCTCTCCATCTAACAACTAAGCTTTATGCTTATGTTCTCCTTCAATCAAATAAAACAATCAACCATGGGTTGCAAGCAAGTCCAAGTGCTCTCTTAGGCAATATAGGGCTATGTCTTTTCTTTTGTTTATTTGTGATCAATATGCCTTAAGCATATTGAATGTTGTAATGCTTTCTATGTTGCTTGAATGAATCTATTTTTATTTGCATAATTATTGCTTTGCATGTATATGTGTCTTGTTCTCTTCTAATATTTTGTGTAGCCAAGATTTCCATAGCTCATTCCCTTGGTGCTCTCAAATGAGGGGGAGCATTAACCTTTTTGATTTTACAAAAAGGGGGAGAAGAGAATGTTAAACTCTAATAATACTTGTCTAAAAATTATTTTTTAGACCTAATGAGTTTAAGGTTTTGTAATCATCAAAAAGGGGGAGATTGTTGACATAAATAATGTCTAAAAACATTGTTAGCATATTAACTGTTGGGTCACTGAATTCCAAATCTTTCTCTAACAAGGATTTGAACGTAAAATCCCCTAAGTGTAAACAAGTCACTGAGTGAACAGTAACTCAGTGAGTCACCTTCAGGATGCTAAGACCGAGCCTAAGAAGAAAGGTTCTCCATTCAGTGAGGTGGAACTCAGTGAAGTGTGATCTAAGCCAAGAAGAAGGTGAAGGGTTCAGTGAGGATGACAATAACTCACTGAACCCCATGACTCCTCAACAACTTCATAGTACTGAAGACTGATGACAAGAAGACTGAAGTTTTGGCGGGACTGGGCGGGAAAGTCTGAGCTGCTTTATTAAAGTGCTTTATCACTTTAATGTCAAACTTTCCCAAAATGGTTAAAACCAGTATGTCATCAGAAAGTGCCTTTTGGACTTAACTCAATGAAGGTTCCTTGCCAGAAGAATAATATCTTTCAAGATATTGTTAAGGAAGCTTTATGTCCAATGTATAATTTGTTGTTCTATACTTGTGTATTAATAGGAAGCATATGTGAGGAGTAATAGTTGACAAGTTTGTGCAATTAATGCAAAGCATTCACAAACCACTTTACTCCTCCAAAGAACAACGCAAGCCCCTGAGATAGCTCAGTGGGTAATTTAAGTTGTCACTCAACATAGATTGAGTTTAGTGAGGAGTCCATACAATACTTGTCGTTTTCAATCCCAAGTGTTATTCCGCAAACACTTGGGTACGATTCTTTTTGATTAACTTCTAATAAAGAATTAAACGTTGGAAAATATTGTCTCTTATCTTTACGTTACTTTATTGTTAATCATTTTATACATCTTTGTTTAAAGTCATACAACTTGGTTACTTTAGCTTCTTAGTTACTGATAATCAAGTAAAAGGGACCAACAAGTGGTATCAGAGCCTCTGATTTGTAAAACTTAAACCTGTTTTCAAAACTTAAGAGTGCTCAAGTTTTTAAAATCAAGATCCCACTATGACTGACATAGATGTTCCCTAGCTTGTCGACAAAAAGGGTGGAAGTTATTCAGCAACTGCCCCTCGATTAGAAGCTGGCAAATTTAATAAGTGGAAAAAGTGAATGCTTTGCTACTTAACTGGGTTGGAACCATATTACATGAAGTTGATTAATGATGGTCCATATGTCCCAACAACTGCCCAAGGTTTAATTAAACCTGAAGCTCAGTGGACCCCAGATGAAAGGAGGGTGGTCAATCAAGACCAGTGCCTGAAAAGCATCATTATATCATGCCTTCCTGATGATATAATGGAATCAGTGATCAACTGTCCCACTGCCCAGCAGACATGGACTGACCTGGTTCATAGCTATGAAGGGCCTTCTGATACCAAAGAGAATAGAATCATGGACCTAAAGCTTGAATTCAATACCTTCAGGGCCAAGGATTCTGAAAGTCTCCCTGAGACTTATACTCGGTATAAGACCCTCCTGAATGAGCTGACCAATGATGGTGTTATACTGTCAAAACATGAGATCAATGTTGGTTTTGTCAACAGTCTCCCTGAGAAGTGGTTAAACTTCTCTCAGGGATTGAGAAATGCAAACCACATTCAGAACCTTGAGCTCCCTGCCATCTATGGGAAGTTTGTCTATGAAGACAATCTTATCACCAGGAGATACCCTGGTAAAGCTCAGGAGACCAAAAAGGCCTTGACAATTTCACCCATATCAACTGCTTTCTATTCAAAAGGTGTTGTGCAGGATTTTCAGGATGGATCTGATGATGAGGTTGACCAAAGAACCAGTGAGGAGTATCTTAATGATCTTCAAATTGAATTTCATGAAAGAGCACTCCTTGCTAATTCTAAAAGGTTTTTTAAGAAAAACAAATTTCCTTCTAAAGCAAATGACAACACTGAATGCTTTAAATGTGGCAAAATGGGGCATTTTACTAAAGATTGTTTTTCAAAAACAACCTCAGAACCATCTTTCAAATTTTCAGGAAATAACTCTTTTTCAGGCCCCAACAAATTTCAACCAAAAATGCTTCAGTCTAGTCAAAGATTTGAAAAAGTCCCTCAAATTGACTTTGAAGCCAAGTACAGAAAGGCAAAAGCTAAACTTGCCCTTCTTGAATCATCCTCAACAGTCTCTCAGCCTCCTCAGGCTCCAAAGCCTACTCAAGCCAAGAACAAAGGGCTTGTTGCTGAAACATATGACTGGGATGAGGTTGAAGTGTCCTCTGATGATGATGAAGTTCACATCAGTGCCCTGATGGCTCTGTCAGAAGACAACAAACTTGCTGTGGGGAAGAGTCAAGCAAGAAATGGTGAATGGGTCAACATCACTATGAGAAAGAAACACATCAAGGATCCTACTTGGCATCTAGATAGTGGATGCTCCAGAAGTATGACTGGTGTGAAAAGTTTTCTGCACAAATATGTGGAAGAACCAGGACCCAAAGTTGTATTTGGTGATAACTCATCAACTCCCACTGAAGGTTATGGTTCAGTAAACTGCAATGATATAGTTTTTACAAGAATAGCTTATGTGAATGGTCTAAAGTACAACCTGATAAGTGTTTCCCAACTATGTGATGCCAAATACATAGTTCAGTTTGATGACAAGAGAGGGACCATCTTTAATGCCAATAAGGAAGTTGTGTTGATTGCCCCCAGGAGGGATGATGTATATGTCCTTGACATGTCATCCCTGACTCAGAATGGGACTTGCCTATTCTCAAAGGCAAGTGAGACAATCAACTGGCTATGGCATAGGAGACTCTCTCATCTCAACTTCAAGAGCATCAACAACCTGGCCAAACAGAACAAAGTTCTGGGCCTTCCATCTATGGTGTATACCAAAGACAAGCCTTGTTCTGCTTGTGAAAAAGGAAAACACCACAGGGCATCATTCAAAACCAAACAAACCTTTTCCATCAAAAGCTGCCTACATCTTCTTTATATGGACCTTTTTGGACCTATCAGTCCAATGTCCATTCACCATGAGAAGTATACTCTGGTCATAGTGGATGAATACTCAAGATATACTTAGGTTTACTTCCTGACCAAAAAGAGTCAGGCAGCTGAAACAATCATGTCATTTGTCAGGAACATTGAAAATCAAAATGATGTCAAAGTTAAACAGATCAGGACTGACAATGGCACTGAATTCAAAAACCAAGACCTTGAGTGTTTCTGTGATGAGAAAGGAATTTCTCAAAATTTCACTTCTCCCTATACTCCTAAACAAAATGGAGTAGCTGAAAGGAGAAATAGAACACTCATTGAGGCAGCAAGAACAATGTTGAATGGCTCAGTCCTCTCAAAACATTTTTGGACTGAGGCAGTTAAAACAGCCTGCTACACTCAAAATAGGTCAATCATTGTGAAAAGGCATAACAAGACTCCTTATGAAATACTCAAAGGAAGGATTCCTGACATCAGCTACTTTCATGTATTTGGGTGTCCTGTGTTTATACATAATCACAAAGATCACTTGGGTAAATTTGATGCCAAAGCTGATGATGGATACTTCCTGGGATATTCTCTGGTTTCTAAAGCCTTTAGGGTGTTCAACACAAGGAGACAACAAACTAAGGAAACTTATCATATTACTGTTGATGAGATCTCTGAATCCATCAGGTTCTCAAATTCCTCAGTAGAAGAAATTGGTATTGATGACTCATCAAGATATCCTCCTGATGAGTATCATCCTGAGAACAATCCCTCAACCCAATACGAAGCTGATGCTGATGTCTCCTATTACATCATCCCTCACAACCTACCCCAACCACCTATCAGTGAGTTCATTGAAACTCAGCCTGTCTCAAATGAGACTGACACCACTGAACAAATTGTTCAGGAACCCTCAGAACAAATTGTTCCTACAGTTGTCACTGAAGCACATAATGATGAGCTACCTCATGTTCCTGAGTCTAAACCTAATCAGGCTCCCTCAAGCTCAAATTCCTATCCCAAACCTCAGGATAGCTGGACTAGATCCAAAATCATTGAGCTTGTGAACATCATTGGTGAACCCACTGAAGGCATGCTCACAAGAAGCAAGGCTGCTAAACTTAAGGCTGCCACTGCCAGTATATGTCTTTATGCTGACATATCTCTCACAGATTGAGCCTAAAAATGTTAAAGAAGCCCTGAGAGATGAATTGGAACAATTTGACAGAAATGATGTCATGACCCTTGTTGAATGCCCCCAGGGTGTTCTAATCATTGGTATGAAGTGGGTCTTTAAAAACAAGACCGATGAGAATGGCACAGTCATCAAAAGCAAGACTGGTTGCCAAAGGATATAATCAACAGGAAGGTATAGACTATGAGGAAACCTTTGCACCTGTTGCAAGAATGGAAGCCATCAGGATCTTCCTTGCTTATGCAACTTACATGAACTTTAAAGTTTACCAAATGGATGTCAAAAGTGCATTCCTGAATGGTAACATCAAAGAAGATGTTTATGTGCAACAGCCTCCTGGTTTCGAAAGTAGTGAATACCCTAACCATGTCTACAAGCTTAACAAAGCCCTTTATGGACTGAAACAAGCACCCAGGGCATGGTATGAAACTCTTTCAGCCTTCCTGATCTAAAACAAGTTTGTCAGAGGAAGAATTGACAACACATTGTTCATCTACAGAACAAAGGATGATGTCATTCTTGTCCAAGTATATGTTGATGACATCATCTTTGGCTCAACAAGTTACAAACTTTGCAAACAGTTTGAGAAACTGATGACTACAAAGTTTGAAATGAGCATGATGGGTGAACTCACATACTTCCTTGGACTCCAAATTAAACAAACTGAAAAGGGAATATCCATTTGTCAAGAAAAATACCTCAAGAACCTACTGAAGAAGTATGAGCTCACTGACTGCTCTTCAGTAAAGACTCCTATGGTTCCTCCTAACAACCTTGGCCCTGATCTCACTGGAAAATCAGTGAATCAAACCCAATATAGAGGAATGATTGGCTCCCTGATGTACTTACTTGCCTCAAGGCCTGATATCCAATTCTCAGTCTGCCTGTGTGCCAGATACCAGGCTGACCCTAAAGAATCACATCTCACTGTTGTCAAGAGAATCATCAGGTACCTGAAGGGTACTCCAAACCTTGGTTTGTATTACCCAAAATGTTCAGGATTTGATCTCAAAGGGTACACTGACTCTGACTATGCAGGATGTAACATGGATAGGAAAAGTACTTCAGGATCCTGCCAATTTCTTGGTGGTAAACTTGTGTGTTGGAGTACAAAGAAACAACAGTCAGTGGCCATGTCCTCAGCTGAAGCTGAATATATGGCTGCTGCAGGATGTTGTGCAAATGTACTATGGATGAAGAGCCAACTGAGTGACTATGGCATTCAGTATAAGATGGTACCTATCTTTTGTGATAATACAAGTGCCATAGCCATCTCAAACAATCCAGTACTTCATCAAAGAACCAAGCACATTGACATCAGATACCACTTCATTTATCTCTAATGGAGAAATTGAACTACATTTCATCCCCACTAAGTATCAGCTAGCTGATATCTTCACTAAACCTTTGGATGAACCAACTTTCACAAGATTGAAAGCTGAACTGGGCATGTTGGACATAGAATCAGGGAACTGATCAAAAGTGTTCCAACATGATGTAAATTCTCTAGGTCCCTGATCATATCCCTTCCTGAAAGTTTTTTGAATGATAATTCATTCAGGGAGCTCAGGATGAAAATGGCATTGAATACCCTAACTAAATGCTCCAAGTATTTAGTTAGTTAATGTCCCAGGTAGGTAACTGAACCCTATTAAATATAGGAATATATGTCACTTACACAACTGGCATCCACTCCTTGGGCCCCCACATCTCTCTCACCAAACACCACTGAGCATTAAATGCTCCCTCACACACAAAAGTTGTGATGATTTCCACTCTGCAAAAGTGCATTATTTGCAGAGCCGCACAACTGTTCATCCACGATGTGGGAGAAAATAGGGTAATGGGAATCGTGATATTTAATGCGGATATCAAACCAACTTTATTATGCCGTTTCGGTTAAATAAATTAAACCTTTGGTATCCGCAACATCACTTCCCTAAATCTCACCCTATAAATACCCCCACTAAAAGGGAAAACACACACACGCTTTTAAAATCATAACAAAACTCTTGCAAATCTTTTTCAAAACAGCGTGTGTTTCCCTCACTGATACCCATTTTTTCAAAAACCAGGCTTTTATCTAAACCAAATGGCTTCCTCTAAGGTCGTAAAATATGCACCCAATGTGGATTTCCAAATGGAAAGCGTAGACCTTACCAAGAACAATGTGGTGGGGAACTTTGCCTACCCTGCTGGGTACCCTGAATACAGGGATGTGGTGAAGTTCTTTCAGAACTGCTTCCTGACCACCTCATTCACAAAAACCCCCTCAGTCATCTATCATGACTATTTGAGGGAATTTTGGTTCACAGCGGTGGTTGAAAACCCTGATGCGCCAAAAGAGGCCAAAATAAAGTTTACAGTCAAGAATGGAACCAAGTCCCTAACTCTTGACTATAAAACTTTTGTCAAAGCCACTGGCCTTGACTACACCACGACCTTCACTGCCCAACCCTCTGAGAAAGAGGTAAAGGAGGTCTTACTGGAATTGGGACCCTATGACAAAAATCACCCTGAGGTGACACCAGGGTCCCTATTATCCAAAGCCCCAATAATTAAGACCTGGTTCCCAGCTCCCTGGAGGATTCTAATGACTTTTGTCATTCAGGTTCTCTGGGGAAATAAATCCTCTACTGAGCAATTGAACACTACTCAGGCAATGATAGTGTTCTGTCTCATTGAGGGTAAAATGATTGACCTTGGAGAAATCATCTTCAGGGACCTCATAGCAAAGTTAGGGGGAAGTCTAGGCAAAAACACATGTCATATCCTAGATTTGTTTCCTGTGCCCTACAAGACTTGCTTGGGTCTGAGTATGATAAGCCTGACATAACAGGTTTTGAGCCTGATGTCCTACACAAGGAAAATTACTCTCGTGACCCTCTTGAGGCTACACCTGTCACCCTGACTATGTATATGTGTTCTGCTATCCAGGGTGACAATAAAGTTTCACCAGTCCCCTCTCCCACCAAGAAGGTGAAGAGGAAGAAGGGACAGGGGTCCAGGAAGGTGGCTCAACCCAAGCCACTCGACACTGAGATCTCTGATCCCAAGCCTACCATGAGGCAACCACAACAGACCTTGACTGCTGACACCATGAGAATTATTACCCAGTCACTAGGCCTGCAACAAAAGCCATCGGAGGGCACTGAGACATCACATTCCAAAGACTCTACTGTCATAAACAAGACAGTTGAGCCGAAACAAACCAAACCTTCACATCCTGCTAAAGGCTCTGGCAAATCACAACCAGAGTCTCAGGGAGTAAGGGATCCTAAATCCTCGGTGGGGCAGCACAACTCCACTGAGAAGGGGGTCCACAAACAATCACATCCTGCTAAAGGCTCGGGTAAATCACAACCCAAGCATCAGGGAGTTCACGTCCCTAAACCTTCGACAGGCCAGAACAAGCCTGTTGAAAAGGGGGGCATAACCACTCAGGTGCCTGATGAGGACATTCGCAAAACAACGCTTTTGTCTGAGGGCACAAAAACTCATCCCAAAGACTCAGAGGGAAACAAACAACCCGCTGATAGGGACACAACATTCACGACTCCTCAGGATGACATTGAGAAATACCCATCAGTGTCTGAAGGGGTCACGGGGGACAAAGATTCAGAGGGATACAAACCACCCGCTGATATGGAACCCATAACCATTCCCGGAGGTGCGCATTACTTGGGAACTGGCCTTAAAGACCAGGTAGGTAAAACCCAACCTACCGGATTTGAGGGGTCAGGACCTGGCCAAAACAAAGGCAAATCTTCTGATGAAGAGGAGCCGGATAACCTCCACTTGTTGCAGATTACCTCCCTGGCAGATGCTCAGGCTGTCCTATTTTCTGATGATGAATTTAACAGTGACGAGGAAGTCTTCACGGCCGGAGATGATATGGAGGTTGAGGAGACAGTCCCTGAACCTGTTACTCAGTCTCCTCAAACCTCTAACCATGATGAAGATGAAACACATTCCGAGCCGGAAACCTCTGAAGACGCTCAAACTCCTCTCACTGAAAAAGCCTTCAAAAGATTCATCAAGAAAATGACTAATGTTTTGTACAGGGGGGTCACTGAAGAGGTGTTTGACATGCATACTGAGCAAGCATTCCACTATCACCTCCTCAAAGATGCTGTTGAAGACTACAATGATGATGTCAGGGAGCAAAATTCCACTGTCTCTCACTCCCTGACACAAATGGCTTCTCACATCAATCAATTTTTGGAATCCCTAAAAGAGCTGGCTACAGGGGTTAAGTCAGTTCAAGAATCAGTCAAAGATGATCCTGAGCTCACCAAGAAAATTCTTCAGACATCTGAGACATACCAAGTCAACACGGCAGCTCTTACTGAGTTACTTGGTTTAATAAAGGGTTCCAATGTTCAGAATCTCAGCTCCACGGTGGAATCTCTCAAGTCTTCCTTCACTCAGTTGGAAGCATCAGTGATAGCTCAATCCCTGAAGTCCACATCTCTGGCATGGACAATGGGATCCAGGATGACTGCCCTTGAAAGTTCTCAGGCTAAACTTGACTCCAAGGTATCCCTCATCCATCAGGATACTGCGGAGATCAAGTCAATGATGACGGAAATGTTTCAAGTCTTCAAGGGCACCTCTACTTCATCTTCAGTAACTCCAACACTTGCCATCACTGCAACTCCGGCAATTGTTGAGGGGGAGAATGTTTCTGAAACCCCTATTACTGATGCACAAGAAGATGCTGGACAGCCCTCTTACACTGAGGGGGAGTATGTCACTGAAGCCACACCAATCACCGAAGTTCCACCTCAAGAGGAACCAGTCTCCTCCACTCTCATTCAGGACAGAGGAAAAAGTATTGCCACCACCTCTGAACCTACAATTGTGCTCCAGCCTAACTCCATAATGATCCGAGTTGATCCTGATGAACCAATCAGGGTCCCATATGAAATCAATGGAAAAGTCTATCAACTCACCCATGACCAAATACAAGACTATATGGAAAGAGTTGAGAAAGTGGTAAAGGCAGCTGAAGAAGAGAGATTGAGCAAGCCTGAACTGATACAGGTTGTTCATGAGGAGGCTAAAAAGATTGGTCTAGATACCGAGGCACTAGCAACAGAGCAAACTGGTGCAGCCTTTAAAAAGGCTCAGGAAGAAAAGATGAATGCTCTTAAAAGGGAAAGGGAAGCAAAGCTGAAAAGGGATGCTCAAATCAGAAAGACCAGGGTTGAAAGATATCATTGGGTGATGAAGGAAAGGTTGAAGCCTGAAACCATCACTGACATTAAAATTCACAGGAACACCAAACCCGCAATGGTCACGGTCTTCAGGGGGGCTGATAAAAGAGTTATTGACATCCATAACCCATTCAAATTTGCTGACTTTGGGATTACTGAACTGGATGAACTCCGTCCCATCATTGCCAGGAAAAACAATGTTGTCGTACACGACCTTCTCAAGTCACTGAAGGAAAGGTATGACAGACTGAGCGCAATGCCTGAAGTCCTTAATATTCCCTCCCTTCTTCCTGCTCCAACAACAGGAACTGCTTCATCAAAAGCCACCAGGAGAAAAAGGAAGCACATTGAATCCGAGCCTGAGATCAAGGTCCTAGGATTGGATTGTGATAGGTCCGTTCCTGAAGGAATCACCTTCGTGAAAAACGTTGTACTTGAAACCCCTGAAAGAGGTCTATGCTTCATGGATGAATATGGAAACCCTGCTTTCCAAAGATGGTCCGATATGGACAGGGCAGAGGTCAAGGAAATGTTAATATACCTGATGTTGGCTTCTCCTATACAAAGTGGTGAAAACCAAAGGTTCTATCAGGACCTTAGGGCTATGATTGAGAAGCATCCTGAGAAACACCTGCTGAGATCAAAGAAAGCTAAGATTGATGGACTTGGCTGTCATCTGAACATCTGATCTGCAACAACTATCTTTATTTTGTTTGTAATTTGTAGGAAAATGTAATAGCTATGAATAAAATGATGTTTTGTTTAAAAAGTTATGTCCTACTTACAATTACAACAAACATTCAGCAAGAGTAGAAGTACCCTGACAACTCATGCTGAATCAAGTAACACTTAGGCTATTTGTATGTTCAAATAGGGGGAGATGGTTGGGTCACTGAATTCCCAATCTTTCTCTAACAAGGATTTAAACGTAAAATCCCCTAAGTGTAAACAAGTCACTGAGTGAACAGTAACTCAGTGAGTCACCTTCAGGATGCTAAGACCGAGCCTAAGAAGAAAGGTTCTCCATTCAATGAGGCGGAACTCAGTGAAGTGTGATCTAAGCCAAGAAGAAGGTGATGGGTTCAGTGAGGATGACAATAACTCACTGAACCCCATGACTCCTCAACAACTTCATAGTACTGAAGACTGATGACAAGAAGACTGAAGTTTTGGCGGGACTGGGCGGGAAAGTCTGAGCTGCTTTATTAAAGTGCTTTATCACTTTAATGTCAAACTTTCCCAAAATGGTTAAAACCAGTCTGTCATCAGAAAGTGCCTTTTGGACTTAACTCAATGAAGGTTCCTTGCCAGAAGAATAATATCTTTCAAGATATTGTTAAGGAAGCTTTATGTCCAATGTATAATTTGTTGTTCTATACTTGTGTATAAATAGGAAGCATATGTGAGGAGTAATAGTTGACAAGTTTGTGCAATTAATGCAAAGCATTCACAAACCACTTTACTCCTCCAAAGAACAACGCAAGCCCCTGAGATAGCTCAGTGGGTAATTTAAGTTGTCACTCAACATAGATTGAGTTTAGTGAGGAGTCCATACAATACTTGTCGTTTTCAATCCCAAGTGTTATTCCGCAAACACTTGGGTACGATTCTTTTTGATTAACTTCTAATAAAGAATTAAACGTTGGAAAATATTGTCTCTTATCTTTACGTTACTTTATTGTTAATCATTTTATACATCTTTGTTTAAAGTCATACAACTTGGTTACTTTAGCTTCTTAGTTACTGATAATCAAGTAAAAGGGACCAACATTAACAATGTCTCTATGTTTTGATAATTACAAAGCATAAACTCATTAATCTAAAACTTATGACGTAAACAAGTTTTTAGTGCTTAATATTTGTCTTTGAATCCATATCACTTAAGGTATGAATAAACAAAGTGTTTATTGTATTTCATGATCAAAGGAAATTTTTCTAATCACTAGAATTTTTATAAAATGTATTAAACATTCTATATCTTTTACAAAATTACTTTTTGAATTAAAAGAATATGTTTAATTCATTATAAGTATATAATTTCAAATTTCCAACCAAAAATGGCAAATTTTATCCAGAAAAATATTCCCCACTAAAAGACAAGAAAATCCAACGTTCTGAAGGGGCGGCCCCCTTAATTCCTTAGGCGGCCCCCTTAATCATTAAGGGGACCGACCATTAATTAAGGGGACCGGCCACGCTCCAGAACAGTAATTTTCTTCCCTATAAATACTGGTTCATCCCACATAATTTTCTCACCTTTTGCACTCCTAAACTTTCTGTTCTAGATCCACATTTCTATTCTCTTAATCCTTTGATCATAAGTACATAATTCTTTATTTCAAAGTGATTCAAACATCATCCTCTCAAGTGCAAGAGAAGAATACTTCTATCCCCCAAGACAAGAAGTATTACAACTTGTTGTGACCTCCACATACAAGTTGTTGGTGCATCATCAAGATCATTTACATTATTCTTTGTGAAGATTGTTGTGTATATTTGATTGTAGATAGTTGTGCTAGATATATAGATTGTGTGATTAGTTAGTTGTTTGGTGTGAAGAAGAAAAGTTAGGAATTAGATTGTAGTGAAGAAGCTAGGTGTGAAGTTGTTAGTTGTGAAGTAAATTGGTGTGAAGAAGATAGGCGTGAAGTAGTTAGTTGTGAAATAGATTGGTGTGAAGAAGTTGTGATTTAGGTGTGAAGAAGTTGTGGTGTGTAAGGTTTTCTCCGCCATAAGGGAGCTTGTTGATATAGTGAAGAAAACTCTCGAGTTAGGTGCTCGGGGAGTGGAGTAGGGCAAGGAAGGTGTCCTTGTAGCCGAACCACTATAAATCTCTTGTCTCGCGGTTCGATCTTTCCATCTCTTATTTATTTCATTACTTATCATTGTTATTTATTACTTATTGATAGTTGTTTATATTGTGCAAGACTTGAGATCACATATTATCGAATCTAAATTTTGAAAACTAAGAAAACACTAAAACTATCTTTTATAACAAATTAAAAAGACGTAAAACTATTCAACCCCCCTTCTAGTTTTCCACAAAGGTGATAAGAATATAATTAAGCATGTTTGAAAAGAAGCATTCATATTAAATCAATAGTTGTGTCAAGACACAACAATACAAGTAGCAATAATAAAGATTACAAGTAGGATAGCTATTACATAAACTAACAACTAGAATAATATTTCATCATGCAAAGAGTACATGGGCTTCATAGAGCTTGCAAGCAAAAGGGTGGTAAAGGATTTAGTTATTAAGCATATCATATGCTTAATTTGGAGAGCATGATCGTGATGGTGGAGGAATGGGTGAGAATTGTGGTGGAGGAATAATTGGAGAAGATGGTGGAGTTGGTGGTGGTGGTGGGTTAGTGAGCAAATGTTCAATATATGAAAACATATATTGAATTTCATCCTTAAGACCAAAGATTATGGTTCGGTTGTGGATGCAACAAAGACAAGTATCACCATGTGATTCAAGTAACCTCCAAGGTACGGGATTGACAAAGAATGGTGGTGTAATTGGTGGAGATGAGATATGAGCATCAAGTGGTGTTATTGGTGAAAGTGAGATGGTAAGATGGGTGGAGATAGGTTCTTGTGTAGGATGTTGTGATGATGCTTGTGGGGACAAGTGTGAATTGATGTAGTCATTTATTGATGAGGTTGAGAGTATGGAGGATGAGGAAGTTCCATAAGTGGAAGGTGTTTTGGATGGTGCATTAGGTGCACTTGGAGATGAGCATTTAGGTGGAGGTGATGGGGTTTTGTTGTCTTCATTTGTTAAGTCAATGAAGAGTTGTTTTGGAGGGATGATGACAATCTTTTGTTTCTTAGATGCCTTGGAGTTTGAGGTACTTGGTGGAGTCATGATGATTTAGATGAGGAATGATGAGATGAAGAATGGTGATTATGGAGGGAATTTATAGTATGGAAATGGTTGATTTAGGTATGTATTTGAAATGGTTGAATGAGATTCTAAAATCAGTTGGGTTAAAATGGGAAATGGTAGCTGATACTAGAGAAAGAGTTCACAAAATGCAAAAGAAAACAGTAAACCCAGTTCCAGATGGCCGGTCCCCTTAATTGTAGGCCGGCCCCCTTAATAATTAAGGGGACAGCCTAGGAAATTAAGGGGGCCGCCCATCTGGTGTTTTCCCAGTCGACCAGAAACCCAAAATTTGCAGAAATGGGTGATTTTTCAAGTATGTGTTTCCAGCAAGCTCTATTAGAAGTATATACTCTAGGAATGATGATATATAAATATATATATAAACAAATTATTCATGCAAACAAACATATTATATTCCACTTTTAAAAGAAACATAGCATAGCATTAAAATATGATGAAGATAGTAGCATTATAATAGTTAAAGTCTAAGCATCATCCAAGAAATAAACAAGAGATAACATAAGTATTTTCGAATAAATCGGACAAATAACAAGCCATACAAATGTCTAATAGAGAATAATAATAATAAGTAGCAATACATCAACATCATCTACTTCTTCTTCTTCCCAATCATCTTTCTAAACATCTTTCCAACGGATTTGAATCCTCCTCGAATTTTTTCATGCATTTGTTGTTGTTGGTTGATAATGGACGTTTGACGAGTGAAGAGAAGTTCATCGGTACGTTCATGAGGAAGAGGAACTTGATACTCGGTATAGTCAAGATCAGAAAGATTATCAACAAAGGTAGTGGGGGATGGAGTACTAACACGTGAGGTGTCTTCCTCCTCATCATCATCATCATCATCACGATGAGATGTAGACCCACGAGGCATAGAAAACAAAGGAACACGAGATTTTCCTTTGTCACTTCGAGAACGACGAGTATGAACAAGAGTAAGTTGGTTCAAAGTAGGAAGGATTTGCACGTAGTAATCTCTTTGAAGATGTGGGTAATGTTCCATGACATAACGATAAAGTCGTGTAAGGAACATACCGTAAGGAAGATTGGCATTTGGGGTGTTTTTGGCGGACATGATTCGATGAACAAAAAGATAAGCCAAATTGTAGTTCTCTTCAGCAACTACACAATATAACATGTGGGCAATGCTTGCCGTGACATGATCACGGTGACCACCAGTACCAAACGCATTCTCGCGAATGAGTTCTTCCCACTTTTTCATATCGTGGCTTAGCTCTTTGAGGAGGATTTGATTTGCATGAATATCGACATTCTTCGACTTGATTACTCGACTAGTCGTACGACATTCTAGTTCAAGCAGTCGACGAATGTCTTCAGGACTAGGAATCTTAGAATAGTATGGGCCATCCTGAGGACGATTTCTTTCAAGAGAGGAAAGATCCCATTCATTTGAGAATACGGCTTGGCCTATGTATGAGATTCTAAGAATTTGTCCAAATTGAGCAAGCGTAAGAGTGATGAATTGATTTTGGATCATGAAGGAAATAAGGAGATGACCAAAGGGATTGGTTTGCACCGTCACTTGGCTATAGAAGTCGAGGATAAAACGAGGAATGATTGGTTCGTTGATTTGGTAAAGACATTCAAAACGAATATTGGAGAACATTCGTTCAGTTTGATCAGATTCATAGATAGATGGATCGACAATTCTTCCTTCGTGAATGTTTCTATTTTCAATGGGACGATAAAAACATGCAACTGAAGGAGACATTCCGGGAGTAGAGGAAACATTTGGAATGTATTGTTTGGTTTTGGAGACATCACCAACCGTGGTCTTAGGCATTTTCACCTAAACAATATAACAATAAAAATAAAATTAAGACTAAAACAACTATCATATATATATATATATATATATATATATATATATATATATATATATATATATATATATATATATATATATATATATATATATGCAATATATGTGGAACGAAATTCTACTTCGACCAAAAAAAATATTCTATGAGGTAGTTTCACAATGTTCCTTGTATTTTGATTTTAAACTCGTTTAGAATATATGATGTCAAAGAGTATGATATCATAATTCATTTCGAAGTAAGGCTAGATATATATTAGATTATATATCTTGCTTTTTCATAAGAGTTTGACTCAGCATAAACATGTTTAAAAGGTTAAAATATGAATTTTGGTTTTCAAAATATCTTTTTCAAGATAAACCAAACGCTCCCTTAACTAGATTAATATAACCTAAAACATCAATATATATATATTGATTATATATCTTGATGACATCTATTAACTCTAACAGTTTTAACAAATTATATGCGCTAGTTTTAAGTTTTAAGTAACTACATATGATCATAATTTTTTCATGAACCAAACGCCCATGTTGTCTTCATGAATCATTTTATAACAAATTGAGAAGTATGTTTTGATTGTTTTCAACATTAAACTAATATAATGTAGTAAGTTTTAACTAGTTTTTAAGAGTTATATCAACAATGTGCTTTTTGAAAAATGAAATTCAATAAGGCTTTATGGGCGATTAAAGATTTTAACAAAATGATGTGTTATACTAAGTTTGAGTTGCAATACATCATTCTAATCCTATGGGGAGCATTTGGTTGTTCAATTCCTAGCTTCTATTTCACTAAAATTCGAACTAAAATAAATTTTAATAAAATACCTAATTATTGATTAGACACCAAATTGAATGAAATGTGATGAAATGTATGTTGGAAAACTTACAAAAGATGTTGTTATACATTTGGTTAGCGTTTGCCCCTTGCGAAACAACCCCGAATTGGTGATTTAGTGAAGGATTTTGATGGTTTTGGTTGTTTTAGTTCGTACTCAGCAGAGGTGAGGAATGGAATTATGAACAAATGGAGTGTTTGGCAAAAGATTTAAGGTGGAAAATGGATTAGAAAGTATCATACGGCCGGCCCCCTTAAACATTAAGATGACCGCCCCCGATAACAAGCCGGTCCCCTTAATTATTAAGGGGGCCGCCCTTTGAATATTTGAATTTTCGCGGTTTTAGTTTCTGGAACAAGTATATTTATATGTATTTAATTAGATTTATAATATATCAAAAATGCGTAAGTGTTTATTGGTACGATGATAAAATACTTAACAATTTTTAATTACCGTTTTGATAATTAAAATGTACTTTTGACAATTTTGGATAAAATGATCAAAGTGTTAAGTTGATGAGGAGTTTGAGGTGTGTTTGGGAATATGTGAATATGTGTATATATGTATATATGTATAGATGTGAGTGAATGATGGGTTGATAGGTGAGGTTTGAGAGATGATAACGGAGATAGAGTATAGTCGGCGAAAGGAGTTTGTTTCATCCATAGTGTTCATGTGCGAAGGCGTTCTTGCATGATAATAGTCCACTTGACTCATATCCCTTCATCATCATGAGTCTTCTAAAAGTGGACATAATAGAAATTTTGTGTTGAACAGAAAAGATCAAAAGTAACACGAGGGGGAAGGAAAGAGTTCGATAACGAACAATTTCTTGGAGTTCTAGAAAGTCAACTAATGACGTATCTAGGTTATGTGCAAGCATGTAGATATATATATATATATATATATATATATATATATATATATATATATATATATATATATATATATATATATATATATATATATATATTATCAAGCAAATAGAGAAAAATAGAAAGCTATATCTATACAAACAACGTAATCAAACCGAACATATTAATCTAAGCATGGCAATGAGTTGTGAAAGAATGACGTACCCGGCGGTCTTCAACAAAAATCTTCAAAATCTTTAAGATGACATATAGACTTTGAAAAAGTCTACGGTGAGAAAACTTCAAGATTGCCTCAAGGAATGTTCATCTAGCTATTCGGTCCCCATTGCCTCTTTGGTCCAAAGTTGTTTGGTCCAAACATGTTTAACATTTGACTAGGATGCATGAAAGGTGGTAGTATACCCCAAGGATTGTAGCTTTGTTGATAGTTCCACATTTGATTACTATTGTTATTGTAGTTTTGTCTATTTTGGTTTCTTCTTGGTTGAGGTGTTTTAGACCTAGGATGAGCGTTATTTGGTTTTATAGGTGTTGGAGTTTTAGATCTTGTCTTAGGCTTAGAAGATCCTACTTCGGTTTTTAAAGATGGTTTATAAAAAGCTTTTACTTCTTCATTGTTGGCAAGAGGTATTTTTCTATCATTAATAAGTATATACTTAGGATTAGATTTTAGAGGTTTTTGTATATTAAGTTCATTTTCGAATTTGACATTTTTAATCTCGCTTGTTGAAGCTTCATTTGAGTTTAATCCTAAACCAGTTTTATCTCCGGATATTCTTTGAATACTTATTATTTTACTAAGTGAATGACTACTATTTTCAAATTTATCAAGTTTGCGAATTTCTTCCCTGAGTATTTCGTTTTCACATTTAAGCTCTTGACATGATTTACATTCTTCAAAAATTTCTTTACTTTTTTCAAGTTGATGTATTTTAATTTTTAGTTCTAGTACTTCATTTTCCAATTGATTGTTTATGTATTTTAGTGATTTGTTTTTGGCCATTACTAGTTGTCCTAATTTGCATAGTATATTATATTCATTATCTAAGTCTTTTTCATCTAATGATAAATTTTCATCACTAAAATATTCGGTTTCGGAACGTACCTCATTTGATGTCTTCACCATAAGACACTTCTCTTCCTTTGTCGTTTCTTTCTCATCTTCATCGCTATCACTCCAAGCTCCTCCAACAAATGCACTTTGATTTTGATCTCTTGTCATCATTGGACATTTTCCAATGAGGTGATTTGGATCACCACACTTGAAACATTTCCTTTCATTCTTGTCATCCTTACTCTTTTGAAATGCTTTCTTTTCATCATGTGGTTGTCTTACAAATCTTCCTCGCCTTTTGAAGAATTTCTTGAAATCTCTTACGGCCATGGCATATTCTTCGTCATCACTTTCGGAAGATGAGCTATCTTCGATACTAGATTCCTTTCTAGCTTTCAAGGCGATTGACTTACTTTGCTCTCGTTTTCCTTTGACCATTTCGAAATCTTTCTTTATAATTGCTTCGTAGACTTTTAAATTTCCAATTAATTCATCAAGTTGTAATGTTGACAAATTCTTTGATTCTTCAATAGCCGTCACTTTAGCTCGCCATTTTGGGTGAAGAGCCCTAAGAAACTTCCTGACAAAATTCTTACTAGAAAAATTCTCATCAAGTGCTTTTAAACTTGTGATGATAGTGTTAAATCTAGCAAAAGCATTATCAATTGATTCCTCTTCCGGAATCGTGAATTGCTCATATTGTTGAACAAGTAGATCTATCTTATTATCTTTGACTTGACTATTACCTTGGTGAGTTTTTAATAAAGAGTTCCAAATTTCTTTTGCGGTTTCACACATAAAGATCCTTTCGTACTCTTTACGTGGTAGCGCATTATAAATAACCATTTTTGCTTCATTATTTTAAGCAAGTTTTCTTTTTAAATCATCATTTTGTTTTTCAAAGGGTACGATTTCATCTTTCCTTGTTTCAGGGTTATTTTGAATAGGTAAGAAATCACCATTAGTAATAACATGCCAAAGATCTAGATCTTTTGACTTCACATAAGTTTCGAATCGATTTTTCCAATATAAAAATCCATCACTTTCAAATAGTGGTGGTCTTTGCATAGATTGTCCTTCTAAATATTTTTCAGATTCCATAGATCATTACAAGTTTTAAAATACAATATATTTTAAAGATCTTGATAGATGTGGCTCCTGATACCAATTGTGGAAAACTAGAAGGGGGGTTGAATAGTTTTACGTCCTTTTTAAATTTACTTCCAAAATATTTTGTAGCTTATAAAAACTTTCGATTCGATCTCAAGTGAGTTCAGGTAACAACCAATATAAGCAAGTCTAATCTAATAATGAAAGTATTGAAATAAAATGAAGAAAAGATAGAGTTAGAAAGATCAAACCACAACACGCGAATTTATAGTGGTTCGGCTACAAGGACACCTTCCTTGCCCTACTCCACTCCCCGAGTACCACACTCGAGAGTTTTCTTCACTATGTCAACAAACTCCTTATGGTGGAGAAACCTTACACACCAATTTACACACCACAACTTCTACACAACTTCTTCACGACTTCACACCTTCACGACTTCTTCAAGAAAGCTTCACACCTTTTCTTCTTGTCAACTTCACACCTTCTTCTATGCACAACTAAATCACAACTACTACACTACTTTACAACACACCTAGTTTCTACAATCAACAAGTTCTCACAACACTTTTACAAATATCTAGCACTACTACAATATGAAAATAGCTAATCACAACACTACTACAATTAAATAGTTGTAGAGGAGTGTTCTTCTTCTTGCACTTGAGTGGATGAAGCTTTGGATCACTTGGAAACAAAGACTTATGAATTATATGATCAAAGGATTTTTGAGATAGAAATGGAGGTTAGATCAGAAAGTTTTTAGTGCAAAAAGGTGAGAAAAATGTGTGGAATGATCCAGTATTTAAAGGGCCAAAAAATACTGTTCTGGAGCGTGCCGGTCTCCTTAATTAGTGGGCGGTCCCCTTAATGATTAAGGGGGCCGCCTAGTATAATTAAGGATGCCGCCCTACTGAACGTTGAAAAAGTTTTTCTGGATAAAATTTGCCCTTTTTGGTTGGAAATTTGAAATCATATCTTTGTAGTTTAATACAACAATACCAAAAATGATTTACAAATATATATAAAATGTTAATATCATTTTATAAAATGTTATGTCTTAAGACAAGGTTTCCTTTGATCATGTAATGCATAAGATGCTTAGTTTATGCATACCTTAAGTGATATTAGATGTAGAGGTAAATATTTGTTACTAAATACTTGTTTACGTCTTAATTTGATTTAAGTTTTGTGATTATCAAAACATAGGTTTATTGAGAAATATTAATAACGTTTTTAAACATTATTTATATCAACACGTATTTCATACTTTATACGTATGATATTTTGATTGTGCCATTTTGAGTTTATTACTTTAAGACTATGTATCGTTATGGTTACAATTAACCTTGATACAAGTCCCTTCTTGTGTCGGGTGCCGTTATGACATTTAGATTTTGATTTCATTTAATGATTCTTTATTTTTATATCAATGTGTTATGACGACTCCTCTCTCGTTACATCTCGCATTTCCGCCTTGGCGGGGTGTGACAACTAAATGGGCCTGCTGGCGTGGTTGGACTCTATAGCGGATGTACCAACTTCATAGAATTCAGGATCGGCCATTTCATTTGTGCTTTCAGCAAGTAGGAGCCGAAACCATGCTCAAAAGCATATCTGGAAAACGCCCCAGAAGTATTACAGGAAGTCCTATCAGCCTATTGTAGTATTCTCTAGAGAAGAACAAAGGCCCCTTCTTGTTGAGGATGGAAAATGAAAGGATAGGAGGTCATCAGATCAATCGGTTTAACGAAAAAATGGGACATAAGAGGCTTGGGCCATATGGGCCAGCCACAAAGGACCAGATGAAGTCATGCGGTTAAAAGTAACATAGGGTGGAGTCCATTTTGTTTGTGTTATGCGTCTATTACCTTGTCCTAATTAACGAGCCGTTCCATTGGTATTATTAGTCATTGTAAAATTATTTGATCCAACTTGCACCTATCCCTGAATCTGCATGTGCCTCTTGAAAAATGGGAACATAGTTGAAGATTTGAAGATGAACTAAAGTCCACTATGATTCCCGCTAGGATTCTTTTGCATTGGATGCCAATAAAATAATTGGAGATGAGGGTGATGAGTTTTGTTCCTATAACTATCATCTTTTAATTCGGTTTCTTCCAACAATAACATATTTATAGGGGTAACAAAAGTTGGAAGTGGATTGGTATGACGAACAATCTTAGCAATTGGCTTATAACGACTATCTAAACCATTTAGGGCATAAATGACAAGGTTTTGTCCTTAACCGTACCACCTGAAATTTCAAACGCTCCACGATAGATTGAACTTTAGAGAAATAGTCATTAATGGAGAGATTACCTAGTTTGACGGACCGTAGTTGGTTGTCAATGGTGATGGCCTTAGCATCTTCATTATCGTAAAAAAGATCTGTCAAATGACCCCATGAATCTTTAGCATTACCCGGTGTAGACACGACTTGATCTTGTAGAGACTACGTGAATGTTCCTAGGATCTACATCTTGATGAGATCAATCGATCCTATCCCAATCCGGATCAATAGTAGATGTGCTAGATGACGCATGTTCCATATGCTTTTTGAGGCTAATACTTTCGGTATGAATCTTAAAAAAAGAACTCCATGAATTGTAGTTCAACTTTTCAAGACTTAGTTTAACTAGGAAATTATTGTGATGCTTGTGACTCCAAAAGGGAGGAATTTACTAGAAGGGGATGAAGGAGGTGGAGTAGGGGGAATAGGAGAGATGTTTTCATGTTCATCCACCATGATGAATTATATGTGAGAGTTATATCAAATGAGAAGAAAAATTAAAATAAGAATTGTGAGAATAAATCACAACCACACATTTCAGATGCACCTAAAAAATAAATGCATCTTCTCTTAATTTTGTAATATGCTTCGCTTTTCATTAAACCAATGTGATCAATACATAAGTTACAAAAGTGGGCTAGACCTATACAAAATACATAAAGCCCATATACACAATCAGTATCGGCTAACACCCTTTAGTTTATCCAATTCAATATTAATGGCCATCATCAAACAAATATAGGCAAACATCATCCCTTCAAAAGGGTTTGCAAAGAACATCCCTTTTGAATGGAAAGTATAAGATATTTTCTTCCTAGGAATGACACTTAGTAGTTTCTGAAAGGATAATTTAATTTGTGCCTAATTAGACAAGAGGGGTGCTCCACCTACAAAAGTTCTACAAAAGGAGGAGAAATAATTGATTTAAAAGGAGGAGAAAGAATTGACAATAATAATTTTTATTGGTGACAAATCATTTTGTGAAAGTTTTTTTGTAAAAATTTTATAGATTTACCGCACAGATAATATTTGCAGTTCAATCCATTTAAAATATGAAAATGGTCGTAAAAGATTAAAAAAAAAAAAAAAAAAAAAAAAAAAAAAAAAAAAAAAAAAGCTCAGCAGCTAGTATCCACCACCACTGGCCACCTTGAAATCCAAATTAAAGAGTTGAGTGAAAGTGGAGCAGAAATAGCCACAAAGGATTCAAATACATCGACATAGGTGGATATGACTTCACAGGAGTGGAAATATTTTGAGAAAAACCTAAAAGAAAGTAAAAACAAATACAATAGCAAGTAACTTTATCATCGAAAAAGAAACCATGGGCAAGCAACAAAATACCAAAATTTTAATAAAACAGACATAAGTCAGAACCTGCACAATCAAAGTCACTTGGGAGTAACCTTATATATGCATCTGTAGTTCACCAGAAGTGTGTAAACAAACATGAACTGAAAGTGCCATTAATCATTTAACCATATGCTCTTCGCGATAGTTCCTCTTAATCTGTGTGCATTCAACTGGATCACTATCTAGCCAATCACCAAGCCCCAGCAGTGTCAAGGCGAGACAGCATCTATGACTTCAAGTTTGATGGAAAAGTGAAGTTTTGAGCTTTCAAACGAGAGAGAACCTACCAGCAAGAAAATAGCAATACAAAGAGAACAACATTAGAACGGTGAAATCCGTGTATACATTAAAATGATCAGGGAAAGAAAATAAACTTGCATTCACACCGTTTTGAGAACTAAGATACAGACACTGGAGGAAGAAACAAAGACATTCAAACTTAATTGATGACTTCTACAACAAAGGGTTAAAAAAGTTTAAATTGCAATCTTAATTGTGTCGAGTTACTTCTAACTTCTAAGCAACCAATTTCAGGGACAAAATAACTTTGCAACAAAGACTAACAACAAGCAAGCACACAGTTGTGTTTGTGACAAGAAATGCTTAAATAGATTCGCAGTTTATACTTTCAACTAAATTATCATACATATTGTTGTCAGCTTAGATTTTTTGGTAAGTGATTTGATTATTTCAGGTCCAAATTATCATACAAAAACTATAAAGGATAACAATTATTTCACGGTCACAATATGTCCATAATCACGGTCAGTGTTGTACAACTCGGATTACAAGGCCGAGTAATCGGTACAAGGTCAGTGACTGAGGTGAGTTGAGCTGAATCAGCCAAGAAAAGCAGTTTAGTCAAAACTCGATCAAAACTCAGTCACCTCTATCAAAAGCAGGTTTGTAGTATTTGAGCAATTGTGTTAAGGTTTCTTAATATATTTCTAGATTCCTATGAACAACTGTACGGTCCTATGAACATGTCCGTCATATAATTTCAAAATTTATATAAATATTCCAATCCGAGTATTCCCCGCCTAGGCCAATTACTAACTACAAGGTAGCTGACCGTTCAAGTACTGCTTAACGAGTTTTACAACCATGCTTTTCAGCAGCAACTTCAGTACACACTTGATGGTGATCTACAGTTTCAGCTTTACTCTTCCGATTCAGATTCTAATTACAAAAGCATCAACATAATATATATTATTATACTACTATAACATGCAATTTTCAACTTTTGAGATGCTGGTGTTGGGTGACAAGTAGTATCCTTGCAGATGTGAAGTTTTTTTAGCATTTGATCTTTAAAATGTATAAAATTCCGATAACCAGGTCCCAAACCGTTTAGAATAGGTTACAACGTTTAGATAGGATTACAACGTTTTACTGAATCGATATGCTTTTTTGAAGCATCGATTCATTAGTATATATAGGGAAAGAATTCTGTAATCATTTATTCCATATCAATCGATCAATTCAAGTTCTTATTATCAGTATTTGGTTACTATTCTGTAACAAAGTTTCTGTCAGGAAACCTTGTTCCAAACGCACCAGACCACAAACCTTTTTTGTTCCATTCATACTTAATTCATGAAGATTAACAACCTGTGAAACAAGAGATATCGAAGGCAAGATTGCAACAACATCATCATATGAAATCTACATCCAGGTACAATACATTTAAGCCTAGTGATTGTTGATTGATTATGTTGTTGGCTAGCTTGTTGCATCTTCAATTTTTTCTTTTCAGAATTTAAGAGTCTGCATATTGCACTCTATTATATGTCAAAAAGAACTTTGGAGTTTAAAGTATAATCCATCATATCTTAAATTTCTACAATACAACTTCACACTTTTTGGTTGTATATAGCACATGCATTTCTCAATCAAATGAATGCCATATGTAAATTTTTCTTTCTTAATTGGCATATGAAAGAAGAGCATATTATGTTGTGTACCTATCATTAGTATGCTCAAAATATTTTTTAGAAGATGCAGTACGTTGAGAACCGCATTAGCAAACGTTAACTGTTCTTGGTGACTAGGTTAACCACTGGACAACACCCACTTAGAAATCACTAATAAATTACCTATGTTGTTCTCTCATATATCCAAAAGATTAAGTTACGCGCAGCTTAATTATGTGAATCTAGTGGTGCTACAGTCTACAACAATATCAACCATGTTCAAGTTTTAGAAAAAGAGGAAAGAGCAGCACAAAGGAAACTCACAAAGCAATTTACATTCATCATTCATTTCTTCCATAATCACAGCTAACAACTAAACTTTTCAAAATGATCGGCCAGAGTCTATATAACCAAAGACAGACACCTATATAAAAGGGAATGAAAACCATAACGATTAGTGGCACCGATTTTGACCAATTCACCTATATATATTTCATACTCCAAAATGTATGAGTTCTTCTAGGCAGTCAATTAAGGAAAGACGTCTACAAAGAGTACCAATTATAAGAAAGCACACACTCGTGTCTATCACAAGGAATGCCAATTTGGTGCAACGTACATATATGGCAATATGGATACAAAATGTTTGATTGTCAAAATAATCTGATTTGAAAAAGTATGTCACTAGTTACTGCAGGAAGAAGTATTTAATTTTCTTCAGTCCTTAGCTACAAACAACTGATTATTCGATTCTAAGTCTGAAAGTTGCAATAGTTATTTTGAAAACGCATATCTAAACTTCCCATAAATATACTTGTTAAAAGTTTATTATATAGTAACCAATAAAGCAGTACTAAAAGCCATTGATCACTAATACTGACACAAACTGGTAATAAGAAGAAACTTTTACCTTTTGACATGAATCTCCAATCGTAAGCTCCTTGACATGGCGAAGGCTTAGTATAAGACCTTTAAGCATATCTTCTTCGGTTTCTCTTCGCGTTGTCTCATAATGCCCATACTTTGTATAATCTAAGTGAGCTTTGACTAAACACGACACATCTACCAACAAAAGCTTCCACAGGTCCAAAAAACTTTGAATTGTGAGAGACCAAATATTCGGAGCATTGACTTGTATTATATGGGCATCACTATTACGAGAGTTGTATCCCGATAACACAAGGTTCTTAAGACTCTTTGAGGTAATATCCATCCGGCTAAAACCATAGCAACGCTTCACCTTGAAAGTTTCAAGTACAGGACTTCCTGATAATATATTTTGAATCAAATGATCATTTAATTCTGCATATGTTATACTCAAACTCCTAAGGTTTTTCCATCTAAAGGTCCCTCTTGGATTAAATTGGCAATCATTCAATTTCAGTTTTGAAAAGCATGAATTGATGGAAAAAGACTCCGAATCTAACACAAACCCACCTTCATATACGGGTATCTCTAAAAACAAATCAAGCTCCTGAATGTTACACTTAACAAGAGAATGAATCCATTTGTTGACTAGCGATTCAAACTCAATGAAGTATCGGGTATGCAGTTTGAATTTGTTGAGATTCAAGTGGCCACGTTGAGTTATGATTTTATCAACAGATGAATAGAAATTGATAAGTGATTGAACTCGTGTATCAACAAAAAGATTTCTATAATCAATATTAAAAGTAAGATTAGGAACTTGAGGCCAAAGATGTTGCCATCGTTTAGAGAGTGTACCGGTTCGTATGGCGTATTTTGTCTCACATAAACGAGAGATGATTTCATGGATTAAACAATCTGGTAACGAACTTAATCTATCTTCTTCTTCGTCCATTACTGCAATATGTAAACGAGAGCTCCCCTGATTTCTCCCATTAAAATTTATTTAGGTAGGCATGCTGTAATTAAGTTTTTCTTTGGACCCTTAATGTTAAGAAAACTACATTTTCAGTCCCTATAAGAAAGCTAGATAAATCATTCGGTTATTGACAAATTAACGGGCTTAGCCCAGCAACACCTTTTCTTTCTAATTAATCTGACTTATCTAAATATTTTCTATATCTTGTCTATATACTCGAGAATCACTTAAGGAGAGAGAGGGAAAAAAAAGTGATTTTATTGATTTTGAAGTAAAATGTTTTTTCTTAAATTTAGGCCAAAAATATTTACTTTCTATTTTTTTTTACTTTTCTTTACTCTTATAAAACTTGATAAAACTAATTAAAAATAAGGAAGAAAACTATATAAATTTTGGAGCAATGCAAATATACTTTTTGTCAAGCCCATTTGCCAAACTGGGCTGCCAGTTACGTCGAATCTAAAGCCCATCTTTTGGGTAAGTTTTTATATAAATTTTGGAGCAATGCAAATATACTTTTTTACAATTTTGGTTAGCGCTTCTTGTGGTAAAAGACTGAAAGTAAAACGGCTGGAACTCTTTTGCCACAAATGGAACAAAACGAAATCACCTCAAATGGAATCGGAGTTATGAACGAAGAAGAAGATCGAATTAGTTTGTTACCAGACTGCTTACTTGTTGATATCATCTCTCGTTTAGACTCAACAGAAGAAGCTATCAGAACAGGTACACTTTCAAAGCGATGGAAAATTCTGTGGACCGAAGTTGATAATCTTACTTTCTTTCATTTTGATCCAGAAAGCCGTTTCTATTCGTACGTCGACAAAACTCTAACTCAATTTAGTTCTCAATCGAACCTCAACAGTTTTCGACTCTGGAAATATCAGTTAATGAGGACTAACGATGCAAATTATTTTCCGTTATCTCCTAACAAGAGTTAAAATATTTTCATCGTTAGTCCTCATTGAGTTAAAATATTGCATCGTTAGTCCTCATTGACTATAGAGTTAAAATATTTGCATCGTTAGTCCTTATTGAGTTAAAATATTTGCATCGTTAGTCCTCATTGACTATAGAGTTAAAATTTTTGCATCGTTAGTCCTCATTGAGTTAAAATATTTGCATCGTTACCATCGCCACCACCCACCACCACCACCACCACCCACCAACACCCACCACCACCACCGCCACCCACCACTACCCACCACCGCCACCACCACCCACCACCACCCACTAACACCCACCACCACCACCGCCACCACCACCCACCACTACCACCGCCACCTACCTCCACCCACCACCACCACCGCCACCCACCACCACCCACCACCTCCACCCACCACCACCCACTACTACCACCACCGCCGCCACCACCACCACCGCCACCACCACCCAATAACACCCACCGCCACCACCGCCACCCACCACTACCCACCACCGCTGCCGCCACCACCACCACTTATAGTGGTGGTGGCGGCGGTGGGTGGGGGTGGTGGTGGTGGTGGGTGGTGGTGGTGGACGTGGTGGGTGGCGGTGGTTGGTGGTGGTGGGTGTTGGTGGTGGTGGTGGGTGTTGGTGGGTGGTGGTGGCGGTGGTGGGTAGTGTTGGGTGGCGGTGGTGGTGGTGGTGGGTGGAGGTGGGTGGCGGTGGTGGGTGGCGTTGATGGCATTGGTGGTGGTGGGTGGTGTTGGGGGGTGGTGGCGGTGGTGGGTGGTGGTGGCGGTGGCGGTGGTGGGTGTTGGTGGGTGGTGGTGGTGGCGGTGGTGGGTGGTGGGTGTTGGTGGGTGGTGGTGGTAGTGGTGGGTGGTGGCGATGGTAACAATGCAAATATTTTAACTCAATGAGGACTAACGATGCAAATATTTTAACTCTATAGTCAATGAGGACTAACGATGCAAATATTTTAACTCAATGAGGACTAACAATGCAAATATTTTAACTTAATAAGGACTAACGATGCAAATATTTTAACTCTATAGTCAATGAGGACTAACGATGCAAATATTTTAATTCAATGACGACTAACGATGCAAATATTTTAACTCTTGTTAGGAGATAACGGAAAATAATTTGCATCGTTAGTCCTCATTAATTGATATTTCTAACGGAGGGATGGTTTTGTGCCAACTTTAATACCACAGGGATGATTTTTGAGTCGAAAAAAGAAAAAGGATGTAAAGCGAGCAAAGGCTAAACCACATGGATGTATTTTGGACTTTTCTCCAAAATAAAGTTATATGATTGAACCAATTTTTTGTCAATAAGATTTGTTTTGGCAAAACAGCTCCAAAATAATTTACTTATTTTATCATATAAAAGATAAGTGCATTCAAAGATTTTTAAGAATATCAAAATAGCTGTAACTAGCAAATACGAAAAAAGTTACCACTTTGGCAGCATCTGGCAACGCGGCCCCGCCTTGACATTCAAATTGTTTTTAATGAAAGTGTAGCAGAAGTAGCTTATAGCTGCAAGGAATCGAACTCATTGACAAATGTGGATATGAGTTTATGGGAGTATAACTTTGACAACAAAAAGCTAAAAGAAAACAAGATACATCATCCAACTTTGTCATCGAAAAACCACTGACTAAAGAGAACTATGACCAAAAATTCAATAAGCTTACCATAAACAAAAATTAATCCAAACATTATTCAGAACCTGCTTAGGGCTTAATCAAAGTCACTTGCAATAACATAATTATATGTATTTGAAATACACCAAAAGGGTTAAGTTTAGAGAAACATGAATCCAAAGTGTCGTCAATCAGTTAACTTCAGCACCTTCACTTTTAGGACCATCATCAAGCAATACTTCCTCTGAATCGCCATTTTCATCTGAATCACTTTCAGTTCAATGACCTTCAAGGTGCAGCAACATCAACAATCTTCAAGTTGGATGGGAAAGTGAAACCTTTACTTTTCAAGGGACGGAAAACCTAGCAAGCAGAAAACAGAATCGCAAAGAGAACAATGTTAGGATGGTGCAATTCCTGTAAACATTAATCATGATCAAGGCAAACTGAGAATATTACATGCATTCACACCATTTGGGAACAAAGATGCATATACACAAATAGATGAAACAAAACGTTCATAATCCATGGATTAGGATTAATTCTAAAACAAAGTATTTTACAACCGGGAATTTAGGGAGTTATTTTAAAAACCCGCATTACGTTAAAGTTCGTTTATAATTTTTATTTGAAATTTTATTTCACAACGAACTTGTAAGACCTATTTTATGAATAATTATGTGTTTATGATGTTATGGAATTCGTGAATTATTTTCATAATTCATTTTGATTTTATGCTCGGTGATGTATTCTTAAATTCTCACTGGTACTACGTTGACTCTGGCACTAGGTTTACCTAACGAAAATTTTTATGATTCGTTTTACGAGTCCGACTATATATAATTATTCACGAGATGTTTTTCGGGAGATATTAAAGTTTGAAATGAGTTCGGGTTCGGGCCACATGTTTTACATTTACCCACGTTACCCGCTCCACACCGTTAGTAATATTATTATTACTTTTATTATCATTACTATTATTATTTGTAAAAAAAAAAAAAAAAAAAAAGTAACTACAAATCCGGTCCTTGCTTGGGTTCGGTTCATAAGCAACACAAACACACCTCACCCTCACACATCACATCTCTCTCATTCTTCTTCTTAATAAACCCTAGCCGCCCAACCATAACCGGCCGCCACCACTGCCACCGCCGGCCACCACTAAAAACCACCACTATTTTCTTAATCTCCATCATCTAATCTACCCGATCTACTACCACACGCGCCATTTCCCACCCTTTTTCATCCTGTTAAACATCAAAAGTCACCACCATTTTATTTTTTTCGAAGTTTAATACATCTTGGGTCTTGAGAATCAAAGGTGAGACGAGTTTTACTCGTATGTTTGGCGAAAACGTGACTTAGGGTCACGAATCCAAATCTTTCTTATGGGTTTTGGTTATACACATGTAATACAAGTGGGTTTTTAAAAAGAAATGTAAGGATTTGATCGTTTGGTATCCGGGTTTTTGGATTTTTGAGGTGGTCGATTCGAAACCGAGAGCCTATGCTCTCGGCTTATTTTTATTTTGAGCATTGGGAGGAGTTTTGGTCGTTGGTTTTGGTATTTTGGTTGATGTCGAGGGTTTGGAGAAGCTATTGCTTGGTTTTGGGCCGACTCTTGGCCAAGAATCTATGTTTTGATGTTGTTTGTTTGTAACCGTGACCCATGGGGTCGGTTTCTTTGGGTCGACTCGTGGGAGTCACGGCTCGATGCCGTATGTGGTTTATTGTTGCCGAGACCTTGTGGTCGAATTGGCATTTGGTTGTGCTCCTTAGAGCTTTTCTTGTGGCCCTATGATGATTGGTCCGAGCCCTTGTGCTCGAAGTGTATACCGAGACTCAATCGAGTCGTGTAGACCCGGGTTTGGCTTGGTAAACCATCCCGAATGTGACTTGGTTATATATGTTTCATTATGATTTCTATTGTTAATTTGGTTTTGGATTTGGCTTTGGTTGATTATCCGGCCGAACACTTGTGGGTCGAGACCACGTTTGGTCTCGACAATAGATATTGGTATTGTGAAGTTGTTGACGAAAAGTGTGATTGGGGACCGATTGTGAGACGGTCACTTAGAATGACGGAGATAGGTTAGTCGGGTGCCGTAGTCGGACCCTATTGTTGTAGCACGTGGATTGAGATTGTGTTGGACGGAGATACTTTGTTTTTATGACTTTTCATATTATTTTGGACTTGGACAATGAGCCGAGAGTCATGACTCGGACATGTGACCATTTCGTATGACTCGATAACTATTACAATTAAAACGTAAAAAATAAAACTCGTAATAATAGTTATTGATAATATGAACGTTTATATGAATATATAGACGTGAATAATGGATATATAATTATATAAGCGCGTATATTAATAATAATAATAATCACGAGTCGTATTATAAATAATACAACTAGATATATATTAGGCTACGAAAGTGGCGTAATATTATTGAACGTATTATTATTATAAAAATGGTTATAAAACGAGAAACTCTCGACAATTATTAAACATTTAATAAAAATGTCATTTTGTATATATATGACGGGTAAACTTATCGAGTTATGCGGAGTCGTCGTCACTCGAGTCCAGGTAAGTTATTATTTGTGACTTTCGTGTTGTCACGGATATATGACGATTAATATAAACGTTTTATATAACTAAATAACCACTTAACCGTAGGGTTGAACCGGGTTATTTGGCTATATGAAATGAATATATTAATGGGCATCGTATCCCACGACGCCCATAGGTTGTGGTATATGTAAAGTGTAATAAATTGCGAGTGTATATATCGGGAAATCTGGCCAATTTGACGATATATATGAGGAATTTATTAAACTACGATATATACCATATAGTATTTATGTGCTATGTGCTTTAGGTTGGGTGTAATCTTGGAACGGTATGTTACGTAAATAAATATGAGGATTATCAAATCGACGGATTCGATAAACTTCGGCGATTTATTTAAATGATATATTGGGCTAATATTAGATCCATAGTTATATTATTATTCTTTGTGTGATCTTTTGGTTTGTTTTGAGTCGACCCACCACCCGTATGGATACCAAACGCAAATACACCAAACTAATACGAAATGGATTTTCGGAAATAAAACGGATTCTCGTCCGGGTTTGGGAATATTTTGAATTTGAGGAAATGATTTCTGAACGAGTTAATATTGTTAGGTCGTGCCGAGTCCGTAGTTGCCGTTTCGTGAGTTACTATACATCTTATTTCTACCGACTTCTTCTTGCTATTTTCTGGACTTGAGGTGAGTCATAGCCCCACTTTTTACTCTTGAACTATGTTTTCAATACTTGGGGTGAGAAACGTGCAAATTATTTTATGTGGACTATTATCGCTTTTATATGCTTTCTAAACTTGCTATGCGTATGGACTAGGATGTATGGTCAGCTTTAGTCACATATTTTGTGTGTACTATTCAAGGTTGGCTTATTTGGTTATTTGGATTGTCAGCTTTAGTCACATATTTTGTGTGTACTATTCAAGGTTGGCTTATTTGGTTATTGGTGGATTGTCAGCTTTAGTCACACGGTTCGTGTGTACTATTCAAGGTTGGCTTATTTAGATACTGTAGCGTGCACCTATAGGTTATTGATACTTCGGAGGTTATCCGAGTATTTATTGGTATTGCGGGGGTTACCCGAATATCTATGTTAGAACGGAGGGTATCCGTGTGTTAGGTTGGAGCGGAGGGTATCCGCAGGCTTTTAGCGAGTCCTTAGTCTAGCTAGCAAGTGTTTTGCGTATGTGTCCACTATATTGTTAGATGAATTTAAACCTATGATCTCACCAGCGAAAGCTGACTTTTAGCACGTTTTCTCAGGTAATTAAGTGATGATATGCATGCTTGGAATGGAAGGCTCGGCCAAGGCTCATGGTTTATGGATCTATTTTTCTAAACTCTGATAATTAATTTTGGACCTACTGTTATGTTATTTTGGGCCTGACTCTGAATGATGTTGGGATAAATGTAAACCTTAAAACCCCGTTTTGGTTGTGTTTTTATTATGTTTACTTTATCTCGTTCTATATTGTCTTGTGTTGGATACCAATCCCCGTAGCACCCCGAAAGCTTGTTGTGTCTTCCGTTGTATCAAATTTTGGGGGTGTTACACCGGCCCCGGCCCCAGCTCCAACCACAACCCAGCCCATTTTGCCAAAGATACCCGTGGTATGGATATATGAATATATACATTCACATATATATTACATTCTGGTTGCACATATGAATGCCAGATTTAAGTAAAAGCATCTGATAAGCTTATGTGAGTCAAGAAGATTTTTTGAGTATATCCAACAATCAGCTTCTCAAGATTTTTTTTTTTTTTTTTTTTTTTTTTTTTTTATTATTATTATTATTATTATTTTTTTTTGAACACACCTCAAGATTAAAGCCCATTTTCTAAAGTCTAAAAGATGTTTAAAAGAGTAAAATGCAAAAGAGCATCCGTTTAGTTTGTCTAATTTAATATTAATAACCCTTGTCAAAAAATATTGGCAAACATCATCCCTCCAAAAAGGTTTGCAAAGAACATCCCTCAAGAATGTAAAGTATAAGATATTTTCTTCCTAGGAATGACACTTAGGGGCCGTTTAGTTGAAGAAAAATGTAACACCCCAACCCGTGAAGGGTAAAGATATCACAATAAATAGTGTCCAACAGAGCAAAACACAAGCTAAATACTTTAACAATACAATGAGTACAAGGGTTACAAATGAATTCCAAAATAAGGAAAATACAATAATAAAACAAAGTCCATTATTTAAAGGAACTCTAAGGTTGGTCCACACTCTCTCATCCCCAAAGTTAAACCCCGCATCCTAGCTTAAGTACCTGCCGCATGGAAAAGAAAACGCGGCTGAGCATAAAAGCTCAGTGAACAGATATGAAGATAACAAGCACATCAAGTAATAAAACAAGAGAGTATGAAATGAAATTACATATGGTGTCACAAGGTATATCAAAGGACTATCAAGGTTAAGTATGAAAAGTCACCAAGGTTAAGTATCAAGAATCATCAAGTGTAATAGCAAGGATTAACAAGTTTAAAGGATCGTCAAGTATAGTATCAAGGGTTAAGTATAATATCAAGGTTTAACAAGTATAGTATCAAGGGTTAACAAGTTTCAAGGTTTTCAAGAATTAATAAGGGTCAAGTATCAAGAATTAGCAAGTGTCAAGTATCAAGTGTCAAGGCTTTCAGTATTTAACCCCCAGGCACAAACAAGTATCAAGTCAGGTATATCAAATCAAGTATCCCAAGTCGGAGTGATCAACTCCCAAGATGTGAGGGGCTGCAATGCACACAAGCCCAGTCACCAAGTAATATATCATGTAGCCCAAATCATAATCAAGATGGCCGTAGCCAAGCAAGCAAGTAACAAGTCAAGACAAGACTAGGATGCATCCATACGCCCCTGCAGGCCAATAATAATAATCATAGCAGCAGTCGATAACAAGAATCAGGGACGGTGGGGGACATCTCTCCGGCCCCACTAGAGTACATAACATTGGTGCATCAATGCTATGGTTGTGGCTACTCCACAACAAGTAGCTCCTGGGTAAAATACTGAAGGGTCAAGGGGTCAAGGTTCAATATCAAGTACAAGTGGTCAAGTCATAATCAAAGGTTCAAGTCAAGGTTCAATGTCAAGGTTCAAGATAAGGTTCAAGTCAAAGGTTCAATATCAAGGGTCAATATCAAGGATTCAATCAAGTAATATAAAAGAGAGAGAGAAAAGTCATGAGAGAAATAGTTGTACTCTTGCTGAAAGAGTACGAAATATCTGTACCTTAGTCCAAATGCAAAAGCAAAGTCACAAATCAAAGAGAGAATGGGTCACTCCCGCTTCGCCGAACCTAGAAGGAAGTGGATTCGAATTAAGAAGAGTTCAATTCACGTAAGCTACCTCTTAGTTATCTTTCCGTTTTTAGAAACTTTTCATATTTAGTAACTTCCCACTTTAAGTAGTTTAAGCTTTTTAGAAGACTTTCTATTTTTAGTAAGTTCCCGAAATGGTAATTTAATACTTTAGGGTTATAATGACAATTATATAATCTTTAAGGATTAGAATGACCAATATAATACTTTAGGGGTTAAATATGTCAATTTAATAAAGTTTAGGGTCAAAATGTAAATTATCAAAATTTAATATTAAAATGTCAAGTAAAATTATTTTAAAGTTTATACTATAAATTTATATTAAGGTGATAATTTTAGACCCTATCGTTCATAATTTATTTAAAGTATTCTTGACATTAAAATTTAGACCGCGACGACCAAAATATTATTATCACATGCATGACTTGTATATATATACCTGACACGCTCTCTTATTAAAACGACAACAATTTTCATGCATTTCAGCCCACACGACACACCTTTACACATAAAATAACGAGCCCACAGTCCACATGAATTTACACAAATCATGTCCTATGTAAAACACATGCGCCTCATACTTATTCTTAGAGTTTGATTTCATATTTTTGGTCACCTTTTTAAAGAGCTCATTATGAAGAAAAAGATAAATAAATAATCATATTAAAAGGCTTACATTCCCTGGAAATGGATGACCATAACAGGAACAAAAGTTGCCATGCATGCATTAAGTTTTTATGTTAATATGAGGCGTGCAATTATGTTATACGTATCAAAATTTTAACGAGGCCACAGTTGGCACATATATAGCATGTTTATAGTAGTTATATAACTAGTTCTAAATGTAATTCGACACGTGACACACACACCGCGAGACAAAATCAAGCAAGAAAACTAGCAGTGTGAGGGGTTTAGCGAGTAGCAACATCTCACGAACCAAAATCCATTTAGACACGATTTAAAAACATGTTTAACTCTTGTTTAACACACACCCGACGACGCACCATTTAACGAGACAAAGCCATGACATAGAAACAAACTGATCCATAAATAGTTCATAGTTTCATGAGTACATGTTACGTATATATATACCTATGTTTCAACAGATTTCGAAACGGCTCGCAACCGAACAAGATTAACTTAATTATTATATAGTTTAATGATTATTATTAATATGTTTCAACCCGAAATCGACTCGACTTATCAACAACCAATACGTATAAGTGGGAAGGTTTCATGTTCTAGGTCGAACCAATCTATTCAAAACAGTCGTGACCAAGTAATATGAATACACATGTTTTAGTCGATTATGTTAGGTTACGTATTCGTGATTTTATGTGGTATTTATATGATTTTATGTGAGCCTCTTTTTGTATAAACTTATAGTCATTCAAGCCGATTCATGTAATAGCCTTAACCATAATATTGAACGTTTATAGGAGATTAGAAAAGAGGAAACGAAACAGGAATGATGGCTTACCCTATGTTGATGACAAATCGATGGAAAAAGATTAGAACCGAGAAACAAATTCCAATATCCAAACCGAATCAAAGCAGCTTTAAAAACCCCTTTTGCGTACCAATGAAACACGACCAAGGATCACCCATAACACACCAAATTCGAATTCTTAAACCCTTCATTGTATTCGGTAAAGATGAAGAGAAAAAAAAATATAGGTAGCTGCCATATATTTTGTTTTAGGGTTCTAGGCGTGTCGTTTATGGATTTGTGAGAGAACCGTATCTTTTGGTGAAACAATTCAGGAATGGAGCGTGAATTATGAATAGGAAATATTATGATATCCGTGATTAATGGAATTGCTTTGACTAGTGAAATCTTATCTTTCCAGGAAAAATGCAAGTGGGTTTCTTTTTAGTTATTTTCCAAATGTTTAGGCCCAAGTTATATGTTTAATGTTGTGGAAAATTTTATATTCTTGGGTTCTCATAATGTTGTAGTAGCTCAATTATGATTTACTTGAAGTTACAAGTTCACGTTTGTGATTGTACGATAACCGTTTTTGATTTCGGACTTATTTGGTAAACGTACTTAATTCTTCAAAATTTCAAATTGGAGGGTATTTTAGTCATTTAATCATGATATGAAAATGTGGGTTTTACAAAAAATTTCCTATTTTTTCAGAAAATTTTTCATATGAAAAGAGAAAAGTTGAAAATCTGTTTATTTAAATTTTTTTTCAACAATTTTCAAAAAATGTGAAATTCTCATTTCTAAATTTTAACTAAAGGTTTGAAAAGCATATTCTACTCTTCTCACCTTTTTCATTCTCTAAGAATTTAGAAACGAAAAAACATAAAAAAATTTCAACAACTAAACAGCCCCTTAGTTTCTAAAAGGATAATTTAATTTGTGCCTAATTAGACAAACCGCATAGATAATTTTAGCAGTTCAATTAATTTAGAAATATGAAAATGGTTGTAAAAAATAAAAAATAAATAAAATGCTGAGCAGTATCCACCACCACTGGCCTCCTTGAAATTTAAAGAGTTTGAGTGGAAGTAGAGTGAGATAGCCACAAGGATTCGAACACATCAACATATGCGGATATGACTCAACAAGAGTGGAAATTTGTTTAGAAAAAAAAAACTTTATCATCTCTATTAAAAAAAAAAAAAAAAAAAAAAAAAAAAAAAAAAAAAAACTTTATCATCGAAAAAGAAACCATGGGCAAGCCATAAAATACAGTTTTTTTTTTTTTTTTTTTTTTTTTTTTAATAGAACAGATATAATCAGAATCTGCACAATCAAAGTCACCAAAAGTGTGTAAACAAACATGAACTCAAAGTGCCATTAATCATATGCAATAGTTCCTCCTAATATGTGTGCATTCAACTGGATCACTATTTAGCCAATCACCTAGCTCCAGCTAATCATCAGTGTCAAGGTGAGGTAGCATCTCTGACCTCAAGTTTGATGGAAAAGTGAAGTTTTTAGCTTTCAAACGAGAGAGAACCTACCAGCAAGAAAATAGCAATACAAAGAGAACAGCATTAGAACGGTGAAATCATGTATACATTAGAATGATCAGGGAACACCGAAAATATAACTTGCATTCACACCGTTTTGAGAACTAAGATACAGACACTGGAGGAAGAAACAAAGACATTCAAACTTAATTGATGACTTCTACAACAAAGGGTTAAAAAAGTTTAAATTGCAATCTAAATTGCGTCGAGTTACTTCTAACTTCTAAGCAGCCAATTTCAGGGACAAAATAACTTTGCAACAAAGACTAACAACAAGCAAGCACACAGTTGTGTTTGTGACAAGAAATGCTTAAATAGATTTGCAGTTTATACTTTCAACTAAATTATCATACATATTGTTGTCAGCTTAGATTTTTTTTGGTAAGTGATTTGATTATTTCAGGTCCAAATTATCATACAAAAACTATAAAGGATAACAATTATCTGTATTCAAGCATATGATTCTAATCTAGGTTACAATACGTCCATAATCACGGTCAGTGTTGTACAACTCGGATTACAAGGCCGAGTAATCAGTACAAGGTCAGTGACTGAGGTGAGTTGAGCTGAATCAGCCAAGAAAAGCAGTTTAGTCAAAACTCGATCTAAACTCAGTCACCTCTATCAAAAGCAGGTTTGAAGTATTTGAGCAATTGTGTTAAGGTTTCTTAATATATTTCTAGATTCCTATGAACAACTGTATGGTCCTATGAACATGTCCGTCATATAAATTCAAAATTTATATAAATATTCCAATCCGAGTATTCCCCGCCTAGGCCAATTGCTAACTACAAGGTAGCTGACCGTTCAAGTACTGCTTAACGAGTTTTACAATCATGCTTTCAGCAGCAACTTCAGTACACACTTGATGGTGATCTACAGTTTCGGCTTCTCTTCCGATTCAGATTCTAATTACAAAAGCATCAACATAATATATATTATTATACTACTATAACATGCAAATTTCAACATTTGATCTGCTGGTGTTGGTGACAAGTAGTTTCCTTGCAGATGTGAAGTTTCCTTTGCATATGATCTTTAAAATGTATAAAATTCCGATACCAGGTCCCAACATCATCATATGAAACCTATATCCAGGTACAATACATTTACGGCTAGTGATTGTTGATTGATTATGTTGTTGGCTAGCTTGTTGCATCTTCAGTTTTTTCTTTTCAGAATTTAAGAGTCTGCATATTGCACTCTACTGTATTATATGTCAAAAAGAACTTTGGAGTTTAAAGTATGATCCATCGTATCTTAAATTTCTACAATACAACTTCACACTTTTTGGTTGTATATAGCACATGCATTTCTCAATCAAATGAATGCCATATGTAAATTTTTTGTTCTTAATTGGCATATGAAAGAAGAGCATACTATGTTGTGTACCTATCATTAGTATGCTCAAAATATTTGTTAGAAGATGCAGTATGTTGAGAACCGCATTAGCAAACGTTAACTGTTCTAGGTGACTAGGTTAACCACTGGACAACACCCACTTAGAAATCACTAATAAATTACCTATGTTATTCTCTCATAAATACAAAAGATTAAGTTACGTGCAGCTTAATTATGTGAATCTAGTGATGCTACAGTCTACAACAATATCAACCATGTTCAAGTTTTAGAAAAAGAGGAAAGAGCAACACAAAGGAAACTTGCAAAGCAATTTACATTCATTATTCATTTCTTCCATAATCACATCTAACAACTAAACTTTTCAAAAAGATCGGCCAGAGATATAACCAAAGATTTTGACCAATTCACCTATATATATTTTCATACTCCAAAATGTATGAGTTCTAGGCAGTCAATTAAGGAAAGACGTCTACAAAGAGTACCAATTATAAGAAAGCACACACTCGTGTCTATCACAAGGAATGCCAATTTGGTGCAATTTACATATATGGCAATATGGATACAAAATGTTTGATTGTCAAAATAATCTGATTTGAAAAAGTATGTCACTAGTTACTGCAGGAAGAAGTATTTTCTCAATCCTTAGCTACAAACAACTGATTATTCGATTCTAAGTCTCAAAGTTGCAATAGTTATTTTGAAAACGCATATCTAAACTTCCCATAAATATACTTGTTAAAAGTTTATTATATAGTAACCAATAAAGCAGTACTAAAAGCCATTGATCACTAATACTGATACACAAACTGGTAATAAGGAGAAGCTTTTACCGTTTGACATGAATCTCCAATCGTAAGCTCCTTGACATGGCGAAGGCTTAGTATAAGACCTTTAAGCATATCTTCTTCGGTTTCTCTTTGCGTTGTCTCATAATGCCCATACTTTGTATAATCTAAGTGAACTTTGACTAAACAAGACACATCTACCAACAAAAGCTTCCACACGTACAAATTACTTTGAATTGTGAGGTACCAAATATTCGGAGCATTGACTTGTATTATATGGGCAGTACCATTACGATGGTGGTATCCTGATAACACAAGGAACTTAAGACTCTTTGAGCTAATATCCATCCGGCTAAAACCATGGCAATACTTCAACTTGAAAGTTTCAAGTATAGGACTTCCGGATAATATATTTTGAATCAAATGATCATTTAATTCTACATATGCTATACTCAAACTCCTAAGATTTTTCCATCTAAAGGTCCCTCTTGGATTAAATTGGCAATCATTCAATTTCAGTTTTGAAAAGCATGAATTGATGGAAAAAGACTCTGAATCTAACACAAACCCACCTTTATATCCGGGCATCGCTAACAATAAATCAAGCTCCTGAACGTTTAACAACATAATGAATCCATTTGTTGACTAGCGATTCAAACTCAATAAAGTATCGGGTATGCAGTTTGAATTTGTTGAGATTCAAGTGGCCACGTTGAGTTATTGTTTTATCAACAGATGAATAGAAATTGATAAGTGGTTGAACTCGAATACCAACAAAAAGGAATTTAAAATCAATTTTAAAGGTAAGATTAGGAACTTGAGGCCAAAGATGTTGCCATCGTTTAGAGAGTGTACCTGTTGGTATGGCGTATTTTGTCTCAGGTAAACGAGAGATGATTTCAAGGATTAAACAATCTGGTAACGAACTTAATCTATCTTTTTCTTTGTCCATTACTGCAATATATGTAAACGAGAGCTCCCCTGTTTTCTCCTATCTAGGAATGCCTTCTAATTTTAGCATGCTTAATTTTAAGCCTTACAAATTAATAAGCTTAAAGTACAAGTGATGAAATATAATTAGACATTTACAAGTTAATAAGCTTAAAGTACACACCAATTTTCTCCTCATTTAATTCTAACATACCATTAATACTAACATTAAATATAATAAATAAAACATTATGTACATTAAATACAATTAATTAACTGGTCAATAAATACAATTAATGCACTTATTAAAACACCCCTTACATAAGAAATACAAATTATCAAGCATATTGTACAACCAACTTAAACACAATTCATGCATTAAATGTCACTAATACAAATAATAAAGCACATTATACAAATATTCAAGTCCGAACAGGCAACGGGTCAAATGGGCTCGAGCCCGAACGGGCATGGGCCAAACGGGCTCGAGCCTGAACGGACACAAGCCAACGGGCTCGAGCCCGAACGGACACGAGCTAAACGAAATTTTGATATCCGTAAATTTATTGTCAAAAAGAACATAATAAACTAAAATTACACGATTCACCAGAAAATTTTAATTTAGGTTACCCGCCGCTGCAACGCGCGGGTACCCTGCTAGTTAAAATTTATTTAGGTAGGCATGCTGTAATTAAGTTTTTCTTTGGACCCTTAATGTTAAGAAAACTACATTTTCAGTCCCTATAAGAAAGCTAGATAAATCATTCGGTTATTGACAAATTAACGGGCTTAGCCCAACAACACCTTTTCTTTCTAATTAATTTGACTTATCTAAATATTTCTTGTCTATATCTTGTCTATATACTAGAGACTCACTTAAGGAGAGAGAGGGGGAAAATGTGATTTTATTGATTTTGAAGTAAAATGTTTTTTCTTAAATTTAGGCCGAAAATATTTACTTTTTATTTTTTTACTCTTATAAAACTTGATAAAACTAATTAAAAAAAAAAAAAAAAAAAAAAAAAAAAAAAAAAAAAAAAAGAAGTAAAAACCATGAATTAAATAAGTTAAGTTAACGTGCTATCTTTCAAGCCCATTGGCCAAACTTGGCTGCAAGTGATGTCAAATCTAAAGCCCTTCTTTTTGATAAGGTTTAATATAAATTTTGGAGCAAATCAATATTTTACTTTTTTTACAATTTGGTTAGTTTTTCTTGTGGTAAAAAGTAAAACAGCTGGAACTCTTTTGCCACCAATGGAACAAACAATCAGAGTTATGAAAGAAAAGATGGAATAAGTTTGTTACCAGATTGTTTACTTGTTGATATCATATCTCGTTTACATGACACAAAAGAAACCATTAGAATAGATACATTCTCAAAACGATGGAAAAAACTGTGGACCGAAGTTCATAATCTTAGTTTCGTTTTCTCTTCTTGGTACGTCAACAAAACCTTAACTCAGTGTAGTTCTCAATCGAACCTCAACAGTATTTGACTCCACACCGCACTCTTTAATAAGTGTAAATAGAAAATTAATAATTGGATTCTTTACGCTACTAATCATAATGTTCAAGAGCTTGAATTGTTCTTAAGTAGAAAACAAAACCAATAAACCTAGATCTAATCGAGCCTAAACAAGTGGGCCGGCCCAATAGGTCTTTATTATCTTAACATCCCATCTCAAACTTACAATGCTACATTAAAAATTTGACAAGAAAAGTCTGAAATCAGACGGACATGTGCATACAGATAGATGCAGATTTAGACGGACAGATGCAGAAAAACATATGCAGATTCAACAGAGAGGTCCGAAAAAAGGTAGACGAAAAACAGATTCAGGCGAACAAATATATACAAATTCAGGCAAAGAGATCCGAACAGAGGTAGACAAATAGTAGATTCAGGCAGACAGATGCAACAAACATATTCAGGCATACACGTTCAGATAAAACCCGGCGGAACCAGATGCAGATAAAACCCGATGGATGCAGAATCATATATGAAACCAAAACAAGATGTTGATGTCGATATGCTACACATAACTACTCAAGACATAGTCGGATTAGTTAAGACTGTAACATCACCGTCACCAACACCATCACCATCACCAATAATCCATTATAAACCCAAAGAAACATAACCGGATTACCAAATACCGAGAACGATTCAATTACCAATACCAAAACAAAAACTATTACTTCGCTTGCAGCGGATACGGACATACAAACAAACAAAACCACAATACCTTATTGAGATTAATACCTAACGACCCACTAACTGTTCCTCCAATCAATATCAATCTCCTCATTAAGTGAAGTCATAAACAAAACTGATCGCATGCCTCATTTATCCAATCACAGCAACAAAACTTTAATGAATTCATAAACCATTTCCAATAAACTATCAATTCAAAGTCAACCAAAATAATAAACAATTAATTAATTACCAAAGAAGCGAACAAATACAGTAATATATTTGGTGGAACCAAATCGTGACACAGAAACGGCAAACAACAAACAATTTTGAACGAACAAACTTTATTTATTTTTTCTAATTCTTCATCTTCGATCTAGCTTTTGATACCATGTAAAAATCAAACGAATACTGAAAACTGTATTATCACATTCACTAAATAACTATAATTACATAAGCCTAAATAGAAAACAAAACCAATAAACCCTAAAGCTAAACGTGCCTAAATAAGTGAGCCAGGCCAATAAGCCTTTATTGTCTTAGCATGAAGTTCAATTCATTTAAAAATATGAAAATGGTTGTAAAAGATAACAAAGACGACGATAAATAATAATAATAGTGGTGGTGGTGGTGGTGGTGGTAGTGGTGGGCGAGGCGGAGGCAGCAGCAGGAGCAGCAAGCAGCAGCAGTAGGAGTAGGAGTAGCAGCAGCAGCAGTGGTAATATGCTCAGCAGTATCTATCCACCACCACTGGCCACATTGAAATCGGGCCCCATTGAAATCCAAATTAAAGAGTTGAGTGAAAGTGGAGCAGAAATAGCCACAAAGGATTCAAACACATCGACATAGACATAGGCGGATATGACATCACAGGAGTGGAAATTTTTTGAGAAAAATTTAAAAGAAAGTAAAAACAAACACAATAGCAAATAACTTTATTATCATCGAAAAATAAACCATGGGCAAGCGACAAAATACCAAAATTTTAATACTCCGTCAGAACCTGCACATTCAAAGTCACTTGGGGAGCAACCTTATATATGCATCTGTAATTCACCAAAAGTGTGTAAACAACATGAACTCAAAGTGCCATTAATCATTTAACCATATGCTTTTCGCGATAGTTCCTCTTAATCTGTGTGCATTCAACTGGATCACTATCTAGCCAATCACCTAGCTCCAGCTAACCATCAATGTCAAGGTGAGACAGCATCTATGACTTCAAGTTTGATGGAAAAGTGAAATTTTGAGCTTTCAAACGAGAGAGAACCTACCAGCAAGAAAATAGCAATACAAAGAGAACAACATTAGAACGGTGAAATCCGTGTATACATTAAAATGATCAGGGAACAAAAATATAACTTGCATTCACACCGTTTTGAGAACTAAGATACAGACACTGGAGGAAGAAACAAAGACATTCAAACTTAATTGATGACTTCTACAACAAAGGGTTAAAAAAGTTTAAATTGCAATCTAAATTGTGTCGAGTTACTTCTAACTTCTAAGCAGCCAATTTCAGGGACAAAATAACTTTGCAACAAAGACTAACAACAAGCAAGCACACAGTTGTGTTTGTGACAAGAAATGCTTAAATAGATTTGCAGTTTATACTTTCAACTAAATTATCATACATATTGTTGTCAACTTAGATTTTTTTGGTAAGTGATTTGATTATTTCAGGTCCAAATTATCATACAAAAACTATAAAGGATAACAATTATCTATATTCAAGCATATGATTCTAATCTAGGTTACAATACGTCCATAATCATGGTCAGTGTTGTACAACTCAGATTACAAGGCCGAGTAATCGGTACAAGGTCAGTTACTGAGGTGAGTTGAGCTGAATCAGCCAAGAAAAGCAGTTTAGTCAAAACTCGATCAACACTCAGTAACCTCTATCAAAAGCAGGTTTGTAGTATTTGAGCAATTGTGTTAAGGTTTCTTAATATATTTCTAGATTCCTATGAACAACTGTATGGTCCTATGAACATGTCCGTCATATAATTTCAAAATTTATATAAATATTCCAATCCGAGTATTCCCCGCCTAGGCCAATTACTAACTACAAGGTAGCTGACCGTTCAAGTACTGCTTAACGAGTTTTACAACCATGCTTTTCAGCAGCAACTTCATTACACACTTGATGGTGATCTACAGTTTCAGCTTTACTCTTCCGATTCAGATTCTAATTACAAATGCATCAACATAATATATATTATTATACTACTATAACATGCAATTTTCAACATTTGAGATGCTGGTGTTGGGTGACAAGTAGTATCCTTGCAGATGTGAAGTGTTATGACCAAGAAACACGTTCCGGAGGTCGAGGTTGATCGAAATACATCATGGTTCTAGAGAGAGAAAGTAGAGAGAGAAAGGTGAAGAACTATGTGTTTATTAAATATGAAATGAAGTGAAACTTTACACACACTTTCCCACACCCCTCATGGAGAGTCATGAGGGGTATTTATAGGCTCATCACACTACATGTTTGCCTACTTGACAATAGTAGTCCTTGTAGTTTCTAATCTAGTTCAATTCACTTGTGTGACGTTATCTTTATAAAAAAGCGAGGCTAACAATCTCCCTCCAAGATATCGTCACACGTGAATGGTTACAATGAGACCTATAAATGCATAAACAATGTAAATTATAACAATAGTAAACTATGTTGACGTTGTTGAAGCGCAGAGTCTCTGTAGTCTAGATACTGAGGTAGACTTGAAGTTCTCTCTTCCGACGATCTCGGCGTATGATCTTTGACACTGACGGCAAAGGTCTTTGTAGCTCTGAACTTCAACTGTAATGGTCTAGTTAGGTTATTACTCCCTCCTAACTAGTGAGCCTTTATTCTTTTTCCTGCTCCCTCCTGAACCGACAACTCTTCTTTCATCTCGCAGCGGATAAAGAGGAACATGGTTGTCGTAAGGGTAGCAGCATAACAACATAACTCACATAACATTGCATAGAAGGTTGGTAATAAGCTCTGATGAACACATACTTAGCACCTCATGGTACTTCTCTGGTATTAAGCACAGTTCCCTCGATCAACCAACGTACTGAAGACGAAACACTACTTCTTTTGGCATGTTTTTCTCCCTCCTGATGGTTGCGAGTCATCGGAATCATCATAATCTTGGGTACATGCCATACAATTACCCGTACTTTACACTTCTAATATAATTTAGAAGCCATAACAGCTTTTTGAAGCACATTTTGTGAGTATATGTCGCTAAGATATGACTCTCTTTTTCTACAATCTCATCTCTTCTCTTCAACCTATAAGCGTCATCTTCAAATTCCAACCAGCTAGTAAATGGCCGTTGACTAGAGAAACAACCCAATATAACCAATCTGAAAATGAAGTAAACATCCCTTAGATATGTGACTTAATCTTGTACGATGGTGTGACTAAGAACCTATACTAAGCACTACAACGTAACTCCTTTAAGCATAGGTAGATCCATATACTCAAACCCACAAACAGTATATGAAATCTCTGCCTCTTGAACTATCCACAACTTCGTGCGACACTGAGTACTATAATGTAACTCCTTAAAGTGATAGCTATAACCCGTGAGCACTACAATGTAACTCCTTACATCGGGTATAACTAGATAATCCAAGTCTTAATCACTATCTCTACCAGTGTTTGCCCAAACAAGTATCTTCGAAAGTCATACATCCATCCACCCCTATACTTTTAGATAAATAAGTACACATGCCCTTGAAATGAACTTTAAACCCAGAAAAGTGATAAAGAATTATCCCCATAATCACAAAATCCGATACTAGCCGTTGTCATTTGAATGTGATTCTTGATCAGGATCTTTTAAGCAATCCGTGGTGTGTTTTTGTTGTGAGATATATTGGTATTAGGATAATGAAACAAGAAATTGAATCATGTTCCGTAAAATATTTACCAATTATATCAAGTGTTTTAGGTGAAGTGGAAATTAGGGTTTAGGGTAATAGATCAATGCCTAAGTTACACGATGAGGTTTAGGGTTTTGTTTATGTGATACACTTTGGTTATTTCCTTACTCAAAATCCCATATCCTTACTCGATATCCTAAGTCAATTTCGGCAGAGTTTCGTTTAGGTAAGTCCCAAGTGAAGTCCTTACTCGATATACGATAAGGTATAATGGCTAACTCGTCAAATGTGATCTTGATTACCAATAATCCCTAACTCACAAACTTTCCCTAACTCGCGAAAAAATTTACTAACTTGATAAAAAAAAACTTCTAACTTGATAAAAAAAAATTCTAACTTAATAAAAAAAATTTCTAACTTGATAAGAAAAAAATTTCTAACTTGATAAAAAAATTTTCTAACTTGATAAAAATTTTTCTAACTCGCTAAAAATTTCTAACTCGCTAAAAATTTCTAACTCGCTAAAAAATTTTCTAACTCGCTTGAAAATTTTCTAACTCGTTAAAAAAAAATTCTAACTCGCTAATTTTTTTTTTCTAACTCGCTAAAAAAAATTTCTAACTCGCTAAAAAAATTTTCTAACTCGCTAAAAATTTCTAACTCGCTGAAAAAATTTTCTAACTCGCTAAAAAATTTTCTAACTCGATAAAAAATTTCTAACTCGATAAAAAACGATCCTAACTCGATAAGATCGTAAGTTTTCCGAGAAAAAACACCAAAAAACACGATTTTACAACCAAAAACACCACGATTCGCCCCCGGTTAGCTCTGATGCCACTTGTTATGACCAAGAAACACGTTCCGGTGGTCGAGGTTGATCGAAATACATCATGGTTCTAGAGAGAGAAAGTAGAGAGAGAAAGGTGAAGAACTATGTGTTTATTAAATATGAAATGAAGTGAAACTTTACACACACTTTCTCACACCCCTCATGGAGAGTCATGAGGGGTATTTATAGGCTCATCACACTACATGTTTGCCTACTTGACAATAGTAGTCCTTGTAGTTTCTAATCAAGTCCAATTCACTTGTGTGACGTTATCTATATAAAAAAGCGAGGCTAACATGAAGTTTTTTTAGCATTTGATCTTTAAAATGTATAAAATTCCGATAACCAGGTCCCAACATCATCATATGAAACCTACATCCAGGTACAATACATTTACGCCTAGTGATTGTTGATTGATTATATTGTTGGCTAGCTTGTTGCATCTTCAATTTTTTCTTTTCAGAATTTAAGAGTCTGCATATTGCACTCTATTATATGCCAAAAAGAACTTTGGAGTTTAAAGTATAATCCATCATATCTTAAATTTCTACAATACAATTTCACACTTTTTGGTTGTATATAGCACATGCATTTCTCAATCAAATGAATGCCATATGTAAATTTTTCTTTCTTAATTGGCATATGAAAGAAGAGCATATTATGTTGTGTACCTATCATTAGTATGCTCAAAATATTTGTTAGAAGATGCAGTACGTTGAGAACCGCATTAGCAAACGTTAACTGTTCTTGGTGACTAGGTTAACCACTGGACAACACCCACTTAGAAATCACTAATAAATTACCTATGTTGTTCTCTCATATATACAAAAGATTAAGTTACGCGCAGCTTAATTATGTGAATCTAGTGCTACAGTCTACAACAATATCAACCATGTTCAAGTTTTAGAAAAAGAGAAAAGAGCAGCACAAAGGAAACTCACAAAGCAATTTACATTGATTATTCATTTCTTCCATAATCACAGCTAACAACTAAACTTTTCAAAAAGATCGGCCAGATTTTGACCAATTCACCTATATATATTTCATACTCAAAAATGTATGAGTTCTAGGCAGTCAATTAAGGAAAGACGTCTACAAAGAGTACCAATTATAAGAAAGCACACACTCGTGTCTATCAAAAGGAATGCCAATTTGGTGCAATGTACATATATGGCAATATGGATACAAAATATGTTTGATTGTCAAAATAATCTGATTTGAAAAAGTATGTCACTAGTTACTGCAGGAAGAAGTATTTTCTCAATCCTTAGCTACAAACAACTGATTATTCGATTCTAAGTCTCAAAGTTGCAATAGTTATTTTGAAAACGCATATCTAAACTTCCCATAAATATACTTGTTAAAAGTTTATTATATAGTAACCAATAAAGCAGTACTAAAAGCCATTGATCACTAATACTAACACAAACTGGTAATAAGAAGAAACTTTTACCGTTTTACATGAATCTCCAATTGTAAGCTCCTTGACATGGCGAAGGCTTAGTATAAGACCTTTAAGCATATCTTCTTCGGTTTCTCTTTGTGTTGTCTCATAATGCCCATACTTTGTATAATCTAAGTGAGCTTTGACTAAACAAGACACATCTACCAACAAAAGCTTCCACAGGTGCAAAAAACTTTGAATTGTGAGAGCCCAAATATTCGGAGCATTGACTTGTATTATATGGGCATCACTATTACGAGGGTTGTATCCCGATAACACAAGGTTCTTAAGACTCTTTGAGGTAATATCCATCCGGCTAAAACCATAGCAACGCTTCAACTTGAAAGTTTCAAGTACAGGACTTCCGGATAATATATTTTGAATCAAATGATCATTTAATTCTGCATATGTTATACTCAAACTCCTAAGCTTTTTCCATCTAAAGGTCCCTCTTGGATTAAATTGGCAGTCATTCAATTTCAGTTTTGAAAAGCATGAATTGATGGAAAAAGACTCCGAATCTAACACAAACCCACCTTCATATACGGGTATCTCTAAAAACAAATCAAGCTCCTGAATGTTACACTTAACAAGAGAATGAATCCATTTGTTGACTAGCGACTCAAACTCAATGAAGTATCGGGTATGCAGTTTGAATTTGTTGAGATTCAAGTGGCCACGTTGAGTTATGGTTTTATCAACAGATGAATAGAAATTGATAAGTGATTGAACTCGAGTACCATCAAAAAGATTTCTATAATCAATATTAAAATTAAGATTAGGAACTTGAGGCCAAAGATGTTGCCATCGTTTAGAGAGTGTACCGGTTCGTATGGCGTATTTTGTCTCATGTAAACGAGAGATGATTTCATGGATTAAACAATCTGGTAACGAACTTAATCTATCTTCTTCTTCGTCCATTACTGCAATATGTAAACGAGAGCTCCCCTATTTTCTCCCATTAAAATTTATTTAGGGTAGGCATGCTATAATTAAGTTTTTCTTTGGACCCTTAATGTTAAGAAAACTACATTTTCGGTCCCTATAAGAAAGCTAGATAAATCATTCGGTTATTAACGGGCTTAGCCCAACAACACCTTTTCTTTCTAATTAATCTGACTTATCTAAATATTTTCTATATCTTGTCTATATACTCGAGAATCACTTAAGGAGTAAAAAAAAAAAAAGGACAGTGACTTGAAAAAAAGAGTGATTTGGTTGATAAAACTAATTAAAACTTGATAAAACTAATTAAAAATAAGGAAAAAAAACTATCAAAACCATGAATTAAATAAAAGTTAACGTGCTTTTTGTCAAGCCCATTGTCAAACTGGGCTGCCAGTGACGTCAAATCTAAAGCCCATCTTTTTGATAAGTTTTTATATAAATTTTGGAGCAATGCAAATATACTTTTTTACAATTTGGTTAATTAGCTTTTCTTGCGGTGAAAGTAAAAAAGCTGGTACTCTTTTGCCACCAATGGAACAAAACGAAATCACCTCAAATGGAATCGGAGTTATGAAAGAAGAAGAAGATCGAATTAGTTTGTTACCAGATTGCTTACTTGTTGATATCATCTCTCGTTTACACTCAACAGAAGACGCTATCAGAACAGGTACACTTTCAAAGCGATGGAAAAATCTGTGGACCGAAGTTGATAATCTTAATTTCTTTCATTTTGATCCAGAAAGCCGTTTCTATTCGTACGTCGGCAAAACTCTAACTCAATGTAGTTCTCAATCGAACCTCAACCGTTTCCAACTCTGCACCATGCTCTTTTTTGAGTTTCGATCGAAAATCAATGATTGGATTCTTTACGCTACTAATCGTAACGTTCAAGAGCTTGTATTGTTCAATTGGGATAGTTATTATGAGTTTGAGCTTGATCAGTTTTTTTTTACAAATTCATGTTTTACCCATTTGCAATTTGAAGGCTGCTTCTTAAATCCAACCGGTGCCATTAGTTGGAATAAACTTAAGAGTTTGTATATTTCAAAAATGAAACTAGATGAAAATTTGATTCAGAATATATTATCCGGGAGTCCTATGTTGGAAACATTGGAGTTAAGCGATTGTTCTGGTTTTGGGCGGATTGATATTACTTCAAAGAGTGTTAAGAACTTGGTTTTCTTTGCAAACTCATGGAATGACGCATGTAGAATGGAAATTGATGCTCCTCATATTCAGTCACTTACAATCCAAAGTTACGTGCGATTGTGCAAGTTTTTATTGCATGATGTGTCTTCTTTAGTCAAAGCTAAGTTAGATTATCCCGAAAAGGAAGGGTATTGTAAGGCAACAGATGAAGAAGATGCGGAAGATGAGATGCTTAAAGGATTCATATTAAGACTCCGCCATGTCAAAGAGCTTAAGATTGGGAAACAGTGTTCACAGGTACAACTTTCTGTTTATTTTTTACAGTAATACAGTTTGTGTCTTAGCGCTTGTTTATTTTGGAAGTGATTAATGAGATTGAACAAATATAAACCATTTGCAATAATTTGCCATCTACTTTTTGAATTCAAATATGATTTATCTACCCCTATTAATCTATTAGTTACAACATGAAAAACATAATCACTTTACCTAAACACACAAAACAAATCATCAGACGTGATCACAAATTGGCACACTTACTAAGTTTAATCACGCGTCTAAGAACTTCCCGTTAAGCATAATAATTGGGAAAATTATCAAACATATGTGTGTGCTTTTATGTTGTTAATCCTTGTTTTAGGTGGTTTTAGTGTCTGCTTACAACTCATCTATGGATCGAGTATGAGTGTCTATCCATATCTGTCTTCTTGATAAATTCTCATTTGTTCATTGTCGATCGCAAGTTCTGTTTTCAGTTTGACTCAATTATAACTAATTGATACACATATTTCAGAGTAATCATTTAGGTTTGATCTCATTGCTATTCTTTTCTTGGTAGGTTCTTTCTCGTCTGGAAGCTAAAGGTTTCGTTTTTCCACCAGGCTTGAGATTACCAGATGATAGTGATTCAGGGAAAATTGATTGGTCATTTCTTGCTAATTCTTACTAGTGATTTTAAAGTCATATTTTGCAAAAATTGTTTCTATCTCAAAGTTAAAAAAGAGGAACCTGGTTTTACCTCAAGATGCGTAGTGGAATTTTTTGTTATCTAATAGAAAATTAGAAATAGAAGCAAATAAGGATTTTAATATTTTTTTCCTACTGGATTTCATCATTTGTGTGCTGTAATCATCAATACATTAGGCTATTATGATTCAAGGCCTTGTTTAGTGCATCTAATACAGGGTTACACAGTATCATGGGTTGAACTTATGAGCCATGTTGAACCTTAAACGACCATTGTTGCTTTTTTGATTTAGGCCTAATGCTCCCATTATGTGCAACCATCAATGGTTGCTGCTCAAGTTAATTGCTTATGTTTTGTTGCTTGATATCACTCTTGACCACATTTATCAACAGGGTTGAGAGCATCTGCTGATCGTTTACTAGGAATAGTTTAGTCAAGGCAGAAAGCATTCTTACTATAACATGATTCAGACTGCAACTGCATTATAGGCTTATAGCTGTCGTTACTCGGATTCAAGCCTGAAAATAAGGGCATCACTAATTTGACTTGTTAAATTTCCTATCTCATCGGTACTTTTTGTTGGTAGATGATTGGTATAATAATGATTTTGGCTGAAGGCTGAGATTGAAAGGTACTATTGCTTGATCATGGCTGTTTTAGATTTTGTTTGACTTGTAGTGACAAAATCAACTTGTTTGCCAGTATATGCTTCATGGAAGTATCTTGGGACATGGCGCATGAGTCACTTAAGCAACCGCTGACTTTCTACTCTAGGTGTCAAACATAATTATATTAAAATCCAAGAGTTACATAGTCATCTGTTTTAAACTGTCAGGCATCTTTTTAAAAGATTATAATGTTCTTTTAATGTAACGTGGTTACATGTTGCTATAAAAGTATGTAGTTAGATGGTATTGGTGCTTTAAAGGTGAATTTGAAGCTGCAATAATGCTGCAAACTGGAGATGGTTTGCCTGCAGGCTTAAGTGTAAAGAATTGGCTGTTTTAGCTTTTGTGTTCTGTCCGTGATAGTCTTGGTATTGTCTGAGATAGTTTCTTTGTGTTTAATAATATATCTTCACCTTTTGCACCAAAAAAAATGTTGCTATAAAAGCAAATAATTTTGCCAAAGCTTTGATGAATAAAAGTCGTACATGTATATTAAACTGAAGTGTACATGTATATTTTATGTTCAAATACGAAAAAGGAGTATAATATTTCGTTTTAACTCAGCAATGGATATTGATCTTATTTGTTTTTCTACTTGTGCATTCAAAGATATCTAAATCGAGGAGGTGTCCTCACGCATTGCAGGCGGGTATTAGAACGTATAAGCAATGATCAACATAATTCAAAAAGAGAACCATGGACTAAAGATATAATACCAAAAAGATAATAAGCTTTATCAACATAATTCAAAAAGAGAACTATGGACTAAAGATATAATACCAAAAAGATAATAAGCTTACAAGCGACTTTTAAGAACAGACATAATTCAGAACTTGCACAATCAAAGTCATTTAGGAGTAACAGAATTACAGGTATTTGAAATGCACCAAAAGTGTTTAGATAAACATGAATTCAAAGTGCCATCAGTAGAAAAACCTCAGCACTCACACGACCATTACCAAGCAATACTTCCTCCCAATCTCAGCTTCAATTGAATCACTATCAGACCAATATAATCACCTAGCTCCAGCAATTCAAAATCTGAGTATAAAGATGAATTAACATCTATGACCTCAACTTTGATGGAATAGTGAAACCTTTAGCTTCCAAACGAGAGAGAACCTACCAACAAGAAAATAGCAATGCAAAGAAAACAACATTAGAATGGTGCAATCCGTGTATACATTAAATATGATCAGGAAAAACCAAACATACCTACAATCACAGCCTTTGATAACAAAGATACACACAATCACACGGGAGGCAGAAACAACTACATTCATAAAGTAGGGATGAATTCTACAACAAAGGGTAAAAAAATATGTTTTTTGCAAAGTGCATAGTGTCAATTTACTTCTGAGCAGCCAATTTCAAAAAAAAAAAAAAAAAAAAAAAAAAAAGATCAACAGCAAGAGAGCACACACGTGTTTGTGACAATACCCAATCACGCTAGAGCGGAGTATGGAGCTCAAATGGGTTCATAGTTTTTACTAAAAGTACATGTATTATGTATCATGCATGTATTCATGTATTGTTTGTTAATTTTTCACAATCGTTAGAGTTTGTGTTGTCAGTTCATACTTCATAGGGGCACTTTAGGAATGCAGCTAAACAAATTAATTATTGCGACTTGAAAATACAAATAATCAGTTTTGAGTAACAGTGATTATAATCACTTAGGGTTAAAAAAAAAAAAAAAAAAAAAAAAAAAAAAAAAAAAAAAAAAAAAAAAGGTGTGTGTAAACGGGATGGGGTGGGGGTGGGGGGAGGTTTGCTAGTTTTTCAAGTCCGAATAATCACTTTCGAAAAGCACATTCAAAACTACAACCTTGATGACGATTTCTACATCTTATATTCCAGCATCCATCAAACAAAACCTATATAATTTCAAGGTACAATACATTCACGCAAAGTGATGTATTGATCGATTTTGTGCTTGCATATTTCCATTTTATATCTCACTGTTATAAAACTTATAGTCTGCATATTGCACTATTATGCTAAAAAGAACTTTGCAGTTAAAAGTATAAGCTTTTCATATCTTAAACTTCTCCAATACAACTTCACACTCATATTTTATATGTCACGTGCCTTTCTCAACTTGTAAATTCAGCTACTATTGTTCTTCATTGGCATATAAAAGAAGAACATATTATGTTGTGTTCATATCATTAATTAGTATGCTCAAAATATTTTTTAGAACTTAGAAGATGCAGCATGTTGAGAACAAGATAAGCAAAAAGAACATAGGATAAAAATATAGGCACAAACGTTAATAGTTCTAGGTGACTAGGTTCACCAGTACTGGACAATACCCACTAAGAATTCACGAGTAAATTACCTACGTTGTAATTCTCTCATGGATACAAGCACAAAGGAAACTCACAAAAAACAATTTACATTCATTCGTTTATTTGTTAATCACAGCAAACAACTAAATTTATTAAAAACATCGGCCACAACGGTATTGAAGAACCATAACGATTATTGGCACCGATTTCGACCAATTCAGGTATATATATATACTTCTTACTCTAAATTGTACCAATAACAAGAAAGCACACACACTAGCTTGTGTCGGTCACAAGGAATGTGAATCTAGGTTCTAAGTTTTTCTGCAATGTACATATATGGTTAAAAAAATGTTTGATCGTCATAATAATCAGATTTGAAAAAGTATGTCACTAGTTACTGTAGGAAGAGGTATTTTCTCTATCCCTAGCTACAAACAACTGATGATCATCTGATTCTAAATCTCTAAGTTGCAATAATTACTTTGAAAACGCATATCTAAATTTCCCATAACTATACTGGTTAAAAGTTTATTATATAGTAACCAACAAAGTAGTACTAAAAGCTAATGATCACTAATACTGACACAAACTGCTAATAAGAAGGAACTTTTACCGTTTGACATGAATCTCCAATCGTAAGCTCCTTGACATGGCGAAGGCTTAGTATAAGAGCTTTAAGCATATCTTCTTCCGAATCTTCATGTGTTGTCACATAATACCCATACTTTGTATAATCTAAGTGAGCTTTGACTAAACAAGACACATCTACCAACAAAAGCTTCCACAACCAGAAACAACATTGAATTGTGAGAGACCAAATATTGGGAGCATTGACTTGGATTATATGGGTATCACGATTAAGATTCAGGTATCCCGATAACACGAGGTTCTTAAGACTCTTTGAGGTAATATCCATCCGGCTAAAACCATAGCACCCCATTAACTTGAAAGTTTCGAGAATAGGACTTCCGGATAATATATTTTGAATCAAACCCTCATTTAATTCCACACATGTTATACTCAAACTCCTAAGGTTTTTCCAACTAATGGTCCCACTTGGATTAAATTGGCAATCAACCAATTTCAGTTTAGTAAAACATGAATTAATGAAAAAATACTCAGAATCTAACAGAAAGCCACCTTCAAATCTGGGAGTCTTCAACAATAAATGAAGATCTTGAACGTTACAATTAACAGCATAACGAATACAATTATTGACTTGTGATTCAAACTGAGAATCGTATTTGGTGTCCAGTTTGAATTTGTTGAGACTCAAATGGCGACATTGAGTTAGGGCTTTTTCGATGAAAGAAAAGAAATCAGATAGCGAATCATTTTTATAGTTATTGAAAACGAGATTAGGAACATAAGGCCAAAGATATTGCCATCGTTTCGAAAGTACACATGTTCTTAATGCCTCATTTATGTCAGGCAAACGAGAGATGATTTCAATAAGTAAGCAATCTAGTAACGAACTTATTTTATCTTTTTCTTCTTTCACAGTAAACTTGATTCGTTTTTGGGTCATTTTAGGTTGATTTTAACCTTCTTCTTTTTCCATTATTGTTTCTCTATGAAAAGTTGTAAAATACTCAAATACTGAAATCAAGCTTCGTTTTGGACCCCCAAAATTTAGAGAAGTACCTTTCAGTCCCTATAAGAAAATGAGACGATAATTAAATCATTCTTTGTTTCTTTCTACTCCATTATGACCAATTATCTACTATTTACGTTACATTCTCAGGAAGTGATGAAAAAAGACTCATCTAACGGGTAGAGGGTGTTTGGCCTCCTCTTATAAACCTAATCGTTTTACTATTTATCTTTCAAAATTTAACCCCATGGTCCAACTATAGGTTAATATATGACTTCCAACCTTTAAACGGAAAAGGAATTAAGAGAAACTTGACACTGAATCATGCACAAGGTCTTAATCTAACCATTTTTTTTATTAATGGTTATATGGTTTCATTATCAAAATTTTAAGTTTATAACTCGGATTTGTCGACGTGAGTAATCACTAGAACCCGCCATTTAATGATTAGATTATATGACTTTATTAAATACACGCTTTAAGGATCCAGTTTCATAACCTAAAACCTTTTTGTTTTTGTTACAAACTGCCTTGCAACGTGTATTAGTTACATAGTTATATGTTAATTGTGTAGAAACAAGGAAGGTTTTATTGCGCGTTACGTACAGTTGTATTAAATATATTGTCACGAGCCAAACTTAGAAGGTCGGGTTCTGCTTGGAAGTGTTGTTGAATTTGTGGGTTTCTAATTTATCTTGTTGGTCTTGTTAGAGTACCCCAACGGTAAGGGTGTAGTACGCGCCACGAGTAGAGCACTCGATATGGCACTAAACTGGTATGGAGTTGGGGCCACTCCCATGATGAGTCCAAGGCAGGACGAAACCAATGAACCTCTACTATACGTGTGATGGACGCCACGCGAGATCGAATGAATGAGTCTGTAACAGGTGGTATCAGTGCCAAGTTGGATCGAGGTGGACCGAAGCAAAATCGTTCATGTCACTGCTCTCCCATAAGTTCTTATAAGTGTTGGTTGTGCAATGGTGGTGGGAGAGGTCTCTCGAGATGTTGTTGAGTATAACATGATAATCGTGTTGAGTACTGTTGTAATATAGTATCCATATTAGCAAGTATTACTAAGTCTAGGGGGCCGTAGTGTAACTTTAGTCAAATAGGAATGCATAGGTCGGTTCACATGCTATATATATGGCATATGATCTGTTGAGTCTAAGGTATTCGAGAGTCTAGTTTACTCCTTTGTTAGCAGCCGGTTTAAACTCTTTCTAGAGTTGGTTTTCTTCCCCCCCTCATCTCTATAATAAAGAGGTGAGGGGGGAGGGGTCGTTGTACTACATATTCTTTTCAATAACTAATCGTTTTGGTTAAGGGTTAATATCGCGTGTGCTTGCTTCTACTTTTTGTCGATATATATAGTTCCTTGTGTGTATCGTATTTTCATTCAAGGTTGTAGTTCCGTATTCTAGTATCTCGGTTTGTTGCCTGATCACCAACAAGTGGTATTAGAGCCAGGTTGGCCCAGTGATGATGTGGATGGTGTTCCCTCGGTTAGACCCCGGTTCGACGGTATTAGTGGATCCCGGTAAACCTTGTACCGAAAGGAAGCTGGTAAAAGGCGGTGTGTTCCGATGGTAAAGGTCGGCGGTATGAAAAAGGTGGGATCGTGGCTATAGTCGAAGGGGAGGCCCATGGTGGTTTGGGTTTGAGGGGAGGATTGTTGGGTGTACAAACCCAATCCCACATCGGTAGAACTATAATCTCAAAGTTAACATATAACCCTGGTGGGCTACTCCTTCTATCACCAATTGGTTTTAGAATAGAACCTCAGTTGGGCTTATATGTTGGACTTGGTGAGATGATGGGCCGTAGGAATCTCTACAAATGGTATCAAGAGCTTAGGTTCGAAGGGATTGGTTGCTACGTCGCCATCGGTGTTTGCTTGGTCTGGAAGTTGTCGACAGTTTGCAAGGTGTTGTTTTTGAAGGAAACAGGGACATAAGGTTTCTTGAATATCGGGTTTCAATTTCGAAGGTGTCGGGTTTTTCTTGCAAACGTGTTTCACAAGTTAGTTCTTGGGTTTGTTGATAGTCGATAAGAAAGTTCAAGGTTTTGTTGGTTTTTTGGTTAAAGAAAATCAACAAAAGTTCTGGTGTTGTTTCGGGTTTTCGTCACGTTATTGGCAAAGAAGAATTAACGCACCATGTTCTTGTTTTTGTTTTTTGAGAAACAAGGTATACTTCAAAGCAAGGTTGTAGTGTTTCGATTGTTTATAAATCTCCAAGGTTACTCGATTATGCGAAGGTTTTGTTCGCGGTTAAGTCGTTTTATTAGAAGGTGATCGAAAATCTGTTTTGAAGGGTTCTTGTCGATCAGATTTATGGTCGACAAGGTCTTGGTGTTTGGTTTTCTTGGACGTCAAGGGACTGAAGTTTTTGGGTTTTTTCGGGTTGTCGAGGTTATCGACACGGGTTAAAGAAAACTTAAGGGTCGTTGGTTCTCGGCTTATAGAAGATAGACAGGTTAATGTGATTCGACTTTGTCGAGTTTCAAGCAAGAGGAAAGATATTTGTTTTTTGGCAGGTTGGTTTTCAAAAGACGAATAGGACAAAACAAGACAATATTCTTGTTTCATGCATGTGAAATTTCTTTGAGATACATGCATATGAATTGCTTGTTATATGCACGTGAAAGAAAAAAAAATAGACTAAAGAAGGTTTATTTTATTTTCTTGTTTAATTGATTCTAAGTGGGTATTATTCTTAGGGGATGTATCGATAAAGCAAGGGCTTTTTACACACGAGGACTTTGTTTAATTCAGTGTTGTGAGGTTTATATCACAAGGTTATCAGAATAAACAAAGTGATAAAGAATGATGACGGGTACCAAGTTTACCAAGTTGTGCTGGAACACATTGATCTTGTGTTTAGGTGATCGGGTTCTACGGGAGATCACCAAGGAGACGACATCAACGGGGATTTAGAAAAAGTTAGAGACTTTATACAAGATAAAGTCTTTAGCTAATCGTTTGTACTTGAAAAAAAAAATTATTATATACTTTTCACATGCGTCCGGGTAAAAGTCAGTCTGAACATATTGATGAGTTTCATAAGCTGGTAGGTGACTTAGCGACTATAGATACTGCTATATCGGATGAGGATCAGGCATTATTATTACTCACATATTTACCATCTTCTTACGATAATTTCGTGGATACTTTCCTATATGGTCGGGATACTTTGAAGCTAGAAGACGTGCTCGCGACACTTCATTCTAGGGAACTTCAAAGGATGACGGAAGCAAAGGTTGATGGTGGTGAAGGGTTGTTTGTGAGGGGCAAATCTGATCAAAGTGATATGCAGTAGGGTAAAGGTAGTTCGTGGTCAAAGTCACAGGGAAGAAGCAGCAGACTCAAGCGTTATATATGTCAGTCTGAGGAGCATTTGAAGAGGGATTGTCCCAAGTATAATCACAAGAAATCTCAAGGTTTTGTCAGGAATGAAGATCAGGTATCCGGCTCTGGAGCTGATGGGTATGACAATGCTGATGTTATGATGGCGATGAGTGTTGAAAAGTTATTAGACTGGATCATGGATTCAGGGGGCTCATACCATATGACATATAGGAGAGATTACTTGTTTGATGTTAAGGAGTATGACGGTGGTAACGTACTGCTGGGTGATGGCAGGGAATGCCGTGTACGAGGGACGGGTAAGGTTCAAGTACAAATGAGGGATGGGTCAAGTTTCGTTATGGATAACGTCAGGTATGTTCCGGAATTAAGGCGGAACTTGATATCGCTGGGTACTCTTGAAAAAGAGGGTTTTACCGTGAAAATGCAGTCGGGCAGGATCAAGGTTATAAAGGGTTCACTGGTGGTTTTATCAGGAACAAGGAACGCTAATTGCGTATATACCCTGGATGGTCAGGCAGTGACCAGGACGACACTGAAGGGTAGGAAGCAGTTAGGTGAATCTCAGACTGGGAGAAAGATCAAGACAGGCAATGTTCTTGATTCTTGTAATCAGAGGTATACACAGCAATGTACAAAGAGTGGGGTCGCCAAACATTTGGGTGTTGCAGGGATACAGCAGCAGAATGGGTTGGTTAAGAAGACGAATGTAACACTCTTGGATAAGGTACGTTGTTTTCAGATTCAGTCTGGTCTGTCCAAGGTTTTTTGGGCAGAGGATACAACCAGGTCTACATATCTAGTGAATAGGTCACCATCATCAGTGATAGGATTCAAGACGCTTATAGATATGTTAGGGATTTTTGGTTGGCTTGCTAGTAATAAGCAAGGGATGCTTGAACCGGTTAAGGTCAAGTGCATATTCCTGGGATACCATAAAGGTATAGTGGGTAATAAGCTTTGGAGGTTTGATGACGTTACTTCAAAGGTAGTGCTTTACAGGAATATGGGTTTCAATGAGAGTGAGGAATACAAGAAAACTTTCATTGGTTCTGGTGTAGGTACGGGTTCAGTGCAGGTGTTGCAGGGAGTCGAGTTTTAGGTGGAACCGCTTGGGGATCATACATTTGAGGTGGAACCTCAGGGGAATGTCGATCAGGTAGCTGGTTCACGGGAAGTACAAACTCGGGATTTGATGGACTATCATTTAGCACGTGATAGGGAGCAACACTCAGCAAGGGAACTATACAGGTATAGAGAAAACAGTAATGAGGCTGCTTTTGCAGTTGCTGCAGTGGAGAAGATATACGCACATGAGTCGTTGACTTTCAATAATACAGTTGCTTGTGAGGTGATTTCCAAGTGGAAGACTGGATTGAAAGAAGAAATGGATACTCGGTTAGATGTGTGTGTGTGCTCAACAACGGTTGCAGGAAAAGCAGTGACGACAGCCACAACTATTACTGGAAGTATACACCAGGGATTGCTGGATAAAGCAAAATGAAATATACTTGGTATGGAGATCAGCAGGAATCAGAGTGGTAATACTCTGAGGGGGTCACAGTCCAGGGTTCACAACGGAAAGTTGGTACAAACTTTGTTGGAGGGACACTCCATACTGTCGTTGGAGGGTAGTCTATCAGGGACTGTGATGTGGAAAAGAATGGTAAGTTGTCATATACATATGCGGATGGAAGCCGGGAGTATCAGATGGTCTGCACGAGACCTGACATAGCATCTGTAGATGTAGGTATGTTGGCTAGGTTCTATCGTGGATTACGGACAGACGTACAGGTTTTTGTGGATTTTGACTACGCTATGGGTAGATCGATCACTGTCATGGGTAGATCAATCATAAGGTACGGGTTTATGATACAAGGATGTGCAGGAAGCTCGGAAGCTATGATGCTGCACATGGAGGTTTTTTCAACAACTGAAGCGGTGCATATGACACTTACAGAGGCTGCAAAGGAGGCTATTTGGCTAAAGGAACTCTCGATAGAGTGAGGAGCTATGATAATGTTAGAAGCAGTTATTGCTACTAGTGCGTGGATGAAGGCACACCCTTATCCGAGGTTCCAGCATTGGTTGAAGCTGCTGCGTATCGGAGATGGCTAATATGATACTAAGGTGGAAATTGTTGTAATATAGTATCCATATTAGCAAGTATTACTAAGTCTAGGGGGTCGTAGTGTAACTTTAGTCAAATAGGAATGCATAGGTCGGTTCACATGCTATATATATGGCATATGATCTGTTGAGTCTAAGGTATTCGAGAGTCTAGTTTACTCCTTTGTTAGCTGCCGGTTTAAACTCTTTCTAGAGTTGGTTTTCTTCCCCCCTCATCTCTATAATAAAGAGGTGAGGGGGGAGGGGTCGTTGTACTACATATTCTTTTCAATAACTAATCGTTTTGGTTAAGGGTTAATATCGCGTGTGCTTGCTTCTACTTTTTGTTGATATATATAGTTGCTTGTGTGTATCGTATTTTCATTCAAGGTCGTAGTTCCGTATTCTAGTATCTCGGTTTGTTGCCTGATCACCAACAAGTGGTATCAGAGCCAGGTTGGCCCAGTGATGATGTGGATGGTGTTCCCTCGGTTAGACCCCGGTTCGACGGTATTAGTAGATCCCGGTAAACCTTGTACCGAAAGGAAGCCGGTAAAAGGCGGAGTGTTCCGATGGTAAAGGTCGGCGGTATGAAAAAGGTGGGATCGTGGCTATAGTCGAAGGGGAGGCCCATGGTGGTTTGGGTTTGAGGGGAGGATTGTTGGGTGTACAAACCCAATCCCACATCGGTAGAACTATATCTCAAAGTTAACATATAACCCTGGTGGGCTACTCCTTCTATCACCAATTGGTTTTAGAATGGAACATCAGTTGGGCTTATATGTTGAACTTGGTGAGATGCTGGGCCGTAGGAATCTCTACAAGTACACAATGTCGCATTCGATGGAAGCCAAAAGGAGTAATGGACTAATCAAAATAGAGATGACAGTCGCTGCACGTTGGATCTTAAGTCGCCAGAAAGAGTAATGAACTAATCCAAGATGGAGTGTAGGGGATGCAAGTTGGGACCCAAAGAGTTGAAAGTTGAATGTCCCTTTAAACCATGAAGCCGGAAGCCAAATCATTTGAGGGAAGTCGTTCATCTAGACGAATGACCATGCACGAGGTTGTGCATGAATTGGTGGTGGGAGAATGTCACGAGCCAAATTCTGAAGGTCGGCTTTTGCTCGGAAGTGTTGTTGAATGTGTGGGTTCCTGGTTTATCCTGTTTGTCTTGTTAGAGTACCCCAACAGTAAGGGTGTAGCACGTGCCACGAGTAGAGCACTCGATGTGGCACTACACTGGTAGGGTGTTGGGGCCGCTCCCCTGATGAATCCAAGGCAGGACGAAACAAATGAACCTCTATAATTATACGCGGAACATATTGCTGGTCTTTATTGGGTTAAGGACGCCACACGGGGTTGAAAGAATGACTATGTGACAATATGCTTACTTGGCGTCTCGCAAAAAATCTACACAATAAAATATATTGTCCACGCATTGCAACAGGTTCAAAACATGTACATACATTTTTATTTTGTGCATAATTATGCAATAAAATCCTCCCGTAGCTCGATTTTGATGTTTCGTGAAATATATAGTTAAGAACTACATTTAGGAATTAAAAAAAAAAAAAAAAAAAAAAAAAAAAAAAAAAAAAAATCTTAATTTTGTTATAATAATAATAATAGTATAAGTAGTAACAATGGGACTTTGACCTAGCCAGTATATATAGTACTCCATATTTGAGTAAAATTACCAAAGGATCCTAAAAGGGTTGCTATAAACTTGTAAATTTACGCTAAAAAAAGATCACACCAAATTCCCAGCGGTTGGTTAAGTTGGTGTTTTTAATTCTTTGAAAACCATCAACATTCAAAAGCAACTTCACTACAACTTCTGATGGCGATATATATAATGTTTTATCTTTACTCATCCCCGTTCACATATTCTTGTCACAAAAGCTTCAACATATTAGAAATGTATAAAAGTAGTTCCTTTTCAGATGTGATATTTGATCTTATAAAATGTATACAAGTCTCATGAACAGGTCAGTTTAAGCAACCTTACGTATCACTATTTCATATTATTTCTTTATCTCTTGTTTGCCTATCATTTTCACCTACTTTAGCTTAACTTATAATCCAGTATATGATGCCACCTTTTGATCTTTTTATTTGTTTTCTCACAAGTCACAACTAACTTTGACATTATCATTTAACTATTTATAGTTGAATTATAGTAATATAGTATCCCCATATAGGATGTTATGTAAGTACGTTGATATAATGGGTATGTAATATTTTATGTGAGCGCATAATGGGGAAGCAAGGGTTTAAACAAAGTGATCATGATTCGTCGTTGGAGTCGTTTAGATATCAGTTTAAGTATCAGAAAACGGTGCATGGAAGTGATCATAAGAAATTAGGGTCTTTTAAGGGTGGTTATGTTGGTAAAAGGCATAACTGGTTACAAAAACATTTTTCTTCGATTGTTTTCACTTTTGCGTTGATAGGTTTTCTTTTTCTGTTGGATTCTATTATGAGTTCCATTTTTGAACCTTCTGTGATTACAGAAAGTAATTCCATGCCCGAGAAAAATTCTAGTGACACGGTATGTGTTTATGTGTTCATTTATGTCTTCAACAACATAGAGAGAATGAAACAAAAGAGACTAATGGTTGAGTTACTGTTCTCGTAAGCTAATGTTCTATCAACTTTGTTCTTAAAAGTTAGGTGATGCTAGCAGCAAAAATGTGGTACAGATGTATGGTCGCCTTGCAAGCATGGCTTCTAGTGCTCTTGTAGAGGTTTGACTTTCTGTTTGACCCTTGCATACAGTTGCATGAATTGTTTTTGGTTTCATGTGTTATTCATATAAATTTTAATTGATATGTATTTTTGCAGAGAGAGCTTAAACAAGATGAATCAAAGTTTTGGAAGGAGTCTTATCGGCAAGCATCAGTATGGAGTCCTTGTGCAGATAGGAAGGATTTACCACGAGCCGGTAAAGACTGATTTACTGTATTTTGGTCATTTGTATAACCCATTCGTTTTGGGCATCCGAAGCACCCTTGGACTTTTATTGTATATGAAATTGCTTTTCACTTCCATAATATTCTTTATGTGGGATTTCGTGGATGCAAAATAACCATAAATGCTAGATTTTTTAATTGTCCCTTTGACCATGAAAGTCAAACTTGACCACTTCGTTTCAAAAAATTGACTACTTCAAAAAATTTCACGTTAAATTACATTGTCTTTTGCATGATCTGTTTCATGATTTGTTAATGTTGTTAGGACAGAAAATATTCAAAGAAACAATGGTTATATCCTGGTTAGCGCAAATGGAGGTTTAAACCAACAACGGGTGGCTGTAAGTAACGTTTTTTTTGTTTTTTTTTTTTTTTCTTTTTTTTTCCCCATTTATTTATTTACAAGAAAAAATGTTCTTTTGCATGTAGGTATGCAATGCTGTTGCTGTAGCATCGTTATTAAATGCAACATTAGTTATACCAAGGTTTCTTTTCAGCAACGTGTGGAAGGATCCCAGGTCTGCGAAACGATTATTTTTTTGATTTTACATTTTTATCCCATTGTCTTATGGGAACTGAGAAAAGATTATGTCCGATTCCTGTTTGTGTGATTCAGCCAGTTTGGCGATATATATCAAGAAGACTTTTTCATAAAAACCTTAAAGGATGACGTCAACATTGTAAAGGATCTTCCTCCTCATTTGCAATCACTTGACTTTAAAGAAATCGGTAGTCTGGTATGTCGTCCTTTTAACTTTAATATGAGTATCCGTTTCTTTAATGTTAATCGAATACCTTATATGCCCTTCAGTAATAACAAAATAAGAGGATCTTGTAGACGAAAGACAATAGCATGACAATGGGCCAATACGTGTAGCTTTGAAATCTGACCGAAAAGAGAAAGGCCTAAAATGAAAACTGTTGCAGATATAACGGGACTGAAGAATTATGGCACACGATAAAAAACCCGGTGTCAATTTTCGAAAAAATAATGTTTTCTCTGTTGATTTTCAGGTAACTGATGCAGATATCAGTAAGGAGGCAACACCAGCTGAATATATTGAGAAAATACTTCCAATATTGTTAAAAAATGGAGTTGTTCATTTTCTTGGATATGGAAACCGACTTGGCTTTGACCCGTTACCTTCTGATCTTCAGGTTAGAAATCACAACATCCAATTTTATAGTTTTTCAAAAAATATACATATAAATAAATAAAATAAATCCAAATAATAACTCTTAAAATTTTGTTGCAGAGACTAAGATGCAAATGTAACTATCATGCTTTAAAGTTTGTGCCCAAAATTCAAGAAACCGGTTCATTGTTGATTAGAAGGATAAGAAAATATGATGGCCCAAGAACCAAATTAGATAAGCAACTACTAGGAAACTTTATCACAGGTCCTCAGTCAAATGGGACTGATATGGATAGAAGCCCGGTTAATTATATTGCTTTGCACTTAAGGTTTGAAGTCGACATGGTAGCTTACTCTCTGTGTGAATTTGGTGGTGGACAAGTCGAGAAAACTGAACTCGAAGTTTACCGAGAAGACCACTTTCCATTGCTCATGCAACGATTGAAGAAGTCAAAGTGAGTAAGTTACCACTAACAAAATGGGCGGGCTGAGCAGGTTGGATAATGGGTCAAACAGGTTCATGTCAAAACGGGGTATCTTTTTGGTACAAATGGATATGGGTTAGATTATATCAACAATTTTTACATAAAAAGTTAAAACTTTTTCATAAATATTACCGTGTCAATATGATGGTGTAAGTTATATTATTTCAATGAGAATATAAAGTTTTGAATAAAGTTTAAGTAGAAGGTTTTATGCATTTTGACCCGTTTGAGATAAAACATAACCTGTATCCCCCGTTCTCATTTTCTATATGTGATGCCCTTTATCGATTTCTGGTGCCGAGTAATGGTTCATGAATTTGTTGTCAAGGACAAGGGCAATATGGGAAACTCATTAATGGTCATTACTTGTTTTCTAAGAAAGTCTTCACCAACCTTATAGGGATCAACCTATAAATATTGAAAACATAAAAGTATAGAACAAACCATGGGGGTATTACTGCAATTTCTCCTGATTTTTTTACTGGTATGTGGTTGTAGGCCTATTTCTGCAGAAGAACTAAGGAGTTCAGGAAGATGTCCATTAACACCTGAAGAAGCTGCACTCGTTCTTTCTGCTCTCGGTTTCACAAGTAATACATATATCTATCTTGCTGGATCCCAAATATATGGAGGAGAGTCAAGGATGCTTCCTTTGACTAATTTGTATCCTCGTCTGATCACAAAAGAGGATCTCCTCACCCCAAATGAACTTGCACCGTTCAAAAACTTTTCTTCTCAGGTAAATCCTCATTTTTGTTATCTTTTCAGTCATAGATCACTGTTAGAGTATATTAAATGAGTCTTGGAATCATGTCTTAATAAAATGTTTGGAACGTGTGACAAATTTTGACTTTGGTTTGTAGCTAGCCGCACTGGACTTTATTGCCTGTGCCACTGCAGATGTATTTGCTTTAACGGATTCAGGCAGTCAGTTATCTTCATTAGTCTCCGGTTTCCGAACATATTATGGTGGTGGTCGAGCTCCGACACTAAGACCTAGCAAGATGAGATTAGCGGAAATCTTGTCAGAGAATCATACCATAAGTTGGAAAGATTTTGAGACCAGAGTAACAAACATGATCACTGAAGCACAAACTGTACGATTAAGAGGTTGGGGCCGAAGCATTTATAAACAACCGAGATGCCATGAATGTATGTGCAGGTTCCAGTGAGAACATTTCTTCTCACTTTTTGATGATTTTTTATTTTTTTTACTTCTCGTTAAAGAGCTAATGATAAACGATGACCAGTCGGAAAGCACAAAGGAACATTCTTTTAGAGAGATTATATAAATGATTTTGATTAAATTCAGACTTAAAATGTTGAATTTACTTTAAATGCTGTTATAAATTGTATTAGAATCCAAAAGATTTTGTTTAAGTCAAAGATGACAGGTTTCAGAATTGACAATTCAATAAGTAATAGGCTCAAAATTAATTCCATAATTAGAATAAACTTGGACAAAAAAATTTACATGAAATAAATGAAATTTAGAACAAATAACCTATCATGCTCTCATGAAAAATAACACATCACAAACTTTCTTAGCATCCCCCCCTTCGCAACCATAAGAGATTGTGATCAGCACAATCTCAATCTAGCAAAATGATAATACTACCCTTGCTGCCCGAAATGAATGTAAAACTTTCAGCCGTCAGAAAACTTCATGATGGTGGAAAGAACCGGTTAAGGTTAAAGGGAAGGGTGTAAAACTCCTCATTTCGACTATCATCTTTGAACGATCTAAACTTAGCCCACCATGGCATCCCTCTGTCTTTCGCGCTGTCTTTCAACTCGAGTGTGTTGTCAAGAAACACCGACACCATTAAAGCCACCGTTGGGGAGGAGAAGAAGATAGTGTTGAGGAAATCATTGAACTACACGAAAACAGATGTGAAAAAGACCACATTACACTTTCGGTTTTCTTATGTAAAAAGACCTTGGAAATAGACATATAAAGACCAACTTACCCATTCGGCTTTTGTATGTGAAGGACCATGAAGAGCACCAGCTGTGTACTCCCTAAAGTACTCTGGAATAGACAAGCCAAGGAAGAAAGACACACCCACGATGAACAAGTTCCTCATCGAGTTCATATTTGTGAACTGCAAGAATGACAACCCAACAGAAGCTGGGAAACAAAACATAAAAAAGATTAATTTAGTCTTCATCTTTCACAGTGTTTTTAATCTTAGGAAACGGATTAGATGCTCACCCACAAGACCAAATAGCACACAGTATGCCGCAGCAAAAATCGGGAAAGGTATCGAAGCAAATAAAGCTCCAAATTTTCCTGGAGGTCATAAAAAGATAATCAATAAACATAACTAGGATGAAGGGAAATGTCTTTTTATTGTTGTGATTGTAAGATGTGTTGACTTACCTAATATCGAGAAAAAGATCATGAAACCAGCTGAGATTTGAATGACTCTTCTGCTACCTACACGAGTGCTTCCTAGAAGACCGACATTTTCTCTGTTTGTTTCATGAAGATTTATGTTTTAGTTCGTGTCTAAAGTTTTTGTTTTAAATAGCATTAGTCGAATATGAAAAACACTTACACAGAAACGGTTGAACCAGTTGCTGTTCCAAAGAGACCACTCAAAAGAATCCCGATTCCCTGCATGATGATAATAATCATATTAACATTATTTTCGTGGTGGTCTAAGACTTTTGTATGTTTGATGGATTTTATGCTGACCTGCCACCCGATGCCACGACTGAGAACATGAGCAGGAGGTGGTGTAGCGCTTGCTAAGCGGGCTGCTGCTTTATATGCACCAGTTGACTGTTGTAATACATAAATTAATCAATATCACCACTATATGAGGAACAAGAAAGAATGAGCCTCAGAGATTTATGCTGTTGTTATATCAAACAAGAAATTCACCTCAACAAGGGAGACTAAAACTGCAGCCATCATCCCGAAAGCATGCCCCGCATCAAAAGTTGGTGCACCCCATTGAAGCGGATATGGGATCTTTATCCTGCATAAAGAAGCATGTTACATTTCATTTCATCAAGAAAGTTCACTCAAATTTCTAAGATTAATGACTCGAATATCTAACCATGGTGCAGCAGATATTAGATCAGCTTTATCGGTTCTGCAGTGCATTTGAGTCTGTTCTGGATGGTGTTTATATGCACCACTAGCGGTTAATAAGTGTGCATATGCCCAGATAACCGCTATGGTTAAAAGAAGTGCAAACCGCTCCAATATAGGCAATTGCTTTGCTTGAAACTGTTTCAGGTACTGTTGTCCACCGGGAAATTAGAAAAAACATTAAGGTTAAATATTTCATTACATATAAATAATTTTTAATCTGATTGACTTAAAAGACAATGGCAATACCTGAGAGAATAAGACAAAAAGAAGTAGCATCGGTATGCCAAATTCCACGCATCGTCCAACCTATACACATATTGAGTACAGGATTAAGGTTCCATGTTAAAAACATGATATACTTGTTGACTTTGGAAGTCAAATATTTTTCTTTGCCACTTTCAAAGTCGATGAGATACAGAGTATTAGTTATTAAATTAAGTTTGTTATTGATATTGAAACTATTCTCTTATAAGGTCAAATATTGTCCATAAAAAAGTCTATAACCATTTTTAAATTTGAAATGAGCAGGTTGACTTTGGGAGTCAAATTATTTGCTTCAAAGTAATAAACATGTTTATCAATCATTACTAGAAGGGAATTAATGGTTTGCATAATTTTCAATTTTAAAACAGAACAGTTTGACCTACAAAGTCAAACTAAGACTAATCAAGTATTCATACCACAGGAAATCCTCTGTCAAAGAGACCGAAACCTGTCAATGCAATCACTGGAACCATTCCAACAGGGCTAAAGAATCTGAAATGAACGAAAGCATTTGATCAGATAAACATAAGCTGAGTAGAAACATTATGGCTCTATGAAAGTGAATTATTCACCTTGAACAGATAGCCCACAGCTGACTATACCCCAAGATAATCTGCACGCTTGATGCTACTATAAGTGCACCTTGTATAGCTCGCATTGTAGCAAGAAATCTCTGCAAGTACAAACAAGCCATCATCAAACCTTAGGAACATGTTTGTATTCTTTTTCCTCTTCTATTGATAAAAAGATCATGTTCTATGTTGAGAACATGTACACTATGTTGAACTATATAACATGATAACTTCGCTAAAAAAAGACCATTTTTTTTATCTGCTTTGATCATTTACCATTTTTATTTAGTACACCTAAATTATATGAAATCATCATATAAGAATCCAGACAAAATACTTAAATAAATGGTGCCAAAAACCAATAAAATTCAACATAAGATACACAAGACATATGAGGCCCACTGATGTTGCTTATCATCCCCTATTTTTGTATCCTTTATGAATTGGTCATATAACAAATTTGGCACAGCTAACAAGTAATGACTTTTAGTAGATGAGACTTACAAATTGCCCCTTAAAATGGAGATATGACTGTTCTCACAATATACAGTATACAAGATTACAAACATCAAAACCTATGTGTTGGTCCCCAAATTATCCAAATTATTGACCTCTACAACAAAAGTACAATAAAACATCATCATCAAGTTTATAGCTTTAGATTACCATATGAGGGTCTCCAATAGCGGCGAGAGACGGGTCATGGATGATTGAGATAATAGGAACCATAAAAGCCCATGATCCCCCAATCACAGCCGGTAATCTTGTTCCGAAAAGCGTTTGCAAATACGTATTAATCCCTTGAACAAAAAGCAATGTTTGCACCACCCTCACCTTATCACCCTGCACATTCCAATGTACATATCATAAAGCACAGTTACACACAAGGTACAACTACTTAATGCAAGTTTCGGACAAAAAGACTTACTGAACTACCACCCATCAAAGGAACAAGAAAAGTTGGAATCATGACAGCAGTCCCTAAAGACAATATGTAATGTTGAAACCCCAAAGCTATGGTTTCCCCTATTAACAAAAGCTCAAATTAGCATCATACATTTTACAAATTTTATAGAAAAAAGTTTACAACTTTACATACCCCATGAGGGATTTGAGTCAATACAATACTCTAAACCCTGAAGTTGATCAGTTGGAAGATGAGTAATATCTTCTGCTTTTGGAGCTTCAGCCATATCTTCCAAACAAAACAAAATATACCCTTTTCAATATTTGAAAAACCAAACACAACCCACCAAGATTCTTGAATCTTTATTACTCCAAATGTGTTTTAGATTAAAGATTGAGTCCAAACACAAATGGGTTCAAGATTCTTGGATACTTTCTTCTTAAAAATGGATTCTTTTTCTATCAGAAAAAAATATAAAATAATGGGTTCTTTAAAGGTGAAAAAAAGACACAAATGAGTTCAAGATTCTTGGATTCTTGGTTGTTCAAAATGGGTGTTTTTTTGACAATGAAACAACACAACAAAAAAAAAATGAAAAAATTGGAAACTGGGTATGGAGAAAAAGAAAGCAAAAGAGAAAGAAAATGAGATAACCAATGAGATAAAAAGCTTTCAAAAAAGGGTCAAAACAAAAATGGTGAAAACCCTAAAAGCAAAAGTAAGTTTAAGTGGTGAGTTGAGTTGAGTTTGCAGGTTCAGTTGAATGTGTTTTGCTTTAAGTAGTGATCCGTGACTTGGTTTTTTTTATGACAAAAATGCCCCTCGAAAATACTTCCAAAGTTTATGTTACCGTTGGTTACTTCAGTCAGTATTTAATTTTATTAAATATACTATTGTTTGATGCCATCCAACACAATATTGCTCTTTTTGTTTATTTAATTATTGTTTGTTACTTTCTTGTTCTGAAGATTTGGATTATTTAATTGGTTTTGTTTTTAACATTAAACCATACAATAGATGAATAGAGAATTTCCAAAATAGAAATTCTACTTATTATGTTTTATTGTCATTTGTTTTCTTACTTAATGTACAACTTCCGATTTTACCATGTTTTGCGTATCCAAAAGCTCAGTAACGGAGCTTGAACAAGATTGTTGGAGGAGCCGGAATGAGTTGTATCATTTTGGAGAGGCCAAACAACATACGCTAAGCCTTGAATTCACGTAAGAAGGTTATTTTTATTTATTTATTTATTTATTTTTATTATTTTGGAAAGGGAGGGGGTGAGGGTGTATCACCCCACCTACCCTCTTATATCCTTCGTCCTTGAGTAAGTTATAAGTTCGATATTTTTCTAAATGAATACTTGCTTGAGTACACCGACCTGCCGACCTAGTGATACACATAACATGTAACAAAAAATTTGATACATACAGGAAAATAACATGTAAGTTAAGTACATTTTGATATAATTATCCTAATAAATGAATGACAACATTTTCATTAATTGTCATATTTAATAATTTCTTTTCTAATTCATAATACTTACTAGACTTCAATCTTTATATAATTATATTCCTATGTTATGTAACAATTGATCATCTTCCTAATATAAATTTGTTACAAACTAAATGTTTAATTCCACATTTTAACCAATTAGAAAAATTCTAATAAAAGTAAGGGAGACTACATATGGATTTTCATTTACATTTTAAAAATGTGTCACACACACAATTAATATTTGTTATAGGATGTAGAGACTAAATAGTTTATAAAATTTAAACTGTTATTCCAAGTGGTACTCTTGGTAACCCATCAATGGTATGAGTTGTATACTTCATCGTCTATATGTTATAGATATAGTATCATTTGCACCAGTTGCTAGGATCGAAGCAATACGCTTATTATTGGCTTATGCAGCTCACAAATCTTTCACCGTATAACAAATGGACGTGAAAACGGGGGGGGGGGGGGGGGGGGGGGGGGGGAGGGGCGAAGTCTGTTCAACAAAATGAGTTGTGAGTTGCGGAAATGGATGTCACCTCAGTAGGGATGGAGAAAAGTGTAGTGAATGAGAAGGAACGTACAACATTTGTTAAAAAAATGAGAAATAAAATTTTAAATGGTCATGTGAGATGTGATGAGAAAAAACTCATCGTCACACGCTCCACACTGATGAAAGCATTTAACTTAATGAGGAGGTCACATGTTCACTTATGTTCTTCATGTTCTTTTTCTATGTTGTTACATGATTTTCTTTTCACATGTTAATTGTGAAATCGGTTGAAATAGGATCGTCATTAGCCGTTAGTTTTTTTTATCTTTAAAGTTAAACGTAAATTATATCTCACATATTAATCATGTGATCGGTCATTGTGAGACCATGGTCGGTTTCCCCAATGTTTTATGAAAGGTACGTGCGTTACTCTTGTACTCTTGCCGACTAAAGTTTCATAAGGCATGCAAAGATTTCCTTGCTTTACCAAATCAAACTTGTAGTTGGTCAATGTACAGTGCAAGTCAAAGTTGTAGTCAAAGTTATAGAAGGTGTCTGTAGACTTTTTTTTACTTTATACGAGTAGATAATGCAGTAATAATAATACTGCCCATTTTTAAAATTTAAAACAGTGTTCATGGTAGTGACTACATAGGGGGTACTATATAATGAGTAGTGACGAGTACTAATCGGTACTCTTTTGCATGTGTTATGTGCAAGTGCAAGTGTGTAACCAATGCAAACAATCAAGCATTGTACTTAGCTTAACTAGAGAGCTAAAACTTCTTAGTTTTATATTACGTAACAGAAAGCTTATTTAACTTATTTTCTTTCCGTACAATTGATATGGAATCATTTACAGTTAAATATAAAGTAATATTGATACGTTGTTACGTAGTACTACGTATTTGTTATTGATTTAATATTATAAAATCAATGCATTGTACCATAAGCAATTTAGATTCGTGTGTGTTGTTACTATAGTATATTTTATGTTCAGCTTTCAGTAACTTTGAAATACTCATTTTTTAGTATTGATGCATAATCTGGCGCGGGCTGGATCCGACGACTCTCTCTGGGCCGTTCGTCATCTTCTCGAGCCCTGGGTAGACCTGTCAACAAAGAGAACCTGTTAGGAGTGGACCCGAGGCAGTAGCCCCGGGATCCACCTCCGATGGTCAAGTTAGTCTCCATGCGATATAGCATATAAGAGTTAGGTTTAGGGTAACTTGTTGTGTTCTATCGTGTTGTCCCAGCCCTATATTTATAAGGCATGGATTAGGGTTTAGGCGTAAAGTGGAGCGCTGTCTGCCGGGCCGTGCCCATTCCAGACTATACGTCCACAAGCCCCCCAAGTCTAGTGTGACATAGTGCATGGCTATGTTATGCTAGACTTAAGTTCTGTTCATAGCCGCGTAGGCCCCATCAACCATGACGGCATGGCCCATGTGTGCACAACTCAGGTGTGCGCATAGGACGGACTATACTGCGCAGCCCAAATGCGATAGTGCGCACTGGTTTTCCCAGAGACGCAGTCATGTTTAGCCCATTAGACTATATCCGAATCTGCGACCTTGTAGGCGCGTCCGTGATAACTATGTTCCATCCTGAGTAACACCCGTTCTTACATGACGGGGAGGGATGCGCATATGCTAGGTTTCCTGCCACAGTGTGACAGTAAAGACCCCGTAAAAAGAACACGTAGTTCTATAGTTGGGGTAACACTAACATTGCGATTGTGAGAGTCTCACAATGGTGAAGGTGGATCTCGTATGCTGCATCCTGGGTAGTGAGTTGCGGAAATGGATGTCACCTCAGTAGGGATGGAGAAAAGTGTAGTGAATGAGAAGGAACGTACAACATTTGTTAAAAAAATGAGAAATAAAATTTTAAATGGTCATGTGAGATGTGATGAGAAAAAACTCATCGTCACACGCTCCACACTGATGAAAGCATTTAACTTAATGAGGAGGTCACATGTTCACTTATGTTCTTCATGTTCTTTTTCTATGTTGTTACATGATTTTCTTTTCACATGTTAATTGTGAAATCGGTTGAAATAGGATCGTCATTAGCCGTTAGTTTTTTTTATCTTTAAAGTTAAACGTAAATTATATCTCACATATTAATCATGTGATCGGTCATTGTGAGACCATGGTCGGTTTCCCCAATGTTTTATGAAAGGTACGTGCGTTACTCTTGTACTCTTGCCGACTAAAGTTTCATAAGGCATGCAAAGATTTCCTTGCTTTACCAAATCAAACTTGTAGTTGGTCAATGTACAGTGCAAGTCAAAGTTGTAGTCAAAGTTATAGAAGGTGTCTGTAGACTTTTTTTTACTTTATACGAGTAGATAATGCAGTAATAATAATACTGCCCATTTTTAAAATTTAAAACAGTGTTCATGGTAGTGACTACATAGGGGGTACTATATAATGAGTAGTGACGAGTACTAATCGGTACTCTTTTGCATGTGTTATGTGCAAGTGCAAGTGTGTAACCAATGCAAACAATCAAGCATTGTACTTAGCTTAACTAGAGAGCTAAAACTTCTTAGTTTTATATTACGTAACAGAAAGCTTATTTAACTTATTTTCTTTCCGTACAATTGATATGGAATCATTTACAGTTAAATATAAAGTAATATTGATACGTTGTTACGTAGTACTACGTATTTGTTATTGATTTAATATTATAAAATCAATGCATTGTACCATAAGCAATTTAGATTCGTGTGTGTTGTTACTATAGTATATTTTATGTTCAGCTTTCAGTAACTTTGAAATACTCATTTTTTAGTATTGATGCATAATCTGGCGCGGGCTGGATCCGACGACTCTCTCTGGGCCGTTCGTCATCTTCTCGAGCCCTGGGTAGACCTGTCAACAAAGAGAACCTGTTAGGAGTGGACCCGAGGCAGTAGCCCCGGGATCCACCTCCGATGGTCAAGTTAGTCTCCATGCGATATAGCATATAAGAGTTAGGTTTAGGGTAACTTGTTGTGTTCTATCGTGTTGTCCCAGCCCTATATTTATAAGGCATGGATTAGGGTTTAGGCGTAAAGTGGAGCGCTGTCTGCCGGGCCGTGCCCATTCCAGACTATACGTCCACAAGCCCCCCAAGTCTAGTGTGACATAGTGCATGGCTATGTTATGCTAGACTTAAGTTCTGTTCATAGCCGCGTAGGCCCCATCAACCATGACGGCATGGCCCATGTGTGCACAACTCAGGTGTGCGCATAGGACGGACTATACTGCGCAGCCCAAATGCGATAGTGCGCACTGGTTTTCCCAGAGACGCAGTCATGTTTAGCCCATTAGACTATATCCGAATCTGCGACCTTGTAGGCGCGTCCGTGATAACTATGTTCCATCCTGAGTAACACCCGTTCTTACATGACGGGGAGGGATGCGCATATGCTAGGTTTCCTGCCACAGTGTGACAGTAAAGACCCCGTAAAAAGAACACGTAGTTCTATAGTTGGGGTAACACTAACATTGCGATTGTGAGAGTCTCACAATGGTGAAGGTGGATCTCGTATGCTGCATCCTGGGTAAGGGCGTACCTTTTGTACCAGTAGCGATGCAACATGGTGCGACAGAAGACGTGCTTCTGTGGCAGAGGTGCGCGTTGTGCGCGACAAGGTGGTGTGAACATTACATCCGTCTTTACAACCGACAGAGGACGTCTCCCCTGAGGCAAGATGGTGCGAATATTTAAATCCGTCTTTGTACCGGGCTTGCAATACCTCTTACGTACGATCTGCTTCCAAATATACCTGTGTGACACATACGGAAACAGTGGTACTATATACCCTGGTAGGCCCCTAAGTTTGATTGTGCTACTCGTGTAGGAGCATTAAACTTAGTTATTCAAATCATGAAAAACACTTAATGCAAATATTAAAAGTATATGCCGCGAATCGCAACATATAAAACCTAATGAAGTAAAAGATTAGCGTGAAGCAATATATAGCACATAGCATATATAATTAATTTTTTTTAATATTTATAAAAAAAAAACCCGGATGGACGCACCGTGACCGCGACTAATAGTTTCAATCGCACGCACAAACGCAGATGGACGTATCGTGACCGCATAGACTCGAACGTTTGTGGATGATCGCAGATGACCACGACTTTTGTCCAGTGCGCTCATGGCGATTGACTAGCATCGTGGTGCCTGTACATGACAATGCGCTCATGGCGCTAATCTTCGAAGATGTCCGAACGCACGGCCTAACGCGGGTAGATTTGTCGTGACTGCGTTGTTCGAACACGTAGTTCTATAGTGCAAACAAGCGCGAACAGGCATACCAACCATAAAAGCAGTATGTGCGTGAATTAATCCGCGGCTAAAAGATAAAGTAGGTCCGATCGTGCGGACTTAGTGCGGCTATATGTAAAATCGTGTTTACCAAGTTAAAAGATTAAGATACCGACTTTTGAACTCGATGGTTGCTTTTCGGTGATGTGAGAGCACGAAACTTGTCGTAGTCATGGTCCCACGGATGGCGCCAACTTGTTGATGCATAATCTGGCGCGGGCTGGATCCGACGACTCTCCCTGAGCCGTTCATCGTCTTCTCGAGTCCTGGGTAGACCTGTCAACAAAGAGAACCCGTTAGGAGTGGACCCGAGGCCGTAGCCCCGGGATCCACCTCCGACGGTCAAGTTAGTCTCCATGCGATATAGCATATAAGAGTTAGGTTTAGGGTAACCTGTTGTGTTCTATCGTGTTGTCCCAGCCCTATATTTATAAGGCATGGATTAGGGTTTAGGCGTAGAGTGGGCCTCTGTCTGCCGGGCCGGGCCCATTCCAGACTATACGTCCACAATGATCACCTTAATAAATTGAAAAAAGTATAATCCGAGTAAGTGACAACATGGAAAGATACATATTTAACTATGGGTGTTAAGATTTTATCACTATTTTAGTAGATAAAACCCATAAACTCTTTCTTTAAAGTCGACTTTAAGAAGGCATTCAATTTTGGAGATAAATGGAGGTGGTGGATTCGTGGTTGCTTAAAATCAGGCCATGTCTCTATGTCGGTGAACGGGAATCCGACTCTCAAGTTTAATATAGAGAAAGGATTACATCAGACCAATTGTCCTTGTTTCTCTTTATTATCGTTGTTGAAGCATTGTATGTGGTAATCTTGGAAGCTTCAAATTCGGGATTGAATAAGGATGCCTCGGGTTTACGGGTAAATCTTCATAAAAGCAACTTTATGGCTCGTATTATGTCATGTCATCTTGATGTCTGCCTTTTGTCTATTTGGGGCTCCCAGTTGGAAAATGTATGAGAAATGCATCGACTTGGCATCACATTATTGATCGGTTCCATTCCCGGCTTTCTCATTGGAAACTTCGGGAGGGAGACTTACTCTAATCAAGTATATCCTTGGTGGTTTACCGTTGTACTATATGTCTTTATTTAAGGCTCTAATTAGCGTGTTAAAACACCTAGAATCTCTTAGATGTTGCTTTCTGTTAGGTCAGATTTCGACCCAATTGTCACTGACAAGTATTTATTATTTAAACATAAAATAGCCTAATTTATTCAATCTCTGATAAGAATCAGAGTATAAAAGCACTCACTGATAAAGATCAGAGAGAAAGTCACCCCTGATGGAAATCAGAGGGTGTTACTCCCTGATGGTTATCAAAGGGTGTTACTCCCTAATGATTATCAGTAAGTGTAACTCACTGATAATCATCAGTGAATGTAACTCAATGATAAAAAAATCAGTGAGAGCTGTATAAAGCTCAATCAACAGTCAAGCTTTAAGGAAGTCGAAGACAATCTGAAGAAACACTTTGTAAACTGATGTCATATCAATGAGGAAAGTATAAGGAGCTACAAACAACACCGAGTCTTTGAGATCTGAAAAATGTCTCACTGACCCTGAAGACTTATCTCTGAAGAGCTACTTAGTCTCTGAGATCTGACAAATGTCTCACTGACCCTGAAGACTTATCAAAAGACAAGAAATTAACATTACTGGTAGACCAAAAGTATGCTTAACCTAGCATACTAGGCACGTGTTATCTACTGTAAGTTGGTAAGCTACTATACCCATGTGCATCCATAGTATTTCCCTTTCTATTTAAACGAAAAATTGTAAACGAGATAAGCAGAGATCTTAAACAAACACATAAAGTAATACTTAGTATTATAGTTGATAGGATCTTCCTCTCATAGGAACGAACTAAGCAAAGCTAGCTGCCTCTTGTCGTTCTAATAGGAGTGTTTCATTTGTCATCAACCGGAATAGTTTACCGTAAGCTAATCTATTGTAAATCTTTGATTCATTTCTAATAAGATTTATAAACGTTGAAAAGTACAAATAGTGTTATTGTAGTTTTGGGTGAACTTGTAGTTATTCTTATTATTAGTAGTAAGGTATAGTCATTTGTTCAAACTATGTGGACCAACACTTCTTTAGGACACCTTTGACTCACCTCATTAGATTACATGGGTTAGTTGGTTAAAGTCCCTTACTTGTAAACAAAGAAAGGGGTTGGGTATCGGAAGCTTACGAGCAAAAATCCTTAGCTTATTGTGCAAATGGTGGAGCTATACACGGGGTGGACTCCTTCTGTTAGTGGTTCTTAAGCCTCTACCTTAGAAGCCCGTGATGTTTTTGGTGACGCACTCCTTCTATTTTGAGAGTAGAGCTTTTAATAAACCCGCCTTCCAAAAAAAAAAGTTTACTTTCTACGCTGTTTGTGTTATGAGTTCTAAATTAATGTTATTGTTGTGATAAAATTTCTAACCGATGATACATAATTATGGTCTTAAAATTGGTGACAATTAGCTATAAAAATATTCCAATGGTTGATATAAGGCTGGAGGTAGTGGAGGGTAAGACTAAGACCTCACTAGTGAGGAGGTACCTTACACATTACCCCACTATGTGGGTTTTTTGTCACGCGCAATCCATGGGAAAATAGGAGGGAAGTGATGACCCTCCTCAGGCATCACTACATGGTTCATGTGCATTCGTGGGCCTCATGAGGTGTTTTTATTATTGTTTATTTGATTTGTGAATGTGTGTTGGGTATTTAATGTGGTATGTTTGTATAAAGTGTATTTTAATTAAAGGTGAGGGAAGTGGTGACCATTGTGTGTGAAAGATGATGACGCTAATGTAAAAGGTGAAGGGCGTGACCACCATAAACATAGAGTAAACTACACCGTTCGTCCTTGTGGTTTGCGTTGACCGCAGACCTTCGTCCTTTGACCAAAAAAATTGCACCGTTCGCCCTTAAGTCAGAAACGTTATGCGCCGTTAGTCCCTCCCTCTAACGGGGCCACTAACGCTCGTTAAATCTTGTTAAAATGACGAATATACCCTTAGTAACATGCTCCAGCAAACATCATTTATTACTTATTTATTTCATTTCAAAACCCTAGTGTATCATCTTCATCCTCACTACACTCTCTTTCTTTCACCAAAACCCTAGCCGCCCAAACACCACCCACTGCCATCCCCACCACAGCTCCACCGCCATCATTCTCACCACACCACCACCACCATTCAACTCCCCACCATACACACGCCGTCAACAACCCCCACCACCTTGATTGTTCACTGCCGTCGCCTAAAACCCACTACTACCATCATTATAATACCTAACACTTGCAGATATGTTGGATAAAAAGGTAGGAAAACGTGTTTTAACATGTGAGTTTACTCGGCCACGAGTCAAACTCGTGATTTCTTGATTTTTGTGTTAGATAACAAATGGGTTTTAATGTTTTGATGAATAAAAGTAAATAAAAACGTGATTAAAAACTAACTTTGGTATTAATGTTGTGTTTGTGTGTGTCGAGTTAGATTCGAACCGTGAGCATAAGCTCACGGTGTTGGTGTCGTTTGTGTTCTCGTTGTTCTTATCATTGTTACTGTTGTTATGGGTTGATGGTATTTTGATGTTAGTGACTTGTTATGGTTGATGTTGGGAAGCAGATTAGTAAGGATTTGATGCTGTTAAGTTGTAGCCGTAGGTAAGGATTAGGAGTTGGGAGTTGTTTTGAGTGTTTGTATGTTTTTTTACGTAAATAAAGGGACGGAAACGTAAATAAACAGAAGAAAACGGAAAAAATGGACGAAAACGTAAAAAAAAAAATGAAAATGAAAAAAAATGGACGAAAACGTAAAAAAAAAGGCGAAAACGTAAGAAAAATGAACAAAAACGTAAAAAACGGGAGAAAACGTAAAAAACGGGCGAAAACGTAAAAAAAAACAGACGAAAACGTAAAAAAAACAGAAGAAAACGAAAAAACGGATGAAAACGTAAAAAAACGGACGAAAACATAAAAAAATGACGAAAACGTAAAAAAAACATACAAACACGTAAAAAACGGACGAAAACGTAAAAAACGGATGAAAACGCTTAAAAACGGATAAGAATGGAAAAAACGTATGAAAACGTAAGAAAAACGGACAGAACGTAAAAAAGACGGACGAAAACGTAAAAAAAACGGTCGAAAACGTGAAAAAAAACGGACGAAAACATGAAAAACGGACGAAAACGTAAAAAAACGGACGAAATCGTATAAAAATAGAAAAAAGTGAAAATTACACCGTTCGTCCTTGCACCATTCGTCCTTATGGATGCGAAATGACGAGTATACCCTTATGGTTAACAGGATTTAACGAGCGTTAGTGGCCCCGTTAGAGGGAGGGACTAACGGCGCATAACGTTTCTGACTTAAGGGCGAACGGTGCAATTTTTTTGGTCAAAGGACGAAGGTCTGCGGTTAACGCAAACCACAAGGACGAACGGTGTAGTTTACTCATAAACATATGATTTAAAGGGTAGAGGTGGGCCCTAGTCCCTCCAAAAAATATCTAATGTATTTTGTTTATAGGGAGATGATTTGTGTATTATTTTTTTTTTTTGCTATACGCCACTAAATTACACCAGTAATGCACACAATACAACACTGATATGCATAATTTAGTGATGAATAACAAATAAATATGGTGTACACAAATCACCTCCCTTGTTTATAGTAGTAAAAAAATTATTTTACCATTTGGCCTCCCTAAAATTAATCATTGATACTTCAGCCCATTTAAAAAGATAGCTCAAACTCAGTCCCTGTGACCACTACCTCTGGTCTAACAATCCAACCGTAAAATCCCTTCGGACAATAATTCACATATACAAGGACAAATAGTAATTACACTTGGACCCCACTATATTCAATGCTATCCACTTTGGGTCCTTGTGTTTTACAGTAGTATTTATAGATCAAAATGCCATTACAGAAAGGTTAAAGTGGTTGTTTATTCGATCAATTATGCAACGGGATCGGTTGTAGGAGTATATTTAAAAAATATATCTAAAGTATGACTTACTTAAACTTAACCATAAAATAGTAAAGTTACTTGAGATGCATTCTTTGTTTAGGCAGAATAAGTTACTAACACGTTGTTTACTTGAAGTACCAAATATTTTTATGTACTTGTTACATTCACGAGTGAGGCTACTATGTCGGTATGTTGTGGGGCGTGAGGAAGAGGAAAAAAAGGAGGAAGTGGTGACCCTCTTCACCACTCGGCTCTGGTGCATTCGTGGCCCTATGGGGTGTTTTTATTATTGTTTATTTGATTTTTGAGTGTGCGTAGTATTTTGTATGTTATGTTTGTATAAAGTGAGTATTTTAGTTAAAGGTGAGAGATAGGTGACTATTGTCAGTGAAATGTGAGGAAAAGTGAGGGGATCGTTGAATAGTAATGTGGCACTGAGATGACGCTGAAGTGTAAGGTGATTGAGTGTGACAACTACATTTAGTCTAATGTACTATGTCAATGTTTTTTTAGAATGTTATTTGAAATAACTATCATTTGTACCAATAGATGCTAACATAAAACACTTATGTAGATTCGGCTTAAAAGAAGAAAAGAGTAACGTCTATATTTTGGAACAACACAAAAGACAAGTGAATTATTGTGAATATCTTCAGGTGTCCTACAACAGCAATATACAGTCACTATATTTGTTTATAAAACATGCATTTAAGTTTTTGCCACCAATCACAGGCTTAAATGAAATCAACTTGTCAATAAAATTTCTTTTTGAAAATGACATATACGTATGTACGTACTTTGACTATGTATTTAGTTCACTATTTATGTTTGAAATTCTATACTACGTATTTTATTGCGTCAACTTCCAAAACGACATTTGTTTAAAGGTATTTGAAATTTTGAATGTATATATTTGGCTTAAGGGTATGCGAGTGATTCAGTTAGTAAAGAGGTTGCGGCTAAGTCTTTCGATACATGTGAGTTATTTTGTGAAACTATAAATGGTTTAACTATTTAAGTATGTGAATAGTTTGTATTCCTAAAAAATTTATTAGTGTTTAAACTTTATCCTTCAACTTCCATTGTCTATATACTTCATCATTTCTATCTTTGTCACCATGCCAATAACTTAGGCATATGTGTTTCAACTTCACACCCAAGTGAGCAAGCTAAATTGCGATAATAAAATATCTGAGGAATCAAAATTCTGTATTTCCAAAACTTGAATATTGTTTCGGGTTAATTACGTGCCAGGGGCGAAGGGAGGGGTGGCTAGCGGGTGCTAAGCCCCCTCACATAAACTCAATGATTGTATTAAGATACTATTGTTTAACCTATAATTTAACATTTAATATATCACGAGCCTCTCCCAACTAGCGACTTTTCTATAATAAAAGAAAAAGAAAACAATTGACATGAAATATCTCCTTTCTAAAGCGAAAATATGAAATGATACATTTTTGACAATATTTTTTGTTGATATTTTAAAATTTTAAGTGACTTGTCAATAACTAGTTATATCACAAATTTGGATATCCGAAATTTGTGATGATTGTTTTATGTTAAACATAATATTTTATCCAAGTTTTTTTATTTTTTATTTTTTTTTATTTATTTTTTTTTAAGCTATCCGAAATTTCAGATAATGATATCTATAATTTTTGAAAAACTTTTATATGAGTTTCAAAACTATCCTTTCATAAAGCCTAGTTTTTTAGTAAATTATGGTCAAGTTTTCGGATATCCGAATACAGATATTTTTTGAACACCTATAACCTAAATCAAGAAATCCTATAAAGTTTCGGCTTTGTTGCTCTCCCCTAGTTATATACTTAGAAGCATCAAAATAGATAAAGAACTGAACTTATTTTGAGTTTACTATACTTTAGCACTAAATATGTTAGAAAAAATTAGGTTTGGTAATGCATTCGTAAGTTTTTGTGATGATTTATATGTATAAACTAAAATTGGAAACTATTCTATTTATACTTTTATTTTTTCGGGTTACATAATGAACTTCGGCCTCCTTAATCATAAATCTTGTCTCCGCCCCTCTTACCTGCAAATGCATCTAATTTATTATTTTTTCTAATTCTATGTGGTCATCATCTTTTTCTTATTATATACCCAAACTTTTGAATTTCATCTTTTTGTGTGTATTTTGCTTATGTAAAATGATCATTTTACCCCTCGCTGTAAATAGAATTGTTACCTAATATAAGGTAAAATAGTCATACGATACAAAAAAAATCAGGATTTCAAAAGTTTTGTGTTTTTATAGGGAAAAAATGACTACATGAAACTATTAAAAAAATGATAAATTAAATGGATTCTCAGTTGATTGACCCCACTGTTTTGCAATTTCAACCATACTTTGACTTAAGCAGGAAGGATTAGCATAGTAACACAAAGTGGTAGTGGTGGCTACCCAAGTTAAAAAGTGGAACTTTAGAAAACAAATGAGTATGATGAAAGTTGAAGGATAAAGGTTAAACATGCATAATAAGTTTGATCTAAATAATTACTCCAGTTTGTTTTTTTAGGCCATCCACTATGGTAAATCTTTTAAAAGGTTTATACTTGTGTTATGACATTAAATTATAAACCTTTTTATTTTATAAACCTATTCTCACTATGTTATAAACCTTTTCAAGTGATATAAACATCACACATAATCAAAGGCATTAAATTATGAAAAGGTTCAATATCCTAGACCTCTTCATGACACATAAGCTTGAAATGGATGCTCACTATTGTTTATAAGTTCTTAAACCTCTTCAACATTTTATAAACCTTTTCATAAACCACCATAGTGGATGCCCTTAGCTTTGACTAAAGTGTATTTATGTAAAAAGAAAACAAATTTTATTAACACAAACTCAATTGATTTATTGTATGCTTTATGTATCACATGCGAGTTCTGGCTTTTTCTTATACAGGTTTTTTATGTGACAAACTTATACGCGTCTCAAATTTGTTAGGATGACGGAACCAGGACATAAGTTGATCAGGTGTATTTACAAAAAATTATATAAAACGGAAAACATAATTTTTTGAACTAAATGCATTTAAAAAAAAAAAAAAAAAAAAAAAAATCGACTACACTGCAAAATTTTATGGGTGTTCCGTGACCCCCTGAGAGTCTGAGACACACCCATGTTCCGTCGTGGATGCAAATGACCCAAGAAGTCAATATCATCGTCTAAACGAATTATGTAGAAAGTATGAACCCAAAATATAAATCCAAAAAGTGGAATACACAATGTGAAAGGATGGGAGCATCACATGTCCATAACTAAACCTACTTTTTGCTTTTCTTTGTTTTGTTATCTTTTTCTATTAGCCTACAAATATACATGGAATCATAACAATATCTAAATGATGGAAAAAGAAGACAAAATTCACAAGATTCAAGCCTTTGAACTCTACAATGAAAATGGTGGTCCATAGCATCATGAATAAAACAATCAACTTTCCATAAAAACCTCTCAATCTATTGTATACCTCACTGTTGTATGCTAATTAGTTGACTGATAAACGAGCCTAAAAGTTATGTAGAAAGTAAGTATATTTTAATTTTGGTTTGAGAGATACTTAGCCATCTACAAGAAGTAATCCATCTTGCAGATTTTTAAACTCGACACGATCTTTTATCTAACTTCATTTCACTTGACTCTCCTACGCGTTTCGCCATAATTATTGCCTGCCGTAAAGATAAAAATGATTAAGTCAAAAGTTGCAAAGATTATTGACCAAACGATCTTCCAACGAACGACACTTGAGGGCCACTATCAACAACACTATAACTTCTGGTAATAATTTTGGAATAGGTAATTCCACTATGAAAATTTTCCAAAAAAATGGGTTCTTTTTCAAAGCCATGTTACTTTTGGCATACTTGTACAGATTACAGAGGCATAAGATGAGTACTATGGAAAAACCACAAAACTGAACTTGCACAAATCATGGAGCATATGTGCTCTAAGCTAAAATTTTACACACTTGTAACAAAAGTTCTATGTGATTGAAATAAGGGAGACAGTACTTGCCAATGGTGGGACTTAATATTCCTTTTTGCCTTTATATCCTAAATTCAACATTCTCATAGTTACATCAAGCCGCAAACATGCTGGTTACATAGCTAGGTTCTGCTCATTAATCATCAAAATGTGCAAATTTGACCCATTAAGGATTATATGTAAAGGCTGTTACCAAAATTTATACAATGTGTTCATTATAAGCATCAACATTGTTTAAGGGTATATTAGACTAAGTGTAACGAGGGAGACCCATAACCGCAGTCATCACCTTCATATCAGCATCAACTTAGCTTTCTCTCTCTACAACCAACTTAGTGTAATAAGACGACCGCGGTCACCAAAAAAACGAACCCTACTTAAACATCAATGTACCCCACAAAAATCATTTAATAAAAACATCTATTCACAAAACAACCTCACACGACTCGGTCGTCTGCACGACCAAGTCCTTGCAAAATACCCAACATGCGTCTTCAATTGGACGAATCCTTGCAAATATGACCTATTAGGGGAGGACCCGGTCCAGTCATGGTGAGGGTGACCGCAGTCATGACCACCCTATTACAAATGGTCTTAGATAATTGATTAATGGTCGGTCTATAGGATCATACTTGAAATCTAAATGAAAGAGTGAACACATAGATTGTTTTAGTAACCTGAGAGTGAGCATGCATGAGTGTGGTTCATGAACTTGAAATATATATGTTGCGCGTATGGCCAATTCATTGAACCTTGTACGTTTAACTGCTTACGGAAAGATAATGCGATTGTTCAAAATCTTTAACAAACAGTTTCTTTTCAAAAGCAACAAGGCATACTGATAACAATGTAGTTTAATGGTGGAAATGTAACAGAATCATACTAGAATTGGGAGAGAAAATTGTTGGCGGGAAAATGGTTATTCCATCATTCTGAATTAATTGACAAAATGAGATTTGTATAGTACTAATTATACATAAACAGATCTTCTAGAAGTTTCTAGAAGATTAACTAACTAACTAACTAACTATTACAATTACATCAAGTTGCATTTCAATTTCATTTTGTGGTGGTGATGGTGTTTCGTTGGTAGCGTGTGTTGTGGATTCTGCTGGCTTGTGACTTCATGAACTTGAGTTGTAGAAGTCTGCTTATTGTTGCCTTCTTTACTTCCTTTACCCCCTCCCAAGTTGGCAGTGTATATGGATTACACACTCCAAATTTGAATAAGCAATTGTAGTGAAGCACTTTGAGGAGACATTTTGCTAGCACATCTGCAGCTTGATATTTAGTGTTTTTTAACTTGTCCCTCAAAAAATGACAATCTATCTCAATATGATTAGTTCTTGCATGTTGGACTAGATTAGATGCCAAAGACTCATTGTCACATAGAACGGAGATAAGAGTGGGAACTTGAAGTTGTAGATCCTTTAAGAGACAAGTTAGCAAAGATAATTTACATGTACAATCTACTAAAGCCCTATATTCAGCTTCTGTAGATGATCTTGAAACCATTGTTTGTTTCTTAGAGATCCATGAAATGAGATAAGAACCTAGAAAAATAGCATATCCAGAAAATGATCTCCTAGAGATGTGACAAGAAGCCCAATCACTATCATAATAAACAAGAAGTTGTAGAGAGTTCGTCATAAGAAAATACAATCCTTGACTTGGGCAAAGTTTAATATAGCTAAGAACCCTGAGAAGAGTCTTTTGATGTAGAGTTCTTGGTTGTTGGGAAAATTGATTGAGAAGTTAGGCAACAAATGACAAATCAGGACTTGTAATGGTTAAATAAATGAGTTTCCTAACAAGTGTTCTATAGGTAGATGCTTCTTCCAAAGATAAAGGTTCACCATGAGTATCATTTAAAGAAATAGTAGGATTGAGAGGTGTAATTGAAGTTTGGCATTGTGAATGTTTGCTTGTTGCATAAGATCCAAAGCATACTTTCTTCAAAACATAGTGAGACCTAAAGAGTTTCTTAAGAATTCAATGCCCAATTAATAGTTGAGATGTCCCGAATCCTTAATACTAAATTGATGATGAAGTTTTTATTTAATGAACTGAAGAAGAGATTGGTAATTGCCTACAAGTAGAATGTCATCCACATATACAAGAAGCATAATAGTGTTTCCATGCTGAGATTAAGTGAACAAAGAAGAATTTGCATAATTCAGGTTGAAATTGGGGTTGAGGATTTGCTTGTTTCAAACCATAGAGTGACTTTTTAAGCTTGCAGACTGTTCATGGTAGGAGAGGATGAGAGTATCCTTGTAGAACTGTCATGTAAACTTCTTCAGTTAAGTCTCCATTTAGAAAAGCATTGTTGATGTCAAGTTGTTGAATTGAAAAATTGTGATGGACTGCTTGCAAGAAGCGCTTTAACTGTGACCATCTTTGCAACTAGAGCAAAGGTCTCTTTGTAATCAATGCCTTCCTTCTGTATATATCCTTTGGCCACTAAGTTTGCTTTGAATCTTTCAATTGAGCCATCTTCATGATATTTAATTCTATATTTTCATTTGCTTCCAATAGGTATTTTGTTACCAGGAAGAAGGGTGAGTTCCCATGTTTGGTTTAACTCTAAAGTATGTATTTCTTTATGCATTGCATCAATCCATCTAGGGTCTTTAGAAGCTTGGTTATATGTGTGAGGTTCAATAATGTTATAATGTTATTGATTAGATGTCTATGAGTGGGTGATTTAATGTTTGGTGAAAACTGTGTTTATGTTATAGGAAGGAATGTTGCGATGGAAGTCATTCAAAGTGATAGGAATTGACTTTGTTCTTGTAGATTGTCTAAGAGGTGGTGGTGGATGAGGTAGTATAGGATCTGTGGTTGATGTTAGTGAGTGTTCATTTGCAGGTTATCGAGAGGGTGCTGGTAAAGGTTTCTGATTTAGTGAGAATCAGTGAAATGGTTGTTCCTTTTAGCAATTTACTTACTGAAATGAGATTGTATGAAAAAGAGGGTATGTAGAGGACATTTGTGAGGGTTATGTGTGCGTTTATTACTACAGATGCATACATTGTAAGCTTGGTGGTGTGTCCATTTGGTAGTGTGAAATAGATTAGTGTGGTGAGAGTGTGAATATTTATCATGTATATGATTTTTGTGCAAATATAGTTTGTTGCCCCACTATCAAAATCCAAATACTTTAAAGAGTAGATATCAATGATGCAATGAATTTAAGAATATCGAGACTTAGAGATGAGAAAATACCATGAAATGAGCTATTCTGATTGTTCAGCATCATCATGAAAACTTGGTTAAGTTGATTATGAAGTTGATCATTCCTTACAGAAACATGAGCATCAGAAGGAGTGTTTGGCTGAGCAGTTTGCTGAGTGTTTGGGTGAGTAGTTTGTGTAGCAGAGGTGCCATGTTAGTTGATTACCATATTGACTGTCTTGTTTGGTTTATACTTCTGTGTTGAGGCCTGTGAGGTTTAGGTTAAACCTTTCCATGTAAAGGGTGCCCAACTGGTAACAAGTTTATAGCACTTTTCCCTTGAATGACCCTTTTTGCCACAATTACCATAAGTGATTCCCTTCCTGAATGAGCTTCTACTCTCAGATTTTGCAGAAGATTCTCCCTGAGCATAATTTGACTTGTTGAATGGTCTGTGATTGTTGTTGTTACTGTATGACCTTTGATTTTTGATATTGTAAGCAGAAAATGCAGTTGATTATGCAGGCTTTGGTAACAAACCCTCTCTTTGCTTTTCTTTTTGCCAAATCATATTGTATGCTCTGACAACTGTTGGTAATGGCTGCATCAGAAGGATTTGACCCCCAATATTGGAATAACTTTCATTAAGTCTCATAAAAAACTATATCAACCTCTTCCTTTGATCTTTTTCTCTATTTTCCATTTTCGTAGTTCCAAACACAAATACACATATATGGAGCTTCAAGTGCATCAAATTCATCCCACAATCCTTTCAGCTTATGATATTGAATCAACATTTTTCAATTGAACTATATCATTTTAGAGTTGAAAAATCCTATAACCATCAATTTGTGCATAGTGTTTTTGCCATTAAAACCACAACTTGCGAATAGAGCTAATAAAGTTCAGATTATTACCAATTTGTTCAACAACAGTATTTAATATCCAAGAGATAATCATATCATTATTTATTTCCCAAAGAGCTCTAATTTGAGAAGCGATACCTGGTTTTGCAAACGCTCCATTAACAATTTTCATCTTATTCTTTGCATTCAAAGCAATCACCATAGATCTCCTCCATGAGCTATAGTTATCTGAAACAGTTAACTTCTTGAAATTAGCACTAATCTTGGATGATCTGTTTGAAGGATATACAACGGATGATCAGATGTGATTTAATCGCTTGTGGATAAAGATCCACTAGTTGAGTTGTCACCATTGCTCATTTTGAGTGGTTTTCAAAGATTTGATGATTTTGATATTTCAAATTGAGAATTCAGTGAATTGGTTGTGATTTGAATGAAAAAGATGATGGTTCTGACTGACTTTAACAATCTGTAACAATTTTAATGGTGATTTGAACGATTTGAGTTGGTTTTGATCAAGAACTTATCAGATGTGAAAACAAAATAGTTTTGTGTTTGATTTGATTTTTGTATTGTGATGTGATGAGGCGAAATTTGTTACGCTTTTAAGGGGTCAATTAAGCCTTAAGTCGTGATAATATGATCAATTATTACCCTAAATCGTTCCTTTTGTCATTTTAGGTACTTTTGAGAAGAATTCTGGAAAACATAGCATTTTAGACGTTTTTGGAGCATAAAAGTGATGAAAACGATAAAGTCAAGCATCCAAGCTGGAAACAGTACTTGACGGCGTCAAGAGTCACAACGTGACGCCGTCACTTGTTGATCAAGAGGTGGATATTTATTTTACACTTGACACGCCAGAAGACTTTTTGGGCATTAACACATGACGGCGTCAGCCTTTACCAGAAGAAGGCCGTCACGTGTAACTCTAAAGTGTGACGGCCCAAAACCCATATAACGAGACGGCGTCAAGAAATTGGATTGGGCGACAAGAAACCCTAGCCGCGGAGAGATGACGGCGTCAACCATCAAAAGGTGACGTCGTCACCCTTGTAAATCTATATATAGTTTTGGATTTTCATTCATTAGTGTGCAACTTTGCAGAGGAACTTTGTCGCACAAACCCTAGGTCGAATTTCAGAAGTTTTGAAGGGTTTCATACCCTTGTCTCTTCCATGTTTAATTGAAGATAAGTAATCTATCAATCATTCAATATGCCTATATGTTGTTTGATTTTATCTTACGCATGTCTTTCTTTTAACATGCTAGGCTTGGTTTATTTGTGTTTGCTTAGATGTAGTGAAACCTAGTTATTGATTATTGGTTGATGGTTGGTTATTAATTGTTGTTGGGTGATTGTTAATCGATGTTAGGCTTAAGAAAACTGACTAATCACCTATTCGGTAACTTGCTTAAACGTCTTAAGAAACATGAATCGGATGTAAACTACGATTTTAATGATTACATTTAATGCATATATGACTATTAAGGAGGCCATGGTAAGGATACTTAACGTGTCGCCATAGGAAAAGATAGAAGCTTATAGAGTTGGAGAAGATCATACACGCCCAAAAAATGGTATTAAGAAATGCAACCCGTCACCCACGCAATTGTAACAAGCTTATCAATCAATAAGAGATAGCTAGAGAGTAATGAAATCTAAGTAAACACGTTTTCTCCATATATAGTTTCACATTTTATTTTATTTTATTGTCATTTTATTTTTATTACATTAGTAGTTATTTGGGGTAGTTGACTAGAAACTAATTCCGCCTATTCTTCTAAAACCCGAGATTTTTAATTGCTTTTCATAAAATATAAAAATACAAAAAGAATCATCCCTCACCTTTAGACCTAGTTAGATTAATTTCAATCCTAACAAACACTATTCCCTGTGGAGAACGATCAATCCCCCGGTACTTATCACTTCACTATACTACAGTCAGGTACACTGCCCGGTGGGGATTGTAAGGTTCTCAAAATCCCTTGATAAGTAAAACTTTCGTGTAGACCACAATCCGCACATCATGATGTTTAATGGTGATCTAATATAGGATCACAGCTCTAATACCATGATAACAATGGAGTTTAATGGTGGAAATGTATCATAATCATAACAAAATTAGGGGAAAAAAGTGTTGGCAGGAAAAGTGGTTATTCCACCATTTTGAATTAATTGACAAAATGAGAATTGTACAAGACTACTTATACACAAACAGAACTTCTGGAAGTTTTTAGAAGATTAACTAACTAACCAACTATTACATTTACATCAAGTTGCATTTCACTTTCACTTTGTGGTGGAGATGATGTTTTGCTAGTAGAGTGTTTTGTGGATTCTGTTGACTTGTGATTGCATTGACTTGAGTCGTAGAAGTCCGCCTTCTTTACTGCCTTTACATTCAGTGTAGGATGCTAAAGAGTATCACATGACGAACTAAAAAGAGACGGTTTGTATTTGAAGTTACAATCTATACGCTCGTGCAATGTGTCTGTCCCAAACTGGATATCCTTTGGGAAAGCTTTTCTTTCCACTATAAAGAAACTTAAGCTTTCAGGTTTGCTTCTTTTGATCTGTTGCTCTTTCTTCTACGGTTCATGCTTCATACCAAACATATGTCAAATTGAACTATTATAATAAGAAACATCGTCAACAAGCAAATCGAAATCATATACAAAGATTAAAGACATTGGTTGTTCAAAGCCACACATAGGTACGTAAAGGAAATACATTCGTAACAAAACTAGTTATAATACCTGTGCACGCACAGGGTTTTTAAAATTTCGTTTTAATTATGTATTATTATCGATTAAGAAATGAACCACTTAACATGTTTCAAATGGTTTTACTTGGTGAACTAAAAATAAAAAATCATATGTATATGTTGTAACCTACCTATTATTTTAGGAGAGTGCTTTTGAATTAAAAATTATATTTTATTATTCAAGCAAAATCACATAATGATTCTTGACTTGCATGAGATGTTAGTGATATATGTTTTTATTTTTGCAAACCCGTGCTATCAATTTACGATGTGTTTTTTAATTGTGGTATTTCTTTTACTTATATATTCTTGCTGAATAATTCTCATGTGTTTTACGATGTAAAAAGTTCACTATAAATTTTGTAAATTTTTTGTAATTGTGGTTTATGTGTTTTAATTTTTTGAATATTCTTGCATATAATTCGTTTACAACGGCCAACTATTATGACGATTTTGTTTTTTTTTTTAACATCACGTAAATGAATAAAGTTAGGTTATCACCTACGTAGTTTTTTTTAGGAGGTGATTATTATCAAATAAGGATTGTGATGCGTGCATTTTTTTATATAATTTAAAGAAAACATCTTCTATATTAAACAATAACTATCTAACTCATTTGTTTTATAATAATAATTAGCTTTGTATAACGTTTTTAACTGACAGACATGTTGAGGTTGAAATTGATTTTGTTGTTTAACTTTAACTATTAATATCATGTTGTGCAAAATGTGTGAATTTAGTAGCACATAATGAGCGTTGATGAAGTTAAAATATGCTCCGTAAAGTTTTTAAAATGTTTTTATGGATATCCACATATAAATTTTAAATAACAATTTAATGAGTCGTTGTTATAAGTAGAATCACGTATATTTATTTTCATATCACAGTATCGTGCTAATTATTTGATATTTATATTCCCGTTACTAATAATTTACCCGTATTTCAAACACAAGTATGCATAAATTAAACTTTTAAATAGTAACATGAGTCCTTATTTTAAAAAATATATATATTCTAATGGATGAAAGTTTAAAACTAACATCAGTTTAAAAAAAATATTTAACGTATATTAAAACTAATTTGTATATTTATCAAATTTTGTAATTTTAATGGATGAAAGTCTAAAAACTAATACTAATATTCATGTAATTTTAAACAAAGTTAATATTATAAAGTATAAGGGGTATAAAGTGTAAGGTGTTATTTGTGTTTTTTATAAAATTATTAAAAAACATGGAAACTTGTAATTTTACACTTTACTCTATATAAATTATTTAAAATTCAATTACTAAAGTTTTATTAATTACTTCATCTTTTTTTAAGTTTTTGTTTTCGTAAATTTGATACCTATATTTTTATGCATTTTTTTCTTAATCAAATTTCTCCACCAAATTTATTAAGTTTGACCAAAATCAATTTAATTTTGACTTTCTATTGACCAATCACGTTGCTCGATTCCGCCTATGTGGCAAAATCGAATTCTGCTATTGGTCCAATTTTTTTTCAATAAGAAGAGACTTACAAAAATACTCTGAAATGATGTAATTCTTTTATTATATAAAAGATTGCTCACATAGAACCTCTTATTAAAACACATCATTGCAAGTTTGCAACTCCATTTGTTAGATAGATGGCCAAAATCTATTTGATGCATGGACAAATTCTTGTGACGATTTACTTATTACTAAAAGTTTTTGGGCTCAATTTTAGCCCAGATAAGATAAGCCCATCTTAGACATCAATCTTTATTATTTCAAGGCTTCAGCCACTTGTTAAATGTGAATTCTCATACGTGAACATTTTCTGACAAAAAACAAAATAACTATCAAAGTACAATAACAACATAGATGTCATTTTTCAAACAACAAAATAATTACTATATGCAAACCGAAAATTTGTACACGATGTAGAGAACATGTGAGCCTACACTGTCATTATGATTGTAGTGTCAAAGAATTCCTAAAGTTCGGACAAATTGTTTTAAAGGGCATTACTCCTAGTGTATTTTAAGACATCATCACGTTTTTATTGGTGCTCTACGTACAACATGTGTCGATTTAAGACATGAAATTTGTACTTGTTAATATGTTGTGATCACGACTAATCCCAGGGGTCTTTGATCAAAATTCACGTGAAAGCTTAGGCAATCATGTGATCAGTTTAAACTCTAGTCTAGCATTTTAAATTGCCACCTTTTCATCAAGGACCCTAATAATTGGACCCATTTTCATGCCAATAGCAAGTTACTCAAACTTTACCTATTGGGCAATTGGTAAAAGTAAAAAAAGTCATATCTAAGCAAAGTAAAACGCACTTGAATAAACTCTAGGCAAAATGGTCACTAACAGTGTAGCAAGCTATGCACTACTTGCCAAAGAGTAAAAAGATTGGTTCTCATCTACATTATTAACCCTTAAACTTTTGTCGACAACATATCTATTTTTGACAAATATTTATATGGTTTTTACTAAAATTTACTCTTGCTACATATAGAATATTTTGATTAATCTTTATTCAAAATTAGTTATGAGATCTCCTGTTTTTATTGTGATATTTAATTACAGGTGTGATTTTAATCCACTCACATAACAACTCCGACATCATTTTTTATTTGGCCCCGTTTCTTATTTAATTCATAAAATTTATGAGTAATTAAATCAACAAATTTTTTTGTCATTTTGTGTAAATATATTTTTATTTATTTATTTTATTTAGTCCCATTTCTTATTTATTTAAATTTGGCTCGTACCCAGTTACACAACTTTTTTTTTTCTTTTACACAATTGAAAAATAGTTTTGCTATTTATAACTTATTAGGTGTTACATCTAAAAGTTAAAAAGATTTAAAAATAATTATATATTAGGTTAGTTTGTTATATTTATATGCAGGTGTGAGTGGTTTATTATTAAGGTACTCTAACGTCTTATAAAAAACCATTATCGCTACGTTTAGCATATTCTTTAAAAAAAAATTATATCCCCCAAGTAAAATTAAAGCCAAAACAAAATTTTTACAAACAAAAATATCTTCACAAAAAAAAGACAAGATTTTAAATACTTTTAACAATTTGGGCCCATATAACACCCACCAAACACCTTTCATCGGTTCATATTTATTCTCACCCCACACACTAACAACACACATACAAATCATCATCACCACCACCAAAAAAAAAAAAAAAAAAACCCTGAAAAACCGTTAGATCCAATGGCGCCGTCATCAGCCGCCCCATCACCGACAAGAAAACAAGCAGAAGCCCTTCTCCTGCGGCGTTACGAGATAGGACATGTCCTAGGACATGGCAGTTTCGGCAAAGTCTACGTTGCAAGAAACATAAACACAAATGAACAAGTAGCCATCAAAGTCATAGACAAAGAGAAGATTTTAAAAGGCGGCTTAATCTCACATATCAAACGTGAAATATCTATCCTAAGACGTGTCCGACATCCAAACATCGTACAGCTGTACGAGGTTATGGCGACCAAGACAAAGATTTTCTTCGTCATGGAGTATGTTAAAGGTGGTGAGCTGTTTTCCAAAGTTGCTAAAGGTAGGTTAAAAGAAGATGTTGCTAGAAAATATTTCCAACAGTTGATATCTGCTGTAGGGTTTTGCCATGCACGTGGAGTTTACCATCGTGACCTAAAACCTGAAAATATCTTGTTAGATGAAGATGGTGATTTGAAAGTTAGTGATTTTGGTTTAAGTGCTATTAGTGAGCAGATATGTGGTGATGGTTTGTTTTATACTTTTTGTGGGACCCCTGCTTACGTGGCACCTGAGGTTTTGTGTAGGAAAGGTTATGAGGCTGCTAAGGTTGATATTTGGTCATGTGGGGTGATTTTGTTTGTGTTGATGGCTGGTTATTTGCCTTTTCGTGATCAGAATATTATGGAGATGTATAAGAAGATTTATCGGGGTGAGTTTAGACGGCCTAGGTGGTTTTCGCGTGAGTTGAGTGGGTTGTTGAAACGTGTCCTGGATACGAATCCGGAGACTAGGATTACTATTCCTGAGATTATGGCGGATAAGTGGTTTAAGAAAGGGTTTAGGCATATTAAGTTTTATTTGGAGGATGATAAGCTGTTTAGGGAGAAAGATGAGGATAACGTTGTTGGTGATCAGGATGATTGTGGTATTGATTATTCGTCTGATCAGTCTTTGGGTGAATCTGAAAGTGAGATGGAGGCGAAAAGGAGGTCGGTTAATATGGTTAGACCGTTGAGTTTGAATGCGTTTGATTTGATATCATTTTCGTCTGGATTTAGTCTTTCCGGGTTGTTTGAGGATGGGAGTGAAGAGACAAGGTTTGTGTCGGGTGATTCGGTTTTTAATATTGTTTTAAAGCTGGAGGAGATAGCGAAAGTGAGTGGTTTTTCGATTAGGAGAAAGGGTTGTAAGGTTACTATTGAGAAAGACGGATTGAAAGGCTCTTTGGTGATTACTGTTGAGATATTTGAGCTGATGCCGAATTTGAGAGTTGTGGAAGTTAAAAAGAAAGCAGGGGATAAAGGGGAATATGACGATTTTTGTCAGAGTTGGCTTAAGCCTGGTTTAAGGCCTTTGATGCTGTCGGGATGTGGTGAACCGTCACAGTTGATTGCTGATGGTGAGATTGAGGAAAGAAACGGGAGTTGAAAAGGGTATGTTCTTACTGCATTTTCTTACTCTTTGATCTTGTTTATTGGTTTGTTGATGCTAAATTGCTAATTGTTAAAGTTGCAGTTGTTTAATATTTTTTTGTTGTTAGTTTGTTAGAGGCTTAATTGGAATCTGTGGCATTTATCTATGCTTTCTTGTTTTGACTTTGTTTGATTTTTGGCATTTTAAAATGCAATCTGAATAGTTTATTGTGACCTGTGGTAAGATGGTGCATAAAGGCTAAAGGGAGTGCCATATTTTGAGTCTCGATGAGGCAAATTGCTCAATCAAGTAAACTATTGTTTCTTATATATATCAGTATTTATCAGTTTTGATTGACTACCATCCTAGAACTTAAAAGAGATGAAGCGTTATAAAATTTTAAGAGTTCAGAACAACATTTATGTTGGATCTGTTTCCTTTAGACTTTTAGTTTCCAAATTTGTTATCATCCCCTCCTCTTCCGACCCGTGATCTGAAAATATATGCTTCAAGATCTGCTTCCTTGTTAGGGCGTCTGATTTTTGGCGTTTTAAAATGCAAGTTGAGTAGTTAATTAGGACCTATGGTAGGTTTTATGGTTCTGTCTCAAAGGCTAAAGAGAGTGCCAATTAATGAGATTTAATAAGTAAAATTGCTAAATCAAGTAAGTATTTTTTTGGATCTATGAGTTTTAATTGGTTAATCCATCCGATAACTTAATAGATATGAGCGTTATAGAACGTTAACACTTAACAGAGCTTAGAACAACTTTTATGTCGGATCTGTTTCAGTTAGACTCTCTTTTCTTAATTAGTTAACATCCGCTTCTCTTCCAACCCGTCAGATGAAAAAATATGCTTCAACATCTGCATATTAACCCATTGTATGTTTGTCACAGTGTCGCCCTTTTCTTCTTAAGGTCCCTCTTGTGGGGTTGAGCATTCCTGACTATTTTTTAAAAAGGTTGATTCGTTGATTGTTAGTATTTTGTGAATCTCATGATGATGCGGTTTTGCTTAAACATATAATGAATGGTCCTCCTAGTATGAATGAAAAATGAAACAGATGTGCCTTTTATGCTGCATTTTGGTTCTTTGGTCCTCTCAAGGGGTGACCAAATCAGTGAATCTGATAATAAATAGTAAATTGTTAATTGTTAAATTTTAATCATAATTGACGATGAACAATGACCATATCTCGTGGGGGATCATGTCTACTTTTAATATAGCTGGATGACTTGAATTTGAGTACTAACTGATACATGGATGGGTTTGTGGTGCTAATTTCTTGGTGGATGATAATTTCTCTCGAAATTTTAGGGGATCACTCTATGTTTATGTTATCTGATTGTGGATGCTAAAATGTTAATTGTTAGAAGTAAAGGAATCTGTTTTTATTGGTAGTTTCATAACGCTATTTGAATATGTGGTTTATCTATGCTTTCTTGTTTCGATTTTGACTTCGTTTAACTTTTGGCATTTCAAAATGCAATTTCATTAGTTAGTTGTTATCAATGGTAGAATTTGCGGTCTTGTGTTAAAGGCTAACGGGAGTGATAGTAATAAAGTCTAAATGAGGCAATTCACAAAATAATATAACTGTTGTTTCTCAGATGTATTATTTATCAGTTTTAGTTGACCAACATCCTAGAACCTAAAAGAGACGAAGCGTTATAGAATATGAAGAGAATTCAGAAAGACATTTATGTTGGAACTTTTTCATTGAGCCCGGCTGTTTTCTTAATTGGTTGAGATCCCACACTCTTCCGATGCGTCCTCTGAAAATACACTGATATAAATTTCTTTTTTAAGTTGATATAAAACCTAAGGTTTGGATGTAAAAATGTTATCTTGATGTCAATGACATAATATATAGCCGAACTGCTTGAAGACTGTTTTGACCCATTCTGGACTCTTTTATCCTCTTAAGGTTTCTTGCTTTCCTGAATATTTGTGCTTAATGTTCATTCTTTGATTGTTAGTAGTTCGTGACTCTTGTTATAAATTTATCATGCATCATTACTTAAAGAGATAATGGTTCTCATAGTTTGAAAATGAATATTGAAATTAAGTAAACAGATCTACCATCTTGCATTTTATGCTGCATTTTGGTAGTTTGGTCATGTTAGGGAGTTTTCGACCAAGTCGATGAATCTGGTAATAAATAAATTGCTAAATTATAATCATTATTGGAAATGAATAATGACCATATATTCTTGTGTGGAATTTTAGGTGATCATTCCAGGTCTACCTTCATTCTAGCTTGATGACCGAATCAACAATGATGTTGAATCTACGAACTGACTGATACATGGTTGGGTTAGTGGTGCTAATTTCGTGGTCGAACTTACACAACATTAACAGAGACAATTTGAGGACGAAGAAAGCAAAAGAAGATTTCTAAGGTATCAAAGTAAGTGGTTGAGCAAAAATGAGCGAAAAAAATCTAATCAACTTTTATATTTAGTTCCCCGTATTTGGGAAAATAGTTGTTATATACTTTTACTTAATTTTGTTTAACTCAAGATCTACATTCTCCATATGTCGTTTTTCATGGTAGAAGAATACCTTTATTTAGTAGCTTTTGATGCACTTTCGATTCCATTTTAAAGTTTCGATACCAGTCACAAAGGAGATTGAACAAAGGAAACTTGTGAACGAAGAACAAAAATGGAGATTTCATGTTAGTATTGATTTTTTTAATTATGTGAGTTCGTATGTACACAAGACCTCAATCTGCTAGTTCGTCATTTCATATCCAAATTGTATCTTGCAATGAAGGCTTCAAATCTTGATCACAAAATTTATGATACTCGATGGTGTCACCTGACAACATTTTCATCTCTACTATGTGCAACGTTGGTGCTAACTCGAATATCTCTGCATCTATGGCTAACTTCCCATTTTTCCCTTCTTTGATCCCTTGTAACATCAATGTCCCATCTGATCTTTTCAAAACCCTGAAATCTTCGGTCACAGCAACTTCTTCCAGCTTTGCGACAATCGTTGTTGCCGGTTTGTTTAACACGAAACGCTTGTCTGGGCTTTCATTTGGAATACTTTTGTCCTCAATCAAACTGGAAAGATTTAGTCCATCAGATAGTGATATGATATCAAATGCGTTCATTGAAGTTGTCTTCAATCTAGAAGGAAACTTTTTTGCAGTTGCTACCTTTTCGAGTTTTTGAAGATCATTACAACTTCCACGGGGACTTTCAGTTTCCTGAATGACGTTATCAATGTCAAGATCAATATCAACACTTTTTGTTCTATTGATATTATTGGGGAGTTCAATCTCTTTGAAACCCTTCTGGAACCAAGTATTTTTCATGATCTCAGCTAATGTGACTCTTGTGTTTGGATTTGGATCAAGAATCTTTGAAAGCAAGGTTTTGACCTCAAGAGGGAACCATTTCGGACACGTGTACTCACCTTTGCTAATCTTATGGTACATGCTCATCAAATTTGGGTCATAAAATGGGAGTTCAGCTGTAAGCAAAACGAACAAGATCACCCCACATGACCATACATCCGACTTTTTCCCATCATACCCTTTTGTGTTAATCACCTCAGGTGCAACATAAGCCGGTGTTCCACACATTGTGTGTAAAAGCCCATCTTGTCTCCTAGACTCAGACACCGCACTTAATCCAAAATCCGAGATTTTAAGGTTTCCTGATTTGTCAATAAGGAGATTCTCCGGCTTGAGATCACGATGGCAGACACCACGACTATGACAAAAATCAACGGCTGATACTAATTGTTGAAAGTATTTTCTAGCCGCGTCCTCTTTTAGTCTCCCTTGCCTGACCTTATCAAAAAGCTCGCCTCCTTTAACATATTCCATTGCAAAGTATATCTTGCTCTTGCTTCCCATTACCTCGTAAAGTTGAACCACATTTGGGTGTTTTACACGCCTCATAACGGAAATCTCACGTTTAATCTGATTCATCAACCCCTCCCCCATCATCTTGCCCTTGTCGATCACCTTCATCGCAACATTTTGGTTAGATTTTAGGTTTCGTGCATGATAGACCTTTGCAAATGAGCCATGTCCAAGCAATTTGCCTATCTCATACCTTTGCATCAAAATCTTTCCTTTTTTGTCTTCCATCTTTGGATCTTTCCGTCCTTACGGTTTTATTCCATACCCGAAAGGACAGAAAATCGAAATTGCAAAACCTAAAAGGACTTGTATGGGCATTCAATCAGGGGGATCAAAATCCTTTGCAGGAAGTTAGAAAATATGCATACTTGATCACACCATCAAACAAGAGGAATTTTATGGCTCAAAGACATGGCTATATAATTCACATTACTTTTAATAGAAACGTTTGTTTTCTGTTTATAGAAATTGAGGAGCATGTGGTCAATGAAAAGTTTTATGTAACAAAAAAATTAATGATAGTTTAAATATATGCCCAAACTATGGTTTTAAACAAGGGTCCGTTGCCCGCCGCGTTGCGGCGGGGCTTTTTGTGCCTTTTTTTTCTTAACATAAGACTTCAGATTTGGTATATATTTTTGGGTATTGTAACGGTTTTTGCTAATGTTTTAAAAACCGGATTTTTGATTAACCCCGTCGAGTCACCGGGTACCGGTTATATTGCCGGATCAACACGGTTTTCCATTTATTTTTTTGACCTGGTCAACCGGGTCAACCGTTTCAATCGCAGGTCAATAAGGGTCAACCCGGTTTCTATAAAAGAAATTTTAACCGAGTATTTTTCTTATTTCTTTGATGCATTATGTAGAATAAGAACGGATATACATATATTAGCATATTTAGTTATGTGGTAAAGTTAATATATGTTGTGTGGGCATGTGGTAATCAAACTGACGCAGGGATAAGGGCAACACTATTGGGTCAGGAAATAGAAGAAAGTGGACTAACTAACGGGCTCAAAGTTATACAAATATAATAATGAATTTTGGAATATAATATTCCAAATAGTCGGCATGCGTCTCTTCCTATAGTATAAATAACAAGTATGGCGGCGGTCGGCCGCGTTGCGGCCTGGCGGGTTTTTTTTTTTCTCGTTGTATTTGGTTTAATGTTGTTTATCAAAGAATATAGCGGTTCGGTAACCCAAGTGTAAAAAGATATAAAATATCGTACTTTCAAATGGCTACAGTAGGTGCTACTTTAGACCACTGTCACGAATGCAACGATACTAATGCATTGAGAAACTTTTAAATCATGTTCGCCTAGCTTTGACCCTTCGACATACAACTGTGGCATGCTTCTCATTTTGCCTATTGAACATCTTACAAAAATGTTATAATCCAATGAAATTGTCTATATGCTACTAATGCTAACCAACTTTCAGTTTGTAATCAAAACTAAGCCATAACGTCTTTGATTAACACAAAATTTTCATCTAATGGTAATTGTCATGATGGCCTTTATGCACACATCAGAAATTAATATGAAAAATATAGGTGCTAACTGCCGATGTAGAAGGAAACAGGTCGTAGTAGAGCACCTATGCTCCTGCTGATTTCTGGCTTTTGACACGCGTTGGAATCAGCTGGTCATCTAAATTAGTGCATATCTATAAGTCGAGCTGATTCTTCTTACAACATCTGCTCCTTCTTACACCTACAGTTTCCATAGAATAAACGAAAACCTTGACTGTTAAATGCTATCTGGTGACACTATTGGAATTCACAATCATAGTATCAATGTAATGTGTCCTTCAGGTGACCTCATTAAACATGGTTTGGTTATATACTTACGCGAGTATATAGAGATAATAGCTACTGAACATAATACTTTCATACATGATATTAAGCAACCAAAAAAAACCTATTTAAATCAAATTGGGATCCATTTATTTTGATTATTACATAGGTAAATCCGAACCAATCAAATGTGTATGATTTTAAAAGCTACTACACATAATAATTTTATTTGCACAACAAAATACAGAAGATCAATCATTGTAGATTTAAACAAAAAATGTAGTCCTCACCTCACAGTTGTCTTTACAACGCAATAGAATGAAAATAAAATTATAGCAAAAAAGTCAATCCGATACAAATGCTAGTCCTCACCAACCTACGGCGACAATCACAAAAATTACTAAATTCACAATAGCTTCGCTATACAACAAAAGGCAGTTGGTTATGGGTTTGGTACAAAGATTTTAAGAAATGTTGTTTGGAACTGATATAGTCTTCATATTTCTTTTTTTTGTCTAAAATAGCATGGCATACTAAATTATATGGCCTCCTCAACGAATAACACATTGCTAAAGTGCTAACATAGCATAATAAATGTCAAAATATATTTACCACTATTGATTATGCGACCGCGCCTAGCAGGGCGGGAATGGTTTGAAGTGTCAACAGCATTTGCAGAAGCTTCAACAACATTGCAATTAATTGGGAGTGTACTATTACCTGAAAAAAAAATATATCTGCAATAAATCACAAACGCTAATTTTTTATACGAAACATGAGTTAAATTTATTTAACAAATTCAGTTTTAAACTTTTTTGCGTTTATCATGTTACTCGGTGCGCCACTTAGAATACCGGACAACATTAAACGACTCATCAATTTAGGAAAGATGACCCTCTTCGCCTTTTGGACTAATGAAAATCATCAACTTTCATCAGTAGTGTATCTAATGAGATCCCAACGATCAACTAAGTGATGCTATTACGATTTTATATGTTTATTTTACCTTTGCCATTGGATGTTCATTTGTACTTCCATCCATCTTTGCTATTAACAAGGAATTGATTTCAAGCAAATGCTTAGCAAGCTTGCTGTAAGTTGGTTCTAAAGCTTGGCAATGCCCACACCATGGTGCATAAATCTGCATAAAAAAGTTGCGTACGTAACCATGAATTTCCTTGAATCACTATGTATTCGCTTTTATTATTACCTCTAATAGAACATCTTTCGACTCATCCAAGACAATATCATCAAAGTTGCTACCAACAACTATTTTCACATCACCATCATTTTGCATCCGTGACAATCGTCAAAAAAAGAAGTTAGCTATGAGAACAATAACAAACAAATCAAAAGCCCCAAACAAAGAACTTACATCCTCGGTGTCACAACTCGTAATTTCAGATCCTTTTCAAACGTCTAAATTTCATTATTCATCTCGGGAAGTTACTATTTATCAGTTACTATTCACCAATTACTATTCACCGATCAATATTCATCATTTTACTATTCATAGTTTTCGGAGTTAGTTTGAGATTCCGAGAAACGTTCAAAAATTTTACTATTCATATGACACTATTCATTCCCGGAAGGAAATCACTATTCACGATTGTCGTTCATCATTTCGTAAATCTAGTTTACGGGTATTTAAATTCGCATAACCGGATTGGTTTAACTGTGAATTCATGGATCATCAGTAGGGACATGTCATATAGACTGGAGTAGTCTACATATCATCAGTAACACCATCAGCACTTTAGGCCCTACACGGATATGCATTATTTTAATTTACGTATGGTTAATTTGTAATTAACGTTACCACTCAGTTTTTACTACTAACGTATACCCGACACTCCCGACTATGATCCTAATATATTTTCATACTCATTTTAGTAATATAAAATTTATATTATTAATTTACCTGGTGTTTTGAAACCATTTGCTATATTTTCCGGTAAACGCCTAAAATTTCGTCGAATCACGATATTTCAACCCGACAATTATTTTAATACCCGATTCTTATCAGGAATGTAATTTCATAATTTTTACAATGTCGTCACATTTTATTTGGTACAGTTGAACTTTATTTCTAGCAAACTCGGTACCCGGTGTCATATATAACAAGAAAAAATATCTACACTAAATCAATCAAAAATCTTACAAAATCTCCCATTTTCTTCACCCCCATTTTTTTTACTTACAAGATTGAAAATCTTACTTGCTCCATTTAATATGTGTACTTCTATGTCTTTGAAAATAATATAAAACAACTACTACACAAGTAACTAATATCTACAAGAATTTAACACAAAAATCTCATTTTCTCTTCCTGACATATATACTAGTCGACATATATATGTGTAGATATACACATGTTACTTTCAATTGACTTCTTATTTACCAAATTACCCTAAATGCAAGATATTTACTCTAATATGCAAGTATACATTTCATTTTTTTACACATACATCCACTTTACAAGAAAAATAAAAAGCAAAACTCTCTCATCTCTCTCTCATTGGTGGTTCAGCCAACAACAATAAGAACACGGAGAAACCATAAATTTTTGAAGATCAAGTAATAATCTAGTCTCAATTGTATTCCTTTCTAGGATTTTGAAATAAAAATCCCAAGGTTCTTTAAGTATTTTCATCAAAATCATCTCAAAACATCAAGTAAGCTTCAAGTAAATTTTTCTAACTTTTCATACTTTCATTTAATATATTTTGATGTTTTAGTAACTAGCTATGCAAATATATATATATATATATATATATATATATATATATATATATATATATATATATATATATATATATATATATATATATATATATATATATATATATATTATATACCACTTTATACAATAATACTCTTTAATTTTAGATCTATAATTTTTATTAGTAACTTCAAGAGATCCACCATTTTTGGTGAAGACTAGGAACCCCATGACACCGTAAGAAGGTGTATGGTAGGATTGAGTATTTGTGGAGTTGATTTGAAATAGTTTGGTTAAGTTTTGAACAAGTTTAGAACCAAGAAAATAAGTTTTGACAATATATATATAGTTGCTGTACCGTTTTGCAAAACGTGGGAAACTCAGGGGCTAGGGTGTAATTTTGGACCAAAGATTTAGAAAATACTTTCAAAAACGAAGCTATGGGCGAAAGAATGGATTAAAACGAGTTTATAACGAAGGAGATATGATTTTTGCAAGTTTAACGACGAAAACTATTTTCTGAAAATGTACTTGCTGTTGGACGAATTTCGACGGACAAAAAGAAGCGTTAGACGTAATCTATAGGAGCCGAACTACTGAAAATATATTAGTATATATTAATACGATTCCGAGGATATAAAGAACGTAGAAAACGATCTTATAACGACCAAGATACAAGCGTTTGAATTTTAGACGATTTTAATATTTTCCTTCAGCTCAACACTTTGAAAATTTTCAAGTATTAACGATTTCGCCAAGTGATCAGGTTGAGAGCCATTTTTCTTATTGATAAACCCATTTCTGGGAAATTTACATCATTGACAAAAAGTTAGTTTAACCAGCCTAGTTTTTAAAACATCCAACCGTTTGTCAAAAGGATTTATAAAAAATAACTTATGGCCTTCCAAACTTTCCCGAAAATTGCCCAGAATCTGTCAAAACAGCCCAAACACCTCAGTTCGTGGTTATTTTTCTTTATGATCGAGACCCGTATGGACAAATTTCAGTTCTATGACTTTTTAGATAAGGTGAAAATCTTCTCAAAACTACTGAGCTTCTTTCCTAACTCTTAATATTCACCATTTTGCGACTAGTTTTGCGAGACCAATTTGGGCATATTTTTTAAGTAATGAAAATATCATTTTACGACGAAAATACTATATTTACCGATAAAACACCAAACGAGGATCGTGGAGTACCATTTCAACGTATTTACATGGAAAGTGGTTATTAACTTAACGAGATGTCAAAAATGTATTTTTCGACGATAAACGTTATTTTCAAATTTCACGAGTGGTATCGATAACATACGTATTTGCATGTGTAGCATTATTTCATTGCTTACATTAGATCGCATCATTCATATTAGGTTGCGGTTAGAGATCGTGCCTCATTTCTGTCTATTCACTTTGGTCATCGTAGCTATCGCACCAGGTGAGTCATAGCCCCTACTCTTTTAATTGTTTTGTAAACTCTTTGGGGGAGATACATGCTCAATTACATGTTTTCAAATTTATGCTCGTTTTACATTTAAACTCACTGTTCGTTTTACAATTAAACACCATGCTTGTTTTACTTGAAATGTGACTTGTCTCTTAAACATTATTACTTATTTTATATGACCTCATTGTCATTATTGTTTACCTGGCGACATTGTCAGACTTATTTTATATGATCTCATTGTCATTATTGTTTACTTGGCGACATTGTCAGACTTATTTACATGACCTCATTGTCATATTTGTTTATCTGGCGACATTGTCAGCATTGTCAATAATTGCTTATATGGCCTTATTGCCAGAATTGTTTATATAACCTCATTGTTAAAATTGTTTATATAGCAGTTTTGCTATATTTATCTTTGAATCTAGATACAAGTATTACTTTTGTTCACATAACTAAATCATATTTGGCAGTGGGTCGTAAACACACAGGTTACAAGTCTTTTATGGCGGGACTTGGAACTGAGTGGATTTACGATGCCTTTGCCGGGAAATCTTCATTCAAATGTTTTACATTACATTCTTTTTCACTAAACTCTATGAACTCACCAACCTCGTGTTGACACTTTAGCATGTATTTTCAGGTATTAAGCAACGGCACACTACTAGAGGTTTTGGCAGGGCATGGCATGTTTATAGAAGACTCTGATTATTCATATGAGGACCGTTTTTAACTATTTTAAGGGCCTATTTCCGCACTACTTTTAACAATGTAAATTCAACATTTTTGGTTAAATGATTTTATTCTAAATGATTGAAGTGAAAACCATTTTTGTACTTGTGTCGAGATACCAATTGAGTTACACCCCAGCTACATGTAAGCTTCCGCTGGACCCGATTTCAGGGGTGTGACACTCGGGAATTGGATCCGACTTGCAGAATGGTTTAAGCGTGTCGCTATAAAAGCCCTCTCCAAAAGCCTGACAAATAGAAAAATGACATCACCAGACGCGTACTCAGATTTGTGGATTCGTAACCAAAGACCGCTGTTAATTAGAATTTATTTTTTGGAGGAATAAAATATATATTGAGTAGGAAGTAGGAACAAAAGATTTATTTGAGTTGCATATCTTACCTTAAGATTTTCAAGGGTCAAATATTCATCAAATACAAACTTCTTACCATCATCATTTCCGGTATATCCAATAATCTAGTTAAGATATTCAGTATATGCTTACTATTTGTACTTCATTTTGTCAAAGTAAATAAGAAACTAATACAACTGGCAAGCAAAATACATGGAAAAAAAAAAGATAAGATACATAATGGAAACACGCATTACTTGTGGAGCATGTCTTGAGATTCCAAAAAAATCTGCAACAGGCTTTCCGACATCTTCGTTGTCCGTCTCCACATATACAAAGATAAGATGCAAAGAAAAAGATAATGTGGAATTATTAAACACTCTCGAGTGATAAATTTATAAGTTGACATAATTGCTACACCCATATACCTTCCCCTTAAATAACTTCGCAGCATCCTCAAATGTTTGGATACCCTTAGTTGAACCCTTTGATGTCGCAAATAGCTAACACTTGACACCAGAAAAAACAGTTTATGCACATGAAGTGACGTATTTATCATTCTTAAATAGCCTTTTGTTAAACTAAGAGTATTGTATTTACCTGTTTCTTAATTGGGCATGGGTGCGTTAGCGTAAATGCCCTGGCAAGATACGGCCATTCACAGGCCTCGAACAATCCCGGTAACATACCCTACAACCAAACAAAAACAGTTCAGTGAACACACCTTTTCCATCAACAATCAAAACCTTGCCAAATACTTAAAAATCATTTAAAGCAACTTACCAATTGTCAACACTTTAAACAGCATAAGCAGTAAACCAAATACAAAAGTATAAAAAGAATAGACATTTCACCAAACACTTTATATGTCGACTGGAATAGAAAGTGATTAGCAAGTCGTGGACTGGGAGCCACAACGGATTTGAAAATGGTTGTGCATAATATTGGACAATACCTGTGCACTTTTCTGTGAGACTCCTTTTGCCGGTAGCATATCTCGATCATGTTGGTCGCCTCATAGCTGTTATTAGTCCGTGGAGTATTCTGTGTCTCTCAGTTACCTGCAATCCTAGTAACAAAGAAGGGTCAGTCAAAAAGTGGTGCACGTTCTCCTTGCAAGTTACATTAATTGAAAACAATTTTTTAAAGAATGTACTGAAATGTACAAAACAGACTACCAACAAATAGTTTTGACAAACTTTGGAAAAGGACGACGTTAGAACGTTATGAGTTAAGGTAGCTTTTTAACGCATGTAAATGAAACATAAACATATGCCTGCTAACAAATGGCATGACCATCTGACTCGAATGACTAAGTCGACAACAACATTTAAAAAGTATAAATTCCGTATAAGAATGTTAGAATAAAATAAAAGTGAAACACTCATGTCTACGCATCTTTGCTGACGTGCTTGCCATTCCGTTGCCAGCGACTGAAGGGCCTCCTCCCGATTGACAATTGGTTACAAACACCGTAACATAAAATGATCACTAATTTATCTGCTGAGAGTAAATTAAAATTTGACAATTGGTGAACATAATGTTATAAAATACCTGCGCGCATTTCAATAAAATTCCTTTTGCGACCAGCATACACACCAGCTCTCCTATCTATGTTGTCACACACATTTGGGCAAGATACCTCTCCAAGTATACCTGCGATGTCAAAGAAAATGAGAAACAAAAGTGAGAAGCTGGATGGTGACAATGTATAACAAAATATGAATGTCATCTTACCTTCTGGCGGTTCAACGATGATACACACTAATGGTTTCTTTGAGAGCAGTTCAACGATGATACACATTGATGACTACATATCAATTGCAATAGAACACTCTTTTGATCCCAATAAAAGCTCTTGCGTCCTGAAAAGAGGTAAACAATATGATTAGGCTGCAAATAGGTAACATTCAAAGGCCTGTGATACGAACCAAAGTATCAATATTTTAGCCTCATTTTGCAGAAAAGAGCATACCTCTGGTATATATGTAGTGCCTAGTTAGGTTGTTCGAAATTCATCAGTAGACCGTTGGTCGATAGTTTATTATTTTTCTTCCAACTTTATAATCTATCTTGCCACTTTTTTTTTTCAATATTTTCCCGTGCTCTTGTCCTCCAGTGAGTCAGCAAGGAACTGAGTAATGTCGGCATCCATGATTGCCGTTGCCGGAGTAGGTAATCTTGCAACGCCAAAAAGGTAAGCTCAAGCGGGTGATCTACGATGCAACGGAACTCAATAAATATAAGTGCAAAGCGTAACGTAAGCCGATACACTAAGCCATTGTAATAACTCATAGGTACGATAGTTCTACGACTAAAAGTAAACTTATTTCAAAAGTCGTGCCTTAAGATTCTCACTGATAATATAGAAGTAACAACAACGTCAATGCATACAACCTTTTAAAACTTTTTATTCAAAGTTCTAAGTTATCACTGTACTATGTTAAACTTTATATTCATAATACGATGTATTAAGAAGGAAATTCTCATTTACTTTTACCTCAAGCTTTGGCTGATGTCATACGCTCAGTTTCCGTATGACGGGCCAACAAAGGAGCAACAAAATATGGTTGTTGTGGCTGCCTTCTTTTTGGTTGCATTTTAGGTACAGGCACTACGGCTGAACCAACCTACATCGACAATACAACCGTTACTAAATTGACAAATTAATAGTAAAGGGCTATTTTTCCGTGTTCATATACCTAGAGAGTAGCATGTGTTGCAATCGGTCTATAGCTTGTTCTTGATTTATCCAAGGCGCGAAAGTATCCCGATAAGCACGTGGCCACAGCCTACATATAACCATTAAAGCAAACCAAGAAAGCAAATATCAGTGGAATACAATGAATAAACAACACATTAACACAGGTTTAATCATTTGGAACAACTTCGGACGCCAACCATTTAGGAAAATCTCTTCCGATAATGCAAATGTTAACATATGACACAAAAGGATTTTAATTTCCGATAACAAACTTGAACTGTTAGAACAAACCAAAACATTTTAAAGCTTCTTAAAAAGATCACATCAACGCTTAAATCCTTAGTTTAAACCAAAGGTTTAAAGCTTGAAACTAACAAATCATAGCAGTTAGTGCAAATAAAAAAAAATTAAAGCTCTTTAAACCAAATTTTCAAAGGTTGAAACTTTTTTTTTGGTTTCTAACAACAAATCTTAGCATTTTTGAGCAAATCAAAAAAAATTTAAGCTAAAATCTTTAACCCAATGCTTTAAATCTCAACTGTTGTATCATTTTTTTTTTATCAACAACTGATATAAATCTTCTGAATTGATTCCATCAGATTCACTATTAAAAAAGACACATCTTACACGTCATCTTAACAATTAGAACAGATCAAAACATATTAGAGCTTCTTATTAAAACAATTATAACCCTCCTACAAAAAAAATTAATTATAACCAAAATCAATTATTTCCCCCAAAATCTAAAACCACACCTGTAAATTTTAATTAAGCAAACCCATGATTAAAACATAAAAAAGATCCAAATTTTAATTAAGGAACAAAAATCTAAGAAAAAACAATAACTATAACTTAAAGATTAAAACTCTATATAAAGATATGATGAAACTTACACCAAAGCAACAGCTAAAGGAGCACGGGATCGAAGTTACAATCATGAAGACGCTGCTGTAAGCTTCGCCTGAAAAAGCAAAAACACAAAAGAGGCATAGGTCGTTTTGGGAGGATCGGCTATGGATCCTTCTGGAGCTTCTGTGTATTGTTGGTTTGTGTTAATACAGGAATGGGACTATTAATTAGGCAATAAACGGACTGGATTTGTCCAAAGCAGGCTGTAAATTCAGGCAGAAATTGGCCCAGGGCCGTATTTTTGGCGGGAAAAAGGTAGGGCAAAACGACGTCGGGGACCTTGTGGTTTAATATATATTATAATACGTTAAATTTTGGATGAGTTACATTACATAGGAACAATAAAAATTTGGTTATTTTTTTCATACTTTCACAAGTCTAGCTTTGTTTTTTTTTTTCCTTGCATTGGATGCTTAAATTCACGAAGACTTTGCTTTGATATCTTTTCATTTTCAAGCTATTTTTGAAACTATGGTCAAAGACTCTTTTCGTCCATATCATACGAAACAAGGAAAAACAAAAACAAAGTGTTGTTTCATTTGTCTTTTTCTCAAACCGAACTATTTGTTTTGGAAAAAATTACATGTTGCGTCTTGTAATTTAAAATCACACTCATTGTCACTATTCAATTTTAATCACATAGTATTTTTCGCATTATTTTAATTGATAGTCTCTATTTTAGTAAATATGAACTATTCATATAACAAAAATAAGGATTTTTCATGTAATATAAAACAATAGATTATTACACAGTTAATTTCTATTTTTTAAAATAAGGATCATCAATGCAATTAGTTTGAAAATTAGGTATTAATGGTGTAACTAAAATCGAATAGGGACAATGAGTGCGATTTTTTGTAAACCACAAAGAAGAAACATGTAATTTTTTCTTGGATTTAAGTGTGTTTGGCAGAAAGCCTTTGACAGCATTTTAGAGCTTTTAGCATTTAGCATTATTATTACAAAGCTCGTTTGGAAGAAGGCAGATAACATATATAAAATTATAAAAATGCTGGTTTCTCAATGCTCTTTGAATAAGCATTTAGTATTTAACACTACGTTATTTTACACATTAAGATTACAGCTATTGCTATTCTACCAAACACTTTTATAAACTAAACTACTACTACTAACTGTTACTACTAACTGCTAGTGCTAGTTTTAACAAATACACCGTTACTCGCTTCATTTAAATGCACACTAATTGTTAAGTTATGGGATCCATCTAATAGTAACTTGTTTATTTAAAGATTAATTTCATGTATTCTCCTACTTTTATAATTAATTTCATTTATATCCAAAATACAATTACTGAATGCATAATATACAATGCTTTTAAATTATGCTCAAGTATATATGAAATTTCCAAATTTAAGAAAATGATATATGAAATTGCCAAAAATACCATAATTTTCTGTACACTTTCAAATTTCATTCTAATATCATACTTTTTTATGTGTTATGACGCGAAACTAGCCGCACAAGTAAAATTTGCATGGTTGGCATTTCACTTATTATTATTTTTTTAATTTATCAAATTCATCTTCTTCACATGAACACAAACCACCACCACCACACCATATCTGGTAACCGCCACTCGCTTCCTCCCTCCATGTCACCACCCCATCTCTTCCACCACCACCACCAGGCCCACCCTCCATGCCACCATTAACCATATTTGTCATAATCACCTCCATGTCTTACGAACCTTTCACAATACCACCAACCATAATAACAACCATTTCTACACTACCAACCATTTCTACCTACCATTTCACTGACCAACCTCTTTGCCACACTTCCATATTTCTAATATATATTGGTTTGGGTTTTAAATAAATTTAAGATTTTAAATTAAATTTGAGTCTTTAAATAACTTAGGGGTTTAATCAAGGTTATAAATACTGCGAGGCGTAGCGTGGCGGCATAACCAAGCCTCACGTCTTAGCGGCCAAGGCTAAGCTTTTGTATTTATATGGTTTGCCATAAGGCGGTACAAAATATGAAAATATTTATATATTTATACTATATTTCATATATATCGAGTTTACAAAAAGATGTGACATAAGCCGGCATAACGTGTGACATGACGACATGACCAAGCCTCATGCTTTACGGGGCCTTTTCAAGGCCTTTGCGCCCCTTTTAGAACTATGAGTTTAATTAATATGGGTTCAGTTTCCATTTATAAAAAGTGTATTTTGGTTTCAAGAATAGTTTAATCCTAAAATTTGGCTGAAAAAGTGACCGGAAAAAATGATAAAAAATTAGAGAAGATGACCGAAATAAAATAGCGTGTACGAATGTCATTTACCATATTTTGCAGGTTAAAAATAAGTTTATGATGATATGAACACAAAATTTTGAAAGTTTGAAAGGTATTGTGGTATCTTTTTTTGTTGATAGCTGAGAAGTGAAAATTTTAAAGTATAGGTCACTAATAGTTTTTTTCTATTTATTTATATTTATTTATTTATTTATTTTTTGTTTTTGAGAAAAATGATGAATCTTATATTAATATCAAAAACTTTAAACAAATATATGAAGAATTTGGACAAGCCCAAAACTTCAAGATACAGATACAAGGCTACAAGAAACCATACTATTGTAATATAACAAAAAACACATACTAATGCAACTGTCATACATCCTCCAACAGTTTATTCACCCCATAATTCATCAACACTATAACTTCATGACTACATTTCCTTAGCAATTTAGCTAAACACAATCAAACAAAGAAGTATTGTGCATCACTAAACTGAAAGGCATTATCATGGAAGTTATATCACCCGGACCTCGTCACAGAAGAAATACTGGTGCATTGGCTACATTTCTTGCACATCTCCAAAATTCCTTACTTAACTATTATCCCCTCACCAGCACATCAATAGAATCAAATCTCTTTCACGAGAATCCAACCAAACCTCCGGTAGCAGTGCATTGCTAGGACCAAGCAGCTTCATCTTGTTGGAATATGTGAATCATAACAATAATATAAACACATAAACATCAAAGAGTACGTAGCGGAAAAGATCAAATACAAATAATAAATTAACAAAATATAAAAGATGCGTACCTTTGTGATTTCTAGCAAGAACAAGAAACCAATGGAACAAGAACTATAAACCCTAATTGGGTTTAATGGTGGATCGACTAGTGTTAGTCGAATAGGGCAATCACCTTTTTAACAAAAGTATGCTAACACTTCGTTCTCGAACACACGTACTATTAGCGTTTCAATAAGAAAAGCTAGGTTCTTAATTCAAAATCAAGCACTACTAATGAGCCTTAGTTGATCACGAAGGATCTTCTATAGCTCAAAGAAAAGAGATGAAAGAAAGTGAATTGGCTTGCTAATGAACCAAGGGATGAGAAGAATGAATACAAGAGGCCATGTATTTATACTATCTCAAACTTGGAGCAAAAGATAATCCCAACCCATGTGGGATTGATATTCGGCCGATCCTAGGCCCAAGGGGGGTTCTAGATCATTCTTGCCTTCTTATTTCATCTCTAGTCCTTTAACTTTCGTCTAACGGTCGTTAGTCACCGTTAAGTGCTTGTTTCATGAATTTAATAATTATTCGTCACTAAAACAATAATTATTAATTAATTGAAACTCATACGTAAAGTGTGCAATCCCGAAGTCTCGAGTTCGAGTCCGGTCATGATATATTAATTTATAATCCGTTAAAACTAACAGCCCGCACTCAGATATAGATTAATGTAACAATGACAATGGTTAGTCTAGCATAACAAGCCAATGTCCCCAGAACGATCTCGAGTATGGTTTTCTAGAAAAAACCACCTTTGATGATTCATCATCATACTTATCCTTTTGATTCTAATACTATGTTAATATGGATATGGATTGAAGTCATTCTATAATTAAATAGTGTTTCTCGTTATTTATGATCAAGCAAGATTACCAATTCATCTTAACGTATTCCAGATAGACCTTGGGCATGGCCATGCAAACATTTTGTTAATCCTAAGAGCAGCCAAACAGTATTAAACTTCAAAACAAATTTGAAGGAACCAAATCCCATATTGACTACAAGCATAACCTATGAACTTCGCATCACCTCTGAAAATAATCCTTATAACTACCAGTTACGAATAGCGTTAGATTATCTCATAGAAAATGAGCTACATCCACAGTAGTTACCTAGTATCTCAAGTCTGAGGATAAATATTCATGATTTACTATAACGACAACATCCATAAGTACAATCATGTAATTGGGATTTTGTCCTATATTCAATTTTTTCAATTATTGAATATCATGTGAAATTGGCATGTCTATGCATCAATATATTTAAATATATTATACCAAACTCAGATTTGTCTTAGTTCAATGATATTCCCATATCATTAATTGACAACGGACCTTTTAGAATAACTTAAGTTATTCACGGATTAAACATGCAAATAATGGATCAGTGATGAGGTGAAAAATGATCCGTTTTTAGGAGGTCATTTAAGCCGGAATTAGAATTTATTTGATCAATTATTGCCCTAAATCGTTCCTTCTGTGATTTTAGGTACTTTGGGAATGAATTCTAGAAAAGGAAGCATTTTGGACGTTTTTGGAGCATAAAAGTGAAGAAAACGGCAAAGTCTTAATTTTCCTTGCTGGGAACAGTACCTGACGGCGTCAAGAGCAATTTTGTGACGGCGTCAGGAGCAAAAATGATGACGGCCCAGAGAAAACGTGACGGCGTCAGAGCAAGGCCGTCAAGAGTAAAAGTGGTGATAGCCCAGAGCAGTAATATACATGACGGCGTCAGATCTGGATCTAGGCAGTCCGAGAACTTTATTGGCGGCGAGATGATGGCGTCAGAACTTTCTTCTTGACGCCGTCACCTCATTAAATCTGTATATACTTTTCTAATTTTCATTCATTAGTGTGAAACTTAAGAGGAGAATTTTAGGGTCGAACTTAATAAACCCTAGCTCGTTTGTAACAGTATTTTCAAGGGTTTTCACCCCTTGAAACCCTTCATGTTCAATTGAGATAAGTTTCCTTTCAATTCATTCCATATGTCTATGTGTTGTTTGAATATATCTTACGCTTGTCTTGATTTTAACATGCTAGGCTAGATCTTTTGTGTGTTTGCTTAGATGTAATGGAACCTAGATGTTGATTATAGGTTGATTGCTTGTTGATAGTTGTAATGGATGAATGATTTCAATGTTAGGCTTAAGAAAACTGGCAGATCTCCATTGTGTAACTTGCTTGAACGTCTTAAGAAACACGAACCGATGTGTACTAGGTTTTTATGGTTGTATTTAATGCATGAGCGAATTCTAGTGATCCCATGTTAGGAGCTTCTTGCAGGCTCGACATAGGAGTGAAGTAGGAGGTTATAGAGTTGGGGAAGTAAGTACGCCACCCCACGACTGGTATTAAGGAATATAACCCGTCATCCACACAATTGTAACAAACAATTAACCTGTAAAAGATATCTAGGGAGTAGTGAAATCTAAGTAAACACAATTCTCCCAATTACTGTTCACACCACACTAGTTTAATTTAGTTTATTTACATTTCTATTATTTTATTTTGATTGCATCTTAGTTATTGGGTTAGTTGACTAGCAACTAATTCCGCACACTTTTCCAAAACCCGATATTTTTACTTGCTTTTATAAAATATAAAAATACAAAAAGAATCACCCCTCACCTCTAGACCTAGTTTTTAGGCTTTCTAATCCTAGCGACACTATTCCTGGGTTGAACGATCAATCCCCCGGTACTTGTCACTATACTATACTACAACGATCAGGTACACTGCCTGGTGGAGGTTGTAAGCTTCGCGAGATCCCTCGAGAGGTAAAGCCTGGTGCAATTCCCACGCATCAAGTTTTTGGCGCCGCAGCCCGGGGAATAGTTATTGTCTAGGTTAGGATTTCTTTTTATTAGGTCTACTTGCTAGATTCCTTTCTAGTAAGATTTTATTTTTATTTTTAGGTTTTCTTTAGTCTATCTTATTTCTTCGTGCCTTTGTTCGTAATCTTTACCATCCGACATCATGGAAGGTGGTAACGTCTTTGAACCCATCAACCCACCACAACAAGACCACCCACAAAACCCACCACTAGCTAACCAACCTCTTAGGCCCCGAACCCTAGGAGAATATTCCTGTCCTAGCCACCAAGGCTATCGAAACACTATTGAGCTCACCCAAGGAGCCAATGTGTCTCCCTTGCGATCCGACACCATCCGGTTGGTGCATATCGGATGTGCATTCTATGGACTTCGTTCCGAAGATCCTAATCAACATCTTAAGGACTTCCTTAAAATTGTAGATTCCATAGACCTTGATGTTACAACTAGAGAGACAACCCGATTACGCCTATTCCAATTCTCTCTACGTGATCAAGCTAGTCAATGGCTTGAACGTTTACCCGCGAGATCCATCACCTCATGGGATGATCTCACCACTTGTTTCCTTGCTCATTTTTTCCCACCGGGGAGAACTACCAAGCTTAGAAATGATATCTTGATGTTCCAACAACGTCAAGGTGAAACTCTATATGAAGCATGGACTCGTTTCAAGGACTTACTCCAAAAAGTCCCTCATCATGGCATAGATCTTTGGTTGAAAGTCCAAATCTTCTATGACCATATCGATCTCTCCACAAGGCGAACCATTGACCAATTGGTCGGTGGCAAGCTACGTGATCTAAGTGCGGAAGAATCATGGGAACTCATAGAAGATCTTGCCCTCTATGACAACGAAAGTTGGAATGATCCCCGTGATTTGAACAAAACGGTCAAGGCAATATCTTTGCCTTCGAACAATTCTAGCACTCCCGACCGTAGGATCATGGAACTTGAGGACCAAGTCAAGTTTCTCATGAAATCTTACGAAGCTCCTAAGCCTTCAAGCCAAGTGAATAAAATCACTTCTTCATGCGAATTATGTAGTGGTCCCCATAACACTCGTGATTGCGTGGAACTCCCCGGAACAGCTTTTGCGGACTACGCATCTTCGCGTACCGACGAAGCAGAAGATAAGTGGTACACTTTCAAGCCCGAGCAAAACCCGTACGGTGATTCCTACAACCCCTCTTGGAAAAATCACCCGAACCTTAGGTGGAAACAAAACCAAAACAATTCTTCCAATCCGCCTAATCGTTACCAACCAAACGGTCCACCCTCCAACCGTACTTTCAACAACAATCCTTCTAACAACTATGGTAGTACCAACAATCTTGAAGGATTGATGTCTAAGTTTATGGCATCTCAAGAAGCTCGCATATCTAAGTTTGAAGCCGATTTCAAACAAAAGCAAAGCGAGATGACCACTAAAATTGACACATTATTAAAGGTTCTTAGTGACCGAGAAATGGGAGCACTCCCAAGCGACACGGTCAAGAACCCGAAACTAAACGTTAATTCCATATCATCAGTTTCGTCACCCACTTCTTGTCCGCAATACTACTCGATTAAATCAACTAGCATGTGTTTCAAGCAAAACCAAATTCTTCAAAAAGACCAATAAAATAAAACACCCGATATAAAACCGGTCAAAAGCATAGTTGAAACACCTCCTACGCAAGACCTTGACGATGAATTCAAGGAGCTTCACCTTGAACGCCCCGTCATTGATGTCTTAGCCCGTGCTCCCTACTATAGTGCCCTCCTAGAAAAATATGAGAAATTTAAACTAGGTAAAAATGGGACCTCCTTCGTTCAAAACAAGTTGCCTAAAAAGCTTGATGATCCGGGTATATTTGTTTTTCCTTGTAAGATAGGAAGATCTGAAGCTTTCGACACACTAGCCGATTTAGGGTCAAGCCTTAACTTGATTCCCTTATCCCTTTTCACCACTCTCAAGTTAGGAAAGTTAGAGGAGACGGAGGTATTAATTGGTCTAGCGGATGGGAGTATTGCCCACCCGGTTGGGATGATCAAGGATGTAGTTGTTCACGTAGGAAAGTTAACTATTTTAGCGGATTTTCACGTCCTTGATATGGTTAGTGATACTACATGCCCTTTATTAGTAGGAAGAGGATTTTTAGCAACCGCTAGCGCCATGATAGATTGTAAGGAGTCTAAGATAGCGGTAGGTGAGGGCGATACTTGGTCGGTATATGATGTTAAGAAACATAGCTACGATTGTGAGGATGAGCCGACACCACATTGGGTAGAGATGAATAGGAGACCATCTAGATATGGACCTTGGATAGAAAGAAACTTTATAGGACCCCAACGCCCATTCTACCTAGACAAAGATTTCATCGATAAAACACATTCGGTGGAACAACTCATAGCTAGAGATGAAGAGCTAGACCCTTTTGAGGACCCCCTAGTCTTTAGGAAAATGATTGAGTTTTTAGCGTAATGCCTATTAACATTGAGATGAACAAGTGGAAGAGAGAGGGGGATAAGTGTAAATGGAGATGGGACAAGCCACCTAAAGAAGGTGATGGATCATGGCATATGAAGATGATTTTGTATGATTCAGATGGAGAAAAGTTTGAAAGGTCATACCGTACTAAGAAAACCGATAGGAAGTTGAAACCTAAGTTTGATCCCAAAGATGTCCTCAATGAGGAACTCACCCATGTCACATAATAACCCATGACCTTGAGTCTAGCTACAAGACTCATAAATAAAGAAAAGCGCTTCTTGGGAGGCAACCCATGCTTTGTGTAATTTTTATTTTATTTGATTGTTATTTATTTCCGTATGCATGTTTTATTTTTATTGTTGGTAGATCATGTTTCAAAACTAAAATAGTGAAAATACTTTATTTTGTCGTTTGGCTTAGTCTTAACTTCATCCAAAAGTATTTCGCAAAAGATAAGTGTAAGGGAAAACACCAAATATGTTTTTAAGAAACAAAACCGATCATGATTCTCCACAATATTAAATGGAAATGTATAGTCGTATTTGTTAGAGTCAAATGCTTGTATCGAGTCATAATGATGTTTTGCAGGATTTTCCAGGAAGTAGGACAAAGTTTTTTCAGAAATTTTCCGGAAACTTAACATAAAGATTTCTGCAGGTCACTGCTGACGGCGTCACGTGTAAAAAAAAATCTGGAAATTTTGCCAGTTTTGTTTTTCTAACGGAGTCTTAAAGTTTTTGTTGAATCTTTAATTTTATAATCTCCAGGAAATCTGCAAACATTCATTCCACAAGCATTATATCTTACTTTGTTTTCTAGGATTTGTTAGCATATATAGATTGCCGCCGATTTTACGCGAGGTTGCCTGTTTGTTTTCTCAGGTTTAACAGGTTATGTTTGACAAGAAGATGATTTATATTCTGGAAGGGAAGCTTTGATTGTTCATTTTCTTAGAGGAAGATCTAACCTTGTTACCGCACTATCCATACCGAGCGAATCAGAGGAGTATTTGATTTCATTCTTTTAACTGTTTTACTTTTACATTCTTTAATTGAACATTGGGGACAATGTTCATCCTAACTGTAAGGGGAGAGTAAATTGATGATACCTTATAGATAAACTTGCACTTGAGTTTGTTTGTTTGTTTGATGGTAGGTGTGTAATAAAACTATGAGAAATACTTGTTAGTGTAATTTTAGCGCAAAATTTAATTTTTTTTACAACATTTAGGAGTGAAACTTTAGCCATAGCAAGCGTCTCATGGATAGGAGTTGTATGAATATCACAAAACCGTACTATTCAGAAAAATTTTCCACCCAAATATGTGAGGTTCGCCTTTAGATTTGATAGGAAAAGCATTTACTATTAGTGCTTATGAGTGTACCGGTAGGATTTAGATTCTAGAACTTGCGTTAGTGATGCATCCCGAGACCGCTAGTGAAACTACATTCGTGTAGTAGGATTTACTACATGATATGAGGCATTAGGATTACCCTTGTGTTAAACCCGTCTCATAATTACTTGACCATTTAAATCATATTATTTAGCTAGTAAAGTCAATTAATTTTTCCCACACCTTAGCGTTGTACTCATTTTTAGTACACGAAACCCCTAGTACACCCCTCCGAGCCTATCTTTTCGTTTCTAACTTTAAGCATCTTACTTAAAGGAAGAATTTGTTACACCCCACTTAAATGTACACCCAAATCGCCTTAGCTTTCCGTGTATGCACTCATCTTTAGTGCATTATTGTTACATGTTTAAACCCTTAGTTAATTATCTAATTGATTACATGGTTGCTAAGTCGAGTCATATCCTTGTACATATTATTTTGGAACGATTGGGACTCATGGGTAAAGTACTATTGTTATGGAGTAATGGGGAAGAACATCATTTTATTACCCCCATATGTACGTTAATCTTAAAAGTACTCAAAGTGTTTTGATTATCTTAATTCGAGTTATTAGATTAGTTTATTGTAAAGTATGTAAAAATTCAAGTGTAAGGGGAATGTTCATTCCCTATGATGTATTATTTTGGATGGTAGGGTAAGAGTGTATGAAAAAAAAAAGGAAAAAGAAAAGAGAAAAAAATATACGGACTACCATCCCGTTTCATTCAATGTTTATTTTATGTTTTTTTTTATTTTTCATTTATTAGCTTAAGTCGAGTCTAGTCTTGGCTTAGCAACGCCATATTGTACATGTAATTAACTAAGATGATTAACTCGCCACCAGTAAAGACTGCCTATATCCAACAAAACCGTGTTTTCCATATCCCTACACCTAACGTTAAAACCCTTTAAAAGACCTCTTTGATAGTTTATCCTAGGTGCTTACGCCATGTGGTGGAGGTTTGATCATTTCCCAAGCCTATGGTAATCTATTTTGCTATGACAGGTAGTGAGAGATGTTTTCCATTTCCATATTGTGATGTATACTTTATTACACCCGAGAGATGTGAGTATCTAAACACTATTTGTGAGGTGCTAGTGTATGACCTCCGTGCTTGTCTTTGGTCTTTAGTGAAACAATTATTTGTTGTAATTACTTTTATATTAGTGTTAAATGACCCCTAACTTGTATTTTGACTAGAATAAAAGCGTATTTGCTTGAGGACAAGCAAATCTCAAGTGTATGGGTATATGATGAGGTGAAAAATGATCCATTTTTAGGGGGTCATTTAAGCCGGAATTGGAATTTATTTGATCAATTATTGCCCTAAATCGTTTCTTTTGTGATTTTAGGTACTTTGGGAGTGAATTCTGGAAAAGGAAGCATTTTGGACGTTTTTGGAGCATAAAAGTGAAGAAAACGGCAAAGTCTTAATTTTCCTTCCTGGGAACAGTACCTGACGGCATCAAGAGCAATTTTGTGACGGCGTCAGGAGCAAAAATGATGACGGCCCAGAGAAAACGTGAAAGCGTCAGAGCAAGGCCGTCAAGAGTAAAAGTGGTGACGGCCCAGAGCAGCAATACACATGACGGCGTCAAATCTGGATCTAGGCAGTCCGAGAACTTTATTGGCGGTGAGATGACGGCGTCAGAACTTTCTTCTTGACGCCGTCACCTCATTAAATCTATATATACTTTTGTAATTTTCATTCATTAGTGTGAAACTTAAGAGGAGAATTTTAGGGTCGAACTTAATAAACCCTAGCTCGTTTGTAACAGTATTTTCAAGGGTTTTCACCCCTTGAAACCCTTCATGTTCAATTGAGATAAGTTTCCTTTCAATTCATTCCATATGTCTATGTGTTGTTTGAATATATCTTACGCTTGTCTTGATTTTAACATGCTAGGCTAGATCTTTTGTGTGTTTGCTTAGATGTAATGAAACCTAGATGTTGATTATAGGTTGATTGCTTGTTTATAGTTGTAATGGATGAATGATTTCAATGTTAGGCTTAAGAAAACTGGCAGATCTCCATTGTGTAACTTGCTTGAACGTCTTAAGAAACATGAACCGATGTATACTAGGTTTTTATGGTTGTATTTAATGCATGAGCGAATTCTAGTGATCCCATGTTAGGAGCTTCTTGCAGGCTCGACATAGGAGTGAAGTAGGAGCTTATAGAGTTGGGGAAGTAAGTATGCCACCCCACGACTGGTATTAAGGAATATAACCCGTCATCCACGCAATTGTAACAAACAATTAACCTGTAAAAGATATCTATGGAGTAGTGAAATCTAAGTAAACACAATTCTCCCAATTACTGTTCACACCACACTAGTTTAATTTAGTTTATTTAAATTTCTGTTATTTTATTTTGATTGCATCTTAGTTATTGGGTTAGTTGACTAGCAACTAATTCCGCCCACTCTTCCAAAACCCGAGATTTTTATTTGCTTTTATAAAATATAAAAATACAAAAAGAATCACCCCTAACCTCTAGACCTAGTTTTTAGGCTTTCTAATCCTAGCGACATTATTCCTGAGTTGAACGATCAATCCCCCGGTACTTTTCACTATACTCTACTACAACGATCAGGTACACTTCCTGGTGGGGGTTGTAAGCTTCTCGAGATCCCTCGAGAGGTGCCATTCCCACGCATCAATCAGCTAGATTGTTATCTGTGTGAATTTTGAGTAAATTGATTTCACCTATATCGACTTGTTCTCGAACATAGTGATATCTTCAAGGAAAATGTCTGGCGCCCTTCATAACTCCAGGTTCATTGGCGAATGTAACTGCGGCAGAGTTGTCACAATACATATTAATAGGTAATTCAATTGACGGCATAATACCAAGCCCCGAAATAAATTTCCTAATCCAAACAGCTTCCATCGCAGCTTCCTACTCATCTTCTGTAACAGACATCGCAATTGTTGTCTGCTTCTTGCTCTTCCAGTCAACTGCTCCTCCATTAATAACAAAGACATATCCCGTCTGAGACTTCGTATCATCTTTATCAGTTTCAAAGGACGCATCACAGTAACCTGTAATATCAAGTTCTGCTTCTGGATTTCCCCATACACTAGAAACATATCTTTAGTATTCGTTAAATACTTAAGAATGCTTTTAAGAGCTTGCCAGTGCTTTCCACCTAGATTCTGTTGATAACGACTAGTCATATTTTGTGCAAACGCCACATCAGGTCTTGTGCATCTAACTGCATACATGATAGATCCTACTGATGAAGCATATGGAACTTTCTTCATGAGTGCAACCTCTTCAGGTGTTGAAGCACACAGTTTGCTACTTAAGCCATGTTCTACTTGCATTGGCAAATATCCTTTCTTGGAATTTTGCATATTAAATCTCTTTATTACTTTATCAATGTAAGCACTTTGACTTAATTCAATCAACCGCTTTGATCTATCTCTGTAGATCTTGATTCCAAGGATGTATGTTGCTTCTCCTAAATCCTTCATAGAAAAACATCTACCAAGATAAGCTTTAACTTCCGTTAAACTTGGTATATGATTTCCTAAGATTAATATGTCATCGACATATAGAATAAGGAAAGTAACATTACTCCCACTAGCTTTCTGGTATACACATGGCTCATCAAGATTCTGATTAAATCCAAAACTTTTGATTTATGCATCAAATCTCTTATTCCATTGACGTGATGCTTGCTTCAATCCATAAATGGATCTTTGAAGTTTGCATACACGGTTTGGAAATTCTGGATTCACAAACCCCTCAGGCTACGCCACATAGATGTCTTCATCTAGGCGGCCATTCAAGAAGGCGGTTTTGACATCCATTTGCCATATCTCATAGTCATAGTAGGCAGCTATAGCTAAGAGTATCCTAATAGCTCTAATGTCAGCTACAGGAGAAAAGGTCTCCTCGTAGTTAACACCAAATGTTTGAGTATAGCCTTTAGCTACCAAACGAGCCTTATAGGTGTGTACAATGCCATCCATGTCCGTTTTCTTCTTGTAGAGCCATTTACTTCCAACTACCTTAGCATTTGGAGGTAGGTCTACTTCTTCCCAGACTTCATTGTCTTTCATGGACTGCATTTCCCCATTCATAGCACTCTGCCATTTCTCCTTTTCAGGACTATTTATGGCAGCCTTATAACTAGTAGGTTCATTAAGATCCCCTAGTATAGTTTCCTCACATTCTACGTTAAGATATAGACTTTTGGGGTGCTATCACAATTCTTGAAGATCTGCGAATGGGTACCACTTCCACTTCAAGTGGAGGACCTAAACTTTCAGGTTCCACAGGAAGTGTGCTAGTGTTTTCAGAAGGTGATGTATCTTCATCTTCTAGATCATAAACTCTCCCACTGAATTCTTGAGATATGAGATTCTTTTCAAATAAATCTCCATACCTAGCCACAATGACTTTATTCTCTGGTGGAAAGTAAAAGTAGTAACCCATTGTTTCCTTTGGGTATCCTACGAAGATACACTTAACAGATCTCTATTGGAGTTTATCTGGTGAATCACGTTTAACAAACGCGTCACAACTCCAGACCTTTATGTAAGAAAAGTTAGGAGCTTTTCCTGTCCATAAATCATATGGAGTCTTATCAACCTTCTTTGTTGGAACCATATTCAATATGCGAATAGCAGTTTCAAGGGCATAATCCTAAAAGGATAAGGGTAGAGATGTAAGATTAAACATTGATCGTACCATGTCTAGCAAAGTACGATTTCTCCTTTCAGATACACCATTTTGCTGTGGAGTATAAGGAGCCGTGAGATGCTGGACTATGCCACACTCAGCTAGATAATCTTTAAACTCTTGGCTTAAATATTCATCGCCTCTATCGGATCGAAGTGCCTTAATCTTCTTACCGAGTTGAAATTCTACTTCACTTTTGAAAACCTTGAAGGTATTAAATATTTCATGTTTATGTTTAAGTAAATAAACATAACCATAACGACTATAATCATCCGTGAAGGTTATGAAGTAGGTAGCACCACGTTTTGACACATGTCTAAGTGGACCACACACATCAGTGTGTATTAATCCAAGTAGATCTGTAGCCCTTTCCACTTGATGTGAAGAAGGTTTCCTTGTCATCTTCCCAGATATGCAGGATTCGCATTTATCAAATGAATCATTATTGATCTTTTGTAAAAGCCTATCGTGTTGCAGCTTTTCCATGCGATCGTTGCCTATAAGAGCAAGACGACAGTGCCAAAGATAAGACGAATCCAAGTTAGACTTGATTCTCTTATTGCTAATGCTATATACAGAATTATTTCAATTGGATATGGAGTTTTCCATATCAATTTCAAACACACCATTTATTGGAATTGCATTAAAGTAAAAAACACTATTAAAAGAAACAGAAATTCCATGATTAATAAATGTGTGAACAAAACCATTATCCAATAACAAAGAAACTGAAATGACACCCCTAACAATAGAGGGCGCATAATGACAATTATTCAATACTAGTATCAAACCCGAAGGTAAAACTAAATTGAAAATCCCTATGGCTTCAACTGCTGCACGTACACCATTTCCTACGTACAAGTATCTTTCTCCATAGGCCAGCTTCCTTGCTCCTCTAAGTCCCTGCGATGTATTACAGATGTGAGTACCGCATCTTGTATCATATATCCAAGAATTATTCTTACGAGGAAAAGAAAATAACTCAATCATAAACATACATGAAGTACTTGCGATGTTACCAGGCATTTTACCTTTGTTGAGGTGCAACTCCTCTAGTAGCAATGGACAGTTCCGCTTCCAATGACCAGGAGTGTTACAGTAGTGACAAGTAGCCAAATCCTTATTGAAATTTTCCTTCTTCTTAGTAGGAGGAGGATTGTGCTTCTTAGGCTTCTGTTGGTGAGTCGCAACTTGTTTGCCTTTACCATTACCATTGCCTTTACCCTTGAATTTCGCATTTTGCGGTTTGTTGGGTTTCTTCTTGGTGATCCTACCACCTTGTATCGCCATTACAACAGGTGTAGGTGCCTTCTTATTCAGGCCTTTCTCATAATCAATAAGCATTGCATGAACTTCACTAACCGTCTTCCCCTTGCAATGCATATTGTAGTTGCGTACAAACTCACTATATAGATCCTGATTAAGGGATCGCAAGATGAGACCAATGCACATGCTTTCCTGATATCCGCAACCGAGTAGCTCCAATTGGTCCATATAATGTTTCATGGACAATACATGCGCACTCACGGATTTTCCTGCTTCCTGCTTGCAATTGTGCAGAGATTCTATTAAATCATAAAATTCTGCAGCAGGTGGTTTCTCAAACATTCGTCTGAGTTCATTTATCATGTCTATGGGTCCATAGTGCTCAAACTGTTTCTGCAATTGAGTATCCATCCCAGCCAACATGAGACAAGCCACATCATTTTGCTTTTCATATGCAACATTGTAAGTATACTTCTGGGCTTGTGTTGCATTATCAGCAGGTTTTTCAGGAAGTGGTTCACCAATATAATCATATCTTTTGGCCATCCTTAAGGTGATTCTTAAGGATCGAAACCAATCATTGAAATTTTCACCAGTCAACTTGTCTCGATCAATCATTTGCTTGAACGCAGAACTCATGTTGCTTATATTAGTGTTTTCGGGTGTAGCCATTTCTACAGAAAAAATTCAAAAGTTAGTACTTTCGATAATAAAATTTCAAGACAATTAAATACCCTTGGTTCATAAACATATAACCATTTAATTTTACATTGAAAAACTAGGATCCAAATTGACATAGGTTCATCACATCAGTTGATCTGCTAGTGATGACGGTATTCAATAAGGTACGAGACGTGTCCCAATTGCCAATATTCAATAGAAATTCCTAGAAAGGATGGGATTTACATATTTGCCAACCACAGTTGCAATAATGTAATCATGTTTTATCCCCATCTTATGCCTTGAGTGATCAGAACCCGCTATCAACTCAATTAAGTTAACCAACTTAAGAAACAACAAACTTACATAATTACACCACACCAGTTGATCTGCTAGTGATAAAATCATGTAATTTGCCCCTCCATTGCAATCTAGTCAGGTTACGCCCTGACGTAGACCCAATTTTAGGTGTTTCCGTTTCATTGGATGGCATATAACTTAAATTTTAAGGGTAGTAAATTTGATGTGTGTAATCAAAATATATGTACAAAGATGTCATGCATTCATCTTGTAGCATATGTTTCATGTAAAAACCTTTTACTCATTCGTTTCTTTACGAGCTTAAATCTCCAAAGTTTTGATTGAGGCGTTGAGAAACTTACAACTTTGCCTTAAGTGCTTCGTAGTTATCATGGATGTTAGGTAAAACTAAATTTGACTCACAGGCGAGCGTCAAGCCAGAATGGAGGCTCACTAAGGCCGCAATTTAATGCTAAGCCACCTTATACCCACTTTAATAGTTTGTCAAAATAGTTTCACCTTCTAACCACTTAATACAGTCGCGATCAATCAACCAAAAGTTCAAGATTTATTTGTAAGCTCAAAACAAGATTTCACCATTATTAAGTCCGTTTAATATTTTATTTTTGAAATTACCCTTTTGTTACTATCATGTCACATAACATATAAAACAAAAGTAATTTAAATAAAATAAACAAACAACAACAATAATGGACATGCATATTAAATCAATTTAAAAAACAACACAATTGATTATACACGATTTATAATAAGGTCTTCCCTAATTTTATAATTAATCAAATTTTAGTAATCTTTATTCATAATATTTACTAAACAACTTATCAATTATAAAAAAAATCGCATAATAAGCATGAAATCTTTAAAACCAAATCATCATAATCCAAGACAACACATGCATGGTTTGTCATGGATGCCCAAATAGCACATATTATAAACATATAATCATGTCAATCAGGAACGCAACCAAAACAGCATATCACAATATCCATTTTAAATACACATAAAATTACATGCAACCTAGGGTTTCTACAAGTTTTATAACAAATTCCAAAACCCTAATTTATTTTAAAAAAATTCGACATTTATAGAAGAAAAAAAATAGAAGTCGACATAAAAAAATTCTAGGGTTTAAGAAAGATTTAAAAAACATAAGAACACTAAACACGTAATAATCAAACGATTCAATTTTATGTGTTTCGGTAATTCATTATAATGTATTAACGGCTCTTGATGCCACTGTTGGAATATGTGAATTATAACAATAATATAAACACATAAACATCAAAAAGTACGCAGCGGAAAAGATCAAATACAAATAATAAATTAACCGAATATAAAAGATGCGTACCTTTGTGATTTCTAGCAAGAACAAGAAACCAATGGAACAAGAACTATAAACCCTAATTGGGTTTAATGGTGGATCGAGTAGTGTTAGTCGAATAGGGCAATCACCTTGTTAACAAAAGTATGCTAACACTTCGTTCTCGAACACACGTACTATTAGCGTTTCAATAAGAAAAGCTAGGTTCTTAATTCACAAGCAAGCACTACTAATGAGCCTTAGTTGATCACGAAGGATCTTCTATAGCTCAAAGAAAAGAGATGAAAGAAAGTGAATTGGCTTGCTAATGAACCAAGGGATGAGAAGAATGAATACAGGAGGCCATGTATTTATACTATCTCAAACTTGGAGCAAAAGATAATCCGAACCCATGTGGGATTGATATTCGGCCGATCCTAGGCCCGAGGGGGGGGGGGTTCTAGATCATTCTTGTCTTCTTATTTCATCTCTAGTCTTTTAACTTTGGTCTAACGGTCGTTAGTCACCGTTAAGTGTTTGTTTCGTGAATTTAATAATTATTCGTCACTAAAACAATAATTATTAATTAATTGAAACTCATACGTAAAGTGTGCAATCCCGAAGTCTCGAGTTCGAGTCCGGTCATAATATATTAATTTATAATATGTTAAAACTAACACATCTTTCACAGCTCTCTATTCCTAGCATCATGCACTACCCACCAAGCTCATTTTACCCGACTTCAACACGAAACCTACTTATTGAAAACTATTAGCCTAATACTATGACATAACCAATTAAAACTCAACAGTTACCTATCCTAGGCCTACCGTAGTATGAATGTATGTCCATAGAAATTAGGCTGCAAGAAACCAATGTACAAGGCCATCCATTGAAAATGAGCTTTCAATCCTCAAACTTTCAAAGTTGAAGTCTAGAGGAGCACAAGTTAAAAACCATATTAGATGGATTTAACCTAAGTTATACGTATAATTTTATGTTCAAGGTAGGGATTATTGTAATATGCGGCATGATTAATTGTGAATACGACTTCGAAAAAGAAAAAGAAAAAAATGTATAGCATCGATCTGTCAAACGTTTGATTGTTGGACATATTTTCTATAGATGATTGAGTCGTTCTAAGCGTCTTTAAAAATGAAAGAAGCATAATTTAATTTACACTTCTTATAATATATAGCTAAATCAACTTATAGAGTGGATTGTACATAGTTGCGGTTACAGTCTTTTTTTTTTTCTTTTTTTTTCTTTTTTTTTTTTTTTTTAAACGGCAATTGTTATTAAAAGGCAAAACTAGCGAAGCACTATTTAAAAATACAAGTTACAGAGGATTCATGCAACATTTTGTTGGATTAAAAATCCAAACAAACCAATCAAGCTTCAAGTCTTTGTTCCGATGGGTTATCCAAGAGTGAGATAGGACCTTTCTTCCGCTAAGGTATCTTTGTTCCGATGGGTTATCCAAAAGTTGTGGTTAGAGTGGCTTAGAGCATTTGGAGGTTTTAAAATGAGACGGTTTGTGTGACAACCGGCAGTTTAGGGAGTTATTTTAAAAACCCGCATTACGATTAAAGTTCGTTATAATTTTTATTTGAAATTTTATTTCGCAACGAACTTGTAAGACCTATTTTATGGATATTTCTAATTAATGACGTTATGAAACTCGTGAATTATGTTCATAATTCATTTTTGATTTAATGCTCGGTGATGTATACTTGAATTCTCACTTGGTACTACGTTGACTATGGCACTAGGATTACCTAACGAAAATTTTATGATTCGTCTTACGAGTCCGACTATATTTTAATTATTTACGAGATGTTTTTCGAGAGATATTGAAGTGTTGAAATGAGTTCGGGTTCGGGCCACATGTTTTTACATTTACCCACGTTACCCGCTCCACACCGTAATAATATTATTATTATTATTATTATTATTATTATTATTATTATTATTATTATTATTATAAAAAAATAAATAAATAAAAGAGTTAACTACACATAGGGTCCTTTGGTTTTCGGTTCACACCCAACACCACACACATACACTCACAAATTTCCATCTCTCTCTCATCATCTCCCTCCCCTACTTCTTTAACCCTAGCCGACATCAACAATCCGGCCACCACCACTGCTCCACCGCCGACCACCACACTACACGACCACCACAAATAGACTCCCCATCTCATCCTCTATTCGATCTACCCCTACACGCGCCCTAACTCCTACATTAACACCAAATTCGAATTATATTATCACGAGTTCATCATCATCTTCTTATTATTTCTTGAGTATCTCTTCGATTTAGCTTTGTTTTAGAAGGTAGGTCGAGTTTTGACTCGAGTCGTGGGTTCGAATCGTGACTAAGAGTCATGGATTTCATTATTTTTCGGATTGTTATGATTCTTGTTACAAGAATCAAGTGGGTTTTCAATAAAAATGGTTTAAAAAGAGGTTTGGTATCCGGGTTTGTGTTGCTCGTTGGGTTGAGGCTAACCGAGAGCTCTTGGCTCTCGGCTTGGGTCTTGAATGATGTTATTCTTGACCCATTTGTTGTTTATTCGGACTCTTGGTGCTATCGTGTTGTTAGTCGACCTTGTGGTCGTATGGATTACCAGCCGACACCCCCTAGGGGCTGTTTTGGGTTCGGTTTGAGCTCAAGGAGCTAGCCGAGACCTATGGGTCTCGGGTATAGCTTCCGTTTCATGTTTGAGCATATGTTGACCCGGGTTGACTTGGTAACTCAACCCGTGGCTTACTTGGTTTATTACTTAATTGGTTAACTTGGTTTTGAAATTGTTTTGGTTGATATTTCGGCCGAATACATGTATGTCGAGACCGAAAGTTGTTGACGAAAAGAGATATTGGGGACCGATTGTGAGACGGTCACTTAGATTGACGGAGATAGGTTAGTCGGGTGCCGTAGTCGGACCCTATTATTGTAGCACGTGGATTGAGATTGTGTTGGACGGAGATACTTTTGGTTATTATGACTTTTGTTATTTACTTTGGACTTGGACAATAAGCCGAGAGTCATGACTCGGACATGTGACCATTTCGTATGACTCGATAACTATTACAATTAAAACGAAAATAATAAAACTCGTAATAATAGTTATTGATAATATAAACGTTTATATGAATGTATAGACGTGAATAACGTATATATAATCATATAGGCGCGTATATTAATAATAATAATAATAATAATTACGAGTCGTATTATAAATAATACAATTAGATATATATATATATATATATATATATATATATATATATATATATATATATATATATATATATATATATATTAGGCTACGAAAGTGGCGTAATATTATTGAACGTATTATTATTATAAAAAAATTGTGTTGTAAAACGGGAAACTCCTGACAATTATTAAACGTTTAATAAAACGTCATTTTGTATATAACGGATAAACTTATCGAGTTATGCGGAATCGTTGTCACTCGAGTCCAGGTAAGTTATTATTTGTGACGTTCGTGTTGTCACGGATATATGACGATTAATATAAATGTTTTCTATAACTAAATAACCACTTAACCGTAAGGTTGAACCGGGTTATTTGGTTATATGAAATGAATATATTAATGGGCATCGTATCCTACGACGCCCATAGGTGTAGTATATGTAAAGTGTAATAAATTGCGAGTGTATATATCGGGAAATCTGGCCAATTTGACGATATATATGAGGAATTTATTAAACTATGATATATACTATATAGTAATTATGTGCTATGTGCTTTAGGATGGGTGTAATCTTGGAACGGTATGTTACGTAAATAAATATGAGGATTATCATATCGACGGATTCGATAAACTTCGGCGATTTATTTAAATGATATATTGGGCTAATATTAGATCCATAGTTTATTTTATTATTCTTTATGTGATCTTTTTGGTTTGTTTTGAGTCGACCCACTACCCGTATGGATACCAAACGCAAATACACCAAACTAATACGAAATGGATTTTCGGAAATAAAACGGATTCTCGTCCGGGTTTGGGAATATTATAGATTTGAGGAAATGATTTCTGAACGAGTTAATATTGTTAGGTCGTGCCAAGTCCGTAGTTGCTGTTTTGTGAGTTATCATACATCTTATTTCTACCGACTTCTTCTTGCTATTTTCTGGACTTGAGGTGAGTCATAGCCCCACTTTTTACTCTTGAACCATGTTTTCAATACTTGGGGTGAGAAACGTGCAAATTATTTTATGTGGACTATTATCGCTTCTATATTCTTCCTAAAACTTGCTATGCGTATGGACTAGGATGTATTGTCAGCTTTAGTCACATATATTTTGTGTGTACTATTCAAGGTTGGCTTATTTGGTTATTGGTGGATTGTCAACTTTAGTCACATAGTTTTGTGTGTACTATTCAAGGTTGGCTTATTTGGTTATTTGGAATTGTCAGCTTTAGTCACATATATGTTGTGTGTACTATTCAAGGTTGACTTATTTAGATACTATAGTGTGCACCTATAGGTTATTAATGCTTCGGAGGTTATCAGAGTATTTTTGGTATTGCGGGGGTTACCCGAATATCTATGTTAGTACGGAGGGTATCCGTGTGTTATGTTGGAGCGGAGGGTATCCGCATGCTTTTAGCGAATCCTTAGTCTAGCTAGCAAGCGTTTCGCGTATATGTCCACTATATTGTTAGATGAATTTAAACCTATGATCTCACCAGCGAAAGCTGACTTTTAGCACGTTTTCTCAGGTAATTAAGTGTTGAGATGCATGCTTGGAATGGAAGGCTCGGCCAAGGCTCACGGTTTATGGATCTATTTTTCTAAACTCTGATAACTAAATTTGGACCTATTGTTATTTTATTTTGGGCCTGACTCTGAATGATGTTGGGATAAATGTAAACCTTAAAACCCCGTTTTGGTTGTGTTTTTATTATGTTTACTTTATCTCGTTCTATATTGTCTTGTGTTGGATACCAATCCCCGTAGCACCCCGAAAGCTTGTTGAGTCTTCCGCTGTATCAAATTTTGGGGGTGTTACAGATTGGTATCAGAGCCAAGGTTATAGAGAACTAGGTAAATAAACGCCTAAACTATAACCGTATTTTTATAAAAAATGATCCTTGACCACCGCCCGCCAGCCCGCCAAGCCGAAGCATCTTCTATTATTTGAGGTATTATGAGATTATTGAGATGATTGTTAGATTTGGGATTTATTGTGATGATTTGAGGTTTATGGATTTTAGTAATAAGATGGCGTTCTCGAGGATTTATATGGTCTATATGTTTTATAAACATTTTAGTAATGCGGTGTTTGAAATTCTTTTATTGAAATTATATGATTGAACTATTTGGTGAGTATATTTGGAATGGTATTATGAGTTGTGATTTAGTTGTTTTGAAACACTTACACCTACCCTACGCCGTTGTCACAGACCATGGCCTCCCATATGCCCGATGTCGTCGAGGATATTCTTACTGCACCGGTTTTACCTGCACAGTTCACTATGGCATCTGATGACCCTTACCAGATGGCCATGTCTTCAGCTACTGTATCACAGGCAGCTTCTACTTCAGCACTACCTGCTGCATCTACGCAGGGACCCTCATCTTCTCTAGGGCTCCCTGGTACATCGAGGCAGCTTACTCTTCATCAGGCTCTGGCTCGTGTGGCCCCGCGCTTTGCCCACCGAGCTACAGCACGCATGTCGGTACGCCCTACTCCATCACCTTTACAGATTGATGCTCACTCTCTTCTGTCTGAGGCGCCACCCACATCATTGCGTCGTCGTCCTAGATCACCTACTACATCTCCACATGGTTCACCTAGTAGGAGACGACGAGTGATGAGGTACTCTTCCGATGAGGAGGAGGAGGAGTACGAGGGTGAGGATGAGGCTGATGACCTTGAGGAGGAGGATAACCCTCAGGAGGCTGAGCAGGGTGATGATGATGACCCTGAGGAGGAGGATGACCCTCAGGAGGATGAGATGCCTGATGATGATGTGTTAGCACCACCAACTCAGGCTGAGGAGCCTGATTCACCTGTACACCCGATTGAGCCTAATTCACCTGATCATCCGTTCTTGTTTGAGTTGCCACCTGGTAGTCCCGTTGAGTCGGATGCATCTTCTGAGGTTTCTGCTGAGCATGCAGAGTTGGGTGAGATTGGCAGGTTGTGGGCTCGGATTACTGAGCTTAGTGAGAGAGTTGCACGCGTATCTGATCGACTTGAGAGAGTTATTGGAGGGTTTTTAGCTGATTTGAGAGTTGACTTGACTGTCGTGGTGGGCAGGACTACTGAGCTGAGGAGAGTTTTGATGGATGTCCACGAGCATATCGATAGTTTGCAGCGAGGATTTGTTACTGCTCGTGAGGCCGACCGCAAGCTATGGCAAAGGAATGCCGAGCTCGAGAAGGAGGTGGTTGACCTCAAGAGAGACCGAGACACCCATATCGTGGAGCTAGGATCGTTATGGAGGGATCTTGATGGCTTGAGGCAGGAGTTGAGTAGACTCCGCCAGCAGCGTGGCTAGTTGATTGGTTTATGTTATCTTTTTGCTTTCTTAACCGAGGAGTGTTCGGTTAGAAAAGCTATTTATCATATTTTGATGTATTTTGCTCAGTATTCGTCTCTTTTGGAACGATTAGTACGTTTTGTGTTATCTGTTAGTTGGAACGATGTTAGATCGCTATTGTATGGTTGATGGTTATTAGTATATGGTATTATGTGATTTTGGGTGTTATAGAAATTGAGTCCTTATTCGCTTTATTGATGTTCCGTGGTGTATTGTTGCTATTCTTTCCATGACTTGATTTCGTTGAAATATTTTGTTGAGCATATCGATAAGTTCTATTGGAGACTCATGAACTTGTATGATGTTACAGATCAATGGCACCACGACGAAACCCTATTAGGTCTACCAGAACTGGTCCTGCTGTGACTACTCCTGGTCGCCGAGGTCGCCGACCTACTCGAAATGTTGAAACCCCTACTCCTGACAACCTGGACACTACTAACCGCAACAACAGGAATCAAAATGTTGATGTTCAGGGAGACAATGATCATGTTCCACTTAATGCACCTACTGTGGATCAAGCAATGATCAATCAACTTGTGGAGCAAAGAGTTGCTGAACTACTAGCTGAGTCAAATCATTCCAACAATTCTGCTGGAACTTTTCCACCTGTTCGTGCTAATGGATGTCAATACAAGGAGTTCAAGATTTGTAGACCCATTGAGTTTGGTGGAACTGAAGGAGTGGTTTACTTAGTCAGATGGATTGAGAAGACTGAGTCAGTGTTTAATGTCAGTGGTTGTGCGGAGAATGCGAAGGTAAAGTTTGCTTCTTTTACTTTCAAGGATGAAGCTTTGACTTGGTGGAACAACTACCGAAATGCAGTTGGGAGTGATGTAGCTTATGTCATGACTTGGGAGCAATTTAAGGCTTTTCTGATTCAGACTTATTGCCCAAGGAATGAGGTCAAGAAGCTAGAGATTAAGTTTTGGAACCACAAGGTGAAAGGTACTGATATGGCGACTTACAATCGTCGTTACCAGGAATTAGCCTTGTTGTGCCCAGATATGGTGAAAACTGAGACTCAAAAGATCGAGAGGTATACTGATGGGTTGCCTGTAGCTACGAGGAATGATGTGATTTCTGCTAGGCCTGCAAACATCCATGAGGCAATCACAATTGCTCAACAACTTATGGATTCGTTGGAATTAGAAGAAGCTGATAAGGAGAAGAATGGAAAAAGAAAGAGAGACCGTCACTCTAAGAGTAATGATCACCGAAGCAAGAGACAAGCTAGGGCTTATGCTATTGGGAATGGAGATAAGAAGAATCAGAACGGTGATGCACCCAAGTGTGATCGTTGCCACCAGCATCATACTGGATGGTGTAGTGTGAAATGCCAGAATTGCTCAAAGAAAGGACACATAGCTAGGGACTGTAGAGCTCGACCTCTTGCTATGGTTCAAGCTGCACCTGAGATGAGAAATAAGGCAGATGTTACTTGTTATGGGTGTGGAAAGAAGGGACACTATAGGAATGAGTGTAGAGAATCGCGGAACCGTGGAAATCAAGGCTCGGGTGGTAATGGGTACAATTATGGAAACCGTGGAACTGGAGGAAACCGTGGACGACAAGATAATAGGGACCAACGTGTGGAAGCTGGAGCTGCTCAGGGAAGAGTGTATGCACTCGGGAACGAGAGAGGAGAAGATCCGAACGTCATTACTGGTACGTTCCTTCTCAATAATCGTTATGCTTCCATACTATTTGATACTGGTGCCGATAGGAGTTTTGTGTCCACTACGTTTGCACCCTTACTAGAGAAACCCCCGATGGCCTTAGGAATTGGATATGATATTGAGTTAGCTAATGGGAACATAGAAAGGATTAATACCATCATTCGCGGTTGTACGTTAAATTTCTTGAACCATCCTTTCAACATAGATCTTCTACCCGTCACGTTAGGAAGTTTTGATGTTATCATTGGTATGGATTGGTTGTCGAAGTATCGTGCTCACATACTTTGCGACGAGAAGATCGTACGCGTACCATACGGAAAGGAAGTCCTAAATATATTAGGAGACCGAAAGGATTCTAGGAGCCCATCCCGATTAGCAGTTATATCTTGCACGAAGTTACCCAAGCTAATGGAGAAGGGATGCTACTTTTTCTTAGCCCAAATTTCTGAGAAGGGAGAGACGAAGAAAAAGGAAAGGTGCATTAGAGATGTGCCTATAGTTCGTGATTTTCCTGATGTGTTTCCCGATGATTTGCCGGGAATCCCGCCGACTAGACAAGTGGAGTTTCAGATTGAGTTGATACCTGGTGCTGCACTTGTAGCACGAGCACCCTATCGTCTTGCACCTACCGAACTAGAAGAGTTGTCGAAACAATTGGCGGAGTTAGCCGAAAAAGGATTCATAAGACCAAGTTCTTCACCTTGGGGAGCCCCAGTCTTATTTGTGAAGAAGAAGGATGGATCATTTTGTATGTGTATTGATTATAGAGAGTTGAATAAGTTAACGGTGAAGAATCGATACCCGTTACCTAGGATCGACGACTTGTTCGATCAACTCCAAGGATCGAGTGTGTATTCGAAGATCGATTTGAGATCGGGATATCATCAACTTCGAGTTCGCGAGGAAGATATTCCGAAAACGGCTTTCAGAACCCGTTACGGGCATTACGAGTTTCAGGTGATGCCGTTTGGGTTGACTAACGCACCAGCAATATTCATGGATCTCATGAATCGTGTGTGTAAGCCTTACTTAGACAAGTTTATGATTGTATTCATCGATGACATTCTGATTTATTCAAAGAGTGAGAAAGAGCATGAGGAGCACCTAAGACTCATTTTGGAATTGCTCAGGAAGGAGAAACTTTATGCCAAGTTTTCGAAATGCGAATTTTGGATTCCGACGGTACAATTTTTGGGTCATGTGATTGATAGACAAGGAGTCCATGTGGATCCTGCTAAGATTGAGGCGATAAAAGATTGGGCTGCACCTACAACCCCAACCGAAGTTCGTCAATTTTTGGGTTTAGCTGGTTATTACCGAAGGTTCATTGAGGGATTTTCGAAGATAGCTAAACCATTGACCAAATTAACTCAAAAGAGTGTTACGTATGAATGGGGAGATAAAGAAGAGGAAGCGTTTCAATTGCTTAAGAAAATGTTGTGTAGTGCTCCTATCTTAGCGTTACCGGAAGGTAACGAGGATTTCGTCGTCTATTGTGACGCCTCACATAAAGGATTGGGAGCCGTGTTAATGTAACGAGAGAAGGTGATAGCTTATGCTTCACGACAGCTCAAAAAGCATGAGAAAAACTACACTACCCATGATTTGGAGCTAGGTGCTGTGGTTTTTGCTTTAAGAATATGGAGACATTACTTGTACGGAACAAAGTGTGTTGTATTTACTGACCATAAAAGTCTACAACACATCTTGAATCAAAAAGAGCTCAATATGAGACAGCGACGTTGGATTGAGTTGCTAAGTGATTATGATTGTGAAATTCGCTACCACCCTGGTAAAGCAAACGTTGTCGCTGATGCTCTTAGTCGAAAGGAAAGAGTACCACCGTTACGAGTTAGGTCATTGGGAATGACTATCGTATCGCCATTACCATCTCAAATACTTGAAGCTCAAACGGAAGCGTTGAAAGCAGAAAATAGATCTGCCGAGAATATATTTGGGATGGCTGATAATGAGAAAGGATTTGTTAAGCGTTCTGATGGATTGTTATGTTTTGGAGATCGGATTTGGGTACCATTATATGGAGAAATTAGAGAGTTAATTATGCATGAGTCGCATAAGTCAAGGTACTCTATTCATCCTGGGTCCGATAAAATGTACCAGGATCTTAAGAAGTTCTACTGGTGGCCAAATATGAAGGCAGATATAGCATTGTACGTTAGTAAATGCTTGACATGTGCTAAGGTTAAAGCTGAACACCAAAGACCGTCAGGATTACTAACGCAACCAGAACTTCCAGTCTGGAAATGGGAGCGGATTACTATGGACTTCATTACCAAATTACCGAGGACAGCTAGCGGTTGTGACGCTATCTGGGTAATTGTGGATCGTCTGACAAAGTCTGCTCATTTCTTAGCTATTAGTGAAGATGATAGTGTGGATAAGCTTGCGAGGTTATATGTGAAGGAAATTATTTTGCGTCATGGAGTCCCGATATCTATTATCTCGGATCGTGATAGTCGTTTTACGTCAGCTTTGTGGCGATCACTTCAAACGGCTTTGGGGACGAGGCTTGATATGAGTACTGCATATCATCCCCAAACCGATGGTCAAAGTGAGAGGACCATTCAGACGTTAGAGGATATGCTTCGTGCATGCATCATAGACTTTGGTAAAGGCTGGGAGAAGTATTTACCCCTTGCGGAATTCTCCTATAATAATAGCTACCACACAAGTCTTAAGGCTGCACCATTCGAAGCTTTGTATGGCAGAAAGTGTCGTTCGCCTATTGGTTGGGCAGAAGTTGGAGATAGCCAACTCACAGGCCCTGAGCTTATTTTAGAAACTACAGAGAAAGTGGCTCAGATTCGTGATCGGTTGCAAGCAGCCAGAGATAGGCAGAAGAGCTACGCCGATCAGAGACGTAAACCCTTAGAGTTCCAGGTTGGAGACAAAGTAATGCTGAAAGTCTCGCCTTGGAAAGGTGTGATATGTTTCGGGAAACGTGGTAAACTCAACCCACGCTACATTGAACCATTCTTGATCTTAGAAAGAATTGGGCCCGTGGCTTATAGGTTGGAATTACCGCATGAACTGAGTAAAGTTCACGACGTGTTCCATGTTAGTAATTTGAAGAAATGTCTTTCCGATGAAATGCCCGTCATTCCAATGAGGGATATTCGTGTCGATGAGAAACTGAATTTCGTGGAAGAACCAATTGAGATTGTAGATCGTGAAGTTAAACGACTCAAGAGAAGTCGCATTCCGCTCGTCAAGGTTCGTTGGAATTCCCGACATGGACCAGAATTTACGTGGGAACGTGAGGACGAGTTCCGGAAGAGATATCCGAAGCTTTTCACTTCGTAGATTAATTTTTCCGAGTGAAACCCGGGACGGGTTTCCTTCTGAGACTGGGAGGATGTGACAACCGGCAGTTTAGGGAGTTATTTTAAAAACCCGCATTACGATTAAAGTTCGTTATAATTTTTATTTGAAATTTTATTTCGCAACGAACTTGTAAGACCTATTTTATGGATATTTCTAATTAATGACGTTATGGAATTCGTGAATTATGTTCATAATTCATTTTTGATTTAATGCTCGGTGATGTATACTTAAATTCTCACTTGGTACTACGTTGACTCTGGCACTAGGATTACCTAACGAAAATTTTATGATTCGTCTTACGAGTCCGACTATATTTTAATTATTTACGAGATGTTTTTCGAGAGATATTGAAGTGTTGAAATGAGTTCGGGTTCGGGCCACATGTTTTTACATTTACCCACGTTACCCGCTCCACACCGTAGTAATATTATTATTACTATTATTATTATTATTATTATTATTATTATTATTATTATTATTATTATTATTATTATAAAAAAATAAATAAATAAAAGAGTTAACTACACATAGGGTCCTTTGGTTTTCGGTTCACACCCAACACCACACACATACACTCACAAATTTCCATCTCTCTCTCATCATCTCCCTCCCCTACTTCTTTAACCCTAGCCGACATCAACAATCCGGCCACCACCACTGCTCCACCGCCGACCACCACACTACACGACCACCACAAATAGACTCCCCATCTCATCCTCTATTCGATCTACCCCTACACGCGCCCTAACTCCTACATTAACACCAAATTCGAATTATATTATCACGAGTTCATCATCATCTTCTTATTATTTCTTGAGTATCTCTTCGATTTGGCTTTGTTTTAGAAGGTAGGTCGAGTTTTGACTCGAGTCGTGGGTTCGAATCGTGACTAAGAGTCACGGATTTCATTATTTTTCGGATTGTTATGATTCTTGTTACAAGAATCAAGTGGGTTTTCAATAAAAATGGTTTAAAAAGAGGTTTGGTATCCGGGTTTGTGTTGCTCGTTGGGTTGAGGCTAACCGAGAGCTCTTGGCTCTCGGCTTGGGTCTTGAGTGATGTTATTCTTGACCCATTTGTTGTTTATTCGGACTCTTGGTGCTATCGTGTTGTTAGTCGACCTTGTGGTCGTATGGATTACCAGCCGACACCCCCTAGGGGCTATTTTGGGTTCGGTTTGAGCTCAAGGAGCTAGCCGAGACCTATGGGTCTCGGGTATAGCTTCCGTTTCATGTTTGAGCATATGTTGACCCGGGTTGACTTGGTAACTCAACCCGTGGCTTACTTGGTTTATTACTTAATTGGTTAACTTGGTTTTGAAATTGTTTTGGTTGATATTTCGGCCGAATACATGTGGGTCGAGACCGTGTTTGGTCTCGACATTGGATATTGATTTTGGTATTGTGAAGTTGTTGACGAAAAGAGATATTGGGGACCGATTGTGAGACGGTCACTTAGATTGACGGAGATAGGTTAGTCGGGTGCCGTAGTCGGACCCTATTGTTGTAGCACGTGGATTGAGATTGTGTTGGACGGAGATACTTTTGGTTATTATGACTTTTGTTATTTACTTTGGACTTGGACAATGAGCCGAGAGTCATGACTCGGACATGTGACCATTTCGTATGACTCGATAACTATTACAATTAAAACGAAAATAATAAAACTCATAATAATAGTTATTGATAATATAAACGTTTATATGAATGTATAGACGTGAATAACGTATATATAATCATATAGGCGCGTATATTAATAATAATAATAATCACGAGTCGTATTATAAATAATACAATTAGATATATATATATTAGGCTACGAAAGTGGCGTAATATTATTGAACGTATTATTATTATAAAAAAATTGTGTTATAAAACGGGAAACTCCCGACAATTATTAAACGTTTAATAAAACGTCATTTTGTATATAAGGGAAAAACTTATCGAGTTATGCGGAATCGTTGTCACTCGAGTCCAGGTAAGTTATTATTTGTGACGTTCGTGTTGTCATGGATATATGACGATTAATATAAACGTTTTCTATAACTAAATAACCACTTAACCGTAAGGTTGAACCGGGTTATTTAGTTATATAAAATGAATATGTTAATGGGCATCGTATCCTACGACGCCCATAGGTGTAGTATATGTAAAGTGTAATAAATTGCGAGTGTATATATCGGGAAATCTGGCCAATTTGACGATATATATGAGGAATTTATTAAACTATGATATATACTATATAGTAATTATGTGCTATGTACTTTAGGTTGGGTGTAATCTTGGAACGGTATGTTACGTAAATAAATATGAGGATTATCATATCGACGGATTCGATAAACTTCGGCGATTTATTTAAATGATATATTGGGCTAATATTAGATCCATAGTTTATTTTATTATTCTTTATGTGATCTTTTTGGTTTGTTTTGAGTCGACCCACTACCCGTATGGATACCAAACACAAATACACCAAACTAATACGAAATGGATTTTCGGAAATAAAACAGATTCTCGTCCGGGTTTGGGAATATTATAAATTTGAGGAAATGATTTCTGAACGAGTTAATATTGTTAGGTTGTGCCAAGTCCGTAGTTGCTGTTTTGTGAGTTATCATACATCTTATTTCTACCGACTTCTTCTTGCTATTTTCTGGACTTGAGGTGAGTCATAGCCCCACTTTTTACTCTTGAACCATGTTTTCAATACTTGGGGTGAGAAACGTGCAAATTATTTTATGTGGACTATTATCGCTTCTATATTCTTCCTAAAACTTGCTATGCGTATGGACTAGGATGTATTGTCAGCTTTAGTCACATATATTTTGTGTGTACTATTCAAGGTTGGCTTATTTGGTTATTGGTAGATTGTCAACTTTAGTCACATAGTTTTGTGTGTACTATTCAAGGTTGGCTTATTTGGTTATTTGGAATTGTCAGCTTTAGTCACATATATGTTGTGTGTACTATTCAAGGTTGACTTATTTAGATACTATAGTGTGCACCTATAGGTTATTAATGCTTCGGAGGTTATCCGAGTATTTTTGGTATTGCGGGGGTTACCCGAATATCTATGTTAGTACGGAGGGTATCCGTGTGTTATGTTGGAGCGGAGGGTATCCGCAGGCTTTTAGCGAATCCTTAGTCTAGCTAGCAAGCGTTTCGCGTATATGTCCACTATATTGTTAGATGAATTTAAACCTATGATCTCACCAGCGAAAGCTGACTTTTAGGACGTTTTCTCAGGTAATTAAGTGTTGAGATGCATGCTTGGAATGGAAGGCTCGGCCAAGGCTCACGGTTTATGGATCTATTTTTCTAAACTCTGATAACTAAATTTGGACCTATTGTTATTTTATTTTGGGCCTGACTCTGAATGATGTTGGGATAAATGTAAACCTTAAAACCCCGTTTTGGTTGTGTTTTTATTATGTTTACTTTATCTCGTTCTATATTGTCTTGTGTTGGATACCAATCCCCGTAGCACCCCGAAAGCTTGTTGAGTCTTCCGCTGTATCAAATTTTGGGGGTGTTACAGTTTGTGGTCGGCAAGGTTAAGAAAGCCTTGATCTTTGATTTCATCGTATCTCAATCGTTCTTTTAGATGTTTAATAGGAACAAAAAGTTAAGGTGTAATTGGATAGGTTTCTTATAAAGCCTTATGTTAGTGTTAAACTCTTTGTATTGAACCCTAGTTGTTAACTAGGGTTTTTACTTGTTTGTATTGAAGACGATTTCTTCTTGCTCTACTGGATACGATGAGTTTTTCTTAGGGTTTTCTGATCTTTGTGATGTCAATGATGAGATAGGAGGATAATACTGGACCTATGGTTAATGGGGATGAATTTGGTGCTCGAATGGGTAAATTAACGGGATGAGATGAAGGTACCTATGGTGGTAATCAGCCACCTAAGGCTGTTAGGGTGGTTCGTAACCCTAATTCTGAATCTGTGGCACAACCTGGATCAACTATTGATGATATTGACTCTTCTATGGATAATGATGAGGGTACTTCTGATGGGAGTCTAATACGCAATGCTGTCAGGGCTTCAGATTCTCAGAATTCTGGTGTTAATGTGGTGGATGAGGGTAATGGTTTGGGTAGGAATGCTGATGCTACTAAGTACCCTAACGCGTTACATACACTTGGTACGGTTACTAGTCATCAGCCTACTAATCAAGTGGAGCCGATTCTACTTGGTAATGATGCTAATCCTAACATTGGTAAAGAGGGTTACGTGGGTATTTCTGGTGTAGATAATGTTAAGGTTGTTTCAGATGAGGTGGAGCAGCTTCATGTTAAACAATTGCTATCCAATGCACATAAAAATTTTGATGAAGCCATGAATAAAATTCAACGTGACATTGTTGCTAATAAGGCTCCCTCTTTTGATTTGCACAATTCGAGTGGTATAGGGCAACATTCTAATTCGGAAGGTAATGATGTTAATGCAACTACTGGTGGTACTGGAGTGAAGTCGGTTTCTTACGCGGGTGCTACTTCTAATGAAGCTCAGAAACATGTGTCTAATTTCCGGAGTTTGGAGTGTAGCAAGAAGAAGGATGATGTTGACCTTTCAGTTCCAATGAAAGTAGTGGAAGAGGTGAACATTAGGTTTGAGAATACTCTCTACGATTACTTCCTTGGCCAACGCCTTGCTTTTCCTGTTGTTGATTACTATGACCGCAATGCTTGGGCTAAGTTTGGTGTGCAAAAGGTAATGATGAATGCTAAGGGGTTCTTCTTCTTTAAATTCAACTCGAAGAAAGGTGTTGATGATGTGCTTGAAAACGGTCCTTGGTTGATCAGAAATGTTCCTATTATTCTTAAACCGTGGACTTTGAATACAAACCTACTTAAAGAGGATTTGACTAACATCCCGGTGTGGGTTAAATTCCATGATGTTCCCCTTGCTATGTTTTTTAACGATGGCCTCAGTCTCCTTGCCACACTGATTGGCACACCCAAAAGGTTAGATGCTTTTACAAGCCAAATGTGCAAAGAATCGTGGGGTCGTAGTAGTTTTGCTAGATGCATGATAGAAGTAAAGTCGGATGAGGTGCTTTGGGACAGCCTCACTGTTGAGATACCATTACTTGATGGTTCGGGTTCGACTATTGAGAAGATACGGGTTGAATACGAATGGAAACCACCTCGTTGTGACAACTGTAAGATCTTTGGTCATACGCTGGTTGATTGTGTTAAAGTTGTTGCACCTCCAGTTCAGCCTACTAAACCTGTTAATGATGGTTTCACGACTGTCAATAATAAAAAGAAGGGTAAGCAAGGTGGTTTTACTACTCAGGGTAAAGGAGGATTTAATAAACTTGTTGTGGGTAAACAGTTTCAGTATCAACCCAAAAAGATTCCTCCTGAACTTAAGAATGTGGATGGCAATAAGAAGAAGGCCTCTGATGTACCAAGCGTGAGTGGAACGAAGATTTCTACATCTAATCAGTTTGCTGCTCTTAATATGGATGATACAGATGCTTTTGGTATTCCATCTAATGTAAACAACATGGATGTAGATGCTGGTCTTACAAGGGAAGTTACTGCGGATGAGTCTACAAAGACAGGTAATACAATGGAAGGTAATGTGGAAGAGTATGCTGGCCTTACAAGGGAAGGTACTTCGGATGGTTCTACCCCTATAGTTGAGAAAATTAGTAAGCTTGAAAAGCTAATTATTGATGGGAAAGCTACTCTTGTGGATAATGAGGGTCATCCTATTCCGTCTACATCTGTCACTAAGAGGGCTAACCCATTCTCAAAAGTGGGTGAGGTTATTGTTTCTGATAGTGATGAAGATGAGGTTCCTAACACGTTCGACGAATCAGCAAATCTTTTTGGTGGTGGTCATGAACGTGAAGATGAGTATGACTATGATGATTATTCGAAGCAAATTTATGATCTTCCAGGGGAATTGGATGCTCTTAATGCCATTTATGGTTTTAATCTCCAAGGTCGTAGGAAGTAGTTTATCTTTTGTTAGAGTCACTACTATCATGTGATTAATGGTTTGTTTTCTCGTTTTGAAAATAGGAAGTATCTTGTTATGTAAGCTTTTCGCCTATGTAACGGGCTGAGTTATGAGATTCACCCATAACCGTTGTACTTAAACGCTTTTTGGAGTAATATATTTACCGGGTCGTTGACCTTTTAACAAAAAAAAAAAAAAAAAAAAAAAAAAAAAAAAAAAAAAAAACTCTTTGTATTTCTTGGTGTTTTGGCTCTAGCTCCTTGTTAGTGCATGGTTATGAAAGTTGCTGTTCGAAAAAAAACTTATAGACGGGTATATATATATATATATATATATATATATATATATATATATATATATATATATATATATATATATATAGTTATGGGGGTATAAGATATTTTTCCTCCTTAAATTATACGTTGGCCACCCATGAATCCAAAAGGCAAGGGGTACATAAATCTCAGGAACATAAATAGAACAAAAAGAGGGCCTGTCAGTTAACTAGTGTGCTCTTCACTTCACATTTTATTCATTTTACTTTATTATCGTTTGGCTCGTCATATATAAAATATCGTCAACTATTTATATGAATAATCATCCTTAAAAATATTGGAAATTAATATCACATGCTTAACCTTGAGAGTGAATATATGATCTTTAGTAATGTTTTAAATTCTTAGTTGATCGGCTGGTTGAACCAGTTAAATAAAAAAAACGAATTTATCTACTAAACTATCGAAAGTTTCGAGAAAGAATTCGTTAAATCATAAACCAAAAACTCAGTCCAATCAACTATAAAACTGATTTTCAAGACATTGATCTTTAGCAGCTAATACAACACAAGTAAATGAAGCATTAGTAACCATCGATGCTAAATTTACACAAGCTAGCTAGGGGTTCAATTTCTCATATAGTGGAAGAGTGAGGAAAGCTCCACGTGGGACAACACATGGTCCCTTGTCATGACACGTCTACACCTATGTGGCACTTTCGATAACATCACCCTTGGAAAACTCCTTGGCTTTTTTTCAAGATTAAAATTTCCAATTTCTAAGTAATTAATTCCACCAAAAGAGTTTCGATATATATTTTTTTTAACGGCACCAAACTTGAAATTCGACCATTGAGTTAGGCTATGTTTGGAATACAAGATTGTTGAGAGATTGTGCTTATTTTTTCAAAAAATAAGCTACTTGAAAAATAATCTTTGTTTGGCAGACATAACTTATAAGAGATTTTAAAAAAAATAATCTTCCATAATCTTTTAAAACCAAAGGTTACTTCATGTAGCTTATAAAAATAATCTCTTTTTATAATCTTCAGCACCAGCACCATCTCCAGCATCAGCACCATTTCCAGCAATACTTACTTTCGCCAAACATACCCTTAAACTATCCAAAAAATTAAGTCTCGGGACTCGAACTATTAGAAGAGACCCGCGAAGAGAAACCTTAAAGCTCATGGCTTCGCATTAAAAAGAAAATCCGGATTTTCTTTGTCACTTGTGACATTCGAACCCGAGTAAAACCTCTTTTCAAACTTTAGAAGAAACTTAGATGATCAACTGAGCTAAGTCAGTTAGTTAATAAAGTCTTTGTTTGATCGATTCTTACTGTAAATTCTAGCTTTACTTTGACACTTTCTCAACCACCATCTCCAAACTTCACTCCTCTCGGTCCTCTCACCAACGTACATTAAGTCATTAATTGCATCTTAATCAAACTCAAAGTTCGCAATTTTCATATAACGAGCTAAACTGATTGATGACTATATCATATAGTTGTATCCTTGTTTTAGTTGTTGAAGTTGGCACATTAGTTTGTTCTCTTTCGGTATGTATATGCAATGTGTTATCACAACTGGTACTAGTCATGCATATAAGTTGATATGTCGAGCCCGCTTAATAAACATGTCTGGCTAAACTTTGACAATTAAAACAATATAGCTAGTCTCGTTAAGTTGCATGATTCGAGCACACCAACCCAAATGCGAGGTACCTCTGCATAGATGTTGCAAGTAATTAATAATTTTGTAAACGAAAGAAAGCACATCATTTTGGTTCACACCAAGAGCAATTTATACCATGAGTTATAGGAGGTGTTATAACATCTATAATTCAGTCCCACGCCCCCTTTGAGTTATAAGTTGGGGTGAGCTGAAAAATCGAAAAATCGAAACAAAATAAAAACATGTAAAAAATTAAAGCGAAATAACCGACTGAAACTAAAAACTTAAAACTGTAAATGAACTGGACAAACACGGATGAAGCTGTGTTCATGTTCGTTCGTTTAATTTTAACCGGACAACTAAACAGACACGAGCTCTTAAATGAACAAATGTTCTAGTTTTTTTTTTTTTTTTTTTTTTTTTTTTTTTTTTTTTTTTTTTTTTTTGGTGGTAAAGGGCCTTCTACCCGGTAAAATATATTACTCCAAAAAACAATTAAGTACAATGGAATGTGGCTGAGATACCACATTAACCTCAAGCAGCCGCTTGAACAACCTCTAAATCATTTATGACAGGCCATAAATGATCAACTAGTTACACCCAACTAGACAACCAAATAAAAAACAAGCATAAACTAAGACACGTAAACCTTTATGCTATTCAAAGGAAAAGCAACCTATCCAAGTCTAATATCATGAATGGCAGCAGCCTTTAATTGGGTCGTAGATAGACCACAATCATCAAAGTAATCATCTTCATAATCATTGTAGTCACATGTACCATCCTTCCATTGCTCCAAAAGACTCCTCTCGTTTCCTCCACTACCAAAATAATTAGTCTCATTAGGATATTCCAAAACTTTATCATCATCGCTGTCAGAAACAACCACATTACCCACCTTAGAGAATGGGTTACCCACCTTAGTTGAAGAATCAACCTTTTTTAGAGGTTTTCCATCATCATCCACAAGAGTAACCTTCCCCTCAATAATTAGCTTTTCAAGCTTCCCAATTTTCTCAACAATAGGAGTAGTACTAGTGCTACCATAATCACCTAAAGCAGAAGTACAAGGAGAGGAAGAAGTACTAGGCTTAGTAGTCGTAGCATGCTCCTTCTCCTTACCACTCGGAGGAAAACCATCAACACCCTCCCCACCCAACGAATTCAAAACATCAAAAGGATTGGAAGACTTAGTGTTCGTACCAGATTTATCATTAGAAGAAGTCTCTTTTTAAACCTTAGGGTCCGAACCTTGCTTATTAGTTGTCGTTGATATAAGTCTCCAAAATTTAGGTTTTGGCTTGTTAAGCCTAACACCACCAAAGGGCCGAGATTGAGACGAATCAACCACACTCTTCCCTTTATTCTTTCGATTTCTTACCTCAATGAAGCCCTCTTCATGATTATCAACCGGATTAAACACCTTGGCTGCCACATTAATGTCCTTTCGACCAGTCTCTGTGACACATTTTGGGCAATCAGAAAGAGCATGCCCAAATGATTTACAATCAATACAATGAGGCTTCCACTCATATTCGACGTTAATAATTGCCGTAGTATACCCATTACCTTCTTCATTCGGAATAGCCATTGTAACTTGGCTCTTCAATTCAGATTCCGCGCTTAATTCAACTAAGGAACGAGCAAAACTAATACGGCCCCATGACTCAACACACATAGAACTTGTGAATGCATCTAACTTAATAGGTTTTCCTACTTACATAGCAATTAAGCTCAAACCATCCTCTGAATAAGCAACCATTACCTTCTTCAATTGGAATAGCCATTGTAACTTGGCTCTTCAATTCAGATTCCGCGCTTAATTCAACTAAGGAACGAGCAAAACTAATACGGCCCCATGACTCAACACACATAGAACTTGTGAATGCATCTAACATAATAGGTTTTCCTACTTGCGTAGCAATTAAGCTCAAACCATCCTCTGAATAAGCAACCAAAGGAACTTTATGCAATTTAATCCAAACCGGAACCTTGTTTACCTCGTTCCTATTAAGGGATAAAGTAGGAGTCCATTTGTTAAGAATAATAGGTGAGTTACGAATTAACCAAGGACCTCGTTCCAAAACACGATTCACACCTTCCTTGGGAGCAAACTTAAAAAGATACACACCATCACCATTTTTCATTAGCTTTTGCAAGCCAAACTTTCCCCATGTATTAGTAATATAGCTTTGAACATTAGGGAAGGCAATAGTCTTACCAAGGAAGTAACCAACCAACATATTTTCATACCGACATAGCACCTTTTCCATAGCAGCCCTAGGAAGCATTGTGTCATGGGATTCCACACGATCCTCATTAACCAAAAACCTAAAATTCACCTCCGGAAGAATACGAGCAGCATTGAGAACATTGGCGAACGAAGTACTCTTATCTTGTGATTCTCCAAACGTATTCTCAGCCCTACGATTACCCTCATTAACCTCAGGTATACAAGCGGCTTTGGTAATCAAATCCAAAGTCATATTCCTATCAAAGTTTTGGGACTTAAGAGCCACACCAATAGATGTATTCAAAGAAGCCATAGAATTTGATACCTGTTCATTACCAGCATGTGTAGTTTGCTCAACATTTGCTTCAGATGTTCGGTCCACACTACTCTTCTTAGTCACGTTCCCCGAATCAGCAGGATTGTTTCCTATGTTCATGACTTTTTGAGCTGTGTTCTCACCCTTCTTTTGTTCTTACACTAATCTTCTAGTTCATGTTCATTTATTAACAAAATAAGTTGTTCATGTTTATTTATAATCATTTATTAAGACACTAGATGAACCACAAACGAACATAGAAAAACAAACATAATCTTTATTTAATTATGCATAATATTTTCTTTTATAAGTGTTGTTTTGTTTAGATAAACAAGTTTTAAAAGTATATAATCAAAAAACATGATATATGAACATAAACAAATAAATGAACATAAACGAACGTTAATAAATGAATAATCAGACGTTCACGAACATAAATCGACTTTTGTTCATTTTCGTTCATTTAACTAAACGAACGTAAATACATATTCGTTCATTTAATAAAAAACGAACATAAACGAACTTTTTACCGAGCTGTTTATTAAATGTTCATTGAATGTTCAGTTCGTTTACAGCACTATAAAAACCGATGGTTCGGTTTTACTTTTTCAAAAACCTAAAAATTCGGTTAAGTTTCGATTTTTATTCCAAAACCAAACTGTAAAAACCGTACTAAACCGATTTATTATATAATAATATATAATTAGTATATTATAAATAAATAACTAAATAAATCAAATTTATAAATTTAAATTTATTTTGTGGGTGGATTTATAATATATTTATCATAATCTTTATATGTGTGTTTGTCGTATACGTGTGTTTACTTCACAATATATCAATAAATATGTGACAATGATCGATAATATTATGTGTATGTTCACATACATATGTATATGTCTTATATATATGAGTGTAATTATGTGTGTAATTACAAATATGATATAAATATTATTAGGTTTAGCTTGACAAATAGTAAAAAAAATGATCATTTTATTTACGTAAAACAAGTTTGTTGGTATAAATTGGCCACATCCAAATATAAAACGGTTAAAAATTGAAATAACCTTAAAACTGAACAGAAACAGATAATAAACTGAAAAAAATGAATCGTCAAAAACCGAATGGTTTCGTTTTAAGGTTTTATAAAAACCAAATATTTCGGTTCGGTTTCTGTTTTAGCCAAAAGTCGACCTAAACCAAGTATTGCTCAACCCTAAGGGTTTGTGTCGTTAGCATCAGCCTAGCCATAGGCCTCCCTCCCTCTCTCTCGTGTTGTATTTGTATTTTGTTGGATTATGTGTGTCATGTAGTATCTTATAACTTGAGTAATGAAAGATATGTGTTTTTTATTTAATTTATAAGTTTTTAGTTATATATAAAAAAATGCTGAAGTGGCAATACTTTTGCTATACGACAAGCTTACTCCCACCCCCGCCACCTTGTGCTCTAACTCGACTCAGCCTTTTGTCAGTCGTACCTAAAAACAACACATTTCACTTGTCAGCTATCCATCTAAGTCTACATCACTAAATCTTTATAACAAACGTCTTTAAAAAAAATCAAAAAACAAACTATTTTCTAGTGTGTATGAGTTTGAAGGTTTGCATGAGAGCAATGAGGCAATGAACCTTTGGGTAACAGCTGCGCGTAAACCATGCAGCATGTATCATCAGCCACGCATTTCCCCAAACCCAAATCGTGTCACTCATCCACACACTCTCTCACACACTCACACATATATAAATACCCTACAAATTACCTTAAATATCCATAATATTATTCCTTCTTCCAGTTTAATAAAAACAAAAGGGCACAAAAACAACCTAAACTATGACAAACACAACACCTATAGAAGAAAAATTCTCAGATTTTTACGAAAAATGGGTTATTCAACTAGAAGAGTATTTAAGGTTTCTTGTACAAGACTACTCCCATGAATCAGATTATGAAAATTTAATAGCAAAGTTGACAACCCATCACAAGAATTACTATAGGTTCAAATGGGCAGCAGCTCATGAAGATGTTTGTGCTTTTTTTACTCCAGTCTGGCTAACGCCGTTAGAGAACGCGTACCTTTGGGTTACCGGGTGGAAACCCTCGGGTGTATTTCGTTTTCTAACGGCGTTAGAGGACTTGAGTGAAGAACAAGTTAGAAAAATTGAAGGGTTGAAAGTTAAGATTAGGATGGAAGAGCAAAAAGTTGAGAGAGAAATGGAGAGACAACAAGTTAGTATGGCCGATAGACGAACCGTTGAGATTGTGACATGTGGTGGCGCTGATGTGGCAGCAGTGTTGAGTGGTTTAGAAAGAGTTATGAAAATGGGAGATTGTGTTAGGTTAAAAACATTGAAAGGTTTGTTGGATTTGATGAATCCAAAACAAAGTGTTGAATTGTTGGCAGCTCAAGCTATGTTTCATGTTCAGTTAAGGAAGTGGGGTAAAAAAATGTGAGTTTTTGTATTGGATTAGTTTTTAGGATTATGTTGATTTTATTGACGAATGTTAGTTTGTAGTTCATTAACTTAGGTTTGTAATTTTGTATTTGTTTTTGTATCTTTTCCTTGATTTGAATTTGTGGTTCGAAATTAAGTCGCTAAATAGACCATTATCAAACTTGCATGGCATGTATGTGTATGTAATAGAGAAGGGTTTACGACATATATATGACATAGGGTTTCTATTTTTGTTGATTCTTTTATCCTTGTGTACATGTTTAGTTCATATATGTTGGTTCGATTTGCGAGTTATTTAAGTTTATGCATGGCCCGAATTATGGAGTTTTGATGGATTTATTCGAGCATACATGTCAAGAAAAAAGACTCGAAATATAATGTTCTTATATTTGGAACTAGCTCTTGTTTTACAATATGTACAAAAAAATGGTCAAACCTATATAAGATCGACTTTGAACTGTGTATATAATATACACAAGATGAGCTCAAGTTCAACTTGGTTCGTTGCACCTTAACTTTAAGGACAAGTGTGCTCACATTTTATAATGTTCTTAGCAAACCATGCCTAAGAACGTGTATGAGTTGCACATTTGCGTCTCGATTGTTAATTTGGAAGTGTAATGAAATTGCAACAAATAAAGCACGTTGCAAGAGGGAAACGAGCAGAATGCTGAACAACTTGTTGGTTCAGGGGAAGCAAAAACATTTGCTAAGAAAGCAATATGGGTTTGTGGAATTCCAACCAATTTAGTTGAGGCAAATGATGGATAACGAGGTGTGGACTTATTTGCGATGCGATCAACAAAATCCTTCAACCAAACGGGTCTTGTTGACCGTCTTGTGGACCTTCTAGTCACTGCAGGCCGGGGGATTAACATTTGGAGATAGATGATGAGTTAAGGTTTGAATTATTTGGAACCGAAGACATCAGTAATTTATTATGGATTTATTATGGATTAGCTATTGTTCGTTCCTGATTAAAAACCCTAATTGGTTAAATTAGGGTTTACTCGTATTTATTGAAGTGTTTTGTTTCTGGTTTCATGCGTTCGCATTAGTATTTGGTGTTCATTACTGTGATGTCAAATAAGGGAGTGGGGAACAATACATTAACACAACCTGTTAATGTGAATATTGAAGAATTGAGTGCTACTGTTGATTTGTCGAAGGTGACTATGAGGAAACATAAGAAGACATCTCCTCATGTTCAGGTTGAGAATTCTAAAGGACCGATTGCTGCTGAATCATCCCATTTGAACGTGAGTACTTGTCCTTCTATTGAGCTTAATTCTATCAAAAGCAAACATGATCTTATTAAATTGGTGTTTGATGTCTCGCTGAATTCAACATTGGATATTGATTTATTCCTTAAGGAGCTTGAAGCTGGTAAATATCTAATATGGTCTAATTTGGATAGTGATACTCGTTCAAAGGTGCATGAAGCTATGAGTGGTTTGCTTGAGGTTTATGAGATGAATACTAATGCAACTAATTCTAATTCTGATGACAGTATCAAAGATACAATGGTTGCTGATTCAGTTTGTGAAGGAGTTAACATTTCTATTCCACGTAGTGTGGTTGAAAAGGTTAGTACACGTCTTGAACATACCCTATATGGCTACTTTATTGATAATAGAATGGCGTTTCCAGTGGTTGAGTACTATGTTAAAAATAGTTGGGCTAAATATGGTTTGAAAAAGATTATGATGAATGAAAAAGGCATTTTCTTTTTTAAATTCGATACTCAGTCTGGTTTAGAAGCAGTTTTGGAAGGTGGCCCTTGGATGATACGAAAATCGCCGATCATTCTTAAGAAATGGTCAATTGATACTAGGTTGTGTAAGGAAGAGCTGACTTGTATTCCGGTATGGGTTAAATTACATGATGTTCCTATTCAAGTGTTTGAAGAGGATGGTATTAGCTTAATTGCTTCATTTATTGGCAAGCCTGTTATGCTTGATTCGTATACGAGCTCTATGTGTAAGGATTCTTGGGGTAGGAGTAGTTTTGCTCGGTGCATGATTGAGGTTAGTTCAGAGGCTGAACTCATAGAGTTTGTTATTATTGGTGTCCCCTCTCTTATAGGGGATGGTTTTACTAAAGATACTATCCGAGTTGAGTATGAATGGAGGCCTCCCAGGTGTACATTATGCAAGATTTTTGGCCATATCCATGATCATTGCCCTAATAAAGTGGTCAATCATCATGTTGCTACTACTTCAAATGTTGCTAATCCTTCTACTGTGCCTGCCAATGATGGTTTCCAAACGGTGAGTCTTAAGAAGAACAAAGGTAAAGTCGAGTCTGCTAAAGGTAGTCATTTTGCTAGTACTTTAATCAAACAGAATTTCAAGTATGAGCCAAAGAAGACTACTAGCGAACCAAAGAAGGGAGCTAATACTCGGCCTAACGTACATACAACGTCGTCTAAGTTGAAGTCTACTGGTTCTACTTCTAAGGAAGGTATTGTTACTACATCTAATTCTTATGCTGCATTGGTGAACGATGATGAGGAAGATGGAGAACATGTCACACATGTGAATGAAGATTTGGCTAATCTAAATACAGGTGGAAGTTCATCTTTCACGGTAGCTGTTGGTTAGCTTATTTGTGTTATTTCTTGAGTTGTAAGTGCTTATGGCATCTCATAAGCACTAATTATTTTCAAGCTTCTTAGCTGTCTACCTTGTTATGGCTTTATCGCTTATGTAATGGGCTGAGATATGAGATTTCACCCATATCCTTTGTACTTAAACGTTTTTAGTTTAATATATTTACCAGGGTGCAGGATTACTCCCCTTTACCAAAAAAAAAAAAATTATTTGGAACCGCTGGAAATGATGGTGCAGGATTTTGTATTTTGAACCAGTAGATTAGGAGTGTTCGGGATAGGAGCATTTTGAGCTGGCTTGTCGGGGTTATTTGAATCATCATAAAACTAAGAAACTCAATTACAGGCGTCACCAAAAGTCATATCTCCAAAACTAGGAAACTCAATTCTAGGCATTGTAGGAGTAGTATTTTGGCTAGAATCCTTAAAAGGAAAATACTCTCCTCAAAAATTACATCTCTGCTAGTAAAATACTTCCTTTCATTGTAGATTATACAATCTATATCCCTTTTGATTCAAAGGATACCCCAACAATACACACTTGATCCCCTTATTATCAAATTTATTCTTATGACGTGCGGTTATATATAACATCATAACATAAAAACTGCTTATCATAAGGTGACTTCCTTCCCAAAATTTCCATAAGCATCTTATTAATCAAGTATGTAGCTCCTAAACTACAATCACCCTAGAACCTTAATGGAAAATTAGCATGCAGTATCCAACAAGTGCCTATGTTTCCTTTCTACTATACCTCATTTTGTTTTGGTGTGTAAACCATGGACTTTTGATGTTGAATGCCTTTAGACTGAGACAATGAACTACAAGTGCTATTGACTATTTATGTGCCATTATCTAACCTGACTATCTTCACATTAATCTTATAATGATTAGCCACATATGCCAAAACGAAGCTAACATTGCATTTATTTGAGCCTTAGAAATTAGAATGAATCAACTAAGTCCGTGTAGCCCTTGGGTGATCATCCACAATGGTGAAGAAATAATGAGCTCCATTCTGTGTTGGATACTTAAAGGGACCTTACAAATCCACATGTATTAAGTCAAAAGTACTAGAAGCTATGTTTGTACTTCTTTGAAAGGGTAGTTTATGATGCTTAGATAACGTACAACATTCACAAGAAAAGGAAGAAACATTCAAACCATTACATTAAGGAATATGAACAAGTTTTGAAACATATGTATAACCAAGTCTTTCATGGAAAGTTTTAAGATCTATAGAAAGCTTAGCAATAGAATTACTAAAAGCATTAGTATTCAAACATACATAAGGAATATTATTTGGATAAGATTTGCAAAAAGCTGAAACTTTATCATCAAATGTTACTTGATTAAGAGTGGGTTTGCAAATGTACAAGCACTTTGAACCTTTTCCAACACCAACAATTTGTTTAGTTGTATGGTCCTGAAACATGAAATCATTTGGGTAAAATGTGTTGCAAGGTTTTTGGTTGTGATGAGTTTGCCTACAGAAAGTAAGTTAAGTTGAAAATTTGGCACATAAAACACATCTGTAAGAATCAAGGAAGGAGTCAATTAGACTTAACCAACAATGATCAAATTCTTAGACCTACCAACTGCCAAATGAACAATAATATGATCTGATCTTTGAGGTGTTTAGTGGTTATTAAAATACTTAAATGTAAAGACATGTAATCTGAGGCCCTTGTATCACTTACCCGGTCTATCTTAATATTCATGTCAGGATGACAAAATAAGACAAAAGAAGCAGTAAAACAAGACTAGATACCAGCGTGTGAGAAGCTTGTAGAACCTTTAGCCACACAACTGTCCTCCATAACCCCTTTTCCCTTGAAGAGTTCCATCATTTCTTGACAAACAACTACCACTAACTTCTGATCCACATTTCCATTTTGATTCATGCCCACCTCATTTTCATACCCCATATCAAAAAGGGTGTCCCCATTAGAATGTTCATCAAATCCAAAGTTAACTTAGCCAAACAACTGTTCTCCATAACCCCTTTTCCCTTGAAGAGTTCCATCATTTCTTGACAAACAGCTACGACTAACTTCTGATCAACATTTCCATTTTGATTCATGCCCACCTCATTTTCATACCCCATATCAAAAACAGTGTCCCCATTAGAATGTTCATTAAATCCAAAGTTAACTTAAGCAACCAATCTGTCGTTCTTTTTAGCTCTTTTCCCTTTATACCAATCAGGATAACCAAGCCTTTCTAATCATTGCTCAAACAAATGACCCTCTTGATCATAATTAGTACAAAATTTCTTAGAATCATTCATGTTTCATTCCTAGTTTCATTTCTATTTCCTCTATTATCCTTCCTTCCTTGTTTGCATTCCTATTGTTCATGTTTAATTTTCAAAGAATGCACTAGGCCGAAAAGTATTATTAGTGACTTGTTTTTGCTTCTAAATTTGTTGAACAATATATTATGCCTTATTAACTGTTAGAAGTGGATCCATAGCAAGTATTTGACTTCTCACAGATTCATACTCATCATTGAATTTCCTCAAGAATTGAATCAGCTTTGAATTACTATCTCTTAAAACAAATTTCTCAATCACAAAACAAGTACACTCTTTCATCTTACCATAGTTACATGTATTTAGATTTTGCAACTCATCCCAACATTTCTTCAATTTATTGAAATAAGAAGCAATTGAGAGATTACATTGAGAAATTTTGCTCAATTCCCTTTCCAACTGATACACAAATGTATCATTACTTTGACCATATCTTTCCCCAATTTCTTTTCACAATTCGTAGATTGATTGTGCATACAAGAATGCATCTGATAATTCAGTAACCATTGAATTCAATATCCGGCATGTCACCATATAATCACATCTGATACATCTTTGTAACTCATCGCTACTAATTGCTAGTTTCACATTAGAACCATCTATAAACCCCAATTTTAACTTCGCACGTGAACCTATTTTGATGTTCCTACTCCATCCATAAAAGTTACTTCCATTGAACGGCGTATTGGTCAAAACCATGCCTGGATGGTCTGAACGAGCTATAAGTGTGTTTGTGTTTGAATTCATTGATTATTCATTTGATTCTGGTTTAGTGAAGGAAAGTTTGTTTGGTTTAGTGAAGAGATAAAGACGATGAAGGAATTTCTATTGATGACGTAAGCAAAGCACGATCTTTAACAGAAAACCATCAAGAACACCAAATTGATCGATAATTTGATCAATTAATGATGTATAACATCAATTAGATCAGATAAAATTCACTTTAATAAAATCAGTAATGTAACAGATTGATCGGATTAATTTTTCAAAACAAATCACAAAATTTAGGGTTTGACATAGAGCTTTAGCTCTAATACCATATGAAACTGAAGCGAAATTGTGATTTATTAGAAAAGATGAATTGTTACAGTGATAGAAACACGCTTCTTTATATACAAAATGAAAAGGGGGAAAACTAATCTAACAAACTAAACGGCTGGTAACAAACTTTGAAGTAATTTTACAATTGACATAACTAGTCCTTCAACTTTCTATCATGTGACCAAGTAGTCCTTATACTTCTTTACATACATATAGTTTGGACTTCTTCTATTACATTTATAAAAATTTTGAGAACATGGATATAATTAGAATGTGGTTATTAGGTGCAACATCTATCTTATATCCATCAATTGTACCTATACAGCAAACGACTGATTCGCCATAAACTTATTGTTATTTTTCCGAACTAACTCTATTAGTTGTTGACGTTGACTAGTTCACCTCATGCTCATATGTATGACCAGAAGTTCATACGACATAATTCTAGTGTCATAAGTGTCATATATGTATGTATGTATTATTATTGGCAAAAACTTTTAGTAGCATTTTATAGTCCAAAGTTTCTGGCCTGGTAAAAAAATTGTAATGGGCCTAACTTGCATCATGTGTCGAAAAAAGAATGGCCCTAACTTATACGGAGTACTTCATTTCTATTTTTTAATACCCATAGTCCCATACCCAACTATCTTGCATACTTGGGCCAAATAGTAATTCCTCAACATACAAATGTTTCATCAGATATTCAGATTTACACAACAGTCATTGATACATAAATGTTGGATGTTGTAATATAATCTCGTTTTGTTTTCATGAGGTTCTCGTCACTAAAACAAGAAGATTGCTCTAAAAAGACGTAGCAAAACATGTCAAGGACGAAGCTTTGCTTGGATACTCGTTTCCTCTTTAAAATTAATCGGTTTTGGATCTAAAACATCTTTGTGTGTTTTCGTGATTGTTGTGAGATTTTTGTAAGGCACATTACAAGATTGCTCTAAAAAGATGTAGCAAAACATGTCAAGGACGAACGTTTGCTTGAACACAAGCATGTCATGGATACCGTTGAGCTACCAAAGTGAGCTATGCATGCAGAGTAGATAACTTTAATACTAGAAAAATGATCAAAATTATTTCTTAGAAAGCATCTATGTCTAACCTTGAAAGATTCAAAATGATCTGACTAAACTGGCGAAATTAACGTCATAGAAAATGTGTATTTTTGAATTTATGTCTAATGTTGTAATTTTGCTGTTCTCTGTAAATAGCATACCAAACTCAAATAATCACATTAATGCATTAGTTTTTAAGTAAAGTACTCAATTAATATGATTACTGAAAAGGAAACTATCAAAATTCAAAATACATAACGTGTTTTCCTATTCTACCTTGTAAAATAAATGAAGTACGAAATACAAAGAAAAAAGACAGATGCATGTCATTTTCTATTAAATAAACCAAAACCAATACAAATTAAATACTCAACCAAGTTGTACATGTGGCTGTACGTTATAACACATTCGATTTTAGATTAAAGGCTGGAAAATATACACATGCATGATAATAACTTCTTAACATAATAAATATCGAAAAAGAGTGACAAAAATCTTAGACGTTGGATAATTTAGGCTTGTTCTAGCTATTGATATTTTTCTTGCATGGGTTTTTCTTATTCTTTGAAACTACTTTTAATTTGTTGGTGAAAAAGTCACGAAGAATAATACAAAAAACATGATCCAAATGTTGATGTGGTTGTGACTTCACTTCTTGTCACCTTTCTGGTGTCTCACATGTACAAGAAAGGCTTAACTTAATGGTTGAATAACAAACGAAGACAATCACAATAGTTTTGATGTGTTTTCGGTTTTAAAATAGATCGTCTTTTATAAGATCTTAAAACATGTGACATTTAGAAACCTATAACTAAAATGGTTTCAGAGGCAATTATGTGTTAAGAGATATGTTATATCTTTGCAAAAAAAAAATAATAATAATAAAAATAATAATAATAAATAAAGTTTATATCTACAGTTAAGAAAAGTGATTTCTACAGCACACAAACTACATGCAACGAAAAACAATGTTGTGGTAAGGTCTAACACTCTAACCGTCAAACATGTTTGAGTGACGATTTGTAAATCATTTTAAATTTTAATGTACCCGTTTTTATGTTATGGCGTTACGCAACGTAGTGCTATATAACCTGTACAAAAAGGTACATAGATCGATGTAATTTTCTTTTGAAGAAAATGCAGAAACTGGCTTCCTGCTTAAAACTAAGAGTTGTCTACATGGACGGAGCTTATTAGGGGCAAGACGGGGTTGTGGCTCCCCAAATCTAGGACCACTAAGCCTTATTTTTTTAGGGCGATAGGGGTTTCCTCCCACGTGTGTAAAGGGAAGGGTGCAATTGCCTTCTGGGCTGGACTCAACCTGGTTGTGTGGGCTCGCTACGCCTTCTGGGCTAGGGGCCATGTAGCCACAATTGCCGTCCAAAAAAAAAAAACTAAGCCTTATTTTTTTGTAGTTTTGTTTATAATTTCTAAAAAATTAGTATAAATGTTAAATAATTGACAAAATTTCACCGTTGGTCCCTAAACTTGTCAAGATTCGCGCGAATCGTCCTTAATTTTTTTTTTCATTTTCGTCCCTGAACTTGTCGATATTGGCGCAGTTGGTCCTTTTGAGAAACGGACGTTGGGTTGCAGCGTTAGCTGACGTGTATACCACGGCTAGTTTCGTCATTTCACACCAAAACACCTCCAACAGTAATTCTCGCCGTTGGTCCCTAAAAGATAGCTGCAAGATTTGTTGGTACAGTGATTTGCGCAAATCGTCCCTAAAAGTTGGCTATAAAGAAGGTTCTATTCACTTTTTCCTGAAGCCTTCGTTTTCCAAGATACGCCTGCAAAAAACTTTCCCGCCCAATCACATCAACGTCAAAATCACAAAAGTATCGAAAATCGTCCCGAACAATGTCCGCACCAATGTGGAAGATGCGCACAAGAGGAGTGACAGTCCCTGTAGATGAGTTGGAGGCACAATGTGAGAATGACTACGGTAATGAGTTTAAGTCCAGTTGATTTGAGCTTATTTTGCTGTTAGCTTGTGTTTATATATGTTTAGGTACTAAGTAATTGAGTTTATATTGCAGAATTTCATTGCAATTTATTCACCATTCGAATACATCATGGTGGGGCATTTATGCGTTTCCCTAACAGGGAATACGTTGGTGGTACTGAAGACATATTTGACATGGTGGATATTGATGTATGTTAATACAAATATCGCCTAAAAACGTTATTTATATTTTACGATCTTCGCTAAGTTTTGTTAACGACAAAATGTAAACTTTAGTTTCTAAGAAAAACATAATCTTAGTTTTAAAGACTTGCATAAACTAGACTTTTGCTACATTTTACATTTCATAAAACACAACACTTTTTATTTCTTAAAATAGAATTGTCACATCACATTTATGGCAAGTTTTGTCATTATACATTTATGAAAAGAAAATGTGTTTGACTTACTAAGTAGTTGCTTGCAAGTTTGGTGTTTGACTAGATGTAATGAGATGTGACATTGTTTGGTTTGCAAGGTGTAATGAGATGTGACTTTGTTTGGTTTGCAAGATTTATTGCAAAACCAATTGCAAGCCCGGCGGAACCTTGGGGGTACACGGGCGGAACCCTCAGATGATCCACCAGACCTGCAGAAGGTTTTGCTATAAATACCAAGCCACAAGTTGATTTTTGGCTAATCACTCTACATCATATTTTACACACACACATTCATTCTTTCATCTAACCCTTTAACATTTCATATGTGAAGTTTCTTTTTGTAGCAAAGAGATTCACGAGCTCATTAAAAGTAACAAGTATTCAACACAACGTTGCAAGACTTGTTAGCTTAGCATTGTGTAGACTTGTGTAGTTTACACTTCATTTGATTGTGTATTTTCAGTAGTGATCGGTTAGTATTTTAGTCCTCAAAATACAAAGTGTATCGGGAGTAGTTGTACCCTTGTAAAAGAACTAACGGGAGTGGTTGTACCCTTGGTAAAGAACTCAACATCTAGCTTAGTGTCGGTAAAAGTATAAGCGACGTGTAAGGTTTTCTCTGCCGGTGAAAGGAGCTTGTTGACTAGTGAAAGAAACTCTCGAGTTGGATACTCGGGGCGTGGACCTAGGGCAAGGAAAAAGAGTCCTTGTAGCCGAACCACGATAAATACTCGTGTTGTGGTTTGATCGTTTCTTTCATTTACTTGCATGTTATATATTGTGTTTGTGTATATATCTTTGATCAAACGGAAAGTTTCAAAGCTAACTAAACAAGTTAAAAAGATTTTAAACGGTAACTATTCAACCCCCCTTCTAGTTTTCCACAATGTATTCTCAGTCTTTGATCTGGACGAGATGGTGCTTCAGTTGGGCTACACAGGTCAGAAAGAGCCTCTATTTTACCACTATCTTAGTCCTATGAGTACTTTAGACCACGGACTGTTTCCCCTGTCATCTAATGATGATGTCAGATGTTTGGGTTATCTAGTAGGTGGTTTCAAGTTGATAGAAGTGTACATAGAGCACGGGTGTTCTAGGGTCACTGGTATAACAAGAGTAGTAAGAGAGGAACTTGTGTCTAGTCCACCTAGAGCCTCTAAGGTAACTAAACCTCCTCAACTGTTGGCCCTTACATGGCCTAATAATACTGATAGTGTTCCACTTCCAGCCAACTCAACTCAAGGCACTCCTTTTACACAACTGACTTTAAGTGAATGTGGTGAAAATGAAAACAATGACCTTCCCCAGATTGATTCACAATTTGGAAGTTTAAATTTAAGTTCCACTCCAGTTGTACCTGCTAGTAAGGAGATTGTGGCAAAAAAACTTGCTGATATAGTTAGGATGATGGACTTTGATGAGAATGATTTAGATATACCTCGTTCATTTAGTTATTTGGATGCCATGAATGTCGACACCACTAGTGGATTAAGTCCTGATGAACATTTTGGTGTTGCTGACCTGGACTTAAATGCAGGGTTGCCTGTTTTTGGCCTAGATGAACCCCAAACACATACAGGTGAGGGTCAACAGGATAATAGGCAAGAGGCACTAGAGGGTGAGGTTCAGCATGGTAATGGTGTCGGGCCACTAGAGGATGAGGAGGATGACATTCATAATGCCAATGATAGTGATTATGAAGGAGGGTCAAGTGACAATGCAGGTTCAGGTGATGAAGGAGAGGCTGCAGTTATGAATGATGAAGGACACACTGGAGTTGAGCCTCCTGTGCTAGTAAATGGTTTTCATCTAGCAAGGGATAATCCTTCTGTGAGTATTGGCAACAGCAGTGGTGATCAAGTAAATAAGTTTAGACTAACAGGGAATAAAGCTTATGACAGCATTGGCAACAGCAGTTTAGTTGGAGAGGTTGTAGGTGGAGTAGAACCTGTTAGTGTTGAAGGTTTCGAGAGTCAATCAGGTTCTGATGGTGAACCAGATTCTGCTATTAGGAAACAGTTAAGGGAAATAAGAAGAGCAATGGAAGTTGACATGTCAGAGAATCCTATTATGAAGTATTATTTTTTCACTGGACAAGAGTTTGCAACCCCAGAAGAGGTGAAGGAAAGAGTATACATGCATGCAGTTGAGAGCAGGAGAAATTTGAAGTTGGTCAAGAATGATGGTATTAGGATAAGAGCTGTATGTGATAACCAAATTCCTGTATTTACAAAGTCAGTCTTAAGTGGATCAACATGCCCAACTGTAGATACAAGTGTTGGGCCTAGTGGATCAAATGGCCCATTAGATAGAGGGAGTAAAAGAAAGAGAAACGTTGTAGGAACTTCTGATGATGTTGATGATGAATGCCCCTGGGTCTTGTATGTAGGCAAAGATAGACTTAGTCAAAACTGGATAGTAAAGACACACAGAGACAAACCCACTTGCCTTCAATCAAGGGAAATCAAACACTGCACTTATAAATATTTGGCAAACAAGATCTATGTCCTAGTTAAGGTTAATCCAGAGATCCCAGGAAAGGCAGTTCAAGACCAGCTCCAGCGTGAATTACATCTTCAGGTTTCTATGACAAAAGCATTCAGGGCCAAAGCTAAAGCAGAAAAAGATGTTTCAGGTGATCACAACTTGCAGTATATGATGCTTAGGGACTATATTGGTGAATTGCTGTCTACAAACCCTAATACGACTGTGAAGCTTGGAATTGATAGAGATTTTGCTAATCCTAGTGAGTCTATAAGGGTGTTTAAAAGAATATATGTTTGTTTGGGACCGTTGAAGGAAGGTTTCAAGGCTTGCAAAAGAGAATTGTTGGGGCTAGATGGTTGTTTCATGAAAGGTCCTTATCCAGGCCAAGTGTTGGTGGCTGTTGGACTTGATCCTAACAATGGGATTTACCCATTGGCTTATGCCTTGGTGGAAGCTGAAACTAAGAGTTCATGGTCTTGGTTCTTAATGTGCTTGGGTGATGACATAGATCTAGGCCCGAGATCTAACTTCACATTCATGAGTGATAGACAAAAGGTTAGTAAATGATGGTCCTCTAGTTGAATTCTTTAATAACCAACAAAATATAAATTATTATTTTGCTAACTTTGTTGGTTTATGCAGGGACTCATTCCAGCCTTAAAATATGTCTTCCCTAATGCAGAACACAGATTTTGCTTGAGGCACATTCATGAAAATATGAGGCAGCGGTTTAGTGGCTTGGAATATAAGGAAGCTTTGTGGAGATGTGCATCTGTTACAACCCTGTCTGGTTTTGAAAAGTGTATGGAACATTTGAAGGCTATGAAGAAGGAAGCACACGAATGGTTGAGCAAGATACCAGCTGAACATTGGGCAAGATCTCATTTTTCTGGTAATTGTTTTTTTGTTTTCAACATAAGTGGTTCAATAGTAGACATGTATATCATGTAAGTGTTTCATATTTTTGTGCTACAGGTAGACCAGTTATAGATTTATTGATCAACAACATTTGTGAGGTGTTTAATGGTAAAATAGCTCCAGCAAGGGACAAGCCAGTCATTACACTTTTAGAGTACATCAGAGAATACTGCATGAAGAGAATAGTAGCTGTACAAGGTATAATTGACAAAACTGATGGGCCTCTAACCCCAACTGCAACTAAAATATTAGGAAAGATTAAGAGCGAAGCTGAATCATTACGGGTGATATGGAATGGAGGAGTTAAGTATCAGGTAACAGGGGCATTGGGTGGTCAGTGTGTTGTGAATGTACAGGATAAGGTATGTACATGCAGGAAATGGGAATTGACAGGGATACCTTGTAAGCATGTTGTTGCAGCCTGTTGGAATATGGGACTCAATGGCATTCAAGTTGGACCTCCTGAGTCTTGGGTACATAGCTGTTATTGGTTATCCACATGGAAGGAAGTATACTCTCACTTAGTGGAACCAATTAGAGGCAGCAACTACTGGGAGAAGACCACCCATGCTACAGAGCTCTTGCCATCAAAGCATCATGTCCAGGTTGGAAGACCAAAGAAGAAGATAAGAAGGTCTAAGTATGAGGATGCACCCTATGTAGATTCTGGAAAACTGACCAAAAGAGGGAGAGTTATTACTTGCAGACTCTGCGGTAACGCTAGACACAACAAGACTACATGCAAAGGACAAGGTCAACCTCCTAGAAAAGGTAATTATTAGACTTTCATAGTTATGTTTTTTGATTGTTTTATATTTGGTACTTTTTTATAACCTGTTTTCTTATGTAGGTTTCAACAAAGTTGGAGCTCGACAAGCTAAGGGTAATGGGTCTACTTAAGCTGGTCCTAGTTCAGCTGTCCAATATGGAGATGTAGCTGTTGAAGGTGGTCAGAGGTCAACTGTGCAAGGAGTATCTGCTGCGTCTCAAGCTGGTCCTAGTTTCAAGTTTCCAAGGAGTATCTGCTCTTATTCCAACTCAATCCAGCCAAGTCAATGACAGTGAATGTGCTATCCTTTAGCCATGTTTTAAATTCAGGACAAATTTGAGTTTTAGTATTATGGTTGTTATGAAACGTCTGTAATTGAAAGTCCACATAAGTGGCAAACATCAAAGTCCACATCTGTGGCACTCATCTAAGTCCTTCTAAAGGCAGACATTCAAGTCCACATATGTGGCAATTTTCTAAGTCCTTTTAAAGGCAAACTTATATAAGTCATCTTCTGTGGCTACTTTAGATAGTTTGTGACCTGTTTGACTTATACATTTTGTCAACCAAAACTACTTATGTGCTTGATGGGTAACAAAATGGGTAAGATTCATCATTGTTTATAAAAATGGGGTTTCACTAAGTAAAGTCAAATGCAGCAAACAAGTCAACATGTGGTTGTACTTGTTTGTTACCGTTTGAAAGTAAGAAGTATTTTATTTTTTTATAATGGCGTGCAAACTTACCAATTTCAGTTCCTATAAATACCACCATCAACCACAATTTTGGCGTCCACAAATTCAAACACACTGCAAACAACAATTCAAAACATAAATGGCTTGCAAGCTTCCCCACACAATCGAAGAATTGTAAACATACATCAAGAAACAGACCGACAAAGGCGACACGGATCGCTAGAATGCTATCATCGAAGTGATCAAACAGTTTGACCTTGCCAAAAAAGTTAAAAACCAACTTAGAGAACAATACACAGCGTGCCAAGATATCTCAGCAGAGAGGAAAGCCGTCATCAACCAGTTTCTGTACGATGAATATTGCAAGGACTGTGCCATTGCTGACTCGCTGTGGGGTTGTGTTACTCAAATACAGGCGCAAATCTCTAACAAGATCCGCTGGAGTTATGTGGAAAATGTGGCAGCATGTGATGCTGGTGCATCTACTTCATCTGTTGCACCGAGAGTTGTTGAGCAACAACCTCATCTGGAGCACTTTAAGCTAAGCTTTAAAGAAAATGTGGTTGCAGCTGATGATGGGGGCTGGAACGAAGAAAAGGACCGGGAGCTTAGCAGGTTGGAAGCTCAGTTAGAAGCCGATAAGTTTGCGAGCATTGCTACTTACGACGACGGTTACCTGTACAACAACTCTCAGACATGGGATCACCCGGATTACAACTGAAGTTTTATGTAATTTTTATGTTACACTTATGCAATGTTTTAAATTTATTATGTACTTTTTAAAAATCCTAATTATATATGCAATTTTTTTAATTGTAACGTTTTATATGTGTCACAATGCTATCACCACTGGTAGTAGCCTTTTATTAATGGGTTGCTTTATTTGTGTGTCATTTATTACTCATATTTAATAGTTACCTACCTCATTTGTTGCAACTCAAAACTTGCAAAACACAGCTCCCTATTTCCTTAACTATGAACAACTCTGAAAGTGATATTGATCTAAAGGTTGTTTGTAACTCGTATGTGCTAACTGAACTAATGTTTGGCCCTTACCACACAGAGATTCTTGAAAACTTGCATCAAGCACATGATTTGGAGAACAAGTCCAAAAAAATTTCTGAAAGGGTCGGACGTAGGGGGAGCTGATTGTTGGACTTCGAAACTATTCACGTGCAAGAATTGCAAGGAGCAATACCAAGAAGCTTAGGAGATTACAGACAATTGATAAGCATCGGGCGAAGGCACTGTTGATGATGGCCAAGCAAGTCAAGGACAAGATGTTTAAGAAGATTGAATTTGTTGTGAGAAAGAAATATCCATGAGGTTGTTGTTTGTTGGACATTGGTCATGGGTTTCTTTTGTTCACATCACCATGTTATGCTTAATGAATGTAATGGGTCTTATGATTCAGTTTTTCAATGAATAATGTGTTCATATACGTTTTAAGTTTTTTAGTGTGTTTGATATGTATCAAAAACATAAACATGAGCATCACATTAATCAATCCATAATACACAGACGAAACATGAAAATGCAAACGTACACATCACATACAAGTATGGCTTGGACATGCCCAAAACCATGACAGTGGTCTACCACAATATAGTTATTCAAATTTGTTGTTGTTTTGTAATCAACTTTCTTGGGTTTCTTTTTTTCTTCTTTTTTTCCCCAGTTCTAATTCCCAGACCTATAACACCACCACTTACTTTGTTTGCCTCAGCACCAGCAGCTTTTGTGACTACAACAACACTTCCACCTGTGTTTGCATGCCTCCAACACTTAACATCATACAACAGATAAAGCATCTTTCATCCAACACCTGTACCTGTGGATCATTACCAGTTCGAACACCCAGACCTATAAAAGCACCACTTGTCTCTCTCTTTAAATTTGGACTTGCAGGTTGTGCCATATTTTTGGTTTGGATAAATTTGGAATAAGATGAGACTTTACTTGACTATCCAAGTTGGTAGGATCATTTACTTTACACGGCTGGTTGTGCCATATTTTTCTATTTTGAAATACACCCGTTTGACTTTCATTGTGTGAGGTAGGTTAAGGAGTATTAAATGCTCACATCAATTGAATGTGGTGGCATTTTGTGTTTGAAAATGACTATTTTGGCCTTAGATATGCAAACACTATTTTCTTCTCATGTCTGCACACATGATAAAAATAAGACATGACATGACTTGTCATAGGGCGCCAAAGACTACTTTTTTCTTTACTGTCAGGTGAATACTTTTGCATTTTGTAAACACTAAACAAGCATAAGTTTTCCTCTATAAAACCAAAGACACCAACCAATCTTCCACCACCCAATTCTAGCTGCTGAAATAATAAGTTCCAAGAACAAAGGTTGTTTCAAACACACCCTCAATTGCAACACCCTGCTCCTTTTCCTTTCTAACATAACTTTTTTTTAATGGTTTTCTTAACTTGTTTGCAGAAATCATTTACGTTAACAGCAGTGATTCAAGCTCCATCAACAACTGGAGTGACTCAACTTCAACCAACAGCTGGGAAGGGTATTTTCCAAAGACTTATTCAGGTTCTGTGACCAGAAAGATTGATACTAGGAAGTTTAATAATCCTAAAAAGACGGAGAAACAGCTTTTTGATGAAAGGGAAAAGGTGTTAGGCCTTACAAGTGATCAGTTCTGTGAAGACAATGGTATCAAACCATTTGCTTCAGCAATTGCCAAACCTTTTCCAAAAGATAAGGGTAAAAAGAAAATGTATTAGTTGATTTAGGACGTAGTATGATTGAATAATTTTGTTGTAACCTGAATAAACATGTTGTTACCCTTTTGTACTACTATTTTGGGTTTTTGTAATTCAAGCAGTTGAATGGTACACTAACCATGTACTGCTGATAAGATAACAACAGTACCAGGACTAACTAGTTAATACGGTTAGAAAATTTTTTGTACTACCAGTATTAAATACTGTTAGATATAAGGAAGTTAGTACTTCTGAGCCTTCCAAACGTGTGAAGTCCACTCAAGCCAAACCATTAAGTACTACCACTTATCTTTCGCATGAAAGACTATTAATTTGGTTCCCTGTTAGTCTTTTGTCATTTTAGAAAGTGAAGACGCAACTTGTTTTAAAGGATTGTGCTTTAAAATAAAAACAAACAATAAGGCTCTAGTTTGACTTAGGGAAGTCAATAAACCATAAGGCTCTAGTTTGACTTAATAAAGTCAACTAAGTGAACCATTATTGAATATTCACTTGTAAACCTGTTTTGTTACTTTCAAAACTCAACATGGGTAAAATTAACTTATTACAATTTATATTTGACCAATTGCATATGCAGTATAGTATCGTGTTTGGAATAATAAACGAATTTGACTATTAAAGTCAACATATTTTTTTGGTCAACAATGTGAATAATACCACTATTAGATATACACATGAAAATAACCATAAACTGAAGGTCATACTGGTGCATAAATTCAAAGTCAAACGTACATCATGAAAATAACCATAAACTTTATTTGCAAAAAAAGATAATAATAAATAAAACATGCAATTGAAAAAAACAAAACTCACAAAATCAACAATAAAATTATTATTAAACAAACTTTTTTCATTACACGATTAAATTAATCGGACTCATATGACTTGTACAATTCATCATACGAGAATGTTTCTAAACATTCTTCTTCCTCTTCTTCATTACATTTAACATATTTGTTTTTCTTTTTATCCCTTTCTTCTAATCTCCTAACAGCATTGATTTTCTTCCAATGCTCATCGGCCCTCTTTTTTGCAGCAAGCCTACGTCTTTCAACTTCAGCAGGGCTTGGAGGAGCAGCCTTGTCCTTTTCTTCATCCACCTCCTTCTTATCCTTATCCTTCAAGCCTTTTTCCAACAAAGGCACCTCTGGCTCTTTTGGATATTCCCTTGCTCGTTTTCTCATTTCGTTGTTTTCTTCTTCTGTGTTGTCGGTTGCAACAGCATCTCTGGCTCTCTTGGTTCCTGACATTTTACTTACACTTTAACTTGTTTGATGTTTGCTAGTATTAGATTGGTATGCTGCATAATGTGGCATTAACCAATATATAGACACATAATGGGGAAAACGAAGAGTCTGCATTAAATTTTACAGCCTTTTTTTGGACTCTTCCGTTCCCAATTATTTGTTGGAAATATGAACACATTTGTATTTCCATTTTATTTGGGAATATACCTATGTATTGTATGTAATCGGGTTGGATTGTGTTTGGTGGTCTTCACACGGCTTTATTGGCTCACCAGTATTAAGTTTTTTATTTCCAACAGTAGTAAAAATTTAATACTGTTAATGCAAAATTGGACTTTATTAACTCAAACTACAGCCATTTGGTTTATTGACTTCCCTAACTCAAACTACAACCTTATGAGTTGGTTTTGTTTTTTTTTTTTTTTTTTTTTTTTTTTTTTTTTTTTTTTTAACAAAAAAAAAAGCATAATCCTTTATAACAAGTATAATCTTAATCTTCTGAAATGACAAAATACTAGGGGTAAACCTTTTAAAGTAGTAGCATAATCCTTTAAAACAAGTAGCATCCTCACTTCAATGGGATGAACCTTGAAGAGTGGGTAGCTCTAATACCGGGTCTACCGTGCTTAACAGGCTTGTATGAGATACAAAACTCAAACAAGGTAGTGTCCAATCATCTCAGGGTTGATTTAAATATGGTTGAAGGTCTTACCACTCTACACACCAACAACGCTACCAATCATCGGTAGACATGTCAAGCAAAGCTTTGAGATCAACTCCACGGAAACTGAACTTCTTGAACGTCCTCTTCTTCGCGACTGCAACATCTGGTTCTTGGCCCTCTCAGGCTTGCTGTTATGGTTTCTTAACTACCCTAACTCACTCATATTATGTTACAAGGAATTTTGTACTACAGTACTAACATTTTACTACTGTTATATATAAGGAACTTAGTACTGGTGAGCCGATAAAGCCGTGTGAAGGCCACCCAACCCAACCCATTAATCCCATCTCATATAATACCCACCCAACCGATGAAAAACACACACACAAACACACATATTCAACCTTGTAACCTAAATTTCTCTTAAACCTACATATCCTATAACGTTACTCCACACAAAATTTAACCACCACTCCTACAACCTCTGAGTATATCATTGGTCCTGTTGATCCTGATTATGCCCAGTATTTAAAGCTTCAAGGTCCAAAAGGTTCAAGTACCATTCCAACAAGCTCTCATTATATCATTGGTACTACTGATTTTACTTATAGCAAGTATTTAAAGCTTGAAGCTATCAAAGATTCAACCTCCACTCCTGCAAATAAGCCTTGAAGCAGTTAATTATGGTAGTTCATGATAATAATGTGTTTTGATGGTATAACCAGCATCTCTTTTGTAATGAAGAACAGTTTTATGTTCTTTTATTATTGGTAATGAATTTGCATTTCTTGACTCTCATGTACTGTTTTTGTTAATTTTGTCAAAAAAAAGGTTTATGGCAGCATGCGCAAATATTTACCATTAAATGAAAGACAACACTTTTTATTCAAGTGAATAATCAAAATGGTTCAGTTAGATGACTTTATTAAGTCAAACTACAGCCTTATGGTTTGTTGACTTCCCTAAGTCAAACTACAGCCTTATGGTTTGTTAACTTCCCTAAGTCAATCATATTATGCATTAAACAAGCAAACAAAATACTTCACAATAACAAGCCACATTCACTTGATCACAAACCATTACGATTTATCCATTATTCAAACAAGAAATTTCATTGACCATTGACAACCATTACAAACGACAGCTTCACCACCCAACTACCATCATCTACTCGAAAATATTAAAAGCATTCACCCACCACCATCAGAAACTAACAACTACTACTACACAACACATGTCAAGCAGTTAAATAAACATACAATGCAAACAAAACCCAACTGATGATGATATACTTCTTGTACTTGGACCGCTGTTCTTCAAGCTCTTCAACAACACCTCGTAGAGCATTAATGCTCCTCAACAAACCAGGGATAATGTCTACTGACCTTGGGCACATCGGAGGATCCAACCATCCCAGAAAAGGACAGTTTGAGCCCTGAAACAACAAAGTGTGTAAATAAGCAACACATTATTTTTTTAAATAAACAACACAATGACAAACTTACAATTGTCGGACAGCCAAAGAAACGGCGACCTGGATTCCTGTTTGTCCAAGAAGTCTTGGCAACAGCGGGTTTACCACATGTGCAGACCACCATCGTTGCTCTGTTTTTCTTTTGAAAAGATGTGTGTTTTACATACTTATTATGTGCACAATGGACGGGTATTTACATGGTTCACTTCTGGCCAACGGTCGAATTTTTACACAACACGCATCAAATATTAGGGACGAAACATGCAAAACGTTTGCTACAATATACAAACGGCATTGGGGACGAACGGTGAGAATATGAAATAGGTGAAAAGACGAAAAAACCCAAGCTTGCCACATCAGTTTACGGACGGACATAACGTCCGTCTGCCAAAACGCGCTTCCAGGGACCAAACGAGCCGTCGTTTGACAAGTTCAGGGACGAAAGTGAAAAAAAATAGTTTAAGGACGATACACGAGAATCTTGACAAGTTTAGGGACGAACGGTGAAATTTTGTCTAAATAATTATAGGTTTGGCCCCCTCAAAATTATTACGACTACCAGTGGCGTAGCTTTTAAGGGGCCGGGGGGGGGGGGGGGGGGGGGGGCGCCCGACCCCCCGAAATTTTTTTTGCGATGTAGGGGGTATATAGTTCGTATAGAAAAATTTCGGTATATTCGGTTTCGACCCCCCGAAAATTTCGGTATACCTCAAATATAGCCTTAGGAAAAAAAAATTTAGATGCCGACCCCCCACTTAAAAATTCCAAGCTTCGCCACTGACGACTACATTTCGGCCCCTCCAATAACATTGCTCAAACTCCGTCCCTGTTTGTCTAATGAAATGTTAAAATTATATAAAGATTTAGAGTTGGTGTTATATCACCATAGGTCCATAAGACTTGCAGCACCAATATTAGTTCTTAGTTTACCAACTTAGTTATGTTATACTCCGTATTAAGTTCTATGTTTCTGTAGTTTTAAGTAGTTGTCTTATGCACTTTATGGACTAGTATTAGGTAGTTAACTATGTGATATTAGATAGTTATATATTGTATTTGCAACTTGCAGCCGGTTATAATTTGTAAGCAGTTTGTATTTCCGTATATATTACTCTCTCAGTGCCTTAATAAATATACACTTTGACTTTTTGCAGTCTTTCTTGTTTAACTTTGATCTTAAATAATTTTGTATGTATTATATAATACTTTATAAAAATTATGCCAATAAAAATACATTTAAAATCCAATCCATTCATATATTTTGCATAGAGTATTATATAACACAAACGAAAATAAAGTAGTAAAGATAGGAATAGTGAGGAGTGAAAAATGAACCATAAAGCAAGTTTCCTTTTGAGAAGGGTAAAGCGAGTTGGTGGGCAGTGTATGAAGATGTGAATAGTTAGGAGTGAAAGATGAACCTACTTGGTCGCCAAGGAGGTAATGGTTGGTCCTCCCTCAAGGTGTGTGTTCCCAAGTGTGTGAAGCTATTCATGAGATGGAAATGTATCACACCTGGTATAGCCCTTGACTTGGAGGAGTTATGGGTGCCTAGTGAAGCCAATCTCTTGTTCTACTTTGATCATTTTGGTGGCAGGATGAATGGTCTTGGTGGAAAAGAGAATTGAAAATGTTGCTAGATGGTTCAGGTGCATAATAAGGTGAATATGAAGTTCTGAATGAATGCTTTATCAATCATGTGAAGACTGTGTGCAGGAGTGTGTTAGCCTGCTTTGATTTTCTAGTTTTAGTTTTGTCTGATAAAGACACTAGTATTGTTGATATCGGATACTTAGGTGTGTAGTTTGTTTCTCTGTTTTGGGACTTGTCCAATACAGATTGTATTATTCAAGCATTGTACAAAAATTTGGAGATGAATATAATTTCACCTTTGCACAAAAAATAATAATATATATATATATATATATATATATATATATATATATATATATATATATATATATATATATATATATATATATAGTCAAAGTTAAAAAAGAAATATTGTAAAAAGTTAAAGTGGACATTTAATTAGGAACGAAGAGAGTATGAAATAATGAGAAAATGGAAGGCAAGTTGTCTTTTCCAGAAAGTGTTTATTTTTTAGTGATCGAAGAGTTCTCTCTAACGAGCTCTCAAAAAGTTCATGAGTAAATCAAATAAGAAAGATAAAACGGCAAAGAAACACTATTATTCGTCATCAGATTTCACCCTATAAAGACCTCTCACAAGATCCATAAAGTCGGGACCATTCGGGACCATTGGTATTGGTGCAACAAGACATGGGCGACTCGATGCAACTCTTCCACAACAATTTGAGGCTTTCATGAAGCGATACAATGAGGACCAACAGCACATACAATCTCAGTTTGATGAAATTAGGCGAGAAAACACTAACAAGAGCGCCACACATAAACCTCGCGTCAATCGACGCAACAAAGAAGGTCCTGATCGTGGTGGTGGAGCTAGGCAATGGGGGCACAAACCGTCGCTGCTAATTGGATTTTCCGCGGTATGATGGGTCAACAGACCCTTTACCATGGATGAGTCGTTGTGATTACTATTTTAGACACCAGCGGGTTGCGGATGAAGAGAAGATGAGTGTGGTAGCGCCACATCTAGAGGAGGATGCCCAATATTGGTTTTTAAAACTGTACATGATCGCCCACATATGGACTGGGAGGAGTTTAAGGACCATTGTCGCCAACGATTTGGTTCTTATGGTAGTCATAGTAAGATGGTGTTTGTTTTTTAAGAGGCTCTAAATCTGAATCTGAACCGCACATCTGGATCTGAATTGGTTACACTCCGTCTAACTGGATTTGTGGAGGAATACGCCAACGACAGTTTGAGATATTGGTTGCTCATACATGTCATCTTCGACCAGGACAAGAAGTGGAGATTTTCATCAGTGGGTTGCAAGAGTACATTGCAGTGGAAGTAGAATTACAACGACCACATGATCTCACTTCCGCTATGCACTACGCCACGTTTTTATGAACGACGACAATCTGAAAATCAGTTAGATGTGTTCAACGAGTTTATCTACTTCAAACTAATACGTCGTCATCAACACAACGACCCAATCACTATATCAAGTGTTTATCAACGGATAAAATAGCATAACGACGAGCGAATAATGTGTTTTAACTGTGATGAAATCTACTCAGCTGGTCATCATTGCAATCAGTTATTTTACATTGGTATGGCATAATCTTTTGATGATGATCAAGAACCACATATATCGCATACTTAATGGTGTTTCTTATTTGTTGGAAATCTCCTTTTCGCTTGAGGACAAGCTCATTGTCGGGGAGGGGAATGATGTTATATCACCATAGGTCTATAAGACTTGCAGCAGAAATAGTTCTTAGTTTACCAACTTACTTTTAATATGTTATATTAAGTTCTATGTTCTTGTAGTTTTAAGTAGTTGTCTTATGCACTTTAACATTAGATTCGAAAAAAGCTCTCAAAGTTCATGAGTAAATCAAATAAGACATAACGGCAAAGAAACACTCTAATCCCTCATCAGATTTCACCCTACAACGACATCTAACAAGATCCATAAGTCGGGACCATAACAGTTTGTCTTGAGAACTTGTATTGTATTTCTAGTATTAACTTTATTACCACATAGATCCAATGCTACATACATCAATATTAATATCTATACAGGATCAATGGATGATACATAAATCATGAGATACATTATGCAACAAGTGAACAAGTACTAAAGGTCATTCGCAACTGCAAAATGGTGACGAACAAGGTTCATGAATACCACAGTCGCGACTTATTTTCAAGAAACCCATCTGGAATAATGATAAAAATGACTGGCCATTGTCAAATTTCACTACTGAGACGTAATTTCAAGAAATACTTTTATGTTACATGGTTTCAAATTTGGAAATGTTCTAAAGACATAGACATTACATAACCCCTAAGATACGGGATCTACTTAAAACATCCCTTATATGTTCTTATAACGCTGCTGCAAGCGGGTTCCTATTCCATGCGAGAGGCTGGAACTCCTCGAGCGTTTCTTCTATCTTCTCCCATGGCATCTTGTGCTTTGCTAGTTGTCGTTTCTTTGCTGGCACTCCGAACGTCTTTGCAGAATTCTGAAATAAAATGAAGTTAAGTTTAGCAAATACAGTAATTATTTCACACAAACACATGTGTGATTATATAAAGACTGCGTATAAAACTGATTTGCAGTAGTGCATATTTTATGCTTGTGCTTACCTTATAGCAGTATCCAGCTTTAACGTCACAAATGGGATAATCACCAGGACAACAAGCGGCACTATTCTTGCAACAAACAGCATCGGCGTAGCCACAACAACCATGGATCAAACACAAGTTATAGAACTCAAATATGCAACAACATGTCTGGTCAGCCGCACAATATGTGAAGTCACCACACTTGCTAGGTGCAGGTGGCGATGGGGGTGGTGGTGGATGTGGTGGAGAAGGTGGGGCTGGTGGTGGTGGTGGACCAGGCGCCGCAGTAATAGGGTACACCGGCTCAAGGTACATTCCACAAACCCCATTTTTGATATTAGTGTTTCTCTCCATTAGAATGTAGCCTTCCAGTCCCCAGTATGTGCCCCATGAATTCTTGACGATCCAATAGTCCTTACCATCTTGTGAACCATAACCAACGATAAGCACTGCGTGGTCTATACTATATACACTGCTTGAGCATTGTCCATTATATACACCCTGATTCACATATTCATAAGGAATTAGTTTCAGCTATGATAACGAATAGATAAAACGAAAATATAGCGCTAAAAAGTTAAGAATTATACCCCAGTGTAGAGTTGAAAATCATAAGCCGAACCCATAATACCAATAGTAACAGGGGTACTTGCCACAGCACAGAAAACTGCATCTTCATTTTTTTCTACTTCCACATAGCTATCAAGCGAGACAACTGTCTTTGCCGCCTGATATATTGTAACTAAACTTAATTAACAAATAAACCAACTCTAACTACCTTAGTAAAAAATTTATCATCTACATAGATGAAATGGATGAAACTTGATGGTCTATAGTACCTTTGTTTTGTCACATTTACCATCGCGTCCATTAGAACTGGTGTATGGATAATCGGCTTCAGAATCAATGCCACCATTCTTAATAATCCATCTATAAGCAGTGTCCATGTTTCCACCATCGCACCCATAATCATACGTGTCACAGTCGACAAGCTCTTGCTCGGAGAGTCTAATGAGGTCACCGGTGGCTATTGCATTAGCACTTTCAATGGATCCAGTCACTGAGAATGCCCAACAACTTCCTACATATACAAAAGTTAAGGGTCACTTAAAAATAGCAATCCGCCTCGTATAACTAAGGGATCCTGGGAGCAGTAACCATATATAAGGAGTGCACAACTTAAAATCAAATGTTGTTTTGATCTAGAGTAGTTTCCTACATAAGTAAGCAAGTATTGCATAATTTTCAACTTATGGGGCTATTGATAAGTGATAAGTTTAAGGTTTTTCTAACCAGTGGTTGTTTTGGGCTGAGCACGGTCCGAAATCGGACAGGAACCGAAAACCAATTTGGCTCAAAACATTGGACCGAGAACCGGGCCGAAATGTTTGGTTCAGGTTCGGTCCGGGTTGGTCCGGTCTGTCGGTTCGGTCCAACAAAGCAAAATGGCCGGTTTTGCATAAGACAAACCGGACTAAGGACCGGCCCATAATACGTTCGGTTAGGTCCGGTCGAGTCGGTTTTTCTCGGTTCGGTCCAGTCCACAATCTATTTTGCTCGGCCCTAGTTGTGTGTGTGGTCATAATTGAGAAGATGTGGATTTTTGCCCCTAGATACTCTATGGTACAACTTTATAGTTACGTGTTACATTTTATGTGTTAGATTTTCCCTCTAAAACATGCCAAGTAAGTCATGCCTTTTTATAAAGGTTAATAGTTGCACATTTGACTAACAAAAGCAAGAAATGAATCTTCTTAATACACAGCTAAAATGCCTTTTGACAAATCTTTACTAGGTCTCTTTCATGATTAATATATATTATCTATAATATCCAAAACATACGTGTTATATTTGTCTTATGGCTAATATAATCAAAAACTAAATGACAATTTTGTCCATTATCTACCAGTACCATGTAGCAGCAGTAAATCTTGACTACAAAACTACATCAACTAATACGTTTTTCTTTTCAAAATAAACCCAGAAAAGTTGTCATAAAAGCTATGAAAAGAAATACTTTAGTGTATTAAAAAAAAAAAATAAATAAATGCTTACCACACTGGCCTTGGTCCTTAATTGGTGTAACTACTCCTTTGTCTCTCCAATCCAAAGAAGTTGGTGCATTACAAGTCCTCGAACTTACAGTCATGTTCTTCTTTACACCCCCCATCTTTAATTCATTACTTCTAGGCCCCTTGACTTTTGACATATACATCTCCTTAAACTCTTCATTACTCAAGTCAGCAAACTTGTTCAATCCCACAGTATGATCTAGCTCTGACTTCCTCTGTGAGTTTTTCTCCAATATGAACTTTATACTTTTTTTAAAGTTCTCAAGCCTAAGCTTCTCCTCTTCTTCATGTTGGTATTTTTTGCCATGCAACTCTTTCCATTTTCCAAATAACTCACTAACTTTCTCACTTGATAAAATATCATTTTCTTGACCCTCAAGGATAGAAAACTCACTAGGAAGGGTTGTTGATATTGAGTATGATGATGATAATGATAAAACATAGGTTAAGAAAATGAAAAGTGTGAGAATGGAATTTGAGGTAGCCATTTTAGCTAGTGAGCTAATGAATCTTGATATTGGTTTATTATTATATAGAGGTTTGAATATTTTGGTTTGTCATACCTAACCATTGGTGAGTGGACAATAATGTAGTGAAATTATCTTGCATGGTGAAAGTACCAAAATGGACTTTGAAATGTTGGTATGAGTTGGTTTATGGCGTGGGTGTTTTGGTAATTTGATAGTGAGTATGAAATGTCTACCTTGTTGTCTACGATTTGAACACAAACTCTTTTAAACTAAATAAAGTGATCTTTCTAACCTAGTTTAAAGATATGAAATATCTTATGGACAAAAATTTATTAACGTTATATAAATGTAACAAAGAGTTTTAGTTAAAGAGATCCCTTTTTTGTTAACTTTCTATTCCACCATACTTTATGACCTGAAATTATTTAGAAAGTTCTAAATACATGCATTTTCTAGTGGTACTAGGAGTAATACAGCAGTTCAGAAATAAATACTACAGTAGATTTTTAACTATGTATACTCAAAAAAAGACTTCATTTAAATAAATGGAACAACAATAAAAAACAACTATGTATATATATTTAATTATCTACGAGTAGACGAGTAGTTGATAGTCACGTGGATATTGAGTATCTAGAAGGATGGGTTGGTGCTTTAACCAAGGTGCATCGTTACATACTTCATCATAAATTGAACAGAACGGGCATATTTGGACCATTTGGTTACGTTCATTATTTTTATCTTATTGTACAAAAGTAATTTGTACATCATTTCATCTATTTTATACACCATACAAGACATGCTATGGGCGAGTCCAGATTATCAAATATATATTATATTTGATGTGCTAAATAACTTTGTGTAGTACAAATTAGACTTTTTCCAAAAAGCTTGTTCTTTTCTAGGACGGTAAAAAAAGAACATGATATGGGTGAGTCAAGATTATCAAATGAAACCTTTCAAAAAAAAAAAAAAAAAAAAAAAAAGATTATCAAATGAAAAGGAGGTAGGTAGGGAAGCCAAACATACAAGACAAGTATGGAAAGGTAATTTTTTTAATACGCATTGAAGTTTTGAAAAAAAAAAAATGCATATATATCGATCAAAGGTAATTCCACCTAAAAATAAAAAAATAAAAAAAATCTTTTTCTTAATAAAATAAAACTCTTAGTGGGGACTTTTTTATTTCAAAAAATTAAATCATTCCTTATTAGGTAATATTTTTTAATTATTATTTTTTCTTTTTAAGCATATTTAATTAAAATAATCTAAATACTTCCTTATTTGGCAATAGTGTTTATAAATTCGTTTTTCTAGAAAATTTGAGTTCAAAAATATATGTGTCAAAAATATAAAAAAAAAAAGAAAACTTAAAAAGCACGGGGTTGATTTACAAAACAATAGGGGTCAAATCTAAAATTTACAAAAACAAAACTACACAACAGTTCGACACACCTATCCATAGTTCCAACCTAATACTCCGTATTCTAATTCGAACCCTAACTCTAAAATTGGGCGATTGAAAACAAATTAAAGAAAACATGTTTCAAATTAGTATTCTTTGTAGTGATTCCGAAGATAAATTGTTTATGGAAGAATAAAAACTCTTTTACTGGCCTAAAGGTATGATTTTAATATCTAATTTATTGATTTTCTTCTATTGTGATATAGGGCTTTTAGCTATATTCTAAAAGGGTTTGTAATCTTGCTATTAATTTTGTTCCAGTTTGGGGGGAAATTAAGGTTTGATTAACGCCCTAATTTGATTAATAAAGATGTGATCAAGAAGATTAATGAGCAAAAGGATTGGTGGTTTTGAATTATTTATAAAATTTACCCATGTATATGGTTGTCTTTAATTTTATGATTTTTAGGGTTTTGCTCTAATTTTTTGTTTTATCGCTCGTGAGTTTAATTTTTGATTTGTATATAATATATGTATTTGTGTTTGGTTTATAAGTTCAGTATCTAGAATATAATCTTGAATAATCATTGTCACAATTTAATTTTTGGTGTACAAATGCAAAGTATTTATGGAATTCAGGTTAGCGAAATTGTATGTAAAAGAAGTTCTTTTTCAGCACTGTTGACTACTTTAGTTTTGCATCCAGAAACTGGTGGAACCATCCATTGCTTAACTCCTATCACCTCTTGTGCTCTACTTAACATTCTCACACATCCATACAAAGAATTTCTAGGCAGAAAGGTACTTATTACCCTGATTACCCATACTCCATTTTTTACATAATTTGAACTATTACTTGTGTCACTTGGAATTGATGGTTATAGTTACAAAAGGGGAAAAGTTATTGTGAGTGTGATAATGGATCGTCCAATGCATAAATATACAAAGAACATCTAGACAGATGTAAGTATGCGATCCTTACCAACCGGGAAATTTCATAGTTTTTGGTTGTTGTTACATTATGACTTGATGGATTCAGGGGTGTTTGGGATTGTTTTCTTAAGAATTATTTACTTATTAAAGGGTGTTTAGGACCATCTTAATATCTCGACTCAGGGGTGTTTGGGACTGTTTTTTAGACTCATTAGTTATAAAGGGGTGTTTGGGACTGTTTTAATATCAGAATTCACGGTGTTTGAGGTTGTTCTTAATAATTGAATTCAGGGTGTTTGCGACTGTTTCTAATAGCTGAGTTTAGGGGTATTTGGAATTGTCTTATAGCTGATTTAAGGGGTGTTTGGGACTCTTTAAATTACTTCAAAGAAAAGGTTTGAATTAAATTGTATATGATAATGTTGTACATAATAATTTATTTATTTCATTAGTGTATTTTGGTTTTCAATAAAATTGAATGTTGTGGTCATTTTTGGCTTTGTGTAAAAACCCCAAATCGAAAAAATCGAACTGCTCCATACTTATATCATATGTACAACATAATAACAACTCAAAATGTATCCATGCTATACCAATGCAACTACCACATGCGATAAAAGAAAAATGATTTTGGAATATGTACATTAGCTTGATGATCAATAGATTAAATAAATGTGATCATCAACATAAAGTGCAGGACCTGCTATATTAAAACAATCATAGACTTATTGTAAGGTTCTTATATGTTGATTTTAGTATCTATTATATAGGAAGCATAACTTCCTCTTATATTAAAAAATACCATATTTTAGGTATGTGATTTATTTGGTTTGTTTAGGTTACGAGCAGGTCACCATAATGACTTAAAAGATGTATCATGCGCGAGAGTGTTTGAAAGACTCGATTGAGGTGCCTCCTGTTGCATGGGTCTTTTTTCTAAACAGAAACAAAGGTATTTCTATCTTCTATCTATGTTTTGGCTTCACATATTTGTCTCATGTTTAAATTGAAGAAAACATTAAAATTTTGTGAGCTTAAAGTCATAACAATAATATTTAGTGTTTAGTTTAGTGTCAATAGGATCATCTACTACCAAATATTGCAACATAAAGCTCAGAAGTTCCAAGTTTCTTATCTTGAAAATAGGATTTTAAGTTTGCAAAAAAGTCTTGAGTTTATATACACTCTTCCAGAAAAAAGAAACACTAACAATTACATTGTTTCCTTATAAAAAACAAAATTATTTTGTTTATATGTATTTTGTGGTTGTTAGAGATTGATGCCTTCTTATCGAGCGGATCCAACTGGTAAGTTGTTCACGTTTTCAGGGATCGACATACATTTGGTATGTTTTGTACACTACTTGCATTCACATATCTAGAGGTGATAGTTTTCACCCATTTACTTCTTGATGGTCAAACAGTCGGTGTGCTGGTGAAACAAGTTGAACAAGGGCTGTGTTCAGATTAAGCACAATGAAAAATATAGGAATGCCAACCACTGCGAGTTCCTTTTATTACAACCACTCTTTAAAACTGTTATGTTGGTACCGAAAATCGATCAATCATGCGATTCCCTTTATCAATACTAATACCTAAACCGGTCCAATGCTGATTTGTATTGCTCTATGTGCTCTATGTATTCAATCTAAAAAGTGTTTAATGTGTGCTATTAAACTAGAGGTGGCGATTTGTGCCCGAAATGAAAAAAATTGGCTAATTTTGACTACTTTGTAAAAGACTTGGGCACATTTAGCCCCATCCTTTTTTTGAAATGGGCACATTTAGCCCATTGAAAAATCAAATGGGCACTAATGGGCACATATTTTCTCTTAATCAGAGAACATTATAATCGTTTTTAAAGAAAAATTTATATATATAATATATTTAATTTTTTAAATATAAATGAAATATTGCGTTTAATGAATTTATTTCATTATTTTTTGTCTTATATAAAGCGATTTGTATAACATGCGCCCGTGTGGCCCGTGCCCGTTTAGCCCGTGCCCGTTTTAGCCCGTGCCCGTTCTAGCCCGTGCCGTTATAGCCCGTGCCCGTCCGGCCCGCCCGTTTTGCCACCTCTATATTAAACTATTATTGTGATGTGTAGCAGCGATGATCAGTAGGGACAGCTTGAGTAAAAATTATTTAGGGACAGCTTGAGTAAAAATTATTTGGAACATGATTTTCTGATAAGAATTAGTTAAGTAAAGTGGTATGAAACTGATTATTGAGATAAATGTAAAATAACCTATCTATCCCCAACTTCTATCTATGAATTATATCTTATGATCTTTCAGGTTACAATGTAAACTTTATGGTGACAAAGCTTCAGTATATTATCTTGTGTTTGATTGCTTTCTTTATTTGTCCACCAATCACTTCTATGTGTGTTTATATGTATGTAGGCCTGCTAAGAGAGTGATTGGACTTATTAAACAAATGGGTTATAAGTCAGTCCAAAGCAAACACGTATATTATGCATGAATAAGGTAGATTTGGTAGAGAAAAAGAAATATGTGTTGATGGTTGTCCATCAGTTCAAAGATCTCCCTGAATATGAAGGTACTCTATTTTGATTTTCTAATGATTTTTCCCATTTCCCTAGCTTAAGAAAGTTAAAATTTTTTCATCTTTTTTCCCATTAGGTACTCATGATTTCTGGAAAGGGTTCTGCAGTCAAAGATCTTACACAATATTTGATGTAACAGGCATGCTTTTCTTTTTAATAAATTTTACTTTGGTAGTCTTTTTGGCCAAGGATATTGTGCACAATTTTGCATTTTTTTTACTAATCAGTGATTGTCTGTAATTGTTTAGGAAGTAAAAAGACAATGTGACGAAAATCCTTTCATTATGACTGACAATGTTAGGAAGAACATAGCTTATAGGAGCTCAAACTTATTTTTGCTAAAAATTCAAGCCCTCTTCATTAAATAAGCTTATTTTAAAATAGGATTCCATCTTATTATACAATTGCGATATTTGTTAAATATATTACACAGTCACATAATCAACAAGTATACTAAATCTTTTATGTTTGGGACTCACCAAGTGATGCAAATTTGTATAGGATTTTTTAGCCTAACATTTTCCCGTGTGCATGTCATAAACATTTTTTGTCACGTAGCACAATGTTGCTGTGATATTTATGTCACAAAGCTTTTGAATGTATTGAGTTGTTTGTTAATTATGTGATGTGGGAGTTCCTATTAGATGAGTTTCAAGCAGTCTATTAGAAATGGGATATCACTTAAGGATCTATTAAATTTCTTCTTAGAATATTGTTATTATCCTTGGTTATCATTTGGATTCATCTGACATTTATGTAGATGTAAGGAATGTTAGTACTCATACATACAAATTTGATCTATTTGCAGATAAGACAAAATGCTCGCTTAGCTATGAGCAAATTAATTACCAGCTTGACAAAGGGCATTGTTCTTTCACCTTTGGCCTAACGCTTGCTGATCTGGTACATCAGCTAGGTACTTCTATTTTTTGCGAAATTGCTTTTCCTGAAAATCGTTTTTTTTTTTTTTTTTTTTTTTTTTTTTTTTTTTTTTTTTTGTGTGTGTGTGTGTGGAAAAGAAGCTTTGTTGCTTCTTGGGAAAGATTTGAATTACCAACACATTTATAAAAAATATTGTTTACAAGTTACTAAGGGAGTCAGGCATGAACAATCAAACTAGGACTACTCATTTTATGGCTATTTGGAAGGTTGTCTATCTCCGCCACAAAGCATAGGATGGTTAATTGTGAAGCCGTTAGAGCAATAACAGAGTTGAGTGGTATTACTATCATAAAATTGACCCCTGCAATCAATGTCCTACAGCTCTTTCTAAGGTCATCTAAGCCAATACTTGTGTTCTCTATTGTATTCTATTGTCTGAACATTAAACAAGGTTATTGAGGTTAATCTTTCATAGAGAATCGATTTATTAGTTTTCACATAGTATGTAAAGTGGTCTTAATAACATTGAACAAGGTTCTGATCTTAAATTTGGCCTGCAGTCAACCTAGAATACTCCTTATAATATTTAGATAATGTTGACCCAAGAAATTGATGAGAGTGAGAAAATTCATAGTGAAGTCCTAATTTATATATTGTCAATTATCTCTATGTAAGATAAGATATGAATTAGATTTTCAAGGTTTTATTTTTCAGTTCACTTTTTTTTTTTTTTTTTTTTTTGTATTTAAAATAAGAAGTCTTTAGTTGAATAATATTTTGTCATCTCTTATCTTCTATAATGAGGTTGTTTGTGATTTGATTTAGGTTAATCAACTCCTTGCAAGATATGAAAGTGGAATTGATGGGAAAGAAAGGGAGGCTCACGAACTCTTCCACCTGCGTACATTTAAGTTTTGATGGAGATTTTGTAACTAACATGTATGAAATAAAACTCTGAGTATTTCCATGTGTTTTCACTCATAGATACATAATTTCACTCTCTTCTTCGTTTAATACAAAATTAAAAAACATAAATAAAACAAAAAAAATTAAATTATTTGTTTTTTAATATATAAAAATTCATTATTTAAAAAATTAGAAAAAACCCTGCGCGTGCGCGGACATTATAACTAGTACATATATATGATAGATAATTAATTTATCACGTTAATTACTGCTGTAGTTTTCTACTACAACTGTTTGATTACTTTGTTATTTTATACGTAGTTTTTTGAGACTTGGAATCTTGGATATCTGTTTAGCCAATTCAATATTCATATTTTTTCATACACATATATATGATAGGTAATTAATTTATCACGTTAATTTATCTCTTTGAACAGCAAGATTATATTAAAAAAAAAAAATCAGCAAGGCACTAGAAGTTAAAGAGTACATACAAATTTAGAAATAAAACTAATGACACATTCTAGAAACTTCTCGAGACTTTTACTGCGAGGACTATAAAAATGATTAAAAAACTCTTGACAATTACGACGAACGAAGACAAGAGAAAAATCACAACTCCCGGAGGCCGAGTCACCGGTTTTCAGTCCAGAATATTTTTGATATAGCCCCATACAAGTCCCGAGGAAAGAAACAAAAAGACAAGGCATAAAAGTAGAATGAACCAAAACTCCTAGAGAAGCCCGAAAGTACCAACATTGAAAAACAACCAGAATCATCGCACATCCAAACTCGCAAGCAGCGTAGGACATTTCATCCAAGAACAAACAATCAAATTTAAAGTTATATGGGTTAGAACACCAAGTATACGACAAAAGAACAATCTCGTCGAAAGGGAAATCTAAGCGAGGATAATCATTCCCAAACAAAACCTGATTGAAAAACCTGCAAATAACCCATCACATGACATAACAAACACCTTCGAAAACATCCTTAAACCATTTAAAAAAGCGAAGGTTGTTGAACCAATAAAGCCAATCACTATACAAGCTAAAGTCGTGAACCTCCAAAAACCACCAACGAGCAACCTTGAGCAATAACTAACGAGCTACATGACAAGAAAAGATAAGATGCGAAGAGGACTCCACAGCAATACTACAAAGAGGACATATAATTGAGGGGATATCAATACCACTAAGAGAAAAATTCATCTTGTTTAAATATAAATAAGATTAAGTATCAAATACTAGCCAGTAATTAAATCAGTAAGCAACTTCAATAAGATTCAAGTAAAAAACAACTTGAAGAAATTAAAGACGACTTGAAGATACATTACTAGTTGATGTTGTATGAACCCGGTAAGTATAAGAACCAAACTTGAAGGCAAAAGGATCATCAGGGATCAAAATGCCCTAATGATCTTATCAGCTCTCTGATAAACCTAATGAGTTTAACTCATATAAACTCTTAGATATTTAGGTGGGATTGTTCAAAGAAGAAAATGCGTGGGAGAAATACAATCTTGAAAAAGTTAAGACAAGTACGAGTTAGAAAAAAATAATTAACAGTTGTCAGCACTGTTCACAAAAGCATGATTTGTTGGTTTTCAAGAATAAAAGTGTTAAATAAAAGTTACTTATCTATTGAATCTTTGACACGTCCAACACGCACATGCATATCTCCACCTATATAAAAAAGAATATGTTTGTGGAAGTAAATGTAATATCTTCGCAATTAATATCACATTAACCAAGTGCATTTACTCTCGGTTTGAACTCACAGTAGTCATTGATCTAGTCAGTGACCCAGAGTTTACTTGCAAACTTTATAACTCGTTTAGTTTGCTATTTAATAGAGTGTTTATTTCACAAAACATTTTTTTTTAAGAGTAAATTGCAAAAATCGTCCTTAAAGTTTGACCAATTTGCATGTTTCGTCCCACATATTTCGAAACTGCAAGGATCATCCCTAAATTTTGGCCCGTGTGCATGTATCGTCCCTAAAGTTTTGGCCCCGTGTGCATGTATCGTCCCTAAAGTTTGACCAATTTGGGACGATATATGCCCCAAAAAGGACGATATATGCCCCAAAGGTTAACTTTAAGGACGATCCTTGCAGTTTCGAAATATATGGGACGAAACATGCAAATTGGTCAAACTTTAGGGACGATTTTTGCAATTTACTCTTTTTTTAATTATTTTAATACATTTCTAATAAAAAAGATTATGCATTGAAAAGTTTATCTTGTGTTTGCGTTAAATTTTTTTATTATTGACATTAAAATCCGTCATAAATAGGGAATTAGATCTAAGATGAATAAAAAGGAGTTACGATACGTGTGTGTATTATATAAGAGATCGAACTCAAACCATCAAAATATAGACAATACTTAACAATCAACATGGTTGACGAGCGGGTACATAGAATGAAGCTTCCACGAAAAAAACATCTTTTACAAAAAGGATAACATCCATTCGTTTAACTAGTCAATGATTTAAACTACTAATGTAACCACGTAGCATGATATAATACGTACATTTTCAATAGATGACACTCGAACTTTGAACAAAAGCAGGTTATGAGGTTCTCAATTATAGTCAATATGCACCATGCATTCGATCATGCATAGCTACTATTTCACAATACCAAGAAAAAGTACTAAAGAAAATCAAGAAAATAAGAAAACTTCTAATGTTAATTTACAGTATAAAACAGATCGAAGTATGTGAAATAATTTGATTTCACCCGTGACTATTATTTTGTTGCAAGTTGTAGTTTTCATCAATTACATCATGCTATTTTGGATCGTTAATATATGGATTTTTCTTGTGCTCTAGAGGCATATTAAAAAAAATAATAATAAATAAAAATAAAAATAAAAACTCAGAACCATAAAAAAGGACTTAATATATTAACTGGAAGTGGACCACCGCACTTACCCCTCCTACCTCCTCTTTTAACCACTTTATTAGCAGGATAAGACAATTTTTTATTTTTATTTTTATCTTTTTATATATATATATATATTTTTTTCTACTTTTAACTTGTTAAACTTTATGTTTTATCTTCCGTATTTTCTTTCGACAGTTTTACCTACTTTATTAACAGAACAAGATAATATTCTACTTTATTAACAGAACAAGACAATATTTTATGGTTTTTTGCTATTTTTTATTTATTTATTTATTTATTTTTTGTGTTTACCACTTATGACTATTTAAACTTTATATTTATTTATTTTTATATTTTATGTTTCATAATTTATAATAAAAAGAAAATTATAAAAAAAACTAAAAGATTAAAAATAATTATAAAAAGAAAAGTATTATAATCAATTTAAAAGTACCAATAACCTATCGAGTAATACCTGATTTACCCGTTATACAACTTCAACATCATTTTTCTTTTTCTATTTCGTTATTATACCGCACGAAAGTCTCACCAAACCATTTTACCACCTACTCCTCCTCTCATAAAACGTTTTTTACTTGGTTCACCTTTTCATATATTGTGCAAACCACTATTATATGTCATATGTTTTAATCTTGTATATTCTTATAGGCCAATCAAATTCACTTATTGTGGAAGAAGAAAGTGACCCATTCATTTTTTAAGATATACATCATGCATGGTACGCTCGAGCATTATTATCTAACACCAGACGTAATGTTCGGTCTTGACCTTCAATCGACATCCACAAAAAAACGCAGTACAAAAAAGAAAAAAAAAAGGAGAAATCGATCTAAAATAAAACCGAGTCATGTGAATGTGTTTGTGTGTGTGGTGTTTTATTTGATTGATTTTTGTGGGGTGTATTTGTGTTTAAGTGGAGTATGATTTTGATGGTATCCATGGTCGTCTTATTACACTAAGTTGGTCATGAAAAATATTGTAATAAGTTGACGCTGATGTGACAGTGACGAGCGCGGTCATCATTATAGTTAGCCTAATATTCCAATACAAATAGATTTGGCCTTTAAAGAGAAACTCGAATAGTGGATACATTATGATGGGTCAAAGTGGGCAATTTTTTGGGCTCGTATGGGCATCTTAATAAACACAAAAGATTCCAAATGGGCTGGAACAATATAATAGCTTTAAAAATGCGAGTGTAGGTTAACGGGCTATAAAACAAAAAACCTGTTTATCATATCAACTAAAATGAGACGAAATGATTTGAACTCGGTTGAGATTCTATCTTCTTCACTTAAATTTTGAGGTTGCACATAGAATGTGAATGTCGGGTCATGTTGTCCAACACAGCCTGGCAACATTCTAATATGTTGAAACTGGTTTAAACTCAAAACATGAACTATCTATTTTAGAAAACAAGTCAAAGGAATTTTGTTTTGGATTTTGTTTCTTATGACCAAACAAATCAATGTATTTTAGTGATATTGATACGCCTGGGCCCGAGCCCATGGCTTATTTAGGTCTTAGGGTTTACTTTCTCTTATAAATACTCTTGTACCCCAATTGTCTTAGCTAGAAATTTATCCTTAAAACATAGGAGTATTATGGATTCTTTCTAAAATGAGTACATGACCATCATCTTGCGATACCTGGAACCAACAACTTTATGTGCCTTGGTTTCCTATTTGTGAGGGGAAAAGGATGTATGGGTATGCTCCTACAGGTTGATGATATTCCACTTTTGAGTTAGTGCCTTATTTTCTTATAACTTTATAAGCAATCAGTTATGTGTTTTTTCCTTATGGAGTGATGATACCTATCCATTCCATCTATTAAAACAATGTTTTGCATGAGGTCACTAATACTAATTTTAGTAAGTTGATTTTCAATACAAGTCAAAATTTTAAGGTCATGTTTTTCTTGCCAACCAAACATAATTCTTACCGTTTCCATGAATCCAATTCTGTTTATATTAGATATATTTTTTTTCCTGTTATGGTATTTTTGATGGTTTTGAGACTATGTTTGGTTGGTAAGTTTGGCTCAGGTTTGAGGTTATTATGTACAAGGTTTGAAATGTTTGTTGTGTAAATTTTTCAATTTCTTAAGTCTCATGGTAACATCTGACAACGCATATTTGTTGACCTTTATTTTGCTCTAGGATGAGAACGGGAACTCGTGGGAGTATGAGCAGCTTGGTGTCATGTGCAAAGTATCTCACTTTGGGTAAGTAATTGCACAAACTATCTGTTTTGAATTTGGCCATCTTTAAAGTTCTTTTTTACATTCATGCTTTATGACTTCTGGTCATCCAGCTTAAAGTTAATAGGAACGAGTACTCCTCATTGATATATATTTGGAATTTGAGATATTTCTTTTATAGCATGCTATGTAACAAATTTACTGGATTAACATATTTTCATATTGATGACGTATAGTCTATAGTTGGGCAACGAGCCCAAATGATAAACATTACTCGGCCCAAACCAACCACGAGTGGGCTATTATAACGGATAATGGGCCATAATAAACACGGCCTGGGCTCACGAAGCCCAAAGCCCAACCAAACTAAGCCGGGTATGCGATAAGGATTACCTATTCATGGAATAGATATCCTTACCCCGGATAAGCATTACGTATGCGAAAAGTAAGGGGGTTTCAGCCCCTATATAAGGAATGACATCCCTCATTCAAGGTACGAGATACAAACCCTAACTCTTTACGAGAACCCTAAATCGATTACTTACTCTCACGCCGGAGTCTAATCGGGGGAGACAATCCCTCGATAAGCCTAACGGTGTTGTTTTATTTTCTTAGTACGCAGGTAACGAGTGCTAAGAAGAGAATTGGTACGAGAGCAAGAGCCCAATAACCAGGTACGCCCAACTTTTGTATCAACAAGTGGCGCCATCCGTGGGACCCTACTAAGAACTAGAATGACGAAACATAAGAATTCAAGCCAGCGGACTCCGCAGTCAGAAAAGCGTGACCATCAGAGGAAGAATCAACAAGATCCGACCTCCAGACAAGTTGCTGGTACAACCAGCGCACCTGGTCACCACGAGGCAGGAACAACCCCACCTCGTCTAGCAGTAGAACTGCCTATAAGGACTACCCAAGTCACACCAGTGGTCCCAAGCGTTGAGGAACTCCAGCGCACCCTCTTCACCACTCCTCGTCAAGCCACACCCGCAGTGAACAACACTGCGACGCCAGGCGCACCTGAACGAAACAGGGTGCCTAATACTGAGGCAGAAATTCTTGCAACAACTGAGGACGCACCCGATCTAACTTTGGGAAATTTTGTATCCCAAAATTATGAAACCCTAACCGCCCTCATGCAAGAAGAAGCAACAAGAAGAGCAAGCGCGAACCTACAAGCCCGACTCAATTTTGGTCCTGAACGCGAACCATCACCACTGCGTCACCCACGAGGAAGACGCGCAGAACGTACCACTATCCATGATAGGTTGGGTACGATATCTGATTCACAATACTCAGCAGACAGCGAGAGGCGCACCAATGTCCACTCCAGACTTGGCAGTCGGGGAATACATGATCGATTAGGGCCTCAACATTCGCCAAGCCAAGGATCTTCCAAGCCTGGGAGTAGGAGGATCCAAGACAGATTGGGGAGAAGAAAATCCCCAAGCAGAGATCCCTTAAGTTCTTCTTCTGAAAGAAGCAGGCGCAAGCGCCGAAAAAGAGACTACCCTTCTTCCAGCGACTCCTCGGACAACGAGGATAAAGAAACAGGACACTGGAAGTCAAGAGGAAGATGTCGTGAAGAAGAGAATGAAGATATTTCTCTCCCATGGCGACGCCAGAAAATTGATGCGTTTACACGGCGCATCAGCGATTACTCAGACCACAAACGCAGGCGCATGCCCGCTAACGTGAAAACATATGATGGAACAGGTGATCCTGACGATCACCTAAAAATTTTCGAATCAGCCGCAACTATCGAAAATTGGCCACAGCCTGTGTGGTGCCACATGTTTAATTCCACGTTAGTAGGAAACGCGCGCACATGGTTTAGCAAACTCCCACGTAGGAGCATCGGTGGATTTGAGGAATTACGGAAAGCATTCCGCCTCAACTTCACCCAGCGAAAGAAGTGCGCTAAAAACCCTGTGGAGCTAGCAAGAGTGAAACAGCGTCAAGGGGAATCAACCAGCGCTTTTATGGAACGTTTCAAGGATGAGTGCATACAAGTCAAAGCATGTCCTGAAATCCTAAAAATTTCAGGGTTCATGAATGGGATCAATAACCCAGAACTCATCCGGAAGCTTAATGACAAAGTTCCACAGACCTTTGATGAGTTAACAAAGCGCACTAGATCCTTTATACAAGGAGAAGCAGCTGCTGCGGATAGAAAAAAAGGATATTCAAACTATAGGCAACAAGAACAGCCGCGGAGACAATCCAATGATCAGAACAACAACCGCAGCAGGAATTATCGCAGTGGAAGAGACAACGACAAATATACTCCTCTCACTAAAACTCCGAGAGAAATATTTGTAACAGAAGGTGCGAACTTCCCAAAACCACCACCAATGCGCACTGCAGAGGAAAAGCGCCTAGGTAGTGGATACTGCGAGTACCACGGCCAGGCCATACAACTAACGAGTGTGTCCAACTAAAACAACTAATTGAAAAACTAGTTAGAGAAGGCAGGATGGACCACCTCGTAAAGAACATCAAGGAGGGAAAAGATAAACAGAGAAACGGGGGCAAGAAAGAACCCCCAAAGGAAAAAGTTGATACTATATACATGATACAATCATGGCAACGCAAGATAAAGCAAAAAGTCAGCCAAAAATTCTCTCCAGAAAAAGAGATATCCTTCCCTACTATAGCTGCGGACAACGCAGTCGTGGAGCCTCTAACCATTGAAATACATACAGGGGGACATGACATCCACCGCATGTGCATTGATGGAGGAGCATCCGCGGACATCCTGTACGATCACTGTTTCAAAAGACTGCGACCTGAACTCCAAAGTCAGCTGATACCAGCTACAACATCATTAACAGGATTCACAGGAGAAAAGATTTGGCCCATGGGGCAGTTACGCTTGTTGGTGGTCGTAGGAGATGAACAACACTCAACCGCAACATGGATAAACTTTATGGTAATAAAGTCTCCTTCACCATACAATGGTATCATTGGAAGACCGGGAATATCATCCATGCGCGCGGTACCATCCACAGCGCACGAAATGCTTAAATTCCCAGTGGAAGGGGGAATTGTCACTCTCTATAACACAACAGTACCACCAAGAGAATGCATCGCAGTAACAACCGAAGCAGAGACTACTCCAGAACAGCGCACGGACAAAACGCCAAATTTAAAAGTCGTTATTCACCCAGATTATCCGGAACAACAAGTTTCGATTGGAGGATCTTTATCTGACAAAGGTAAAGCAGCTGTATGCGCACTCTTGCAAAAGAACCTAGACATCTTTGCATGGGAACCAAAGCATATGACAGGAGTACCGCGCTCTATCACAGAACATAAGCAACAAATCCGACAAGGATACCCTCCAATACGACAAAAGAAACGCGGCCAGGCCCCAGATCGTGCAAAGGCTATTCTGGAAGAAGTACATAAGCTAGTGGATGCAGGCATCATGCGCGAAGTATACTATCACGACTGGCTTTCTAACCCAGTTATGGTAAAAAAGAGCGATGGCAGTTGGAGGATGTGCGTGGACTTCACGGACCTCAACAAAGCATGTCCGCAGGACTGCTATCCACTGCCAGAGATAGACTGGAAGGTCGAGTCCTTGTGCGGATACCTTTTCAAATGCTTCCTAGATGCATATAAAGGGTATCATCAGATCCAAATGGCAGTGGAAGATGAAGAAAAAACAGCTTTCCACACCAGTCATGGAGTATACTGCTACACAAAAATGCCTTTTGGCCTAAAGAATGCAGGCGCGACATACCAACGACTGGTGGACACAGCCTTCGAAAAACAAGTAGGCCGCAACTTGGAAGTCTATGTTGACGACCTTGTCATCAAAAGCCATACAGAGGACGAATTGGTGCGCGACATCGAGGAAACATTCCGAACGTTGGGGCGGATAAACATGAAGTTGAATCCCAAGAAGTGCACCTTTGGCGCAACTGAAGGCATGTTCCTCGGATATTTGATAGAACCCGATGGAATCAAACCTTGCCCAGAGAAGACAAAGGCTGTTATTGATCTCCCCTCCCCGCGCACACTCAAAGAAGTCCAGTCACTGAATGGAAAGTTAGCAGGGCTAAATCGCTTCTTATCTAAGTCAGCAGACAAATCCCTTCCCCTCTTTAAAACACTCACGAAGTGCACAAAAAAGGGAGACTTTCGCTGGACTAACGAAGCAGAAGAAGCTTTCCAACAACTTAAAAACCATCTGGCATCTCTTCCCAAACTCGTCGCACCGCGACCAGGGGAAGAACTAATCATGTACTTATCGGCAACCCATGGAGCAGTCAGCGCAGTACTATTGACAGACAGAGACTCCGTCCAGACACCCATATATTTTGTAAGCAAAGCCCTAAAGAAAACAAAGGTTAACTACAGTGCTATGGAAAAGCTGGTCTTGGCTCTAGTGTTCGCAGCCAAAAGGCTGCGCAGATACTTTCAAGCGCATCCAATTGTTGTAATCACTGATCAGCCAATTAAACAAGTTATCTCTAAGCCTGACGCATCAGGACGCTTACAAAAATGGAGTGTACTGCTAAGTGAGTATAACATCTTATACAGACCGCGCACTGCAATCAAAGGACAAGTCTTAGCCGATTTTATCGTGGAAAAGCCAGACAGCGACAGCCCGACATCTGCAGCTAAAACAGATTTACAGGAACCCTGGATTCTGTTCACAGATGGGTCTTCATGTGTAGATGGATCAGGCGCAGGCCTCATTCTTACAAATCCAGAAGGTATGGAATTCACCTATGCGCTATGCTTTGAGTTCACAGCTACAAACAATGAGGCAGAATACGAAGCCCTACTAGCCGGACTACGCATCGCAATCCAAATGGGCGTTCGCAACCTAGAAGCAAATGTAGATTCGCGTCTAGTTGCTAACCACGTGCTAGGTGAATATGAAGCCAAGGATGAACACATGATCCAATACCTGGAAAAGACAAAATCTTTGATTAAAAACTTTGATAGGTTCACAATAAAACAGGTGCCTAGAGGAGATAACAGGAAGGCGGACGCACTCAGCAAGATCGCATCCACAAGCTTCGCACACCTCTCAAAACAGGTACTGGTAGAAACCCTAAAAAACAAGTCAATCTTGGAAATGGAGATATCAACGATGATAGAGGAACAAGATCCTACGTGGATGACACCTATCATCGAATTTATTAGCAAGGGAATCCTACCCCGAGATCATAAAGACGCTCAAAGAATACGGCGCACAGCACAACGATTTGAATTACGCGACAACGTACTCTATCGACGGTCTTTCTTACAGCCATGGCTCAGATGTGTTGGACCCCTCCAAGCAGACTACGTACTCCGCGAAATTCACGCTGGGTCATGTAGTATGCACTCAGGGCCACGATCCGTGGTCGCAAGCGCTCTAAGGTCAGGATACTATTGGCCAACAATGCATCGCGATGCACGCGATCTGATAAGAAAGTGCAGCAATTGCCAAGTACATAGGCCAATTCCGCACCGACCACAACAAGAGCTAACACCAATTACCTCACCATGACCATTTTACAAATGGGGTATTGACATCGCAGGACCTTTCCCTGTCACAGCTGGAGGAGTAAAGTTCCTCATCGTGGCCATAGACTACTTTACGAAGTGGATCGAAGCAAAAGCGGTGGTGAACATCACGGGAAACCAAGTCAAACGCTTTGTCTGGAACAACATTGTCTGTCGCTTCGGACTACCGGGCGCGATCATATCAGACAACGGAAAACAATTCTGTGATAACCCATTCAAAGATTGGTGCGCACAATTAAACATCACACAACACTTTGCTTCAGTCAAACACCCAAAAACTAATGGCCTAGTCGAGCGCGCGAATCGCAGTCTAGGCGAAGGAATAAAAGCGCGCCTTGACAAACACAAAGGAAGGTGGGTAGATGAGCTCTCGCATGTCTTGTGGGCACATCGCACAACAATTAAAACCAGTACTGGCGACACGCCATTTTCCCTAGTCTATGGAACAGAAGCCGTCATACCAGCTGAGATAGGAATGCCAACTATACGCACAGCAGAGGTCAACATCACGACAAACGACGAGGAACGGCGCATAGACTTAGACATACTGGAAGAAAGACGCGAACGCGCAGCTATACGCGAAGCAAAGGCTAAGGCAAAAATGAAGAAGTATTATGATGCAAAGGTCAAACACACTTCATTTAGACCAGGAGACTTTGTTTACCGCGCCAACGACGCGAGCCACGCAGAAGACACAGGCAGGCTCGGACCTAAATGGGAAGGACCTTACGAGGTCACAGACGCGCTCGGCAACGGCGCATACAGACTGCGCGATATGGAAGGCCAAGACCTAGCGCGCACCTGGAACATCTGCAATCTTAAAAGATGTTACTTCTAGGCTACGGCCCTTACACAGACACCCTCGCATCCTACGTGATGCCCAATAAGTGTTTGTTCTTTTTTCTTTCCTAGGAATCGTTTTTTTATTTTTTCTTTCAAAACTTGCAAGTATCAATAACATGTTATGGTTTTTAGCTAACTCCATAGCGCATTTTACTTTATTGCATACATAATAAATGTCAATATTGTTATCTTACATTTTTAATTGCCTACATGGCGTGCATGCACCACTTAAAGACCTACAAAGGCATAAAGGATAAGTTAACCTACTAATTCACTTGTTGAGTAAGAGGGCTGCATACCCATCAACATAGGACCACGTATCCTTGCTAAGCACCTTACTCTTGAGACGTCAAGGTAAGTTCCGCGTTCGCACCCCACGACGGATGCGCACATACTAAGTACACTGTACAAGCTTAGCAAATAACGAGCCAACACACTTGGTCAAATACCAAAAACTTCGCAAACAATGCAAGTATTTCTTAAAGTCACGCACTTAAAAAACTTGGTTAAATAATTTCTGGCAAACAATGCAAGAATATTTTAAGTCACGAACTTAAACAAAAACATTATCTTATTCATAAGTTATTTACAAATATTACAAGGCAAAAACATAAAGTACAACAAGCCTATATGCTATGGCGATGCTCAGGACTCTCCTCCGGGGCGGCGGAACTCCCCGCCTCCTGCAGCTTCCTCAAAATTATGGCATCCCGCATAGACACAGTTGGAACGCTGACAGGCACACCATCTGACCTAGGGACGTGTGCAGCGCCAATGCCACACATCACGGCCTTACCCTTAATACCTTTCTTCACAGCAACCCTCTGCTCATGTCGCTCTAGCACTTCCTTCAAAGGAATTTCTTTCTCAAGAGCAAAGGGTTTGAGGATGTCACGAGGCCGCGCGAATACAGGAACTTGAAGCTGCGAAACATCAGGCTTCAGATAGTAATCTGGTTCCCCTTCCGCATTATCCCTAAGATGGCACTGCAATGTCAAACCCGCCATCAGTACATCTATAGGGTCATCCTGATCGCGCTCCAGCCTCCCAATGTGCGGCAACTCAAGAACCTTCAACCCCGCCATTGCTTGCAGCAATTCATCATAAGCTGTGGGGCTGTACCCAGGAACTTCCGCCAAGTCCTTCTTCAGCAGCTTAGTCTCGTGGAGATCCTCCATAGCCTGGGACCTACCACGCGCCATTGCACAGTGCACCACCTTCCCAAAGGCGTCCACCACCTCTGGGGACTCTAGCGTGCCCATGGCTGCCAGGCGCAGCCCATGGCTAATCAACCACCTGTATTCACAAAGACAATTTGTGTAAGTAAAAAGCACGGCGATAAAGTGATTATGCAGACAAGTAAACAAAAATACCTGCGCTCAGCAATAGTAGACATCAAGTGCGGATACAGCTCCTCGTCATACTCTATACTGAGGGCGCGCAGCTTCTCCTCTTGCAACGCAATCACCTTCTCGATGCGTTCCTGGAACTCCTGGATGCTGGCATGATGCTCAGCCCTCTTCCCTTCAAGGTAGGCCACCGACTAGGACGCCTTCGCCTTTATCTGATTTAGCTTGGCCCTCGCATACTTAAGGTCGGCTAGCATACTCACCTTATCCCCAGCGATCTTTTTCGCATACGCCCGCGAGGCCTCCAGCTCCACTTACGCATTAGCCAACTGCGCACGGAGTTTCGCCAACTCCTCATCCTTCTGGGCAAGAGCACTGCTCTCCCCGACATACTTCTCTTTTAGCTGAGCCACCAGCTCAGCTTGGCGCGCAGCGGTCGCAGCCAGCTCATCCATCAGCTGCTGCGCCTCGCCACCATCAGCAACCTTGGTTTTCCCCTCCCTGTTTTCATTCTATGGAGAGGAAACCTCAGCAACGAAGACTCCATCATTCTTCGCAGCATCATCCCTACGCAACAAAAAACAATTAGTGAATATTACAACAAGTAATACGATAAAAAGAGGGAGAAAGATGATAAAAGCGCAGACACTTACAGAAACGGAGAAGCCTCAGCAACCTTTAACCCCGCGCCAGAAATAGATGTATCTTCCGCATTGGACTCCGCGTCCCCAATGACATGACGACGCCTCTTCCTGGTCCCACTGCCCCCGGCCTCTCCCTTGCGCTTAATATTTTGCGCAACTTCCTCCTTCAGCACCTCCTCCAGTTTAAGGATCTTTATGCTGTCAGACGACCCCGAGTGCGCCTCTTCATGCGCCACCTCCACAGTGGGCGCCACCTGCGCATCAGGCGCCACGCTCTAGACAGGCGTCACTTGGAGCGGTGGCGTGTTCTCAGGGACCACCTCAGGCAGGGCGGTCAAATGCCCATCCGTCGCCTCCAATAGGGGCTGCTCCCCTTCCCTCAAAGGGCGCACCCCTATGGTTACCAGCTTCGGCTTGTCCAGCTTAACCACAACAAACAAATCCATCTCTGCGCACATCAAGAAGGAAAGAAAGAAAAAACGGATTAGTTATTTAAAGCGCGCATATAAAAAGAGACTTACAAAGCTTGAAGTATAAGGGATGAACACCCACCCCGGCCATCCTCACTTAAGAAAGTAGGAACCTCATCCGCAGCGCCAAAATAAGCGCGGCTCAACCCCACATGTACCAAAAACTCCTCCGGATAGGGGTTAATGGCCAGTCGATTGGCATCTAGAGTCTGCGCGTCAGCAAGCCTGTAGGAACCGGGTGCGGGGCGCCCATCCCTTGGTAATGAATCCTGAGTATAAAACTCATAGGGAAAGGGAAAAACTACGTCATCAACCCAAAAGAAGTACTCCCTCCAATTCTTTAGGGCGTCAACTTTCTCCGTATAACACTGAAGCGCCCCCTGGCGCTTCGCAAAAGAAACCCAACCATTTGACCACGTCGTGTGGTAAAAGGAGCGGAACAAGGCCACGGTCGGTTCTATCGCAAGTAAACGGCAGTTTACTTCAAAATTCGACACCTTCGCCGCACCTATACAGTGCAGCTGAGAGATGTGAAGGCGATAGTGATTGAGCAAATCGCTCAGAAAAATAGATATGGGTACGCGGTAATTCACGTACTCAAAAAATTTCGTGTATAGCCCTATTTTCCCTTCGGGGAAGTCAGCTATACACGCGTCCACATCTGGAGCCTCTGGACAGACATCCAGAGGCACGAAATAGTCGGACGTAAACTGAGTAACATCCTCAATGGACATCGCAGAGCGAAAATCCTCCAATTGTGCAACCATTTTCATCAGAATACTAAGTGGGACGCACACAAATTACCTATGAAAATGAAGTAGTTTCTTTGCAAAAAAAGCTCTCAAAGAAGGTGAATAGTGATCAGTGTGTGTTTTACTGCGTGATTGTAAAAAGGGGGGCGGTGACTCTTATATAGGGAGTGGTAAAAACCCTAATTTCTCTCCACGTGGAACCCACTCACAGAAAACGTATGGCTGGGAGTCGAACGGGTACATGCACTTTTTCCCGAATTACGAGGGCTACATGGACACCACCCCTGATTTTCGAGGTATCCGTTTGAAATACTTATGGTTAGGTGCATTGCACTTCAAAAATAGGCGGTAATATTTCCTTGATCTCCCGCCACGCTTACCGCTGATAATATTAAGTCTAGTATCCGCGGCTACGAGCCGCGCACACTAGACTGGGGGGACATGATGACGTATAGTCTATAGTTGGGCCACGAGCCCAAATGATAAACATTACTCGGCCCAAACCCACCACGAGTGGGCTATTATAACGGATAATGGGCCATAATAAACACGGCCTGGGCTCACGAAGCCCAAAGCCCAACCAAACTAAGCCGGGTATGCGATAAGGATTACCTATTCATGGAATAGATATCCTTACCCCGGATAAGCATTACGTATGCGAAAAGTAAGGAGCAAGAAACCTACGCGGTTTCAGCCCCTATATAAGGAATGACATCCCTCATTCAAGGTACGAGATACAAACCCTAACTCTTTACGAGAACCCTAAATCCATTACTTACTCTCACGCCGGAGTCTAATCGGGGGAGACAATCCCTCGATAAGCCTAACGGTGTTGTTTTATTTTCTTAGTACGCAGGTAACGAGTGCTAAGAAGAGAATTGGTACGAGAGCAAGAGCCCAATAACCAGGTACGCCCAACTTTTGTATCAACACATATATTTTTAAAAAGCTATTAAACTTTCAATAGAAAAGGAATCTATTAAGCTTTTCAAGGTGTTACTTAAACTTTTTTGAAATATTTTGAAGGTGAAAGGCTATTACACAAATGCTTCATCAAAGGGCTGTTTTAAAAAATGCTTAGGCTACTCAACTTAATCATAGCCAAACACCCCATTGGTATTTGATCCATAATTATAATGGTTATTAAATGCGAAAAGTGATGCATGAATTCTTCGCTAACCTTCATTTTGTTGATTTTACCGATTGGAACTACTTATAAGTCAAGTTGTTATATTATCAGTTTATCACTAAGTGAAAACTCATGGGGTGTTCAGATTATGTTATTCTATGAGCTTGACTTATTAAGTTATTTACAAAACGAAGCCTATAAGTTTAGGCTTATGTGGCTTAAGCTTTAGGATTGTAATATCGATAATGCATTTATATCTTTGATTTTGTGTAATTTATTAGAGTTTATAGTGTGAATTGTATAGAGGTAGATTGATTCTGATGCATTGTGTAAGAATTGTTACATCATATTTTAATACTTTTGTGTTTTATATTTTTGGTGGTTTAAGGTAAGTAGGTTGGAACCAAAATAGTGCAGCCAAACACATAAAATTTAAGGTATAAGCAATGACTTGGAGGTGTTGAAGAGCTTGATGACGTTGTCCAAGTTACATTTATATGCTCATTGACTATTGCAGTTTTAAAATTGCAATATCGCTTATTGATTGTCGTACATGGAAATGCTTATATAAATGTGGGATCGTTTACAGTTTTGACCTCTACTTGATTTAGTATTTAGATATTATGTTGATATAAGTATGTAGCTAATATTAGAGGACATATTGCAAGTTCTCAATGATTTAAAAAGAATGGGAAAACCTCCACTTGATTTGGATAAAATTAGTCTCGTAGTGTTTTTCTACTTTTGGGCATTGTTCTATTTAATTTAAAGGAGATGTTAATAGTGTATTGTCCATGTGTTAGAAGAGATTTGTAATTCTTTCTTATGGCACCTATGAATTTTATATCTTGTTCGTTAAATAGTTGCCTGTTAGTAATTTTTTTTAATGCTATATTGGTACTGTTACACAATTTTATTAGAGCTGGTTTGTTAATTGTAATAGTTTATAACACAATTCTTCACCTAATTACACTCAAATCACGAGTAAACTACTTTATGTTACATAAATTTTTATTAGCCACCCGTGATTTATCACGGGTTTATAGGCTAGTTTATTATAATCAATAAATCAAAAGTTAATAAACAAATCTCTAGTTCTCTTCTTCCATTTTCTGACGGAGCCAGCACACGCTTGAAGTGGTGCCTTATCCCGATACAACCCCTAACCGGGTCGTATCAATTGGTGCTTTCATTGAGAGCTCTCGTTGAGAGAGTTTTTGATTAGGGTTCCAATCTTAAAATATATATATATATATATATATATATATATATATATATATATATATATATATATATATATATATATATATATATATATATATATATATATATAGAGGTTGATTCATGAAAAAAGTTCATTTTGTTAGAAAAGTGAGAAAAGTGTACAAATCATCCCCTCCCATCTCCCCTCTTTTTTTCCCCCAACTATAGGGGTCTCATTGTAACTTTTTTATTTTATTTTATAGGGTGTGTTCCCCCTTCCCTTCTTTTTGTCCAGGGGTTTTTTTGTAACTTTTCATCTTTTTTCCGTTTTCCATAATATTTTCCACATTCATTAATATTTTCAGTTGTATATTATTTTCTACTTTTTTTTACTCGGTTTCACTTCATATGTCTGTTATAGTTTTACCCCATTATTTACTATTATAACTGATTACCTTTCTTATTATTTACATGCAATACATTATTACGTCACAAAATATGATATAAATATTTTTAGTACACGTATCTCTAAAACCTGATATCTTTACGTCACATAATACATTATTAAGATGCTGATGACTTAAAATACCATATACGAGTATATCTTTTTTTATACATTTGATCTTTACGTTACAAAGTAGGGCACAAAATACACCTCGTAACCGTGTTCTCTTATCCTTTTTAATCGGGTTGGAAGCAATCTCGATCACCATCCTCTCAAGAACGCCCAAACAGTCTGAAACTATACAATCAGCAAGAACCCCGTATGAGAATCCTTCACCAACTTCACAAACTTATGTGTAGGTGACGACTTTTGTGAATCTAAACCTTCCCAGCCTGCACCATCATCCTTTGGAGGGCTACCTGACGACTCTTTTGAATTTGAACCATCTGATCGATGCATTTGGATGTTTAAATTACTTGATGGCAGAGGTTCCTGTACCAGGTATAAAGTAGTTAAAAATTAAAGGAAATGCATAATCAGCTGATAATGGTTCAAAACGGGACTTCCAGTGATATCTGAGCATAGTATGACAAGAAAGTAGCATCTTGATCGTGAAACTCTGACTAATTTGGTTATTGCACTAAATGCACATCTGCACTAAAAGTTAAATGAAACAGTGAATCATCCAGATTGTAAAATAGGTTGATTAATTTCCATCCACTACTAAAGCATGAAAGTTTTAGTAAATGACATTTATACGAATCATATTATATCCGAATATCGGTTTGCTACTAAGGTACCACATTCAAGCTCTAATGATATAACTGATATAAAACTATCATTTACTAATTGTAAAAAGTTCTTATAATATTAAGACTGCAAGAGAATGAAGCTTTGTTTTAGATACACTTACATGACAAAGCATAAACGGGATGAACAATTTAAAGATGAGCAGGGCCGCCATAAGAAAGGGCTGCAAATTAACATTATCAAATAAATACCATGAGTCAAGAGGAATAGTACAACCTATGAGGGTTCGACTTTTACTTACACTGAAGATTGTGATAAACCGATAAACTGATGAAATCTCAAAACTTGCAATACTTAAAAAGTTACCCGTTCCAAAGAATGCAATATTAAAGAACCCCAACTACGAAATACAAAAGAAAAGGAAACTATTAGAGATCATAATTAGAATTAGAAATAGGCAAAATGGGAACTCGATACTTACAAAAACAACTGTAATTCTCATATCAAATAACTGTAGACATCTATCACATTCGTCGAGAATGATGTTACCATTTTCAGCTTCTAAGGAAGTAAGGGATCTATCAGGCTATTTAACATAAAGAAGTGCATTTTCAAACATTATCCATCCAAAAAGTGCAAGACCAAGAGCCCCATAGAAGACAGCTTCATATCTGTAAATGCTAAAGAGATCAGCAATGCGTTTATAAGACTAGCAAGAAAGAAATTCAGAGATATACCCAATAGATAATAGTAGAAAAGGGGGTGCAAACCCGAGGTATATGGAAGTTAGCCGAGAAAGTAGCCCAGTTGCTAAAAATAGCGGAAGCACCATGGAGAAACCTACAAAAAATACAACTATTAGTTCTTAAGCATGTATGATACCATTAGTCTATGCTCTACGATTTCAGGTTACATGGTAAATAGCTGCTTAAAAATAGACTTATCAAGACCAAGTATCTAAAAAATAACAATAAAATAGGAAATTTACCTGCAATCGACCAATTCATCATCTGATGCAATGCAAGCAGTTCACGCTTTTCTGTTCTATGTGACGTTGAGAGGTACACCAATATAGATGATAATCCAACCAAAAGAGCCTATACATTTACAAGCAAATCAAAGACTATTAAATGCTCGCAAACCGATATTAAAGTAATTTATATAAAACTTTTGTGTATATCATCTCAGTTCGGGCCGAATACCATTAAAGCTAACTGATATATCATAATTAAATACCTGTAATTATATATACTAATGCATATATAACAGATGCACTAATACATATATAACAGATGCACTAGTAAATATATAACAGATGCACTAATACATATATTTTAGTGATGACACCAATGGTCCTTATTGCTACAATAACCAGACAACAAAAATTAAAATTGTAAATCATAAAAAACATAGAAATAAGTAATGTTGAAACAACCTATAAGAAAGAGCAATAACACGAGAAGATAAAGTTTTAGCCCAACGCGATCCTCACCAACCCTCACCACTGTTCAGAACCGTTTCATGTCTTGAGTTAGTCATTCTACACACCCAACATTGACCTGTCTCCAAACATTATTCTAGGGTTATGTTATCTACATAGATATGAATCAAGTAGCATAATCCTAGACTATAGTATGTGTGCCAAGGTTGCAGACTTTGGCTTTTCAGTATATGCACCCAAGAAGAGGATAGACAAATTACCTTTGCACACCGATGCCCTATTGCAACACACTGATGCCCTATTGAAACACACTGATGCCCTATTGTAACAATGTTGTTTTAGGATGGAAAAAAAAGAATTTATTGACTATAGTGACTTGCAAACAGATGCACTAAAGTACCTCAAATGGATGCAATTAAATAAGTCCGTTCCAAAAAGCTTCTAGGATTTTAACAAGTTCATACATTATCCCTTTAGATCAACTTCAAACAGGTTATGTAGTATTAAATTCACCCTATAACTAAGCATTAGTTCCAATTTTGACACTATACTACTTATTTTGGAACGTCGACAGAACGCCTCACTAAAGTTCAAAACTCAGTGGTGAAACCAACTCGGTAACCAATTACTAGAGGTGAATCCCACTCCTAAAACTACACTAAAGTTACTAAGTGTACAAGTCGACCCAAAATTCTGCACAAAAATTCACTAAAGTTACTAAGTGTACAAGTCGACCCAAAATTCTGCACAAAAATTCTTAGTGCAGAATTTGGCGATTCCCTTTTCCAAACTTCTAATAGGCATAACTTATTCGTTTTTGGGAGTTAGAATCCGGTTCTTATATCGAATCGGAGCTACGGACGGTGTCTAACACATTCCTAGGTCAAAACTCAGTTTATAACACCTCGATTTAGCCGAACCAATCCTTAGTTTTCTGCCCTAATTCCTATTCCGGATTCACCACAATCAACCCATCCAACGCACCCAAACTCCAACTCATTATACTCATTTTAAAAGATCAAGACCTTTAGACATGATCAAAAGTGTATATCTAATTTATTAGTTCTCGTTATACTTGTTCTAAGTCTAATCGACTGACTTTATATTCTTTTATCAAAATTAGCCATTTTAACCCATTATCAAGATTAAGACATTTAGACGCAAATGAAAGTATGAGACTAGTTTATTAGTTGAATTTCCGTTTTAGTTAATGCATTTTACACCTAATCATTTTGTAGAACACTAATTGACTATTAAAAGAATTTCGCCGATATTGACTCTTGTAACATATTTTCTAAATCTGACCCGTCCGAAACGGCCCGCTAGATGACATTTTCATGACTCGAACTATAAACCATTTTAATGCAAAACGTCCTTTCAGACAACTTTTTAGTTTTAGCCGAAACCCGAATCTCAACAGAAAATGACGAAAATACCATTTTTCGTTTCTGTAGTAAGCTAAAGATTCAACGAGAGCTGATTGGAACTTTTGTGATTTTCCAAAATTTCAAATGGCTGACAAACGTTCGTTTTTAAGAGTTACGGGGCGTGCAACCTACCGTTTCGAAGCTAGGGATGACCTCTATCATATTCTCAAGCCTAAAATCAGATTTAATAATTTTGACTCATCCAAACTCGACACGCAAACTTTCTGCAGTAAAAGTGACACTTAGAAACTCCGCCCAACGCTATGTTAGAAACTCCGTCCACTAACATCTCCAAACAACAATCTAACCTTAAAATCACCACATGCATCATCATCCATGAATTTTAAGCATAAAATTAAACACAAGCATATATACATAATTTTAAGCATCATCATCATCATCCACTAACATATCCAAACAGCAATCTAACCTCAAAAACTCAGTGGTGAAACCAACTCGATAACCAATTACTGGAGGTGAATCCAACTCCTAAAACTACATTAGAACAAACAAAAATGAAATAAGCAAGTGAACTAAATTTTGCACACAACTACTCAGGTAGGAATCAACAATTCTTGATTTAATTACATAGCAATATAGCATGACTAGATGGTACACTCTACTGAATCAAGGGCGTGCAAATAATATGTCCAAACAGATGCATTAATATGTCTAAACAGATGCACTAATATGTCCAAACAGATGCATTAAACTTATAACAGATGCATTAATATGTCCAAACAGATGCACTAATATGTCCAAACCGATGCATTAAACTTATAACAGATGCATTAATATGTCCAAACAGATGCACTAATATGTACAAACAGATGCACTAATATGTCCAAACCGATGCATTAAACTTATAACAGATGCACTAATATGTACAAATGTTGTAACAAGTCGCGTGAAGCCCTAATCGTACTAACATATGTGCTAACGCTTATTTTAGATGCGCTAATCAAACAAATACATTCCCTAACTTACAACATGATTCTCTAATCATACTAACAGATGCAATAACATGAATCGTGGTGTACTTATTTCAGACAAACAATTGTTGTAACATATTATTAAGAGAGATGCACTAAATTGTAACTTTATACATACATATGCCTTAATATGTCATTTCATTCGATAATAAAACAATTATTTTGTAATTTACACAAAGATGCACTAAAATAACATAAAAACTAAAAAACCTGTAAACACTTACTGTTGTTTTATTTCTGATGATCGGATTTGGTTCAATTACGATTCCTAAACTTCAATGTTCATTTTTCTAAAGACCGAAATCAAATTAGTGCATCCACGATTTTTTAATCTGATTTTTATTAGATATTGATAGCTTTTTAGGGTTTCTTGATCAGAGTATGTGTTTTCGATTGGAGTATGTGTGTTTTCTGATCGGATTATGTGTTTTTTGACCAATGGCGGTGTGACGATGACGGCGGCGGCAGCGACGGTGGTGGTGACGGTGAGTGTGTTTTAATCGGTGTATGTGTGTACAGATTGTGTGGTTGTATCAATATTAAAAATGACAGGTTCCATTTTTTTTTTCATTTTCTACCCTGAACTTTCAATTGTATTCGTAATCTACCGTATAACTTTTTTTCTCACTTTTCTAACGAATTGTACTTTTCTCTAAAACCTTACCCTATATATATATATATATATATATATATATATATATATATATATATATATATATATATATACTGTTTATCGAACACTGTTCATCGGGTATTGTTCACCAGAACTATTCATTACGGAGTACTGTTCATCGATCACTATTCACGGCTACTGTTCACGAGTTACTGTTCATCAGGAAATTTTTTTTCTTCTTCTTCGAGATATTGTTCATGGCATCCAGCAGCAGCGATCGGGACGCACTATCTAAGCTCTTGCAAATGGGTAACGTGGCTGAATATCAAAGTGAGTTTATGGTACTTGCAAATTGAGTAACAGGGATATCTGAATCTTTACTTATATCGTTTTATATCTCTGGACTTAAACTGGATCTACAATGTTTACTCTTACGGTCAAATCCCAAAACGTTAGACGAAGCTTTTTCATTGACCCGTGCGGTGGAAACACGCTTCGCGAACCTAGATATTTGGGAAATTTTGAGGTCCAATCCTTTAACTTTGGGAGAAGACTTCTTCAAAGCTCGTATCACCGATGTTCGTTTTGAGACAATTGCAAAGGAAGAGAAAGAGCATATCGTTGAAAATAAAATAGATATCATTCTACCATTAGAGAGTGAATTTGCTTCACCTAAAGCGGCTGAAGAGTCATTGAATGCTGATGAGTATATTGGAGTTGAAGAGGTTGTGGGTGGTGGCGAAGTGCTTAAGGTTGTCGAGGATGAGTTGAGTAGAGTGATATCGACACTTAAGGATGGAGGTGGTGAATTTGATAGTGGTTTGGATGAAATAAATTTGAATTTAAGCGAGGAATTATTGGACTCTCAATCTGCATATTTTTCGTGTCACCTTGAGGGCAAGGTGATTTTTGAAGGAGTGGGGAGTGTTATGGCATGTGTAGCGGAAGACGGAAGAATGATGTTGTGTTATGCCCAAGGCAAAGGAATACGAAAGAAGGAAAAGGTGAAGGCTGCAATTTAAAGAAGATTATGGGATCCCGGATTACGCCAATATTGCAGGAGGACGGACTGCCCAAACGACTCAAGAAGTCCAAACGTATGGCATAAAGATGTCATATAATCTATCTTTATTTACATGTTTTTGTTTAGGATTATTTTCATGTTTCTTTAGGAAAGTCGATTAAGAATGTTTTAAGACAACACCTTGAGGGCAAGGTGGTTTTGAAGGAGTGAGAAATGATACGCCTGGCCCCCCATGGCTTATTTAGGTCTTAAGGTTTACTTTCTCTTATAAATACTCTTGTAATCATTTATTATAATCAATAAATCAAAAGTTAATAAACAAATCTCTAGTTCTCTTCTTCCATTTTCTGACGGAGCCAGCACACGCTTGAAGTGGTGCCTTATCCCGATACAACCCCTAACCGGGTCGTATCAGATATCATCAAATAAAAAGTTTGATATAGCGTACCCAATTATTGCATTTACTTAAGATTTGGTACTTAATCTTTGTATTTGCATTTTAGGTTAAAAAATGAGCAATGGACGAAAACATATGGAAATATGCAAGAACCGAAGGGAATTGAAGCATTTGTGTCAAAAGTTTTGATATAGCGTACCCATGACCAGTGGATACAGCGTATTCACTTGAAGACATAAGTCAATCAAAATTCAATACGGTGTATTCAATTGGAGCTGATACGACGAATCCAATTCTTATTAAGCACAAGGAATTTAAAGTTTACGGTTGATACAACGTTTTCGATTTATGGATACGTCGTATCAGTGTCTCGCTTGAATATTCCTATTTAAACCAACCTAAAAACGATTTTATGTATACACAACTTGTCTCCGAGGGTTTTCTAGAGCAAAATCCCACCATTAAGAGCTACAACATCAAGAGGAAGAGGAGCAATCATAGTTAACTTAGTTTAAATTCGGTTTGCATATGGATTTTTCTATGAATTCAACTTGTTTATCGTTTTCTACTTTTGTTATTATGATTACTGAGATTATGGGCTAAACACACTTAGTGATTGCCTAATTATGATTTTACTTTTGTTATAACATGATTTGATGAAGTTTAATTGATACTTAGCTAGATAAGTATTCGTGTTCATTGCAAAATCCTTTTGTTAATGTGTTTGATATGTGTTTAATATATTGCTTAGTAATAAATGTTAGGTAATCAATTACTCAAATGTATATTACTTGCTTCATGATTATATGATCATTATAATTCGCAGCTAGTGGTAGATCATATCCTAACTAGATTAAACCTTTTATAACTATTAGGTTAGAGACTAACAGAGCGTCAATGTCCGTTTACACAAATTTAGGTGATTGCTACTTGCTAGTATTTATTATTATCACACAAGCGAATCACAATAGTTAATTGATGAACTTAAGAGAATAAGAACCGGTCTAAGAGCAAAGGTACCTGGCAAACTTATAGCGACTACCGTGTCGTCACTATAGGTTATAGTTAACGTCAAAGATTTAATATGCACTTGTTTTGTTGTCCAGGGAACCTTTAGCGAGAACATTTTGTCGTTAAAGGTTTTGGTAAAAAATGGGGCCAAGAAAGTGGTTTTTGTCGTTTAGTGGACCTATAGCGACGACATTCATCGACGCTATAAGTCCTCCGTCGCGAGAAGAACAAATTGGCGTAGTAAGACCATTAGTATTTGGATATGGATTTCAAGTTCACGAATTGCTTATGAGTGATGATCAAAATTAATGGCCTATTTTTATTTTTATTTTATTTTTATTTTTTTATTTTATTATTATTATATTTTTTTTACTCCTTTGGGCATCTATTGTAATCCTTGGCTTCTTGCAGGAGCTAACAATCGACAAACTTTAGAATAAATGTGTAAGTTTATATGAGTTCATGACGTGACATTGATATAGACTTTTGAAAGTTTATACCATTGAGATGCTTTTAGTTTTTTTATTGTAATTTCTTGTATTGTCCGTTCCTCTTAGGTTCATGTGTCGTGTAATTTTTCCCCCAACTTTTTGTATCATATTATCCAATTCTTGTATTCTTCAATTAGTGTTTTTTTAATAATAATAATAATAATAATAATAATAATAATAATAATAATAATAATAATAATAATAATAATAAATTATTATTATTATTATTATTATTATTATTATTATTAGTGTTTTTTTTAGTAATAATAACAATTAGTGTTTTTTTAATAATAATAATAATAATAATAATAATAATAATAATAATAATAATAATAATAATAATAATAATAATAATAATAATAATAACAATTAGTGTTTTTCCCCAACTTTTTGTATCATATTATCCAAATGTTTGTTTAATTTCAATACAACTAGAAAGATAACTTTATTGTAATTTTTGGTCAAATTCTCTTAGTTCTTAATAATAATAACAATTAGTGTTTTTTTTAATAATTATTATTATTATTATTATTATTATTAAAAAAAAAATTTTGGTCAAATTCTCTTAGTTCTTTATTGTAATTTCTTGTGTTGTCAAATTCTTCTAGGTTTTTTTTGTTTGTGTCGTGTATTTTTTTTTTCTTTCTCCTGCATTTTGTTTAATTTCAATACAACTAGAAAGATAACTTTATATCACAAGAAAAAAAAAAAAAAAAAAAAAAAGAATCCAAATGTTTGTTTAATTAAGGTGTCATAATAACTTAGGACAGTCCAGCTGACTCATCAACCCAAACAACAATATGCACTATATACATAAGACTAGAAGTCACCAAAGTGAATAAATTACTTACTGAACACAACATAGCGTACATGAAATCAAAAGCAGCAGATGAACGTGAATGTAAGACATGCACGCCAAAAGATGAATACTACATCAACGAGAAATCCAAAAGCTTACAATCAACTAGAGACCCATACTTTGTCACCTTTAATGTTTGTAAAGCCGGACAAACGGGTTCTCTTTCACTTAGGAGGCCGGTTTGAAGTGTTTCTTCTGTGGTTGGCGTTTTGTTTGTAATGGATTGCTGCTTCTTTTGAACAACGATCTATCACAAACCTATAAAACACAGAAAAGAAAGAGTACAAATTAAAATCACTTACAAAAGTTATGTCACACTAGTAGTAACACTCTTTTATGAGATTATATGAGTACTGCATGTAAAACTGCGGAAAAATAATATAACAGTGATATGTAGATACAAAACTACAGAACCAATTGATTTGTGTTGTAGTGATGAAAAAACGATATATCATGTATATCCTGACCCAAAAAAGTGCATGATCGGTAAGAACATGTACATTACCTTTCCGCAATCTCCACCTGGTTGACCGCAGCATTGGTATCCCTCAGGGCAACAATAATTATCTCCACAACACACCGGTAGACTCTCGTCACAACAAGCATATGCAGAGTGTGATGAAAGGTAGATGAACAAAACGAGAAGAGCGAATGTGGATTTTAAGGTACCCATATAAGTTAGTGATGAGCTAATAAATTTAATGAATCTTCTTGAAATTAGTTTCTTATTTTATAGAGGTTTCAAACTTATGGATTATCGCACCTAATGACCTAATTTTCTCCGTGCCTGCATGGACTGTGGACAATTATGTAGCCATATTATCCTGACTCGTTGAAGTACCAAAATGCCCATTGAGGTATTGCATGAAATCAATGGATTTGGATGAAGGACAATAATATTGCAAATTACATTATCTTATATGATGCACTAAACATATAGTGATAGAGGTTTTTAAATCTAATATTTTATTGACACTTTTTAAAAGGGAAATGATCTGCACACTCTTGAATTTTATTGGCACACTCCAACTGATGCAGTAAGTAGTGTACTTTAAATAAAATTTGCTTTAACCGCTTGTACATTGTAGTGTCCCAATAAAATTTAAAAGTGTGCAAATCACTTTTCTTTTTAAAAAGTGTAAGTAAAAGCTAAAATTTTGAGTTTTGATAACATTTTTTATAAACAAAATATGTTACAAAAGGCAAAAAGATACGTACTCACATTTTTTTTGGTGAAAATGTAAACAATTTATTAGCACAAAATTATAAATGTTTACAAGGAATTCAGTCATGACTCATGAGATCTACAGACATGCCTATGATCTCAACTTACCAAAGCTGGCATACAACTGATGAACTGATATATTCTAAACTACTAGTTCTTCACATTTCAATCTATTAGTAAATACATTTCCCATACCAATACAACAGCCTTATGACATTCCAGCAAAGAACAACATAAAGTGCAGCATTAACAGACACTACTAGAAAAGGGAGAACTGGCGACGCAAAAATCCCGACGACAAGAGTTGCGTCGGCATTTTACGCTAAACCAAAAAAAATCGCTTGACCGAGCCCATCTTGCGTTGAATTTTTTGGAATTTTAAATCCCGACGACATGACGTCGGTTTATCGTCGGGATATTTTTAGACAAATTTGACTTCTTCAGTAATTGCGAAAACGAAGGCGGGAATTTGCCCCGCCAAAAGTTTGCCGACGAAACGGCGTCGGGAATTTTTAATACAAATAAATTAGTGCGATTAGCGTTTGATGTGCGCACTGCGAGATCTCGGAGCTAACACGCCTAGTGGTAGAGCCTACACAGAGGAAGAGATACTCGCCAAGGTTTTAAAAGGGAAGCAGCGGGGTTTTATAGCTGGCAGGGGTAGGGTGTTAGCAGGTACTGGCAAGACAAGGTTACCCATGCCACCTCCAGGTTTGTACAGTGGGCCCGAGATTGACAAGATGTTTGCCGAAAAAGATAAGAAGATCAAAGAAGTTGAAGAAGAATCTAAGCAAACTAATCAACAACTTGCTGCAATTATGAACGTCATGAAGGGCAACCCCGAGATGTGGACCCAGTTGATGAGCCAACTGCCTTCTCAAACCGAGGTAGGCTCGGGCAGTGGGACTGGCGTGGGCGAGGCAGGCTCGAGGAGTCGCAGTGAGAGTGGCGAGGCAGGCTCGGGGAGTGGCACCGACGAGGCAGGCGGCTCGGGCGTCGATATCAAGGATGATGGCGTTTCAGATGATGACAAGGGGCAGTGAGGTATATTTGTATGGGTTATTTTATATACTTTAACATTTTCTCCATCCGTATGCTTGATCCTTATTCGTATTTTGTACACTTTAACACTTGATCCATCCGTATGCTAATAATTCATCCATATGTTATTATTGTAAACTTTGGCATTTTGGCAACTTAAACATTGCGGATATAGCAGCTTTTGTGCTATCGAGAGCTTGATCCGTAGATTATAACACCCGTTTTGTAGAATTTGAAACGTTTTAATGTATTTGAGGGTGTTTAGCGATTATATATAAGTGTTTTATCCATTATAAGTTGTTTTGGGATATTGGCATGTTGGTATTGATGTTTATACAGGTTTGGATTGTGTAGATTTTTTTCGGAAAAAATCTGGAAACATGCTGCTATGCAGGCTGGTGTGCAGCCTGCATACTGATTACTACCGACGCCGTGTCGTCGGCAAATCCGTATATAATTTTGACTTTTTTTGTTTGAGCTATTTGACTTTTTTGTTTGACCTCTCATATCATTGACGACATGGCGTCGGCATTTTGTTTCGTTGACTGTTTGACTCTTTGACTATTTGACCCTATGCTTAAGTAGTTTCGTTAATTAAAATTATTGTACCGATGACACGGCGTCGGTACAATACTCGTCGAACCATCAAATTGTTTGACTGAAAATGGCTGTGGGTCCCACTTCGGCGTCGGGAAATGACGTCGGCAAACTAAGTCCCGAAAGGGCATTGTCGACTAACGCTGGCCGACTAAGTTTCGTCAGCATTTACTATATGCCGACGCCATGATGTCGAGACATGCAAAAAATTTCATCGGGAAAAGTCCTCATTGTACTAGTGAGACCTCATTACAACTAAGGTTCAAATGCATAGATTACATTTCCTTTATGAAGGCAACTCTATATGTCAAACTGCAGCTACAACCTCGTAGAAAGAATATAAGGTTATCATCCATGATAGGCATCATCATCTGCAAAAGAGCTTGTTACTTCAGATACAGAATTACATTTCCATTTGAAAAGACCTACTGAGAGTCATAATGCAAATCTCATCCTTACATATATGACCCTAGTAACCATATACAAAAGTCATCATTCTCTAATTAGAAGCCTAACCATTCTATATCTCCATAACTGCAACACACAAATCCATCCCTGTCCTCTATACATAATCCACCTTGTATTCCAACTATCCTTCATAATGCATGTTTGCATAGAGCACAGAAGCCCCATCTTTCATGGCTCTCAAGCTCCATAACCAAATATGCATAACTTATTTGTTTCTAACACCATAATCATTCCAAAATTCACCATACCGAACCAATTTCCAACTAAAAAAATTTATTTCAACTCTACAGTCTGCAATAACACTTTTACTTCTCTTCATTTTGCCAATACATCAATGATCAGCTTACTATTTTCCCACTTCAAGCCCCATTCTTTGGCCACTAACAGAACTAAAGCTGAATTCTTAACTCTCAAAAACTTCTTAACATTCTACCCATGTTCGCATCAATGATGTTACACAACTCCTCCGTTGTCGTCATTTCATTTTGAAACAACCTTTTATTTATTTCTTGCCATATACCCCCTCGTCCCAAAATTATTGTCCCCCGATAAAAAACACACAGTTTAAAGAAAATACATTTATTACAGCTTTCTCTTTCTTACTTTTTGACAGAATAACAATTTTGCCCTTAGGTAATTAATTAAAGTCTTCTTTAAGGTATGTAATAATAATTTTAAACAAGGGTAATATAGTAAACTTGGTTAAACTTCCCTATCTACTTTTAGTAGTGAACAATTAAATTGAGACATTCAAAAAAAGAAACGTGGACAATAAAATTAGGACGGAGGGAGTATAATATACTACTACAGAAAGTATAAGTCTTTTGATTATGCAGCATATATTGTTTTTAAATGGTTGGACAGAAAGTCCTTCCACCACACATTGCAGAGAATTATTTACTCCCTTCATTCTGCCTTTGATTTTCTCCTTATTCTAAACCTGTGAAGCATATCTACATTGAAAGAACACATAAATATGACTATCTTCACAACTTTTGCATAAAGGGCATTTAAGATCAGCTTCATAAATATCTTCATAGCTTATTATAAAGTACAGATGAATGTAATCACACTTTTTTTATGTCACTATAAATATACTTTTTACAAGCTGGACGTCTACCTACACTTTTTTTAAGTGTAAGAGAAACACATAAAAATTTTAGTGACTCATTTTTTTTATACTTTTGAAGACGCTTTTGTATTTTTAAAGTTGGCGATGGTGATGTTGGTTGTTATTCACTAGCCTAAATTTGTAATGTTTGGATTAGTTCCATTTCTTCATTTTATTTAAGTTTTTAACCTACGGCGTCCAATAACTAGCCATAAAAAAATGCCTATTTAGGGATACATAGCGGAAACCCAACCACCATTGTGTACCATTCTACTTCGTTACCTACTTGATGAATAGAAGACAAAAGATTCTTATGTTGGACGTTAATTGTAGAATTCTTGTTGGATAAGTTTCATATGCAACAAACAAAAGCCAAAGGGCTAAACTAGTTAGTTTGTTAGTTAATAACCAAATAGCGGTTAATGGTAGTTATAGCGGTTAAGTTAGTTAGTTAGTTAGTTGGTTATGGTAGTTATAGTTAGTTAAAAGTAATTATTGGTAGTTAGAAGTTAGTTATTTTAGTTACACCGGTTCATGAAAGGACATGATGGTTCGGTGGCTATATATACGCCGCATATGTATCATTGTAAAGTGTGTCAAAACAACAAGGGCAAATGATATTAAAAAGTAATATACTTGCCACAAATTCATCGAATAGGTAGTGAACTATTTTTTTTTCATTTTGAGGGTAATTTTCTTTCAAATTCATCATCTTTAGGGTATTTTGCAAAATTTTTGGACAATTTTACCCTTCGGGAAATTTTTTTTTGTATTAGCTATGAGGGGCAAAATTGTCCAAAATTTTTACAAAATACCCTAAAGATGATGATTTTGAAAGAAAATTACCCTCAAAATAAAAAAATAGTTCACTACCCATTCAATGAAATTGTGGTAAGTATATTACATTTTTTTTATTATTTGCCCAAACAACAATGTAACAGAATATGTTGTTAATATTATAATGAATCAGTTCTTGTAAATCTTCTTGTTAAATTGATCATGGAAATATCAATTATACCTATGTATCAGTGGCGTTAGAGCCAAAGGTTCCAAGATTGCAAGAGTTTGATTCAACTTTTGATCAAGAAGATCAAAAAACTTAGAAGGGAAAAGACACCAATGAATACGCTGGCCAAGGAATACGGTGGAGACTTTGTTAGGACTGCATAACGCGACAACAAAGGGAAGGAAAAGACAACGTTGTAGAAGAACTTTGTGGGGACTACTGGAATGCCACACAAAGGAAGAAAAGGAAAACATTTTGACACTTGAAAGGATAGCGTGGTACCGGAAAGAACAGGCTAGCAAGAAAGACTTCTGTGGGTTTGCTTTGAAGGCGACATAGAAGAGAAAAACACGACGCCTTGTGATAAAAGAAAAGGCGAGTGGAAGAAACCTTTGTGGGTAACGGTTTGAGAACGACACAAAGGGAAGAAAAACGCTTAGGACAATAAGCGTGTGTTTGAGTTGAGTTGTGTGGACAAATGAAAAAAGGTTGCTTTGTTACTTGGGCTAACACAAACTGATGAGAAAGCAGTAAAGGATTGTTACAAGGAGTACATAGGAATGGTGAAGGTTTACTATGAGGAAGCATAGGGATTAGGGGTGGCAATTTCTGACCCGACACGAAACCCGGCCTGAAACCGACACGAAAATTTACAGGTTCGGGTTGAGCTAAATAGATTGTGGGTCAGGTTTGGGTCGACATATCTAACCCGTTTATTAAACAGGTCAGGTTCGGGTTGAGAATAAAATAAACGGGTCGACCCCGCCAACCCGTTTAAGTTTTTTTTCTTAATTAAAAATTATTTATATTTAATTATACGAGTTAAATGGGTTAAACGGGCCCCACTAACCCATTTAGCCCATTTAACTCATGTAATGTGCTAACCTTTATATATAAAACGGATTAAATGGGTCAACTCGAAACCCGTTTAACATATTCAACCCATGTAACCTATTTAACCTGTCAACCTAAGTATATATACGTGTTAAATAGGTCAGGTTCGGGTTACATGTAAACAGGTTAGGGTTGGCATAGCTGACCCGATGATTTAAATGGGTCAGGTTCATGTTGTGGTTTTCTGATCCGCCAACCCGAACCCGACCCGAATTGCCACCCCTAATAGGGATCCCTACAGTGTAAAGGGCCTAAAGATGAAGTGGTTGGGAATAGCAGTGGGACTGCTCATGTAAAAGATCCACTAGGCCATGAAGGGATAAATGCTAAAGTAGGAAGTGCACTGGAAGAAACTCAGAAAAAGAAAGAAGACTACTCAATTTGGTGTTAGTTTGGAAGGTAACAAGGAAGAGTTCAAGGAATTTGGTTTGTGGAAAACGCTTTGGAAGCGACACAAGAAAAACAACAACAACGAAACAGTTGGAACACCGAATAGAAAACAGGAAGAACAAGACTTAAACAATTAGGGGGGAATTGTTGGACGTTAATTGTATAAGTCTTGTTGGATAAGGTTCATATGCAACAAACAAAAGCCAAAGGGCTAAACTAGTTAGTTTGTTAGTTAATAACCGAATAGCGGTTAATGGTAGTTATAGCGGTTAAGTTAGTTACTTAGTTGGTTATGGTAGTTATAGTTAGTTAAAAGTAGTTATTGGTAGTTAGAAGTTAGTTATTTCAGTTACACCGGTTCAAGAAAGGACATGATGGTTCGGTGGCTATATATACGCTGCATATGTATCATTGTAAAGTGTGTCAAAACAACAATGTAACAGAATTATGTTGTTAATATTATAATGAATCAGTTCTTGTAAATCTTGTTAAATCGATCCTGGAAATATCAATTATACCTGTGTATCATCCTAACTATGAAGTACGTTATGTACGTTATTTCTATCTATCCTTAGAGCTTACATTTTTTTAGATCTTCAATCAATACGGAACCTGTGACCAATGCCACCCATTCGAACCAACAACATCAGCAACCATAAAAGACTGATAAACCAGCCCGAAAAATATCTTGGTTTCGATATACAAAGTTTGTGTCTTAATAAAGGAAAAGTTGTTGCTGGATTTGATGTAATGCTTATGGCATACAACTGATGGGCTGGACATGATTAGCTGAAGTACTTCTTTGCATTATACATCAGTCATCACAACATAACAATATCACATTAACTCATTTATATGACATGCCCGTTTTTATTTGTCATAACTTATGATGTTTTCTTTGAGTGATTTACGAGGTTTGAGCTGAGCACTATTTTTCCTTCGAGTCAATTACGGATTATAGCCACCACCGACTTTTTCTTCTTTACTATTACGTACGTAGTACTACTATATAGCTGCAATCTACAATTACCAAAAACTAATCTGAACTTCTGTTTAATTATAGTGTCATGATAAATTATGCTACACTTGACTTACTCGCTTTAAGCATTTCAAGACCTCTAGATGTATAGCCTGACATCAAAGTGATCAGACTATTTTATTCAAACATTAAAGCAAACCAAATTGACAAAGAACAATACCTTATACGTACATATGTACAAAAGATAATAAGTCCAAACAGCAATACATATTCACGAAAGTGAACAAATTATTGAAACACATCATAACTTGAAATCCAAATCTGCAAATCAAAATAACATCAACGAGAAGTCCAAAAGCTTAGAATCAAATAGGGACACAGCCATATATGCCGCAACCACAAACAGGTTCTCCTTTGATCACTTGGCGGGAGGCTGGTTTTCCACGGGTTTTTCTTCATGAGTCGTCTCTTGATGTTGTATCTTGAGTTTAGCCGGTTGCTGATTTGTTGTCAGCACCTCTGACTCTCCAAAGGCATCAGTCACACGCTATATATAACACATAGAATAATAAGTTTTGCAGGAATAAATAAATAAAAGAAAAAAGGATCACTTTATAAGTTATATTTATCTCACCCGTTCAAAAAAAAGTGTACAAAACATAATGTTATATAAGAAAATGGAGTACGGGAAAGGTTACGCACAAGCATGAAGATTAGAGAGTAACTGTTACATATGATCAACTTCCTATCCATATTTCCAAGCGAATTTAATTAATCGCATTTGTTCAAAAACTTGTCCGCATAGTGTTACTATTCCAAAATATAATAATACTAATAATAATTTATTATGTAGATGTATACTTGATATTTGATTTGTTGTAGCGAAGAATAAAGATCTTAATGCCACTAAAAGTGCTCGATTGCTTAACAAAAAGGGTATAGTGCTTGATAATGAATAAAAATATACGGTACCCTTATGCAATTTCCAGCTTTAACGTTGCAAGTGTAACCACTTCGGCAACAGTATACATTGTTTCCCTTGCCGCAGCATTTGTAGCCACTTGGGCAACAATATTTGGTTCCCGTGCAGCATGTTGCATGTGAATAAGCGCAGCACCCTTTATATGGACCCTTGTTACAACATGTCTGCCTCTTGCGACATGACGCGCCACCACCACAAAGAGAGTTAGTAACTGCCAATGATGAAACAAAGATGAACAAAAGAGCAAGAGTGAGTATGGAATTTGAGGTCCTCATTTTTGTGAGCTAATGAATGAATCTTGAAATTAGTTTCCTCATTTATAGAGGCGTAAGTTACATGTTTTGTCCTTATGGTTTATAGATATTGACACCTTTAGTCCTTTTTTTTCATACTAACTAGAGTAATTACAAAGTTCATTTATTTATTGAGCCAATTTAGTGCCCAATAATTTTCAACTATGATTTGAATAGAAAATACCCTATGTATAATGATGTCACTGAATGTTTGAAATGTTCAAGGAGTCATTTCCAGAGTTCTTCAGAGTCTAAATAAAGACTCACCCCTCTCCGAAGTGGAAATCAACATGTGAAGTACCTGAACAAAGAAGAAGATGATGTAGTCAGTGAGTGATACTAATATCTTACTAAATCTCCTTTGATCTCTTCAAACAAACCAAGACAACTTGAACTTAGTTACTTAGAAAAAGTATCATATAAGTCCGTAAAACAAATAGGCGTGAACTTTCTTAAAGTGATAATTGAAAGTTACCTATCAAGAAAGTTAATATAGGACAAGTGTTAGTATAAAAAGGGTAAACAGTTGTGAGCACTATACCCCAAAGTAATGTTGAGGTGCTGCAAGAATAAAAACATTAAATGAAGTAAGGTACCGGTGTAGCTTCCTAGTTAGATGTTTGACACGTCGTTATTACCTCATGGGTATCCACCTCGAGGTCTCAATAAAGGAATGTTGTATCGGTGTAAAGGTTGACCTCGTACAATTAATGTGCTATTATTTATGAGATTATTTACTCCTTCTATAACTAAGTCCCTGAACTTCCTCAGTGGTTAACATAGTTCTTACTTAAATATCTTTTTGAATGGTTTGTTAGTTATTAGTTGTTCAGGTAGCAGTGACATTCAATTGGGCAGTATGCTGACCCTAAACTTCGCAGGTACTTCCTCCTATTCCACCTGAAGGGGTAAAATTCTTGGGTAGTTCTTACTTAAATATAGAACTATGGTTTATGTTTAAGAAACTGAGGAGATCACCTTACACTTTGTCATTCAACTTTGATTGTTATTCCACAAATATTCATAGTATATTCTTTAATTCATTCAAATAAGAATTTAAATGTTGAAAAACTTTGTCTTGTTATTCTGTTTAAACAATTTTAGTATACTAGTTATTAACTTTTTAAAACATACATTAATTGGACACGAATGATGATTTAACTTAATTCTGAAGTTATAATCACTTTACACTCATGTTTTAGAGCAAGAACTTTGAAAATATCGTTGCAACGTATAACCTACAATTAGTGAAAGTATGTTAAGTTATTGACTATTTCATAAATTAATCAATTCTTATTCATTTGCATATAGAATATTATTGTACATATCCGGAGAATATGTTATGTTATTGATTATTTCATAAGTTGATTATTTATTTGCGAAATGATACATGGACCTAATCGTGGACCTAAAAACACGTGGCATCATCCTGATGGCTGCAGACAGGGACCCACTTATTTTACAACCCATCAGGATCATGCCACATGTTATTAGGTCCATAATTAGGTCCGCGATTAGGTCCATGTATCATTTCTCTATTTATTATACATTTGCATATTGGATATTATTATATATTTCGTGAATGTGTTATTGATTATTTCATAAATTGATTAATTCTTATACATTTGCATCTATAATATTATTATACATTTCCAAAATGTATGTTACGTAATTGATTATTACATAAGTTGATTATTTCTTGAACATTTGTTTATAAAATATTATTAAACATTTTGTGAATGTATGTTATGTTATTGATTATTTCATAAATTGATTAGTTCTAATACATTTGCAAATATAATATGATTATACATTTCGTGAATGTATGTAATGTTATTGATTATTTCCTAAATTGCTTAATTCTTATACATTTGCATATAGAATATTATTAAGGGATATAGTCTGATTATGACATGTAGTTTGAATAAAGTTAACACAAAGATACATCTTAAATAAAAAAGGATAATATCCATTTGTTTAACTATTCAATGATTATGACATATAATTTTGACTAGGTAACACTCATATAATGAACAAAAGAAAGCTCTTATGATGCATCATTGTTAGGAATTAAATATCAGAAGAATCAAAGCGAGTGGTATCAGAGCTGACAGGTTGATATTTTTGTTTTAGAAGAAGAAGTTAGAAATGGATGTTGAGTCTATTCAAACAAATGTTGCTGCTAAGTTACCAATGCTCAAACAGAATGACTTTGAGATGTGGAGGTTAAGAATAGAACAATATTTTCAAGTGCAAGATTATGCACTGTGGGAAATTATTGAAGATGGAGATTCTTACAAGCCTACAACCACTACATCAACAGTTGATGGTAAGGAAGTTGATAAGCTGCAAACCAAGCCACAAACTGCAGAAGACAGAATTAAGAAGAAGAATGACCTAAAGGCCAGAAGCATGCTGATGATGACCATTCCAAATGATCAACTTATAAACTTCAGCAAATTCAAAGATGCAAAGTCACTATTTGAGGCCATTATTGCAAGGTATGGTGGGAATGAAGCCACCAAGAAGACCCAGAAGACTCTTCTTAAGCAACAGTTTGAAAATTTCACATCAACCAACCATGAATCTTTAGACCATATGTTCAACAGGCTACAGAATATTGTGAGTCAACTTGCTATTCTTGGAGTTGAAATACCTCAAGAAGATTTAAACTCAAAATTTCTGAGAAGCTTACCTGAAGAATGGGCTATGCATGTTGTTGTCTGGAAGAACAAGTCAGACATTGACACCATGGATCTTATGGATCTGTATAGCAACTTTAAGATTGTTGAGCAAGATTTGAAGAAAACTGGAGGTACTAGTTCAAGCACTGGGAACATGGCATTTATGTCATCTCCTAGTAATTCAGTTCCAGTTACTAATGAAAAAGTTCATGATGTTGCAAGTGCTGCAAGTTCATCAAGCAGTACTTTTGCAATTTTGGATGAGAAAACATGTTGTGCTTTCTTCACAAGCAAACATAATGGATCCATGTTAACTCATGAAGACCTTCAAGAGATCAATGATGATGATCTGGAGGAAATGGATCTAAAATGGCAAATTTCTCTTCTTAGCATGAGAGCTAAGAAATTCTATCAAAGGACGGGGAAGAAGATCACAATCAGTAGCAATGATCCTGCTGGTTATGACAAGTCAAAGATAGAATGCTACAACTGTCACAAGATGGGACACTTCTCAAGAGAATGTAGAAGGCCAAGACAGCAAGATAGCAGAAATAGAGATGTTGGAAGAAAATCCAATACAGGGGAGATGTCTGAACCAAAAGCTATGGTAGCAATTGATGGATTAGGTTTTGATTGGAGCTTCATGGATGATGAAGAAATGGGTTCTTCACAGATGGCTCTTATGGCATTTACTGCACCTGAGGTACATGATCATAAAACCTGTTCAAATACTTGTACTGCTCTTAAAGACTTAAAAATCTTAATTAAACAGTATGATGACCAAAAGGTTCGATACGCCAAATCTGATCAAGATTGTTTCAATTATAAAAGTGGTTTAGAATCTGCAGAGAGACAAATCCTACACTATAAAAGGAATGAACTTACCTTTACTGATGCTAAAACTTTACTTGAAAATGATAATCAATTTAAAGATCAAATCATTGAGGCTTTAAAAGAAGCATTGGATAGGGTTAAGACTGAGAAAGAAAACATTCAATTGACTAAAGAGAAGCTTGAACATGCTTCTAAAAATGTAAACAAAATAATAGATAGTCAAGTGAATAATAAAGCTAAGTCAGGATTAGGATATAATGCAGCCCCACCCCCTTATAGAGGTATCCCAAAACCCCCAGGGATCGACCTAGAACATTCAGGATTGCCTGAATTTCAGCTACCTGAGTTACAATATGGAGTTCAACCAAACTCAAACATAGTAGCTGATGAGCCTAAGAAAGAAAGTAAATGTTCATGTAAAACATTACTTTTTCAGGACAAGGTGTCCTTTGTAAATAAACAGGTTATGTCTAAACCTGAAGTGGTTAAGAAAGCAAGAACAAGAGTTCCTAAGATAGTCAAACACAATACTGATAGGCATAAAACCAATGAAAAATATGTTAGGCAACCAGTTAGATATTGTGAACAATATAGAACCACAAACAAGCCCAGAGGTAACCAAAGAAATTGGAATAACCTCAAGTCTTACCAATTAGGTGATGACTTTGCTTTTCACAATAAAGCTTGTTTCATTTGTGGTAGTTTTGACCATCTTGCAGCTTTCTGCAACCAATGGGTATCTGGGTATGAAAGTAATAGAGTGAACTACAAAAGGCAAACACCTAAATCTCATTTTCACTCTAATTCTAAAAGATCAAAACCCAAAACAGTCACAAAAACTGTTCCTACTGAAAGGAAAATGGTTTCTGCTGAAAAACCATATATGACTGTTTACCCAAAATCAACAATTAAAGGTGCAAAAACAACTTTCAAACATGCATCTAATATTTTTCAAAGGCCCATTCAAACAAAAGCAGTGGTCCAAAAACAAGTTTGGAGACCAAAGGGTACAACTACAAAGCTAGCAGTTTCTTCTGCTAAGCATACTGCTGCTAAGGGTAACAGGGCAAATGCTGTTAAGGCCTCAGCATGTTGGATTCTTAAATCCAATGTTGCATCAACAGTTCTCAAGAGATTACATTTCATTGATGCAAGAGGCAGATCCAAGTCAGTGTTGGCTTGGATCCCCAAAGAAAACTAATTCTTTTATTTTGTGCAGGGACATTCACCAACAGATCATGAAGATCAAGGATATTCAGATAGTGGGTGTTCAAGGCACATGACAGGCAACATGTCTTATCTTTCCAACTTTCAATCTATTGATGGTGGATATGTTACCTTTGGAGGAGGAATTGGTAGAAAGATTACTGGTAAAGGTACTATCAAAACTAGTAAATTAGATTTTGAAGATGTGTTTTATGTGCAAGAGCTTAAGTATAATCTCTTTAGTGTCTCACAAATGTGTGATAGAAAGTCAAGTACTTCTTAAAATTCCTAGGAAGGGCAATATGTACAGTGTTGATATGAATAACATTGTTTCTAAAGATGCTTTAACTTGTCTTGTTGCAAAGGCCACATTAGATGAATCTATGTTATGGCATAGGAGACTTGGTCATATTAACTTCAAAACCATAAATAAGATTGTTAAGAATGGTTTGGTAAGAGGTTTACCTCAAAAACGTTTTGAAAATGATCAAACATGCATTGCTTGTCTTAAAGGCAAACAACACAAAGTCACTTGTAAGCCCAAGATTTTTAACTCTATCAGTCAATCATTGTTTATGCTTCATATGGACTTATTTGGACCTGTTTCAATAAGTAGTATAATGCATAAGAGATTTTGTCTAGTTGTTACTGATGACTATAGTAGATTTACATGGGTATTCTTTTTAGGAACTAAGGATGAGACTTCTAGCATCCTTAAGACCTTCATTACAGAGATAGAAAACCTAGTAAGCAAAAGAGTAAAAGTCATTAGATGTTATAATGGGACATAATTTAAAAATAGAGTTATGGATGATTTCTGCAAAGAAAAAGGTATTAAAAGAGAATTTAGTGTTGCTAGAACTCCTCAACAGAATGGAGTAGCTGAAAGAAAGAATAGAACACTAATAGAAGCTGCTAGAACTATGTTAGCTGATTCAAAGTTGCCTATAACTTTTTGGGCTGAAGCAGTCAACACTGCTTGTTATGTTCAGAACAGAGTTTTAATAGTACAGCCTCACAATAAGACATCATATGAACTTTTTAGAGGTAGAACTCCTGCAATAGGATTTCTTAGACCTTTTGGATGTCATGTGACAATTCTGAATACCTTAGACCATTTGAAAAAATTTGATGGTAAAGCAGATGAAGGTTTCTTTGTTGGATATTCTCTCAATAGCAAAGCTTTTAGAGTATACAACATAAGAACTAAGAGAGTAGAAGAGAGTCTACATATAGAGTTCTTAGAGAATAAGTCTAATGTAGAAGGTCAAGGACCAAAATGGCTATTTGATCTTGAAACTCTAACTCATTCAATGAATTATGTGCCTGTTGTTGCAGAAACTAATGATTTTTCAGGTTCACAAGCAACAGATGAGGCAAGGTTAGACAAGAAGACACATCAAGATTATGTGATGATGCCAATATGGTCAAATACCAATGTGGAATCAACTTCAACCAATGGAGAATCTTCTTCTGGCAAAGCTAAAGAAGATGTTGAAGATAAAATCAGAGAAGGAAGAACAGAAGAACAGCAAAATGTTCCTGCTGATGAGCAAAATGTTCCCGCTGATGATCAAACAATTCCTGCTGATAAGCAAATTGTCTCTGCTGATAGTCCTTCAGAAGAAACAAAATCAGACTTTTCAGAAGATGAGGTGGATTTGTGCAATATTCCATCTGATTATCAAGTTCCTTCCACTCCACAAACACGAATTCACAAAGTCCACTCCCTAGAAAATGTGATTGGAGATGTACAATCTGGTGTGAAGACAAGACAACAATTGATGTCTTCAGATCAAAAAGGGATTCTTGATGCCCTTTATGCTTCAAAGCAACATGAGTCTTCAAACTCCTGTTTGTTTGTATGTTTTCTCTCACAAGATGAACCAAAGAATATTCATAAAGCCCTAGAAAATTCAAGCTGGTTAGAGGCTATGCAAGAGGAGCTTCTTCAGTTCAAAATTCAAAAGGTATGGGTGCTAGTTGATTTACCTTATGGTGTAAGGGTAATTGGCACTAGATGGGTTTTTAGAAATAAAAGGGATGAAAGAGGCATAGTGATTAAGAATAAGGCTAGATTAGTAGCACAAGGGTACACACAAGAAGAAGGGATAGACTATGATGAGGTTTATGCTCCAGTAGCTCGAATTGAGGCAATTAGGCTTTTCTTAGCTTATGCTTCATTTATGAACTTCACAGTTTACCAAATGGATGTCAAGAGTGCATTTTTATATGGTTCAATTGAAGAAGAGGTGTATGTTACACAACCTCCAGGCTTCACTGACCCTGACCATCCAGACAAAGTGTACAAGGTAGTTAAAGCTCTATATGGCCTACATCAGGCACCAAGAGCTTGGTATGCAACACTAGCTTCCTATTTATTAGAGAATGGATTTCAAAGAGGAAAGATTGATCAGACACTTTTCATCAAACAACACAAGAAAGATCTTCTGTTAGTACAGGTGTATGTGGATGACATTATCTTTGGATCTACAAGGAAGGAGATGTGTTTAGACTTTGAAAAACTTATGAAAGATAAGTTTCAGATGAGTTCTATGGGAGAACTTACATTCTTTTTGGGTCTGCAAGTTAAGCAATCTTATGAAGGCATATTTATTAGTCAAGACAAATATGTTGCAGAGATTCTTAGAAAATTTCAATTTGCTGATTCAAAAATAGCAAGCACACCAATGGATCCTGAGAAGCCACTTCTTAAAGATGCAGATGGAGAAAATGTGGATGTACATACATACAGATCTATGATAGGTTCTTTGATGTATCTTACATCATCCAGACCTGATATCATGTTCTCTGTTTGTGCTTGTGCAAGATTTCAAGTAACTCCAAAGGTTTCTCATTTAACAGCAGTCAAAAGAATTTTTAGATATCTCAAAGGTCAACCAAGGTTGGGTTTATGGTATTCTAGAGAATCACCTTTTGATTTGATAGCATTCTCAGACAGTGACTATGCTGGTGCTAGCTTGGACAGAAAGTCAACAACCGGAGGATGTCAATTCCTTGGATGCAGACTTATCTCATGGCAGTGTAAGAAGCAAACAATTGTGGCAAATTCAACAACTGAAGCTGAATATGTAGCTGCTGCAAGTTGCTGTGGTCAAGTTCTATGGCTTCAAAACCAACTTCTTGATTATGGGTACAATTTCTTACATACCATTATACATATTGATAATAGTAGTACAATTTGCATTATTAAAAATCCAGTGCAACATTCTAAAACAAAACACATTGAAATAAGACATCATTTTATAAGAGATTGCAATGAGAAAAGGTTAATTCAAGTAATGAAAATTGCTTCAGAACAAAACTTTGCAGATCTTCTTACCAAAGCTTTTGATGTTGGTAGATTTTAGTACTTGGTAGCAAGTATTGGAATGCTTAATCTTTAAATTTTTCAATATAATGTGTTTTTGTATATAGATTTTTGTTAATGCATCTAACTTTGTTATCTAAGTCTACTATTAACAATATTTGAAGTTATTCATACAGTTAGTTTTATGATTATTCTAATTCAAGACAAGTACTGTGTACTTTGTTCTTTTGGTTTTAGACTAACAATTTCAGGTATGAATGTTTGAGCTGAAAGGCTATTTCAAGTGAAAGCTGATCATTGCTGCTGAAAGCTGATCATTGCTGCGGATCATTTCCACTGATATAATAGGTTCATGATAGAAAAAGTTTGGGACTTCAAAAATCCTTAAAACTTCTTTCTTGGAATCTGATTATGATATTTCACTTTGAATTGATAAATTAGTTGATCAGTTAATCACTGATACAACTCACTTTCTATCATTTTATACTCTCAAGTATAATGTGACTAGTCTACGGATATCTGATAGAAAGAACAGCGAGCAAAAGTGAATCTAACACTTGTGTTAGAGGTAACAAATGCCACGAGCTGGAAACCCTGTAAAGAAAGCCTTTTGAATAGGTTTATCTATACACAGGCGGTTATTTATAACTGAAAACATTGGTTCTCACACAACCAGAGGTTGCTTTAAACCGAAATTTTGATTAAGTGTCTGTTACACACTTAATCCTTTCAAAATGGTTGTAAGCAGTATGATTTTTTATAATAAAATCATATACATACTGCTAAGGCAAAAGTTTCTTAAAAGGATTTTCAAAAGATGACTTTAAAAACCATCAAATGATGGACCATAAGTCAAAAATGTCCATTGAATCACCTCTCATAGGAGTTAACACACCTAGAAGTGATGAGGACAGAATCTTAAACTCTTAAGGAATTGATGGCTTCATGTACAAATTGTCTGAAAACATGGAACAATGCTAAATCAGATGATGATGATGTTATGATTGTGAGAAAATCTTTCAAACAAGGGGAGGATATCAATATAAGATGATATTTGAATCTCAGGGGAGGAAATTCAAAGCCCAGTTTAAGGAAGATTAACCAAAAGAAAAGACAAGATCATACAAGATGATGACATAGAGGTTGAAAATGACAAGAACATTCTTAAATGTTGTATTCAGAAAGGATGAAGCATTTCAAAGGAGAAAGTTCTATCTAGGTCAAAAAGTTGAAAAGATTCAATTTCAGTTCACTACGTTTGTTCATCACTTGTTGAAAGATCATAAAGCAGATAAGTTCCAGAGAATGATAAGTTCATTCACTCAGAGGAGAAGAAAGTTCAGATCAACCAAATCTGACAATGAAGTGTTTGAAAGATCTTCACAAAGTCCTCATTTAATTCAGAAAAACATGTTTGAATGTGATTCACATGTTTAGGGGAGGATTGTTAGGAATTAAATATCAGAAGAATCAAAGCGAGTTTCCACTGAAGGTGATTCTACTGCTGAATCCTGCTGCTGCTTTATTCTGCTGCTGAATCATACTGCTGCTGAATCATACTACTGCTTGACTCTGCTGCTGAATCATACTACTGCTTGATTCTGCTGCTAAATCATACTACTGCTTGACTCTGCTGCTGAATCATACTACTGCTTGATTCTGCTGCTGCTATGACTGTGCAGCTATGACTCATAACAAACAGCTGTGTAGATAAGACCGACTTATTCAACACTTGCATAAAAAGATAATATCTTAGTTCTAGTCATCAAATTGAACACTCCAAGTGAGTTGTTTATCTTAGATACATGATGTATCTTGTATGACTAAGCTAGAATAGTGATTAGTCATAAGCTAGTTATTTGTTGAGTCATGTAGTTTGTAAAAGATATTTCCTTGGGCTATAAAAGGAAAATCTTAGATATGTAGATAAGTGTGAAAAGAGACACGAGAGACAATGCCATACACAACTCTCATATACAGACAATAGAAAGAACAAACATAAGATTCAAGGTCTTTGTAACCCTAGTGATAAGCAAAAGATCACTCGTATTATTTTTTGAATAATATTGAATCGTTTGGTGTTAACTATTCCATTTCCATAACAATAAACATAAATCTTCTAAGTGTGGTTAAGTAGATTCCGCATACTTAATCATATTTACACAAACATATCTCATACACAAAGAACGAAGGTTTAACCACCTTATCGTGTAATCGGTCCCTCAACACGATTCTTGCAGTTCCAATATCAATAAAAGTTATTATAGATAAAAAAACCGATATTTGTTCTAGTTTAACCACTGATTGATAAAACCTGAAGAGTGATATATGGAACGACCTGTTGGGGTTATCTAACTTTCGTTAACATTCGTTTTCTTAAGGTTAGTGTTTCAGGAAAATATGAAAACTATTAAGAAAGAGGTTTATAAAATAATGCCTATACTGTTGAACTATGTGTTGCTGATGGATTCACTGTCCACATGACGGACATATGCAATTTGATGGAGTTTCCTTTAATCGGTTACAATGATTAACATGAGTTAACTAACCAACTTCCGTGTCTAACAAAGTATACTTAAATATTTTAACAAGAAAACTAAGCAAGTAAAGATTTACACAATAGTTTTTCAATAGTTAAATTCTTATTAGAAATGAATCAAATAATTTACTTAAGATTGTTTTAAGAATAAGAATATAAGTTAAATGACAATATTTGTTGATCTTCTCACTTAACTTAAACAAAAATCAAAGTAACTACATATTTAAGAAATAACTATGCTAACTACATTGACTAGGTTCAAGGACTTAATCCACATTTACTCCTTTACAACATTTTTTTTATACATGCTAATATTGAGGTGGATCCTGTGGAGTAATAAAGACGTGTCAAGCATCTAACTTGTAAAATACACTACAACCAAGTTGCATTAAAAGTTTCTATTTTGGAATGTGTCAAATCCCGCTTGAAGGAACAGGGTTGACAAATGTTTGCTCTTTTCTACCGACCCTTGTACTTTCTTTTACTTTATTTGATAAGTATTTTTCTACTTATCTTCTCATGAAAATTCTCGCCTAAACTTTCAAGGTCTTAGATATTTTTTCAAAATGCATTTGCATGTTGATGAGATCAAGGGAATGAATGAGTGATTGTCATCACTCGCTGACTACATCATCTTTTTGCAGGTTTAAGGCTTTTCTTACTAAGTTTCGACTCGAGAAGTGATGAGATTTACTTTAATGTTTGAAGATAACTCCCCAGATATTCTTTTATTCAGGTTATTTTACTTTCAAATACTAGTCGAAGATCACTGGGTTTTGAATTAGCATAATATTAAGGCTTAAAGTAAGTAAGTAGTTGATGGGCTAGAACATTATTGGCTATCACCATAGCATTGCAAGAGTACTATGCTAGTTTTATATCATCGACATCGACGGAAGTCACTTGATGATAAAATATGGGTTTTAAGATTGAGTTAAATAATTCAGAGGTCGTGTTGACTTTTTATTTGAAATAAACATTTTAATAGAAGAGTTTTAAATATAGATATAGAATGTGACACTTTTAATAGCATACTTAACACTTAATTAATCTTCAAATGTATATTTTTGCATATAGATCTAATGCTATTTTTTAAAGCCATATTGAATACTAACCATCCAGATATCAATAGCTTTGCGATTCGAAATGTTTTTAACAAAGTGTGAAGCTTTGTTAAGAGGTTCTTACAAAGATAAACTTTATATACCAAAAACTAATCTAAACGCACTTCTGTTTAATTACAGTGTCACGATAAATTATGCCACACTGGACTTGCTCGCTTTAAGCATTTCAAGACCTCTAGATGTATAGCCTGACATCAAAGTTATCAGACCCAAAAATAATCATCTCTTGTATTACATCATATTGCCTTTAAATATTATTCAAACATTAAAGCAAACCAAATTGACAAAGAACAATACATATTCACGAAAGTGAACAAATTATTGAAACACATCATAACCTGAAATCCAAATCTGCAAATCAAAATCACATCAACGAAAAGTCCAAAAGCTTAGAATCAAATAGGGACACGGCAATATATGCCGCAACCACAAACAGGTTCTTCTTTGATCACTTGGCGGGAGGCTGGTTTTCCACAGGTTTTTCTTCATGAGTCGTCTCTTGATGTTGTATCTTGAGTTTAGCCGGTTGCTGATTCGTTGTCAGCACCTCTGACTCTCCAAAGGCATCAGTCACACGCTATATATAACACATAGAATAATAAGTTTTGCAGGAATAAATAAATAAAAGAAAAAAGAATCACTTTATATATTTCACCCAAAAGTGTACAAAACATAATGTTATATAAGAAAATGGAGTAACAATTCATGAAGACAGGGAAAGGTTACGCCCAAGCATGAAGATTAGAGAGTAACTGTTACATATGATCAACTTTCTATCCATATTTCCAAGCGAATTTAATTAATCGCATTTGTTCAAAAATTTGTCCGCATAGTGTTACTATTCCAAAATATAATAATAATAATTTATTATGTAGATTATACTTGATATTTGATTTGTTGTAGCGAAGAATAAAGATCTTAATGCCACTAAAAGTGCTCGATAGCTTAACAAAAAGGGTATAGTGCTTGATAATGAATAAAAATATACAGTACCCTTATGCAATTTCCAGCTTTAACGTTGCAAGTGTAACCACTTCGGCAACAATATACATTGTTTCCCTTGCCGCAGCATTTGTAGCCACTTGGGCAACAATACTTGGTTCCTGTGCAGCACGTTGCATGTGAATAAGCGCAGCACCCTTTATACGGACCTTTGTTACAACATGTCTGCCTCTTGCGACATGACGCGCCGCCAGCACAAAGAGAGTGGGTAACTGCCAATGATGAAACAAAGATTAACAAAAGAGCAAGAGAGAGTATGGAAGTTGAGGTCCTCATTTTTGTGAGCTTATGAATGAATCTTGAAATTAGTTTCCACATTTATAGATGCGTAAGTTACCTGTTTTGTCCTTGTGGTTTACATATATTGGCACCTTTAGTCCCTTTTTTTTTTTTTTTTTTTTTTTTTTTTTTTCATAAAATCTAGAGTAATTACAAAGTTCATTTATTTTTTTAGCCAATTTAGTGCCCAATAATTTTCAAGTATGATTTGAATAGAAAATACCCTAAGTATAATGAAGTCACTCAATGTCTATGATTTGAATAGAAAATACCCTAAGTATAATGAAGTCACTCAATGTCTGAAACATTCAGTGAGCCATTTCCAGAGTTCTTCAAAGTCTAAATAAAGACTCACCCCTCTCTGAGACGGAAATCAACTTGTGAAGTACCTGAACCAAGAAGAAGATAATGAAGTTAGTGAGTGATACCAATAGCTCACTAATTCTCCTTTGATATCCTCAAATAAACCAAGATAACATGATCTTAGATACTTAGGAAAAGTATCATCTAAGACAGTAAAACAAATAGGTGTGAACTTTCTTAAAGTGATAAGTGAAAGTTACCTATCAAGAAAGTTAATAAAGTATAAGAGTTAGTATAAAAAGGGTAAACAGTTGTGAGCATTATACCCGAAAGTAATGTTGAGGTGTTGCAAGAATAGAAACATTAAATGATGTAAGGTACCAGTGTAGCTTCCTAGTTAGATGATTGACACGTCGTTATTACCTCACGGGTATTTACCTCGAGTTGCCTCTATAAAGGAATGTTGTTACGGAGTAAAAGACTTCCTACATTGAATGTGCTATAATTTATGAGAGCATTTACTCTTTCTATAACTAAGTCCCAAAACTTCCTCAGTGGTTAACATAGTTCTTACTTAAACATTTTTTTGAACAGCTTGTTTGTTGTTAGTGGTTCAGGTGGCAGTGACATCTAATTGGGCAGTATGCAGACCCTGAACTCCGCCTGTACTTCCTCCTATTCTGCCTAAAGGGGTTTTAGTCTCGGGTAGTTCTTACTTAAACATATTACTATGGTTTTTGTATAAGAAAGTGAGGAGATCGCCTTACACTTTGTCATTCAACTTTGATTGTTATTCTGCAATTATTCATAGTAAATTCTTTAATTCATTCAAATAAGAATTTAAATGTTGAAAAACTTTGTCTTGCTATTCTGTTTAAACAGTTTTAGTATACTAGTTATTAACTTTTTGAAACATACATTAATTTGACACCAATGATGATTTAACTTAATTCTGAAGTTATAATCACTTTACACTCGTGTTTCAGAGCGAGAACTTTGAAAATGTCGTTGCCACGTATAACCTGCAATTAGTGAAAGTATGTTATGTTACTGATTATTTCACAAATTAAACAATTCTTATTCATTTGCATACAGAATATTATTGTACATATCCGGAGAGTATGTTATGTTATTTGTTGATATAAATAATGTTTGTGAATGTTATTAATATTTCTCAATAAACCTATGTTTTGATAATCACAAAACTTAAATCAAATTAAGTCAAGAATAAGACATAAACAAGTATTTGGTGACAAATATTTACTTCTACATCTTATATCACTTAAGGTATGCATAAACTTAGTAACTTATGCATTACATGATCAAAGGAAATTTTATATTAATACATAACATTATATAAAATGATTTTAACATTTTATATATATTTGTAAATCATTTTTGGTAAACCTTTATTAAACCACAAAAATATGATTTCAAATTTCCAACCAAAAAGGGCAAATTTTATCCAGAGAATCTTTTCAAACGTTCAGGAGGGCGGCCCCCTTAATTTTACTAGGCGGCCCCCTTAATCATTAAGGGGACCGGCCTACAATTAAGGGGACCGGCACGCTCCCGAACAGTATTTTCTGGCCCTATAAATATTGGATCATTCCACATATTTTTCTCACATTTTTGCACTATAAACTTTCTGATCCAATCCTCTTCTCTAGATCTAAAATCCTTTGATCATATATTTCATAAGTCTTTGTTTCCTAGTGATCCAAAGCTTCATCCATTCAAGTGCAAGAAGAAGAACACTTCTCTACATCCATCTTATTGTAGTGGTGTTGTGTATAGCTAGTTTCATATAGTACTAGTGATAGCTATTTGTTAAGGTGTTGTGAATACTTTTTGATTGTAGAATCTTGGTGTGTTGTAAACTAGTTTAGTAGTAGTAACTTAGTTGTGCATAGAAGAAGGTGTGAAGATTGATAAGGTGTGAAGACGGTGTGAAGTCTTGAAGAAGGTGTGAAGGTGTGATTAAGGTGTGAAGATCACTTGGTGTGATATTTGGTGTGAGATTGGTTCTAGCTACGATTAGAACTCGACATTTAGCTTAGTGTCGTTAACTTGTGTAAGCCAAGGTGTGTAAGGTTTCTCCACCACAAGGAGTTTGTTGACATAGTGAAGAAAACTCTCGAGTGTGGTACTCGGGGAGTAGAGTAGGGCAAGGAAGGTGTCCTTGTAGCCGAACCACTATAAATTCGCGTGTTGTGGTTTGATCTTTCTAACTCTATCTTTTCTTCATTATATTTCAATACTTTCAATATTAGTTTAGACTTGCTTATATTGGTTGTTGCTTGAATTCACTTAAGATCGAATCAAAAGTTTTTATAACTAACAAAATATTTTGGAAATAAACTTAAAAGGACATAAAACTATTCAACCCCCCCCTTCTAGTTTTCCACAATTGGTATCAGGAGCCACGTCTAGCAAGATCTTTAAAATATATTGTATTTTAAAACTTGTAACGATCTATGGAATCTGAAAAATACTTAGAAGGGCAATCTATGCAAAGACCACCACTATTTGAAAGTGATGGATTTTTATATTGGAAAAATCGATTCGAAACTTATGTGAAGTCAAAAGATCTAGATCTTTGGCATGTTATTACTAATGGTGATTTTTTACCTATTCAAAATAACCCGGAAACTAAGAAAGATGAAATCGTACCTTTTGAAAAACAAAATGATGATTTAAAAAGAAAACTTGCTAAAAATAATGAAGCAAAAATGGTTATTTATAATGCGCTACCACGTAAAGAGTACGAAAGGATCTTTATGTGTGAAACCGCAAAAGAAATTTGGAACTCTTTACTAATAACTCACCAAGGTAATAGTCAAGTCAAAGATAATAAGATAGATCTACTTGTTCAACAATACGAGCAATTCACGATTCCGGAAGAGGAATCAATTGATAATGCTTTTGCTAGATTTAACACTATCATCACAAGTTTAAAAGCACTTGATGAGAATTTTTCTAGTAAGAATTTTGTTAAGAAGTTTCTTAGGGCTCTTCATCCAAAATGGCGAGCTAAAGTGACGGCTATTGAAGAATCGAAGAATTTGTCAACTTTGCAACTTGACGAATTAATTGGAAATCTAAAAGTCTACGAAGTCATCATCAAGAAGGACTCCGAAATGGTCAAGGAAAAACGAGAGCAAAGCAAGTCAATCGCCTTGAAAGCTAGAAAGGAATCTAGTATCGAAGATAGCTCATCTTCCGGAAGTGATGACGAAGAATACGCTATGGCCGTAAGAGATTTCAAGAAATTCTTCAAAAGGCGAGGAAGATTCGTAAGACAACCGTATGATGAAAAGAAAACATTTCAAAAGAGTAAAGATGACAAGAACAACAAGATTGAAAGAAAGTGCTTCAAGTGTGGAGATCCAAATCATCTTATTGGAAAATGTCCAATGATGACAAGAGATCAAAATCAAAGAGCATTTGTTGGAGGTGCTTGGAGTGATAGTGATGATGATGAGAATGAAACAACAAAGGAAGAAAAATGTCTCATGGCGAATACACCAAATGAGGTACGTTCCGAAACCGAATATTTTAGTGATGAAAGTATATTATTAGATGAAAAAGATCTAGATAATGAATATATTAAACTATGCAAATTATGACAACTAGTAATGGCAAAAAAACAAATCACTAAAATACATTAACAATCAATTAGAAAGTGAAGTACTTGAACTAAAAATTAAAATACATCAACTAGAAAAAGGGTAAAGAAATTTTTGAAGAATGTAAATCATGTCAAGAGCTTAAAGGTGAAAACGAAATACTTAGGGAAGAAATTCGCAAACTTGACAAATTTCAAAATAGTAGTCAATCACTTAGTAAAATAATAAGTATTCAAAGAACACCCGGAGACAAAACCGGCTTAGGATTTAATTCAAATAAGGCTTCAACAAGCGAGATTAAAAATGTAAAATTTGAAAGTGAACTCAACAAACAAAAACCTTTAGAATCTAATCCTAAGTATATACTTATTAATGATAAGAAAATACCTCTTGCCAATGATGAAGAAGTTAAAGATTTTTATAAACCGCCTTTAAAGACCGAAGTAGGATCGTCTAAACCCAAAATAAGATCTAAAACTCCACCACCTAGAAAACCAAATAATTCTCATCCTAGGTCTAAAACACCTCAACCAAGAAGAAATCAAAATAGACAAAACTATAATAACAATAGTAATCAAATGTGGAACTACCAACAAAGCTACAATCCTTGGGGCATTCTACCACCTTTCATGCACCCGAGTCAAATGTTAAACATGTTTGGACCAAATAACTTTGGACCAAAAGGACAATGGAGATCAAATGGCTAGACAAACATTCCTTGAGGCAATCTTGGTTTTTCTCTCAACATAGACTTCTTCAAAGTCTATATTTCATCTTGATGACGTTGAAGATTTCTTTTGAAGACCACCGGGTACGCCATTCTTTCACAACTCATTGCCATGCTTAGATAAGTATGTATTGTTTGATTTCGTCAATTATTTAGATATAATTTGTCATTGTCTCCTATGTGTTAGAATTACATATATACTTATATATACATATATATACTATTATACGTAATATATATATATATATATATATATATATATATATATATATATATATATATATATATATATATATATATATATATATATATTCACTTGCACATAACCTAGATACGTCATTTGTTGACTTTCTAGAACTCCAAGAAATCGTTCTTTATCGAACCCTTTCTTTCCCCCTCTCTCGTTATTCTAGTAAGTCCTCTTTTTGGAGACTCATGATGATGAAGGGATATGAGTCAAGTGGACTTTTATAATGCAAGAACGCCTTCGCACGTGAACACTATGGATGAAACAAACTCCTCTCGCCAAGTATATCCTATCTCCGCTACTATCCTTCAAATCTCACTCTTCAACCCATCTTTCAAACACATTTATTTCAACTCTACAGTCTGCAATAACACTTTTACTTCTCTTCATTTTGCCAATACATCAATGATCAGCTTACTATTTTCCCACTTCAAGCCCCATTCTTTGGCCACTAACAGAACTAAAGCTGAATTCTTGACTCTCAAAAACTTCTTAACATTCTACCCATGTTCGCATCAATGATGTTACACAACTCCTCCGTTGTCGTCATTTCATTTTGAAACAACCTTTTATTTATTTCTTGCCATATACCCCCTCGTCCCAAAATTATTGTCCCCCGATAAAAAAACACACAGTTTAAAGAAAGTACATTTATTACAGCTTTCTCTTTCTTACTTTTTGACAGAATAACAATTTTGCCCTTAGGTAATTAATTAAAGTCTTCTTTAAGGTATGTAATAATAATTTTAAACAAGGGTAATATAGTAAACTTGGTTAAACTTCCCTATCTATTTTTAGTAGTGAACAATTAAATTGAGACATTCAAAAAAAGAAACGTGGACAATAAAATTAGGACGGAGGGAGTATAATATACTACTACAGAAAGTATAAGTCTTTTGATTATGCAGCATATATTGTTTTTAAATGGTTGGACAGAAAATCCTTCCACCACACATTGCAGAGAATTATTTACTCCCTTCATTATGCCTTTGATTTTCTCCTTATTCTAAACCTGTGAAGCATATCTACATTGAAAGAACACATAAATATGACTATCTTCACAACTTTTGCATAAAGGGCATTTAAGATCAGCTTCATAAATATCTTCATAGCTTATTATAAAGTACAGATGAATGTAATCACACTTTTTTTATGTCACTATAAATATACTTTTTACAAGCTGGACGTCTACCTACACTTTTTTTAAGTGTAAGAGAAACACATAAAAATTTTAGTGACTCATTTTTTTTATACTTTTGAAGACGCTTTTGTATTTTTAAAGTTGGCGATGGTGATGTTGGTTGTTATTCACTAGCCTAAATTTGTAATGTTTGGATTAGTTCCATTTCTTCATTTTATTTAAGTTTTTAACCTACGGCGTCCAATAACTAGCCATAAAAAAATGCCTATTTAGGGATACATAGCGGAAACCCAACCACCATTGTGTACCATTCTACTTTGTTACCTACTTGATGAATAGAAGACAAAAGATTCCTATGTTGGAAGTTAATTGTAGAATTCTTGTTGGATAAGTTTCATATGCAACAAACAAAAGCCAAAGGGCTAAACTAGTTAGTTTGTTAGTTAATAACCAAATAGCGGTTAATGGTAGTTATAGCGGTTAAGTTAGTTAGTTGGTTATGGTAGTTATAGTTAGTTAAAAGTAATTATTGGTAGTTAGAAGTTAGTTATTTTAGTTACACCGGTTCATGAAAGGACATGATGGTTCGGTGGCTATATATACGCCGCATATGTATCATTGTAAAGTGTGTCAAAACAACAAGGGCAAATGATATTAAAAAGTAATATACTTGCCACAAATTCATCGAATAGGTAGTGAACTATTTTTTTTTTTCATTTTGAGGGTAATTTTCTTTCAAATTCATCATCTTTAGGGTATTTTGCAAAATTTTTGGACAATTTTACCCTTCGGGAAATTTTTTTTTGTATTAGCTATGAGGGGCAAAATTGTCCAAAATTTTTACAAAATACCCTAAAGATGATGATTTTGAAAGAAAATTACCCTCAAAATAAAAAAATAGTTCACTACCCATTCAATGAAATTGTGGTAAGTATATTACATTTTTTTTATTATTTGCCCAAACAACAATGTAACAGAATATGTTGTTAATATTATAATGAATCAGTTCTTGTAAATCTTCTTGTTAAATTGATCATGGAAATATCAATTATACCTATGTATCAGTGGCGTTAGAGCCAAAGGTTCCAAGATTGCAAGAGTTTGATTCAACTTTTGATCAAGAAGATCAAAAAACTTAGAAGGGAAAAGACACCAATGAATACGCTGGCCAAGGAATACGGTGGAGACTTTGTTAGGACTGCATAACGCGACAACAAAGGGAAGGAAAAGACAACGTTGTAGAAGAACTTTGTGGGGACTGCTGGAATGCCACACAAAGGAAGAAAAGGAAAACATTTTGACACTTGAAAGGATAGCGTGGTACCGGAAAGAAGAGGCTAGCAAGAAAGACTTCTGTGGGTTTGCTTTGAAGGCGACATAGAAGAGAAAAACACGACGCCTTGTGATAAAAGAAAAGGCGAGTGGAAGAAACCTTTGTGGGTAACGGTTTGAGAACGACACAAAGGGAAGAAAAACGCTTAGGACAATAAGCGTGTGTTTGAGTTGAGTTTTGTGGACAAATGAAAAAAGGTTGCTTTGTTACCTGGGCTAACACAAACTGATGAGAAAGCAGTAAAGGATTGCTACAAGGAGTACATAGGAATGGTGAAGGTTTACTATGAGGAAGCATAGGGATTAGGGGTGGCAATTTCTGACCCGACACGAAACCCGGCCTGAAACCGACACGAAAATTAACAGGTTCGGGTTGAGCTAAATAGATTGTGGGTCAGGTTTGGGTCGACATATCTAACCCGTTTATTAAACAGGTCAGGTTCGGGTTGAGAATAAAATAAACGGGTCGACCCCGCCAACCCGTTTAAGTTTTTTTTCTTAATTAAAAATTATTTATATTTAACTATACGAGTTAAATGGGTTAAACGGGCCCCACTAACCCGTTTAACCCATTTAACTCATGTAATGTGCTAACCTTTATATATAAAACGGATTAAATGGGTCAACTCGAAACCCGTTTAACATATTCAACCTATGTAACCTATTTAACCTGTCAACCTAAGTATATATACGTGTTAAATAGGTCAGGTTCGGGTTACATGTAACAGGTTAGGGTTGGCATAGCTGACCCGATGATTTAAATGGGTCAGGTTCAGGTTGTGGTTTTCTGATCCGCCAACCCGAACCCGACCCGAATTGCCACCCCTAATAGGGATCCCTACAGTGTAAAGGGCCTAAAGATGAAGTGGTTGGGAATAGCAGTGGGACTGCTCATGTAAAAGATCCACTAGGCCATGAAGGGATAAATGCTGAAGTAGGAAGTGCACTGGAAGAAACTCAGAAGAAGAAAGAAGACTACTCAATTTGGTGTTAGTTTGGAAGGTAACAAGGAAGAGTTCAAGGAATTTGGTTTGTGGAAAACGCTTTGGAAGCGACACTGGAAAAACAACAACAACGAAACAGTTGGAACACCGAATAGAAAACAGGAAGAACAAGACTTAAACAATTAGGGGGGAATTGTTGGACGTTAATTGTATAAGTCTTGTTGGATAAGGTTCATATGCAACAAACAAAAGCCAAAGGGCTAAACTAGTTAGTTTGTTAGTTAATAACCGAATAGCGGTTAATGGTAGTTATAGCGGTTAAGTTAGTTACTTAGTTGGTTATGGTAGTTATAGTTAGTTAAAAGTAGTTATTGGTAGTTAGAAGTTAGTTATTTCAGTTACACCGGTTCAAGAAAGGACATGATGGTTCGGTGGCTATATATACGCTGCATATGTATCATTGTAAAGTGTGTCAAAACAACAATGTAACAGAATTATGTTGTTAATATTATAATGAATCAGTTCTTGTAAATCTTGTTAAATCGATCCTGGAAATATCAATTATACCTGTGTATCATCCTAACTATGAAGTACGTTATGTACGTTATTTCTATCTATCCTTAGAGCTTACATTTTTTTAGATCTTCAATCAATACGGAACCTGTGACCAATGCCACCCATTCGAACCAACAACATCAGCAACCATAAAAGACTGATAAACCAGCCCGAAAAATATCTTGGTTTCGATATACAAAGTTTGTGTCTTAATAAAGGAAAAGTTGTTGCTGGATTTGATGTAATGCTTATGGCATACAACTGATGGGCTGGACATGATTAGCTGAAGTACTTCTTTGCATTATACATCAGTCATCACAACATAACAATATCACATTAACTCATTTATATGACATGCCCGTTTTTATTTGTCATAACTTATGATGTTTTCTTTGAGTGATTTACGAGGTTTGAGCTGAGCACTATTTTTCCTTCGAGTTCAAATTGTCAATTACGGATTATAGCCACCACCGACTTTTTCTTCTTTACTATTACGTACGTAGTACTACTATATAGCTGCAATCTACAATTACCAAAAACTAATCTGAACTTCTGTTTAATTATAGTGTCATGATAAATTATGCTACACTTGACTTACTCGCTTTAAGCATTTCAAGACCTCTAGATGTATAGCCTGACATCAAAGTGATCAGACTATTTTATTCAAACATTAAAGCAAACCAAATTGACAAAGAACAATACCTTATACGTACATATGTACAAAAGATAATAAGTCCAAACAGCAATACATATTCACGAAAGTGAACAAATTATTGAAACACATCATAACTTGAAATCCAAATCTGCAAATCAAAATCACATCAACGAGAAGTCCAAAAGCTTAGAATCAAATAGGGACACAGCCATATATGCCGCAACCACAAACAGGTTCTCCTTTGATCACTTGGCGGGAGGCTGGTTTTCCACGGGTTTTTCTTCATGAGTCGTCTCTTGATGTTGTATCTTGAGTTTAGCCGGTTGCTGATTTGTTGTCAGCACCTCTGACTCTCCAAAGGCATCAGTCACACGCTATATATAACACATAGAATAATAAGTTTTGCAGGAATAAATAAATAAAAGAAAAAAGGATCACTTTATAAGTTATATTTATCTCACCCGTTCAAAAAAAAGTGTACAAAACATAATGTTATATAAGAAAATGGAGTAACAATTCATGAAGACAGGGAAAGGTTACGCACAAGCATGAAGATTAGAGAGTAACTGTTACATATGATCAACTTCCTATCCATATTTCCAAGCGAATTTAATTAATCGCATTTGTTCAAAAATTTGTCCGCATAGTGTTACTATTCCAAAATATAATAATACTAATAATAATTTATTATGTAGATGTATACTTGATATTTGATTTGTTGTAGCGAAGAATAAAGATCTTAATGCCACTAAAAGTGCTCGATTGCTTAACAAAAAGGGTATAGTGCTTGATAATGAATAAAAATATACGGTACCCTTATGCAATTTCCAGCTTTAACGTTGCAAGTGTAACCACTTCGGCAACAGTATACATTGTTTCCCTTGCCGCAGCATTTGTAGCCACTTGGGCAACAATATTTGGTTCCCGTGCAGCATGTTGCATGTGAATAAGCGCAGCACCCTTTATATGGACCCTTGTTACAACATGTCTGCCTCTTGCGACATGACGCGCCACCACCACAAAGAGAGTTAGTAACTGCCAATGATGAAACAAAGATGAACAAAAGAGCAAGAGTGAGTATGGAATTTGAGGTCCTCATTTTTGTGAGCTAATGAATGAATCTTGAAATTAGTTTCCTCATTTATAGAGGCGTAAGTTACATGTTTTGTCCTTATGGTTTATAGATATTGACACCTTTAGTCCTTTTTTTTCATACTAACTAGAGTAATTACAAAGTTCATTTATTTATTGAGCCAATTTAGTGCCCAATAATTTTCAACTATGATTTGAATAGAAAATACCCTATGTATAATGATGTCACTGAATGTTTGAAACGTTCAAGGAGTCATTTCCAGAGTTCTTCAGAGTCTAAATAAAGACTCACCCCTCTCCGAAGTGGAAATCAACATGTGAAGTACCTGAACAAAGAAGAAGATGATGTAGTCAGTGAGTGATACTAATATCTTACTAAATCTCCTTTGATCTCTTCAAACAAACCAAGACAACCTGAACTTAGTTACTTAGAAAAAGTATCATATAAGTCCGTAAAACAAATAGGCGTGAACTTTCTTAAAGTGATAATTGAAAGTTACCTATCAAGAAAGTTAATATAGGACAAGTGTTAGTATAAAAAGGGTAAACAGTTGTGAGCACCATACCCCAAAGTAATGTTGAGGTGCTGCAAGAATAAAAACATTAAATGAAGTAAGGTACCGGTGTAGCTTCCTAGTTAGATGTTTGACACGTCGTTATTACCTCATGGGTATCCACCTCGAGTTGCCTCAATAAAGGAATGTTGTATCGGTGTAAAGGTTGACCTCGTACAATTAATGTGCTATTATTTATGAGATTATTTACTCCTTCTATAACTAAGTCCCTGAACTTCCTCAGTGGTTAACATAGTTCTTACTTAAATATCTTTTTGAATGGTTTGTTAGTTATTAGTTGTTCAGGTAGCAGTGACATTCAATTGGGCAGTATGCTGACCCTAAACTTCACAGGTACTTCCTCCTATTCCACCTGAAGGGGTAAAATTCTTGGGTAGTTCTTACTTAAATATAGAACTATGGTTTATGTTTAAGAAACTGAGGAGATCACCTTACACTTTGTCATTCAACTTTGATTGTTATTCCACAAATATTCATAGTATATTCTTTAATTCATTCAAATAAGAATTTAAATGTTGAAAAACTTTGTCTTGTTATTCTGTTTAAACAATTTTAGTATACTAGTTATTAACTTTTTAAAACATACATTAATTGGACACGAATGATGATTTAACTTAATTCTGAAGTTATAATCACTTTACACTCATGTTTTAGAGCAAGAACTTTGAAAATATCGTTGCAACGTATAACCTACAATTAGTGAAAGTATGTTAAGTTATTGACTATTTCATAAACTAATCAATTCTTATTCATTTGCATATAGAATATTATTGTACATATCCGGAGAATATGTTATGTTATTGATTATTTCATAAGTTGATTATTTATTTGCGAAATGATACATGGACCTAATCGTGGACCTAAAAACACGTGGCATCATCCTGATGGCTGCAGACAGGGACCCACTTATTTTACAACCCATCAGGATCATGCCACATGTTATTAGGTCCATAATTAGGTCCGCGATTAGGTCCATGTATCATTTCTCTATTTATTATACATTTGCATATTGGATATTATTATATATTTCGTGAATGTGTTATTGATTATTTCATAAATTGATTAATTCTTATACATTTGCATCTATAATATTATTATACATTTCCAAAATGTATGTTACGTAATTGATTATTACATAAGTTGATTATTTCTTGAACATTTGTTTATAAAATATTATTAAACATTTTGTGAATGTATGTTATGTTATTGATTATTTCATAAATTGATTAGTTCTAATACATTTGCAAATATAATATGATTATACATTTCGTGAATGTATGTAATGTTATTGATTATTTCCTAAATTGCTTAATTCTTATACATTTGCATATAGAATATTATTAAGGGATATAGTCTGATTATGACATGTAGTTTGAATAAAGTTAACACAAAGATACATCTTAAATAAAAAAGGATAATATCCATTTGTTTAACTATTCAATGATTATGACATATAATTTTGACTAGGTAACACTCATATAATGAACAAAAGAAAGCTCTTATGATGCATCATGATTCTTGCAGTTCCAATATCAATAAAAGTTATTATAGATAAAAAAACCGATATTTGTTCTAGTTTAACCACTGATTGATAAAACCTGAAGAGTGATATATGGAACGACCTGTTGGGGTTATCTAACTTTCGTTAACATTCGTTTTCTTAAGGTTAGTGTTTCAGGAAAATATGAAAACTATTAAGAAAGAGGTTTATAAAATAATGCCTATACTGTTGAACTATGTGTTGCTGATGGATTCACTGTCCACATGACGGACATATGCAATTTGATGGAGTTTCCTTTAATCGGTTACAATGATTAACATGAGTTAACTAACCAACTTCCGTGTCTAACAAAGTATACTTAAATATTTTAACAAGAAAACTAAGCAAGTAAAGATTTACACAATAGTTTTTCAATAGTTAAATTCTTATTAGAAATGAATCAAATAATTTACTTAAGATTGTTTTAAGAATAAGAATATAAGTTAAATGACAATATTTGTTGATCTTCTCACTTAACTTAAACAAAAATCAAAGTAACTGCATATTTAAGAAATAACTATGCTAACTACATTGACTAGGTTCAAGGACTTAATCCACATTTACTCCTTTACAACATTTTTTTTATACAGGCTAATATTGAGGTGGGTCCTGTGGAGTAATAAAGACGTGTCAAGCATCTAACTTGTAAAATACACTACAACCAAGTTGCATTAAAAGTTTCTATTTTGGAATGTGTCAAATCCCGCTTGAAGGAACAGGGTTGACAAATGTTTGCTCTTTTCTACCGACCCTTGTACTTTCTTTTACTTTATTTGATAAGTATTTTTCTACTTATCTTCTCATGAAAATTCTCGCCTAAACTTTCAAGGTCTTAGATATTTTTTCAAAATGCATTTGCATGTTGATGAGATCAAGGGAATGAATGAGTGATTGTCATCACTCGCTGACTACATCATCTTTTTGCAGGTTCAAGGCTTTTCTTACTAAGTTTCGACTCGAGAAGTGATGAGATTTACTTTAATGTTTGAAGATAACTCCCCGGATATTCTTTTATTCAGGTTATTTTACTTTCAAATACTAGTCGAAGATCACTGGGTTTTGAATTAGCATAATATTAAGGCTTAAAGTAAGTAAGTAGTTGATGGGCTAGAACATTATTGGCTATCACCATAGCATTGCAAGAGTACTATGCTAGTTTTATATCATCGACATCGACGGAAGTCACTTGATGATAAAATATGGGTTTTAAGATTGAGTTAAATAATTCAGAGGTCGTGTTGACTTTTTATTTGAAATAAACATTTTAATAGAAGAGTTTTAAATATAGATATAGAATGTGACACTTTTAATAGCATACTTAACACTTAATTAATCTTCAAATGTATATTTTTGCATATAGATCTAATGCTATTTTTTAAAGCCATATTGAATACTAACCATCCAGATATCAATAGCTTTGCGATTTGAAATGTTTTTAACAAAGTGTGAAGCTTTGTTAAGAGGTTCTTACAAAGATAAACTTTATATACCAAAAACTAATCTAAACGTACTTCTGTTTAATTACAGTGTCACGATAAATTATGCCACACTGGACTTGCTCCCTTTAAGCATTTCAAGACCTCTAGATGTATAGCCTGACATCAAAGTTATCAGACCCAAAAATAATCATCTCTTGTATTACATCATATTGCCTTTAAATATTATTCAAACATTAAAGCAAACCAAATTGACAAAGAACAATACATATTCACGAAAGTGAACAAATTATTGAAACACATCATAACCTGAAATCCAAATCTGCAAATCAAAATCACATCAACGAAAAGTCCAAAAGCTTAGAATCAAATAGGGACATGGCAATATATGCCGCAACCACAAACAGGTTCTTCTTTGATCACTTGGCGGGAGGCTGGTTTTCCACAGGTTTTTCTTCATGAGTCGTCTCTTGATGTTGTATCTTGAGTTTAGCCGGTTGCTGATTCGTTGTCAGCACCTCTGACTCTCCAAAGGCATCAGTCACACGCTATATATAACACATAGAATAATAAGTTTTGCAGGAATAAATAAATAAAAGAAAAAAGAATCACTTTATATATTTCACCCAAAAGTGTACAAAACATAATGTTATATAAGAAAATGGAGTAACAATTCATGAAGACAGGGAAAGGTTACGCCCAAGCATGAAGATTAGAGAGTAACTGTTACATATGATCAACTTTCTATCCATATTTCCAAGCGAATTTAATTAATCGCATTTGTTCAAAAATTTGTCCGCATAGTGTTACTATTCCAAAATATAATAATAATAATTTATTATGTAGATTATAATTGATATTTGATTTGTTGTAGCGAAGAATAAAGATCTTAATGCCACTAAAAGTGCTCGATAGCTTAACAAAAAGGGTATAGTGCTTGATAATGAATAAAAATATACAGTACCCTTATGCAATTTCCAGCTTTAACGTTGCAAGTGTAACCACTTCGGCAACAGTATACATTGTTTCCCTTGCCGCAGCATTTGTAGCCACTTGGGCAACAATACGTGGTTCCTGTGCAGCACGTTGCATGTGAATAAGCGCAGCACCCTTTATACGGACCTTTGTTACAACATGTCTGCCTCTTGCGACATGACGCGCCGCCAGCACAAAGAGAGTTGGTAACTGCCAATGATGAAACAAAGATTAACAAAAGAGCAAGAGAGAGTATGGAAGTTGAGGTCCTCATTTTTGTGAGCTTATGAATGAATCTTGAAATTAGTTTCCACATTTATAGATGCGTAAGTTACCTGTTTTGTCCTTGTGGTTTACATATATTGGCACCTTTAGTCCCTTTTTTTTTTTTTTTTTTTTTTTTCATAAAATCTAGAGTAATTACAAAGTTCATTTATTTTTTTAGCCAATTTAGTGCCCAATAATTTTCAAGTATGATTTGAATAGAAAATACCCTAAGTATAATGAAGTCACTCAATGTCTATGATTTGAATAGAAAATACCCTAAGTATAATGAAGTCACTCAATGTCTGAAACATTCAGTGAGCCATTTCCAGAGTTCTTCATAGTCTAAATAAAGACTCACCCCTCTCTGAGACGGAAATCAACTTGTGAAGTACCTGAACCAAGAAGAAGATAATGAAGTTAGTGAGTGATACCAATAGCTCACTAATTCTCCTTTGATATCCTCAAATAAACCAAGATAACCTGATCTTAGATACTTAGGAAAAGTATCATCTAAGACAGTAAAACAAATAGGTGTGAACTTTCTTAAAGTGATAAGTGAAAGTTACCTATCAAGAAAGTTAATAAAGTATAAGAGTTAGTATAAAAAGGGTAAACAGTTGTGAGCATTATACCCGAAAGTAATGTTGAGGTGTTGCAAGAATAGAAACATTAAATGATGTAAGGTACCAGTGTAGCTTCCTAGTTAGATGATTGACACGTCGTTATTACCTCACGGGTATTTACCTCGAGTTGCCTCTATAAAGGAATGTTGTTACGGAGTAAAAGACTTCCTACATTGAATGTGCTATAATTTATGAGAGCATTTACTCTTTCTATAACTAAATCCCAGAACTTCCTCAGTGGTTAACATAGTTCTTACTTAAACATTTTTTTGAACAGCTTGTTTGTTGTTAGTGGTTCAGGTGGCAGTGACATCTAATTGGGCAGTATGCAGACCCTGAACTCCGCCTGTACTTCCTCCTATTCTGCCTAAAGGGGTTTAAGTCTCGGGTAGTTCTTACTTAAACATATTACTTTGGTTTTTGTATAAGAAAGTGAGGAGATCGCCTTACACTTTGTCATTCAACTTTGATTGTTATTCTGCAATTATTCATAGTAAATTCTTTAATTCATTCAAATAAGAATTTAAATGTTGAAAAACTTTGTCTTGTTATTCTGTTTAAACAGTTTTAGTATACTAGTTATTAACTTTTTGAAACATACATTAATTTGACACCAATGATGATTTAACTTAATTCTGAAGTTATAATCACTTTACACTCGTGTTTCAGAGCGAGAACTTTGAAAATGTCGTTGCCACGTATAACCTGCAATTAGTGAAAGTATGTTATGTTACTGATTATTTCACAAATTAAACAATTCTTATTCATTTGCATACAGAATATTATTGTACATATCCGGAGAGTATGTTATGTTATTTGTTGATATAAATAATGTTTGTGAATGTTATTAATATTTCTCAATAAACCTATGTTTTGACAATCACAAAACTTAAATCAAATTAAGTCAAGAATAAGACATAAACAAGTATTTGGTGACAAATATTTACTTCTACATCTTATATCACTTAAGGTATGCATAAACTTAGTAACTTATGCATTACATGATCAAAGGAAATTTTATATTAATACATAACATTATATAAAATGATTTTAACATTTTATATATATTTGTAAATCATTTTTGGTAAACCTTTATTAAACCACAAAAATATGATTTCAAATTTCCAACCAAAAAGGGCAAATTTTATCCAGAGAATCTTTTCAAACGTTCAGGAGGGCGGCCCCCTTAATTTTACTAGGCGGCCCCCTTAATCATTAAGGGGACCGGCCTACAATTAAGGGGACCGGCACGCTCCCGAACAGTATTTTCTGGCCCTATAAATATTGGATCATTCCACATATTTTTCTCACCTTTTTGCACTATAAACTTTCTGATCCAATCCTCTTCTCTAGATCTAAAATCCTTTGATCATATATTTCCTAAGTTTTTGTTTCCAAGTGATCCAAAGCTTCATCCATTCAAGTGCAAGAAGAAGAACACTTCTCTACATCCATCTTATTGTAGTGGTGTTGTGTATAGCTAGTTTCATATAGTACTAGTGATAGCTATTTGTTAAGGTGTTGTGAATACTTTTTGATTGTAGAATCTTGGTGTGTTGTAAGCTAGTTTAGTAGTAGTAACTTAGTTGTGCATAGAAGAAGGTGTGAAGATTGATAAGGTGTGAAGACGGTGTGAAGTCTTGAAGAAGGTGTGAAGGTGTGATTAAGGTGTGAAGATCACTTGGTGTGATATTTGGTGTGAGATTGGTTCTAGCTACGATTAGAACTCGACATTTAGTTTAGTGTCGTTAACTTGTGTAAGCCAAGGTGTGTAAGGTTTCTCCACCACAAGGAGTTTGTTGACATAGTGAAGAAAACTCTCGAGTGTGGTACTCGGGGAGTGGAGTAGGGCAAGGAAGGTGTCCTTGTAGCCGAACCACTATAAATTCGCGTGTTGTGGTTTGATCTTTCTAACTCTATCTTTTCTTCATTATATTTCAATACTTTCAATATTAGTTTAGACTTGCTTATATTGGTTGTTGCTTAAATTCACTTAAGATCGAATCAAAAGTTTTTATAACTAACAAAATATTTTGGAAATAAACTTAAAAGGACATAAAACTATTCAACCCCCCCTTCTAGTTTTCCACAATTGGTATCAGGAGCCACGTCTAGCAAGATCTTTAAAATATATTGTATTTTAAAACTTGTAACGATCTATGGAATCTGAAAAATACTTAGAAGGGCAATCTATGCAAAGACCACCACTATTTGAAAGTGATGGATTTTTATATTGGAAAAATCGATTCGAAACTTATGTGAAGTCAAAAGATCTAGATCTTTGGCATGTTATTACTAATGGTGATTTTTTACCTATTCAAAATAACCCGGAAACTAAGAAAGATGAAATCGCACCTTTTGAAAAACAAAATGATGATTTAAAAAGAAAACTTGCTAAAAATAATGAAGCAAAAATGGTTATTTATAATGCGCTACCACGTAAAGAGTACGAAAGGATCTTTATGTGTGAAACCGCAAAAGAAATTTGGAACTCTTTACTAATAACTCACCAAGGTAATAGTCAAGTCAAAGATAATAAGATAGATCTACTTGTTCAACAATACGAGCAATTCACGATTCCGGAAGAGGAATCAATTGATAATGCTTTTGCTAGATTTAACACTATCATCACAAGTTTAAAAGCACTTGATGAGAATTTTTCTAGTAAGAATTTTGTTAAGAAGTTTCTTAGGGCTCTTCATCCAAAATGGCGAGCTAAAGTGACGGCTATTGAAGAATCGAAGAATTTGTCAACTTTGCAACTTGACGAATTAATTGGAAATCTAAAAGTCTACGAAGTCATCATCAAGAAGGACTCCGAAATGGTCAAGGAAAAACGAGAGCAAAGCAAGTCAATCGCCTTGAAAGCTAGAAAGGAATCTAGTATCGAAGATAGCTCATCTTCCGGAAGTGATGACGAAGAATACGCTATGGCCGTAAGAGATTTCAAGAAATTCTTCAAAAGGCGAGGAAGATTCGTAAGACAACCGTATGATGAAAAGAAAACATTTCAAAAGAGTAAAGATGACAAGAACAACAAGATTGAAAGAAAGTGCTTCAAGTGTGGAGATCCAAATCATCTTATTGGAAAATGTCCAATGATGACAAGAGATCAAAATCATAGAGCATTTGTTGGAGGTGCTTGGAGTGATAGTGATGATGATGAGAATGAAACGACAAAGGAAGAAAAATGTCTCATGGCGAATACACCAAATGAGGTACGTTCCGAAACCGAGTATTTTAGTGATGAAAGTATATTATTAGATGAAAAAGATCTAGATAATGAATATATTAAACTATGCAAATTAGGACAACTAGTAATGGCAAAAAAACAAATCACTAAAATACATTAACAATCAATTAGAAAGTGAAGTACTTGAACTAAAAATTAAAATACATCAACTAGAAAAGGGTAAAGAAATTTTTGAAGAATGTAAATCATGTCAAGAGCTTAAAGGTGAAAACGAAATACTTAGGGAAGAAATTCGCAAACTTGACAAATTTCAAAATAGTAGTCAATCACTTAGTAAAATAATAAGTATTCAAAGAACATCCGAAGACAAAACCGGCTTAGGATTTAATTCAAATAAGGTTTCAACAAGCGAGATTAAAAATGTAAAATTTGAAAGTGAACTCAACAAACAAAAACCTTTAGAATCTAATCCTAAGTATATACTTATTAATGATAAGAAAATACCTCTTGCCAATGATGAAGAAGTTAAAGATTTTTATAAACCGTCTTTAAAGACCGAAGTAGGATCGTCTAAACCCAAAATAAGATCTAGAACTCCACCACCTAGAAAACCAAATAATTCTCATCCTAGGTCTAAAACACCTCAACCAAGAAGAAATCAAAATAGACAAAACTATAATAACAATAGTAATCAAATGTGGAACTACCAACAAAGCTACAATCCTTGGGGCATTCTACCACCTTTCATGCACCCGAGTCAAATGTTAAACATGTTTGGACCAAATAACTTTGGACCAAAAGGACAATGGAGATCAAATGGCTAGACAAACATTCCTTGAGGCAATCTTGGTTTTTCTCTCAACATAGACTTCTTCAAAGTCTATATTTCATCTTGATGACGTTGAAGATTTCTTTTGAAGACCACCGGATACGCCATTCTTTCACAACTCATTGCCATGCTTAGATAAATATGTATTGTTTGATTTCGTCAATTATTTAGATATAATTTGTCATTGTCTCCTATGTGTTAGAATTACATATATACTTATATATACATATATATACTATTATACGTAATATATATATATATATATATATATATATATATATATATATATATATATATATATATATATATATATATATTCACTTGCACATAACCTAGATACGTCATTTGTTGACTTTCTAGAACTCCAAGAAATCGTTCTTTATCGAACCCTTTCTTTACCCCTCTCACGTTATTCTAGTAAGTCCTCTTTTAGGAGACTCATGATGATGAAGGGATATGAGTCAAGTGGACTTTTATAATGCAAGAACGCCTTCGCACGTGAACACTATGGATGAAACAAACTCCTCTCGCCAAGTATATCCTATCTCCGCTACTATCCTTCAAATCTCACTCATCAACCCATCTTTCAAACACATTTATACTTATATATATAAACAATATATATATATATATATATATATATATATATATATATATATATATATATATATATATATATATATATATATATATATATATATATATATATATATATATATATATATATATATACACTTATTCACATATTCCCGAACACACCTCAAACCCTTCATCAACTTAACACTTTGATCATTTTATCAAAAAATTGTCAAAGGTATATTTTAATTATCGAAACGATAATTAAAAGTTGTTAAGTATCTTATCATCGTGCCAATAGACGTTTACGTATTTTTGATATATTATAAATCTAAGTATATACGTATAAATATTTTTGTTCCAGAAACGAATTCCGCGAAATTTGGAAAAGTTCAAAGGCGGCCCCCTTAATGATTAAGGGGACCGGCTTGTTATCGAGGGCGGTCCCCTTAATGTTTAAGGGGGCCGGCCATCAGACAGTTCCAAATTTGTTTTTCCTTCTTATTTCCATTCCCAAACACTCCATTCACTCATTTGTTCCTCCCCACTGCTACTGAGTACGAACCAAAACACCCAAAAACTTCAAAATCCTCCATCATATCACCAATTCGAGGTTGTTTCGCAAGGGGCAAACATCAACCAAACATATAACAACATCTTTTGTAAGTTTTCCAACATGCATTTCATCACATTTCATTCGATTTAGTGTCTAATCAATAATTATACATTTCATTAAAATTCATTTTAATTCAATTTTAAGTGTAATTGAAGCTAGAAATTGAACTACCAAATGCTCCCCATAGGATTAGGATGATGTTTTGCAACTCAAAATTAGTATAACATATCATCTTGTCAAAATCATTAATCGCCCATAAACCCTAGTCGAATTTTAATTTTCAAAAGACACATTGTTGATATAACTCTTAAAAACCATTTAAAACTTACTACATTACATTGTTTTAACGTTCTAAACAATCAAAGCATACTTTTCAAATTGTTGATTAAATGGTTCATGAAGACAACATGGGCGTTTGGTTCATGAACAAACCATAACTATATGAAGTTATTTGAAACCTATAACTAGCTTATAAGTTTTGTTAATAATACTAGAATCAATAGAGGTCATCAAGATATATAATCAATATATATATTGATATTTTTAGGATATTGTTATCTAGTTAAGGGAGCGTTTGGTTTATCTTTAAAATGATAATTTTGAAAACTAAAATTCGCATTTCAATCTTTTAAACAAGCTTATGTTGCGTCAAACTTTTACGAAATGGAAGATATATAATCTAATATATATCTAGCCTTATTTCGAAGTGAATTATGATATCATACCCTTTGATATTGTACATTCTAAACAAGTTTAAAGTCAAAATAAAAGGAACATCATGAAACTACTTCATTAAATATTTTTTTTTTGTGTCGAAGTAGAATTTCGTTCCACATATATTGCATATAATTATATATATATATATATATATATATATATATATATATATATATATATATATATATATATATATATATATATATAAACAATATATGCATGATGGTTGTTTTTATATTAATTCTATTCTTGTTGTTATTTTGTTTAGGTGAAAATGCCTAAGACCACGGTTGGTGATGTATCCAAAACCAAACAATACATTCCAAATGTCTCTTCTACTCCCGGCATGTCTCCTTCAGTTGCATGTTTCTATCGTCCTATTGAAAATAGAAACATTCACGAAGGAAGAATTGTCGATCCATCTTTCTATGAATCTGATGACACAGAACGAATGTTCTCCAATATTCGTTTTGAATGTCTTTTCCAAATCAACGAACCTATCATTCCTCGGTTTATTCTCGACTTCTATAGCCAAGTGACGGTGCAAACCGATCCCTATGGTCATCTCCTCATTTCCTTCATGATTCAAAATCAATTCATCACTCTTACTCTTGCTCAATTTGGGAAAATTCTTAGAATCCCATTCAACGGCCAAGCCGTTTTCTCAAATGAATGGGATCTTTCCACTCTTGAAAGAAATCGTCCTCAGGATGGCCCCTACTATTCTGAGATTCCTAGTCCTGAAGACATTCGTCGAATGCTCGAACTAGAACGTCGTACGACTAGTCGAGTGATCAAGTCGAAGAATGTCGACATTCATGCTAATCAAATCCTTCTCAAAGAGCTAAGCCCCGACATGAAGAAGTGGGAAGAAGTCATTCGCGAGAATGCGTTTGGTACGGGTGGTCACCGTGATCATGTCACGGCGAGCATTGCCCACATGCTTTATTGTGTTATTGCTGAAGAGCAATACAACTTGGCTTATCTTTTTGTTCATCGAATCATGTCCGCCAAAAACACCCCAAATGCCAATCTTCCTTACGGTATGTTTCTCACACGACTTTATCGTTATGTGATGGAACATTATCCACATCTTCAAAGAGACTACTACGTTCATATCCTTCCTACTTTGAACCAACTTACTCGTGTTCGTACTCGTCGTCCTCGTAGTGACAAAGGAAAATCTCGTGTTCCTTTGTACTCTAGGGGTCGTGGTTCTACATCTCATCGTGATGACGATGATGATGAGGAGGAAGACACCTCATGTGTTAGTACTCCATCCCCCACGACCTTTGTTGATGATCTTCCTGACCTTGATTACTCCGAATATTCAATTCCTCTTCCTCACGAACGTACCGATGAACTTCTCTTCACTCGCCAAACCTTCATCATCAATCAACAACAACAAATGCATGAAGAGATGCGAGGAGGATTCAAATCCGTTGGGAAGATGTTTAGGAAGATGCTTGGAAAGAAGAAGAAGTAGAAGATTTTGATGTATTGCTATTTGATACTACTTATTTCTATTTGACATTTGTATGGTTTGCTACTTGTCTGACTTACTCGGAAATACTTGTGTTAGCTCTTGTTCATCTCTTGAATAATTTTTAGTCTTTGAACAATTATCATGCTATGCTATGCTTCTTTTCTAATATGGATTATAATATATTAATTTGCATGCAAAATTTGGTTATATATATATATATATATATATATATATATATATATATATATATATATATATATATATATATATATATATATGTTTATATATCATCATTCCTAGTGTATATGCTTCTAATAGAGCTTGCTGGAAAAATAAACTTGAAAAATGGCCAAATTCTGCAAATTTTGGGTTTCTGGTCGTCTGGGAAAACACCAGATGGGCGGCCCCCTTAATTCCCTAGGCGGTCCCCTTAATGATTAAGGGGGCCGGCATACAATTAAGGGGACCGGCCATCTGGAACTGGGTTTACTGTATTCTTTTGCATCTTGTGAATCCTTTCTCTAGTTTCAGCTACCATTTCCCATTTTGACCCAACTGATTTTAGAATCTCTTTCAACCATTTCAAACATTTACCTAAATCATCCACTTCCATACTATAAATTCCCTCCATTATCACCATTCTTCATCTCATCATTCATCATATCATCATATCATCATGACTCCTCCAGGCACCTCAAACTCCAAAACCTCCAAGAAACAAAAACTTGTGGTCATCCCACCAAAACAACTCTTCATTGACTTAACAAATGAAGACAACAAAACACCATCACCTCCACCCAAATGCTCATCCCCAAGTGCACCCAATGCACCATCTAAAACACCTTCCACTCATGGAACTTCTTCATCATCCATACCCTCAACCTCATCAATCAATGACTACATCAACTTACACTTGTCACCACAAGTATCATCACCACTTCCTACACAAGAACCCATGTCTACTCATCTTACCATCTCACTTTCACCAACAACACCACTTGATGCTCATCTCTCATCACCACAAATTTCACCACCATTCTTTGCCAATCCCGTACCTTGGAGGCTACTTGAATCCCATGGGGATACTTGTCTTTGTTGCATCCATAACCGCATGGTCATCTTTGGCCTTAGAGATGAAATTCAATATATGTTTTCATATCTTGAACATTTGCTTACCTACCCACCACCACCACCACCAACTCCACCATCCTCTCCAATTATCCCTCCACCACAATTCTCACCTATTACTCCACCATCTCCATCATGCTCTCCAAATTAAGCATATGATATGCTTAATTAACAAAGCCTTTACCCTCCCTTTTGCATGCAAGCTCTATGAAGTCCATGTACTCTTTGCATGATGATGTATCTTTCTTGTTTACTTGGCTTATGTATTTGATACTATGTTGTTTGCTTATGTACTTGTATTGTTGTGTCTTGACACAACTATTTCTCTAATATGAATGCTTCTTTCTTTCCTTATTACATTATATTAGTGTGCATGTCTATACTTGTGCTTCTAATATTTTTGTTTTGCAAGCATTCCATAGCTCGTTCTCTTGGTGCCCCCAAACGAGGGGGAGTACACACCAAGGGGGAGTTTCTACCCGTCAAAATTTTCACGTATGAAAACTTGTCGGCTTAACCTTTTTGATGTTACAAAAAGGGGGAGAAGTACATATAAACTCACTAAAATACTTGTTTAAAAACTAATTTTTGAGTTAATGAGTTTAAGTTTTGTAATCATCAAAAAGGGGGAGATTGTTGATATAAATAATGTTTGTGAATGTTATTAATATTTCTCAATAAACCTATGTTTTGATAATCACAAAACTTAAATCAAATTAAGTCAAGAATAAGACATAAACAAGTATTTGGTGATAAATATTTACTTCTACATCTTATATCACTTAAGGTATGCATAAACTTAGTAACTTATGCATTACATGATCAAATGAAATTTTATATTAATACATAACATTATATAAAATGATTTTAACATTTTATATATATTTGTAAATCATTTTTGGTAAACCTTTATTAAACCACAAAAATATGATTTCAAATTTCCAACCAAAAAGGGCAAATTTTATCCAGAGAATCTTTTCAAACGTTCAGGAGGGCGGCCCCCTTAATTTTACTAGGCGGCCCCCTTAATCATTAAGGGGACCGGCACGCTCCCGAACAGTATTTTCTGGCCCTATAAATATTGGATCATTCCACATATTTTTCTCACCTTTTTGCACTATAAACTTTCTGATCCAATCCTCTTCTCTAGATCTAAAATCCTTTGATCATATATTTCATAAGTCTTTGTTTCCAAGTGATCCAAAGCTTCATCCATTCAAGTGCAAGAAGAAGAACACTTCTCTACATCCATCTTATTGTAGTGGTGTTGTGTATAGCTAGTTTCATATAGTACTAGTGATAGCTATTTGTTAAGGTGTTGTGAATACTTTTTGATTGTAGAATCTTGGTGTGTTGTAAACTAGTTTAGTAGTAGTAACTTAGTTGTGCATAGAAGAAGGTGTGAAGATTGATAAGGTGTGAAGACGGTGTGAAGTCTTGAAGAAGGTGTGAAGGTGTGATTAAGGTGTGAAGATCACTTGGTGTGATATTTGGTGTGAGATTGGTTCTAGCTACGATTAGAACTCGACATTTAGCTTAGTGTCGTTAACTTGTGTAAGCCAAGGTGTGTAAGGTTTCTCCACCACAAGGAGTTTGTTGACATAGTGAAGAAAACTCTCGAGTGTGGTACTCGGGGAGTGGAGTAGGGCAAGGAAGGTGTCCTTGTAGCCGAACCACTATAAATTCGCGTGTTGTGGTTTGATCTTTCTAACTCTATCTTTTCTTCATTATATTTCAATACTTTCAATATTAGTTTAGACTTGCTTATATTGGTTGTTGCTTAAATTCACTTAAGATCGAATCGAAAGTTTTTATAACTAACAAAATATTTTGGAAATAAACTTAAAAGGACATAAAACTATTCAACCCCCCCTTCTAGTTTTCCACATTATTGATTATTTCATAAGTTGATTATTTCTAATACATTTGCATATAGGATACTATTATATATTTTGTGAATGTATGTTATGTTATTGATTATTTCTTGAATTGATTAATTCTTATACATTTGCGTATATAATATTAGTATACATTTCCAAAATGTATGTTACGTAATTGTATTTCATAAGTTGATTATTTCTTGTACATTTGTTTATAAAATATTATTATACATTTTGAGAAAGTATGGTATGGTATTGATTATTTCATAAATTGATTAGTTCTTATAAATTTGCAAATATAATATGATTATGCATTTCGTGAATGTATGTTATGTTATTGATTATTTTAGAAATTGCTTAATTCTTATACATTTGCATATAGAATATTATTAAGGGATATAGTCAATGATTATGACGTGTAATTAGATTAAAGTCGACACAAATATACAACTTAACTAAAAAAGGATAATGTCCATTTGTTGAAGTATTCATTGATTATGACATTTAATTTTCACTAGGTAATACTCGTATAATGAACAAATGACAGCTCTTATGATGCATCATGATTCTTGCAGTTCCAATTTCAATAAAAGTTATTAAAGATAAAAAAAACTGAAATTTGTTCTAGTATAACTACTGATTGATAAAACCTGAATAGTGATATATGGAACGAACTGTTGGGGCAATCTAACTTTCGTTAACATTCATTTTCTTATGGTTAGTGTTTCGGGAAAATAAGAAAACTATTAAGAAAGAGGTTTATAAAATAATGCCTATACTGTTGAACTATGTGTTGCTGATGGATTCACTGTCCACATGACGGACACATGCAATTTGATGTAGTTTCCTTTTAATCGGTTACAATGATTAACTTGAATTAACTAACCAACTTCCGTGTCTAACAAAGTATACTTAAATATTTTAACAAGAAAACTAAGCAAGTAAAGATTTACACAATAGTTTTTCAATAGTTAAATTCTTATTAGAAATGAATCAAATAATTTACTTAAGATTGTTTTAAGAATAAAAAAATAAGTTAAATGACAATATTTGTTGATCTTCTCACTTAACTTAAACAAAAATCAAAGTAACTATTTAAGAAATAACTTTGCTAACTTCATTGACTAGGTTCAAGGACTTAATCTATATATAGGAGTAAATGCCCTCTTGAATGTGTCTCACATTATTTGCAAAAGATCACATTTACTCCTTTACAACATTTTTTATACAGGCTAATATTGAGGTGGATCCTGTAGGGTAATAAAGACGTGTCAAGCATCTAACTTGTAAAGTACACTACAACCAAGTTGCATTAAATGTTTCTATTTTGGAATGTGTAAAATCCTCCTTGAAGGAACAGGGTTGACAAATGTTGGCTCTTTTCTACCAACCCTTGTACTTTCTTTTACTTTATTTGATAAGTGTTTTTTTTACTTATCTTCTAGAGAAATTCTCGCCTAAACTTTCAAGGTCTTAGATATTTTTTCAAAATGCATTTGGATGTTGTTGAGATCAAGGGAGTGAATGAGTGATTGTCATCACTCGCTGACTACATCATCTTTTTGCAGGTTCAAGGCTTCTCTTACTGAGTTTCGACTCGAGAAGTGATGAGATTTACTTTAATGTTTGAAGATAACTCCCCGAATATTCTTTTATTCAGGTTATTTTACTTTCAAATACTAGTCGAAGATCACTGGATTTTGAATTAGCATAATATTAAGGCTTAAGGTAAGTAGTTGATAGGCTAGAACATTATTGGCTATCACCGTAACATTGCAAGAGTACTATGCTAGTTTTATATCATCGACATTGACGGAAGTCACTTGATGATAAAATATGGTTTTTAAGATTGAGTTAAATAATTCAGAGTTCATTTTGACTTTATATTTGAAATAAACATTTTAATAGAAGAGTTTTAAATATAGATATAGAATGTGACACTTTTATTAGCATACTTAACACTTAATTAATCTTCCAATGTATATATGCATATAGATCGAAAACTATTTTTAAAGCCATATTGAATACTAACCATCCAGATATCAATAGCTTTGCGATTCGAAATGTTTTAACAAAGTGTGAAGCTTTGTTAAGAGGTTCTTACAAAGACAAACTTTATATACTAAAAACTAATCTAAACGTACTTCTGTTAAATTACAGTGTCACGATAAATTATGCCACACTTGACTTGCTTGCTTTAAGCATTTCAAGACCTCTAGATGTATAGCCTGACATCAAAGTTATCAGACCCAAAAATAATCATCTCTTGTATTACATCATAATTGCCTTTAAATATTATTCAAACATTAAAGCAAACCAATTTGACAAAGAACAATACATATTCACGAAAGTGAACAAATTATTGAAACACATCATAACTTGAAATCCAAATCTGCAAATCAAAATCACATCAACGAGAAGTCCAAAAGCTTAGAATCAAATAGGGACACGGCAATATATGCCGCAACCACAAACAGGTTCTTCTTTGATCACTTGGCGGGAGGCTGGTTTTCCACGGGTTTTTCTTCATGAGTCGTCTCTTGATGTTGTATCTTGAGTTTAGCCGGTTGCTGATTCGTTGTCAGCACCTCTGACTCTCCAAAGGCATCAGTCACACGCTATATATAACACATAGAATAATAAGTTTTGCTGGAATAGATAAATAAAAAGAAAACAGAATCACTTTATATATCTCACCCGTTCAAGAAAAAGTGTACAAAACATAATGTTATATAAGAAAATGGAGTAACAATTCATGAAGACAGGGAAAGGTTACGCCCAAGCATCAAGAATAGAGAGTAACTGTTACATATGATCAACTTCTATCCATATTTCCAAGCGAATTTAATTAATCGCATTTGTTCAAAAATTTGTCCGCATAGTGTTACTATTCCAAAATATAATAATAATAATAATAATTTATTATTTAGATGTATACTTGATATTTGATTTGTTGTAGCGAAGAATAAAGATCTTAATGCCACTAAAAGTGCTCGATAGCTTAACAAAAAGGGTATAGTGCTTGATAATGAATAAATATACGGTACCCTTATGCAATTTCCAGCTTTAACGTTGCAAGTGTAACCACTTCGGCAACAGTATACATTGTTTCCCTTGCCGCAGCATTTGTAGCCACTTGGGCAACAATACTTGGTTCCTGTGCAGCACGTTGCATGTGAGTAAGCGCAGCACCCTTTATACGGACCCTTGTTACAACATGTCTGCCTCTTGCGACATGACGCACCGCCAGCACAAAGAGAGTCGGTAACTGCCAATGTTGAAACAAAGATGAACAAAAGAGCAAGAGTGAGTATGGAAGTTGAGGTCCTCATTTTTGTGAGCTTATAAATGAATCTTGAAATTAGTTTCCTCATTTATAGAGGCGTAATTTACATGTTTTGTCCTTGTGGTTTATATATATTGGCACCTTTAGTCCTTTTTTCATAATAACTAGAGTAATTACAAAGTTCATTTATTTATTGAGCCAATTTAGTGCCCAATAATTTTCAACTATGATTTGAATAGAAAGTACTCCAAGTATAATGAAGTCACTCAATGTCCGAAACATTCAGGGTGTCATTTCCAGAGTTCTTCAGAGTCTAAATAAAGATTCACCCCTCTTCGAGGCGGAAATAAACATGTGAAGTACCTGAACCAAGAAGAAGTTGATTGAGTCAGTAAGTGATGCCAATATCTCATTAAGTCTCCTTTGATCTCGTCAAACAAACCAAGATAACATGAACTTAGATACTTAGGAAAAGTATCATCTAAGACCGTAAAACAAATAGGCGTGAACTTTCTTAAAGTGATAAGTGAAAGTTACCTATCACGAAAGTCAATAAAGCACAAGAGTTTGTATAAAAAGGGTAAACAATTGTGTGCACTATACCCGAAAGTAATGTTGAATTGTTGCAAGAATAGAAACATTAAATGAAGTAAGGTAACAGTGTAGCTTCCTAGTTAGATGATTGACACGTCGTTTTTACCTCACGGGTATAATTTAAGAGGTCATTTACTCCTTCTATAACTAAGTCCCTGAACTTCCTCAGTGGTTAACATTGTTCTTCAACATATAACTATGGTTTATGTTTAAGAAAGTGACCTTACACTTTGCCATTCAATTGTGATTGTTATTCCGCAGACATTCATAGTAAATTCTTTAATTCATTCAAATAAGAATTTAAACGTTGAAAAACTTTGTCTTGTTATTCTGTTTAAACTGTTTTAGTATACTAGTTATTAACTTGTTTAAACATACATTAATTTGACACGATTGAAGATTTAACTTAATTCTTAAGTTATAATCACTTTACAATCATGTTTCATAGCGATTACTTTGAAAATGTCGTTGTGTATAATCTGAAATTAGTGAAGTATGTTATGTTATTGATTATTTCATAAATTAATCAATTCTTGTTCATTTGCAAATATTATTGTAGATATCCGGAGAGTATAAGTTGATTATTTCTTACACATTCGATTATAGGTTTTTATTATATATTTCGTGAATGTATGTTATGTTATTGACTATTTCATAAACTGATTAATTCTTATACATTTGCATATATAAATTATTATACATTTCCAAAAAGTATGTTATGTAATTGATTATTTCATAAGTTGATTATTTCTTGTACATTTGTATATAAAATATTATTATACATTTTGTGAATGTATGTTATGTTATTGATTATTTCATAAATTGATTAGTTCTTATACATTTGCATATAGAATATTATTATACATTTCGTGAATATATGTTATGTTATTGATTATATCATAAATTGTTTAATTCTTATACATTTGCATAGAGAATATTATTAAGGGATATAGTCAATGATTATGACATGTAATTAGATTAAAGTTGACACAAAGATACATCTTAAATAAAGATAATATCCATTTGTTTAACGATTCAATGATTATTACATATTAATTACACTAGGTAAAACTCGTATAATGAACAAACGAAAGCTCTTATGATGCATCATAATTCATGCAGTTCCCAATATTAATAAAAGTTATTAAAGATAAAAAAAACTGAAATTTGTTCGAGTATAACTACTGATTGAAAGAGTGATAAATGTAACGAACTGTTGGGGTATCTAACTTTCGTTGACATTCGTTTTCTTAAGGTTAGTGTTTAAGGAAAATAAGAAAACTATTAAGAAAGAGGTTTATAAAATAATGCCTATACTGTTGAACTATGTGTTGCTGATGGATTCACTTTCCACATGACGGACATATGCAATTAGATGGAGTTTCCTTTTAATCGGTTACAATGATTAATTTGAGTTAACTAACCAACTTCCATGTCTAACAAAGTATACTTAAAAATTTTAACAAGAAAACTAAGCATGTAAAGATTTACACAATAGTTTTTCAATGGTTAAATTATTAGTAGAAATGAATCATATAATTTACTTAAGATTGTTTTAAGAATAAAAATATAAGAAATGACTATGCTGACTACATTGAATAGGTTCAAGGATTTAATATTTGTTGATCTCACTTAACTTAAACAAAAATCAAAGTAACTATTTAAGAAATAACTATGCTAACCACATCAAAAAGGTTCAAGGATTTAATCCATATATAAGAGTAAATGCCCTATTGAATGTGTATAAATTAATTGCAAGAGACCACATTTACTCTTTTACAACATTATTTTATATAGGCCAAGATTGATGTGGATCCTGTGAGGTAGTAAGGACGTGTCAACCATCTAACTTGTAAAGTACACTACAACCAAGCTGCATTAAATGTTTTTATTTTTCGAATGTGTCCAATCCCGCTTGAAGGAATAGTGTTGACAAATGTTTGTTCTTTTCTACCAACTCTTATACTTTCTTTTGTTCTATTTGATAAGTGTTTTTCTACTTGTCTTCTCAAGAAAGTTCTCGTCTAAACTTTCAAGGTCTTAGATATTTTTTCAAAATATCTAAGTTCATAATGTATTTGGATGTTGGGGAGATCAAGGGAGTGAATGGGTGATTGCCATAACTCGCTGACTACATCATCTTTTTGCAGGCTCAAGGCTTTTTTTACTGAGTTTCGACTCGGGAAGTGGTGAGATTTTCTTTAATCTTTGAAGATAACTCCCCGAATATTCTTTAATTCATAGCTTCATTTACATTTAGGTTATTTTACTTTCAAATACTAGTCGAAGATCGATGGGTTTTGAATTAGCCTAATATTAGGCTTATGGAAAGTAGTTGATGGGCTAGAACATTATAGGCTACCACCGTAGCATTGCGCGAGTACTATGCAAGTTTTATATCATTTCATCGACAGAAGTCACTTGATGATAAAATATGGTTTTTAAGGTTGAGTTAAATAATTCAGAGGTCGTTTTGACTTTTTATTTGAAATAAACATTTTAATAGAAGAGTTTTAAATATAGATATAGAAAGTGACACTTTTATTAGCATACTTAACACTTAATTAATCTTCAAATGTATATTTGCATATAGATCGAATACTACTTTTTTTTTTTTTGGTAAAAAGTCAACGACCCGGTAAATATATTATCCAAAAAATGTTTAAGTACAAATGAAATGTGGCTGAATTACCACATTAACCTCAAGCACAGGCGCTTGATAAACAAGTGTTTATGACAGGCCATAAACACAAACCAAACCTAGCTAATTACAAAGTATCAAACTAGGTATAATAACAAGACAAACATGAGATGCGAGCATCCCACATCCACCCAGCAGCACGAAACCCAAGCTTCCAAGTAAAACAGCACCCATCAATGGCATCACACAATCGGATAAGATTCATTGAATAACAAACCCTAAAAAAAGGTTGCAAGATCAAACAGCCAAAGATGTGTATCAACTTCCCTCTCTCTCAAACCCATTAACCACTAACATCCAGCAACCAAAGAACATGCGCACCAAAAAAATACCATCAAGAAATCAATACCCAATAAGGTATACTTCCAGCAAATAAAAACCAAATCGCACCATGTATATATAATCGATAGAAACCGACATATAGGCTTTAGGAACATGCAGCGATCCCAAAAAAAACCAACAGATGGCCCCAAGGTATATAAACGATTTAAAGAAACCTTAAACCGCCTTAAGTATTGTTTAGGATAAAAGGCAGCAATCATCACCCAAAAGGCGGTTATATAATATAAGTAACCATAAGAACGAATTTGTGATAAAACTCACAAACCCTAATGAGCCGCCACAAAAAAAAACCACCAGATCCACTAACAAAACGAATAACGATCAACAGATCAAGATAGTATAGTCGGTTAGGGATAGGTATTAGACATAACCATGAAGAAATCAATAGATATAGATCAAATAAAAGGACGGCCACCATATCTGTTAAATAAAAATCGCAACAACAATATGTATTGCATACCCTAGAATGAAAAGAATCATTAAAGGATAGAGAGGACATATGTTATTGGATTTTATGACCGGAGATTGAGCAAAATATGGTGGCCGGATTTCTCCATGGGGAGAGAGAACTTTTAGGGTTTTTTTTTTAATACTACTTTTTTTTTAAGCCATATTGAATACTAACCATTCAGATATCAATAGCTTTGCGATTAGAAATGTTTTTAACAAAGATTGAATAGGCTAGCAATTTTATCGTTTCAGGAATAATATGTTGACTTAACTGAGTGTGAAGCTTTGTTGAGAGGTTCTTACAAAGATTAACTTTATATACCAAAAACTAATCTAAACTTCTGTTTAGTTGTAGTGTCATGATAAATTATTCCACACTTGACTTACTCGCTTTAAGCATTTCAAGACCTTTAGATGTATAGCCTGACATTCAGACCGAAAAATAATCATCTCTGGCATTACATCATAATGGCCTTTAAATTTTATTCAAACATTAAAGCAAACCAAATTGACAAAGAGCAATACGTCGTACGTACATATGTACAAAAGATAATAAGTCCAAACAGCTATACATATTCACGAAAGTGAACAGATTATTGAAACACATCATAACTTGAAATCCAAATCTGCAAATCAAAATCACATCAATGAGAAGTCCAAAAGCTTACAATAAACTAGGTACACAGCCATATATGCCGCAACCACAAACAGGTTCTTCTTTCACTTGGCGGGAGGGCGGTTTTCTATGGATTTTTCTTTATGAGCCGTCTCCTGACGTTGTATCTTGAGCTCAGCTGATTGCAGATTCGTTGTCATGGCCTCTCCAAAGGAATTACTCACATACTATATAACACACAGAATAATATTTTTTACAGAAAATAAATAAATAAATAAAAGAAAAAAAAAATCACTTTATAAGTGATATCTCACCCTTTCAAGATAAGGAGTACAAAATGTAATGTTTTATTATCAAGCGTGAAGATTAGTGAGTTTACATATATATGTTCAAGTTTCTGTCCATATTTCCAAGTGAATTTAAACGCACTTGTTCAAATATTTGTCCACCGACGTTTACATTTATAAACATTTAATATGAGTGTAACTACGTCAAAATAAGAGTGAATTGCATCAATCGTCCATGTGGTTTGGCCAAATCGCATGTTCAGTCTAACATTTTCGAAAGTGCAAGCACCGTAACTTACTAGTGCAATTTTCTTCCTTGTCCAAAATAAAATGACTAAAATGCCCATCTTCTCTATTTTATTACGGAGTAAACAGTAAGAAGACAAGGGTAATTAGTCATTTCACTTTAGTCATGGATCAAAATTGCACTCGAAACTTCTCTTCGAAAAGATAAGGATGAAACATGCAATTTGGCCACACCACACGAACGACTTTTGCAGTTTACTCGTCAAAATAATAATATAACAGTAATATGCAGATGTATAATTGATATTTGATTTGTTGTGGTGAATAAAAAAGATTTTCACGACACCAAAATGCTCAACAGCTTAAGGGTATGTTTCAATGTTTGGCAAAAGTAGATGGTGTTGGTGCTGGTATTGTTTCTGATGCTGATGTTGGTGCTAGTGCTGGTGCTGGTGCTGAAAAATATTATAAAAACAGATTATTTTTATAAGCTACATGAAGTACCTTTGATTTTCAGAGATTATGTAAGTTTTTTTTTATTTTATTTTTTATTTTATTTTTTTTAAATAATCTCTTATAAGTTCTGTCTGTCAAATAAAGATTATTTTTTAAGTAGCTTATTTTTCTAAAAAATAAGCATAATCTCTTTATAATCTTTCATAATCTGCTGCGCCAAACACACCCTAAGAGAAAAAATTAATGCTTGATAATGAATAAGAATATGCGGTACCTGTCTGCAATATCCAGCTTGAACATCGCAAGTATAACCACTAGGGCAACAATATATGGTTCCCTTGCAGCACATTGCATTTGGATAAGAGCAACAACTGTAACCTGCCACTTCGGGACAACACGTCTCACCACTGGTACATGATGGGCCGCCATTACATGCAGAGAGAGTTGGTAACTGCCAATGATGAAACATAGATGAACAAAAGAACAAGAGTGAGTATAGAATTTGAGGTACTCATTTTTGTGAGCTAATGAATGAATCTTGAAAATAGTTTCCTCATTTATAGAGGAGTTAATTACCTGTTTTGTCCTTTTTGTTTATATATAGTGGCGCCTTTAGTCCTTTTTTTCAAAATAACTATAGTTAATTGCAAAAATCGTTCATTTGGTTTGCATACAATTACACATTTTGTTCTAAAACTTCAATAGTTAAACATCGTAGACTAAAATACATTTGTTGTAATAAAGTTCAATAACCATATATATAAACAATAATTAACTCAAATAACTATATAAACAGTCTGAACCATATATAAATCTTGCATATCATGTCTTTTGTTGCTGAGAACTGTTACTCATAACCAATAAATGCTCTCACGTGAGGGTGTTTTCATCTTTTAGCTTCCACATATTCAAACGAACCTCTAAACTCCTATTATAAAACCCTAGAAACTAAATATATCATGGAACTGTGAGTATGTGGGATCCCAGCATTGTTTGAAAACAAAATGATTCGATTTATGTGCGAATTTCATAAGATAACCAATCAAAACTCAAGAATCAACATAGGATGATATAGTCAACGATTATGACATGTAATTAGAATAATGCTTCCACAAAGATATATCTTAAATAAAAAAGGATGACATCCATTTGTCTAACTATTTAGGAGCGTTTTAGTTGGTTTACACATTATGATTACATCTACCTCTACGTCACTAGATGTTTTTGTTAAAAGTTACGTATAAATATTAATATGTAAATGACTAGTATCGAACCCGAGACCTCGGGATTGCACACATTACAAACGAGAATAAAGTAAAATAAATATATATATGTTATATGTATCGTATATATATATTTATAAACACTTGAGGGACTAAATAATCGTTAATTATTAAACGTAAGTATTAACTATTATTAGGAACGAAAGAACAAGGACTAGAGTGTAATTTGGAAGACAAGAAAGTTTCGGAATCCCTTGTGGGATGCATGGCCGGTCGACCTAGGCCCAATTGGGTCGACCCATGCTTTGCTTGTCTTCCAAGATTTACAACTAGTATATATACAAGGCCAAGGGTTAGACCTAATCATCTTTTGTGCACACACACAAACCATAAACCTTTTTCTCCTCTCTTTCTTTTCTTGGCCGATCGGCTCTCACACCCACATAGGGTTTTGGGTCGATTTTTTATAACCAAATCAAGTGTTTTTTGTTTACTTGCATAAACCTTTATTCGTTGGTAGTTTGTGTGTACAAGAACGAGGTAATTACTCACTATAGTAATTATCAAGAGATCGATAAACAAAACGGTAAGGGGTTTATCATTGATCTAATTTACACAAGTTCAAGGTTTATTCAAGTGCATCGGGTATGTTCTTATTTATGTTTTAGTTATCTTTATACGTGTTATTATTGATCCTAGCTTCCGCATTATGTGCTATATTGATTGTCATACTCTAACAGTGGCATCACGAGTCATGGATAACATGTAATTGATTACTAAAACGTAATAAAAATCGGATCTTTAATTGTTTTAGATACATGTTTTTTTTTCTAGGGTTTTCTTTAAATTTTATTTTATAAAATTTAAACCCTAACCCTAATTTTTTTTTGGGGGGGGGGGTCGATTTCCACTTAAAACCCTAATTAGGGTTTGTGGTTTTCTTGATTAAATTGTAATCATATAAAAACCCTAGGTCTTTAACCGGTTATGTGGACATACTTGTGACCTATGTGCTAATTGTTAGGTTTATTCCATGACGAAACATGCATGTTAGTCATGGATCTTGCTTGATTTATTTATTTGTCACATGTTTTTAAATAGATCTAAAATTGGGGAAGACTCCAATTAATATATATTAAAATCAATTTATATGCTATGTGGTGTGTATATTGATTTTGGCCTACGCAATTGATTCGTCAATGTATGTGACTCTCCTCCATTAAGAGGAGAAGGCCTTAGTTGATTACATGCGTTTTTATACCTAGAATTGATTTTATTAGGATCTTTTAACAAGGTTTGCATATGGCTAATTGTTTCACGTTATTATTATTAGTTGTTTATTTTTCTTTTAATTACTTGTTTTATTGTTTTCTTAATTGTTTGACTTGTTGTAAGCAATAAAAAGGGTGATTTTTATAAAAGAAAATAATATAGACTAATAATGGTGAAACCCTAAAGTAATAAAGATTGAATCTTTATTACATAATTTTAAGATTGAATCCATAAACTTTTGCTTGATTGATGTTTTGTACGAATATGCTTTTAAAATTAAGTCCTTTAAGACGATATTCATAACCGTGATTTGAAGGCTTAGAAAAAAGCCTTAGAGTCTGCCTTGGTTTGTCTTAAACGAATTACTTTTAAAATCATAATTGTAGAAAGTCATCTTAGGGTTTTTCAAACCTCAAGTAAAACTTTGTGTATTAATTTCACGAATTGGTTATAAAAAGGTTTTGAAAACTTATGCTATAAAGATGAGTGCATGCATCTTTATACATATTTTGATTTACACATCAAAATTGAATACCCTTATAATTTAAGTTACATGCCATCTATCTATAAGGAATACTTGGAATTTTAATTTAGTAAACATGAGACCTAAGCTAAATTACTATAACAAGGTAAAATTCTTTTAACGCGTGAGACCATAATTGTAATTTTACAGTTTCTAAGGTAGACGACTTAATTAAGTTGTGCGTGAGACCTAGAACTTAAGGCATGAGATGAGATGAAACATGCTTACAAGGCAAATTGATGAATCAATTTGATGTAATTCCCATAATGATCTAGGAATTGGAAATCTTGTTTGCCAATTATTGTTTGACAGATTACCATCTTTTGTACTTTCACCACTAGCAGATCAACTGATGTGGTGGAACTATGTAAAGTTGGATCCTAGGTTTTCAAGAAAATTTTGGTGGTTATATGAATATAGCTATGGGTATTTTATTTTCTTGAAGATATTAATTATCGAAAATACTAATGTTTGAACTTTTATCTGTAGATATGGCTCAACCCGATACCCCATCTGTGATTTCTGCTTTCAAGAGTCATCTTGAGAGGGAAAAATTGACTGGAAGGAATTTCAATGATTGGTACCGTTCACTTAGAATTGTCTTGAGGTCGACCGGTAAGATGGATTATTTGACCGAAGAATGCCCAGCTGAGCCTGCTGCTACTGAACCAGAAGCAGTTAAGGCGGCATGGAGGGTGGAACATGCTAAGTTTAATGAGGTTGCTTGTTTAATGCTCACTAGCATGAGTGCTCAGTTACAAAAGAAGTTTGAGTACTTTTTTCCCTAAAGATATGCTTGAGGTACTTAGGCAATCTTATGAGAAACCACCTGCAGTTGAACTGTATGATGAACTGGACAAGCTACACAACTGCAAGCATGGTGATGGTAAACCAGTTGAAGATTATGTGACTGAGATGAAAGAATCTTTTGATCAGCTTCACAGAATTGAATTTGGTTACCCGAACAATGTGCAAGTGCACTTGATCAACAGGTCCCTTAACAAGGACTTTGCTGGTTTTGTGCAGAATTTCAACATGCACTGCTCGGGGAAGACAGTCTCAGAATTACTCGCACTGCTTGTTGATTATGAGAAAAGTCTACCAGCCAAGGTCAAGGCTCCTACCCCGCAAGTGTTGGCAATTCATGGTGGGAGAATCCAGAAGAAATCGCATGTGAACAAAGGCAAAGGGAAAGGTAACAAAGGCAAGCAGGTCATGGCCTATCAACCTGAACCCAAGATGAAGCAACATCAGCCTAAGCAGAAAAAGATGAATCCACCAAACAAGAAGGATCAGGCATGTCACCATTGTCATGAAAAGGGCCATTGGAAGCGCAATTGTCCTCTCTACATTCATGACTTGCGACTCAAGAAGCAGGGGAATGAGGTTGGTAACCCCAGTTCATCAGGTGCGTTCTTTATGATTGAATTATTCACTCTTACTCCTAAATTGAATTCATGGGTATATGATACGGGATGTGGCATTCATATTTGCAATACCTTGCAGGGGTTCAGAGTTGAGAGAAAGCTGGCCTATGGACAACAATTCTTGCACGTTGGTAACGGAGCGCATGCAGGAGTTGAAGCTATAGGATTTTATGATTTAGTGTTGCCTTCGGGCTTAGTACTATATTTAAATAATTGTCATTATGCACCGTCAATTGTTAGATGTGTAATTTCATTTTCATGTTTGTTGAACCTTGGTTTTAAGCATACTATTTCTAGCAATGGAATTTCAGTTTCTTTAAATGGTGTTTTTTATTTTAATGCTATTGCTGTGAATGGTGTGTTTGAAGTTGATATGAATAATAATGATAATGCTTTTGTTAAAAATAATTCAATGTATAGCATCAACAATAAAAGAATCAAGAAAAGTCTGGATTCGTCTTATCTTTGGCATTGTCGACTTGCTCACATTGGCAAAAGCAAGCTCTCAAGATGCTTCACGATTCCCGATTCACGCAGTTTCATAACTGTACAGAACAAAAGCAAGCTCTCAAGATGCTTCACGATTCACGCAGTTCACAATATCAATAAAAGGTACTAAAAATAAAAATAAAAATCTAAATTTTGTTGAAATATAAATACTGATTGGTAGAACATGAAGAGTGATATATATATATATATATATATATATATATATATATATATATATATATGTATATATATATATATATATATATATATATATATGGGAATGAACTGTCGGGCTATCTAACTTTCGTTGATTTTGTTTAATGTTAGCGTTTGAGAAAATTAATTAATTAAACCATTAAGAATGAGGTTTATAATAATTTCTTATATATATTTCGTGTATTTTTCATAAAATAATCTCTATACTGTTGGACTATGTGTTGCTTATCGACACACTCTCCACACGATGGACTTATGCTTCTGAGGGGCTAAGGCTCAAGGAAAGTAGCTGATGGGCTAGATCATTATTGGCTAGGGGTGCACAAACCGGGGTTTTTTTTTTTTTTTTCTCAAAACTAAACCGTAGCATTGTGTGAGTACTATGCTACTACGTAGTTCTATATATCGGCTTCAGTTATTCTAGCTTTCTGCATTTATTCTGCCATCACCGCAGCATTGTGCAAGTACCATGCTAGTTTAGCATTGCACCTGAGGCTGTGGAGCTCCTCAACAGAGTCCAACGAGTTATGTATAGAAATGTTATGAAACCTAGATCTGCAAACGTAGTTTTTAAAATAATTGGCTTTACAATTCAAAAAATGCTAGTAGCACAAATTGTTGCTCGTTTGTCTTCCACTTTTATGTAAATTGAAAGAATTAATTGATATATACAAAAATTTGTTGAATAATTCAAAGGTCATTTTGACTTTTTTTTTTTTTTTTTTGAAATATAATTTTAATAGAAGAGTTTTAAATATAGATATAGAAAGTAACACTGGTATTAACATACTTAACACTTAACTCATCTTCAAATGTATATTTGCATAGAGATCGAATGCTATTTTTTTTTTTTTTTTAATGCATATTGAATACTAACCATTCAGATATCAATAGCTTTGCGATTAGAATTGTTTTTAACAGAGATTGAATAGGCTAGCAATTTTATCCTTTCAGGAATAATAAGTTGAATTAACTGAGTGTGAAGCTTTGTTAAGAGGAAGAGGTTCTTACAAAGATAAACTTTATATACCAAAAACTAATCTAAACTTATGTTTAATTACAGTGTCATGATAAATTATGCCACACTTGACTTACTCGCTTTAAGCATTTCATGACCTCTTAGATGTAGAGCCTGACATCAAAGTGACCAGACCCAAAAATAATCATCTCTGGTATTATACAACCTTTAAATTTTATTCAAACGTTAATGCAAACCAAATTGACAAAGAACAATACAACTTACGGTATACGTACATATGTACGAAAGATAATAAGTCCAAACAACAATACATATTCACGAAAGTGAACAACTTATTGAAACACATCATAACTTGAAATCCAAATTAAAATCACATCAACGAGAAGTTCAAAAGCTTACAATCAACTAGGGACACAGCCATATATGTATGTCGCCTCTAGTGTTGTAAAGCCGCAACCACAAATAGGTTCTTCTTTGATCACTTGGAGGGAGGCTGGTTTTTAATGGATTTTTCTTTATGAGCCGTCTCTTGATGTTGTATCTTGAGTTTAGCGGGTTGCTGATTCGTTGCCAGCACCTCTGACTCTCCAAAGGCATCAGTCACATACTATATATAACACATAGAACAATAAGTTTTGCAGGAATAAATAAATAAAAGAAAAAAGATCACTTTATAAGTGATATATATCTCACCCGTTCAAGAAAAAGTGTACAAAACATAATGTTATATAAGAAAATGGAGTAACAATTCATGAAGACAGGGAAAAAGTTACGCACAAGCATGAAGATTAGAGAGTAACTGTTACATATGATCAACTTTCTATCCATATTTCCATGCGAATTTAATTAATCGCATTTGTTCAAAAACTTGTCCACATAGATGTATAATTGATATTTGATTTGTTGTAGTGAAGAATAAAGATCTTAATGCCACTAAAAGTGCTCGATAGCTTAATAAAAAGGGTATAGTGCTTGATAATGAATAAAAATATATACCCTTATGCAATTTCGAGCTCTAACGTTGCACTTGTAACCACTTGGGCAACAGTATACATTGTTTCCCTTGCCGCAGCATTTGTAACCTCTTGGGCAACAATATTTGGTTCCCGTGCAGCACGTTGCATGTGAATAAGAGCAGCACCCTTTATATGGACCCTTGTTACATCATGTCTACCTCTTGCGACATGACGCGCCGCCACCACAAAGAGAGTTGGTAACTGCCAATGATGAAACAAAGATGAACAAAAGAGCAAGAGTGAGTATGGAATTTGAGGTCCTCATTTTTGTGAGCTGATGAATGAATCTTGAAATTAGTTTCCTCATTTATAGAGGCGTTAGTTACATGTTTTGTCCTTATGGGTTATATATATTGGCGCCTTTAGTCCTTTTTTCATAATAACTTGAGTAATTACAAAGTTCATTTATTTATTGAGCCAATTGAGTGCCCAATAATTTTTTATTTCAACTAGGATTTGAATAGAAAATACCCTAAGTATAATGAAGTCCCTGAATGTTTCGGACATTCAGGGAGTCATTTCCATAGTTCTTCAGAGTCTAAAGAAAGATTCACCACTCTCTGAGGCGAAAATCAACTTTTGAAGTCCATGAACCAAAAAGAAGATGATGGAGTAAGTGAGTGATGACAATAGCTCACTGAGTCTCCTTTGATCTCCTTAAACAAACCAAGACATCCTGAACATAGATACTTAGGAAAAGTATCTAAGTCCATAAAACAAATAGGCATGAATTTTATTAAAGTGATAAGTGAAAGCTACCTATCAAAAAAGTCAATAAAGTACAAGAGTTAGTATAAAAAGGGTAAACAGTTGTGAGCACTATACCCGAAATTAATGTTGAAGTGTTGCAAGAATAGAAGCATTAAATGCAGTAAGGTACCAGTGTAGCTTCCTAGTTAGATGATTGATACGTCGTCGTTATATATTACCTCACGGGTATCCACCTCGAGTTGCCTATATAAAGGAATGTTGTAACATATCAAAAGTTGACCTCATACATTTAATGTGCTATTTACGAGTTCTATAACTAAGTTCCTGATCTTCCTCATTGGTTAACATAGTTCTTACTTAAACATATAACTATGGTTTATGTTTAAGAAAGTGAGGAGATCACCTTAAACTTTGTCATTCAACTTTTATTTTTATTACGCAAATATTCATAGTAAATTCTTTAATTTATTCAAATAAGAATTTAAACATTGAAAAACTCTGTCTTTTTATTTTGTTTAAACTGTTTTAGTATACCAGTTATTAACTTGTTTAAACATACATCAATTTAACACAAATGGTGATTTAACTTAATTCTTAAGTTATAATCACTCTACACTCGTGTTTCATAGCGAGAACTTTGAAAATGTCGTTGTAACGTATAACCTGCATTTAGTGAAAGTATGTTATGTTATTAATTATTTCATAAATTGATTAATTCTTATATATTTGCTTATAGAATATTATTATACATATCCGGAGGGTATGCTATGTTATAGATTATTTCATAAGTTGATTATTTCTTATACATTTGTATTTAAAATATTAATATTTATTTCGTGAATGTATGTTATGTTATAGATTATTTCATAAAGTGATTAATTCTTATACATTTGCATATATAATATTAATATAAATTTCTGAAAAGTATATTATGTTATTAATTTTTTCATAATTTGATTATTTCTTATACATTTGTATATAAAATATTATTATACATTTTGTGAATGTACGTTATGTTATTGATTATAGTATTTCATAAATTGATTAGTTCTTATACATTTGCATATAGAATATTATTATAGATTTCGTGAATGTATGTTATGTTATTGATTATTTCATAAATTGATTAGTTCTTATGCATTTGCATATAGAATATTATTAAAGGATATAATCAATAATTATGACATGTAATTAGATTAAAGTTGACATAAGATACATCTTAAATAATAAAGGATAACATCCATTTGTTTAACAATTTCACTAGGTAACACTCGTATAATGAACAAAAGAAAGCTCTTAAGATGCATCATGATTCATGCAGTACCCAATATTAATAAAAGTTATTAAAGATAAAAAACTAAAATTTGTTGCTGTATAACTACTAATTGATATAACATGAAGAGTGATATATGGGAACTAACTGTTGGGGCTATCTAACTTTCGTTAACATTCATTTTCTTAAGGTTAGTGTTTGAGGAAAATAATAAAACTATTAAGAAAGAGGTTTATAAAATAATGCCTATACTGTTGAACTATGTGTTGCTGATGGTTTCAATGTCCACATGACGGGCATATGCAATTAGATAGAGTTTCCTCTTAATCAGTTACATTAATTAACTGGAGTTAACTAATCAACTTCCATGTCTAACAAAGTATACTTAAAACTTTTAACAAGATAACAAAACAAGTAAAGATTTACACAATAGCTTTTTAAAGGTTAAATTCTTATTAGAAATGAATCAAATAATTTACTTAATATTGTTCTCCTCACTTAACTTAAGCACAAAACAAAGTAACTACTTAAGAAATAGTAACTATGCTAACAACATTGAATACGTTCAGGGACTTAATCTTTAAATAGGAGTAAATGCCCTCTTGAATGTGTATCACATTGATTTCAAGAGATCGCATTACAACTTTACAACATTCTTTTATGTAGGCTAAGATCGAGGTGGATCCCATGAGGTAATAGGGTCATGTCGAGTATCTAACTTGTAAAGTACATTCAACCAAGTTGCATTAAATGTTTCTATTCTGAATGTGTCCAATCCTGAGGAACAATGTTGACAAATGTTTGCTCCTTTCTACCAACTATTTTAATTTCTTATACTTTATTTGATAAGTGTTTTTCTACTTATCTTCTCAAGAAAGTTCTCGCCTAAACTTTCAAGGTCTTAGATATTTTTTCTAAATATCTAAGTTCATAATGTGTTAGGATGTTGAAGAGATCATGGGGAGTGAATGAGTGATTGTCATCACTCACTAACTACATCATCTTTTTGCAGGTTCAAGGCTTCACTTGCTGAGTTTCGACTCGACAAGTGGTGAGATTTTCTTTAATCTTTGAAGATGACTCCCCGAATATTCTTTCATTCATGGGCTTCATTTACATTCAGGTTATTTGACTTTCAAATACTAGTCGGAGATCAATGAATTTTGAATTAGCCTAATATTAAGGCTTATGGAAAGTAGTTGATAGGCTAGAACATTATTGGCTATGACTGATTTTGAAGGTTTTCGCAATTTACAGTTTTACACACATGTCTATATTGAATTCATTCTATAGAGTGTAGATTCCTGTTATATTTAAGAAGTTTTATTCGAGTAATTATAATCTCATGGTCGTTCGTATTTAGTTGAAATTTGATAACGGTAAGTGTAACAGTGTAGTACGTCTCCCATATTTCAAACTTCAGTCATATGATGGAGAAAGCATATGAACTTTTGAAGTACATAGTTGCTACAGGCACTAGCTAGGGGTTGCAAAAGCAACATCATGCATGCGAATAATAATGCCACAAATAAGACAATATGTATTTGTGCCCACATTAACGATCGCCGCATCAGCTCCACATCCTTATTCACACATTTCACCAAATCAACCACAAAAACATAACCCACTTAACTACAAACATACATCACAATGCACTCACATACACATACAAACAAAGAAACTTGATCCGGTCAAGAACTTCATTAAATCATCCCCAAAATTTGTTGATGACGCCTGAAGGGGGAAGCCGATACTCAGGGACAGAACCAGTACCAACTATAACTAGTACACAAATTTTTTAGAACCATAATATAGAAACACATTTCGATAGATCGGGTGCATTTAAGATGCATTTTCCAAAAATTGATGTTTTTTTCAATAATTAACACTACATCTAAAAAATTTATATGGGTCCCGGGCACTAGCGGGAACCCCCTGGCTCCGTCCCTGCGTATACTAGCGGGTAACGACGCGTCGTCAGGGGGCTGAGGACATGTGAAAGGTCCCTCCATTACGGGCTAGTCTATATTATAAGAAAATATGTTTGAATGTTTTCCAAGTATTTCAATAATAATCGTGAGATATAGCAATTGCAGCGTAACTTGAAGAAATACATTTTTTTAGAATAGTTTAAACATTATAGAAACGTAAGTGTTCTTAAGCCGTGCTAGCAAACGGGTTCTTCTTCCACATGAAAGGTAACAATCCCTCCACAAACATTTCTTCAATCATCTTCCATAGCACCTTGTGTTTAGCCAACTGTAACTTTGTTACAGCTACTCAGATGGTATCTCCAAATTTTTATTTTTATTTTTATAATTTTATTTTGATATAAAACTGCGTAACAAAAAAACACGGAACAAAAAATATAAAGTTTGACAAGTCAAAAATTAAAACACAAAAAATACGAAACAGAAAACCATAAACAAATATTTTATCATGTTAATAAAGTGCGTAAAACTGTCGTAAAAAATACGAAACATAAAATATAAAGTTTGACACATTAAAATATTAAAAGACAACAAATACATACGGAGTAATAAAAAACTGTTTTTCCTTATCATTTACTTAGTAAGAGCCTAATAAGAGGTAATAATAATACAACCCTTATTAAATATAGGACTAACTATTAAGTTGACATTCAAAAGTGTCACATCTCAAGAAGATTATTATAGTATTCTTTTATATTAAAATAATCATAGTCACCTTCCTTCTTACAAAACAAAGTGACGTTACCAGATTTAACATGATTCATTTCTGGACTTGGTCATTTACGAATTAACAAATAGAGTTGAAACCAATCAAGCATATACTAATCAGATTTTATATAAATATCTATACATTGTTGTATTATTCAATATTTAGTGGTACATTTCGACCCTTTTATTATTATCATATTCGTAATGGGTCATTTTTTTCTGTGTGGAATGTTTGATGATCTTTTGTTTTTTATGGTTGGTTTCATTCTGCATTTATTTATTAGGATCTTGATTATTAAAGGGTCCTTTTTTTTTGTCTGCATGCTCCCTTGTTTTATTGTCGTCTCTACTCGCTTGTATATTTTTGTTTTATGCTTCTGTTTATGTCTTTGTCTCTCTTTCCTCACACTTTGCTTGCACACGCACTTGCTGGAAGTCTTTTTGAAAACAATCCCTTTACCCTCGGGGTAATGAGTGTGACTGTTTACATCTCACCTACTCTATAGCCGGGATCAATGGCGGAACATGAGCATTTTTATTAGCGGGGCCGAATTTTTTTTTTTTTTTTTTTTTTTTTATGCAAATTGAAACTTATAATATATATTAATTAACGTCAGCTAAATGTCCTTCAAAAAATACATAAACATATATATGTCATGATCGACAAAGCTTATCCGTACGTAGGCCGGCTTGTTCGTAGTTGACAACATCATATTAATGCCATATTCTTATGATATTCCACCATCATTAGGTATCAAAGCACTCATCAAACTAATTCTTTTTGCAAGCATTGACAACAACTCAATATAATTATAAAAAAAAAAAATAAATAAATAAAAAATAAAAAAAAAAAAAAATACATACGGAGTATTTATTTAAGACAACACCAAATGAATATAAATTAAAAATATTTACAAGCAAATTCACGTTTGACCAACTTGGAAGGGTGAGGCCGTGTTGAGTTTATGTAACTTTGACCTTTTCAATTGCATTTGATAGTTAATTTTCCATACCACCGACAGTAATCCATAACTTTTAGAATATTTTTAAACCATGTTCTACTAAATCTCTAATTAGACGCCTAATTTTTTATTATTATTTTTTTTAAGAGGGGGAGGGGGTAACACTCTCCCCTGCCCCTTCAATGTTCCGCCAGTGTGCGGGATTGGGTATCGTCGTTGTTGTGATTGTTAAAGGGTGTATGCATACAAAGTGTTTGTAAAAATGCAATACTCATAGATGAGTTTTTAGCTGTTCATGTTGGATTGATTTACTGGATTTCGTTTTTGTGTGCTTTAATGATTCTTTTATATGTTTTGAAACTGTGTTCTCGAGTATCATTTAAGGAAGAAAAGTAAAGAAAATGAAGTGAAACAAAAAAAAAAGGTTGTGTTTTCAAGTATCACTAAAGGAGGAAAAGAAAAAGAAAGTGGCTGAAAAAAAATAGTGATTTGGTTGATTTTGAAGTAAAATGTTTTCTCTCAAAATTAGGCTGAAAATGTTTACTTCTTATTTCTTTACTTTTCTCTTCTCAATAAACTTGAGACTTAAGCTCATTTGGTTTCTGTAGGCAACTTGCTGAATTTGAATAGCCAAACAGTGTTTTTTAGGAACAACGAATGGGTAAAATCGCGCGTTGCTGCGGGAATGCTTTATAAATAAAGTAAATTTCCCAATTTCTCAAGTGCAACAGGCATGAACACCCTCTAGACTGTCGAGAATCATATTAAATCCCTAAGCTACAGAAGAATTTTTATGTATGTTTTTTGGTATTGCATCCAAGTACAAATTGCTAAATGGTAATACTTTGATTATAGCAGACAGTCTAATTTCAAAATCATTACAATTACATGTTACCACAACTAACCACAAAGATAAACCAATACTTGTAACTCTATCCCTTTATGTCCATAGTTCAGCCAATACAAAAAGAAGTATAAAATAATGCACTATTTATGTAAGTTGTCTTCTAAGGCCTAATTATAGGATTATTTTGAGGATTATCTAAATGTCACATGTCGTATAGATTTCATGAGATATAAATAATAAACAACCAAAACTATGCTTACATATACTAATCTGTGATACCTTCCATGGCTCCGGTGGTTGTGAATGCCCAACAAATCCCTACAAATAGTAAAAACTTGATGAGACTACTCGATATGTTAACAATGAAACAACTCCTTACAAATAGTAAAAACTTGATCAGACTACTCGATTTGTTAACGATGAACACGAATACACTGGGAGTTCCAAAAGTAAACTATAATTAAAAGATGAGGCAACCAAACCTTACTAAAATGGACTCCTCTATGCCCCTTAAATCATTTCCTGACCAAAATTCCATGAAGGAACTCGCACATTTAAAAGTCACCCTTTTACTAAGAACTATGTCCATGATTTTGAAATGCCAACAGAACATATAACAGAAACAATGTGCTATATTGAATCACATTCATAAATGTCTAGACTAAAATTTGTTCGAGAAGTGTAACTCACAGGTGTTCCATTAACACAACGATTTAGTGAATCATTATAAGGCATTGTTGCATCAATTTCATTACTTTCTAAAGCACCTGAAAAAGACTGAATACGTCAATTATTCAAAAAGACTAAAAGATACCCAATGTATAATTTAGCATATCATGTCACTACTCACTAATCATATACTTTGAACTAAATGCTTGGAGTTCCAAGCTAAAGCGAATATCAGCTAAGAGGCACAGGGGGACCTTTTAAAAGCTTAAATAACCATGACATGTATTGTTTCGTATTTAAAGTTTTACCATCCATAAAAATGATGTCTCTTATTATAATTAACACTGATAAGGCATACATAGAAATAACAAACAGACTCAAGTCGTCCACAATATTGAAGAAGTTCCTTTTGTTTAGGTCCAAAGAGGTGTGCAACATACATAGGAATACGAGGTTTGTTATTATAAATATGAGGTTTCTTATTATTCTATAAAGTAAATGCTAACACGAATATCAGATACTTACCTTCCAACACACCGAAAAGCTCCTTTTGTTTAGGTGCTACAACTTCTCGTTTTCTATCATCTGCGATATTCTTAAGCTCGTCCATTCCAACTCCTAGCCTTGCAAGCAATTCAATTGCACAATCTTTCTTCGGTTCAGCTAGTCCTGCTATTATCATGCTTTTTCACTAATAAATAAATCTATCAGTATTAAAAAAATGTAGTAGGTATGGAATAAACAGTTAAATGGAAAGAGTAACTAGATTGTTTGGTACTCAGTGTTGTGGCTATATGAGTATACTATTTTCTTTTCCTCGCATATATGAATACAGACGGTCCTTATTCAAGAGTTGAGGTAAGACCCATATTAGCTAACAAATACACTAACAAAATAAACAAAAAACTTAGAATCATGAATATCTAAAGCAATACCTATCTTCAGACCCATACCTATAACCATCTGCTAGCACATTTTTAGAAGCACCTATATGATCATCCGAATATATTATGTGTAACAATCTAGCTTTGTAATATTGTTTGTTAGCTTTAAATTATTATCAATATATAAAAACGGAAAGGAAAGTGTTGCCGGTACAAATAAACATACCTAATTTTTGTGAACCCAAATTAAGAATGCCCGTTTTGACCCAATCCCAGCCTGCCCAACCAGCCCATTTCTTCACTTCTATGACCCGATTTTTCTTCTTTCACCTATATCCTCAAATTTGACAATGCAAATCCATATACGTAAACAATACAATACATAAAGTTGGACAACTGAACATTGTTTTGAAATACTACGGCTGGAGAGTACCCTGTTATGAAATGTATTTTAGCAATCAATATAAAAAAGTTCCATGAAATTTCTTAGGAGTGTATTTGTAGTACTCATAACTCGTTAAAGCAAATTTGAGTGGGAACGAACATTTGCCGACTAACAACACATTCCTATCAGTTTTTGCAGCAAAATATGGAGGTGGTGGGCTATAAAAATTCACAATTTTGAGTTCATTATTTAGTTATTTAATTTTTCTTTATATTTTATTTTAAGAAAATTTACTCTTGCGAGCAACTAGATAAGTTATTCAGCATACATCACTAAATGTAAATTTAACCCAAACTGACACCGAAAATACTCAGAATAATTATTTTTATACATTTTGGTTCTTACAATCATAAGTTAAATATTCTATTTTACTTTTCCATTTTTAGTTAAACTTCGTACATTTTGCGTTTTGGGCGTTTTCAGTCTACAGTTTCAAATTTTAAACATCAAGTAATCACCCAACAAGCTCAAGGATCATCTAAAATGTCAAAATAGATTTTGTTGTCAAGTTTTAATACTTTTGTAAGTTTCATATTTTTATATTGCCCGGTTTTAAGTTTCGCGTCTTAAAAACTTCACGTTTACAATTACCGGAATCAAACTGTGGAGTTTGGAATAACTCCTTGGACCGTTTAGAGCACTAGGGTTAAACAATAACATAGACAATCATGAATGATACGCAGCGGAATAAGTAACTTCATATGTTATTGACAACAAGGTTTGTTGGGAATTATATTTATTGATTTGATGATACAAAACAAGAAGAATGAAACATGAAGGGCTTGAAGTGACAAGAAGGAATTCTACAAAAGATGGGAAGGACTTGCTTGCAAAAGAAGTTTTATTTATTAGTCCTTCGTAGTATTTTGTAAACCCTAATATCTCTATATATAAAGAGATCAAGGGTGTAGGATTTTATAAGTACAAGTCTTCCACAATGTAAACATCAAAGGGGTTTGTGTGTGGGAACCTAGGCGTAGGGATTTTGGAAAACGCCTAGGGTTTAGTTGATTAGTTTAGCATAGCCTCAAGATTAAGTCGTTCTACCTTGATCAAGTAGAATTGGGGCTGTAAATATATGTTAGAGATGATGACGAAGAACCTTGTTGATAATAATAATAATCTTTATGTTATTCCGCTGTGCTTATTATTATCATTGTTATTGTGCTTCATTGTTGATAACGTATACTCCATATTCGGGTCACGGACCCAAATGATAGACATTACTAAGGCCTAAACCAGCCACCAGTGGGCCATCACAACAGCGATTCGGGTAGTATGATAACGGCTTGGGCTCACGAAAGCCCAAGCCCAAAGTTATTTATGGTTATGATATGGATATCTCCTATTTAAGGGATATATATCCAAACCGGATATACACCGAAAAGTGAGGCACACGTATCCAACAAGGATTTCGTGCCTATATAAATAATGCCATAACTTTCGTTAAAGGTACGACTCACAACCCTAATTCATATACATAACCCTAAAACCGATTACTTACTCTCACGCCGGAGGATAATTGTGGGAGACAATCCCACGATAAGCCTAATGGTGTTTGTTTGCTTTCTTAGTGCGCCGGTCTCAAGCATTAAAGTCTAATTGGTACGAGAGCAGGAACCCAAATAAGGAAAGCCCAACTTTTGTATCAACAAGTGGTGCCATCCGTGGGACCCTACACTAACAACTAGAATGACGAAGAACAAAAACTCAAGCCAGCGGACTCCGCAGTTGGAAAAAACACGTGGTGACCCCCAGAGGAAGAACCCTCAAGACTCGACCTCTAGGCAGGCCTCTGGAACAACTAGTGCGCCTGGTCACCAAGAAACGGGACCCACCCTACCTCTCCCAGCTGTAGAATTGCCTACAAGGACTACTCAAACCACCACGGTGGTTCCAAGCGTTGAGGAACTTCATCGCACCCTCTTCAATACTCCCCACCAAACGGCACCCATAGTGGACAACACTGTGTCGCCTGGCACACCCAACCGAGATAGGGCGCCTAATGTTGAAGCAGAAATCCTTGTAGTGGAAGAGGACGCGCCTGATTTAACGTTAAGTAATTTTGTATCCCAAAATTACGAAACCCTAACTGCCCTCATGCAAGAAGAAACAAGGAGAAGGTCAAGTATGAGCCTGCAAGCCCGGCTCAACTTTGGTCCTGAACGCGAAACATCCCCACCACGCTACCAGAGGGGGGGGCACGAAAATAATGAAAGACGTACCAATGTCCATGATAGACTGGGTACAACATCTGATTCGCAGTACTCAGAAGAATATGAAGATGATGGAATGCGCACCAATGTTCACTCTAGACTTGGTAACCGCAGAATACAAGACAGACTTGGGCGACAACGCTCACCGAGCGACAGCTCTTCAAGGTCTGATAGCAGAAGGATCCAGGATAGACTGGGAAGACGGGCGCCTCCAAGTGAAAGTCCTGCAAGCTCAGATTCTGAGAAAAAACGGCGCAAACGTCGTAAAAGAGACAACTATTCCTCGAGTGATTCCTCGGACAACGAGGACAAAGAAACAGGACATTGGAAGTCTAGAGGAAGACGTCGTGAGGAGGAAGATGAAGACATATCTCTTCCTTGGCGCCGCCAAAAGATTGATGCGTTCACACGGCGCATTAGTGACTATTCGGATGATAAGAAGAGGCGCATGCCCGCCAATGTGAAAACATATGATGGAACAGGTGACCCTGACGATCACCTAAAAATTTTCGAATCTGCTGCCACCATCGAAAATGGGCCACAACCTGTGTGGTGTCATATGTTTAACTCTACCTTAGTAGGGAATGCGCGGACCTGGTTTAGTAAGCTTCCACGAAGAAGCATAAACAGGTTCGAAGAATTGCGAAAAGCATTCCGCTTAAATTTTACTCAGAGAAAGAAGTGCGCAAAGAACCCTGTTGAATTGGCCAGAGTAAAACAGCGCCAAGGGGAATCAACAAGCGCTTACATGGAGCGCTTTAAAGACGAATGCATACACGTCAAGGCGTGTCCTGAAGTGCTAAAAATCTCGGGGTTCATGAATGGGATAAATAACCCAGAACTCATCAAGAAATTAAATGATAAGGTCCCCCAAACCTTTGATGAGTTAATGAAGCGCACAAGGTCCTTCATCCAAGGTGAAGCAGCAGCCGCAGATAGTAAAAAAGGCTACTCAAATTATAGGTAACAAGAACAGCCTAGGAGACAATCCAATGACTAGGGTAGCAATCGCAACAAGGGTTATCGCGGCCAGGGAAGTGGACGGGAAAATGACAAATATACCCCCCTCACGAAAACACCAAGGGAGATATTCGCAACAGAGGGCGCAAACTTCCCGAAGCCCCTACCAATGCGCACCCCAGAGGACCAGCGCGTGGGGAATGGATACTGCGAATACCATGGATAAAAGGACCACACTACCAACGAGTGCGTCCAACTACCACAATTGATCGACAAGCTGGTAAAGGAAGGTAGAATGGATCACCTCATTAAAAACATAAAGGAAGGAAAAGAAAAACCAAAGAATGGAGGCAAGAAGGAGACAGCCAAAGACAAAGCTGACACAATCTACATGATACAATCATGGCAGCGAAAAACTAGGCAAAAAGTCAGCCAAAAGTTCTCCTCTAAGAATGAAATGACCATTGAAATACATACAGGGGGGTCAAGATATCCACCGTATGTATGTAGATGGGGGGCATCCGCAGATATCATGTATGAACATTGCTTCAAAAGGCTGCAACCAGAGATACAAAGTCAGCTGCTCCCAGCCATGACATCGCTGACAGGATTCACAGGAGAAAAGATATGGCCCATGGGGCAATTACGCCTACTCGTGGTCATAGGTAATGAGCAGCACTCTACGGCAGCTTGGATGAACTTTATGGTAATCAAATCCCCCTCACCATACAACGGCATCATCGGGAGACCTGGAATATCATCCATGCGCGCCGTACCATCTACAGCGCATGGGATGCTCAAATTCCCAGTAGAAGGAGGCATTGTCACCCTCTACAACACCACTGTGTCACCGAAAGAGTGTAACACAGTAGTCAGTGAAGTGGAGAATCTCCCAAAACAACGCGCAGCAAAAATACCAAACTTAAAGGTCGCCATTCACGCAGATTACCCAGATCAGCAAATATCAATTGGAGGGTCACTGTCTGACAAAGGCAGAGCAACTGTGTGCGCACTCCTGCAAAATAACCTAAACATCTTTGCATGGGAACCAAAGCACATGACCGGAGTGCCACGCTCTATTACGGAGCACAAGCTACAAATCCGACAAGGGTATCCTCCAATACGACAGAAAAAGCGCGGCCAGGCTCCAGATCGCATGAAAGCCATCCTGGAAGAAGTACACAAACTTGTAGACGCAGGTATTATGCGCGAAGTCTACTATCACGGCTGGCTCTCTAATCCAGTAATGGTAAAGAAAAGTGATGGCAGTTGGAGGATGTGCATGGACTTCACTGACTTCAATAAAGCATGTCCACAGGACTGCTACCCACTGCCAGAGATAGACTGGAAGGTAGAATCTCTGTGTGGATATCCCTTTAAGTGCTTCCTAGACGCATACAAAGGATACCATCAAATTCAGATGGCTGAAGAAGATGAAGAGAAAACAGCCTTCCACACAAGTCAAGGGGTCTTTTGCTATACAAAAATGCCCTTTGGCCTAAAGAATGCGGGAGCAACATACCAGCAATTGGTGGACACAGCATTTGAGAAGCAAGTAGGTCGCAACCTAGAAGTTTACGTTAATGACCTTGTTATAAAGAGTCGCACAGAGGAAGAATTGGTGTGCGACATTGAGGATACGTTCAAAACATTAGGAAAAATAAACATGAAGTTAAATCCCAAGAAGTGCACTTTTGGTGCGACAGAAGGCATGTTCCTTGGGTATTTAATAGAACCTGATGGCATTAAGCCTTGCCCAGAAAAGACAAAAGCGGTCATTGATCTCCCTTCTCCACGCACATTGAAAAAAGTCCAGTCATTAAATGGAAAGCTAGCTGGACTAAACCGATTTTTGTCCAAATTAGCGGACAAGTCGCTCCCTCTTTTTAAAACACTCACGAAGTGCACAAAAAAGGGAGACTTTCGTTGGACTGAGGAGGTGGAGGAAGCCTTCCAACAACTCAAACAGCATCTTGCATCACTTCCCAAACTTGTCGCACCGCGACCAGGGGAAGAGTTGATCATGTATTTATCTGCAACCCATGGAACAGTTAGCGCAGTACTGTTAACATATAGGAACTCAGTTCAAACGCCCATATACTTTGTAAGCAAGGCACTAAAAGAGACAGAGACTAACTACACCGCTATGGAAAAGCTGGTTCTAGCCCTAGTATTCGCAGCTAAAAGACTGCACAGATACTTTCAGGCGCACCCAATAGCTGTAATCATGGACCAGCCCATCAAACAAGTTATCTCTAAACTTGACGCATCAGGACGGCTACAAAAATGGAGTGTGTTGTTGAGTGAGTATAACATCTCGTATAGACCACGCACTGCAATCAAGGGGCAGATATTAGCTGACTTTATTGTTGAGAAGCCAGATACCGATACTCCACCTTCAGCAAGCAAGACAGAGTTACAAGAACCATGGGTCCTATTCACATACGGATCCTCATGCGTGGATGGGTCAGGCGCAGGCCTTATCCTCACTAATCCAGAAGGAGTAGAATTCACCTATGCACTGCGCTTCGAATTCACAGCCACAAACAATGAGGCAGAATACGAAGCTCTACTCGCTGGACTGCGCATTGCAATTCAAATGGGTGTACGCAACCTAGAGGCAAATGTCGATTCCAGACTAGTAGCTAACCACGTGCTAGGCGAATATGAAGCCAAGGATGAACACATGATCCAATACCTTGAAAAAACCAAGTCTTTAATACAGAACTTTGATAGGTTTACAATCAAACAAGTACCTAGAGGAGAAAACAGGAAAGCTGACGCGCTTAGCAAGATCGCATCTACAAGCTTTGCGCACCTATCAAAACAGGTATTGGTAGAAACTCTAAAAAGTAAATTAATCTTGGAGATGGAAATATCCACGGTGATAGAAGAATAGGATCCTACGTGGATGACACCTATCATTGAATTTATAAGCAAAGGAACCTTACCACATGATCAGAAGGACGCTCGAAGGGTGCTGCGCACAGCGCAGAGACTTGAACTTCGAGATGGCGTCCTATATGGACGTTCATTCCTACAACCTTGGCTCCGATGTGTTGGACCTCTTCAAGCAGATTATGTACTCCGAGAAATTCATGCTAGATCATGTAGCATGCACTCAGGACCACGGTCTGTAGTGGCGTGCGCCCTGCGATCAGGATACTATTGGCCTACTATGCATCGCGATGCACGGGACATGATAAAGAAATGCAGCGATTGCCAAGTCCACGGGCCAATCCCGTGCCGACCACAACAAGAGTTAACCCCCATCAACTCACCATGGCCATTTTATAAATGGGGCATTGACATTGCAGGCCCTTTCCCAGTTGTAGCGGGAGGGCTAAAATTCCTCATCGTAGCCATAGACTATTTTACCAAGTGGATTGAGGCAAAAGCAGTGGCGAGCATCACTGGCAACCAGGTCAAACGCTTCGTGCGGGACAACATTGTGTGTCGCTTCGGACTACCTAGGGAGATTATTTCAGACAACGGAAAACAATTCTGTGATAACCCATTTAAAGATTGGTGCGTGCAATTAAACATTACACAACACTTTGCTTCAGTGAAACACCCACAAACCAATGGCTTGGTTGAACGCGCGAATCGCAGTCTAGGCGAAGGAATAAAAGCGCGCCTTGACAGACATAAAGGAAGATGGGTGGACGAATTGTCACATGCTTTATGGGCGCACCACACGACAATTAAAACCAGTACCGGAGACACACCATTCTCTCTTGTCTATGGGACAGAAGCCGTCATACCAGCATAAATTGGAATGCCAACTATACGTACAACGGAAATAAATGTCACAACAAATGACGAGGAGTGGCGCATAGACTTGGACTTGCTGGAAGAAAGGCGTGAAAACGCAGCTATACGCGAAGCAAAGGCCAAAGCAAAGATGAAGAAGTATTATGATGTGAAGGTCAAACATACTTCTTTCAGCCCAGGAGACTTTGTATACCGCGCTAATGATGCAAGCCACGCAGAAGACACGGGCAAGCTTGGACCCAAATGAGAAGGACCTGTTGACATAAATAATGTGTGAAAACGTTATTCATATCTTTCGATACCTCTATATTTTGACGATCACAAAATGTAAAATCGTAAATCGTATAATTACTACGTAAACAAGTATTAAGCTAGTTTATATCACTATATCCAACTTAATCACTTAAGGTATGGATAAACAAGTGCTTAATACATCTCATGATCAAAGGGGTATTTAATTAACTAACACAAAGTTTATTTAATTATATAAACATATTATATATTTTTGAAAAACACTTTTGGTAATTAAGAAAAATGTTTTATTCATACTAAATATATGAATTCAAATTTTTAACCAAAATCAGTTAGTTTTTCACCAAATAAACTTTCCCCACTAAAAGACAAGGATTCTGACCATTTCAACTGGGCGGCCCCCTTAATTATAAGGGGCGGTTCCCTTAATTTTAAGGGGACCGGCCATGCTCCTCTGTCAGAATCTTTTGCCTATAAATACCACCTTAAACCTGGATTTTTGCCTCACCTTTTGCACGAAATTTTCAGATCTATAACTCTCTTAACATCCTCTAAAACCCTTTGATCATTTGTATATTAATCCTTGTTTCAAGTGATTCAATCCCTCATCATCCATTCTCATCCAAAGTGCAAATGAAGAACACTCTTTCTACAACCAAGTTCAAGAAGTGTTGAAGAGTAGTTGTGCATAGTGTATATATACGTTTATTTGTGAATATTGTGTTGTGCTTGTTATATATTGTTTAGAAGATATAGAAGTTGTGTAAGAAGTAGAAGTTGATTAGTTGTGAAGATTGGTGTGAAGTAGAAGATTGGTGTGTAGAAGATAGGTGTGAAGAAAATTGGTGTGTAGTATATTGGTGTGAAGAAGTTGTGCAGAAGTTGTGATCAAGTTGTGAAGTTGTTGTGGTGTGTAAATTGGTGTGTAAGGTTTTCTCCGCCAAAAGGGAGTTTGTTGACATAGTGAAGAAAACTCTCGAGTAGGTGACTCGGGGAGTGGAGTAGGAACAAGGAAGGTGTCCTTGTAGCCGAACAACTATAAATCCTTGTGTTGTGGTTTGATATTTCTAACTCTTCTCATTACCTATTTATTTACCTTTACTATATTAGCTTTGTTAGTTAGTTACCATACAATTGTTCATATAGTGCAAGTATTGAGTTCACATAAACTAGAATCGAAGTTTTTAAAACAAACTTGTATTTATAAATTTAAAAGGACGAAAAACTATTCAACCCCCCCCCCCCCCTTCTAGTTTTCCACAATTGGTATCAGAGCCACGTCTAGCAAGATTTTTAAAATATATTGTATTTTAAAACTTGTAACGATCTATGGAATCTGAAAAATATTTAGAAGGGCAATCTATGCAAAGACCACCACTATTTGAAAGCGATGAATTTTTATATTGGAAAAATCGATTCGAAACTTATGTGAAATCAAAAGATCTAGATCTTTGGCATATTATTACCAATGGTGATTTTTTACCTATTCAAAATAACCCCGAAACTAAGAAAGATGAAATCATACCTTTTGAAAAACAAAATGATGATTTAAAAGGAAAACTTGCTAAAAATAATGAAGCAAAAATGGTTATTTATAATGCGCTACCACGTAAAGAGTACGAAAGGATCTTTATGTGTGAAACCGCAAAAGAAATTTGGAATTCTTTATTAATAACTCACCAAGGTAATAATCAAGTCAAAGATAACAAAATAGATCTACTTGTTCAACAATATGAGCAATTCACGATTCCGGAAGAGGAATCAATTGATAATGCTTTTGCTAGATTTAACACTATAATCACAAGTTTAAAAGCACTTGATGAGAATTTCTCTAGTAAGAATTTTGTTAGGAAGTTTCTTAGAGCTCTTCACCCAAAATGGCGAGCTAAAGTGACGACTATTGAAGAATCAAAGAATTTGTCAACGCTACAACTTGATGAATTAATTGGTAATTTAAAAGTCTACGAAGCAATAATAAAGAAGGACTCCGAAATGGTTAAAGGGAAACGAGAGCAAAGCAAGTCAATCGCCTTGAAAGCTAGAAAGGAATTCAACAACGAAGATAGCTCATCTTCCGAAAGCGAAGACGAAGAAAATGCCATGGCCGTAAGAGATTTCAAGAAATTTTTCAAAAGGCGAGGAAGATTAGTTAGACAACCACACGATGAAAGAAGAATATCTCAAAAGAATAATGATGACAAGTATAGCAAGAATGAGAGAAAATGTTTCAAGTGTGGTGATCCGAATCACCTTATTGGAAAATTTCCAATGATGACAAGAGATCAAAATCAAAGAGCATTTGTTGGAGGTGCTTGGAGTGATAGCGATGAAGATGAGAAAGAAACAACAAAGGAAGAAAAGTGTCTCATGGCTAAAACATCAAGTGAGGTACGTTCCGAAACCGAATATTTTAGTGATGAAAATCTATCATTAGATAAAAAAGACTTAGATAGTGAATACAATAGATTATGCAAACTAGGACAACAAGTTATGGCTAAAAACAAATCACTAAAATGCATTAACAACCAATTAGAAAATGAAGTACTTGAACTAAAAATTAAAATACATCAACTTGAAAAAGGTAAAGAAATTTTTGAAGAATGTAAATCATGTCAAGAGCTTAGAATTGAAAACAACAAACTTAAGGAAGAAATTTGTAAACTTGATAAATTTGAAAATAGTAGTAACTCACTTAGTAAAATTATAAGTATTCAAAGAATATCCGGTGATAAAACCGGTCTAGGTTTTAACTCAACCGAAGCCTCAACAAGTGAAGTTAAAAATGTTAAATTTGAAAGCGAACTCAAGGAACTAAAACCTTCAAAATCTAATCCTAAGTATATAATCATAAATGATAAGAAAATTCCTCTAGCTAGTAATGAAGAAATAAAACCGTTTTATAAACCATCTTTAAAAACCGAAGTAGGATCGTCTAAAACTAAAACAAGATTTAAAACTCCACCACCTAGGAAACCGAATAATTCTTACCCTAGATCTAAAACACCTCAACCAAGAGTAAACCAAAATAGACAAAACTTTAAAATTAGTCAACAAATGTGGAACTTCAATCCATGGGGAATGTTTCCACCATATATGCACCCAAGTCAAATACAAAACATGTTCGGGACAAATAACTTTGGTCAAATGAGACAATGGGGACCAACGTAAAAAATTTCACCATTCATACATGGAAATCTTTGATGTCATCCCGTGTTCTGACTTTCCCTTGAAGATTTTGAAGTTAAACGCATTGAAGACGAAAGGTACACATTTCCTTTTATTTCCTTGTCAACAAATGCATGCTTAGCTTAGTATCTAGTTTTTATGTGATTTTGATTGGTTCATTATTCCCTCTAGTTTTTATACATATATATACTCATCTACTTATACTATATCTAAATATATATATATATATATAAATATACACTTAGCTATATCTAGGATCTTATAACCTAGAAAATTCATTTGTTGATTTTCTAGAACTAGAAATTGTTCGTTTACGAACCTTTTCTTTTCCCCATTTGCCTTATTGAACTTTAATGTTCAACAACACTCATGCTGATGAAGAGAGATGAGTCGAAAAATCTATGGATGAAACAAACTCCCGGCTTCCGTTGCATACGTCTCCCTCCTTTATTCTCGTCTTATAAGCCCATACTACATATATATATATATATATATATATATATATATATATATATATATATATATATATATATATATATATATATATATATATATATATATATATATATATATATATATATACTTATGAACCTTCCACAACTTTCTCGTGTACTTGACAACTTGGTAAATTTCATCCGAAATGATCAAGAAAATTTAATTGGCAAAATGTCAAGTAAAGGTGTCAAGTAATTCCTTTCGTGTGAATACCCTCCAACGTATTTTTGATTAAATATAAATCTAATACATACATATAAATATTTTCTTGTTCTTTCCAGAAACCAAAATCACAAAAATCAAGTTTTGGAGGGCGGCCCCCTTAATGTTTAAGGGGACTGGCAGCCAAATAAAGGGCGGCCCCCTTAATGTTTAAGGGGGCCGGCCATCTGATAGCTCAAACCCGTTTTTCTCCTTTTTCCTTTTGCCAAACACTCCACTTTTTCATACTCCCCTTCCCCTGCTTCTGCTGTGACGAAAACCAAAACCCAAAAACCTCTCAAATCACCTCCAAATAACATAATTCGGGTTAATTCGCAAAGGGCAAATTCATCTAACACAATCACCATTACGTATTGTAAGTTTTTCATAACACATTTCATCTAATTTCATCTTATTTGGTCATACTCATGATTATGCATGTTTTATAAAATTCTTCAATTTCACAATTTCTTTCGAATTAAGTCCTAAAACTCCATAACCGAATGCTTCCCCTAGGTTTAGAATGATCAATCAACACTAGAAACTAGTAATTATAAACTATCATGTTGAAAATTTTTGAAAAACTTCATACACTCCTTTTCAAAATTTTTAGTAAACTCATTGTTGAATAATGTTTTGAAAACGTGTTAAAACTAATCACATTATACTTTTGTAACTTGTAAAACTTGAAATTACGTTTTTCGACCAAGAAAAATTATATTGGTTCACGATATAGGGGTGTTTGGATTATGTCCAAATAATATCGAAACCTAGACATTATAATTTTTATAAAACCTTGTTACAATTATAAACCTAAAAATTGCTAATCGGACTCGTCAAGATATATAATTCATATATATATTGACATACTAGGGGTATAAGTCAATAGTTAAGGAAGCGTTTGGTTTATTACTAAAAATGACATTTTTAAGTAAAGATACAAACCATCTTTTTCAAAAACAAATCACATGCATAAGAAACTCGCAAGAAATAGCTAGTTTTACAATCTAATGTAAATCTAGTAAATTTCATGATATATTAAGATGTTTAAAGGGGCGTTTGGATTTGTCCATAACTACTTATTAAACATCGTAAAGTATATCTAGAACGAGTTAAAAACAATATTAAGGAACATGGTAATCTACTTCTTAGGATTAGTAACGAAGTATGTTTACGTTCCAACATAAGCCTTAACAATATACATATACTTTTATCTTTCTTTATATTTATTTTGGTCTTTTTGTATTGTTGATGTGTTTAGGTGAAAATGCCAAAAGCAACTACCGAAGATCTTTCTCACACTAAAAACTACACTCCTAAAGTTTCCCAACTCCCTACCACATCTCCTTCCATTGGACTTATATATCGTCAAATTGAAGATAGAAATGTTCATGAAGGATGTGTAGTAGATCTTGCTTTTGCTCAATCCGACTACATAAATCGCGTGTTTACAAGCATCAACTTCAATTGTCTTTATGAAATAAATGAACCTATCATTCCTCGCTTCATAATGGATTTCTATAGCCAAGTCACCGTCCAAGCCAATGACCTTGGTTTCATCACCATCTCTTTCATGATTCAAAATGAATTTATCACTCTAACTCTCGAACAATTTGGTCATATCCTCCAAATTCCTTTTAGAGGTCAAGCCATTTTCACAAACGAGTGGGACCTCGAATCTCTTAATCGCTATCAACCAACCTTCGGTCCCTATTTCGACGAAATTCGTCAAATCCTTGGTGTGGAACGTGCCACCACAAGCCGAAAAATAAAATCCAAAAACGTTCAAATCTCTCCATACCAACTTCTCCTCAAGGAATTAAGCCCCCACATGAAGCGTTGGGAAGAACTCATTCGTGAGAATGCGTTTGGTACCGGAGGTCACCGGGACCATCTCCCGGCGTACCTTGCTCACATGTTGTATTGTATAGCTGTCGAAAAGCCGTACAATTTGGCCTACTTCTTTATCAAACGGTTTGAGTGTGCTAGAAAAACTCCCAAAGCCAACCTTCCATATGGAATGTTCCTCACTCGTCTCTATCGTCATGTTATCGAGTACTACCCCGATCTTGACAATAGTATCTATGAGTCCATCTACCCCACTCTACGTCCTCTCGCTCTAAAACAAGCTCGACGAACTCGAAGTGACAAGGGTAAACCTCGTCGTCATAGCTTTCATGGATCATCCTCAAGGCAAGACGATGACGATGAGGAGGAAAACATCCATGATGCTAGTACCCCTTCGTTTTCTGAGTTCGTTGACAATTTAGAGGATCTTGACTATCCCGAGTATTCTACCCCATCTCCTAGTGATCAAAACAAAGAAGTGCTTCATGAATGAACTACCGAGATGCTTAGAAGACAAAAGAGCTTGCATGAAGAAGTTAGAGGTGGCTTCAAATCTATAGGAAAGACTTTGAAGGGTATCTTCGGGAAGAAAAAGAAATGATATGCTTGGATTATGTTTGTTAAACAATATTTAATTTTTATGTCTTGTGTGCTATTTGTCCGAAATACATTCGGAAGTACTTGAAACTATCTTGGAATAATTGTTTGGATAAATGATTGGTATGTTAACTTGTTTATTATGTTTAATATATGCTTATGAATGCATGCTTTGACTCTTAAATTATATATATACTTGCATGATTAGCTTATATATATATATATATATATATATATATATATATATATATATATATATATATATATATATATATATCATGTTTGCTTTATAATAGACCAAAAAAAATGTGAAATGTCCAAATGGTGCTTGCTGCAAATACAAAACAGAACACAACATCTTTCCAGAAAATTTTTGAAAAATTTTGGTTTCTGGGTCGTCAGATGGGCGGCCCCCTTAAATCATAAAGGGTGGCCCCCTTAAAATTAAGGGGACCGGCCATCTGAAACAGTTTTTACACTGTTCTCTTTTGCATCTTGTGATCCCTTTTGCTAGTCTCAGCTACCATTTCCCTTAAAAACTAAACTGATTTTGGAATATAACATTACAATTTCAAATTAATTCCACTTCTAAACATGTTTTCCCACTATATAATCTCCATGCATGTTTAATTCACATTCCATCATCCTCAAACATTCATCAAACATCATCATGTCATCACCAAGAACCACCTATTCAAACAATGCCAAGAAACAAAAACTTGTCATCATTCCACCCAAACAACTCTTCATTGATCTTACAAATGAAGACAACACCACTCCATCTCCACCACCTCAATGTTCATCTCCTAGTGCACCAAATGCACCCTCCAAAACACCTTCAACAAATGGAAACTCCACTTCCTCCATACCATCCACTTCATCCATAAATGACTACATCAACACCCACTTATCTCCTCCAACAATTGATCAACCATCACAACCTACCAATGAAAACACAACTCTTGCACTCACTCTCTCATTATCACAATTAACACCTCTTGATGCACATTTCTCATCATCTCCTATCAATCCACCAACCTATAACCCCGTCCCATGGAGCTTACTTGAAGCTCATAGAGACACTTGCCTTTGTTGCATTCACAACCGAACAATTGTGTTCGGATTAAGAGATGAGATCCAATACATGTTTTCTCATATTGAAAACTTGTTGCATCAACCACCAACAACAAACACAACACCTCCACCACCATCAACAAACACACCTCCACCATCACCATCTCCATGTTCACCATCCATTCCTCTCAATTAAACATGCTTGGTGTTTTACAAATAAAATTGTGTTAAACCTTTTGGATGGCAAGCTCTAGAAAGGACTCTCATGTTTGAGCCTTGGTTTTCTTTTTATTTTAGTGATGATTCTAAGCCTTTAAGGCTTTTGTTAGTTGCATTACTTGTTATGGTTGTTAATGTAATGCTTGATGTATCTTTTTTATATTATTAATGTTATGGTTATGTTTAGTCTCAACTCTTGCATGCTATATACATATATATGTTGCTTGCCACTAAATATTTTTGCAAGATATCCATATCTCGATTCCTTTTGACCTCAAAATGAGGGGGAGTATACTTCGAGGGGGAGCTTACATTAACATGGGATAACCTTTTTGATGCTAACAAAAAGGGGGAGAAGTGATATAAACTCACAATAATACTTGAATATATACTAATTTTCGATTAATGAGTTTAAATTTTGTAATCATCAAAAAGGGGGAGATTGTTGACATAAATAATGTGTGAAAACGTTATTCATATCTTTCGATACCTCTATATTTTGACGATCACAAAATGTAAAATCGTAAATCGTATAATTACTACGTAAACAAGTATTAAGCTAGTTTATATCACTATATCCAACTTAATCACTTAAGGTATGGATAAACAAGTGCTTAATACATCTCATGATCAAAGGGGTATTTAATTAACTAACACAAAGTTTATTTAATTATATAAACATATTATATATTTTTGAAAAACAATTTTGGTAATTAAGAAAAATGTTTTATTCATACTAAATATATGAATTCAAATTTTTAACCAAAATCAGTTAGTTTTTCACCAAATAAACTTTCCCCACTAAAAGACAAGGATTCTGACCGTTTCAACTGGGCGGCCCCTTAATTATAAGGGGCGGTCCCCTTAATTTTAAGGGGGCCGGCCTTGATTTAAGGGGACCGGCCACGCTCCTCTGTCAGAATCTTTTGCCTATAAATACCACCTTAAACCTGGATTTTTGCCTCACCTTTTGCACGAAATTTTCAGATCTATAACTCTCTTAACATCCTCTAAAACCCTTTGATCATTTGTATATTAATCCTTGTTTCAAGTGATTCAATCCCTCATCATCCATTCTCATCCAAAGTGCAAAAGAAGAACACTCTTTCTACAATCAAGTTCAAGAAGTGTTGAAGAGTAGTTGTGCATAGTGTATATATACGTTTATTTGTGAATATTGTGTTGTGCTTGTTATATATTGTTTAGAAGATATAGAAGTTGTGTAGGAAGTAAAAGTTGATTAGTAGTGAAGTAGGTTAGTTGTGAAGATTGGTGTGAAGTAGAAGATTGGTGTGTAGAAGATAGGTGTGAAGAAAATTGGTGTGTAGTATATTGGTGTGAAGAAGTTGTGCAGAAGTTGTGATCAAGTTGTGAAGTTGTTGTGGTGTGTAAATTGGTGTGTAAGGTTTTCTCCGCCAAAAGGGAGTTTGTTGACATAGGGAAGAAAACTCTCGAGTAGGTGACTCGGGGAGTGGAGTAGGAACAAGGAAGGTGTCCTTGTAGCCGAACCACTATAAATCCTTGTGTTGTGGTTTGATCTTTCTAACTCTTCTCATTACCTATTTATTTACCTTTACTATATTAGCTTTGTTAGTTAGTTACCATACAATTGTTCATATAGTGCAAGTATTGAGTTCACATAAACTAGAATCGAAGTTTTTAAAACAAACATGTGTTTATAAATTTAAAAGGACGTAAAACTATTCAACCCCTCCTTCTAGTTTTTCACAGGACCCTATGAGGTCACGGATGCACTAGGTAATGGTGCATACAAGCTGCGCGATATGGAAGGCCACAAGCTGGCACGCACTTGGAATATCTGCAACCTCAAGAGATGCTATCTTTTGGAAAGGTCACGGCCCACACACAGACAACCTTGCACTTTAGTACGTGCCCAATAAATGCCTGTCTTTGATTTTTTTTTTTTAAGGAATTGTCTTTTATCTTCCAAAAAACTTGCAAGTATTAATAAAACGTTGTGGTTTCTAGCTAACTCCATAACACACTTAACTTCATTGCACACATTTTTATTATGTTTCAATGTTGTTATTTTTTACTTTTTGCCTACATGGCGTGCATGCACTTCTTAAAGACCCACGATGGCATAAAGGATGAGTAAACCTACTAACTAACTCGTTGAGTAAGAGGGTTGAAAACCCATCAACACTGGATCACGCATCCTTGCTAAGCGCCTTACTTTCAAGACGTAGAAGTAAGTTTACATGCGCATTCCACGATGACTACGCAACATAACATACATTGTACATGCTTAGCAATCCACGAGCCAAGACTCTTGGTCATTTTGATATAGTCTTTGCAAAACAACGCAAGTTTATATTCAAATTTATGATTTTTTTTTAAGTCACGTACTTAAACTAAATCATTTTAAGTACGTCGCATTTTTAATTTGACTCTTGGATGATCTTTTACAAAAGAAAACAATCTAAGTACAAATAACAAGATGTACGAAATAAAATAAACATTATTATTTGTGAGAACTACGAGTTTATACAAGTTATAATTACAAAAATACACATCTACATGCTATGAGCACGCCTGTGACTCGAGCTACTAGCTGTGGATGCCTACTCCCCAGCCTCAATTAGCCTTCTTAACAGGCTGCTGTCTTCTTGAGACACCGTTGGTACGCTAACGGGGATCCCATCAGACCTGGGAAGATGGGCTGCACCAACACCACATAGGATGGCCTTTCCCTTCACGCCCTTCTTACGAGCAGCTCTTGTCTCATGTGCCTCTAGGCACTTCTTCAACGATATCTCCTTCTCAAGAGCGAAAGGATTAAGCATGTGGCGAGGGCGGGCAAAAACAGGCACCATCAGCTGCGATTTGTCTGGCTTCAAAAAGAAGTCCGGGTGTGCCTCTGCATTCTTAGCAATGTGCTTGGCCAGAGTTAGGCCCTGCATGATCACACTAATAGGATAGTCCTGATCACGCTCCAAGCGGGCAATCTGAGGAAAGTCGAAGACCTTCATCTTCTCCATGGCATTCACTAGCTCATCAAAAGCATCTGCGCTGTACCCAGGAACCTCTGCAGGTGGCACAGTCAGCATTTTGCTCTCATACAGCTCCTCCACAACCTGGGCCTTGCCGCATGCCACAGCGCACTCCACAACCTTCCCAAAGGCCTCCACGACCTCTTGGGACTCCAATGTACCCATAGCAGCTAGGCGCAAACCATGGCTGATCAACCACCTACACAAGCAACAACGGATGCGTTAGAAGGTAACAAGAACATTAATACATATAGTAAATAAAAATTTCGGAATAGGCAACACATACCTGCGCTCAGCAATCGTAGACATGAGATGAGGATATAACTCCTCATCGTATTCTATACTTAGCTTGCGCAGCTTGCCCTCCTGCACCTTCAGAGCATTCTCCACTTGCGTGCGAAGTTCATTAATATGGCCGAAGTGCTCAGCCTTCTTCTCTTCAAGGTACTTTAAACCCCCAAGATAAGTTAGACCTGAACTGATGCATCTCCCCGCGCTCGTGCTTCAGCTCAGCCATCAAGGACAGCTTCTCATCAGCAACCTTCCTAGCATGCGCAGTGGTAGACTCTACCTCTACTCGTGCATCAGCTAACTGCGCTCTGAGCAAGGCAATCTCCTCATCCTTCTGAGCGAGACTGCTACCTTCTCCAACATACCGCACCTTCAGCTGAGTAACTAACTCAGCCTGACGCTCAGCAACAGCTCCCAGCTCCTCCATCAGCTGTTGCGCAGACATCCCCTCATCAACTCTCACCGGCTCCTCCACGTGAGTATGAGCCACCTGAAGTGACACAAACCCCTCAACAAACCCTGCATCACCCCCTGCAGCACCATCACTACACGCAAACATAAAGAAGTCAAGAAATATCACTGCGTATAACACGAATAAATACAAATACTCAAAAAAAATGTCACTTACATAGGAGAAGAAGTCCCAGCATTCTCCTGTGCAGCAACAGAAGATGACGTCTCCTCATCTGTGGACTTATCAACAATGATGGTATGACGTCTGCGCTTGGAGGTCCCTTCACCATCATCAACAACAGCCTTGCACTTCGCACCCTGGCACTCCTCTTCAGAGTCAGTATCTACTCTGAAAATCCCTGCACCAGTGGGCGACTCAGCGCGCGTAAGCTCAGGCACCACCGCTTCCTGCGCAGGCACAGTCTGCACTGGTGTCGCATTCACAACGGGCTGCGATGCGTCAGAAGCCTCTTCTTGGGCAAACTCCAGCAGGCGCCCAGCAGTAGCCTCCAAAATGGGTACTTCACCCTCCCTTCGAGGGCGCACACCCACAGTAACCTGTGTAGGCTTCGCTAACTTTACCATCGCAAACAGATCCATCTTTGTGCAAAATATGAACGAACAAAGAAAAGAGCAAATTAGTGGATTAAATCAATATACAAAAGGGAGCTTACATTATAAACGCGAGGAAAAGAATGGACAAGCACCCACCCCGGCCGTCTTTAGCCAAAAATGTTGGTATCTCGTCACTTCCCCCGAAGTAGTTGCGGCTCATTCCCATGTGCATCAAGAACTCCTTGGGATAGGTGTTGATTGGGATGCGGTTCTCATTAATAATCTCCGCATCCTCCTCGCTGTACGTACCGGGTTCTGGGTGCTCATCCTTTCGAAGCCCTCCTTGGGTATAAAACCCAGAGATAGTGGAAAACACCTTATCATCTATCCAAAAGAACCTTTCCCTCCAACCCCTTAGGGCATCTACCTTATCAATATAACACTGATAGTGCCCTGGGCGCTTAGAAAATGTCACCCACCCGTTCGACCATGACGTGTGGTAGAACGCGCGAAAAAGGTTAATGGTAGGCCTCACTGCGAGTAAACGACAGTTTACCTCAAAATTTATTATTTTCGCCGCACCTATACAATGCTGCGAAATATGTAGGCGGTAAAAATTGAGCACGTCACTCAAAAATAGGGATATAGGCACGCACTGGTTTGCAAATTCAAAGAAGCGTGTGTATACCCCTATCTTCCCTTCAGGGAAGCCCGCGATGCATGCGTCAGCATCCGGTAATTTCGGATGCACGTCAAGAGGAATATAATAATCGGAGGTGAACTGACGAAGTTCATCCTCGTCCATCTCTGAACGGAACTCTTCTAACTATTTGACCATTTTCACTAAGAAAAACGCACGCGTAATTACCTCGCGAAGATATTAGTTTCAGGAAGAAAGATTTCTTTTAAGGGAGAAAATGGCGTTTTTTCACTGTGGTTAAAACAGTGAAATGAGGAGCCCCTTATATAGGGTTTCCTCTTGTATCGGATGCACGACACGTGGATCCCACTATCTCAATCGTGTGGTGGAATACAAACCGGTACATGCACTTTTTTACGTTTTCCGAAGGACATGTGGGATACTTAAAGACTAGATACACCGTATCGCTTTTTTGGCAAGAAATACTAGGAACTTCCCCGCCATGCTTGCCGCTAATATTTCTAGGTCTAGCATCCGCGTTTATTAACCACGCATACTAGACTGGGGTGACATGATAACGTATAGTCCATATTCAGGTCACGGACCCAAATGATAGACATTACTAAGCCCTAAACCCGCCACGAGTAGGCCATCACAACAATGATTCGGGCTAGTATGATAACGGCTTGGGCTCACGAAAGCCCAAGCCCAAAGTTATTTATGGTTATGATATGGATATCTCCTATTTAAGGGATGTATATCCAAACCGGATATACACCAAAAAGTGAGGCACACGTATCCAAGGATTCCGTGCCTATATAAACAATGCTATAACTTTCGTTAAAGGTACGACTCACAACCCTAATTCATATACATAACCCTAAAACCGATTACTTACTCTCACGTCGGAGGATAATCATGGGAGACAATCCCACGATAAGCCTAACGGTGTTTGTTTGCTTTCTTAGTGCGCAGGTCTCAAGCATTAAGGTCTAATTGGTACGAGAGCAGGAACCCAAATAAGGAAAGCCCAACTTTTGTATCAACAATTGTTTATCCTAGATCAATATCTAAACAACATGGAGTCCAAAACGGTCCTAGAACTTATAGAAGATGGTGTGCATAAGTTCTAACAAGTGGTATTAGAGCTTGTGTTGGAAACTCTGATTAAGAAGATAATCTTTTAAACCGATTCTACTACATACCCTTCAAGATGTCGACAGAGGCTGCACCTGCTCCATCCATCACTGCTGTTAGAATTCCTATTGTCAAGAAGGGAGAATATTATTTATGGGCCATGAAGATGAGGCAGTACATTGCCATCACAGACCATGCTTTATGGTACGTGATTGTCAATGGCAATATGGTACTTGATGAACCAGTGGAGCTCCCAGGACAACCTAAACCACCTAAACCAACCATCCCAGCTGCTACAAAGAGAAATCAAGACAAAGCTCTCAACATATTACTGTCTGCTATTCCTGATGGACACTTATTGAAGTTTCATGATGCTCAGGATGCAAAACAATTATGGGCTGCAATTAAGAAAAAGTTTGGAGGTAATGATGCTTCCAAGAAGATGCACAGGAACTTGTTGAAGCAACAATTTGAAACTTTCACTGTTGGTGAAAGAGAAGGTCTTGATTCTGCTTATGAGAGATTCCAAAATCTTCTGAGTATGCTAGAACTATATGAAGCTGAAGCATCAGTTGAAGATGCTAACTTGAAGTTCTTGAGAAGCTTACCATCCGCATGGCATGTAGTTGCTACTATGATCAGAGGACAACCAGGTTTGGACACAATGGACTTTGATGATCTCTACAACAATCTGAATGTGTATGAGCATGAGATGAATGGTACTACAGGTTCAAGCACACATCAGAAACCCCAAAACATTGCTTTTGTATCTTCTGAAAACAGAAGCAGTACTTCAAATAAAGGTACTGCTTATCCTGTTCAAAGTACTGTGACTGAAACTCAGCTTCTATGTACAACTATGGTCACTACCACTTCATCTCCATCAAACACCCCCACCTCAGGTGATGTTCTATGTTCATTCTTTGCTCAACAAGCAACTCTACCTGTAACCTATCAAGAAGATGTCTTGCAAATTGATGATGATGTTATGGAAGAGATTGATATCAGATGGCAAGTTGCCATGATCACTGCAAGGATCAAAAAGTTTATGAATAAAATAGGAAGAGGCATTAATTTCACAGCTAAGCAGGGAATAACATTTGATAAGTCCAAAATTGAGTGCTTCAATTGTCAAAGGACTGGTCACTTTGCAAGGGAATGCAAATATGCAAAGTATCAAGCAAACAAAATGATTGAACAGCCCAAGACTGAAAGAAAAGAGGTTCCTATTACTGAACCAAAACCAAAAGCTTTGGTTGCTCAAGAGAATCTATCAGAGATTGATTGGTCCAATGAGTTTGATGATGAACCTGTAACCTACTCAATGGTTGCATTGGAAGATTGGAGTACAACTTTTGATGAAGAACCTGGATATGCTGCTTTGGAGTCAAGAGATGGTCTAGGAAGCTTTGATTGGAGCATGGAATTTGAAGAAGATCCTGTTCAGCTTGCTATGGTAGCTACTTTACCAAGTTTATCCACTATCTCTGAGGTATGCTCTAAGTGTAATGATATGTATCAAAAGTTACTTAGTGAATATGTAACTGAAAGAGATAAATTTCAAAGGGCTAAGTCTGATATAGCTGGCTACCAATTAACTTTAGAGTCAATGGAAGCCAAAATAATAACTCATGAAAACAATGAAGTAGCATGAGCTGAAAGATATAAGCAACAAGAGTACCAAGTAAAGTTGAGTGAATGGAAACTAGGATGTAAGGTGTCTGAAATAGAGAAAGTTACTAATGAGAGGAATAAGTTGTTAGAAAAACTTGTTGTTTGGAATGAATCAGGTCTGTCACATGTTCAATTTGTTGAAAAACAAAGAACATCAAACATTAAAACTAGCCAATGTTATGATAGTGATAGCACAGAAGGTATTCCATTTAAGAGTAAGGAACTAAATCTTACAGTAGATACCTCAACTAGTGAAGAAGAATTCATAAGTTTGGATGAAAACACTTCTAGTGATGAGGAATCCCCTAGTCCAACACCTCCTGAATATAAGAATGACAAGGGATACAATGCAGTTCCTAATCCCCCAGGTAGTTTTCAACCACCTAGGACAGATGTCTCTTGTTATGGGGTAGATAACTTAGAGTTTAGGAAAAATCTTAAAGGTCAATCAAATCCTGAGCCTTTAGGAGGATCTGTTGAAACACCTAGGGTTGATGAGAAAAAGTTTTCAAAACAAGCAGTACCTTCAAACTCTTCTCAAAGTACTGCTGATCACTCAGCAGTACCTCCAAGAAAATATTTTCAAAATACTGCTAATTTTAGAAAACCTTTTGGAAAAGGATTTGGGAATATTGGTCCAAAGGTCTGTTATGTATGTTATAGTCCTCACCATTTGATTAAGGACTGTGATTATCACTTAGAATACTTAAGCAAATACCCAAAGACCAGATCTACAAATCAAAGTCACAGAGAGATTAAGCCAAGGGATAACAAACCAGTTTGGAATTACACAAATAGGGTTAACCATATTAATTTCTCAAAAGACTATAGGTACCCTCATCAGAAAAGACCATTCTCCAAACCCATAGTACCTTCTCAAAGTACTGATAGAAAGTCCCCTAACCAAGGTGCTAATAGCAAAAACTCAAGTGTAAGACCTAGGAGATTCAATTACTACAAACCTAGAAGGCCTTACAACACAAGAAAAGATGCTAGAACACAGAATCCAACTCCAAAAGTTACAACTAAATGGGTTAAGAAAGAAAGTACTGCTGGGAAAGAACCAGTACTTTCAAAGAATATGGGTGAAAAAGGGAATATTGATAAGAATGAACCAAAAGTTTTGGAAAAAAAACATTAATTCTTGATCATTTTTTTAAAGAAAGTGGTGATTACATACTCAAAGAATTTGAGTATGTCACTCCACAAGGGGAACACAAGTAAGTAATGGCTTGGGTTCCTAAAAGAAACTAACCTTTTTCATGTGTATGCAGGGCAACCCAGAAGAGGAGCTTAAAGATCATCTTATTGTTGATAGTGGTTGCTCTGGGAGTATGACAGGAGAAAAGGAGCTCTTGTCAGATTTTAAAGCTTATTTTGGAGGAAAAGTTGCATTTGGGAATGATCCTGATGGAGGAAGAATCACTGGCAAAGGAAATATCAAGGCTGGAAATATTGATTTTGAGAATGTTAGATATGTGAAGGAGTTGTCAGTCTCTCAGATTTGTGATAAGAAGTATCTTGTGTTATTCTTTGACACAGAATGTCTTATACTTTCTCCTGATTTTAAGTTAGAAGATAGAAACTTGGTGATGCTGAGAGCACGAAGAACTAATGATGTGTATAGCATAGACTTGAAGAACATCAATTCTGCCGAAAGAGCAACATGCTTGATTGCAAGGGCAACAATGGAGGAAGCACATCAATGGCACAGAAGATTAGGACATGTGAATTTCAAGAACATAAACAAGCTGGTCAAAGGAAATTTAGTTAGAGGTTTACCTTCTAAAACATTCAAGAATAATCACTCATGTCTTGCTTGCAAAAAGGGTAAACAACATAAGGCTTCCTATAAAAAGATTGAAGAGAAAATCATTAGAGAGCCTTTGGAATTGCTGCATATGATTCTGTTTGGACCTGTTTCAGTTGTTAGTTTGAACAAGAAGAAGTACTGTTTGGTTGTGACAGATGACTGTAGCATATTTAGTTGGGTCTTTTTCTTATGTTTCAAAGATGAAACCTTTGATGCTATTCATGATCTTATAATAGCACTTGAAAATCAGTTAAGACTCAAGGTTAGAAGCATTAGATGTGATAATGGGACAAGAATCAGCTAATGGATGACTTTTGTGCCAATAAAGGAATTAAAAGAGAATTTAGTATTGCTAGAACTCCTCAGCAAAATAGAGTTGCAGAAAGAAAGAATAGAACTTTGATAGAAGCAGCAAGGACAATGCTTGCAGATTCCCAATTACCTGTTCCATTCTAGGCTGAAGCTGTAAGTGCTGCCTGCTATGTGTTGAACAGAGTATCAGTGACAAAACCTCAAATGAAGACACCTATGAGTTACTCATAGGAAAGAAACCTAGCATCAAGTTTATGAAACCTTTTGGATGTCCCCTGACTATTTTGAACACTTCTGATAATTTGGGAAAATTTGATGGGAAGTCAGATGAAGGATACTTATTGGGATATTGTACCAATAGCAAAGGATTCAGAGTGTACAACAGGGCTACAAAGAAGGTTCAAGAATATCTTCATGTTGAATTTCTAGAAGAGCAAGAAAATCATAAAGGTAAAGGTCCTGATTGGATGTTTGATCTTGATTTAATGGCTTCATCCATGAATTATGTACCTGTTAGGGATGAAAATCAAGTTGCTCCCACTACAGAAGAAACACAGTACATTGTTCATGATGTTAATTTAAGATCTGAAGATAAGTCTAATGATAAAGTCAATGATGAGAAGCAAAGTACTGCTACGCCTCAAAGTACTGTTGAACCTCAAAGTACTGTTGATCCTCAAAGTACTGCTCCACCAAAGACCACAGTATCTGATGAAGACCAAGCCATCCAAGATGAACTTAATAGGATGCTTATTCAAGAAACAATGGCTAAGTCCTATGAAGATGATCAAAGGAGAGCTTATGAAGCAGAAAAGAAGAAGGCTAAAGGCACTGACAGTACCTTGCCCCAAAGTACTGCTGATCCATTTGAAAGTACTTTTCAACCTTTAGAAACTACAAATTGGATAAATGCAGATAATTTGATTGATCCAAACATGCCTGCCTTAGAAGATACTGATGATTTGCATGATCCAAACATGCCTGCCTTAGAAGATAATGATGATGAATTGGATCAAGAAGGCATTTTCTCATATTCTAATGAAGATCCTGATTTCACTAATTTGGAAGATAATCTTGAAGTCTCACCAACTTCTACTCTAAGAATTCACAAAGATCATCCTGTCAGCAAGATTATTGGACCCGAGTGCTCACACGAACTAAAGCTAAGAATATGTCTCAACAACATACTTCTTTACTTAGCTTTATTTACAAGCAAAATAGGGTGAATCACAAGAATCAGAAATTGTGTTTATTTGCTTGCTTTTTGTCTCAAGAAGAACCTAAGAATATAAAACAAGCATTAGCCAAGGAGAGTTGGGTTGAAGCTATGCAATAAGAACTCTTACAGTTTAAACTTCAAGAAGTATGGGTATTATGTGATTTACCTGATGGTAAGAGACTGATTGGAACAAAATGGATCTTCAGGGTAAAAAGAGATGAAAGAGGGAATGTTATTAAGAATAAAGCAAAGTTAGTTAGTCTCAAGGTCAATTCATTGATCCTTGTTTTAGTTTAGATAAAAATTCTACCATTGATCAAGGTAGAATTGAGGCTATACTAAACTAATCAACTAAACCCTAGGCGTTTTCCAAATTCCCTACGCCTAGGTTCCCACACACACATACCTTTGATGTTTACATTGTGGAAGACTTGTACTTATAAAATCCTACACCCTTGATCTCTTTATATAGAGAGATATTAGGGTTTAGAAAATACTACGAAGGACTAATAAATAAAACTTCTTTTGCAAGCAAGTCCTTCCCATCTTTTGTAGAATTCCTTCTTGTCACTTCAAGCCCTTCATGTTTCATTCTTCTTGTTTTGTATCATCAAATCAACAAATATAATTCCCAACAATCTTCCCCTATTTGATGATGACAAAACAAACACCTTCTTGTACGAACTTCCCTAGATGAAGTAGAAAAGTTGAGATAATTAAATCTCACCATGAATGAAACAATCTTGTCTTCCCCTTAAGCCATGCGATGCCACTCTAAATCTCTTCTAACATCTCTTCCCCTTTTTGTTATCAACAAATAAAGAACGTATGCAAATAATGATCTCGACCACCATGAACCAATACCATACTTCTAACCAAAGCCTTCCAATGTTTCGAATTTCCCACCATGAAGAACACCAAAATGCTTACTAAAAATGAATCCAAAACAATAGAAACTCCAACTATCAGTAGTAGTACTAATCAGCAATAGTAAGAATCAACAACTTCCCCTCGAGTGGTGCATGAACATCAAATGATTAAACACATAATAAGATACTTCCCCTCAAACCAATGTGTTAATCATCTTCATGATTCTTCAAATCTGTAAGCTCCTTGTAATGATCACATGTGAAGAAAATCAAGTATAACGAATTTGATGAAGAAGTAGAACAACTCAAACTTGTGCCTTATACCTTGTACTAACCATGTGACTTCAAACTTATACGAAACCAGACATATAAGTAGATCACAACCTCTTGACAAAATCCTCAACTAATATAAGACACTGAGCACAATAACGTAACTCCTTCAAGTGATAGCAAATGTGACATTAAGCACCTTCAGTTTGTAGATAATACACCAATTTGCTAGATTCATCAAGTCTTTGAGATATGATAAGAACACGTATCCAAGAAACTCCACTTCAACTTCAAATAAGTGATAAACAATCTTCTTCGTAATCAATTCTTCCAATATGAACAAATACGAACCTGTTAAAACCTTTAAGAACATAAACCAACTAACCATCTTGTGTGTGTGAAACTAATAACCTGTGTGTGTAATCTAACAAACTGCTCATAATTAACCGAGAGCCAAAGTAGAACCAATCTCATAAAAACCCATCTCGGCTTCCCCTCACTGCTCGTAAATCATGCAAATGTATTGAACCATAAAACTCTTTACATTTCTCCATAAATCATCTAAAGGCAGCAGTACTTTGAATAAACAGTACCTTGGAGCATAGCAGTACTTTAGTCGAGCAGCAGTACTTTTAAGAAAGTAGTACTTTGGAAACAATGGAGCAGTACTTTCGTCACAGTACTTTGAAAAGCTAGCAGTACTTTGAATTCGAGAACAGTACTTTCAATTACAAGAGCAACACTTTTAATGAAGCCCAGCAATACAAATTAATTATCTTGAATCTTTGACCCCACGTGTTACTCCTTACTCCATTAACCCATGTTCATTAACCAGTACGAGGTTTATATCATATAAATTTTTCTATTGAAAGCACCAACGATATACACCAAGCAATATTAATTGCAAATCTGTTCACCACCAATTCAATTAGTACGAAATTCTTGCTTCACTCACCACTTCTTCGAATCTGTGTGGGACACCATTTGACAAGAAAATTAATGAAGTACGAGATTCACATTAACTTCATAGTACCACGTGTCTCAAAAGCAATCCACTCATGTGAATTGAATAATATCAATACTGACCCAAGTGATGACTCGTACCCCACAACCAAGAAAACGATCATATCTTCAATATTGAGTCCACTAAAAGTAATCCATCAGTCCATCACGAATTTCAAATTCTCAATACTTTTCCACCGACCAACTCATTAATTTTTGGTACGAGGTATCATTATCACAAACTCTTTAAATCAGTACGAGAATAGTAAATTATTCCCTAACTCTCCAACGACCCATGATACAATCTCTATCCAATCTTCTTCTGATTTGTTACGAGGTAATTGACTTCAATTAACAGCAGCAGCACCGTCTAAGTAAATAATATGTCATCAATGACAGTTTAATCAATATATGTCAAGATTTATCTCCACCAATCATGATCTTACTATCACTAAACGACAACAACTCATGGCTCTATCCTTAACAGAAAACAACAATCTTTATTCTCCACTGATCCATATACTTGAATTGATTTAAGTAGCCATATTAAATCTATACGTGTCACGTCTCCTTCTCAAACCCTTTTCGAGCAAGCAGTACTTTCAACAAGTCCTTATATAGTAAAGTAATAATTCGACCTGGAAAAGTGAGTGCTCAGCAAAAACCCTAACAGTAGCTATTATTCAAGCTTCATCAATACACATCACCAGGTCAATTCATAAGTATTTGATAATCAGAATACACAACCAACCAGAATTAGGGTTTGCTTTAATCAATTATATTCAATCCAAAGCTACTTTCATTCGTGTATTTTCGACATCACACAACATATAACCAACTTCCATAACGAATCAAGTCTAGTAAACACGAATTTAAGAAGTTGAAATCATAAAAACCAAATATTCGACTTACTGAAACCTTGTCTGCAGCAGTTTTCGACACACCAGAACTTTCGCATAAACGCTCAGATAGAAGATCCCTCCAGTGGGATAATAGCTAGATATACCAAGAATCTTCACAAAAAAATTTCAGCCCGATCCAACGGTTAACGAACAAGATATTGCCTCTTGAAAACAGCCCTGCAGAAAAATACGAACATATGCACCAGACATGAATTTTCTTCATTTTCTTCGAAAAACCTTGTAGATCCCTAGATCGAGAGCCCCTTGCTCTGATACCACATGTGGAGTTTGGAATAACTCCTTGGACCATTTAGAGCACTAGGGTTAAACAATAACATAGACAATCATGAATGATACGCAGCGGAATAAGTAAACTTCATATGTTATTGACAACAAGGTTTATTCATTATCATCTCTAATAATAACACTAATAATTTACAGCCCCAATCCTACTTGATCAAGGTAGAACGACCTTGAGGCTATACTAAACTAATCAACTAAACCCTAGGCGTTTTCCAAAATCCCTACGCCTAGGTTCCCACACACACACACCTTTGATGTTTACATTGTGGAAGACTTGTACTTATAAAATCCTACACCCTTGATCTCTTTATATAGAGAGATATTAGGGTTTACAAAATACTACGAAGGACTAATAAATAAAACTTCTTTTGCAAGCAAGTCCTTCCCATCTTTTGTAGAATTCCTTCTTGTCACTTCAAGCCCTTCATGTTTCATTCTTCTTGTTTTGTATCATCAAATCAATAAATATAATTCCCAACACAAACTATACACTAAATGTTACAGTTTAAACCAAATTATTAACAAAAACACCAACTCACACCACCTCAACATGAGGTGTTCATTTGTTAGAAGTGTCATAAAACACTTGTTATGTTCTTTCTTCATATGTATCCCATTAATGTCAAAACCATTTGATAAAACACAAAACCACAAACCACCAAAACTAGATCTCAATACCACTTTCAATTTTCTTATTTCTCCACTCTATTTTCGTGGCTTATACAACCCAAAACACCAAATCCATCAAGGTTTTACTAAGTTTATTGATCATAAGTTGAAGATCATAAGTCCTTTTAGCTAGTTCATGGTTAATTTCACTGAAAACAACAATCAATCTCATCAAATCTTAGGTTTCTTGGAAGTTTTAGCAAGGGTTTATTGGAAGTATTTTTACTAATAGATCTTGACTTATAAACTTAAAGGGTGGTGATTTTGGTGATTATCTTGGAAGCTTGGGTTGTGGTGATTTCATTTTTGGTGCTCTTGGTTCTTAATTTCTCTTGTATTCCATCTCATTTGTGTAAGAAACCACCAAATATTTTCCATTTTCCTACTGATGTACATTTAATTTTATGTAATTTTCATGTCTCATATGCTTGTTATAATAATTTATGCATTCTATATAGCCTAAATTACCAAAAACTATGATTGAGACTAGATTTGCAAAGACCTTTCTGATCAGGGACTGTTCTCGTAATTTCTGCACTAAATCAGTACACTTTGAGATTTATATAAAAATATGGGCTTTTATATCTCTCTCTTAGCTTCGATTTTCCGGGTGGTTGGTCCTGAGACGATACCCGATGAATTAATTAGAAAGTAAACGGTAAGACTAGTTGGAAAACGCACACCAGATTTTTAGGGTCAAAAACTCTAAAAATTTGTACTGAACCCACTCTTGCACAAAACATAAAAGTTGTAGGTAACACATTAACTTGAACGTAGCCGAAAACCCCGCATAATAATGAGTTACGAAACTCAAGTTTTCAAAAAATGGCGAGACTGTTAGGTGCTGTCAGGATCAGACTTGACATATAAGTAGAAAACGGTAATCTCACCTAAGTTATGTAATTTTTAGAACAATTAGACACACAAATATAGTTAGCACACTTAAAAACCTTTCCAGAAATATAAAATTTGTAATATAACTCTTTACGGTTTAGGAGAAACGGAATTTTTGGTAACGAATATCCACTTTTATTCAAAACTCACACTAACCAAAAATTTTATAACTCATCAAAACTTACTTAAAAATAGTCAAATATATTTTTATAACATCTAAAAACACTAAAAATAATAATAAAATTATGAAGCTATTTTACAAAGCTAAAAATATATAAACTATATATATCATTACCACATGATAAATTTTATATTTACCCAAAGTAGTAGGACCTACTTTCGGGAATAAATCCAATAACTCATTTTTGGACGATATAACCACATATCGACATAATAGGATTTTTAGACTATAAAAATAATATAAACCCCGAACTTAGGACAAGATATATTTTAGGGCTCGTAACACTTTCCTAACCTACTTTCCTAACCTATCAATTTTAGTCTCTGTCACTTTTTAAACCTTCAAAACCACTATGTACAATTACATATAATTAGTATAATAATGATATGATACTTGTTGCATTACAATCTACTATTTTAAAATCGTAAGACGCAACATACTATTTTTAGGTTGCTCGTAAGACATCTCGGTTTACCCGTCACTCTACTTACATCTTGATATTCACTTTTGTTACGGTGAGTTCATAGCCCCAATTTTTACTTCAATTGTTTTACAAACTCCGTGGGAGAGATACATGCTATAAATATTTATGATCACAATACTTTGAAATTGGATGCTATCCTAATGTTATTATTGCCTAAGTGTTACTATAGCATGAAACTCCCTTTTATCATGAACCATTAATTACATGAGTGTAAACACGAATGCTATGAATAGATCTATTTGGGACTGACATCCCCGCATTCGTAGGCAGAGTCCCGGCTACCATTTGCACTGTATTTGTAAATTCTAGGTAAATTTGCTATACCTATTGACAAAGGGCATATTTATATTCTTTTAGAATATCCATTGATGCGTTAAAGTTCGGTTTCATGAGCTTAGAGCAATAATACATTTTATGGGCGTATAACAACAAGGCTCATCACTAAATTATCATGTGATCAACTGTTTTACTTATTTAAACTCTATGGATTCACTCAACCTTTATATTGATTTTTTTAGCATGTTTTATCTCAGGTCCTTAAAGTTTTTGGCAAAGCACGAAGTCGCACGGAGAATGTCTTGATGGCTTGCATTTTGCTATCATTTGATAAACATTTAAAAACTTTTATGTTTACGTATTATGTATTCTAAAACTACTTGGGACCTCTTGTAACTCTGATTTTATTTTGATAGAATGATAAACCTTTAAAAACGTCTCATTTAGAGTCGTTTTCTATGATTATGACTGTTGTACTAATAAGTAGCACCCCAATGATATTACATTCCGCTGCGATATTTTGGGGGTGTTACATGGGCCATGCAATTATACCCACAAAGAGCCTACAAAAGACATTTATCTGTCATGACTGCAAACTTAATAGCTGGCTTATGAAAATGCAAACAATGTCCTTTAATCACAGAGTGCTTATAACAACCAAGGTAACAATAATCTTCTGTATGACAAAAAAGACTGTACCAATGGCGAAACTGCTGAGACGCTGCTACTTCAATAACGATGGCAAGGACACGATGTGTACACGCATTGGCTCATGACGAGCAAATTCTATAACCGACTGCAACCATGACTAAATTTATTTCATCTTTTTGAATTTGAGGCAAATGAATGACAAAATTCATGAAATGACAAATAGGACCGACCCACATAAAAAAAACTTACTTGTTCTATTTTCTTTCAATCCAAAATGCATAAGCAACGATATGCAGTTACTGTTTCCTGTTGACGGCCCCACGTGCTGTAAGCTACATAAAAAGAACATATCAGTTATGGAAACATGGTTGCATAGATTGATTGTAGAAATGTTACTAAGGCACTAAACTAAGTTTTGATCAACAAAAGGTAACATCTGGTTGTCCCACGCACTTCAGTACAGACCGTCCAGGTCCACACCACTGAATGGGGAAAATACTGTCAAGCAATGATAATAAGTTGTCATTTGAGCTTGCCATCAAGAAAAAAAAAAAAAAAACATCATAACAGCATACCGTAACTCAGCATACCTAACCCATCTCTCTCATGCTACCCCAGCAACATACGGATAGATTCCAAACACCGTAAAAATCCACATGAATCAACTAAAAAATATACAAAAGCAAACATAATAACTACAGATTGATAAAAAAAAAATATCTACTACTTTTTTCGAACATAAAATTCATAACTTTTTTTTTCTTTTTTGCTTATTTGCTATTTTTCGGGGTTAAGCGAAAACGCACATTTACTTTTTAATAGTGTTTTCACACAATAAACCGTTACATTTTATCCTTCATCAGAAGTTTTAAGGAAAAATAGTGGTGACCATGATAAATATACACCACAAGCCTTATTAAGTTTTGTATACAAATCAATACAATTTGATTATGCCTTATTTTCATCTTATTAGTTTTTCAACATTCACTTAATCTCATAAACCCAACATCTAAGATAAAACAATCGCCCCATTAATCCCATATCACTAATTTCTAAATTTGGACAAAAATTCATATGCACAATATAAACATCTTAGTCACAAAAACATTATCAGACCAAATTTAATCTAAACTCAAAACCTACTAATCTTGAACCTGAATAAAAAAACAAAATCCACACAAAAAAGCATATAAATAAAAGACTTAAAAATTAGAGTTAATACTTACATAATATTTGCAGCCTTGTGTTGCAACATATATATATATATATATATATATATATATATATATATATATATATATATATATATATATATATATATATATATTAAACCGAACTCATCGATTCTCCATTGATGCGACCAATTTTTATTTTATTTTTTTATTTTTTTTTCACAACCGGTGGTTTTGATTGTGATTTGTGTTTGTGTTTGTGTGTGTGTGTGTGTGTGTTTTGATACTATCATGGATGAATCTGGAATTTTTGATTGTTTGTGTGTTTGCTTTTATAATGGTTGAATTTGGAATGTGGTTAATAATTTTTTTATAGCAGGATCTACAACATAGCACAGTGGAATACAGTGCCAAACAGTGCCCAAAAATGGGTCACTATTCATTGCTGCTATAGATAATGTTAGTAGTTAATTCCTCCAGCCAATAGTGTGGCGCCTTTTGTCATGAAGAACCAATATGAGTCTCAATTAGGGTGTTAACAGCTTCTTAATGACCTTGCCTTGGGCCCCATTTCCCAATGGTTTTGTATAATTTCCCACACAATAAGCAACCATAGAAAACTTATAAAAACCTACCCGAAATATCTTGGTTTCGTTATAAAAACTCTGTCTATAAAGGATAGGTTTATATAAACTTTTTAAGGTTGCCGCTGGACTTAATGTACGTAGATGGACTTATTCTATTTGATGGGCTAATGCTTATGGCATATAGTTAATGGGCTGGACCATGATTAGCTAAAGTACTTGTTTGCATTATACACCAGTCACAACATCACAATATCACATTGAGTAATTTATTTTGACATGTCCATTTTGTTTCGTCATAATTTCCGATGTTTTGGTCGAGTGATTTATGAGTTTGAGCTCATCGCTATCTTTCCTTCGAGTTCAAATTATCTATTATGGATTTTAGTTAACCGAAAATGTCGGTATCAAAATGGACAAAAGCAACGAATGCATGTAGTTATTGGAACCATCTTTCACATTTATATTATCTCTTATTTTCAGATCTATGTTTTCTTTTCTTTTCCCGTTTTTATAAGTGCAAAAACACAGCGATCATTTTTCTTGAACATCGATTTTATCGATCCCAACCTAAAATATAAGAACGGAAAACACCAAAATTACAAAAGACTTTCAAGCTAAAGAAATTTGAAGCTAAAACAAAGCATATTGCAGTCATTGCACCAGAGGTGCAACTACAAACATCAAGCACAAAATTCTAAGGAACTAAATTGTTGGCTAAAAGTTCCCTTGCATTATTAACCCATTTAGTCAACTCAAGTCTCTCTTCTTTTACACATGTTGGGATATTCATACCTTCAACAATGCTTGTATATGGGCAAAAATGACATCATGAAGCAACTTTTCTATAACTGTGTGAACAATATTGTCTCCCCATCTCTAAAATATCATAATACCGCAATCATTAATGTTGCTATAAGTTGCTACGATAAAATACAAATGACCTAAAACCTTAATAAACCAGCAACATGGTCCTAATTAATCATGTCTAAAAACGTCCTTTTGTTTTGTAGTACTTACTAATTTGGTAAGAATAACATGAGAGATTATACTCGTGAAAGTAAAACATTTGCCATTAGTAAGTGATGTTTTATTGGTACCTCAATGGAATACACAAACTAAACTTTAAATATAAATCCTCTAATTTATCCTAGAAAGTCCAATCATTATGACAAATATAGTTAGATCTACTTTATTTGTTACGGAGTACTTAATTGTTTTCTTTTGTGATTTAAAGTTTGGTTTATATATGAACTGAAATAGTTATAACTAATGTTTAAACTTAAAACCATATTTATTTTCCAAGTCAAGGAATTTATCTTCAAAAAATGGCAGAAACAAACACGAAGCACCTATTACACAAGTAGTATACAACTACTTTTACAAAAACCATTTATGATTAGTTTGTTGAAAATTTTGCCATTTAAATGATAAGGAAGCTCATGTACTCTGTTGCAACATATATTGTGATACTTTCTAATCTGCTTTTTTAATTCTAGGTATTTCACAGGTGATATTTTCTCTTCATCGAACTATCCTAGCAAGTCTAACTTCAGTACCCCGTGAAGAATATATGATATAAAGGAGATTTGTTACGACCTGATAAATATATATGGGCTACCAAATTGGCAAAATGATCTTATGGTTTGAAATACCAAGGAGATGGAGGAATCACAAACAGATACTATTCAAAACGAATCAAGGCTTTCCAATGCTACACGGTTTCATAAGTGATATTACAGAAACGAGTCAACCTGTTACTTCCAGCTCTCCAGATGGGGATTCTAAATTTAAAAGAATGCCTAGTGACCTTCAATTTATTAAGCTCAACCAAAAACGTTCAGTTTTTTCTGATTAGGAATCCATAAAATTACACATTACAATTCAGTTTTTCTAATTAGAAATCCACAAAATTACACATTACAATTCATCCGGATTACAATTCCTTTGATTACGCGTGATGGTCTATAGCATCATAACCACCAAGCATGGTGGGTGATTTTCTTTTTTTGGGTAATGAAATTCACCCACATAATAATGGTGGGTGATTTTTGTGTTTGGTTTGGTCAGGTTTTCCACCGAACGATGTGAGAAGAAAAGTAGCCCTTGGCCGCTCTAGTTGTTTTAAAAACTAGTTATAATTCCTGCGCACGCGCGAGTTTTTTTAAAAAATTTTGAATCATATATTTTTATTTATTAAAAAACAAATAATCTAATCTTTGTTTTGTTTGATTTATTATGTTTAATTATAGTTTTTTTTATTATTAAAGATAATTACTGTATTTAAAAATTTTAATCCTATTATTAATTGCATCTTATCTATATTTTTTGTATTTATCTTCTACTTGTGTTATGGATAAATATAAAATATTACCTAATAAGAAAATAACATTTTTTTTTAAATAAAATTATTACTAAATAAGGTATGAATGCATTTTTTTGAAATGAAAAATTCCCAATAGGGGTTTTATTGTATTATATAAAAGATTATTAATTTATTTTATCTTACCTATTAGGTACAAGATTTTTTTTTAATTATTATTATTATTATTATTATTATTATTATTATTATTATTATTATTATTATTATTATTATTATTATTATTATTATTTAATCTACGTACGCCTTCAAAACACATTCTTTGTGATTATCTAAATACATTTTTCTCATTTACCACCTTACAAGTTATTAGAGAATTTATCGACTAGCAAACTTTATCATTTTCGGAGCTTTTTCCATTTGTACAAAAAATTAGTTTTCATACATAAACTAGCAAATACAATGATATAATAAAATTTGTACTAATCCACCAGACCTGAAACGTAAGCACATTGATAAACTCCACTCGTGCTAAATATATACCACCAAGGCAACTTTAGAAAAACCCAAAATGTCTCAAATTTTAGACATCGAAAAGAAGCTAAAATTCACATCCTAATTAGCCGCCTTTGTTATCTGCCAATATCCTAATCACAATCACAGCCCGGATTTTAAATCCTTTCCATGAATATAATTAAAGGATATTCGTTTTTTGTTTTTATAGCATTTACAATAGAATATAAGAGCGCAATTTATCGTTTTAAAAAATAATTAGTTGAACTAATTGATTGCGATGATTAAGAGGTTCACATCAAATGATTAAGTTTATCCAAACTTTTGTTTAATTACTGTCCCATAATAAACTAGGGCACAATTGGCTAAATCACTTTAAGGTCTCGAAACCTTGGGAGAGTCTTAACGCGTCAACCCAAATTGTAACTCCTTGGTATGGTACTACATTTTAATTGGCTTTAAATTTATTCATACAATAATGCAAACGAATTTGAAAACATGTACAATAAATACATAAGACAAAACGTTTAAAAGTACAATACATATTCACCAAAGTGAACAAATTATTGAAACACGACAGTACACGAAATTGAAAGCAGCAAGTGATCGTAGAAATATAAGACATGTGCACACCAAAAGATGAGCATACATTAAGGAGAAGTCCAAAAATCTTACAATCAACTAGAGGCGCATATTTGTGACATTTAGAGTTTGTAAAGCTGGACGAACATGTTCTTCTTTCACTTAGGAGGCTGGTTTTTCACGACTGTTGTTTTGGTCGTCATGGATAGAAGACTGAGTATAGCCAGTTGCTGCACTTTTGTCACCACTCCAGATGCGTCTTTAGTATTCTAAAGCACGAATAAAAAGAAAATTGAGTGAATAAAAAAAATACAACTAAAATATAAAAACTCGCACTTAAATATTTGTAGAAGAAAATCTAACTTATAAAGACAAGGGAAAATTAAGTAGAAACTTAGAGATTATATAGTAACTTTTCTATTATTTAATCAACTTTTTCACACTTAAACTTATGACAATTGGTCAACTTGTTAGTAAAATTTATTATTACACATTTTATAGCCTAGCGTTGTTTATCCATATTTCCAAGCATTACAATTTGAATGCATTAGTTACGAGCATTTCTCCTCTCACGTTCACAATCTAACACACTTTTTTATATTTGCCAAAACAAAGAAATAATATAACAATAATAATAATCCATGTATAGATATAGAATGATTGAGATGTTGCAATAGATAAACTTATATTATCATTCAATTCATAAATTAATAAGAATATATATAGGGTACCATAAAGCATCGACCAGGTGGGTTCGAGCAAGTCCTTCCCCTAGGGCAACAAAAGCTCCCACCTCGACAACAGTAGAACCCTCCTTGACAACACGTCTGTCCACCATCACAATTTATGGTTCCGCCACCACATTGAGCGTTGTTAACTGCCAAGGTTGAAACAAAGATTACCAAAAGAAGAAGAGTGATAATGGAATTTGAGGCACCCATGATATTGCTAGTGAGTTGATTTTTATTATTATTATTATGCTTTTGTTTGTTTGAATTTGCTAGTGAGTTGATGAATATTGAGGTACTTTGTATTTCTATTTATAGATGTTTGAATGTCTGGCTAATCATTGGCTTGAATGGCCAATAATATAAAGGTTTGTCTAACTTTTGCCCCTAGGGCATAAGTTAAGCACACTAAAAGACAGCGGGGTCTCACAGGAAAGGACATAGGGATCTACGAAACTGTACTTTTTTGTTGATCCCTATGTCCTTTTCTGTGGGGTCCCGTTGTCTTTTAGTGTGCTTAACTTGTGCCCCTAAAACACAAGTTAGAAAAATCCATAATATAATACGGAGTATTGCAATATTATATTGAATAGTGTTGAACAACCAATTAATTACGTACTGCATGAAACGATCGTCAATGTCATCATCAATAATATAATGCATGGTGGGAGTACGTAGGATATCAGGTAATGTACGGAATAGCAAAATTACCTTGGAATGACAAATAAATGTACGTTTTCCGCCTGTACTGTCTGCTTTAATACTTGTACATTGGGGGACAAAAAGTACGACCTAGCCCCATAGAGGGGGGTTCGGTCAACACAACCCATAATGTATTGTCTAGATTCATTGTAATTAACATATAAAACTAAAGTTTGGCTAAATATCAAATAATGCTTAAAGGTTAATGGGTTAAGTGTAAATTAATAAGAAAGCATTGTTTGACAATGAATTCTTACAATGAATTGGTAAACTCATTTTTCAATAATTAACATCGAGTTATGAAACTTTTGAAGAAATGAAATTCTAGCATTATAAATAGTCTTTTACTAAATCTTGATGAGTCTTGTTTCTTCTTTGCTCCAGGCCTCTAGCCAATACACTCTTCCAAAATAGATTCTTACGTAGGTGGACTGAAATTTTAAATACTGAAAGATGGATGATATCCATGAATAGAGACATGAAGATATGAAAATACAAACATGCATGGTCTGGTATATATGTGAATTTTCCTCACATGTTTGTTCTTAAAATCAGTACGATAACGCCAATGAATTCTTTGGAATATAAGTGAGTATATATTATTTAGTATTAGGATACGTAGTACCATATAATGTATGGTTTAGATCTATAGCAATCTTATCTTATATTATATAAAACTTAAGTAGTCTTATAAATGCAAAAAGGTCATAATAAATGTCTTAAGAATTGATTTTATTATATAAAACCTTCAACATTGATTTCAAGCAACTCAAGCATCTCAATTAGTATGTGTACATTGATTTCAAGCAAATCAAACATCTCAATTAATAGTGGTTAGTCTTTTTACATTTCCGTCCATGAGTTATAAATATTTTATCAACTATATAATGTGGCAAAAACCACACACAACAAACCACAACTTCCTCCACACCGCGTGTGTTAGATTATGGACATTATTTTAGTAGTCGTATGTTAGGATCGAACTTGAGATCACGGGATTGCACACAATACGTATGAAAAGAAAAAGTAATAATTATTTATAAATGTTATAATTAATTATTAAACACAAAATAAATAATAATAATTAGTATTATTGATTAATGACTAATTATTTTTTAAACGAAGATTAGGAAAGTAATACTAGACAAAACAGGGAAACAAGAGAAGATTCCGGAATTCCCTATGGGAGTCCACAACCGATCGGCCTAAGGGGGAATCCCACCTCCTTTGTGCCTTGAGCTCCAAGTTTTGTGTAGTATATAAGCAAACCCAAGATGTAGGTTTTTCTCATAACTTGTACACACACATCTTGGTGTTTTCTCTCCCTTTTCTTTCCTTGGCCGATTTCATCAAAACCAAACCCTAAGGGTTTCGATTTTTATGATCTAAAACAAGTCTTGTGTTCATTACTTGCAAATACTTTTTCTTGAATTAGTACGTGTGTACAAGAACGTGAATCAAACACACTATTGTTTGATTCTTGGATTGAATTACAAAAAGGTAAGGGGTAATTCATATAATCCTTATAAACCCTAATTAGGGTTCTTGGTTCCGGAAGATTGCTTTGATTCTTGTTCGGGCTAGAATCACAAAGGTATGTTTACTATTTAATTATTGATTAATTAATTACATGTTATTCGATCTTATTATAATTGCTTCCGCTATGCTCACTTTGATGTACTTGGTTTATTTATATGAATGTCATGATATAATAATTCCAACAGTGGCATCTAGAGCCGTTATAATGTATAATTAATTATCGAAACGCATAAAAATTGGATCTTGATTCGTTTAGTTACATGTTTTTAGGGTTTGTTAGATTCCTAACCCTATTTTTTTTTTTTTTGGGTCGATTTGACCCTTAAGGGTTTTAGGGTTTATGGTTTTTGATTTTTTAATATGATTAGAAACCCTAGGATGTCATGTAATTTGTTATGCGTTTTAGTAAACGATCTTGGTGCAATATGTTAATTGTTAAGCTAAATCCATGAAAAAGTGCATATTTGCATGGATTTTTATATTGTGTAATAATTTAAATGGTTTAAATTGTTTATATGAATTAATGGTTAAGTTATATCGAAACATGTAAATTTATTAATAGATGTCGAATTGGGAATTACTCCAATATTAAGTAATCAATTATGTGCTATGTGGTATTTATTTAATTTTGGCTTACGCAATCGATTTATCGATGTATGTGGCTCTTTTTCCAAGAAGAAGAAAGCCTCAATTGAATTAATACGTTCTACACCTAGATTTGATTATTAATAGGACTATTGAATAAGATTTGCATGTGGCTACAAGTTTTATACATATTTAATTGTTATGATTATGTATATTTGTTTATTTAGTTGTTTTATTTTTTATTGTACATTACTTTTTTTTGTTTATTAATTGTGTTAGACATGTTTATAAACGAAAAGGGTAATTTTTGAATAGAAAAATAATACGGACTAAATAATGGCGAAATTGTTTTGGTTTTTAAGAGTTTAAATCTCAAAGAATTGGTTGATTGATGTTTTTGTACGTAATGGTTAAATAGGCTCGACCGAAGTTTACACACTATAAGATGGGTATAAGGATGGCAACGCATTAAATTGTGGCCTTAGAGAGACAACATTCTGTCTTAACGCTCGTTTGTGTGTAAATTAGACTTACCGAACAACCATTACATGTACATTGTCATCTTAAGGGTGAATAATCCACAATTCCACAATGATTATCCGAAACACTAAGCTTTCGGGCTTATGCAAAAGTACGATATAGTGGACGATAATTGATGGTTATTGTTTAATTGGTGAACCCGATACCTCAATCAAAACCTTGTTATTTTACTCTTAGCTAATTGGTAATAAAAATGTTTTGTAAAACCAATGTTATGAAGTTGTATGCATGCTTCTTCATACATTATTTTGATCACATCAAAATATTAATACCCTTATAAAATTAAGTCGAATGCCATCTAATTAAGAACACTTGAAGTTGTAATTTACGTCATGTGAGAACTTGGCGAGATTGCAATGGAGAGGTAAATTTCATGAATTCATTGCTAGCAGATCAACTGATGTGATGGATTTCTGAGTTTACAGTTTTTACACTACTAGAAATCATGCCAGCACCAACGGAATTTCAGCAACAATCATCGATTTATTGGTAAATTACTACTTTACCAACGACTTTACCAACAAAGATAAGAAAAGCAAAATTTATAGTTTACCAACTACGTAATTGTTGGTAAATCCGTTGGAACACAATTTTTATTTGGAGGGAAATTTCCCGCTAACTTTACCAAGTACCTTTTCTCAATAATCGGTTGGTAATAACAGAAAAATAGTGTAAGTAGTGCCCAAAATCGTGAAAAAGTAAAATTTATTCCCGAAAGTGAAATTTATAAATTTCTTCCCCAAATCAAAAGTCCCTCCATACCAAAAACAATTCCCCCCAAAAAGACTTTGACCTAAAAACCTTGTAATATTTCATTCCCTCTCTTTGCAGCCATCCACCTAACTTTCCCAAAAGTTACATCTCAAATCCAATTCACTGCACGAAGAGGCCATTTCGAATCATTCACATCAAAAGGAGGTTGGTTTGTTTCTTTCTAATTTCTTGAACTTTTAATCAGTCATTGTACTTCTATTTTATTTGTTTATTAAATCTTTTATATGTGATACTTTATGCTTATTGTCAATTTGGGTTTCATTAGTTTTATAATTTTGGCTAGTATACATTATCCTAAATGAATGTCAATTTGCTGCGATTATTTTCTTAGATAGTATACATTATCATAAATATGTTAGAGATACTCAATTTTGGTTAAATAGAACTCAAAATTTCTTAGTTGTGCATTCTGATGTGGTGACATTTTTGCAATTTGTTAGTATGTCTTCTACTTACAAGCTTACTATTTATGATAATGTATTATGTTGTAAACAACAATTTGTTATTATGTTGTAAACAACAATTTTGGTTAAATAGAACTTAAAATTTCTTGTTTTGTTCATCTAATTATGTGGTGACATGTTCATATAGTTGTATGATATATATATACATGTTCCATTATTTATAAACTTGCAATTTGTGTAGTATAGTGAGGTCGTGGGTAACAGAAAGCATAAAAAACATCATGTCGGTTGATCGAAGTTGGATGAAACGGCGTGTCAACCCTCATGATGGTTCGATTAATCAAGAATTCAAAGATGGGGTTAAGGAGTTTTTGGATTTTGCATTTAGCCAACCGCGAGCTGTAGGTCGTGAGGCGATAAGATGTCCTTGCTTCAAGTGCGAACTATTAAAAAAGCATAAAAGGGATGATATAACACTACACCTGTACAAATGGGGTTTCCAAGACTTTTTGTCTACCTGGTTTGCACATGGTGAAGTATCGACTCCACAGCTTCATCAAGATCATGTTACAAATGATGACGTGCAAGGGGCGACTGAGAATCGTTACAGAGACATGGTTATTGATGCGGCTGGTCCTGAGTTAAGGAGGGACTTCACAAAAGAAGAACCAAATCCTGAAGCAGCAGCGTTCTTTAAGTTGTTACAGACTGCTGACGAGCCATTATGGGATGGTTGTAAGAACCATACTAGGTTATCAGCAGTGTCTCAACTAATGAATTGCAAGTCGGACTTCAACATGAGCGAAAGCTGTTATAATCGAATAATTTCATTAGTGAAGTCCATGCTGCCAGAAGATGCGCTATTACCTGATGACTTCTATCAGTCAAAGAAAATGGTGAAAAAGTTAATACTCAAGTATGAAAAGATTGAGGCATGTCCTAATGATTGCATGCTATATTGGAAAGAACATAAATATAAGACAAAGTGTGTTGTTTGTGGTCATGCTCGCTATAAAGAACGAAAACGAGGTTAAGGAAAGTGCAACGAAATACCTTACAAGGTGTTGCGTTATTTACCACTTGCACCTCGACTTCAAAGGCTTTTTATGTCAAAAAAGACAGCCGAACACATATCTTGGCATAAAAAAAATCGTCGTCCAGAAGGTGTACTCACTCACCCATCAGATGGCGAGGCATGGAAACATTTTGATCGAACTCATTCTTCGTTTGCTGCAGATGGACGAAATGTGAGGTTGGGTCTCTCAACAGATGGTTTTAATCCTTTTGGGCACTCAAGTATACCTTATTCATGTTGGCCGATATTTGTTACACCATACAACCTGCCACCATGGATGTGTATGAAAGAGGGGGTCTTATTTCTAACTCTAATTATTCCGGGTCTGAATAATCCGGGTAATAACATTGATATATACTTGAGGCCGCTAATCGATGAACTGAAAATACTTTGGGATGGTGTTACAACATATGATGTCTCAAGGGAACAAAATTTTCAAATGAAAGCTGCTCTCTTATGGACTATAAATGAATTTCCTGCTTATGGTATGTTATCGGGTTGGAGCACTCATGGAAAAATGTCATGCCCATATTGTATGGAGAATACTAAGGCTTTTACTCTACAACATGGCGGGAAACCAAGCTTCTTTGATTGTCATCATCAGTTCTTGCCTGATGACCATCCATGTAGAAAAGATAAAGATAATTTCTTTATCGGCAGAGTTGATTATGATGATCCTCCGCCTCGTTTAGCTGGTGATGCAATATTACGTCAATTTAGAGACTTTCCACAAATCACTTTTGGAAAAAGTGATAAAAAAGGTGATAAAGCAAAGAAATGGCCCGGTTATGGGAAGGACCATAATTGGACCAAAAAGAGTATATTTTGGGAGTTACGTTATTGGAAAGACAATCTATTACGACACAATTTAGATGTGATGCACATTGAAAAAATGTTTTTGAAAATGTTTTTAATACAGTGATGGATGTGAAAGGGAAGACAAAAGATAACGTTAAGTCTCGATTTGACATGAAACAATATTGCAAACGACCTAATTTGAATCTACTTGAACATCAGGGAAAGTTAATGAAGCCAAAAGCACAATATACATTGTCGAGGCCTCAAGTAAAAACAGTATGTGAGTGGATCAAACAAATACGATTTCCAGATGGATATGCCTCAAATATTTCTAAGTGTGTGAATCTGGATGATTGCAAGCTAAATGGAATGAAAAGCCATGATTGCCATGTGTTCATGCAACGAATGCTACCTATTGCTTTCCGAGAAGTTCTGCCTAAGTCAATATGGGATGCATTGACCGAGCTAAGTCATTTTTTTCGTGACATATGTTCAACGGTCATGGATTCAAAGCACATTGAAACATTGGAGAAAAACATAGTGGAAACTCTTTGTAAACTAGAAAAGATATTTCCACCAAGTTTCTTTGATTCAATGGAACATTTGCCTGTTCATATGGCATATGAAGCTAGAGTGGGTGGACCGGTGCAATATCGTTGGATGTACCCATTTGAGAGGTATTTAAAAATCAAACAAATCTGATCTATAAGATGTCTTTTTAAGTATACTTATAGTCGTCGCATTTTTCCCGCAGGTGTATGATGAACCTGAAGAAAAAGGTTCGCAATAGAGCACGCGTTGAAGGTTCAATATGTGAGGCATACCTCATTCAAGAAACATCAACCTTTTGCTCACTTTACTTTGAACCTGATGTTCAAACAAAGTTAAATCGTGTTCAACGGAATGATGATGGGGGTTATGTGGGTGACAACACTAAACTTCATGTCTTTTGTTATCCTTGTCGACCTTTTGGAAAGTCAAGAGAAATGTTACTAAATGAAGATGATTTCAAAGCTGCAGAAAGATACGTTCTTCTGAATTGTTCAGAGATTTTGCCATTTGTAGAGTATGTATGCAACCATTGTTTACATATATTATGCAAATGCGTATTTAATAAGCAAAAACTCATTTAATTTACGATGCAGAGAATTTGATAAGTTGATGATCGACAATAATCCAAATATTGGAGATGGAGAACTTGATCAGTTACGTGACTTGCAATTTTCCAAATGGGTTAAACAAAGAGTGAGTATTTGATAGGTTTGTATTACAACCATGTAGTAAGTGAATCCTTATATTAACAAAAAGTAATTGACAGGTTTGTCAAGACATGGAAATTGATATAAAGATTCGTGACCTTTGTAGTGGCCCTAGCAAATACGCAACATTTTACAATAGTTGTTTTGTGAATGGATTCAAGTTTCACACAAATGACCATTGTAAAAACAAGACTACAGTGAACAGTGGTGTATGTATTAAAGGGAGTTCTTACAACGAATTTGAGAAAGACTATTTTGGCATTCTACTCAATGTTGTACAATTGCATTATGTTGGAAACAATAGAGTTACTTTGTTTCTATGCCATTGGTACGATAATGAAAAAGGTGTCATGGTAGATGGTAAACATGGCCTAGTAGATGTCAATTCAAAGTCAAAACTCGGTGGCAATGATCCCTTTGTGTTGGCAGAACAAGCTCAACAAGTATATTACACTACTTATCCTTCAAGAAAGAGAAGTCGAAGTGATTGGTTAGCGGTATGTAAGACCACAGCAAGGAGCTCTTACAACACTATGTCTAACATTGTGGAAGAAGATGATATTGTCCCAACAGAAGAAGGGTTTTACCAAGAAGATGAGATGCACTCACCAACTGTAGTAGGGGTAGATGTTGATTTGGATGTTGTTATTACTTTACCATCAACCGAAGTTGAAGAGGTAGAACATGAAGATATTCCGACACACGTCATTAATCCATCAAATAGTGAGTTGGATCTTGATGACGAGGAAGAATTCATGGATGAAGATGCAAATGAAAATGATGATGACGAAGATGATGATGAAGAAGATGGTTATTATTCGTCAAGTAGAGATAATGAGTAATGTAAATGTAAACTCGGCCCTAAGTAAATTTAACCCCTAATTGGTAGTTTATCTTATGCATGTTTGATTATGTTAGATGATATCAAGTATATGTTACTTATTAAGTCTCTGAACTATTTAACTAATGCTTATCTCATGTTTTGTTTCATAATAGATGGCTGGAGGAGGTACATTTAGAGCAACTAGAGGTAAGGGTTCTTGTGGGGCAAAGAGTCGTTCATTACAGACACGTACTACACCAACACCATCATCACCACCCACAACATTGTTACAACCTCAATGCCCTTTGCCATCAGGAACAACACCTCAACTTGTATCCCGAACACCCCATGAATCAGCAACAGTACTTGAAGTTGGAGAAAGTTCTACCCATGCTGCTAACACAAGTACAGGTTTGATCATTTTATAATAAACCATTATTTTTTGTAGATTTATCTTAAATTAGCTGCATATATTTGTTTTTTATAGATCAAGACTCACCTCAACAACCAAGAGGACCTAGGGGAGCATACCGGAACAAAAACATCCCAACAGTTGCGTCTGAAAGGAAAGTGATACACATTTATGGTTTGAAGTAAGTATCATATATGTAATTGTTATTTTCAGTAGGAGACACATGTAAATAGTTATTTTATGTGTTGTATTTTGTGTAGCTACTTGGAACCAGAGGTGCCGAGAATGATTTCTAAAGATTTCAAGGGAAACTTTTATGGGAAAGAAACCGAGTGGCACAAACTTGATAAAACTCTAGTCGAACACTTGTACAAATGCTTTCAGGTTATCACATTTATTCAGACTTCCTATTGTTAAGTATCTTTAATCACTAAATATGTATATATAGTAAAAATATTTCATTTTAACTGTAGGATCGTTATATGTATGACGAACCAGTAGATCCAAAATGGGCCAAGCATGTTTGGACAAAGAGGGCACAACGTCTCTGTTCAAGTACTTGGAACGCTATTAGGGCCAAATGTAAGAAAGAGTCGGGCAGTGTGATCCCAACTGATTGGTCAGAGTATTGTCCTGCTTATATTGAGGAAGAAGATTGGGAAGATATTTTGAAGTCTTGGATGAAACCAGAGTGGCAGAAACGTTCGAAAGTAGGAGCTGAAAATAGGAAGAAGGTGCCCAGTGTTGAAGCTGGTACAAGCTTGTATGTGAGACACACAGGAGGTTCTGCCAACTTTGGAATACATCGTAAGATTATGGTATGTACATGTTATTTTTTTTATGGTGGATGGGGTGTGTATGTTCTACCTGTTAAGTACCAACATTTGTATGGGTCACTTTTTAAAAAGTCACCCATAACCTGGTAACTAAAGTGTAGTAGGCTTAAAAATTTGCTTGTTAACTAAATTGACCCATAAAGTGTTCTAATGTGTATGTTCTACCTGTTAACTAAAGTGTAGTAGGCTTAGAAACAAAAAATTTGCCATTAAATTAACATATGTACATTAGTACATGTAGACTTAGAAACAAAAAAGTGCAGTAGACTTAGAAACAAAAAATTTTCCATTAAATTAACATATGTACATCAGGTATGCAACTTATGTGTACATTGACACTAACTCACTAACTGTTATTATGCACTATTTTTGTAGAGGGATGAAACAGGGATAAACGGAAATTAAGCTTTTTGAAAGAGTGCATAAACTAAACAAAGGTAAAGGTGAATGGTGTGATGCAAGGGCAAAAAATGTTCACTCTAAGTATCATGGCATAGTCAAAGAGAAGAATACATCTGAAGTTGAGATGACTGATGAAGGGATTGCGACTGATGCTGATCCACCACTTCCTGTTCCTCCTCCATTCGATGCCCAGGCTTGGGTAATTGCGACTGGTGATCCACAAAAAACTGTTTATGAATTTGGGCTTACTGAAGAAGCTGAAAAGATACACAAGCAGGTAAAACCATCCACCAAGCATTCTACTTTTCATGCATCCACTTTAGCCAGTAATGAAAGCAATCATGAATCTGAAATCGCTGAATTGAGGAAGGAGAATGCTAGTCTTAAAGCTAGTGAATCTGAAATTGCTGAATTGAAGAAAGAAAATGCTAGTCTTAAAGCTAGCGTTGAGCAGATCATGAAGGCATTAAACATGCAACAAGTTAACTTGCCATCTAACGAGTAATTATTTGAGTCATCCATTTAACCCATTTTTGGTATTCAATACTAAACATTATGGTAGCTTATTATGTAATCTTTTTGTTAATTCCTAACTCTAGCTACCTTTATTTGATGGGTTATTTTGGAAAGATTATGGACTAGCCAAAAATGTATTGACTTGTATCGTTACTTTGTGCAATTGACGTAGAACTTGTGTTAATTGTCGGATTGTTTACATTTACTAGTTGTGTCATGCACCGGAAAATGATCGGTCGATATTAACTTAGCAACGATTTATATTGTTGGTGAAATTCATTTTAGCAACAAGTCGAAAGCAATATAGTGTTGTTGCTATTTTTGAGAAATTACCAACAACTCTTATTGATGCAAATCTTTAATATTACCAACCAAAATAGTTTGTGGGTATTTTATATTTACCAACGACTTGAAATGTTTGTGAAATTTAGCAACAACATCGATATTAGTTGGTAATTTATCAACGAATAAAGAATGTGGTTGGTATTTTTAATTTTAGCGACAAGCCTTTTTCCCACAACCTTGGTTTGTTGGTAAAGTCGTTGGTAACACCTTTTACCAACCAGATTTGGGTGTTTACCAACCGGCCGTTGGTACTGGCATGATTTCTAGTTGTGTTAAGTTAGAAGACTTAAATTGAGTAGGAAGTGATATCTTGGACTCAAGGCATTAAGATGGGGATCAAACATGCTTACATTACAAAAGTTTTGTGATTGTAAATCTCATAAATCTAGGAATTGCAATATGATATTGGCAATTATTGTTCGACAATTACCTTGTTGAATACTATCATTACTAGCAGATCAACTGATGTAATGGTACTATGTCAATTAGGATCCTAGCTTTAAGAAAATACTATGGTTATATGAATACTTACCAATGGGTATTTTATTTTTTTAAAGATCTAATTATCGAAAATACTGAAATTTAATTTTGTAATTCGTTTTAATGTATTAATGCAACGTTCAAACCGTAAACGTATTTTGGGCTTTGGTAAATTGATCTAGTTCTGTTTTCAAACAAATGTTTGATTAAGAAATATTTACTTAAAAGACAAAAGAAGTCTCCTTTCTATGATGGAAGAGTGAGACACAATCTTATTCCTTTTCATGAATAAGAAAGGATAATAGGAATATTAGATATGTCTAAATTCTAATATAACTCATAGCAAATTTTTTAATAGTTAAGAAAATTGCGAATATTTTTCATAGGGATTTTATCATCCTCATTCGGTGATCAAATTCTTAGTAACAAATATGATATTTGGTTAACAGAAAATTATGTATGACATTTTATGAGTTATTATAATTAGAAGCTAGACTAATTACTGCAAAATGTTTAAAGACAAACTAGTTGTTTTGACTATTTTAAAGGTGCTACATACATTGTAGGATGGTAGACCTGTTAAGGAAGAAATTGCATGCCCAATTTTTCAAGTTAAAAGCATTTGGTGGATAGTCCATCATTTACGTAGTAGAATACACTTTTAGTGCATAAGTAATTGTTACGTATGGACAATTAAAGGTGTAGGAAAGTTAAAAGTACATTATTTTCTTTCACTAGGATATGAAACATTTTAAATGTTGTCAAATTCAGTGGGAGTATTGTGTACTTATTACTGAATAAGAAATTATTGTAATAATCTTTAATCCAGTGGGAGTTACAAGCTTTGACATCTTGGTAGCTAAAGATAATTACTTTCCAAGTGTAGACACTCATACTTTTAAGGATAGTCTTGTACGTTTCCTTACTAGACATTGTTGTTTTACATATACTTGTTATGCTAAAATCTAAGACACAATCATATTGAACACATAAACAAATGCATGGCATGTTGTTTATCAACTATATGAGGTTGTTCCATGCACAAGTGGGAGAAATGTTATCTTTAATGTGTGCAAGAAACAACTCATAAATATATGATTTAATGGATTCTCTTGACTACAAGGTAAGAGAATAATGTTCTAATATTAATTCTAGAAACACTTGGTGTTACAATTTATGTTATGTGAGAGCTTAGCTAGATTGCGACAACAAGGTGAATTTCATATTTCATTACTAGCAGATCAACTGATGTAATTGAACTATTAGAATTTGCAGTTTCTAAATTAGAATAATGTTCTGATATGAATTATACTAGGCTAATTCAAGAAACACTTGGTGTTACAATTTATGTTATGTGAGAGCTTAACTAGATTGCAACAACAAGGTGAATTTCATATTTTCATTACTAGCAAATCAACTGATGTAATTGAACTATGAGAATTTGCAGTTTCTAAATTAGATACCTATTAGAACATGTGTCAATATGATATCAAGACTACTTTAATTTATAGATTTATGAATTCATGGAATGACATAAATTAATTAAGTAATCTAATGCTACTTCAATCTGAATATTTATGTGTTCTTGGAGTGACATAAATAAATGAAGAAATAATGTTATTTACATTATTGTGAAGTAATAAATTAACTTGAAATTACTATTGAAACCAAAAGATGGTGTTAAACATGTTTATGTTTCATTGTAAAGATATAAACATAAAGTCTTTTAATTGTTACAAGATTTATAATAAAGTAAGACGTTATCTTGTTGTGTTTTTTAATTAAGACATATACATGAAGTTATTAAATTGTTAAATGACTTATAACGTATAGTGGGATTATAACAGTTTACGTTTTCTTGTAAAGACATGGACATGAAGTGACTTTGTAAAAAGTACTTGTGTTATAAAGCATGTAATTGGCTTGAATATTATTATACCATTAAAATGTCTTAGTTGGTAAATAGACAAGTCAAAACGAATATGATTATCTTAAATATTGTTAGATTGTCTTACAATATTAATACTAATGAAATACCAAATGTTTATGGTATGTTCATTTAGAAAAATCAAACTCTTGTTATATTGTTTGATTAAAGATAACTATGACTTCTTTTCTTTCAAAAGTTATCAAGGTTAGAATGTTGAGTATGACTTGGACATATTTAATAAAACTCCAACATAGAAGATTAATAAGACATGGAATGTGATGAATCACATTAAGTCTTAAATTGAAGTTCTAAATTTGTTTAACTGCTTATGAAGAGGTTATTAACAAAGTAAAGTCAGGAACTGTTAATATGTATTTGTAATATCCCAAAAGAGAACATTGTATTGGTTCTTTATGTGCTAAGTATTTAAAGATAATCTTTAAATTACTAAAAGCAAGTGGGAGTTTTGATCTTTAAATGATAAAATTACAAGATACATAATCTTCTAAAATACACTAGTAAATATCATGATGAAGTTTGACATTTAAATGTTAAATCTCAAGATGATAAAGTTTGATATTTAAATGTTAAATCTCAAGATAATGGAATTATCATTCATAGAATAGCAATATAACTCAGATATCTGATTAATATGCTGAGGGCTGTGATTTACAGGATTCTTGTAAACCTAATAATCATTATGATAGATTACCAAATATGAAGTTGGGTAAAGTATACATGATATAAATGATTAAGATGTTGTCCATAAAGATAATCAATTTTTGAAATTTGATTTATCTTAATAGTTAGACTAGAAAATTAAGATGAGTTTCTTCAAAGATTAGGTAACCTTTGTGGTTTAAATCTTTGTATAGAAATCATATGGACAATGTTGTACACGTATTTAATGTATGTTTTATGACAAAATTATTAATCACATTTAAGCAATTAACTGTGATTGAATATTCTATTCTAAACACATTAAATATACAAAGATTATGATTGTCATTGACAATGGAATATCAAAACTCTTTCTTGAGAGATTACTTGAGCGAGGACGATAAGTAATCAAAAGGAGTTTATGAATTCAAATAAATCTTTGAAAGTGTACATGGTGCAATAATCCATGGATGGATAAATGCATGCATCTAGAAGATTACTCTTATGTTTAATTATTAAATTCATGTTTTGATTTATAATTGAAATAAGATAATTTCTAAGTATTCCTAAAAGCTAGTGGGAGTATTATGTTTAATTTCTTAAATCATATATGTTGTAGAACATATAAAAGGTAGCATTCTATATAAGTTAAATGTTAAGTCTTAGTTTGGAATGAAACTTTAAAGATTTAGGAAATAAGACATATAACCTTGCAATGAATGTTTATTGATGAAACATGTGCGGTAAATAAATCTAATATATCATGATATATGATATATTATTTAGAAAGTCTAAATAGATATGTATGACATGAATAAAATCTAAGTATGACTCATAGATTTTTCATGTATATCATGTTTTGTTGTATCATACTTGATTACAAGATGATTTGGCAATATTAATATCTAATTAAAAAGTTATTAGATAGCTTGTGTAATATTCTAAAAGAATATGTTTGATTATAGAATCACATCCTAAATCTGGAATAGCTTCCAAATTCTATAGATGAACAATTTTTCAAGTGTTGTGAAAATTGTCCTAGCCAACAAACTTGATAGTTTGAAGGGCATCAAACATTACATAATAGATATTAAGGTTTACGGGAAGTTTTTAAAAGCATATTGTTGTTTGCATACAATAATGCTAATGAAATTGAGATGACATTCAATACTGGTTATGGTAAGGATTTCGTTCTTTGCTATATGTACTAGTTGTGCTTACAAAAAGTATAAGTTGCATTATACATTAAGAGAATAAGAATACTTTAAACTTTAAAATGTTTGGAAGTTTAATTATCATAAATTAGTGGTTAAGGATGTCTCACATTTTTATGAAATATGGCATTATCAAAATAGTTGACTATGTACATATAAGAATTTCAATAGTTGAAATTCTTGAAATAAGTATTCTTAAAATTCCGATAGATCAAAGTTGGATGATTTATGTCTTGTCGAAAAGTATGAATGTCATTGCTTGAGACATAATTCATCAACAAGAGTTATCATGTATTGATCTATTTAGTATTTGGATAAAGGATGTTAAACAATTATTATGATAAATTGAAATACATGGTATGTTTAATTTATAATATATTGTATCCTATATTTGTATGTTTAATCCATGAATAAATGTTATTCTAAATTGTCCATTGTCAGTTAATAATATGGGAATATTATTAAATCAAGACAAATCTGAAGGTTGGTATAATATACTTAAAGTATATTGATGCGTAGTCATGCCATTTCAGATGATATTCAATGATACCGAATATAGGACTTATCACAACTACACGATGTTACTTTATGGATTTTGTTATTAAGTAAATCATGAGAAGTTATCCTCAGACTTGAGATGCAAGATAAGTGTCATGAATGTAGTACACTTTTGTGGAACAACTTAACGCTATACGTAACTGGTAGTCATAAGGGTTGTTTTCGGAAGTGTTACAAAGTTTGTGGGTTTTGCTTGTAGTCAAGAGAGAATTTGTTCCTTCAAATTTATTTTTGGAGTTTAATACTGTTGGGCCCCTCGTAGGGTTGGTAAGATGCATGTACGGCCGTACCCAAGATCTTCCCTGAATAAGTTCAGAAGATTTGGTAATCTTGATCAATCACTAACAACGAGAAACAGAATGGTTAATTAAGGAATGACTTTAATCCATATCCTTATTAACATGGTAAACAAAAGGATAATAATAATGAGAAATCATTAAAAGGTTTTTCTAGAAGCCTTACTTGAGATCGTACTAGAGGCATCGGCGTGTTGCAAGACGCTAACCGATGTGATTACACTATTAAAATATGTCAAAGTGGGAGCTGTTAGATTATGGACATTATTTTAGTAGTCGTATGTTAGGATCGAACTTGAGATCACGGGATTGCACACAATACGTATGAAGAGAAAAAGTAATAATTATTTATAAATGTTATAATTAATTATTAAACATAAAATAAATAATAATAATTAGTATTATTGATTAATGACTAATTATTTATTAAACGAAGATTAGGAAAGTAATACTAGACAAAACATGGAAACAAGAGAAGATTCCGGAATTCCCTATGGGAGTCCACAACCGATCAGCCTAAGGGGGAATCCCACCTCCTTTGTGCCTTGAGCTCCAAGTTTTGTGTAGTATATAAGCAAACCCAAGATGTAGGTTTTTCTCATAACTTGTACACACACATCTTGGTGTTTTCTCTCCCTTTTCTTTCCTTGGTCGATTTCATCAAAACCAAACCCTAAGGGTTTCGATTTTTATGATCTAAAACAAGTCTTGTGTTCATTACTTGCAAATACTTTTTCTTGAATTAGTACGTGTGTACAAGAACGTGAATCAAACACACTATTGTTTGATTCTTGGATTGAATTACAAAAAGGTAAGGGGTAATTCATATAATCCTTATAAACCCTAATTAGGGTTCTTGGTTCCGGAAGATTGCTTTGATTCTTGTTCGGGCTAGAATCACGAAGGTATGTTTACTATTTAATTATTGATTAATTAATTACATGTTATTCGATCTTATTATAATTGCTTCCGCTATACTCACTTTGATGTACTTGGTTTATTTATATGAATGTCATGATATAATAATTCCAACAGCGTGCACATTGGGCTACAACTTATTATGGTGGTAAAGTAAGCATCATATCGTCTAACTTATTTAGCATATTGATTTATATTGTTTTATGTAAATTTCACGTGTGTTTTGTGTATGTAACAATGTAGGACATAAAGATGGTGCTTAGGAGATTTGGTAGTAACATCATCTTCTCTAATCGTTTAAGATGTCCTACACATTGTTGTCTTATCAATTGAGTGGAACACTTTCAATTTGATCGAAAATGTAATATATTGATTAACTGTATTTAAGTTACTAACGATCAACTATATCTAATTATTTTTGCAGCGCGTCAAGAAGCATTAAAGAAAGAGATCAAGAAGTCACAAAATTTGTATCAAGAACAAAACATGCAAAATGCCAATGAACAAAAACGACAAAGACAAGAACAACAACAACAACAACAACAAGAACAACGCCACGGCCACCAGTGGAATGAATACTTAGCATTCATATTAATAGTACGTTACAAATTAAACATGCAATATTTTACTTTATTTAATACCGATAAACGGGCTAATACTATTGATTTGTTAGCAAGTAAGTTTATTGAAAATAATGTGACGAGCATTCAATTTTTAGTCAATAATTATTACTACACTTTGTTGGTGCATTTTAATATTTTTGTTCTTAATGTAGTTTTTTGTCTTGCGGTGTGTTAATGTCACTTTCTTAATTAAACATCTTGGAATATTGCATATTGAAAATGGAAGTATATAATAAAAACATCTTCACACTATCATCTTAACAATGAGAATCTTCTAAATCGAAGAAGTATATAAAGGAGAAGAAAATTGTGTTTAGTTAAATGTCGGGTCTATTGATTGATTGGAGCGGGTTTATGATTCGGACTTGGGTCATTGGATCTGATTTTTTATTATACGAGTTATAATTTATACTCTTTAATACACTAATTACTTTAATGTTTTATGTTTTTATAGTTTTGTTAAAAAAGGAAAATTTGTTTTATAGTTCGCTTTTAATAATATCATTTATTTGAACCGAAGTCAGTCTTTCACAAAAAATGAGAGTTTCAAACATGAACCGAACATTACGAAAAAAATAATTAGATTCAACATATGTGCATTGCATGGGTCCTGAGGCAGTCCAAACCTTTGTACATCGCACGGAGTTGAATATAAAAGGTCTCCAGCATTAATGTCATCGCTTCATATTTAAAATAATTTATTTAACTTATATATATATATATTAAAAAATTACATGTGAAGAGACTCTTTTAAATGTAACATCTTGAAAAAAGTCTCTTCATATAAACTCTTTTAATGTCAAGAAACTATTGTTGTATATTTGGGCCTCACCATCATACTAACAACCCGACAATTTACACAATCATTTTCGCAGGGGTCCTGAGGCAGCCCAAGTTGTTTATGACGAAAATTAGTGGAAAACATAGTTTTTGACTCGACCCAAAATAAAACTGACATAAATAAAGGCACCAACATTTTTCATGCCATGCTAACAAAAGTTGTGGTAACATCACAACGTATAAACTTATTGACCAACAAAAGTTGTGATAACATCACAACTTAGGAACTTATTGTCAATAAACTATTTTAAATGTGTGTCATGCTTAGAAAATCTGTGATACCATCACAATTTAAATATATAATGATGAAAATAAGTGTCGAAGCTTACATGTCAATAAACTATTTTAAATGTGTGACATGCTTAGAAAATGTGTGATACAATCACAACTTAGATATATAATGACGAAAATAAGTGCCGAAGATTACATATTAGTTTTATATCAAAATATAGGGATGTTACAATTTTGAGAATAAATACAAAATCTAAACTTTATAAATAACTCCTAATATGTCATAAAAAGTTTAAATATAATGTTACAATCTTGAGAATAAATACAAAATATAAACTTTATAAATAACTACCAATATGTCATAAAAAGTTTAAATATAAAATTTACTGATCAACTAAGGCTATACTTACAAAAGTCTAATAACGAAAAAAATTATTATATATTACACTATGACCAATTAGATCATAAAAAAAGTTATAAGTTAGCTTTAGTTTTATATCAAAATATAGGGATGTTATAATTTTGAGAATAAATTTATAAATAACTATTAATATGTCATAAACAGTTTAAATATAATGTTACAATCTTGAGAATAAATACAAAATATAAACTTTATAAATAACTACTAATATGTCATAAAAAGTTTAAATATAAAATTTACCGATCAATAAGGCCATACTGACAAAAGTCTAGTAACGAAAAAAATTACTGCACATTACACTATGACCAATTAGATAGAGCCCGTATGTAATGCACGGGTCTGAATTACTTGTATTATATAAAGCTTAAGTAGCCTTACAAATGTAAAAGAGTTATAATAAATGTCTCAAGAATTGATTCTATCATATGAAGCTTTTAACATTGATTCCAAGCAACTTAAACATCTTAATTAGTATGTGTACATTGATTTCAAGCAACTCAAACATCTCAATTAATAGTGGTTATTCTTTTTACATTCTCGTTCATGAGTTACAAATATTTTATCAACTATATAATGTGCCAAAAATCACACACAACAAACCACAACTTCCTTCACACCGCGTGCACATTGGACTACAACTTATTATGGTGATAAAGTAAGATATCGTCTTACTTATTTAGCATATTGATTTATATTATTTTATGTAAATTTCACGTGTGTTTTGTATGTGTAACAATGTAAGACATAAAGATTGTGCTTAAGAGGTTTGGTAGTAACATCATCTTCTTTAATGATTTAAGACATCCTACACATCGTTGTCTTATCAATTAAGTGGAAAATGCACGAACATTTTCAATTTGACCGAAAATGCAATATATTGTTTAACTATATTTAAGTTACTAACGATCAACTATATCTAATTGTTTTTTGCAGTGCGTCAAGAAGCATTAAAGAAAGAGATCGAGAAGTCACAAAAATTGTGTCAAGAACAAAACATGCAAAAGGCCAATGAACAACAACGACAAATACAACAACAACAGCAACAACAACAAGAATAACGTCACGGCCACCGGTGGAATGAATACTTAGCATTCATATTAATAGTACGTTACAAATTAAGCATGCAATCTTTTACTTCATGTAATACCGATAAACGGGTTAATAATATTGATTCGTTAGCAAGTAAGTTTATTGAAAATAATGTGGCGAGCATTCAATTTTTAGTCAATAATTATTACTACACTTTGTTGGTGCATTTTAATATTTTTGCTCTTAATGTAGTTTTTTGTCTTACGGTGTGTTAATGTCATTTTGTTAATTAAACGTCTTGGAATATTGCGTGACTTTGGTATTTGATATGACTGTGTAAATTATGTCGATGTTACATATTGAAAATGGTAGTATATAATAAAAATATCTTCACACTATCATCTTAATAATGAGAATCTTCTAAATCGAATAAGTATATAAAGGAGAAGAAAATTGTGTTTAGTTAAATATCGGGTCTATTGATTGATTGGAGCGAGTTTATGATTCGGACTTGGGTCATTGGATCTGATTTTTTATTATACGAGATATAATTTATACTCTTGAATATATACTAATTACTTTAATGTTTTATATTTTTATAGTTTTATAAAAAAGAAAATTTATTTTATAGTTCGCTTTTAATAATGTCATTTATTTGAACAACGAAGTCCGTCTTTCACAAAAAATGAAAGTTTCAAACATGAACCAAAAATTAGTCCCGAACATTACGAAAAAAAAAACAATTAGATTCAACATGTGTGCATTGCATATGTCCTGAGGCAGTCCAAAACTGTGTGTATCGCACGAGGATGAATATAAAAGGTCTCCAACATTAATGTCATCGCTTAATATTTAAAATAATTTATGTAACTTATACATATTAAAAAATTACATGTGAAGAGACTCTTTTAAGTGTAACATCTTGAAAAAAGTCTCTTCACATAAACTCTTTTAATGTCAATAAACTATTGTTGTATATTTGGGCATCACCATCATACTAACAACCCGACAATTTACACAATCATTTTTTAATACAATCACAATTTAGATATATAATGATAAAAATAAGTGCCGAAGCTTACATGTCAATAAACTATTTTAAATGTGTATCATGCTTAGAAAAAGTGTGATACAATCACAACTTAGATATATAATGACGAAAATAAGTGCCGAAAATTACATATTAGTTTTATATCAAAATATAGGGATGTTACAATTTTGAGAATAAATACAAAATCTAAACTTTATAAATAACTACTAATATATCATAAAAAGTTTAAATATAATGTTACAATCTTGAGAATAGATACAAAATATAAACTTTATAAATAACTACTAATATGTCGTAAAAAAGTTTAAATATAAAATTTACCAATCAACTAAGGCCATACTTACAAAAGTCTAATAACGGAAAAAATTACTGCACATTACATTATGACCAATTAGATAGAGCCCGTGTGCAACGCACGTGTCTGAATTACTCGTTTACTAAAAACCTAAGATTTGGCTAAGTATTAAATAAGGCTAATTAAAGCTTAATGGGTTAAGTGTAAATTATTAAAAAAAAAAAAAAAAAAAAAAAAAAAAAAAAAAAAAAAAAACTTGTTTGACAATAAATCTTACAAATATAGGAATTGGTAACCTCATTTTCAAATCTTAACATCAAGAAGTCTTAAAACTTTTGAAGAAATGAGTATCCATTTATGAATGTGCATGCATGAACCATATTATAATTGCCCTCCAAGTTGTTGAATTATAAACAGTGACGGAGCCAGGGTTTTCGTGGGTTCCCAGGCACTTCATAGACTTTTTCGATATAGTGTTAATATTTGATAGAAACATCGATTTTTCTTAAAGTCATCTTAAATGCACCCGGTCTATCGAAATATATTTCTAATATTACTGTTCAATTTTTTTGTGCATCCAATCATATTTAGTCTTATCTCTGTCCATAATTATAAAACCTACTGCTCACACTAAATTTGCATAAATGGTGTCATTTTCATTATTGCTTGCAAATATAGGTCATTTTTTTATATGTAGATATAGGATATTTTGGTGTTGGTGGATCCATCAAAGTTGTTTTCAAGCTTCTTAAAATTTCAATTTACCCTTTAACTTGTACGAGAGTTTGTTTATGGTATCTTTGTTTTTTTGAATCTTTGATTTATTTTATTTGTTACGCTCGCGCACGCGCGTTTTTTTTTTTTTTTTTTTTTTTTAATTTGTATGTTATATTTTTATTTCTTAAAAAATAAATAATTTAATCTTTGTTTTGTTTGATTTATGATTTTTAATTATATTTGTTTATTATTAAAGATAATTGTTTGTGTATATGTCCGGACGGATCCAAACGGACCGGACGGATTTTGTCCCGACGGATTTATATCCGAACGGACAGTCCGAGCGTCATCAATAACCCCTGCTCCATGGACACGTGTCTCTTACGTCTGACATATACTTGTCAGGAACAGTCGCCTACTAGCACTATGCACAGTATCGTACAGTGAAAAGGTATAGGTCTCAGATAGTATAAATACTTCTCATTTACTCTTGTATTAACTAGCATTTACTGCATACACACATACTTTTACCTTTACCTCATACTTACTCTCACGCCTGAGCTTGGTCCTGGGATAAACCCCCAGGGCGAGGCTAACGCGCTTTTTCTGTCCTTCCAGGTCCGAAGAACCTTTAAAGACTCGCGACAGGGAGGCGACTACAAATTACTCAAACAAATTGGCGCCATCCGTGAGACCCGGGTTCAATCTACCAGGGTCGCAGAATGTCAGATCCACCACCGGAAACTCCAGTAGGAAACGAAGATACCTCCACGAGGATGAGAGAGCAAATTGAAGGGCACTTGTCCGCCCTTAAGGCCTTGGTGGAAGAACATAATCGGAGGGAGAAGGTTCAACCTATCCGATTAAACTTCACCGAAGATAACTTAAGCAATGACAAGGTGGCAGGGGGGATCGTGACGGGGGCAAGGGTCTCCGATGAAGATTTAGGGAAGCCCTTCAAAGAAGTATCCAACTCTCCCCTGTCCCGCAGACTCCTCGAGTTCTCAGCACCAGAGCACAAGATGCCATCTCACATTAAACTCTATGACGGGTCATCGGATCCGGAGGATCATCTCACCAGGTTCTCCGGAGCCGCGATGCAGGGATGTTGGCCCATGCCAGTGTGGTGTCGTATGTTCCAGCAGACACTGGATGGGAGTGCTCGAGGATGGTACGACAAGCTTCCCTCCGGCAGTATCGATGAGTGGTCGGACCTTCGTCACCAGTTCGCAACCCGTTTTGCTCTTCGGAAAAGATGCTTCAAAGATCCTACGGAAATCACCAAAATCATCAGGAATGCCAACGAGTCTCTTCCTGAATTTAAGGAGAGATGGACCACAGAAACAGGTTTCATTCAAGGAGTTCCGGAGATAATGCGAATATCCTCCTTCATGGACGCGTGTAAGACTCCGGAGTTGGCTAAACATTTCGCGGATAGGGTACCTAAGACGGTCGAAGAAATGATGAACCGGGTAGATGATTTTGTCAGGTCGGAAAGGGCTTTCGCTAGCACCGAGTTGCCTCGGGGAGAGAGATTAGAATCCTCGAGAAGGCCCCCCGTTAATCACTTCCGAAGGGAGGAAAGGCAGTTTCGAGGGCACTATGGAGGAGATAGAAGACCCCAAGAAGGGAAGGCCAACCCCTCGGGACGTGACTGGTATAGCCCTTACAAGCCTAGAGAACGACCCTCATTATTCCCTCCTCGAAACGAACACTCCACACGACAATACCACTATCCTCCCAAGCTCTCACTAAACTCTCTCACCAAATTGCCCTAGAAATCTTAGCAACTGAACGACAACTACGGCTTCCAGTACCTAGACCCATCAGTCACCCACCCAGAAGAGAGGACCAAGACAAATATTGTGACTATCATATGGGAAACGGGCACCACACGAACGATTGTATCCAGCTCCGGAAACAACTAGAAGTGGCACTTGAATCGGGGAAACTCAACCATCTTGTCAAAGACGTTCGTCATAAAGGTGGTAGACGACAAGAGGACGAACCACAGAAGGGTAGGATTATCAATATGGTTCACACATCCACTAACGGTCAGAAAAGAAAGAAGAGAGAGCAATCGGAAGAATGGATGCAGATGCCCATAACGTTCCCTCCCCTATCCCCGGACGATGTGTCGGAGGAACCAATCATTGTGGAAACAACAATAGAAGGATATCTCGTCCGGAGAGTTTTTGTGGATGAAGGAGCCTCAGTAGAAATCATGTTTGAACACTGCTTCAATAAACTGCACTCCTCCCTTAAATCAAGGTTGAAGCCTACCCGAACAGATCTGTTGGGGTTCGCCGGTAGCGTCACCAAACCAATAGGAAAATTGGAACTGGATGTAAAATTCGGGAACGGAAGTTTATCCCGAAGGACGGTCATGAAGTTCACAGTCATCCGTGCCCCTTCCCCATATAACGTGATTCTCGGACGAAGTGGTCTTAAGGCACTCGGAGCAATCCCCTCAACTATTCACTCGATGATGAAATTCCCTACGCAGGGAGGAATTGCCACACTATCCACCCGGTCCGCAGCGGTATTGGAATGTCGGAGGATCGAAGAAAGTCAAACCAAGAAAGAAAAGGAGAATACGATCAGAGGGCACGAATCGGATACATGGGAAGCAGAAGAAATAATGGTCAATCCGGCATACCCAGATCAACTGGTTACCGTCGGAGGTGGCTTGACCAAAGGGTGTAAGGCACAATTGAAGGCTTTACTATCGAGAAACCTCGACGTGTTCGCATGGGAGCCGGTGGATATGACAGGGGTACCAAGAAGGATAATAGAGAACCACCTAAACATTAACACATCTGTTGATCCGGTATGTCAAAAACGCAGAGTCTTCGCACCCGACAGGAGCCAAGCCGTATTAAAGGAGGTCAAAGAGTGGACGCGGGCTAGGATTGTTCGTCCAGTAAAATATCCTACGTGGATATCTAACCCAGTGTTGGTAAAAAAGAGTGACGGCACTTGGAGAATGTGTGTTGATTTTAAGAATGTCAACTCGGCCTGTCCAAAGGACTATTATCCCCTTCCTGACATTGATTGGAAGATAGAGTCAGTCGTGGGATATAAATACAAATGCTTCCTGGACGCATACAAGGGTTACCACCAGGTGCAAATGTCGAAGGAAGACGAAGAGAAGACAGCCTTCTACACGGACCAAGGGACTTATTGCTACACCAAGATGCCCTTCGGTCTAAAAAATGCCGGAGCCACTTACCAAAGATTAGTGGATGCGGCATTCCAAACGCAGTTGGGACGAAATCTGGAAGCTTACGTCGACGACATGGTCATCAAGAGTTAGGGCTGAGCAAACGGACCGGATGGACCGGACCGACCGACAAAACCGACCGGACCGAGACCGACCGGACCGAGACCGACCGGACCGGACCGACCACATTCGGTCCGGTCCTCGGTCTAAGCTTTTTGCCAAATTCGGTCCTCGGTCCGGTCGGTCCGGTCCGGACCGACCAAAAACCCAAAAAAACTTGCCTAATTGGACCGGACCGACCGAAAACCGACCGGACCGACCATATTCGGTCCGGTCTCGGTCTATGGTTTTTCCGGTTCTCGGTCCTCGGTCCGGTCCGGTCTTGGTCGGTCCGGTCCGGTTTTCGCCCGATGCTCAACCCTATCAAGAGTAAAGAAGAAAGGGAGATGATCGCGGATATCGCCGAGACATTCGACAACTTAAGGAAGATTAACATGAAACTCAATCCACGAAAGTGTTCGTTTGGAATGGAAGAAGAAAAATTCCTAGGTTATCTGGTGACTTCCGAAGGAATCCGAGCCAACCCAAAAAAGACAAAAGCTATACTAGACATGCAATCTCCTAGGACATTGAAAGAAATGCAAAGTCTCAGCGGCAGACTAGCAGCACTAAACCGATTCCTCTCCAGGTCGGCGGAAAGATCCCTACCCTTCTTCGAGACGTTGAAGAATATCACCAAGGAAAATAAAGAGGAATACAGGTGGACGAACCCAGCCGAAGAGGCCTTTCAGCAAATGAAAAAACTCATCGAGGACCTCCCATCTTTAACTACCCCGGTCGCTAAAGAAACCTTGTATGTGTATATTGCGGCCGCTGACGAGGCTGTAAGTACCGTCCTAGTGACGGAGAGGAAGGGTAAATAAAGCCCGGTACATTATGTCAGTAGAACCCTCAATGAAGCCGAGAAAAATTATGCCCCATTGGAAAAGTTGATTTTATCACTGTTACATGCATCAAGAAGGCTACGCAGATACTTCGAAGCCCACCCCATTAAAGTGATCACCGATCAACCAATCAAGCAAATTCTCAGTAAGGCTCATATGTCCGGTAAGCTCGCCAAGTATTCCGTGGAGCTGGGTGCATACAACATAGAGTACATCCCTCGAAATGCCATTAAGGGTCAAGTCCTTGCCGACTTTCTATCCGAAACACCCATTGGAAATAGCTCCCCTTCCTATTTTCAGCTACCAGCCAAGGTACCGAACAAGGACGAGACCGGATAGTGGACGTTATTCACGGACGGTGCCTCCAACATAAAGGGGGCTGGGGCCGGACTGGTGCTCATCAGTCCTACTAAGACAGAGTATACATATGCCCTTCGTCTGAACTTCAAAGGCACCACCAACAATGAAGCTGAGTATGAGGCACTGTTGGCCGGCTTGAGGATAGCGGCGGAGATGGGCGTGAATAACATAAGAGTTTATGTCGATTCGAAACTAGTAGCCAACCAGATAAATGGCGACTACATAGCCTCCAATGCCAACATTATGAAGTACTTGTCTAAAACGAAGGAATTGACGGCAGGATTCAACAAGTTCTCCATAAGCAACATACCCCGGACATGAAACCAGAAGTCCGATGTACTGAGTAAGCTGGCTACCGTCGCTTTTGACCACCTGACCAAAGAAGTTTTGGTCGAAGTGCTGACGGAGAGATCCATCGAGAAAAAGGAGATAAATACAGTGGTAGAGGAAGAAGGAGATACTTGGATGACACCCATCATCAAGTGCTTGAACGAGGGGATCTGGCCGGAGGATAAAAACGAAGCACGTTCTCTAAGAATGAAAATCAACCAGTATGTGATGGAAGAAGGAGTCTTGTTCAAGAGATCTTATTTAGTACCCATGCTAAGGTGCGTGGGACCTTTGCAGGCCAACTATGTGATTAGAGAAATACACATGGGAGCGTGCGGAATGCATTTGGAACCAAGGATGGTCGTTGCTAAGGCCATGAGGCAGGGATATTACTGGCCAACCATGCACCGGGACGCCAGGGACGAAATCCGAAAGTGTGATTCCTGCCAGATTCACTCCAGAGTCCCGATGCTCCCAAAGACACCGATGACATCCATCATGGCACCCTGGCCCTTTTACCAATGGGGAATGGACATCCTGGGCCCGTTGCCTCAGTCATCAGGAAAAGCAAAATACGTAATAGTAGCTATAGACTACTTCACTAAATGAATTGAGGCCAAACCGTTGGTCCGCATAACCGGCAAGGAGGTCAAAAAATTCGCATGGGAAAACATAGTGTGCAGATTTGGACTCCCGCGAATAATAGTCACTGATAACGGGACACAGTTCGTCAACGACCCGTTCAAAAGGTGGTGTGAACAATTGCACATACAACAGATTAACACAGCAGTCGCCCATGCACTAGCAAATGGGCTGGTGAAAGCCGCAAATAAAAGTCTGATGAATGGCATCAAAACCCGGTTGGGTAGAGAAAGGGCCGGATGGGTGGATGAGCTACCCAACATCCTATGGGCTCATCGGACAACCCTCAAGATGAGTAACGGAGAGACTCCGTTCAGCCTTACATATGGCAGTGAGGCAGTCATACCAGCGGAAATTGGGATGCCAACTCACCGGACGATGATGATCAGAGACGGTTTGAACGATGAGGAAATTCGTCTTAACTTGGATCTACTACAGGAAAGGAGAGAAGAAGCGGCTATCCGGGAAGCCAAATACAAAACGAAAATAGAGAAGTACTACAATCAACGGGTCCGTCCGGAAACCTTCCGACCAGGGGAATTCGTGTACCGCCGAAATGAGGCTAGCCGTGTCGAGGATCAAGGCAAGTTGGGTCCAAAATGGGAAGGACCATACCGTGTGACAGAAGCATATCAGAATGGATCCTATAAGTTATATACAATTGACGATCAGGAAGTCCCCCGGAAGTGGCATGCTGTTAACCTCCGGAAGTGTTATTTATAGTTTGTATTCTGTTCAAGAATTCTGGGTTGTAAGACTAATGGTCGTCATTTTGTTAATTGATACCCGAAACCCTCCAGACAAAGGGGAATTTTCTGCTGAGCCGTGAAACGAGTTTTATGAAATCCGGACGGAGACTAGCTACCTCCGTCCGACCAACGTTTCATCATGACACGACCAACCCAACGGTACTAAGCCACCCAGGGGTTCGTCAACAACCCAACGGTGCCAAGCCACCCAGGGGTTCGTCAACAACCTAACGATGCCAAGACACCCAGGGGTTCGTCAACAACCCAACGGTGCCAAGCCACCCAGGGGTTCGTCAACAACCCAACGGTGCCAAGCCACCTAGGGGTTCATCAATAACCCAACGGTGCCAAGACACCCAGGGGTTCGCCAATAACCCAACGGTGCCAAGACACCCAGGGGTTCGTTAATAACCCAACGGTGCCAAGACACCCAGGGGTTCGTCAATAACCCAACGGTGCCAAGACACCCAGGGGTTCGTCAATAACCCAACGGTGCCAAGCCACCCAGGGGTTCGTCAACAACCCAACGGTGCCAAGCCACCTAGGGGTTCGTCAACAACCCAACGGTGCCAAGACACCCAGGGGTTCGTCAATAACCCAACGGTGCCAAGACACCTAGGGGTTCGTCAATAGCCCAACGGTGCCTAGCCACCCAGGGGTTCGACTCTAACCTAACGGTGTCAAGTCGCCTATGGGTAACAATACTAAATCAACGATGCCAAGTCACTTAGCGGTTCAAATTGTTCACAAAGGATACATATATACATGTAATATAAAAAAAAAAGAGAGATGCCGAGAAGCCAAATACAACAACTACAATAAACACGAACGAAAGGACCGTCATTTAAACTAATGTAGCACACCCAAAAGGAAGGGCCATCCGAACGTACAAGGAAAAATAAAATTGTTCACATTAGACAAGTTACAAAAAGAAAGCAAAGACTATGATCTAACGATCGACCTCCTGATTTTGTTCCTGACCAGCTAGCCCCGAACTTTCAACACCAGGAGTAACCACCTCCCCAGCAGGAAAGATATTCATGATATCGGCCAACGGAAGACGGTAGGAAGCAACAACCTTCTCCACATAGGGGAACTGTTTGAGGAACATGGCATCATAGTTGGCACGGAAGTTTAGAGCCGCCGGCATGTCAAAACCAGAAGCAGAGTTCACGATCTCTTCAATTTGCTCAGCCCTTCGCCCAACCTTCACTCCTTCCAACCAACCGGCATCTGTGGCCGCATTAAAAGCCTCACCCCATGCCATCTGATATTCATCACTCTCCCGGAGTCTCTTAACCACGGTCGAAACAAGCTGTCGAACATAATTAAACCGCAGAATCTCTGCCTGGCTCGACTCAACAGTTATCCTCTCAACAGTCTTCATCAGATCTGCGGCTCTGGCCTCCGAAGCCTCCAAGGCAGCATTCTTTCCCGACAACATCTCCTCCAGAGCTTTTATCTTGTCAGATTGCTCCCCATTCTTAGCCAACAGGGCATCTCTCTCCTGCTCAACGGTGGATAATTGATTAGACAACCCCTCCTCCAGGCGAGCACAATCCTGATGTTGCTGCTGAAACTCTTGGCTAGATTTTGCCAAGGATTCAGCTGCCCGACGCTGCTTCGCTAACCCTGACTCAAGTTCTCTTATCCTATCAGCGGAACTACCACATCCTTCATGACTTTGATACAGTTGTGCGTAGTGGTAACTCAAGTTTTCGAACCGCTGGAGAACGTCCGCCTGAGCCAAGCAACCACGTGCCAATTCAAACCAAGCACGCTGTGTCGCCTGGTAGTCAGTCAAGGTTCCTTGCTCAGATCGCACGGAGGGAGGGGCGAGATGCACCATAAGATCTCTGCAAACCTCGGCATCATTAAGGTTGGCCCCAGCGGTCAGCTTCCACCCCGGAACATAGGGGTCGGAGGAATCACCCCGTTCTGAAAAGAGAGTTACCTCAGTATATACAAAACCTAAAGAGGGATGGAGAATGTATATATATATAACAAAGAAAGATACCTCCGGAACCCCTGCCGGCAAACGCCGTGCGAGTAGACCCAGCGGAAGTAGACCCATGCAAACCTGCGTTTAAGGAAGGACATGATGTGACAAGGTCTCAAAAAAAAAAAAAAAAAAAAAAAAAAAAAAGTTCATTTGGACATACCTCCGTGTGCTAGATCTGCAAGGACCGGACGGTCCAGAGTCTCATTCAACTCGGTTGCAAACGCATCAAGGCTAAGACCATCACCCTCTTGATGACCAATCACCCCCTCGGAAACAACGTGCTCCACATTCTCTTCAGGACCATCCCCTCCAGCATTCCCAGTATTCTCCTCTAAAGAGACTTCCTCATGACCAACATCTTCGGTACGCTCAGCATTCTCAACATTCACAAGATGACTTGCTTCCTCCACGTTCTCCACATCGGCAGTCGGACCATCACCCCCAACATTCCCAGAGTCCGGGTGACTGATGTTGAGGGGAGAGGGAGAACGAGTATGATCACTGGTAGAAGAACCGTCGTCATCCGATACAACAATACTGGAAGCAGAGGGCCTTTTGTGGGGTTGGTGAGAAGCGTCACCAGCCGGATGTTTTTTGCTCACATTCCGGGGCTGAGTGGTTTGTTTCTTCCTATCTTTCGCAGCCCGAGAATCTATCACCCTCTGGTCAGGCTTTTCAACAACCCTCTACAGCCTGGTTTTGTTAGGAAGTGCCTCGTCGGGTCCCAGAGGCTCTGTCACATGCATTTCGATACCATCACCCTCGGCCAATGAAGGCCCTTTACCAACACGAGAAATAGAAGTATTGGGGAACCTGAGAAAGCGAGACATCGGCACAACTGCAATAAAAAATGAGCGCAGGTAAGTTACATAACATAAAAGCACGGTATAGACGACTAGATTAACGAGAGAGTTACCATTCCCCTCCCCATCCTTAAAAACCGGTCGATGCCCAGGGTGTTTCCAAATCTTGGTTAACCCAGCCTCGAAAAGTAAGGCCGGATGAATGGCCTGAATATCTACAACGGCAGCCGTCAGGGCCTCCACATGCTCCGGCTGATAGCCACCAAATGGGGGGAGCTCGGAAACGCTGGAATCCAGATGCCTCCAAGGCATGGCCTGAGGGATTGCCCTTCGGTCAATAAGAAAAAACCTGTCTTTCCAATGCTTCATGCTCGAACAGGTCTCGTTAAAAATTCTCGCTTGGCCATTCTTTCCGGTCCGACGGGCGAATGAGAACCAATGCCCTTGTTTTTGTAGCATGTAGAAGAGACGAAACAAAGTCAAGTACGGAGCAAAATTTAGGCTCCGGCAGTACACCTCAAATAAAATAACCTTCGATAAACCGATCGGAACCAATTGAGACAGATGCACTCGAAAGTGATTGAGAACTTGGAGAAGAAATGTCGAAAACGGAACCCTAATACCCGAAAACTCTAGATAAGCTTCATACACCCCGATGGCGTTCCTCGGTAAACGATCCATGGTCATACCGGGTGGTGGTAGGCGAGGATGTAATTCCGCCGGGATCCCATATATCCGTGCAGCCTCCTGTACATCTCGGGCCGACATAACGGACTGGTATATATGCATGTCAAATTTCGGAATGAAATCCGGAGTGCCAGATACCGATGCGACATTGTCATCCGCGCCGGATGACGGTGCAATGTTCTCTTACGAGCCAGAAGCCATAAGTAGTAGACGGAGGGAAAGGCAACTCTTTTAGAAAACGAAAAGAAGGGAAAAGTCGGAAGAACGCACCTGATGAGTAGACGAAGAGACCAATTCGCTTGTGTGTGAAGAAAAGTAAAAACAGTAAAAACCGAGAAGTGCAAAAAACAAACGTTATATAGGAGAACAGGCGGAACAGTAAAACGTCGCTTCATGTCAAAACCTACACGTGGATGAATCAGGGCCATCCACACGTGTACCTTATACACGTGGCCGTATCTCACGATTCTCGGTAAAAAAACGAGTCACCCAGTATAGTGGGCTCAAGGCCCATGAATTTTACCATAGCCCAACGATGACTCATCATCTATACGACAGGCTTATCCAAACAACAATAACAAAGGACGAAAACAAAATAAGACCGCACAGGACAAACACAGCTTTGTAGGAAGGACAAAACATCGCGTTACATCCCTTCGGAGCTGTAACACGATACTGGGGGGGGGGGGACATGTTTGTGTATATGTCCGGACGGATCCAAACGGACCGGACGGATTTTGTCCCGACGGATTTATATCCGAACGGACAGTCCGAGCGTCATCAATAACCCCTGCTCCATGGACACGTGTCTCTTACGTCTGACATATACTTGTCAGGAACAGTCGCCTACTAGCACTATGCACAGTATCGTACAGTGAAAAGGTATAGGTCTCAGATAGTATAAATACTTCTCATTTACTCTTGTATTAACTAGCATTTACTGCATACACACATACTTTTACCTTTACCTCATACTTACTCTCACGCCTGAGCTTGGTCCTGGGATAAACCCCCAGGGCGAGGCTAACGCGCTTTTTCTGTCCTTCCAGGTCCGAAGAACCTTTAAAGACTCGCGACAGGGAGGCGACTACAAATTACTCAAACAAATTGGCGCCATCCGTGAGACCCGGGTTCAATCTACCAGGGTCGCAGAATGTCAGATCCACCACCGGAAACTCCAGTAGGAAACGAAGATACCTCCACGAGGATGAGAGAGCAAATTGAAGGGCACTTGTCCGCCCTTAAGGCCTTGGTGGAAGAACATAATCGGAGGGAGAAGGTTCAACCTATCCGATTAAACTTCACCGAAGATAACTTAAGCAATGACAAGGTGGCAGGGGGGATCGTGACGGGGGCAAGGGTCTCCGATGAAGATTTAGGGAAGCCCTTCAAAGAAGTATCCAACTCTCCCCTGTCCCGCAGACTCCTCGAGTTCTCAGCACCAGAGCACAAGATGCCATCTCACATTAAACTCTATGACGGGTCATCGGATCCGGAGGATCATCTCACCAGGTTCTCCGGAGCCGCGATGCAGGGATGTTGGCCCATGCCAGTGTGGTGTCGTATGTTCCAGCAGACACTGGATGGGAGTGCTCGAGGATGGTACGACAAGCTTCCCTCCGGCAGTATCGATGAGTGGTCGGACCTTCGTCACCAGTTCGCAACCCGTTTTGCTCTTCGGAAAAGATGCTTCAAAGATCCTACGGAAATCACCAAAATCATCAGGAATGCCAACGAGTCTCTTCCTGAATTTAAGGAGAGATGGACCACAGAAACAGGTTTCATTCAAGGAGTTCCGGAGATAATGCGAATATCCTCCTTCATGGACGCGTGTAAGACTCCGGAGTTGGCTAAACATTTCGCGGATAGGGTACCTAAGACGGTCGAAGAAATGATGAACCGGGTAGATGATTTTGTCAGGTCGGAAAGGGCTTTCGCTAGCACCGAGTTGCCTCGGGGAGAGAGATTAGAATCCTCGAGAAGGCCCCCCGTTAATCACTTCCGAAGGGAGGAAAGGCAGTTTCGAGGGCACTATGGAGGAGATAGAAGACCCCAAGAAGGGAAGGCCAACCCCTCGGGACGTGACTGGTATAGCCCTTACAAGCCTAGAGAACGACCCTCATTATTCCCTCCTCGAAACGAACACTCCACACGACAATACCACTATCCTCCCAAGCTCTCACTAAACTCTCTCACCAAATTGCCCTAGAAATCTTAGCAACTGAACGACAACTACGGCTTCCAGTACCTAGACCCATCAGTCACCCACCCAGAAGAGAGGACCAAGACAAATATTGTGACTATCATATGGGAAACGGGCACCACACGAACGATTGTATCCAGCTCCGGAAACAACTAGAAGTGGCACTTGAATCGGGGAAACTCAACCATCTTGTCAAAGACGTTCGTCATAAAGGTGGTAGACGACAAGAGGACGAACCACAGAAGGGTAGGATTATCAATATGGTTCACACATCCACTAACGGTCAGAAAAGAAAGAAGAGAGAGCAATCGGAAGAATGGATGCAGATGCCCATAACGTTCCCTCCCCTATCCCCGGACGATGTGTCGGAGGAACCAATCATTGTGGAAACAACAATAGAAGGATATCTCGTCCGGAGAGTTTTTGTGGATGAAGGAGCCTCAGTAGAAATCATGTTTGAACACTGCTTCAATAAACTGCACTCCTCCCTTAAATCAAGGTTGAAGCCTACCCGAACAGATCTGTTGGGGTTCGCCGGTAGCGTCACCAAACCAATAGGAAAATTGGAACTGGATGTAAAATTCGGGAACGGAAGTTTATCCCGAAGGACGGTCATGAAGTTCACAGTCATCCGTGCCCCTTCCCCATATAACGTGATTCTCGGACGAAGTGGTCTTAAGGCACTCGGAGCAATCCCCTCAACTATTCACTCGATGATGAAATTCCCTACGCAGGGAGGAATTGCCACACTATCCACCCGGTCCGCAGCGGTATTGGAATGTCGGAGGATCGAAGAAAGTCAAACCAAGAAAGAAAAGGAGAATACGATCATTTAAAGACTCGCGACAGGGAGGCGACTACAAATTACTCAAACAATAATCATTTAAAAATTTTAATCCTGTCAGTTGTATCTTATCTATATTTTTTTGTATTTATCTTCTACTTATGTAGTATTGCATCTTATCTATATTTTTTGTATTTATCTTGTACTTGTGTAATATATCAACAAAACAAATTTTTAAAATTTTAAATTAAAAAATAATAATTAAAATATTACCTAATAAGGAAATATTCTTTTTTCCGAAATACAAAAGTACCCACCAGGGTTTTGTTTTATTATATAAATTTTCAAATATCGAAAGCAGAAAACTTCCATCTCCAAATTTCAATTGTGACATTTTAGCTAGTAGATCAAGTGTATTTTCTTTCAGACTAAATCCGATTTGACCTCAAGAGTGAACCTAAACCCAACCAAACCGCCATATTGAAACCAATATATATAGCAAACAATAACTTGCGTGGAAGTTTGGAGTTAAATATGTTTAACTTTTAATAACGTTGCTAGTTTGTTGCATAATAATTTCAAAACATAAATAGAATAAATCACTAGAATTACCCAAACTGGCCTAGTTTTGTATATATGAGCGAAAGTCACCAGATCTAGTTAATCATTACAAGCAAAAAGTGTTACCCGCAAATACTATTCATGTTGTTGTGCGCTATTGCATTTATCTATTTATTTATTTATTTATTTTGGTTTGTTTAGTATTTATTGATTCATGGGTTTTTTATTTGGTTATTAAGGTTTAAGATGTTTTTTTATTAAAAATATAGTAACAAAGAATAACAAACATTTCAAAAAAGAAAAATACCATACACAAACTATTGTAAAAGTTAAAAAACAACTTTGATGGGTACACCAACACCAAAATACCCTATATCTACATAGAAAAATAAAAATGATCCATATTTGCAAGGAAGAATGAAAATGACACCATTTACGCAAAAAACTCTACTACTCGCTCACCTAACTAATTTATTATATCACACTCCCCAAATAAAATTAGGCATCCAAAACCTTTTTTCCCCATATTTAATTTTCTCAACTTAAGATACTTTCACTAGCAAACATCAATGGCTATGCTTTGCTGACAAGGATGGAACTAGAGCGGGTCCTAGATAGTCCCAGGACACTCATGAAATTTTACGACATAATGTTATTGTTTGGTAAAAACCTCGATTTTCGTAAATGCATCCCGGTCAATAAAATTTGTGTTTCTAATTTTGTTTAACTTTTTTTTATAAATGCACCCGGTCGATATGTTATTTGGTTCCGTCCCTATTTACGGATGTGGTGAGTATCAAGGTGTCAAAAATCTTGGACACAAAATAACCCTGGTTAGAAGATTTATTAGTTGCCCTAATTTCATGGATCCACAAGAAATTTCATGGATCCCTTGGCACCATTGCAAATCCTCTCTAAGACCAAAAATGAAAAATACTAACAAACAAATTGCAAATTCGAAAACATGTTCATGCATTCATGAGCTCCCTTTTCTTCCAAAACGTATTGATCATCCCGTTGTACTAATCTAAACTGGCACGGATAGAAGAAAATAGTTGATGCAAAAGAGGAAATGATATTTGAGCTAAGTTAAACCATAGCCGAGTCATGGAACGAGTATTAGATAATATTAACACGACTATGCGAGTACTCACGATGATAAATTGAAATTTTATAATCCCTCGGCACCACCAAAGCAAGCAGATGTGTGATCGCGTCTCACAGGTAGGGGTGAGCAAACAAAACCGAAAAAACCGAAACCGAAGAAACCGAACCGAAAAAACCGACTTCAAAAACCGAAAAATACGGTTCGGTTTCGGTTTTCATCCAAAAACCGAACCGTAAAAATCGAACCGAACCGATTTTATTATATACTGACATATAATTAATATAACATGAATAAATAACTAAATAAATCAAATTTATAAATTCATATTTATTTTGTTGGTAGATTTATAATATATTTATCTTAACGTTTATGTTTATATGTGTGTTTATCGTGTCGTGTGTTTATTTTAGAATATATTAATAAATATATGACGATGATCATACTATATGTATGTTCACTTGTATGTGTGTTTCTTATTTATATGTGTGTAATTAAAGGTTTATGCAATAAATATTAGATTGACAAAAAAAGGTAAATAAGAATAACCAACTTTTTATGTAATATAAGTTTGTTGGTATATATTTTTCATTCCCAAATATAAACGGTTAGAAATCGAAAAAACCGAAAAACCGAATCGAAACCGATAATAAACCGAAAAAACCGAACCGCCAAAAACCGAACGGTTTCGGTTTTGGGTTCTATAAAAACCGAACATTACGGTTCGGTTTCGGTTTTAGCCAAAAACCGACCCAAACCGAACCGTGCACACCTCTACTCACAGGAATAAAATCGCAATGGCTTAAACTATTCTCGAATCGTCTAGCTAGGTTAGAAAGATCAATAAAGGTTTCTAGTCACAGTTGCTATGTTTTACATAAATCACTGGTAACATTATACAAAGTAAGATTGCGTTCGAAATTCCGATGGCTCTCGTTGTAACGCAAATGATCAAGCAACGAATGAATATGATTTCCAAATTAAAGCATGATGAAATAATGGTATTGAGAGTCATTTCATTCAGGAAAGAGTGCACAAGGATTCATATACATTAATCTTAGAGTCAATTACTTAAATAAACTCTTTTCTATACCATCTTATCAAAATGGTCCGCGCATATTTCATTTACAAAAATGGTCTATGAAATTGCGTCACCATACAACGAAAGACATGTGTTGATCAGATTTTGACATTTGTTACAACCGCGGACAAAAAAAAACAAAACAAAACACAAACTCCAAATCCCAAGCGCACAGCGCACAACCACTAAATCCAAAATAAAAATAAACTTAAAACCACAAAATCCAATTGCCAAGCGCACAGCGCACAACTCATAAATTTTATTTTGTGCGCATGATTTTATAAAAATAAAAATAAACTACTAGAAAATCTAGAAACCACAAAAATCCAAATTCTAAGCGCACAGCGCACAACTCACACATTATTTTTTGTGCACCTAATTAATAAAAAGAAAATAAAGTTTATTAAAAAAATTACAAACCCACAAAATCCAAATTCTAAGCTCACAGCGCACAACTCACACATTATTTTTTGTGCACCTAATTAATAAAAAGAAAATAAATTTTATTAAAAAAATTACAAACCCACAAAATCAAAATTCCATGCGCACAAGCGCAACTCACCCATTTAAATTTTTGTGCGCCTAATTTTATAACAAGAAAATAAATTTTATTAAAAAATTACAAAGTCACAAAATCCAAATTCCATGCGCACAAGCGCAACTCACCCATTTAAATTTTTGTGCGCTTAATTTTATAAAAAGAAAATAAATTTTATTAAAAAAATTACAAGAACACAAAATCCAAATTCATGCGCACAAGCGCAACTCACCATTTCAATTTTTGTGCGCTTAATTTTATAAAAAGAAAAATAATTTTTTTTAAAAAAATTACAAAAACACAAAATCCAAATTCATGCGCACAAGCGCACAACTCACCAAATCCAAATTCATACTATATATTGTGCGCCTAATTTTATAAAAAGATTACAAAATCAAAAGTGTCCAAATTTATAAATGTATATACAAAGGCCTGACAAAGTAAAACTACCAAATAAAATAAACATTGAACTCAAATGCCTACAAGGAAAAAACAAAGGACGAGCGCACATAATATGGGAATTTTTAAGGGTGCGCCTAGTGAAACATGCGCTTAGGTTCATTTTAGTAAAACTTTCAAAAGAAGTCTGTTTTGGTAAATGAGCTACATAGAAGGTTCATTTTGGTAATTAGTTTTTAATATTATGAAGTGCGCGTTATGCTAATGCTTGAATCCATCAAATTAAAAGTTTCCGTGGAAGTATCATTTTCCAATACTTTTTTTTTTTTTTTTTTTTACGGTGCAAAGGTGAATATTATATCACTTCCCATTATTTAAAAGGAGTTGATTGGCACACTCTTTTTTTTTATCTGCACACTCAAATGTACAAACTGGCAAAGCATCATCAAACAAATGTACAATTGTTTATAGCGCAGGATGGAGTGTGCAAATAAAAAAGAAAAGTGTGCAAATCATTAGCCTTATTTAAATGCTGGGATTAGTCAAATAATAAGAAAGAAAAGAACTGATATTATTTGTCACGTCGGACTAATAACTGGTAATCATAAGTTCAAATAAGGGCAGTAAGGTACAAACCGGTTACGCATACATTAGTAATTTGGATGAAAAATTGAAAGTTGAGTAAGTTAGACGTTTTTTTTTTTTTTTTTTTTTTTTTTTTTTTTTTTTTTTTTTTTTTTTTGTAAAGTATAATAATTTCTTTGTATATTAACCTTCTAGGATAATAACGACTTTCTTTTTTTCTCTTCTTGTTTACTCCTCGGGACACTTCTGATTATTTATTTTATATAAATTAAAAAAAAAAAAATATGAGGAACCTTGATGTCTGTCCACCCGAGTTTTGTTTGTTGCATTTGTTTTATCCGTTTCGATTTTTTTTCTTACATCTATCTTAATTATTATGTGAACTTACATCTTTTTAGATCTTCAATCAATACGGAACCCATGCATGTGATATCACATTTACAAAACATTTAACACTAACAAATTCTTATATATGCGTATATTAAACTAATATTTTATTATAAACTTGATTTATGTGTAAATTTATGTGTACACGAAAGTTATAACTAGTGTAAATAAATAAGAAAACATGGTATGACAAAAAATTCATATAAAGATTTGAATTGCAATCCTCTTTTTTCCAACCCTTAACATCAATTCTGAAAATTTTAAGTAAATATTTTTTTTAGAACAACAAATTATTAGAACCTACACCACTTATCTCACAAATTCTATCTCACACGTCTCCAGCGAGACTTGAACCACAACCTCTAGGTTGATGCCTTTTGTAACTTTAAATAAATATTGATCTTGCGACGAAATAGTCTTTTACCAGATCTTTTTAATTCACGTGTTTTCTCTTTTCTAGGCCTCTAGCCGATACACTTTCACAACAGTTCCATCCCATGGAATCTTGTGTTTAGGCGTTTAGCCATTTTTGCATTTGTGCCGCGACCGAGAAGTGTCTCCTACATTCTCGTTAGCAAAGAAATAAAAAAAAAAATGCATTTTGCAAGCAGTCCAAGAACAATAATAATACAACATACAAAAAATAAGAGAAACAAAAAACAAAAAACAAAACAAAATAAAATAAAATAAAATCTTCACTGGTTAAAAGATTATATTAAAGTAAATTAACATTTGTGCAAAGGGTTGTACTATTAATACCCCTTTTGACATTCTCACCCCTTGGTACTCGCTTTATTTACATGACAAAACAATTTTTTTTTATCATTTTTTGTTATTTATCTTCTTCTTTTATTGTGTTTAAGTTGTCAAATTTTATATTTTATGTTTCATATTTTTTTCGGCAATTTTACCCATTTTAATAATAAGACAAGACAGTTGTTTATGGTTTTCTACTTCGTATTTTTTGCGTTTTACTACTTTTAATTTGTCAAACTTTATATTTTGTGTTCTGTATTTTTAATAGAAATATTAACACTCTGTTTTCTAGTTTTTTATTTATTTATTTATTTTTTGCTTTTTTTCATAAAGGGAAAGGAAAGTTAAGGAAGGAAAAAGAAGAAGAAAATAAAAATAAATAAATAAATAAACCCTATTGTTTTATCTTTTGTTCTTCGGATTAGAAGTAAATGGATGAAGGTGAACGAAAATGTGGCCTTGAATTTGATATTAACAAAAAAAAAAAAAAAAAAAAAAAAAAAAAAAAAAAACTCCCATTCTTTTGAAAGGGCACAAAATCATAAATTAAAGATAAATGGAAGGGCAATATTGTAACACCCCCAAAATACCGCAGCGGAAGATTGTGTCACTGGGGTGCTACTTCATAATACAAAGTACAAGTTATAGAAAACGACCTCTAAATGAGACGTTTTGAAAAGTTACCATTCGATTAATGAATTCAAAGTTACAAACATGAGATTCTAAAGTATGATACATAAATGTATACAAAATGTTTTGAATGGTAAATGATAAAAGCGTAAGTCTTCAGAATATGCAGCTTGACTCTATTTCCATGCACTAGCTATCGCCTTACTAACCTGAGATAAACATGCTAAAGTGTCAACACAATGGTTGGTGAGTTCATAGAGTTTGTCTTAAAACAGTTGAAAAGCCTTAAAGAATGTTCACACAGCAAAGGCATTGTGAATCCACTCAGTTGCAAGTCCCACCCATAACAACACTTGCAACCTGTGTGTTCACAACCCACTGCTAAAATATAGTATGATAAAGACATGTATAAGTTCACCACAACAGTTAAGCAATTAGTCGTGAGTCTACACTTCATCTCCGAAGACCTCACTTGGGAGCCAATTCCCAAAGACAACTGGGAGCCAATTCCCAAAGATAACTACTAGCCACTAAATAGAATAACGCAATTAAGTATAACACAATCATGTATGTATGAAATCAAGTATAATGCAATCAAGTATAAGACAGTCAAGTATAAAACAATCAAGTATAAATGTTTTGAGTATTTGTACAAGTAAGTAAGTAGTTAAGCATGTATCTCCCCCAAAGAGTTAAAACAAGTATGAAAAGAGTAGGGGCTATGACTCACCTTGAACTAATGATATCAAAACGTATAACGAAATCGATGGATAAGCAAGGAAATCTCTACACGCAACCTAGAATATGATGATATGTCTTAGGTTTGGAGTAATGTCTAAGAATACGAAGAATTACCTATATATGTCTTGCATATAGTTCATGATGTAGTACTTAGTATATAGTGTAAGTCGTTGAATAAAAATGGTTTATGAAACATGTATAGTTTGTATATCTCTTACTACCGTTCGGGCAGTCATAATTCAGAGGCCATGTAGTAAACGTTCGAGGAGCCAGGACACTTTAATTCGTAAATCCACAACTCATCTCGACGGTTTACTTTAATGAACCCCTCACATGAGGCTCCCTACTATTGTAGTATTTGATAAAAATATATATAAGTTTTTGATTTAGAAAGCCATAAGGTCTTTAGCCGTGGCTTTGGTCATGGCTACCATGGTCTTGAGACTCATCTTTGACCTTAGTCATGGCTGTGGTCTTGGCTTTAAGGTCATTAGACCCTTTGGTTTTGCTTAGCCGTGACAAAAAGGTATAGTCTTGATAGTAATAAATGGGCTGTTAAGAATTTGAAGAAAAATATCACTCGTTATGCGTTTTCAGGGTTCGAGCTTCTGTGTTCCTGAATGAAAACGTCGTTCCGGACAACTTTTGTGTTTTAACTTTTTGATGAATCGGACCAGAAGGCCTCGAAAAAAAATCTAAATTTTGATCAGAATGCTATTAGGCAGTTTCGGGTTTTTAGGTTCGCTAACTTCTTTTGGCCCTAACTTTTGACTCGTGTACTCGTTTTAGGTGATTCAAATTGCTATGTTTTCTTTTTAAAACCCTATTTAACATTAGGTAAGTGTCTAATATCATGGTTATATTATTTTGGTCGTGGTTCTCAATATAAGTCACTAATTTCCTTGATTACTTAACATAAGTTAACATATAGTGTTCTTAACTCATTTTAAAGATTTTTGTACATCATGAACACAATACAAATACCATATATAGAATGAAAGAAACATAATAAGCATGAAAATGATATTGAGAAAGAAAGTATATTAGGGTTTCTTACAACTTTTGGCTTTCTAAAGAAAGGAAGTCAAGTATGAAACTAGGACACTAAACCTATGCTTGCAAACCCTTCACCACAACTCTTGTAAATCCTTGCTAATCTTTACATAACCCTTGTGAATACCATTTAACCTCAGCCCCTAACATCTTGTGTAGCTCCTAATTCAATCATGGAATCACCAAACAAACTCTTGATTCATGTAGAGAATAGCTAGGCCTTCAACTTTGGTATGTAACTTATAACTTGGAAATCAAAGGATCAAGGTTTATGGATTATGTGTGTGTTGTTTGGAATGAAGAGAAAGGAAAGGATTAGGCTTGTATTTATAGCATGAAGAGGAGGTTAGGAAGGTGCCTAGGAAGTTTCTTTGAGGAGGTTAGAGACTTAGGATATTTTCCAATACTTAGTGGCCAAGTTTACTTGCAAAATGTTTAGCTTCCTATGTAAGCTTCCTATCCTTAACTTAGTGACCAAGAAAACGTCCCATGTGGCTTAAAATTTCGTTCAATGCCTATCTTGGATGACTAGATATGTGTTTTGATAATATCTTGCTTTTATGGAGTGAGTTTTGTCCCGGTAATCGCTAACGGTAAGTCGTTAAGTCATGAAACTTAAAATCGGGTATCTTAAAAATATGAAACTAATAAATATGTTAGAACTTATTAATATAACCTATCTTAGCATATTTAATGAGTGATAAGTTCTATCGGGTTGTTTAAACACTGCTAAAACTGGAAACGCGGGTCTAAAATGCGTAATTCGCGTAAAACGCTGAACTGGAAAATGTAAAATTACAAAACTTTTGGAATTGTCGTAAAATGAGAGAAGATCATATTTCTATTGTTTATAATGTTTTATGGACATATCGGGATGCTGGAATGACGTTTAAACCTAAAAGTAAATCTCGGACACGGTTTCGTGATTTTTGCAGAAATGATCCGACGAGTGTCAAACTCTCGGATTATCATTAAAATAGTTTAACTTACGAGAATATGAAATAAAAATTTCGGGAGTAAATAGTAAAAATGAATAGTAATCCTAAAATATGAATTGTTACAAATATTGTCATTTCAATGTCATTAGACTTCTTTCCTTAACTTTCATCATAAATATGAGCTCAAACATTTGGCTCAAAAAACAAGTGTCCTCCCTTTTCACTTACTTTCTCTCAATTACTTTTTCTAATTAAATTTTGAGAACATAACTTTTTTTAATTCCATTCAGTTTCACTTTCCTTCTTTTTCTAAATGCAACTTGAAAACATAGTGTAAATGTTGCAAGATACCAGTGTACCTTTTTCTAAATGCAACTTGAGAACGTAGTGTAAATGTAGCAAGCTACCAGTGTACCTTCTAACTTAGATGCTTGATATATGGTTATTACCTGCGGGTATTCACCTCGAGTTGCTTATATAAAAGATTGTTGTAAGTGAGAAAAGGTTGACCTCGTACATTTAAGGTGTTATCATTTACAAGTGTATTTACTCCCCATAGAACTAAGTCCATGAACTTCCTCAATGGTTAACATAGTTCTTACTTAAATATATAACTTTGGTTTATGTTTAAGAAAGTGAGGAGATCGCCTTATATTTTGTCATTCAACTCTGATTGTTATTCTGCAAACAATCATAGTATATTTTTTGATTCATTTTAATAAAAATTTAAACATTGAAAAACTTTGTTGTGTTATTTTGTTTAAACTATTAAGTATACTAGTTATTAACTTATTTAAACATACATCAGTTTGACAAGGACAGTGATTTAACTTCATTCTTAAATTATAGTCACTTTACACTCGTGTTTAATAGCGACGAGTTTGAAAATGTAGTTGTAACGTATAACCTGCATTTAGGTGGTGTTTGTTTTTTAAGAGGCTCTGAATCTGAATCTGAACCGCACATCTGAATCTAAATCTGAGGCGTAAATGTCTGAATCTGACCGCATCTGAACGGGTAAAAAAAACTCATGTTTGAACCGCACATTTGCTTGCTTGTACTAATTTTTTTTGGTTTTCTTTTGTGTCAGCAAGAGGAAATAAGAGACATTCAGATACCCCTCTCAAGTCTAGACCATTAAGATCTTACTGCCTCTGGACGCGTCTGAACAGGAAAAAAAAACAAACGGTCTGAACGACCAAAATGTCTGACTGCGTCTGAATGGTTCAGATTAAGAAGCTGTTAAGAGCCTGTTAATGAAAAACAAACACCACCTTAATGAAAGTATGTTGTGATTTTGATTATTTCATAAATTGATTAATTCATATACATTTGCATATAGAATATTATTATACATTTCGTGAAAGTATGTTATGTTATTGATTATTTCATAAGTTGATTATTTCTTGTACATTTGCATATAAAATATATTATATATTTCATGAATTTATGTTATGTTATTGATTATTTCATAACTTGATTATTTCTTATACACTTGCATATAGAATATTATTATACATTTCGTGGAAGTATGTTATGTTATTAATTATTTCTTATACATTTGTATTTAGAATATTATTAAGGGACATACTCAATGATTATGACATATAATTAGATTAAAGCTTACACAAAGATTCATCCTAAATAGAAAACGATGACATCCATTTGTTTAACTAGTCAATGATTATGACATATAATTTTCAATAGGTAACACTTAGATAATGAACAAATGCAAGCTCTTAAGCAGTGGCAGAAATTGAAGGTTTTTGTTGGGGAGTAGGTCGGGGGGGGGGGGGGGGGGGAGTCATATAGCATAAATTTAATTTTTCTATCGGAACTAAACCTAGTTGCTTAAAGCAGTACCCTTATTCTCAAAAGCATTCGTCTCAATTCAAGGATATTGATATACCTCAAAAGTAAATGTTTTAACATAATAGTAGAGCATATACAATTTATGAAAATTATCATACAAAAAATAAATGTTGTTGATGATCAATTATGTTTTGCAAGTTATTTTTCTAAGGTTTTGAAATTCTCAGGTAAATAACACTACAACAAAATGAGGTAATGCAACACTTTATAAGCAACACCTTGTGTAAGTGTTGATTGTTAGAAAACATTGAATATTTTACAAAATACTAAGAGTCATATGATAACATCAAATAGTGTATACATTTTACTATCAACATCTCTTGTTATATGCTCATATTTCTTCTAATTTTATGAGAACTTGTACTTAATTACTTCATATTTGTTTAATAGGATTTATTTGAGCATTGGAACGACGAGATGCGGAAATTAGAGGAACTTGCAGGAAAACGGAGAAAAGCTAGACCAGTCATTCATACGGTGTAGTTGATCTAAACTACCTACGCCATAATCACATTTGAAGCAATTCAACTAAGTTCAACCAGAAGTATATACGGCGTAGTCACACTAATAGACTTATGCCGTAACTGTTATGAAGACTTGGTAGAATATCGAGACATCAAGACCACTACAGCTTAATAAGCCCGTAATGCTTACGCCATAGTCGAGAAGAGCTATTAAGGATCCTAGACCAAAAAGTTTACGGCGTAGGTAAACACCTACTCCTACATCACAATAATTATCAAAGCTTAAGAAGAAATTTCGATCAGAAAGTATTACATCGTAGGTAAACACTTAATTTATGTCGTAACAATAACAAAGCCTTGGAAGAGTACATGCCCAGGAGTACTTACGGTGCAGGCCTTTACTTATGCATACGCCACGAGCCTAACAAAATTTATAAATATAAGCCATAATTCAATCACAACACAAACATCATTCCACACAGAAGACCAAGGACAACTAGGGTTTCATTGAAGATCGTTTTCCAGCCATTGCAAGCCACTTTTCAATGGAGAATTCATAATAAATCATCATCGAATATAGATCGACATAGAGTAATTGTATCAAACACTATTTTAATTCATCCATTAATTTTTACATTGGTTTGTCTTCGTGACTCAATGTATATAAATCTTCGTGGTCAGAGTAAACATTACTTTTATTCTTATTTCTTTATAGGTTGATCATAAGATTGGTTTGTCTTTCTTATGCTAGTTTAAGTAATAAGCACTGTAAGTGTGTTTGGTTTGCCTTTTTGGGCTGAGGTGTTGGATTCACCCACACCCGTTGTTCTGTAATTATTTTTTTAGAGTAATAATATTTTACCGGGGTAACCCTTTTGCCCAATAATCACTAATATGGGTTTAAATGTCAAGAAGTGAGAATGTTGACATTAGGCAAGTCAGATAGGATAGTTGGAAGCTAATTGACTATGACCTAGTTGATCGGTCACTATGACCATTAGGCCACACGGAGTGGATGGTGATGATGTAGAGGTGAGGGGTCATCTCACGAGTGACACCCAAAACACACAAACACACTCACTCGTGAGATGCTAAGAAAAGAGGTGAGAGTAATGAGCGGCTCACCATGGTGAAGTGTTATGTTATTTCTATCTATCCATAGAACTTACATCTTTTTAGATCTTCATTCAATACGGGAACCTGTGGCCAATGCCACCCATTTGAACCAATTACAACATCAGCAACCATAGAAGACTGATCAAAACCTGCCCGAAAAATGTCTAGGCTTCGTTATACAAAGTTTTTGTCTTGATAAAGGACAGGTTTATATAAGCTTTTTACGGTTGTTGATGGATTTAATGTACGCTAGATGGACTTATTCTATTTGATGGGTTATGGCATATAATTCATTGGCTGGACCATGATTAGCTGAAGTACTTCTTTCATTCTTTGCATTATAGTATTATACATCACAATATCACATCGGTGTTCATCGGTTCGGTATGTTCGGTTAATTTTTTTTATTAAACCGAATAACCGAAAACCGAACCCATATAACCGAAAACCGAACCGAATAACCCGAATTATATAATTTTAATAATTTTTTCATTTAATTATATATATTTTTATAACAATTTTTTTTCAAGCTTAAATAATATTATATTTATATTAAAAAAGACTTTTAGTGATTATTTTTATATATAAACACATCAAGAAATATATATATTTATATATTTTCGGTTTTCAGTTCGGTTTTCGGTTTTTGGTTTTCATTGCCAAACCCATATCCAAACCGATAACCAAATATTTAGTTCGGTTCGGTTTGGTTTTGACCAATTCGGTTTGATTTTTTTTATTTGATTCGGTTTCGGTTCTGTTCGGTTTTAGTTTTCGATTATTGTGGATATTACCCGATCCGTGAACACCCTTACATTGACTCATTTATTTTGACATGGATTTTATTGAACCCAACTTAAAAAATATAAGAAGGGAAAACACCAAAATTACAAGAGACCCATTTAGTCAACTCAAGTCTCTCTTCTTTTACACATGTTGGATATATATATCTTCAACAATGCTTGTATATGGGCAAAAATGTCGTCATGAAGCAACTTTGGTTGGTTTTCTATAACTGTGTGAGCAATATGGGGACGGAACCAGGACCAAATATGACAGGGATATATATTTTTTTTTTAAATCGTGTTATAATAGAGCTAAATCGATGGACAATGTGCATTTAACGTGTATTTAGAAAAAAATCGATGTTTTTTTTCCTTTTAAAAAATTAACACTACATCGAAAAAATCCATTAAGGTCCCGGGACCTGCGAGAACCCCCGATTCCATCCCTGGCGATATCGTTTCACCCCCTCTAAAATATCATAATACTACGATCATTAATGTTGTTATTAAAGGTTGCTATGTTTAAATACAAATGACCTAAAACCTTAAGTTCACAAACTGAGCTTGTGCTTATTAATATATCATCTAATATTTTGATGTGTTCACTAATATATCATCGGAAAAGGATCCGGTGTACATTTGAAATATGTGATTGCGGTTTTTTTTCTCACCATTTTTATTTAATATTTTTTTTCATTTGTTCATAACTCATATATCATCTAATATTTTGATGAGTGTACTTTTCCTCATTGAAAGCTCGGTCCCTTTCTTAAAACCTAATCCTGTGGTCTAAAATAAAATATGGGCAACATGGTCCTAATCATGTCTAAAAACTCAAAAAAGGTCCTTTTGTAATGTACTTACTAGTTATAATACCTGTGCACGCATAGAGTTTTTAAAATTTCGTTTTGATTATATATTATTATCGATTAAGAAATGAATCACTTAACATGTTTCAAATGAGTTTTACTTTGTGGACTAAAAATAAAAAATCACATGTATATATATATATATTATAATCTACTTATTATTTTAGCAGAATGCTTTTGAATTAAAAATAATATTTTATTATTCAAGCAAAATCACATAACAATACTTTACTTGCATAAGATGTTAGTGATATATGCTTTTAGTTTTGCTAACCCGTGATATCAATTTTACGATGTGTCTTGTAATTGTGATATTTCTTTTACTTATATTTTCGTTAAAATATGTAGCATATTTAAATAGCTTTGAAAATTGATTCATTTACTTTGTTATGAATAACCATCATACCATGTTTACCAATGTATCTTTTTGTTTAAAAAATTTCATAAATTTGTGCTATTTACTTCTCATGTTTGATTATAAAATTACCAAATTAACATGGATACTTATACTATAGCTTCTTTATTACATAAAGAGAAACAAAAAAAGATGTAATGGTAGAATACGTTTATGTATAAGGTATAAGAATAATTTTTCTGTAAGACCGAACTATATAAAAAAATTATTATTACTTGCATAAGTAAATTATAAATGCATGAAAAAACAGCAAAGAGTACATTCGCAAGTCTTTTAGGATTATTTGAATCCTTACCGACCTTTCACTTTAGTGCAACTTTCTTCACAATTAGCCTAAATCATGAAGGTAAAAGACACCCATATTTTATACCGTTGGTTGACACCCATAGTGTTATCAATAAGAACAAACACCTGCTAAGTTTCGTTAACTCATTCAAAGACACTGCTAAGAATTCCTACCATAAAATTCCTCATATAGGCACTAAAACACATCTTTGGTACATTAAAATACATTCATGTATTATCTAAACTAGCAACTCAACTTAATTATACATTCATACCTTGAGCAGGCATAGATAATCCTTCCACGACAATCATTTGTTGATACTTAATCCTCCTCTAAAAAAAGCACACAACAAATTGCCTTGCATTTTAGTATGTGCGATGAGATCATAAAACTGCAAACACTACTAACATATTGCATTATAGTGAGGATAACAGCAAAGTTAGTCCTAACATCAAATAAGAAAACTTCAGATTAGAACTAAAGGGGTGTTTGGTTATGCTTATTGAAGGTGCCTATTGGCTTATTCAATTGCTATAACACAATAAGTTTATGATAAAGCTTTAAACTTTTTTGAGAAGCTTAATAAAAAACCCCTAAACTCACAACTAATTCTATCATAGCTTAGTATGTTTATAGTAAAAACACAAATATTAAGTGTAGAAGTTTTCAATAAAACATTAAAGAAAAGTTACTAAAAGTTTGTGTGTATAAAAAAAGTTAAACCATAAAAAAGGTTACTAAAAACTATCAGCTAGATAAGGCATAAGTCAAAGTTCTGTTGAGGTCTCTTTCGGATTCTATTCAAAAGCAAAAAGAGGTTAACACATAAATCATAAATATAGAAGAATGGTTGTATCTCACATCCATTGCGCAGTATAGTAACGTAATAACCTGATTAAAAACTATATATACTTGCTTAATAATTCTCATGTACATACTTTTAATTTCTTTACAACAGCCAACTACTAAGTTTTTTTTTTTTTTTTTTTTTTTTTTTTTTTTTTTTTTTTTTGATGAAATATCACGTCAATGAATAAAGTTATATTGTCACCCACGTAGTTTTTCTATTTTTGATTTAGGAGGTGATTGTTATCAAATCAAAATTGTGATGCCTGCATTTTTTTTTTTTTAATAATTTAAGGAGAACACCTTCATTAAACAACGACTATCTAACCCATATTTTTTTTTTTTTTTTTTTTTTATTTATTTATTTTTTTTTTGGCTTTGTATAACGTTTTTAACTGACAGATATGTTGAGGTTGATGTTGTTGTTTAACTTTAACTATTGATATCATGTTGTACAAAATGTGCGAGTTTAGTAGCATATAATGAGCGTTGATAAAGTTAAATTATGCTCCACAAAGTTTTTAAAATGTTTTTGTGGATATCCGTATATAAATTTCAAATAACAATTTTATGAGTCGTTGTTATAAGTTGAATCACGTATATTTATTTTCATATCTCACTAATTCGGGCTTACCATTTGATATTTATATTCCCGTTACTAATAATTTAGCCGTATTTAATATTCAAACCCGTGTACGCATAAATTAAACTTTTAAATAAAATAATATGAGTCTTTATTTAAAAAAATATTCTAGAAAAGTCTAAAACTAACATTAGTTTAAAAAATATTTAACGTGTATTAAAACTAATTCGCATATTTAACAAATTTTGTAATTTTAATGATGAAAGTCTAAAAACTAATACTAATAATCATGTAATTTTAAACAAAGTCAATATTATAAAGTATAGGGAGTATGAAGTGTAGGAGGTTATTTGTTTTTTTATAAAGTTATTAAAAAACATGGAAACTTGTAATTTTACAATTAGCTCTATATAATTTATTTAAAATTCAAACACCAAAGTTTTATTAATTACTTCATCTTTTTTTAAGTTCTTGTTTTCATAAATTTGACACCTATACTTTTATGCATTTTTTTCTTAACCAAATTTCTCGATCAAATTGATTAAGTTTGACCAAAATTAATTTAATTTTGACTTTTTATTGACCAATCATATTGCTCGATTTCGCCTATGTGGCAAAATATTGGTCTAATTTTTTTTTTAAGAAGGGATTTACAGAAACACTCCGAAATGATGTAATTCTTTTATTATTTAAAAGATTAATATTAATTCGGTAAGTATAACATGAGAGATGATACTCGTGAAAGTAAAACATTTGCCATTAGTAAGTGATGTTTTTATTGGTACCTCAATGAAATACACAAACTAAACTTTAAATATAAATCCTCTCATTTAGACAAATATAGTTAGATTAGATCTACTTTTTTTGTTACGGGGTACCTTTTTTTTTTTTTTTGATTTAAAGTTTGGTTTATATATGAAATGAAATACTTATAAGTTATAACTAATGTTTAAACTTTAAACCATATTTATTTTCCAAGTCATGGAATTTATCTTCAAAAAAATCGCATAATCAAACACGAAGTACCTATTATTATACAAGTATACAACTAAAATTCCTTTACACAAAAATCATTCATAAACTTTTGATTCCAAGCTCTCAAAATTTTACATCCCTTTTAGCTTTTATTCGGATACCCCAAATCATAGAAGATTCGCCTCCCAATTGCATGCAACTTGGGCATGCATAGGTACCATTTTTGTAGACCAAAATAGCGTTTGAACTTTGAAAAGTCTTTGTCACGTCATTTTTCTATAAATATACGCGAAATGATATTTAAAAGTAGAGTAGTAGGAATCCGGAAATTTCCAAGCAAATTCATAGCTACTTTGTTTTTATACAATGTTGTAAAATGTTTATACAAAAACCAAATTAAACATATATGCATATTACTTAAGGTCTTGTGGCAATTTGCTACCTCATATTGTGTGAGATTGGTATATAAAAAATTCGTTCCGGGTCAAGTTCTACTTAAAAAATGCAAGATACTGCGAGTTAGTATGCACATGCGATAACTCATGTATTTACTTATTTATTAGTTATCATTTTTCATGTACAATCAGTGACGGAGCTAGAATTTTGATGTTGGGTGGGTCAAAATAAATTTTCGCGAATAAAGTTATATTGCTGACCACTATGCTAACGAGATGAACTTATTTGTAAACTAATAGATTTGTCGCTAGCTTATCAAACTTATTAAGTACCACGACAATAGATCCAAAAATGACAAGTTGAAACTACTTCCTCCGTCTCAAAATATAAGTTCAGTTTGACTTTTTGAATCGAACTTTGACCCTAAATATTTTTGTTTGTATTATATAATACTTGGTGCAAAATATACAGATGTATAGTGTTTTATATGTATTTTCATTTGGTATAATTTTCATCAAGTGATATATAATACAAACAAAAATATTTACGGTCAAAGTTCGATTCAAAAAGTCAAACTGGACTTATATTTTGGGACAGAGGTAGTATTAGTTTTGTTAGCTTAGCAAAGAAAGAAGCAAAATATTGGAATATGAATAAGTTTGAATATTATTAGGATGGGCCAAATCATTTCTTATGTATAACATTAGACCAAGTAACAAAAAAGATATACACGTAATGAAAGATTTTGGGTTGGCCATGGCCTATCCCACTCATAGAGTGGCTCCGTCCCTGTATACAATGTGCATGGACGAAGGATCATTAGGGCAGGGGTGGCGCTAACCCTTCCAAAAAGTTTTATTTTTAGTGAATTATGTTCAAAGAGCTAGTGAAACAATAATTTATTTTTTCATTTGACTCCTTTAAAATTAATCAATGATACTTCAACCCTCCTAAAAAAATAATTCAAGCTTCGTTCCTGACAATGTGCATACATCACAATTACATGCACACAAACCTTTAGTAACTAAACTAGTTTATGAGGAAAGTCACATTACAATAATTAAAGTTTTAAGGAAAATTACTTTTTGCGTTACATTTTAGGTGTTTACGAGCAGAAATTACCCAACTTAAGACTTTCCTAAAACAAATTTTAGTAGTAACGCAAACAACAAAAATGAAAGAAAATATTGAACATTTAATTGATATAATCTTTTTCAAAACCGTTAAACAAGAGGTTTTTAGTATTCAGATTACATGAAATAACCAAGTCGTTGAATCAAATATACATGCTAAATCTATCCTGAATTCCCCGTGTTTCTAACATTTTGCCACATGAGCATCTAGTATGCCTAATTGTATGACTAATCCTACGTGACAACGTATTGTTAGTGATAGTAAAGAGATTTACTTCCTAACAAACCAATAAACCCTGATTATGTCAGTTTAGACACAAAGTTAGTCACATTTTTATGTCTCTTAATAATTTTCCTTTCTTTGTGTTATAAAAAATGCAATAATGACTTTATAGGGTTGTTAGACCATGCATTATGGTCACATGTGAAGGTGCTCTTCACACACCAAGGTGCTCTTCACACACCAAGCCCATAACAGCTCTCATTTGGCGCGCGAAAGAGAGAAAATAAGCTTGGTTAGGTTTGTATAAAGTGTGGTGTTTTTATGTGTTTGGTTAAGTGGTTAACACTATAACTGTTAGGTCATGGGTTAGGTTAGGGGTGGCAATTTCTGACTTGACACGAAACCCGACCTGAAACCGACACGAAAATTAACAGGTTCGGTTTGAGCTAAATAGATCTCGAGTCAGGTTTGGGTCGACATATCTAACCCGTTTATTAAACAGGTCAGGTTCAGGTTGGGAATAAAATAAACGGGTCGACCCGCCAACCCATTTAAGATTTTTATTCTTAAATTAAAAATTATTTATATTTAATTATACGGGTTAAGTGGGTTAAATGGTCGACCCGCTAACTCGTTTAACCCATTTAACTCGTGTAATATGCTAACTTTTATATATAAAACGGGTTAAATGGGTCGACCCGAAACCCGTTTAACATATTCAACCCATGTAACCTATTTAACCTGTCAATCCAAGTATATATACGGGTTAAATGGGTCAGGTTCGGGTTACATGTAAACAGGTTAGGGTTGACATAGCTGACCCGATGAGTTAAATGGGTCAGGTTCGGGTTGGGGTTTTCTGACCCGCCAACCTGACAACCCGAACCCGCCAACCTGAACCCGACCTGAATTGCCACCCCTAGGTTAGGTGGTGTAATAAAAAATTGATGTAGCACCTAAGTGAAAATGGTGGGAAGATGACCGTTACACCCAACGTTAAATTCAATGATTATTAAATGGCCTAGGTTATTGGTACTCCCTTTTTGTGATAACTACACCCCCTAATTTTTATTTTTATAATTTTTTTTGATATAAAATTGCGAACAAAATACACGGAACAAAAAATATAAAGTTTGACAAGTTAAAAGTTGTAAAACATAAAAAATACGAACCAGAAAACCATAAACAACTGTTTAATCATGTTAATAAAGTGCGTAAAACTGTCAACAAAATGAAAAACATAAAATATAAAGTTTAACAAGTTAGGTAATAGACAAAATACAGAATAAAAAACTATAAAAAACCAATGTTTTCAAACCCGGGTCGACCCGGCCAGTTCAATCGGTCGGATCGGTGCTCGGCCACAAAAACGTGTCAAAAAACCCAGATTAACCGGTTAGACCCGTTGGGTTTTGATTGACCCGGGTCTTGAAACCTGGTCGGGTCTTATGTGATTTTCAAAATTATTTTTATAAAAACCGGGTTGACCCAGCGGTTAACTCGAGTTGACCCGGTCGAAAAAAATTATATGAAAACCGGGAAACCCGGTGGTCAAACCAATCGAACCGGTACCCAATGATTCAAACAGATCGATTAAAAACCCGAATTTTAAAACGATGGTAAAAAACTGCTTTGCCCTATCATTGATGACAAAAGGTAATAATAGTACAACCCTTATTAAAGTAGTATTAAGTTGACAATCAAAAGTGTCACATCTCAAGAAGATTTTTATAGTATATAAATTTTTATTATTATTAAACAATCATAGTCACCTTCCTTCTTACAAACGAAGTGACGTTACCAGATTTAACATGATTCATTTCTGGATTTACGAATTAACAAATCCCAGTTGAAACCCATTAAGCATATACTAATCAGACTTTATATATAAAATATCTATACATTGTTGTTTTATTCAAGATTCAGTGGTACATTTCGATCCTTTTTTTTTAATTCATATTCGTAATGCGTCATTTTCTTTTTCAGAATATTTGATGTTTTTTTTTTTTTTTAAGGTTGGTTTTATTCGGCATTGATTTCTTAGGATCTTGATGGATGATATGATGTTTTTGTTATTAGGATCTTGATGGCTTATGCGTGATTTTAGGCACGTTTTGTGTCGGCTTATATAAGCTTATTATGACATGATAAGCTTATATAAGCCAAAAAGTTTCAAAATAAGCCATAAAAAGTGAGCTTATGAAACATAAGCCGAAAACCAAATAAGCTTAAATAAACACCCCCTGAATTTGAATGAATACCTAAACAGTTTTTTTTCCTGTATTTTTTATAGTTACTTTTTAAGTAGTATGTTAAAGCTTATAGGCGAAAATGGGTTGTCCCAGAAGCTATATGATTCAAACGTTATTTCCATTTTATGCAGGCGTGGCGCTGAATTTAATTAGCACACCAGTGTCTCTAGCTTTTAATCTTGGTATTGAACCCGAAGTAAGTTCTTCTTGATGAATTAACCAAATAAATACTGAGTGCTGGTTGTATTTGATTAAGAAATTAGTAAGCTCAGGATATAGGAAGTTTCGTAATGGAGCATCATACTTTTATAGGGTGATAAACAATATTTGTTCGTTTCTTCCCGTTCTAGAATTGTCAGTTACCAGCTAGAAAAGGAATATAACTATATATGTAGAGAATGTAACGATTAGTAATAGGACTGAGCTGTTTTGACTTTTAGTTTCGATTAGCGGGAGTAGCTCAAACCATTTATGTTTAGTTTGTTGAAATTTTTGCCATTTAAATGATAAGTAAGCTCGTGTACTCTGTTGCAACATATAACGGGGATCTGATTATTGTTTTTTATATAATTAATGATAATGAATGAACTAGGATACTTTCTAATCTGGTTTCGGAATTCTAGGTATATCACAGGTTATATGATCTCTTTATCCAACTATCCAAACAAGTCTAACTTCAGTACTCCGTGAAGAATATATGTTATAAAGGAGTTGAGTTACGACCTGATTAATGTATATGGGCTACTAATTTGGCAAAATGATCTTATGGTTTGAAATACTAAGGAGATGGAGGAAACACAAACAGATACTATTCAAAACGAATCATCGCTTTCCAATGCTACACGGCTGCAAGCTGACATCCCAGGAACAAATCAATCCGTTTCTTCGAGCTCTCCAGACGGGGCTTCTAAATTTAAAAGAATGCCTAGTGAGCTTCAGTTTCGGGGTTCAAGAGCTCATAGAGTGGCACAAATCCTTTGGTCCACTGGAATGCTTGATGAGCCGATTACTAGTGGTTTCTATTCTATTTTACCCGTAAGTATTAACATCTATTTATGATTTCAGATATTTTCTTTTGTCTAAATCTAATGCTTATTTCCTTTGTATTATGCAGGAACGAAGACTTAAAGAGAAATTTGACATGATTCCTTCTCTTGAAGAGCTTCATGCCTTAGAGTTAGAGGGGTATAAGCTTAATGTTATTGTTGTCGATATGCATAAAGATAAGAAGGTCACTATGTTACAGCAGTTAGCTCTGACTTTGGCAAAAGGATTGACTTCTAACCCGGTTGCAGTAATTAAAAAGTTAGGCGGATTGGTGGGTTCTACTTGCTTATGTTCAGTATCCCTTTACCTGCAGTCTAAAAGATTAGTGGTTTAGTGTGCTATCTTGATGAATTTTATATTTGATTTTTGTATAGGTTTGTGATTTCTATAAACTCCCAAACGTGGAGTTAAATCACACCAAAGGGACATGGGAGGAAGTATACAATGTACATAATCAAGGTATTCAGATGCTAGGTCAAATAAAGCATGGTTTTTGTCATCCCCGTGCTATTCTTTTCAAAGTTCTTGCAGACACAGTTAGCCTAGACTGCAGGCTCATGGTGGTAAGGTTCCATTTTTCGTTGTTTAGCTCTTTCTTAAAATGATGGATCTCTATCTTCAAATTGTTAATTTGTTTACGTTTTATGTCTTCAGGGTTTACCAAAGGAAGGAGAAGGGGAACGAACAGATTCACACAGGCATGTGTCTGTTATAGTGGAATTAAATTCTACTGAATTTCTGGTTGATATAGTAAGGTATCCCGGACATTTGGTACCCTTTTCAACAAAGGCAGTATACATGTCCCATGTGTATGTCATTGGTCAAGGTGATTCTGGAAATGATTCATGTGATTCGCCTATCGAACCAAACAGTCCTGTGCATGGCGCTGCAGAACATTCAGATGAAGGGTAAGGAGATACACTTCCAAATTTGTACTTCTCTTCAAATAAATAGAAATTGAGAGAGAATTATTTGGATCATTTATAGTATTCGAGTTTTGTAACACTAATTACTTTACTTTATTTTACAGCTTATTACATGGGGAACCTAATATAGCAAATGCAGCATGGGGCCGTAATAAGGGTACACTTACAGAACAAAGCACTCCCAGCTCAAGGTTATTTTTCCCGTCTATATAATTTCTGAAGTTTGTTTATGTTAAAGTTTGTTAATCTAATGTCTGACTTTCAGTCCAGAGCATTATTTATTCCGAGGGCCCGGAAAATCAATTCTTAGTGGTCATAAAGATTCTCCCAGAGAGCCTGGAAATGAAATGACCGTATCAAGGTTTCATTACTTATTCTTACTTTTTTTATATAAAATTTTAATGCCAAACGTGAATACTCATTTAACAAATATTTGATGGATTCTGATGAATAACTCCAGGTCTGCTGGGGCATCACCTACAGGAAGCCGTAGGAGAAGACGGAGAAGCAGTATTATTCCGGAAATTGGTGATGATATTGTAAGGTTGATACTTAAGTACCCTGACTGATATATTATCAATAATCTCTCTTACATATTATTGTTCTTAATTTTCCGGTATATAAGTATAGTAGATGTGTCGAGATCCATTCTTTTAAGCCACGGATGAAAAATGTGTTTTCTAAATTGTTTGAAAATGAATCTGATTGTAGGGTTGTGCGAGCGATTAACGACACTTTGAAAAGAAATAATTCCATAAGGGAACTTGCTGAAGAACAAAACACTAGTCCAGATAGTCAAGAAAGTGTACGTTTTATCTCTTTTTTCCTCTAATTTATCTTTATTCTCTTGAATTCATGCCTTTTTTATTGCTTGTGCTATATATATGATTGCAGGCATCTCCTTCGCATATTCATCGGAGGCAAACAAGTTGTCCAAAGGCCATCTCTCTACCTTCATCTCCTCATAAGTATAGGAGTCATGCTCCTGGTTCTGAGAGGAACGAAACAGATAAGTTAGAAGCAAATGTTGATATGATCGAAACATGGAATAAGTTGCTCAAATCTTCTTCGTTTGGAAACGAACCATGGTTCCCCTATAACGAATGGAATATTGAATATTCTGAACTAACTGTTGGATCACGAGTTGGCATTGGTATGCATAACTATATCCAAACTTCATCATCATCATCATCATCATCATCATCGGTATGTACCTTTTTATACCTTCTAAATTGGTGACTGTTATATTGTAGGATTTTTTGGGGAAGTTTTTCGTGGCACTTGGAATGGAATAGAAGTCGCAATTAAAGTTTTACTTGAGCAGGAGGTGACTGCTGAGAACATTGAAGATTTTTGTAACGAGATATCCATCCTAAGGTACATTTCCTTTAGAGTATATGTATCAAGTATCTTTCCATGACTCTGTCTTTATCCGCTAGCTGATTAATCTTCTTTCTTCTGCAGTCGACTTCGCCACCCTAATGGTACTACACTTCTTAAACTATATGATTTTGTTTTAGCATATTAGATCTAGTGGGACACTTAAGTAAATTATGTAGAATTTGACACTCATTCTTTTAAACTCTATTTATGCAGTTATATTGTTCCTTGGTGCTTGCACAGTGCCTCCTCACTTTTCCTTGATCACTGAATATATGGACATGGGGTCACTATATTACCTAATTCATATGAGTGGGCTAAAAAAGAGAATTAGCTGGCGAAGGAGACTAAAAATGCTGTGTGATATATGCAGGTATGATCGATAACGTGTTGAGATAGTCACTATGGTATAGAGGTGCCAGTTTTGACCCAATTACTTTGAATGGGTAGATTTGGGTTACGTTTTGTATCTAATGGGTCAACATGTAACATCACTGGATTTAAAAAGAAAATGAGTCAAATGGTCAAAAGAGATATCAACCTTAAAATTTGTTTCATTTAAAGAATTTTATTATTCTGAAACAATTTAGCTTTTGTAATCATATGTAACACACTATTTGGAAAAACACAAAAAAATAAAAATAAAATAAAAAAATAAAAAAATGGACACAAAGTGTTTTGGACCCAACTCAACCTGGCTTGTTTTGACCCGTACAAGGATTACCCCTCACCCTATCTGACTGAGCCATCCATTCTCTCATCCTTAATATAATACCTAATAACACTTTCTTGAATTTTGCATATAGGGGTCTTATGTGTATGCATCGAATGAAAATAGTGCACCGTGACCTGAAAAGTGCTAACTGCTTGGTGAATAAGCATTGGATAGTAAAGATTTGTGATTTTGGGTTGTCACGGGTACTAACTGCCGAACACATGAGAGATTGTACTTCTGCAGGGACTCCTGAGTGGATGGCACCTGAACTCATTCGCAATCAACCCTTTACAGAAAAATGTGATATTTTCAGTCTCGGTGTCATAATTTGGGAATTGTGTACTCTTCGTAGGCCATGGGAAGGTGTCCCATCTGCCCAAGTAAGTGTATTTAAGTCATGTTTTAGGTTCTTAATGTTTGGATAAATAAATTATGCTTATACTTGATCATAAAGAAATATATCAGTTTGATACAAGTTGTAACAGAACTGATTATTTAAGGTCTAAAATTATCTATTCATCTCTTCCTTCAACATAGGGGAGGACATCTATCTACGCCTGTTTTACACGTCTTTCCTTTTGTATTTTTCACAAAAAATGTTTTTGTGGGCTGTGGCTATTTTTGTATTTAATTCCTTACATAATTAGAATGTGCCAAACACTCGGACATATAATCATCTGAAGCAACACACCGGTTCATGAAAGCAAAATATGATGCTTATGTTCTGTTTTTGTTGTAGGTGGTTCGCGCTGTTGGTAATGATGGAACGCGACTTGATATTCCTGAAGGCCCTTTGGGGAATCTAATAGCAGGTATGCAGTGAATATTGGTATAATCTCAACGATTGTTCGCACATGTTCATTATCTTTCCTTTGTTTACCATAATGATTGGTGTTTTATCTTCCTTTTAGATTGTTGGGCAGAACCAGATCAACGACCAAACTGTGAAGAAATCCTCTCACGCTTAATGAGCTGCGAGATGCTGATATAATTTTTAGCATCGCAAAAGTTAGCCGCTTCCATCTTCATAAACATCAATGCCTCATCATATGCAAGTAAATCAGATAGGGAGATTTTATGATGTGTTCAATGCAATTGTGCGATTAACATCGTTCTGACTTTGGTTTCAAGACTCTGGAAAACACATATAGGGCCTGTCTTTTCTGCAGCAATTTGGTACTCATCACTACAGTTTTGTCATTTCTGCATATTTTGGCATTCCGGGCATAAACCGTGAAGAATCCAGTATACAACATGTATATCTTTTATTTGATAGGTTTTGATCGTTGGATATATTTCACATTACGGGTTTCAGGTGGCAGTATGACATGAACAAAACGACTGGAAAAAGACTTGCAAGTAAAATACATTGAATTTTGATGAACTGATCTACTTTTTTACCCAAAGATGACAGCCGAATAAATAAGTGAAAGCTTAAAAGACCTTCAATTACCCAAATCAGATAGAAAGTTTTTGTAAATAGTTACATTACATGATAGACTGATAGTTTGAAAGTGACTCATGTATACTTTGTGTTTACTTATTCTGGTAAGCTGTAGTAGACTTAAATGCAAGTAGGAAAAAGCTTTGCTGATTACTGGTTAGCTGAACTTTTTTGCATTATAATTTCTTGAAAGTACATTAAAAAAAAAAAAAAAAAAAAAAAAAAAAAAAAATCAATAAAACTTTGAAGTAGCACACATTTGTTGAAGACCTGAGAGTAAACTACAAATTCCACCCATGTACTATTCGTCAAGTTACATGTGCAGCACATGGACATTCTTAGACTACCCTTATGCGTCACCATAAAACACGCTTGCTCACTTTCTCTCTCCAACTTTTCACTCACAATTCACCCTTATCAATCTAACTACACTCGACTTTCAATAAAATACCCACTTTATACAAATATACCTCACAAAATACCCCACACACTCACAAATCAAATTAATAAATAAAATTGTGCACGGAAACCGAGTAGTGAGAAGCTCACCATTGTGAGTCTCATTTCCTACCATTCAAGCGTGAGTGTGTTTGTGTGTAGTAGACTCATGAGTGAGATTGGCATTCACAAGCCACTCACGAACATTGATACGGGCAGTCTTAGCTCATAATCAACTATTTCATTTTGTTTTTCACTTGCTCATATACATACAATACAAAGTCTTTGATCCAAAACTTGAATCACTAAATTCATAGCAGTTACTTCAAACGCATGTATCTTAAACCAATCACGACTTGTACAGTTAACCACACTTTAACATGAATCTTCAAGACAATGTCAAAAGAATCCGTGGGACCATAAGTTGCTATAACCTAACTACATTTTTGGTCCTTGTAGTTTTCCAGATATTTCACTTTCAGTCCAAAATTCGAAAAAGTTTTGGGTTTGGTCCAAAAGTGAAACACTCATTCCGGGTTTGGTCCAAGTTTTAAGTCTGTTAGTTTGACTTTATTTGACCATTAAATATTAAGACATTTTTGTCATTTTCACAAAATCACTCCCTCCCTTCACCTCACATCTTTCTTCACGGTTAACATAAATAAAAAACATACACTATCTTTACTCACTTATATCTCTCTCTTTCTCTTCACATAAACAAAACCCAAGAACCATCACCACCAACGACAACTGTCATCGGAATCTCATCGGCATCTCTCCAAACCGCCACCAAACACCATACCCATCACCAAACTCATTACCAAACACTCAACCCGCTATCAAACCACCATTTAACCTCACCACAACCACGTACAGCGGGCCAAACACCCACCAAACACCAACTCTTCAACAAATTTTTTCAATTTAAGCAAAAACCCAAAAAAGTTTAAAGTTTTTGAAAAAAAGAAGTTGTTAAGTAAGAATCCCATAAAAAATTAAAATAAAAAAAAATTATCTTCAATGTAAAGTAATTATTTTGCGAAAAGGACGAAAATTGCAATTTTGATAATATTAGAGACATCTAATGTAATAACTTTACGAAAAGGAAATACAAAAAGACAAAAATGCCCTCACATTTTATGCACGTGAGGGTCAGTCAAACACGGTCAACCCATAAAAGGACCATCCATGAAAGAAATTGGCAGCCACAGATACAGCCATAAGGCTGCAATCGAGTCAAGCCGAGCTCAAGCTCAACAAGGCTTGAGCTTGGCTTGAAAAAAAAACACTGGGCTTGAGCTTGGCTTGATAGCTTGTCAAGCTTTCATCATCCATGCTTGAGCTTGGCTTGAGTAGGTTCGAGCAAAGTTTGAGCTTGGCTTGAAAAGCTTGAATGAATACAAAAATATTGTATTCAATAGCTAAACTCAACAATAGATATATGTACAAAGTAAAACAAGCTAAAACCATATTTGAAAACCAAATTAGATTGATTTAACACTAATAAAACCAAGAACAACATTCTCGTACCCAAGTCGAACATCAAAATGATACATAAGCCAAAGTACTAATTAAGGTTCAAATGTCTAAAACATATCAACAAAATATATCTCGTGAGGCTTCATAAGGTTCACATATCTTGAATTCTTGAGCAAAATGATCTTCTAACTTGATGATTTTCTTAGCATTCTATTGTAAGAACCTGGGAGTTTATATTGTGTTAGTGTTTGTCTACTTAAAGAAATGATATTAACTCATGCATCGTACATAAAGATATCTTGGCTTCATGCATTTGCAACTTGCAACAAGTTAACTACACTAACAATAAAAGTGCAATACTATTTCTGTATTTCACAACTAAGCACTCTTTTTATCCAGGTGAGTCGTCGACTCGTACAATAGTTCTGCATATAGGACAACTCGAATGTGTAACTAACCACTTATCGACACACTCACAATGATACCTATGACAACAACGTGGTAACACTTTAAATTTAACGTCATCATCAAAACTAGTTGCAAGAAACAATAAACCTGTTCCTGTTAACACTTTGTTACAGATTAACCTTTATGATATACCCCATTTTGCAGCCTTAATGATCATTACTGAGTTGAGTAAATAAAATGAACAACTTTTCTAGAATACATTATTCAATATTTACGAACTAAGCCTTTATAATTAGCTTAATAACTAAATTTGTTCCTAATTACTATATGAAAATATCTATATTAAAGCTTGATAAAAGCTTGATACGAGCTCGAGCCAAGCTATCTAAAGCTTGAGCTTGGCTTGTTAAATATTTCGAGCTAATTTTTTGGCTTGAGCTTGGGCTTGAGCTTGATAAAAGCTTGACTCGATCGAGCCAAGTTCGAGTTCGAGTTTGAGTTGCTTGATAATAGCTTGACTTGATTGCAGCCCTAAGCCAATGTAATTATTTTGAAAAAGGCCGAAATGTTCTAGTGTGTAAACCACAAGGATGAAATTTGCAATTAACTCAAACAAATATCACTAAAACCAAAACAAAATCATCCACCAGATAAAACAACACACATCCCAACAACTCCTCCGGTCACCAGAAAAAACCATGCCGGCGTTCAAGACCCCCTTCAACGGCTACTCAGTAAAATTCAGCCCATTCTACGAACAACGTCTCGCAGTCGCCACTTCCCAAAACTTCGGCATCCTCGGCAACGGTCGTATCCACGTCATCGACCTTTCTCCCGCGGGCCCCATCACCGAACTCACCTCCTTCGAAACCTCAGACGGCGTGTACGACGTCTCATGGTCCGAAGCCCACGACTCGTTACTCATAGCCGCCATCGCTGACGGGTCCGTCAAGATGTATGATCTCAACCTCCCGACAACCTCAAACCCTGTCCGCTCACTCGCTGAGCACGCGCGTGAGTGTCACGCGGTGGATTACAATACTGTACGGAAAGACTCCTTTCTGTCTGCCTCGTGGGATGATACTATAAAGCTATGGACTATTGATAGGCCGACTAGTGTAAGGACGTTTAAGGAGCATGCGTACTGTGTGTACAATGCCACGTGGAACCCACGTCATGCTGACGTGTTCGCTTCTGCTTCCGGGGACTGTACTGCTAGGATTTGGGATGTGAGGGAGCCTGGGTCGACTATGATACTCCCTGCTCATGAGTTTGAGATTTTGTCGTGTGATTGGAACAAGTACGATGATGCGATTCTTGCGACGGGTTCGGTTGACAAGAGTGTGAAGATTTGGGATGTTAGGAACTACCGGGTGCCTGTTGCGGTTTTGAATGGGCATGGGTATGCTGTTAGGAAGGTGAAATTCTCGCCGCATAGGGTGAGTGTGATTGTGAGCTGTAGTTATGATATGACGGTTTGTTTGTGGGATTATATGGTTGAGGATTCGTTGATTGGGAGATATGATCATCATACGGAGTTTGCGGTGGGAGTTGATATGAGTGTGCTTGTTGAAGGGTTGATGGCGAGTACTGGTTGGGATGAGCTTGTTTATGTTTGGCAACACGGGACTGATCCTAAAGCGCCGTGATTCAAAAGGGGTGATCTTTTTTTTTTTACTCTTTTGTTTTGTTTTTGGTTGACGTGATTTAATAGTATAATTTTATACTTGTAATGTTGGATACTCATAATTTGCTTGTTCACTTTGTTGTTGAATGATCAAAGATTATGATATGCATTGTATGTTGATAGATGTTTCATCTCGTTGAAAAATAATGGAGACCCTTTATCATACATTGGTCTAAATACCGGATAATCCCCACTTTTGGATGCTTGCGAGTTGTAATTTCTATGATTGTATGCTTAATGTCAATCAGTTTTTATTACTTCTACTTATATGATTGTCGAAATAGGTTTATTTTGACTATCATCACTACAATTCAGTTATACAAACATCCAAACAGTCCTTATACGATTACTTTGTGGCTCCTTTTTTAGGACAGGGAAAGTTTGATTAACAATGAACTACCTAATGTAGATTACACGCCTTAGTCTGCTTTTATAGTTGATTGTTGATCCAATATGGATTTGGTGTAATTCTTTGTCTTTCTTTTGATGGTATCAAAAGTTGAGAAGTATATTAGGGTACATCTTGATTTGGAAAAGGTATTACTCTATGAGGAATAGTATTATCTATGATTCGTATAGGAGACAGGGGTAGGCTCTGTAACCATAGAAAGTTATTCTAGTTATAATTGATGGATTATGTCGTCAAATGAGATTTCCTTAGGACATGTTGTGTGCCAAGGGACTTGGGAAATGCATGGTGTGGTTCGAAGGGCACCATATGTTTTAGGATGTTATAGCAGGGTGAAATGGCATGATGCAGTGACACAGCTCTAACATATGGATCAATCTTATAAATTAGACGTTTCAGACTTGTTATGCTGAAGCAATAAGTTAATTCCTTTTGTTGGACTAATAAAATAAAATGATAAATATTGAGGAAAAATAGGAAAAATATTATACTTGTTTTGTGGGATAGTTTGCTTGTTATGTTGTTGAATGATCAATGATTATGATATGCATTGTATGTTGATAAAGGTTTGATCTTGCTGAAAAATAATTGAGACCCGTTATCTGACAATTTTATGCATGCATCACTATCTGATGCTTGTGAATTCGTCTCCATATAAGATATTGGTGGTGTTTATATGTGCGTCTATGAAGTGATTGTTTGCCACTCTTGAAGTTAGGGATACTTGGCTAGTGATGAATCCGTTAAATGCACATCCAAACAACCCCTTTATACTCAGAGCTTGTTAGGCAAATGTTATTAACTGTTTAAATAAATGCCAGGTGTATATTATATTTGTTTGCTGATATATAGTTGATTGTTGATCCTATATTGATTTGGTGGAATTTTTCTTCCATTTTAAGGTATTGGAACTCGGCAAATATGTTAGGGTACACATCCTGGTTTGGAATTTGGATGAGGGATGCTATTTGCCACGATACATAGGAGACAAGGTAGTTTCTGGAACCCTAGAAAGTAGAACTTGAAATAGGTAGATCGTGCGGTGGACTTGAGCAAGGCATGATGTTGTTCGAATAACCCCACACTGTTTAGGATGCTACATCAGGGTGTAATGGCATGACGCAGTGGCACAGTTTTAACATTTGTGTTTATCTTAGAAGTTGAGCTTTCCAGACTTGTTTTGTTGAACCAGTAAGTTAATTAAGCCCTTTTGCTGGACTAGTACAACACAATGAAGGGGTGACCCAGCGGTAAGAATACCGGCCTTCCAAAAAGGAGGTCAAGGGTTCGAATCCAACGGGGAATTACTCCCCTTGTGGCCATGGAGGTTCACCTGCACCGACTCCGGGCTATCCAGAAGGGTGGTCGCCGTGGGATTAGTTGGCTCATAATGTCGAGTCGGAAACCCATGTTACCAAAAAAAAAAAAAAAAAAGTGATAAATTTTGAGAAAAATATATGCAAGGTCTTCCAACAGCTACAGTATATGTTTGCAGCAAGTTTTATTACGTCAGTGTCCGTCCAGCATATAAGTCTCACCACCGAAAGGGAGTTCGCTTAATTTTCTGCTAATGTTATGATGATAGCTTCTGTTTATCGATCTATGCTCATTTGTTTGTCCTGGGCTGATTATGAAAACACTTAAGACTTTTGCTTATTAACTAGGCTGTCATTGGAGTAGATTTGTTATGACAAACAAATCTTTTTGATGTTTATATTTTATTATAGTATGTCATTTTGTTGTGCGATTCAGTAAGTCGTCATGGCTGTGATGTTTCAGTCTTATTCAGCTCGTCTTCAGTACGATATTTAAAAACGAATGGGCTCATTGGGTTGATTCGACTAGCTATGCATATATGTTTTATGGAAATGTCTTCTGGTCTGTTCCTTCATCGCCTATAACATGTTTACCATAGGATCTGTTTTTGAAGCTTTGTTAATTTCTTATCTTGAATCTTTAGAGAGGTGACTTTGGTATTGTTAACTTGCAAAACTTATGAAAACTTGCTGTGTATGTGCTCTTTTTAGCATTCTGAGAGGCTCAAATAGTGCCCCAAGTTTCCGTAGTGTGCACGGGACCTATTTCTTGCCCGTGTGTATTGGGCTCATAACGTAAGCGAGTAAGTAGATGAAAATGACAAGCTTTTGTCTATAACAACACAACCAGTAAGAAATACAGTCAAAACCTCCCTAACCCAGACAAAAACAATTTGTTCTCACAAAGTAGAACCATATATATTTGTGACTGAACAGTCTGCATTTGACCCTAAACTTAAACAACAAAAATTAAAAGCACGTGTAACTTTATCTCCCATACAATAACATATGTTAGTCCAGGTCAGAATTTCCCCGCCACCATTAGACAATCGCCCAAACAGCCATGTGGATCCAAAAATTAGACCCATTGAGCTATCACAGTTGGTTACAGAGCATCTCTTAAATAGGTCATGTTCGTAAGTTAAGGGTCCATTTGGTTTGTAGATGGGTTTTGGATTTGGATTTAGATTCGGATTCGAATTTGGATTAAGATTTGAATTTGGATTTAATATAAGAAAAGGAAAATATATTTTATATGTAGTAGTAAGTTATAATAAGTACTTTATATTATTTTGAATTAAATTACTCCTACCGTCTCATATTAAATGTCCGCTTACATAATGCACAAAGTTTTAGAAAATTCCACTAACAACACTCTCCACCAATCAAATGTCATTTTTACCCACTAAAGTCTCATTTTATTGATTGAAATAGAATATAGACACTTAATTTGAGACATATAAAGATTTCATTGTGGTCACTTAATATGAGACGGAAGGAGTATATTATTTTGAGAGATATAAAAATAGAGAGGTAGACACAACAAAAAAGTGGTCCCCACCACTTTCTACAAATCTTGGCTAAAATAGAGATGTAACTACTAAGAGGTCTGGGAATCGTAACGCCTCTACGGCGTTTTTGTTGATTTGGACAAAATTCAACGGCGTTATGGTGTTATAACGAATTCCAGGGGGTGTTGCGTTTCCATTTGCGTTAGTGTATCAAAGTGCGTTTCCATTTAACAATTCATTTTCAGAAAAGCCTCTTGCATTAAAAATGTTACTGTTTGGAGGATGGGTGGGTAACGGCTACATTTGGATCCCCAAAAAAAATAAAAAATAAATGATCTTTATTATAACCGTTGGTGTGCTCACATATAGTCACCATATACTGACCACCAAAAAAAAACACAAAAAAAAAGTATATATATATATATATATATATATATATATATATATATAGAATTGAGATCTAATAAGATCAAAATTAAAATTCTAAAAATAAAATCCACTAAACAACCAATAGAAAATGAACAAGTGGCATTTCATTATTAAACAAAACATAAAACAAAATAAACAAAAAAGGGCATTTTCGGTACTCTAAATCATCCCTATTAAATCTCTCAGTTAAATTTGACATCTTCATCTCAAAGCTAGTAAAGTCGTCCATTTTTTTATTAGATCTTAACCGTATTGGGTCTAAATCCGTCTCCAATTTTATTAGATCCGTTCATAATCTATTCAAATCTTGAAACTCGTCCCCGATCTAAACGGAAATCATACCACCATCATGAGGCATTCGGTTAGTTTTTTCGGGCTGAAATGTTAGCCGGGTGTACGATTTATGAAGGATTTTATAGTTGATATGTGTTGTTCATCTCGACACTAGGCACAACGGGGATGTCAAGATCACAATTTATCGTCTTCGAAATATGGTGCTGCCACCATCACTAGAATGTTTGTCGTCGTTGTCACTGGAGTCCAAAGACCGACCTCCGTCGAAATATGTTTTGGCGGAAGTTTGTCATCACTTTACGGAGATTGCTCGATTATTAACAACGAAAACTAATTGGTCGACATTAGATCTGGGTAGCTTTTGACTTTCAACGCCAAACATGTTCTTCTTTCAGTGGTGTATTCATTTTTTTTAATTTTTAATTGATGATGTAGACTATTAGTCATGTACTACGTATCAATTTTCTATTTTAAACACATGGTGTACTAGTTTCACAAAAGAGTTTATATTTTAATGTTAAAACATAAATCTGTTATGGGAATATGGATTTGTTTTGACGTACCATATATGTACTAGATATTTTTTTTAGTTGATACATGGCTCAGTTATAATGTATATCACGGGTCAATTCTAGTTTTCGTTTTAAAAAATGTATCATTATATAAATGTATAGTTGTGTATTTGTTGTATCAATTGTGCACTTGATGTATCAAATAACTTATCAAATGTTATCACCTAATGTATCATTAGTTTTGAAGTTGTGTACTTGATGTATCAAAAAAAAAAAAAAAATGTGGACCACATTTTTTTATTAAAAAATAGCTAAAAATTTGACAAAAATTTAACCAAATTTGGATTTGAATTCTCCAAAATAGCCTTGAAACCCTATTTAATTACAATAATGTCACTCATTTAATGTTAATCTCACACAACACATATATAATGATCCAATGGTTCATATTTGGTCTTACTTTTATAACTTTAATTTTGTATCAGAACCCTGTTAAGTGCGAGAACTTCAATTTTGCATTAAAAAACATGCATATTCATATAAAACATGTATGTTTTTTTACATACACCTTAATACACATATATGCATAACATACATGTTCATATAAAAACATGTTAAGTGCAATAGATCAATGCAAAATGGTTTTATTTTTAGAACCTTGTTAAGTGCGGGAACTGCGAGAACTCCAATTATACATTAGAAAACATGCATGTTCATATAAAATATGTATGTTTTCTTACATATACCTTAATACGCAGGCATGTTTATTAAGGTGTGTAAGAAAACATACATGTTTTATAAGAACATGCATGTTTTCTAATGCAAAATTGGAGTTCTCGCAGTTCCCGCACTTAACAGGGTTCTGAAAATAAAAGCCCCCTATATATATATATATATATATATATATATATATATATATATATATATATATATATATATATATATATATATATATATATATATATATACGAGCTGGGGCACCCGTGCGTTGCTGCGGGATTGTTGTGTTTAATATAAACTCGAAATAAAATGATCGATTTTTTTTTTTGGTTAGTAAGGACTAAATTTGCAAAAGATCGCTAACGGGGGACTAACGGTGGAATTTACACCTAACTGAGGGGCTGAAATCGTAAAATAGTTAGTAACAGTACACGGTACTATTTGGCACTGTAGCAGCACTGTAGCAACACTGTGTTGTACTGTTTCGCACTGTAGCAAATGAATTTTCAATTTTAGCCCTTAATGTGGCGCCCTGTTGCACAGTTAGTCCCTACCCTTGTTAGCTAACGGCCGTTAAGGACTATTAAGAACTAACTTCGCACTTGATAACCAACTTCAGGGACTAAAATGGGGCAATTACGAAACTTGCGTGGGTACTGTTGCTACAGTACCCATAACGCTTTTTAGAATATATATATATATATATATATATATATATATATATATATATATATATATATATATATATATATATATATATATATATATATATATATATATATATCACAAACGAAAAGAAAAAAAAACAATGTTGGGACATGACGATCAAAGTTTTTTGAACTTAATAATGGGTTTTGAAAATCCTAACCTGAACATCGGATCTTCGTCAACTCCTAACTCACTTAATTTGACACCCGAACAACAACAATTTATGTTAACGTGGCAATAAAATTTCTCACAAAACCAAACCGAGCAACAAACACCGCCAACACCACAAACCCAATCCTCACAAGCGGCGTCCGTGGAGCCCGAAGCTACGTCTCCACGAAAACATAAACGTGGAGGTAAACGTATCAAAAAAAGCCAAAGAACCCAAAGTGTATGATGAAGAAAATCCCGACGTGAGCAATACTACGTTACGTTGGACATCGGAAAAAGAAGCTTTACTTGCCGTGTGTTGGGTGGCCATTTCCGAGGATAAGAATGTTGGAGTTTCTCAAAAGTCCGTCACGTTTTGGTATCGGGTTATGAACGAGTTCAACTGGAAAAATTTCCAAGTTCGTAACAAAGATATGCTATCAAGCAAGTGGCATACGTTGAACGCAAATTGCCAAAAGTTCGAAGCGGCTTACAAACGTGCTAAACGTTTGACAAAAAGTGGTGAATGTGAAATGGATGATATGATGCTAGACAATTCTATCATGACGAGCACAAAGGTGTTTCGTTTGGTCAAGAGGATATACGGGTGATTTTGAGTGCATGTCCAAAATGGGACGCGCCGGAACCGATTGACTTAACTGGAGACGTCCCCAATCAAACCAAGGAAGAGTTATTCGGTCATGATGCACGACCACGTCCGGCCAGGAAAGCACGCACCGGGAAAAAACAAAAGTCCGATCGACTAGCACCGGTGGAAGTGCCTCAAGCAACTTGGAATCTATGACAACCGAACTTCGACTTAGACGGGAAGCGGCCCGAGCGGCGTACGAAGCGGTTAGAGTGAAAGACGAGACGACTACGTATTTCGAAGAATTTAAATTTCTCGGTATGAAAATGAGTGACATAGATCCGGAGGAGGCGCATTAGATCAAAATGGGAAAACAAAGAATCAAAGATAAATATAAGTTGCAACATCCGCCAACCAACTAGCTTTTTTTTTCTTTTTTTTTTTTTTTTCTTTTTTTTTATGTTTCATTTTGTAGTTTTTTTGTAATTTCTTTTGTGTTTTTTTTCCTCTTAATGTAATGTTTTTATTTCGTATTGAAATGTTTGTAAATTTGTAAAAAGTGATGTTATTGGGTGTTATGAGTTCCTGGTGTTTTTGGTGTTATATTATTTGGTGTTAAAATGATGTGGCGTCGACGTGACAGTGGTGTTTGTGTTATAACATGTTATTACTCCCTTTGCTCTAAGGATTCATTTTTGACACTATTCTAATTGAGCATAGTCAAAATCAACTTTCAAAAATTAATCAAACTAATGATTTCCTAAACCCACTCCACACCCATAAACCAAACGCAACCTAAGTTTATTCATGATAGGTTTTATATAGGCAAAAGCTCTATTACGCACTAATTTCTTCACACAATTTAGATAGCTATTAGTACTTTCATAGCTAGCTTACAATGTACACTTGGTCAATGGGTTAAGAATTATGGCTTATAAAAAAAACATATGTGCAAACCTTTTCATCCGCAAAATGTACGTCATAAGCAGTCTTACATGCCATGTCACCTTTGTGCTAAGTTCCACGTAGAAGCATGGGCGGAGATAAAGGGGGGTCCGAGGGGTCACGTGACCCCCGGCGAAAAAAATTGTAGTGTAAATTTTCGAAAATTTTCGACTATTTTTGTAATTTGCCCCCACCCCCACCCCGCCACCCCCCAACGGACCAATTTTTAGTGTAGTTTCTAAAAATTATCATATTTTGCCCCGTCGACAATAAAGTTCTGGCTCCGCCCCTGCGTAGAACCAATTGTCATGCGCCACCCCATTAGGAGGGGGTGGCTCACACGTAAGGATGGCCAAAACAAAGGACGAACGATGAGCTGCTCACTTTTGGTAAGTGTGTGTTTGTGAGCCCAAGTTTTTTTTTTTTTTTTTTTTTTTTTTTTTTTTTTTTTTTTTTTTTTTTTCCTCCGAAAATTTTGAAAACCAGTGAACATATATTAATATCAAAAGCGAATTACATATACAACTATCCATTAAAAAAAAATAACAGGAAACTTCATAACAAAGCTCTGATGACCCCAACACTTTATATATCTTATACA